>JASJET010000135.1:3345000-4815000 GCA_034092305.1 Diaprepes abbreviatus
GTAGCTTTTGAATCTCAGCACAATCTGTCCACTATCCTTTAGGATGCTAAAGATAAAATTAATAAATTTGATAAATCAGGAATTTATAAGTTAAAATGTTAAGAGTGTGATAGCTTGTACATTGAACAAAGTGGTAGAAGCTTTAAAACTCGCTTTTCAGAACACTACCGATCATATAGACTACAAAAAATAGACTCGAGCTTTGCCAACCATTGTTTAGAACATAACCACAGTTTTCCTTATTTAAGCAACACTGACATATTACATTATTCAACAAAGGGCCAAAAGTTAAATATTCTTGAATCTTTAGAAATATATATAAATAAAAATGTAAATTTGCTTATTGATCAGACAGAACTTGGGTTTTCCCCGTTACTTGTTGTTGCCAAATAATAATTAGTTCCCAAAATTTAGTACCTCCCCTTTGTAATAATGTAATTTCTCAGGTAGTTTATATTTATTGTTAAATTTTCTCGTATTTCTGTATTGAATACTTAGTCTGCCTTTGTAAATCAGTTTGAAAATGACTCTGTAAGTTGAAACTGCAGTCACTGTTTTCTAAATAAATTTTGTGGTATAAAACATAGTACTTCCTTTTTAAATTTATTTCCTCACATTTTTATAAACCCTTACAATTTTTTTTTCTGGATGGAAAATCTTGTAGAGGCACTTTCACAAGGGATGAAGGTGTGTCGGATTCTTACCGACCGAAGTCCCCAGGACTGAAGGTCCGACCGGTTGTCCTTGGTCTGCCGTTAGTCGTGCCTGGTGGCAGTTCAAGGTTATTCAGTGAGAACTCCGGTTTCAATGCAATTATGGCCTAACAAGCCTTTGGTCTCCACTCAGTGTAGCTACCCCAGATGCCGGTTACACTCATTGTTTTTCACTCTTCCTACATTTTGTTTACAATATAGAGATATTTTATATGGAATTTTATGTATATTAATCGAAAGTTTGTTGCTTACTTGCTCTTCTGAGTGACATCCCGTGTTTTTCCCTCCGATTTATTGGTTTCGGACCAACCAGGGTGCTTCTAGTGTCATCCTCAGGGGTGTGACATAGGTAATGTAGGTCACTTAGCTCACATGGATTCATTGACAGAATTGCTGTTAGGAGACATATCTGAATCAGACGAACTATCAGCGTCAGGGGTAATTGTTAATGGTTCAACCACTGCCTCAAAATGAATGTCGAAAATTCTTTGTTTTTTTTTTTTACATGATTGATACACTTTTTACAATTACTGGTCGTCTCGTTACTAATTACCTCATCCAAGAAGATTTTCACATCTGCTAATTTGAATGTTTTATTTTTCCGTGCCACTTCACTATTTATTCAGACCCATAGTACTTCGATTGGGTGAAGTTCACAACGGTACGGAGGCAGTCTCAACACTGTTATATATTTTTTCGCGAGTCCTTTCATCAATAGCATATTTGATACATTTTGGTTTATTTACCCTCACTAAATCTAGCATCTGCATTTTAAGCATTGTTTCGTCAAATTCAATGCTTATTGAGAGGAGTCACTGGTATATTTCTGCCTTTTTAGATGCAAATGTCGGAACCCTTTCTTGGCGTCGACTATAATATGGGGCATTGTCTATTACAATTACCAAATCGTGTTCTAGAACATTTAAAATCGAATAAAACAATCTCTCAAAAGCATCAGCCTTGATGTCTTCATGGTAGTTCCCTGTCTTTCGAGACTCGAGAACGTTAAGGACGCCATTCAACAAGGAAAGTACCTGAAGTGTCCTGCTTCGATTTTAATGAGACTTCAATATGTTGTAGAGGGTACAAAAATAAGAGACACGTATGTTTTTTATCCGCGAAGATTCATTACAACGGGGTGAAAACCGTCCCTAAAGTTCATCCTTAAAAGAAGTATTTTTGAAATATATCAGGTTATAAGTGAGATATTTTTACAAAACAATATGAAAGTTACTTGCTGTTGGAAATTTTTACGCACGTAATTTATTTCTAAAAATTACGAAATTTGATAGAATTGTTTAAAAATATTTTTTTTTACGAATACCATAAGTAACTTAAGTTTTGATTTCGAGATTTCTAAAAATAAACTAGTAAAAGAGGGTGAGCTACCCCCAAATATGTTTCTTTTAAATTTTAAAAAAGTGAAAATTACTTTTTAGTTGAAGTGAGGTTATACATGTTACTTTAGCCCCATAAATATCATCCCATACTTTTTATGAGGGTTAATCTTGTAATTCATTTATATAATTTAATTCTGGATATTACGAAATTAAACCAAATTTACCAATAACATTTTTTTTACTAAGCTGGAATCTATACGACGAATGGTTACCTCTCAAAATTTTCAACTTTTTCTGATTTTTTAACTTTTTACCCGCACATTATGTAATTTAATATTTTTGAAATATCTTACAGAAAGAACAAACAAATTTTTCAACAAACTTAGTATATTACACAATACTAATATTTATATTATCTACTCTTAACATATATATGTATGTATATATATATATATATATATATATATATATATATATATATATATATATATATATATATATATATATATATATATATATCGGGTGTCAACGAATCTATTAGAAAAGTCATAATTTCTAGAGTATTATGTGTATCAAAATGAGAATTGGTACAGGTAAATGTTATGTGAAGAGGAGAGTTTTCGCATATTTTCCACTTTCCGGTCACTTCCGGTTTCGCCGGAAATGGCCCCGGTTTTGAATTCTTAGATAGAACACTCTGTATATTTTAACATTTTTTGATTTCTGAGACAATTCTAGATCAGAATGTGACATTTTAAAAACTTTTTACGTCTACTTCATTTTTTTAGAGCCACTTTTAAAATTGCATCTAGGTGGCCATGATCGGACGCAAACTAATCTAAGGACCTTAGATGATGTCAAAAAAATACAATCGTAAAGTTTTAGTGACTAGTATGAAAGACAGGAATTGGATTAAAAATTTAACAAAATTAACAAAAAACTAACAAAATAAACTAATAACTTAGACGACGCACTTAAAATATTTGAAAGTACAGTAGCTGAATTTGTTAAAAAGTTTAGTGTAGTAAATGTTCAAAGTGCATTCCTTCTTTTTCACGACACATTTAAGCTCGTTCAATTGTTTCTCTCAACACGTTTTGTAGCATTTGGGGCGTTATACTTCTAAATGCCCGTAAAATTCTTTCTTCTAATAATTCAAGAGTAGCTGGGGCTGCTCCATAGTAAACCCTTTCTTTAACATATCCCCAGACAAAGAAATCGAGCACAGTAAGATCCGGTGAGTGGGCTGGCCACCGTACCGGACCATTGGTTGCAATAATTCGATTATTAAAATGCTCTATTAAATAATTAAGAACTTCTCTAGTATTGTGAGGCGGTGCTCCATCTTGTTGAAAGTAAATTCGCCGTAAAACTGCTAAAGGTATATCATTGAGATGATTTTCGATTTCATTTTGAAGAAAACCTAAGTATCTAACCCCTGTTAACTGACCTTGAAACAATATTGACCCAATTATTCTATTTCCAACGATACCAGCCCAGACATGGACGCCAAATCTTTCTTGAAAATTGCCCTCTCTCATGTCATGTTGATTTTGTTGGGCCCAGTACCGAGTATTTTGCTTATTGAACATACCATTATTTGTAAATCGAGATTCGTCGGAAAATACAATAAAATCGATAAAATTTGAGTTAACTCTATGATTTTGAAGCAGCCAATCACAAAACACTACCCGTCTATCGCCATCCTCAGTATACAAATGTTGATGTAACTGATATTTAAATACTCGATATCCATGCTTTTTCAGTATTTTTCTTGCTGATTCATAACTTATTTGCAGTTCTTGACTAATTTTTCTTAACGAACCTGTTTTATCAACCTCAACCATAGCAAGTACGTTAATCTCAGTCTCTTCATTTATGATAAACCTCTGTTCCGCCTCTTGATTTCCTATTTGCCCAAAACGAGTCTCGACTTACGGAAAATACTGATGGGCTGGATGTTGCCGATTCGGAAATATCTATGAGCATACAACTCGGCAGCATTCCTTGAATTTCTATGACACTCTCCAAATATTAATAACATATCCACTTTTTCACTTTGAGTATACATTATTTTAACGAAAATTTAAACTAAACTTAACGAAAATTAAGAAACTTTTACGTCTGTTCTTAGAGCGTATGTCACTGTCATTATCTACGTAAGTGAGTGCTTTGTTTTCCAAAGAAGACTTGATAAAAACAGTTGCAAATTATTATGCATCATGGCTGTCCATGGCGCACTTGTCATAAGTAAATAAATTATCCAGTATTTTGCTTAATAATATTTAATTTCTGTTCTTATGTATAATCCAATCGCAAATAAATTAGTACCGTTAGATTCGTCAAAGAATGCTTTTTTCGAAAAGTAGTTGTCAGAAAGGGGTCGCCATTTGAAAATTAATAGTTAGAAATGAAAGCGTAATTTTGTCAACTTGTCTTATTCCTGTCTTTCATACTAGTAACTAAAACTTTGCGATTGTATTTTTTTGACATCACCTAAGGCCCTTAGATTAGTTTGCGTCCGATCATGGCCACCTAGATGCAATTTTAAAAGTGGCTCAAAAAAAATGAAGTAGACGTAAAAATTTTTTAAAATGTCACATTCTGATCTAAAATTGTCTCAAAAATCCAAAAATGTTAAAATATACAGGATGTTCCATTTAAAAATTTAAAACCGGGGCCATTTCCGGTGAAACGGGCAGTGGCCGGAAAGTGGAAAATATGCGAAAACTCTCCCCTTCACATACCATTTACCTGTACCAATTCTCATTTTAATACACATAATACTCTAGAAATTATGACTTGTCTAATAGATTCGTTGACACCCGGTATATATATTAATATATATATATATATATATATATATATATATATATATATATATATATATATATATATATATATTTGTGTTTTTTGAGGTATTTTGATCATTCAAGTAAATTCAAAACAAAAGATTGTTTTATATAAAAGCTACTAATTATTATTTAGTAATTTATTACCGATACGTAATATTTTCAATAAAAAAAACTAAACCTAGACGTATATATATTTCCAACCTTCAAATCTATTGTCGGTGTCTAAATGTCCTACACACGTATATAATTTTAAAATGTTTCTCGCACTACTTTATTATTTGCTAACTCTTGGTGGAGTATCTTAGCGGCTGAGTCGTGTATTTTCTTATACTCTGTTATGGCAAACGCTTCGCATCCTCTAGTTATGTGCTGGATTGTCTCTGATGTTCGACAGTTATATCTGCATTGGTCATTTTCTATTGAGGGATGATGGGATGATGAATTTCCGATAGTTCTTCGAAGGAAAAACCTGATCTTGGATAGCTAACAAGAAGTTCTCCGTTCCCAGAAACATCTGTCCTGAAATCAACCAGTAGTTCGACACTATTGTAGACATATTCCTAATTGAACTCATTTAGATCCATTCCATGACGTGGTTTCTGTAGCCAGGTTTGTAACTTCTCTTAGTCTGTTTGGTGATAAGAAGCAATATCCTGTTTCCTCATCGGTAGCGGCGTTGAATCGTCTGCCTCGCATATTGTGGAAATAAGAACGTAAGTTTATTATTTGTTTATCGAGCTGCTTACCAATATCGCCTAATCCTCTTCCTCCTTAGTGTCTTGGAAGCATTGTACGTTCAATAGCACTCCGAGGGTGGAGTTTATATGCTGTTGTTAAGAGTTTTCTTAAAAAGAGTAGCTTAGCGCAGAGCATGCGTATGTGTTGAGCGCCTTATACAAATTTCTACTATTTTGACTAGTTCGTAACACCCGTCTTTCCCTCCTTACAAATTCAAATACACACAGTTCCACTGATGAGACCATAAGGTGTTTGAAACGGGTATGGAAAGACGACCAGAGTAATATTTGCAGGAAATAAATTGTTTGTATATATTCTTTCCTTTTCTTTCCCTGAAAGGAGAATACATATATAACGGCAGATAGATTTTTTTATTTCTTACTAAAATTTTAATTTTCTCACTTACTCCGGTGATTAACAGATGTCGTTCGACTGGCGATGTTTTCCCGTGTGACATCGAGGTCGGTAGGTGGCAGGTTGCAATGTCCTACCGACACACCTTGAAATTTATATTTCATATATCAGTTATTTCCTGCGAATGTTGCTCTCGGTCCGATACAGCTCCAGTGACGAGACCATAAGGCCCAGAGTAGTATTTGCAGGAAATAAACTGTTTGTATATATTTTTTCCTTTTCTCTTCCTGAAAGAAGAATACATAAATAATAACTATTTAAATACGACAGATGGATTTCTTTATTTCTTACTGAAATTTTGATTTTTTATCAAATAATTACTTCCTGTTTTAAGTATAAACATACTATTAAAACGCATATAAATTGATATGCCCATTAAATATGTTTTGCCATATAAGTGACTTAAAAATAATTTAATGTTTGAGTTCAGAATGTGTTTAATTATGTATTTTTTGAAGAGAAGTAATCATGAAAATAGATCATTCCCAGTAAAGTATTTTTATTACAAATTTAATTACAGTTTTTTTTATCTAAAGGGTATACAACTATATATAGATGCATAGTAAACAAGTTACCGCTCAATCAAAGTTATTTTTCAAGACACTAGTTTAACTCTTATTCATTAAAAAATATATTTTATTGTGGTATAATGTTAGTAAATATATTATGTAGTGCTATGATTTTTTCGTATGTGGCAGCTTCTGTACGTAAGTAGATTTTTACTTTTTTATCAAAAATAAATAGAGGAGATTTTTGTTTTAAGAAAAAAATTAATTACAACACAACAATTATAATCACGCACTCTATTATATTTATATATTAACTTTCAAAAAGTATTTTTAAAAGTCCAACTGGGAGAGTGGACACTACATTTTTAACCCTATAACTGCATTGACTTGACTAAAATGTGGAAACCAGATAGTGTATGTTTTAGGTGCTTTAAATGGCATAAGAGTGTTGGGTCTTTTAATTGAAGAAATATCTTTCTGAAAAAAAATATCGTGATCCAATTTAGAAGAATTGAAAGTGGAGAATTATTCGTATTTAATGTTTTTGTGTATATTTTAGAATTTCCATTATCTTGGTTTATTTTAATGTATTGAAGTAGATTTGATTTAGATTATTAATGTCTGTTTTATGGTTTACGGCATTCGGCTTTTTTTTTATTGCGATCATTTCGTAAAATTATCTTTTTCCTTTGTTGGTTCCAGTTTTCAAGATTTTTGTATTTTCATAATCAAAGGTGTGCTTATGTTTCGTTTTGTGTATTTTTAGGGCTGTAATATTTGTTTTTGTCGTATTGATGTCCATTTAGACGATCTTGTAGTACTGACTAGTTTGGCCGATATAATTTGATGGACAAGTCTTGCAGGGTATTTGGTAGATAATATTTGATTTTGTGTTTTTTGGAATATCACTTTTTAATATGCTGAAATTGTTTTTAAGTAAATTATGACCCTTATGACTAGTGGTTATATTATGTTTTTTGAAAAAAATTTGAAAGTTTTTGGAAAGTTTTGGTATGTATAGCAAGGAAAGATATTGTTTTTTGATTAAATTGTCTTCTAAATTTTCTATTTTAGTATTTCCTTGTTTGTATTTTTCTAGCCTTACTTTAAAAATTTTATGGATCAGTTTATTTGGGTAAGAGTTTGACATAAGGACATCTTTTGCTTTTTTGGTACAGTTGTTTCTAAGTTCGGGACTACTAGGGATGATGACTCTATTGACTATTTCAATTATTACAGCTATTAAATTTGTTTAAAATATATGAATCTTGATTTTTCGGGATAACTGTTATACAGATATGTAGATGATTGCATAACAGCCATCCCGAAAAATCAAAATTCATACATTTTAAACAAATTTAACAGCCATCTTGAAAAATTACAATTTACCATAGAATTTGAAAGTAACAACCATATCAATTTCCTAGACATGACATTACATCACAAAAATAATGCAATACTAACTGAGTGGTACACAAAATCTACATGATCTGGTTGCTACCTCAACTACAATTCTCAACACCACGTGGCCTAAAAAAATCAATAATAATTGAAATAGGCGATAGAGCCATCATCCTTAGTAGTTCCGAATTTAGAAACAACTGCATCAAAAAATCCAAAGAGGTCTTTATGTAAAACTCTTATCCAAATAAACTGATTAATAAAATTTAAAAAAAAAGGCTGAAAAAATAAAAACAGGAAAATACTAAAACAGAAAATTTAGATGACAATAAAATCAAAAAACAATATCTTTTCTTGGCATACATACCAAAACTTTCCGAAAACTTCACAACTTTTTTCAAGAAACCACTAGTCAAAGGGGCCATAATTTACTTAAAAGCAATTTCAGCAAATTAAAAAGTGATATTCTAAAAAACAAAAAATCTAATGTTGTCTACCGAATACCCTGCAAGGATTGTCCATCGAATTATATCGGCCAAACTAGTCAGTATCCGCAAAATCGTCTAAATGAACATAAATTCAACAAAAAAAATATTACAGCCCTAAAATAAACATGAAATGACACACAAGCACACCTCTGATTATGAAAATACAAATATATATATATATATATATATATATATATATATATATATATATATATATATATATGTAATCGAAGGTTTTCGGGGATCCCGTGTATGTGCTGAGTCCCTCTCAGGACTGTAAGGCAGCTGACGTTTCGGTGAAATCTCATTCACCATTTTCAAAGCTCACTGTATGGCGTCTACGAGCGAATGTAGCTTTGAAAATGGTGAATGAGATTTCACTGAAACGTCAGCTGCCTTACAGTCCTGAGAGGGACTCAGCACATACACGGGATGCCCGAAAACCTTCGATTACACATCACACCCGTGAGAATATCCGACATAACATATATATATATATATATATATATATATATATATATATATATATATATATATATAATTATTTTAATACAATAATAATCTGCCTTGGTGTAAATATTTTTAGCATCATACGTCCATATTTGTCATCAAAGTAATGCTGAAATAAGTGAATGTATCATCAGCTCTGTCGAAGACTTGAAATCCCTACTGACAGAGGGAATTCCAGAACTGCATGTGCCAATCTTGGAACCTTTACTTCTTGAAAAAATGAACCTGAGAGCCGGGCCTAATCAAGCCCAAATAAATGCAAATTTCGCAAATCTCTATGTATGGGGATTGTCAAATTTTCAAATTAAATATCTCAGGTAGGTCAAAAAATCTTATACTCGCTAAAAAACGTATTGACTGCATACAATAGAACACAAATATCTTTTTCCAGAACTAATAAATGATACTTTTATAATTTAGTTGCTTGTAGTTTGTTTACCTAGAATAAAGGATTATTAGACTACACGATATCTAGTATTCCTTATTAAGGAATAGGACACAAAGACCGTTTAAACGCGCGAATTACACCATCCTCAATCAGGATCTTAAATCAGTCAACGAGTAAATGTCAAGGAAATGAGAACTCTGATAGTTATCGTGGCACTGGCGCTTTCTACGTACATAAAAGAGAACTTGTTCTAGGCGTAGTGGCAGGTTGAACGAAATAAAATAAATATCAAGAATTTATGACAAAATTCTCTTTTCTTCATATGTCATTTTCGGGCGGCGATGCCTTAGTTCACGTTACACATAGATTGTAACTTCCTGAAAAGTCCCGCAAGAAAACAGAAATGTGAGAGTTTTAATGCATAAGTTGGATAGACCAATAATATGTGTTGCAGAATGCACTACCACTAAGTTATTAGATATATACAGTATCTCATTAAAGACCACCTACCATCCTGTCATGATTAATATATATTCTATCTTCATAAAACAAGGACAATAAAAACTTCAGGCGCATCGACCGAATATAATCCTATTTCGCTTCACTAGTCAGCAACGAACGCTCTATTTTTCCCCAACTTATTTTAATCCTGAATAAAAATTAATAAGTTTTTTTCCGGACGCAGAACCTAAAGGTGCGTGTAAATATGGTGAGACGTACGCGTGACGAGCACGAGACGAGTATGCCTCGAACTTTCAACGAGACTCCTTTGAATTTTGTCGATTTGTATTGTTATCGAGGACCAGCGTCGACAGATTTCAAAGGAGCTAATAAATGCATTTGGGTTACAAAAAGTCAATTTTTTTATAGTTCTATTGTTTTCGAGTAACTCAGCCGATACTCGCAGCGATGCATTTTCTGTCGGTTTTTTCGTGCGAACTCAAAGGATTTGTTTTATCTAGTGGGACGGGTTTATGACACGTTCTTTGGAAAAACTTTACTCTGCTGCAGTATGACAATTATATGTACAAGAGATTTATGTACCTGTGAAGAGTCATAAACCAAAAGCATAGCAATTCTTGGAGCATATTTCATAAATAATTTAGCTTTCCGAATTCGGATAAAGTAAGGGGTAGAAGATATTGTATAGGTCTGAAGTATGTATTTGAGGAGAGAGTAGTATATTTAAAAGGTAATTATGTTTAAAAGTATAGATCTCAATTGGCAATTATCAGTTATGACATTTTTAAATATTATACAGATGTATATAAGTGTAACGCCTTGCTATGTTATTGTCTTACAACTTTCAGTGCTAACTGTTGAAAATTTCTACTTTTACTCCAAAACTTTGTATAGGTGTTTTCGATTTAAATTCCAAGACAATATTTTCAAATGTGTAAAATTTACTCATTCAACCAAGAACTCTGATGAGGGTGGGTAGTTTCTTTTCGAAATGTGCTGGCATAACGGGATTTAGCGAATCTACAACTTATAGGTGAATTACGGAAAGGAAAAGTGGAACTATGCCAGACTAAACCGTCTCCGAGAAGAAAAAAATTATACGAATGCTTCAGAAACATATTAAGAAGATTCTTTCATGAATTATATCTTAGAAGATAAAAAGCAAGTATTGATAAAGTTTTGAAAGTTGTGAAACAAGACGAGAATGTGCCTGGCATGGGAAAAACCAACCAGTAGAAAGAGCTGACAAAAATGAGTTTCTCTTAGGGAGGTGGTACAGAGGAAATACTATTTTTCTATGTTTCAAAAATAGTTATTTTAAAAAGTTATCTTATATGGGGTCAAAAAACATAAACTTTGCATCACATGTGACCAAATTTAAGTAGACCTATTTGGATTTTGTAGAAAAACACGCTTTTAATATGGCGCTACTTTAAACAGGATGTCTGGGATGAAGCATTGTCAAAACTAAGAAGTTTTATACAGGTTGCGTTGAGTCTTATTTTGCAAGAGTGGTGCAACTTACAAAAAATTGGCAAAAAATCTAGATTATCTTATTCAACTGAAATTTTGCATATGGGCTAAAAATTGCATTTAGAAAAACTTTTTTTATTAACTTTTTCTTTGATATTTTAAGATATAACCCCACTTTTGAATTTTTTTTTTGAAAAAAATTAAAATTTGACCGATATGCTAATCACGTGACTACTATTTCTTGGTTAATTTTCATCTCGATAGAAGCAGAAATAGACGCCAAAGTCAAATTTCGAATAAAGTTATGAATAAAAAATATCCCAGATGATGCGGATACATTCATTTATTTATTTTTGATGTATTTTTTAGGGCTGATTTTAAAAAGCATTTAATACAGGTTAATGTCAAGTTACCTAGACTGTATTTTAAAGGAGACTATCAAATAGATATGAACCTTCATATTCTAAAATACAAAGGAGAAGGAATAATAACAGGCAATTTCAGTAAGTTTATCATTCTCTAACTGATGGTTTAGAGTTATAAGAACGTATCTACACACACTGAAGTTTTTAAAATGACTAGTAATACGTCTGAGGAGTCCTGACAGATTGGGAGGTAAAAATAATACTAGGTCCCAAATTACATTTAATTTACAATTTTTGGCTATGTAATTAAAAAACATGGGGAAAAATCAATATTTATCATTACTTTTATTATTTTAAATTATATTTTTAATTAATAAGCTTGGTAAGCATTAAAATTTGTTGAAATAATAAACAGTACTTGATTGAGTACAACAATGAAGTTTTTAATACATAGTGGAAACCTATAAAGTAAGCCATATAGCAAAAAATTTATGTTAATTTCTTGATGAATAATTTATATTTTCTCTAATAACATTTGGGTTACAACATAAATATTTATTTACTAATTATAAGAATTATTAGTTCAATATTATGTAATAATCAATGTTATATTCTCTATGGGTTAAAATGAAAAAAAAAATAAGTTTAAAGATATAAAACACAATTAAATCTTTGATATCGAATAAATTAAATCTTTAAATAAATCTTTAATTTGAAAATGAAATAAATTAAGTCTTTGATATGAACAATGAAATAAATATCTAAAAATAAATGGTAATGTTAAATTATAATAATAGTATAATATGCAACAATGAATAATTGTAAAAAACTGTTTGAAAATTTCCAAGAATAAACAAAAAATTCATCATTAAACTTTTTGTATTGAAAATAAAAAATTAAATAAATATCTAAAAATAAATTAAGGTATTAAAATATAATAATAGTGAAATGTATGAATTTTCAAAAATTAAATATGAAATTCGTTACTGAATCTTTCACATAAATGTCGAATAATTGACAAAATCTAGTCTGAGAGCAAATACAACTTTTATGCATTTAATTTTTTTTTACTAGGACGAAAATTTTTTCATCACAACTGAATCATTCCTGAGATTCTTTAAAATGATTGCTTATTATACCGGTAATTTGTCCAACACTATTGAATGTTTGATTAGGGTGTCGGTCAAATCGCTCATGATCTGTTTTTGGAAATTGAAAAACATTTATTTTATTGAAACAGTATCTAGTCCTAGACAGAAGCGAGTTGACATTAAGCATTACTTCTGCAGGCTTAGCTTTGGGGCTGGCACAGTTTACTTTTCTTTTAAAGCATGCTTCAAGCCTATCCCATGCACATTTACCATGCGCTGCTGCCGAAAAATGCCATTCAGCATCAACTCTAAAGTTTTTTTTGTGATTTTGAAGGTTGTTTTATTATTTAAAAATTTTACCGCCATGAGTGATGTCGACGAGACACATTTCGAAACCCATTGCTTATCAATTTGTCCATTTTTAGGAAAATTAAGCATATAAAAGTACAAACGAAATGCGAAAAATCAGTAAAAGAAAACCAAAAAAACCTTTCTTAATTTAAATTAAAAATTTTCATTTAAATCGAATTTTTAACAGTTTTTAAACAATCGAATCGTGTAGGGCACGCTTGAAAGTACTAGAGTACAAATACTTGATAATTATTATTGGATAGAATAAAGACAAGAGCAAATATGCCTCTATTCCAAGTGTATATTTGAAGAAATATGGGCAAAAATTAAAATTTTTTAATTTTGTAGTTAAAAAATACACTCTGAAACAAAGGGGCCATATTTATGTCTCTTTTGACAAGAAATCGAATTGCATTAATGTTAGATATAAAAAAAAGTAGAAAAGTTTTATAAGCACTTGAATAATTTTCTCATGATAACTTTAGGTGTTTACCCTCTATTTTTAAAACTGAAAACACAAAAAATCCAAAATCGACACTAGGCATTGAAAAATTAAGGTTTTAAGCTTTAAAATGTTGTAGTCCAAAGCAAACTTCTGTGCGATAAAAATATTTTGGCTGAGGGTGGTTGAGTTAAAAAAAAAGTCATGTTTACAAATTTTTTTTATTTCCAATGTCACAAAAAGTAAGTTTTGACTTTAGATATTAGCACTCTGTACCTTAAATAAGTGTCTAATGTTCCTGGTAGGTGAAACAAGTAGGGGTAAATGTTTATTTAACTTTATCGCTATTTTGTGAGAAAAATGAAATTAACGGATCACCAGATTTGACCCCCCTTGATTATTTCTTGTCGGGCTATTTAAAAAACTAAAGTATACTTGACCCAACCCGACAATTTAAAAGTCTTAAAAGTTCGAATACGTAAAGAAGTAGGGAACATAACACATCGATATTTAATAATAATAATAATAATAATAATAATACCTTTAATGAACCCATTATCACGTCGTTTGAACTCCACCAGACACGGCTTTAGTGTTAGAAACAACAACGAAGAGATAGTCAGAGTGAATCATCTTCTATACATGAATGATCTTAAACTGATGGCTGCTACCAGAAGCCAGCTGGAACAAATGCTTAAAATTGTAGAGGAGTTCTCCGGGGATATCGGAATGCAATTTGGACTTGACAAGTGCCGTATTTTGAACATCGTTAAAGGGAAGATACAACCGGGGGCTTTTGAAATGCAGAACGGTGAAACTATAGCTGCAATGGAAGCAGACCAAACATACAAATATCTAGGTATGAAACAGGCTAAAAGAATTGATCATGGCACTATGAAGGCCGAATTGACAACCGAATTTGTCAGGAGGGTAAGGCGGGTATTAAGAACTAATTTAAATAGTAGAAATTTGTTTAAGGCGCTCAACACGTATGCTTGCTCTGCGCTGAGCTACTCTTTTGGAATTGTAAAGTGGAGCAGGACGGACATCCAGAACCTGCAAAGAAAAATAAGGACACTCCTAACAAAAGCACAAAAACATCACCCTCGGAGTGCTATTGAACGTACAATGCTTCCAAGACACCAAGGAGGAAGAGGATTGGTGGATATTGGTAAGCAGCTCGACCAACAAATAATAAACTTACGTTCATATTTCCACAGGTTGGCGGACTCTTCCACACTACATCGAGCAATATGCGAGGCAGACGATTCAACACCGCTACAGTTAAGGGAACAAGATATTACTTCTCACCACCAAACAGACCAAGAGAAGTTAGAAACCTGGCTACGGAAGCCACTTCATGGACGGCATCCAAATGAGGTCAATCAGGACAATGTCGACAACTCAGCGTCGAACTACTGGTTGATTTCAGGACAAATGTTTCCGGAAACGGAGGGCTTCTTGTTAGCTATCCAAGACCAGGTTATTCCGACGAAGAACTATCGGAAGTTCATCATTAGAGATCCCTCAATAGAAAATGACCAATGCAGATATGGCTGTCGAACATCGGAAACAATTCAGCACATAACTGGAGGATGCCAAGCGTTTGCCGCAACCGAGTATAAGGAAAGACACGACTCAGCCGCTAAGATACTCCACCAAGAGTTAGCAGAAAAGTTAAGCCTATTACAGGTAGGAAAAGTGCCTTATTACAAGTACAATCCGGAGCCTATTCTTGAAAACAACCAGTTCAAGTTATATTGGGACCGAACGGTTCTGACGGATCAAACAGTAGCTCATAATAGACCAGACATTATACTAATAGATAAAATTTCTAGGCGAACTACACTAATCGACATTGCGGTGCCTAACAACAACAACCTAAGGCCAAAATATAACGAGAAGATCGCCAAATACAGAGATCTGGAGGTCCAAATCCGAAGACAATGGGCAATGAACAGCGTCCAAACGATTCCCATAATACTGTCAACAACTGGAGTGATACCGAAGAACCTCCTGCAGAACATCAAGGGACTGGGCGTTAGTGAGCATCTTTATAAACCGATGCAGAAAGCAATTCTCCTAGCAACTGCGCGAACCGTCCGAAAATTCATGGGAAATGCAGCAGACAACGTCACCTAGGACCCGATAACATGGAAAGGGTTCCCACAGAGCTTCATACTTTTGGCGTCTTTGTATGCCTGGTATGAGTGAATAATCCCTGGAGGGAGTGCGAAGCCGTTTGGCTTGTAAATCATAATAATACCTTTATATTTCTTTTATTGAGAAAATTACAATTTATATAGGAATCGTCAACTTGTTCAGACCTAAAACTACTTAAATAATTAATGCCAGAAAGACAAGCGTGTTCAGATATTACTACTGGGTAAAAAAAGAATTTATACAGTATAAACATTTTTCTAGCAAGTATTCTTTTAATTTCATATTAAAATTTTTAAGAGGAGGAGCTTTTACTATTTCCTCTGGAAACTTATTAAAAAGTAAGTGCCCTAAGTCATTAGGAGATTTATAACTCAAATTATATTTATTATAGGGAACATGTAACTTACTTTTTTGCCGCGTGTTTACTTGATGTTTATCTTTCACAAGAGTGAAAGAGGACTTATTTAAGTAAACATAGATACACATTTCAAAAACAAATAAACCCGGAAGAATTAAAATTCTAAACTTATTAAAAATATTTTTACATGAAAAAGTACTATACACATTGGCAACACATCGAATATTTCTTTTTTATGATAAAAATACCTTATGACCAACCCTAGAAAGTGACCCCATACCGTAAGCGCAATTCAACCTCGGCGTAGTAAACAATAAAAAGCTGTACTTCATCCAGAACAGTGCGTAAATTCCCAAACATATAAACCAAACCATTCAGGTTATCCGAAAAATATTCACAGTGATGTTTAAAATTTAAACATTTGTTTATATAAATGCCCAAAAATTTCACTTTTTCACACTGTTCAATAGGGTTCCCCTGAATTAAAATATCTAGTTTCGAACATTTTTTCTAATAATTATGGAATCTAATAAATTTAGTTTTATTTCCATTGAGAAATAAAAAATTTTCAATAAACCATTTAGTCGCATCTACCATAATGTTATTATATTTTACTTCCAAATCATGGTCTTATCTTTCAGAAATTAAAAATGATGTATCATCTGCAGATACAGACATAGCATCCGCAGAGATGCATCCAATTTCATTTATATGTAATTTAAACAGAACAGGGCCTAATATGGATCCCTGTGGGACTCTTACATTCACTATTATATGTTTAGAACTAATACTTTGTTGTGCTCTATTTTCAGTATAAAAAACTCTTACATACAAATTCCAGTTTTCCAAAAATGTTTTTATCCAGTTCAATGAGGAGTTGCAAATTCCGTATTTAGATAATTTAACTAATAAATTTCTATGATCAACACAATCAAATGCCCTGCTATGGTCACAAAACACCCCAACAGGACACTCGCCCGCCCCGATACATTTTATAACGTGACGATGAAATAAATTTATCACAGTTATGGTATAGTTTCCATTTGTAAAGCCATGCTGATTTGAGTTTAAAATATTATTACTTTGTAAACAATTTGTAATTCTGTTTAAAAAAACACATTCGAAAATTTTTGATAAACTCATAGGGACCGTAACTGGTCTATAATTAGATCTTTCTTTGATGCTATTGTTTTTATAGATATGTGTCACTTTACCAATTGTCAATGTAGATGGAAAAATTCCTAAACAAACTGAAGAGTTAACTAAAAAAGTAATGGGCTTTATGATAAACTTCAACACTTTTCCTATTAAAATCATTGCCAACATTAACTTGCAGATTTTTTTATCTTTATGTTTATTTGTTAATTGAAAAACCATATTCCATATAGTTCGGTTTATATCCTTACAATATTTTATTTTATTCTGATAAAAAGTCCTTTTTGTTCGATTAATTAATTTTCTATGATCATTATTTGCTTTAAGGAAGTTTGTTTTAATTCAGGATAATTGTATTTTAAAAAATGTAAGTTTTTTAGCTTTGCGCTGGAGTCCCGGACTTGTTTATTAACCCGTTCTTTTTTATTTCTCTCTCTCTAGCATTACAACCCGGGGTGGATTTTTGCCGCCGTCACAATCTGCCTCCACTTGCTGCGATCCATCATCAGTTCCTCCGCGCGTTCGACGTTTAGGGCTTGTAAGTCTGCTGCAACGTTATCTCTCCACCTCATCCTTGGTCTTCCTAGCGGCCGCTTTCCTTCTGGGTTCTCTTCCCATACCAACTTGACGATACGTTGATCTTGTCTCATAACATGGCCGGCCCATCTTAATCTTTCTTCTTTTATTATTTTCACTATATCTGGCTGGTTGTATAGTTCCTCCAATTCCTTGTTTGTTCTCGTTCTATATTGCTGTATGGTGTTGTCCCTGACCGGTCCGTATATTCCTCTAAGCATTCTTCTTTTTGCGATTTTCAGTCTATTCACATTTTGTTTTGTCAACGTCCATGTTTCACATGCATATGTCATTACCGGTCTTATAACTACTTGATATATTCTTATTTTCGTGCGGCGGGATATATTTTTCGATTTCATTATCTTTTGCAGCCCCTACCAGCAGCGGTTGTCTCCTTGTATTCTGTTGTTAATCTTTTGTGTAATGTTGTTGTCAGAGGTGATCGTAGCTCCCAAATATTTAAATTATAGTATTTATTTAAAGGAAATTTTATGTTAAAATAATGCGTAAAAATATTGTAAAAAATATCAGAACCCTTATTCAAATTGCACTAAACATGCAACTCATTCCAACTTTCACCTGCAGGATCCCTCTCAAAACCTATAAAATTCTCATTCGAAAAAAATCGTTTGTAACAAGCAATCTTGCAGTTTACATTACCAGATATTTTCATTTCGTAAAAAACGTACGATAATCTGAAATATTATTATCAAGAACACAGACAACACCATGGTCGTAAAAGTTAACAAATAAGCGATCCAAAGTCGAGATACTGATGTCACTCACCCGAGTTGGCCAACCCACCCTAGACACTAAATTAAAACAAGATAATATTTCCGCAAAATGTCTAAATTCTGCGCTGTCGTATGTAAAAAAATGTGTCCTTTCTGATTCTGATATGAAAAATGGGGTTTACAATTGAAAGAAATATCGACAACAGAGCTTCGTCTTGAATAACCCTGTATATTTCGATATCACTCAAAAAACCCCAAACTAAAAATAAAATTCGACGGGTTCTAGCGTTTTTCCAAACAAGTGCCCACTCTTGTTAATATTGAATTTATCTGCCACTTTACGAAAGCACTGTAAATAAATATATGTATATATTCTTTATTACAATTAAATAAACATGATTTTTTATATTCATTAACCTTTTGCAGACTATTTTGAAATGAATTAATAACTGTACATTTTATTTTTGATGAGTTTTACACTCCATTAATAATACATTCTGTGGTTCAAAAAAATGGTACTTGTATTAGATCATTTTTCATTTTGACGCTTCTTTTTTAAATTGAAGTTTAGTTTATATGAGAAGTGCCGTTACGTAACAATACAAATTATTGTTTAATTTACGACACAGTTCTTAATAATTTAATCAAAAATGGAAAGATTAAAAAAAAAACAACAATTCTCTTACTAAAAATCTTTTCTCTTAATAATTTCATTTTTTAGCTGACTGGAGTGCAGACCTAAATTTAAAATACGACCTCATAAGTATAAATGGGGAAGAGTACATGAATTTCGAAAAAATTAGAACCAGATTATATCCAGAAAAAACTATCCTTCATTTCGGAGGACTTTACAAGAATGATTACACCTCAGAGCAAGGAATTGAGGAAGCTGTATCAGAGAATTCAGAGGCATTTATCAATGAGATTTTACCTGTTTTAGAAGAAGGGTTCAGTGTGAGTCTTACTGAAATTCTCAATAATATTGTTCATAGTTTTCCGTATGATGAATTGTTACCTTTATAAAAGAATGTTTTACACAGAAATAAATTTATCAGTTAAAAAGCTGTTTGTTTTCTTAGTGTAGAGGATAGAAGGAAGTTTAAAACTCTTAAACTTACCCACGTCAGTACCCAACGAATGGCGGAAAAGCATCACAATTCCGATGCACAAAAGAAGATCAAAGAAACAACCCGAAAACTACAGGGGAATCAGCCCACTAAACAGTTCAGCCAAATTATTAACCAAAATACTGTCACAACGGATCGTGGACAAGTTAGGGGCGTGCGAAGGACAGCAGGGCTTCCGGAATAACCGCTCTACTATCGATGGTATATTTATTATCAGACAGCTGGTTGAAAAATCTATCGAATACGATAAACCGCTGTTCATTTGTTTTGTGGACTTTACACAAGCGTTCGACCGAGTCAAACTGGAACACATAACAGAACTACTGCGAAGAAAACAAGTAGACGAAGCAATTATACGCACAATATACGAATTGAATTCCAAAAACACCATGGTAATTAAAACAAATAACACTCTAACAGAGGAAATCCCACTATCCATAGGAATAAGACACGGTGATAGCCTAAGTCCAATACTTTTCAATGTAATCATGGACGAAATCATTGATGAGGTAAAAAGCACAAATATTGGGTACCCAATGGGACACAACACCGTTCAGATTATATGCTTTGCAGACGATGTTGCCTTGAGAGCAGATAGCGAGGACAACTTACAAAGAATGCTTTTCCATCTCGATCGAACAGCCAAACAGTATAATATGAAAATATCTGTGGAGAAAACCAAAGCAATGGTAACAGCAAAATAACCGGTAAGATGCAAACTAATGGTTGATGACAAACATATCGAACATGTTGGGAAGTCTAAATACCTGGGAGCACATATAACAAGTAACAGGGCAGTAACGGAAGAAGTGCGCACACAAGCCAACAAAGCGACCATGATATCAGGCCAACTAAGAGACATAATCTGGAACAATAAACATATGACGGTTGAGAGCAAAGCAAGAATTTACAAGGTCTGTGTAAGACCGATACTGACCTACGGCGCAGAAACAAGAAATGAAACAACAAAGACAAAACAAATTATGAGAACCACAGAAATGAAAACGCAAAAATACGCGAGGACAGCGGAGTGGGGGATGTTGTGAAGTGGGTTCGAAACCATCGTAGGCAGTGGAGAGATCACGTGGAACGAATGGACGATGACAGACTAGCAAAAACCGTGATGAGAGAGAAACCAAACACCAAACGGCCGCCTGGACGGCCCCCCAAAAGATGGAGAGACAGCTGGATTTCGACCTCAAACGAGGATCGATGAGGCATTGTGTAGATAACAGAACTTGGTTCTACCTAGAAGAAGAAGAAGAAGAAGAAACTTACCCACGCCAAGGATAAATAAAAACAACCGAAAATAATTACACAAGAAGTCTGCTAAAGAACGGAAGTTCTCACGGCTTTGGTCAAGTTGAAAATCATGGTTCTTGGGTTTAGACCGTGTCAAATTGGAATTATTATCCGACGTCTCACCTATGATTGTACGGCATCTTCAGGAATCCTTACTCCTCGAGATTAGAACACTGAATGACTATCAAGGAGCAACAGCCCGGTATTTAAACTCGCCTGGTGCTCAGTGAACCGTGATCCAGCGTTACAATCGTTTTCCACGTGTGATGTAAACTGTAACCCGCATCTCTGTTAATATTATTTGGATATTTACAAATTTCGATTGATTCTACATTTAAAAAAAACCAGGCACTGATGCTAGCACCTTAGTTTCTTTTATATTAAATGTGTGATCTGAGCAATGCTGGTGTTCAGATACTGCAGATTGTAAAGGGTGTTTTTTATAGAGGTATAGAACTTTAAGTTGGAAACACTTTTTTAACTGGCGGCCATTTTGTCAGCTGTCAAGTGATTAATGTTTAGTTTGGTTTGGCATTTCAACATACTGACGCCTGAACAACGCTTCCAAATTGTGCAAATTTATTTTGAAAATCATGGTTCTGTTCGAAATACGTATCGCGCACTACGTCCATTTTACGGTCAACATAATCGTTCATTAGAGCAATTAATTCGATTAACTATGGAACGTTTTCGCACCACGTTTACTCTAAATGATAATACGCATCCACAGAGACGTCGTACAGTGCGTACAGAAGAAGTCATTGCTGCTGTAGAGCGTAGCGTAGAGGAAGACCCGAATCAGTCTATCCGCCATCGTGAACAGGAATTGGATATGTGTCCATTTACTTTATGGAAGATTTTGCGGAAAGATCTCGTGCAAGAATTGAAGCCAAGAGCAAAATAGGAGGAGGAGGAAGAGTATATACTAGAAGAATATCTTTTTTCACTCATGAAATTATAGCAAGCCAGTGCGGGTCTATTTTTTATTGCTCCAAGTATTTATGCGCTGTTTCGGAGGAGGTTTTATTTTTATAAAATTTTCGAAGGGGGCTAGTTTAAACAGGTCTGGTTAGGTTTCGGCCAGCGGGTTTTTAATAAACAAGCAGTGGCGATGGAAGCCTCACATAGAGCAACATTGTGCTAGGCTGTGTGAAATACCATGGTTGGCGCACTGACCTGAGTATCAGGTAAGTTCCCCTCTGTCACTAGCCGGAAGATTGTCGTCGGTGTGTTAGTATCCCGTTTTTTGGAATAAGACAAAAATTTTCAGGTTTTTATTAAGCTGCTTCAATGAGATGGTTTGCAATAAAATCATCGGGGCTCTGTCCTAGTCTGTGGCTCAAGACAAAATGTCTTTTTTAAGTAATTTTTCTTAATTTAAACTTTAACAGCCGGATTTACTATCATGATTTAAATTAAATACCATCCTAAATTGACAGCAGAGGGCTTAAACTGACAAGCAAGTCTTGAACCTTAAATATACAGTGCTAGCGTAAAGAAATCATTTTGTTTTATTATTGAACCGGCAAAAATGAAGAACTTTCATTATTTTCGAGATACAACTATTTTTATTACATATTTCAAGGCTTTATCGCAACATTCTTATTTGTTGACACATGTAATAAAAACTTTTGGAAGTTTGCTTCATTTGGAAAATTTTACATCACTAAAAAGTAAAATAAAAAAAGACATATCTGCCTCATACAAAACATATATTCGGGGGGTGGAGGATAATATTAAAAGGGATCCTAAACAGTTTTGGAATTTTATTAAACAGATAAAAGGAGCTACAGGGTATTCCAAATAGTATGTCTTTTAATAATAAAGAAATTAATACTTTATCTGATATTTTAAATGCTTTTGCAGAATTCTTTAAGCAATCATTTTCTTCGGCCAATCCGGTATCCGTGGATGATTCATGTTCCGTAGATTCCATCTTTCTAATGGTTCATGTATTTGATTTCACTGAATGTGAAATAGTTAATGCTATAAAGAAGCTTAAACCTAAATTTACTACTGGTCCGGATTTAATCCCAGCCTTTCTAATATGAGACTGTAGATTCATCCTAGCCAAACCACTTAAAATACTATATGATAGGTGTTTAACATTAAACAAATTTCCTTCCATATGGAAGTCTTCCAAGATTTGTCCTGTTTTTAAGAAAGGGGATAGATCTGAAGTTTGTAATTATAGACCGTTGTCTATTATATGCAATTTTTCTAAAATATTTGAATTTTTACTTCATGATTCTATTTTTTCATTAACTAAAAATTTAATTACTCCATCTCAACATGGCTTCTTTAAGGGTAGGTCGACGACAACTAATCTCATGATTATGACTCAGGATATAGCTGAGGCTATTGATCATGGATGTTGTTTATTTGGACTTCACAAAGGCATTTGATCGTTTGGACCAATCCATCTTACTTAAGAAATTGTCATCATTTGGATTTTCAGATTCACTAACAACGTTATTTAAATCATATCTCCATAATCGTATCCAGTATGTTGAAATTCGCGGTTCTCGCTCAGTGAAATATATTTCAAATACTGGCGTGCCGCAAGGATCAGTACTGGAACCTTTATTTTTTAATATTTTTATTAATGACATTGTTTCTGTTATTGACACGGATATTTTATTATATACCAATGATATTAAGCTATATAAGAGGATAAATTGGTTACAGGATTGTATAGAGCTTCAATCGAACCTGGAACAGGTTAGCAATTGGTGTTCCGAAAATTATCTGCAGCTCAACGTGGAAAAGTGTAATATTATGACTTTCACTTCGAAATTTTCTTCATTTCGATATGAATATTCGTTGAATACCGTGCTACTCTCGCGGACAGATCTTTTTCAAGATCTCGGAGTCACGATTCCAAGCTTTCATTTTCTTGTCATATAAATAATATCGTTTCTGAAGCCTCAAAGGTTTTTGGGTTTATCTTGCGTTGTATTGAAATACCTCAATCTTAAGAGTTTTGGAGTTTATCCTAAGCAAGGTTTTTTACATGACCTATTGCTTCAGAAATTTAACTTTTTATCTTTAAAAGTACGGCTGGAATTTTTCTTACTAACAATTTTTTATAAGGTACTTAACAATTTTATTGACTGTCCTAATATTTTAGCTAGGATAAACTTAAGTATCCCCAGTATAAATTGCCGAAATTTTATCTCAGAACTCCCAGAACTAACGTGCTCAAATTTTCGCCTCTATATTCCATGTGCAACACTTACAACAAGAGTAATAGCTTTGATATATTCAGCTCATCTCTAGGGAATGTTAGAACTAATTATTTTAGTTAAATTTTTATTTGTATTTAAATTGATATATATTTTTGTCGTTTGATGCTAATATAAAATTGTTCGTAGTCGTATGATTTGTATAATCACTGCCTTGTAGTTGGGTCTCAAGACCTGTAGGGCTGTTATTGTAAATAAATAAAAAAATAAATAAAAAAACTGGTCTATTATAAGATTTAAATTTCGTGACAACTAGATCGGGTTTAAATCTTAAATCTTCTTAGTGAATCTGGCTGTTAATATTTTAGTTTTTGGCCCTTTGTCGGCTTATTTGATGGCGTTCTTGTCTGTTGGGAGTTTGCATGACTAATGATTGAAGAGGATTCTTTTTTATTATTATTTAGTATTTCTAATAGAGAATTTTTTGAGAGGATACTGATTTTGTAAAATCTTAACACCCAGATTCACTAAGAAGTTTTAAAACCCCTTTAAACCTTATTCACTAAGCTGATTTAAGGCCTGTTCTCACTTGGAATGCAACAATTTATGAATATACTGAGTGTTCCATTTAAAAAAAAAGTTTGTTTTATATCTAAAAAACAGTGGTACTTAAAGAGAAACTAACGACACCACTAAATTTTACGTGAAAACTTTATTCAAGCCAATATTTATCTTGTTAATAACGAAAAAGATAACCGAAATGCAAGGGGTGTCCCAAAATTGCAAATTTTCAAAAAAAGAAACCCTGTATATAAAAAACTAAGAATGCTGTGAAAATTTTGTCTGTGGCATCTTTCGTTTCATACAAAAGTATAAAAAAAACTATCCTATAAAAAAATGAAATCCGGAGACCCTGTACACAAAGACTTCCTTGAACTATAATTTCGCAAAAAATTAAAAAAGTAATTTAACATTCTGCTCACAATAATGTTATTTATCATTCGCATAGCAATCTTGTAAAATAAACAAATAGGTTATAAAAAAATTCTAAAAGCAATTTAGTAGTTATCAATTAGTCATAAAACACACAAACAAATTATTTTAAGATAATTTACATACAATACAGGAACTAGTAATATTGCAACCGGTATAGAACTTGATGCAGCAGTGATACTTTATTCATAGTAAATATATTTTATCTTAAAAGCACTAATTTCCTTTCATCTACTGTCAATTTAACAGATTACAACATACGATGACGCTCGCTAAAACGAGTAGGACAGTGCTGTCTTTCGGATTATTACATTTAAAAGTATTTTGGTTTGTCATAAGAAATTAATTTATAAATTTAACGCAATGTAATAAAACATTCTGGACACTTTTTTATTATATTTCACCCTGGGACACTGTGTATTTAAATTTCTCTTCTAGCTAAGGGGTCGTAAAACAATTCCATTGCATCAAAGATTATTATAGCTAACGCTAGATATAATAATCTTTGATTGCATTAATCTTTTGGCTTACGTTTGTTAATAAGAAAAGCTTATATAATTGTTTTGTTATGTTTGATTTAGACTGGCAGAACCTTAACCTTAACTTCGATTTTAGTGATTACTTTCTAGTCTAGGGGGTACTAACCCACAAAATTATTGGCGTAAAAATTGTTATGATGACTTTTATAATTTTATGATTGACCATAATAGTTTAAAATGCGGGTCTGAGACTTGATGAAGTAATGTTGATTATTTACTTAAATAATGTTGATCTACAGTGGTGGTCAACAAGAACTACTATAGACAAAAATAAAAATTGTTTTAATACAATTTATAAACTTCAAATATTACATCTTTCGTGAAATTCTTCCAGGATCATCTCAATGTTTTATATATATACAGGTGTGGAAAGTCGAGAACAGAACCTCTTAAAAAAAAGGGAACGTAACAAAAAGCGACGGACAACCCTTTTAGCCATGTTGAAAAAGTGAAATAAAGTATACTGTTGTATTGTAGCTTGCTTCCTGATTTCTAGCAAAAATGGCGTCGGGCAAGGACTTTTTGCTGGTTTCGGGTCGTCAAAACACAGTGGGTCGAAAGCACAGATTTGATATTAAAAATAAAAATCGAATCCAATAATAGCAGAGAAACTTTAAAATCATGAAAATAAATTCGAAAAACGTCTAATGTGGTTCAACGCTTTAAAAATAACATAAAAAGAATAATTGTATTTCCATGAATAAAATATTGCGCTTGACTTCAAGGTACATTTTAAATATAATATTATAATAATAAATACATGGATATCGATAATCGTTAAAAAGACGAAAGTACTTTTTCCTCTATGCTTAAGACTTCTTAATAAATACCAATGCAAATAATTCGTAAGTAATATAATATTTATTGATTCACATAAATGAATAAATAATACGACTGTAAAAAATAATAAAAAGAACTTTTTAATCACTGACTTCTTTGTTAACAGCTCTTTTCTCATTCTCCAATACGTATGAATTGTTATCCGAATTCTTACTATGTCAAAAACAGTGTAAGGATCCATCGGCGCCAAAAGTTTTGGAACACATCCTCCAAATTTTCGGGCAAAATCTAGACGATCGTTTCTTATCAACTTGTTCGTTGATTGTTGTGCATCTTTCGATAGTTTACCTATCGGTAATATTGACAATGCTATGATTGACCAGACAATGAAGTAAGTCATTTGTGGATTCCTGTTGGAATATTGTACCAAGAATATCCTTTGAAGAATAATCTTGCTGTTTGAAGTTTGTATTCCCAAAACTTCTCTATTGCAGTATAATGTCCGCTTCCAATAGTTTGCAAAATGGCGGTAAACCGGAGAATCGGTTTTCGCTTTACTCTTGTTATAATGGCTGTAGCTTGAAATACTCTGTACTTATTGAGACACAGTATCAATGTTGTTGAACTGAGATGTTGTTTGGCAGAGGTAACAACGTTGGGCCGATTTCGCTCCAGCCAAAGCATTCACCTAGCCATCTATCATCGTCATAGATAAGTTGTACTGTACTGAAGTTCGGGTGGCAAAGAAAACTCTATTATATGGTGCAAGTTGTCTGGTTCGAGTTCATAATTTTCTATTTTCGTTAAAGACTTTTGTTCGGTTTTCTTAATAAATTCAAATTTCAGAGGCCCGCAATTCATAGTAGACCAGGGTTTGGAATTGTACAACACAATCTGTTCTTGTTGAGTTTACGTGTTAATACCTGCTAATTGAAGTGGAATAAGAGAGGTTAGGAATAAGTTTGTATCAGAAATAGTCGGATCAGTGAATTTCATTTTGTACTGGCTCTGACCTGACGTTCCATCAAAGCCCCATTTGCAAATGAAACTCATATCTACAAATCTAATTTATCGATTTGTTCAAGGGCATCTAATTTTAAGCAATATAATTCGATCCACTGTATGATCCAGTAAGCCTTGGAATTTAACCTCGGCTTTTGATTTAGTAAAAGTTGGATATTCGTCATGTGGATAACATGCTCTTTTTGGTATTTTACACACCAGAGTATGGCGAAAATATATTATTGCCTTTCTGTTTAGCCCAATTTTGTAACCGTTGATATTTGTTTCTCGACAAACCAATGTCAAATAGAAGAGCGGCGCACAAATATAACTTGGCGCGACGCAACCACAACATTGTTGCCTTTAACCTGAGACGAAACTTCAGAAAGAAAAGACTGGCCGTTCATATTACCGAGTTTTAATAGAAACGTTACTATAGTCAAACTTCTATTTTAAATTTCTTAACTAGAAATTATTTTGGCCGTTTCTCAAATTCTAACTCACTAAGCCCGTCTAACTTCTTTCAGATAATTCGGACAAAAGATCGTAGGGTCCGCCTACCGCATTATTACCCCCGCTAAATTCCGTGCGACACGAAAACGAGCAGTACCTTGAAACGAATGAGAGGGTGTATTTACTTTTCGTCTAAACTTATAGCGTAATCGACGGAATTTGGAATATTTAATGACTATTTGATACATTGATTGTTTTAAATACATCAAATAGTCGAAATACAAAAAATTAGTTTTTGTTTGGCGTTGAGCTTAAAGAAAATTGATATTTCTGTTACAAAATGAACATTTACTCTAATAAAAATACTAATGAAATGTATTGGTAATTTCTAAGTAAATAAGCTAATAGACCACTTTAAAATTAAAAATCATTCTCAAAAATAAACTTTTATTCTGGTAAAAAATAAAAGTAACACGTTCAGTAATTGTAAATAAATAAACAAATAATTAAATTCAATTTAAATCAACAAAAACACCTAAAAGTCTACAAGAGGTGTTCAAACAGACCTCCACTTTGAGCGAGACAATAGCCCAGTCTATTGTAAAATATGGTTCGCGTATTTGCCAAAACTTCAGGGGTTATATCCTTATTAGCTTTAAAATATTCCGAACTGTTCGAGCGTTCATATCAAGTTCTTAGGCAATTACGGTAATATTGCAAGGAAAATTAATTTCTGCTAAACTACAAACGTCAGTCTTCCCGATTTGCTCGTTCTTCAGTAATTTGAGGAACCGGTTGCTCCTAATTATTATCAGAGCATTTTTTACAAATTTTTAGACAACCGGTTGTCTCAATTTTTTTAATAATTTCGGAAATTCTAAATTTTCAAGGAACAGAATGATTTTCGCACATAAATACAAATCTGCCGATTATTTACCAGAATAGTGTACCACTTAATAATGTGCTCTTTTTGTTCCGTGGAATAAACTACCATTGTAACAAAAAAATTTGGCACGAAACACGGTACTTATGCTTCGAAGGCCGAATAAAAGCAAATAACTTGGAATCCTCTTGTTGTGCTAGGGCGTGGCGTATGCTGCCGCCCGCTCTCACCGCGCCAGCATTGGATTATCCCTCATCCGAGGGCGAAATTGGTAATTTACACGTATGTCGATGCTTACGATGCTTATTCTTCTGTCTCATTCTCATCTCATCATAGGGTTCCATTTTAAAAATAAGGAAATCGAATTCTCTAAAAAATTCCAGACCTTCTTTCATAGTCGTCTCCTAAGTAAATTAATAAAGATAAAACAAACTACAAACACAAACTAATACTATGAAATATAAAATGCTACAAAGTTCGTTACATTAAAAAATATACCTAAAATCCTGCAAACAACGAACACAAACTAATACTATGAAATGTACAACGCTATAAAGTTCATAACAATATATATATATATATATATATATATATATATATATATATATATATATATATATATATATATATATATATATGTGTGTGTGGTTATTTTCTTGGACTGTAGGTTTATATATTTTTCTTTTCAATATTAGACATAAAGTTTTCAATTAATTTTTAATGGACATGTGGTGCTCCATCCTATATATAATAATATTAATAAGATGTTATGATAAAGTACAAAAAACTAAAAAAGATTGGAACTAGTTCTCAAGAGGAATGGAAAAAGAACAAATTTTTATGCCGCATCACTTTTTAATTATCGTTAAAAATTCCTATGAATTTTAGCATGCTGGTGTTAAAAATTGTATATCAATTGGTCTCTAATCTATTACTAAAATAATTTATAAATCTTATCAATGGTAAAAGCTAAATTACAGACTATTGTAAAGTGTCATCAGTTTAATAATCGGGTATTGGACTATTATTGGAAAACTAGTTCATTTTATTTTTATTGCATTTAATGCAAACCACATAAATATTTCCTGGGGATATGTTTTATTTTCGGTAAAAATCAATAGAAAGTTTGAGTAGCAAGAAAGTACCCAGAAACGTAGTTTGAGTAATGGCGATAGTCACGTGATACATGTGACGTCACATTATAATAAACCAAGCAACGCTAAATGTGGAATTATTTCAGTTTTTGGAATTTTAATTTCTTGCCGTTATAAAATGGTTTATAGATGGTGGGTAGTGTCACAATGCACATCGATGTCCATAATCACTTCGTAAAAGGTTTTGTTGTAAAATTGGTTAGAACTTGTTCGTTGAGACCCCAGATGAAGAGAAGCCAATTATGAAGTTTTTATGTGGGAAGATCACTTTAATGTAAACATATTCGTATTTTTGGATTACTGCATTATCTTACGCCTGAGCTGTTACAAATTATGGAAAAGTTATTTTATTCTCCTTACGACAGTTAAAAAAGGGGACAGACAGTATATTCTCTGCGAATTTCACTCTAGTTCTCTCTCCATACTAGTTTCGACCACCTAATGGTTTTATCAGTGGAGCTGTAACGAACCGAGAGCAAAATGCATTGAAATAGGATTTTAAGGATTTTTAGGTTTGTCGCGCATTTGTTTTTTAATTTGCTAATGTGATACTTAATGTTCATTAATTGATCAAATGCCCAGGAATGTTTTATTTATTGTATTTTATATTGGATTGTTAATATATTGGAGGTTGGAAATTTTTGGATAAATTTTATGCGGCAAAAGAAGACTACATTTGATTTTTCGGATAAGAAGACAAAGCTTTTGTCGAAGGATCATCTGGCTAGCGAGCTTAGAGAAGATTATAAGAGAAAAGAATTATAATCAGAGTTTCCTAATGAATGATATAACAGGACATCGACAGCAAAAATTCTTATTTTGGTTCTGTGGTCGATGTGCTTAGTGATATGGTTTATAGCTAGAAGAAAAATTATGGGACCGATGAAAGAACTCTGGGGAACTCCACCATTATGGAAATATGCTATAGATATAGGGTTTTTGGTTCTTACGGCTAGAGTCCTATTATTTAAAAAATCTTATATGTATGAGGACATGTTTCCTGTTATTTCGAGCTTTGTAAAAGAGCTGATGATGCTGCTTCTATCAAGTTTATCGAAAGCTTTGTTGATGTCTAAGAAAATGGCTGTCAAATGTTTACGTAATCGAAAGGAGTTTTGGACTTCATTTTCTACTCCTGCGAGATGGTCAATAGTTGATTTACCAGGTCTATATGCATGTTGCTCCGGTATTGGCATCTCCGGTACCATAATAGGCAGAAGTTTATCATACGCTCAAGGAGTTTTCGAAAATGGAAGATGGAAAGTTCACTTTCCAAACTTCGATCAGTAAGCATTGAAAATGCCAAGTGTGGCCTTGGCGAAACGTCTACAAGATCCTTCAACAGGAAACAATGACGGACGGATGAACTCCCGGATAAACAATAAAGCATATATATATATATATATATATATATATATATATATATATATATATATATATATATATATATATATATATATATATATATATATATATATATATATATATATATATATATATATATATATATATATGTAAGTCATTGGAAGCGTATTTTGGTTTGCGTTATTATTATATAAAGAAGAGTAGTAAGGGGTTAATATTTGAGATAAAGAGGTAGGTTCTGTGACTAATTGGCCGTTTTGGATGACGCAAATTAGGCTGTTTGATGGTTTTCCTTTAAAACTATTAATTTTGTTCAAAACTTTTCTGTTTGGTTTGTCTGTGTGTTTGTGATAATGGAGATTACAAACTTATTCTAGGAAAGCTTCTTGACTTCATTTATCTCTTTAACAGCGCTCTTAGTTACTTAAACTCTATTAAATTGGCTGTATTAGTGAGCCACTTAAACCTATTTAAGATTTTTATTATTTTCTATAGCGATTTTGCATTCACTGGTCTACCAGGGAACAGGATTTTTCCCTTTTTGACTTTTAAATTTTGGAACGCTCATCAATATAAGTATTCGACACCATAATAAAACGTCGCAATGCAAACTAAAATAAAGCATTTGTTTTCCGGGCCACCTCGTTTTTTTTTATATCAGTTTAATAATAATTAACCTGAACAAACTTGAACTAACTTATTATACATTTTTGAAGTCAGGAGGAAAATAACTTACCTTCTAGTAGAGAATATACAAAGTGTTTCATTTAAAAAATTTAAATTTATTTTGTTTCTCAACTTTACGATACGTCACTGTTTTTTTAAATGAGTCTAAAAGATAAAAAGAATAAAATCCTATAATTTTCGTATTTAATTTTTTTCCCCATATCTTATAATAAAGCCTCTAGATATGGCGCTAAATATAAGAAACCCTGTACAGGGTTTGTGCCTTTTCGGTGAAATTAACAAAGAAACTATATTTATTGTTTGATACAGTTTATTTTTACGCAGATTTTAAAAATATTTAGGACTCTACAGGGTGACACAAATAATTAGGACAGCATAAAGTTGTATTTTTTTAAATAGAACACCCTATATACGAATCGTATTTTCGATTTAGCTTATAATTTTAAATCTTTTCTATTAAGAGTTTACTATAACAAAACTTTATAGTTTCTGAGATAATTAAGTTTAAAGAAAAAAAGTCACATTTTCAAGCATCAATTCAATCCTAAATAACGTTTTCAATTTTGTCACAAATATATTCAAATTTGGAATTTAGCAAGGCCAAGGACAAGTTAACATAATTTTTACCTAATATTTGCAATAAAAGCTACAGGGTGTTGAACACATCGGCTCAAATTTGAACAAGTTTAAATGAATAAATATCTTTTTTTAAATGGTACACCCTGTATATTTTCATGTTATTTAATAGAGTAATAAAAACCCTAAAAGTTTTGTTGAATATATCCTATACCTATTTATAATAGTTTTTGAGATATTTCAGTTTTTCTTATTTTCCATACTTTTTTACAGAAATAGTCTTCATTATCATAGTAGCCATGGCAAAAACAATGTAAAAGAATAGTTTTTCTGTATGTCAAATTTATAACCGCAATCGCTTCTTTTGGTTTTTATGTAGTGTAGTTTGGTTTTTTGTGCATTCATCTTATATTGTAAAATGAATTTTCCAAAGAATGAGTTAATAGATATGATTTATACAATAGGAGAGGCTCAAAAAAATTGCCTTCTTGCTCAAACAATTTACAAAATGAAGTATCCTGATCGACGCCAGCCTAATACCCATACTTTTCAAAACTTAATGCAAAGCTTTGATTCTTCTGGTAATGTTGATTATCCAAAACGTAAAGTGGTCAACAAACCAGTAACTAATGAAGAAAAAGAACTACAAGTATTGTTAAATGTTCAGGAAAATCCTTATATTGGTAGCCGTCAGTTAGCAGCATTATGTGAAACATCACAATCCACCGCTAATCGTACCACCAAGAAATATAGGTATCATCCATATCACATGGAATTACACCAAGAATTGCATGGACAGGATTTTGAAAGTAGTGTAAACTTTTGTCGTACAATAAATGCGGAGATTCAATTAAATCCAAATTTATTATGCAAGGTAATGTTCAGTGATGAAGCTACTTTTAGAAGTAACGGTGCCGTAAATAGACGCAACATGCATTATTATGCCACAGAAAACCCATTTTGGATTAGAGAGGTGCAACATCAAAACCACTGGTCATTAAATGTTTGGTGTGGTATTCATCATAATCGAATTATTGGACCCCACTTTTTTAATGGACCACTAAATGGCCATAGTTACCTGAACTTTCTACAAGAAAAACTACCCCAACTGCTTCAAAGTCTCGATAGGGATGGGCTCGACAGTATGTGGTTCCAGCACGATGGTGCGCCTTCGCATTACCATCGTGAAGTTCGTGCGTTTTTGGACCAACGATATCCGCAAAAATGGATTGGACGTGGGGGTTTCATTGAGTGGCCATCAAGGTCTTGCGACATCACCCCATTAGATTTCTCCCTATGAGGTTATATTAAAAATAAGGTGTATGTTAATCCACCAACAACAGTGGAAGATATGCGAAACAGGATTAGGGATACTTGTAGAACAATAACGCCACTAATTTTGTCCAGGGTCCGAGAAAATCTGCAAAAAAGACTAAATTTGTGCATTGCACAAGAAGGTCGTTTATTCGAACACTTATTAAAAAGAAATAATTAATCTCAGTATTTAATAGGTAATTTTTTTGTTTCAATTTAATATAAAAGTAAATATGTATTTGCCTTGTCGTTATTGTTGTGTTAATTTTTTCACATTATGTTTAATTAAACTATTGCCGTTGTAATATAACGAATAATGTATTTCATCATATTTAACCACATTCTATTTGTTTCTGTAGTTTCTTTTTATTATTTTACATGGCTACTATGATAATGAAGACTATTTCTGTAAAAAAGTATGGAAAATAAGAAAAACTGAAATATCTCAAAAACTATTATAAATAGGTATAGGATATATTGAACAAAACTTTTAGGGTTTTTATTACTCTATTAAATAACATGAAAATCTACAGGGTGTACCATTTAAAAAAAAGATATTTATTCTTTTAAACTTGTTCAAATTTGAGCCGATGTGTTCAACACCCTGTAGCTTTTATTGCAAATATTAGGTAAAAATTATGTTAACTTGTCCTTGGCCTTGCTAAATTCCAAATTTGAATATATTTGTCACAAAATTGAAAACGTTATTTAGGATTGAATTGATGCTTGAAAATGTGACTTTTTTTCTTTAAACTTAATTATCTCAGAAACTATAAAGTTTTGTTATAGTAAATCCTTAATAAAAAAGATTTAAAATTATAAGCTAAATCGAAAATACGATTCGTATATAGGGTGTTCTATTTAAAAAAATACAACTTTATGCTGTCCTAGTTTTTTGTCTCACCCTGTAGAGTCCTAAATATTTTTAAAATCTGCATAAAAATAAACTGTATCAAACAATAAATATAGTTTCATTGTTAGTTTCACCGAAAGGGCACAAACCTACTTCATCCAATCGTTGACTCACCCTGTACATATCTGTGACTGAAAAACGTTCCTTTTAATTTCATATCGTTTATTATATTTAATTATCTTAAGTCAATTATTTTTTCTATTAAAAATGAAGGCTTTTTTTTCTTTCCTCAATTTCTTTATAAACGCAATTTGCATGCGTCAACGACATTGTATTTCATTGAATTTACCACAAACGATAAAAATTCGACTGCCAAGGTTCTAGTACTTAATAAAATACCTCTAAAAAAGAAAAAATCCGATTTTGGTAACATCAAAGCGGTTGTGGTAGTGCTGGTACTCGGTATACCTTTTTCGTCCAATCTCGATCTTCTGGTCGCATTTGATATTCTACCTGTTATTAGCTCATTATATCCTACTACGAGAGAGCGAATACTACTAACAGTGTAGTGTGGTATGCAAGACCAGTAACAAGAGAAGAAGGTTATCAAATAAGAAAAAATTGAAAAAAACGAAAATAAAATTTACATACAGAAAATTAAAAAAGTTTACAATGAAGAATTTGATACAATTAATTTATGTGACTGGACTGTTTTGCTGGGTAGCCGCCGAAATTCGTAAGTAGTAAATATATTGTTTTTATTATCTCTATAATGTAAACATATATATATATATATATATATATATATATATATATATATATATATATATAAATATACAGTGTGACCAGTATCATATGGGATTTTTTTATTAATAGCTTTATTAGAAATTTGGCTTTGACAACATTTTTTTGTTTAGATCGAGACGAAAATTAACAAAAAAAAATGTAGTCACGTGATCTGTCAAATTTTAATTTTTTTTTTCCAAAATTGGGTTTATGTCTCAAAATATCGAAAAAAGTTATTAGAAAAAATGCAATTCTTAGATTTTTTGCCCATTTTTTGTAAATTGCACCACTGTTGGAAAATAAGACTCTACGCAACCTATATAAAATTTCTTAGTTTTGACAATGCTTCATCTCAGACCTATTTTGTTTAAAGTAAAGTGTGTTTTTCTACAAAATCCAAATAGGGCTCTAAAAGTTTGTTTACATGTGACGCAAAGTTAATTTGTTTTTGACTCTTCTTAAACTTCATAAAATAACTATTTTTGAAAACGTAATTTGTGTCTAAAAGTAATACACATAATTAAGACAAGCAAGTACACAGTGTCATCAGTAAAGTCTGCATTAGGTGGAAAATTAATTTTTAAGTAACTTTACCTAAAGTTTCTGGTAATTGGGCGTAATACGGAGCAATACTGGCCGGGCATCTCCGGATTTAACCCCACTTGATTTTTTCTTCTAGGGTCTCCTAAATCAAAAATTTTACAAACAAAGACGTTTTCGTAATGTTGATCATTTGAAAACGGTGATTCAAAACTGTATTTTAGAAACAAGGCCCCTTAGTATCACTAACTCCATTAAAGATATGTTAAGAAGAACAATTGTTCGTATTGAACGCAATGTGTGGCTTCACAAAGAAATATAATTTAAAATTTTGAGTTTTTCAATTGCTTATAATTTAATATTCAAATACCAAAAATAGTTTATTATCAATTAAAAAGGTGGAATTTTAAATGCGTTTAATTTTTATTTTATGATTTTTTTATTAGAAAATTTGAGCCTTTTCAATTAAACTATTTTCTTAATATAAATATGTATTACTTTTAGACACAAACTACGTTTTCAAAAATTAGTTATTTTATGAAGTTACCTTATACAGGGTCAAAAACAACTAAATTTTGCATCACATGTGACCAAATTTTGGTAGAAAAACATACATTTATTATAGCATTACTTTAGACAAAACATATCTAGAATAAAGCATTTTCAAAACTAAAAAGTTTTATGTAGATTGCGTTGAGTCCTATTTTGCAACAGTGGTGCAATTTACCAAAAATGGGCAAAAAATCTAAATTATTTTTTACAGCTGCATGTGAACTAAAAATTGCATTTAGAAAAACTTTTTCTTATAACTTTTTTAAATATTTTAAGATATAACCCCACTTTTGAATTTTTTTTTGGAAAAAAATTAAAATATGACAGATAATGATAATCATATTTTTTTGGTTAATTTTCAACTTGATCGAAGCAGAAATTGTTGCCAAAGTCAAATTTCGAAAAAAGCTATTAATAAAAAAAATTACATATGATACGGACGTTACTGGCCACATTGATTATATATATATATATATATATATATATATATATATATATATATATATATATATATATATATAATTTTTCTTTATTTTGTCTTGTCTAGGTTTTAGGTTCTATATTTAACAAAAATGGAAAACAAATTGACGTTTCGCCTTTTATTTAAGGCATTTTCAAAATTTTTTATTCCTAAAAATATTTTCACATAATTAAAACATTCACATAAGATCATATCTACAATTTTAAAAAACAACAAGACACTTTAAAAACAGTATTCAAATTTTTAAAATTTTTAAAATTATTTAATTTTACCTGTACACACCTTGACATTTTGTTACTCTAGTACTAAATAAAATTCAAACTTTACATACTCTACTGAGGATACATGGAATGCCAATGTGTTTTATTTTTTTTTATATTTTTTATACTTTACAATGCACAAAAAAAAACAAATAAGGTATACATTTGGTTTTATGTTTAAGACGATATTCAATTTTTGATTCTTATTTGACAGGATCGAATACTTAATATTTTTGTTTAAATTCGGCTTGTGTAAATGTGGCTCAAATTTCCCATATCTGTTCTATCGTTAACAGTGTTATCATCTTTTTTAATTTCAATCATTTCCTTTATCTGTAATTTTTGGTAATTCATATCTTTGTTTTTTATTCTGGTACTCTTATAATCAGAAGTATATTTTTCGTCCTGTGTGTGTTTGTTTAACGCTGTTGAGGCATTTTTCGTATATTTATGGCCATTTAATCTGTTCTTCAGCAATTGGCTCGTCATGCCTATATATTTTTTGGGACAATTTGTGCATATATATATATATATATATATATATATATATATATATATATATATATATATATATATATATACTGAAATCCCATTCAGCAAACGTACAACTATATGCAACTCCGTGTATAAATAAAGTAAGATGTGAACAGTAAATGCAAACTTCGTTCCATCATATCCTTTCTGTGTTAGAGGTTGCACAGTTTGAATAAATTGCTACACAACACAACGGCATAATGTAGGTATATTCACTGCTATTGCATCTGATACGGAGGAATCCCTGAAAGCCGCATAAACATATATATGCCATCCGGCGGGAGGTCGGTGAAGCCGCGTGCAGTGTTGCATACTTCCTTCCGATCTGTCCTTTGCAGAAACAGGTGCATGTCGGTATCCTGATGAGTGTAGTAGAGACGAAACATGTACCTCTACCGTATCACTGTGGCGGGGAGGTTAAGTTTTGACTTTCATCTCGCAACCTCTAACACGGAAAGAATATGACGGAACGAAGTTTGCATTTACTGTTCGCATCTTACTTCATTTATACACGGAGTTGCATATAGTTGTACGTTTGCTGAATGTGATTTCAGCACTACAACGGCACAATGTGGATATATCCACTTCTATTGCCTCTTACACAGAGGAATCCGTGCATGCCGCAAAAACATATATATATATATATATATATATATATATATATAAGCATATATATATATATATATATATATATATATATATATATTCCAATTAAACCATCATTAACATATTTTGCTTCTTTTATTATCACAAATAGGTCACTAAATAAAGTTTATTTAGTGTGAGAACTAAAAATACATATATAACAATAATTATGAAATTGCATAATTAAAGTAATGAAAAAATCATTAAGGTTAATAAATTACGAAAACTAACTGGCATGATTGCAAAAATCTTTAAAAATTACAATACTTTCTCACATGTATAATACTAAGGTTTTCTTTACCTTTCTTTATAGTCTTTTTAGTAATTTATCAGGTTCAATTTTAGAAATAAATCTTTTACAATTTATTTTTTAAAATTAGGCGTTGACAAATTTGTTATGATTTACATAGATGATATAATAATCACTAATCAGTTAAAAAACCAGTCATAACTAGTTTAATAGCAAATACATAATTTTTTAAAAAGATAACAAACTTAATCTAAAAAATTTACGAAGCTAATATTTTAAAAAGTGTTCAAATTGATGTGTATCTCTTTTAATGAACAAGCGAGCTCATTTTTTAAATGACTGGTGACTAACCTGAACTAATATATTTGATGTTGTAAAGCGAGATGCTGTTTTTATTCGTTCTTTCATATTTTCGGGTGGCTTCAATGGAATACCATAAACAATATTTTTAATATATCCCCATAGGAAAAATCAGAACGTATTCGATTCGGAAAACTTGCTGGCCAGTATTGAATTTTTCCATGCGTATCTAACTCATTTCTGACGTTGACTTGGAAGTGCGCTTGAAAACCTTCTGTTTGCAGCCACATTCCTTCTCGAATATTCAGTGCAGTATTCCTCCAAAGTTCAACTCAATTGTTCCTAATAAATCTTGAAAACAAGACGCTGTATAAGTCATCGAAAAAGTATGGACCTACCCCACTAGTTCTAATTATTCCACCCTATACATATGTGTTGACAATCGACAATTCTAAAAAATTGATATTTTCATTACCGTAATAATGTAAATTATGCCTGTGACCAATCCGTTATTATGAAAAATGGATTCATTCGAAAAAGGGACAAAAATAAAAAAAATTTTCGTCATCTCTTGAAATTCCTAAAAATCATCAATAAAACTCATCGATTGCAGTCTACTTCCAAAAGTTTCTGATATAAATGAGTGGGTAAAATTGGTGTTTTTATTAATATTTTAATGCTACGGCTACTTATTCCTGTAGTTTCATAAATTTTCTGGTGACCTGTGTGAGGATTTTCCACGAGAAATCCTAAAATTAAAAATACATTTCCTTCATTTCTGCTTACTGGTTTCTGAAGGACTATTTTTTTTTTAAAGCCACACTGCCTGTTTTCCTGATGAAGCAAATTTTCTAATGCACACTTTTCTTGTTTGAAGTTGGTATTGATGTTAAATAATTAGGATTTTCAAATATTCGTCAACAATGATGATAGTTTAAATAACAAAAAGTACCTGCAAATAATTTATCAAAAATTGTTTGGAATAAATTGCAAAAATTTATGTATAAACTAAAAATGCTAAATTGCTAAAAAATATGAAATATAGGCAAAAAAAACCTTGATACAATTTTAAAAATCAACAAAATTAGAAAATTAATTCAATATTTAATATGCGATATTCCATTTAAAATAAGACAATTATTTGGCTTTAATGATAATAAAAATCAAATGTAAGTTTTTATAATTTTTTTGAGGTCATTTTTATTTTGCAATAAATTATAATGATTTTAATAATAAAATTTTTATAAAAAAATTGAACCGACTTCTAAAAAAGCGCTGAAAGGCGAAAAATAACAATATAAATTTTATATAAAATTATTTACTACAGTTTGTATATATCTCGTGTTGGTAGTTGTATCATTAAGAAATTGTTGGTTATGTGCGTCCCCAAAAACTACAAATTTTGGAGAAAATCGGACAAAATTAATTCTTTTTGTTCCCCATATAGATCAGGAATCGAAGCGAATTTTGGGAGGTAAAAATGACTCAAATACTGCCTGCGATCTGACTGCAGAACTGGATACGGGAAGGCAGTAGAAATGACGTCTCATCTCGTGTCTCAACAAATTTTGGTTGCCACATTGTATTTTTTTTAACAAATAGGTCGAAAAATGATTTTTCCCCGGTTTTTTGGATTTTACGGAAAATCTAAGGGATTTAGAGAAAAATGTTCCAGAGACGAATTGTATGTATTGAAAATATCTTCAAAATGAGTTTTTCTTTGTCCAAATCGGTTTGTAAACAAAAAAGTTATTGCAACGTAAACATTAAAAATGGCTTATTTTTTAATTGTTAATAACTTTCTTGATATTTATTGAATTGTTTTCAACTTTTACTAGAATATGAGTTTTAAAGTGCTTAAAAAGTGTGCGGAAGTTGGGCGCTATCGGTCCTATAGTTTTTGTAAAATGGCAATTGTTTATTGGAAAAACGAAACGTGATTATTTTTGATTGGCTGTACCGTCGTCTAGGAAACTGCTACAGAGTTCTGTTAGTGTTCATTCTCTTCGAAAAGACTTAAGCTATTATGTAGTAAAAAAAAATGGATAATTATGATTTAATGGATTATTGTATAACTTTTAATACAACATTATTTTATAACAATACTATCATTCAATAAATGTTATTTCAATACAATAATAAGAAAATTCAAATTTTAGCAAGATATTATTATTTCTAGTACATACATCACTACATAGTATAAAACAAAGTCGCTTTCTCTGTCCCTATGTCCCTTTGTATGCTTAAATCTTTAAAACTACGCACCGGATTTTGATGCGGTTGTTTTCAATAGATAGAGTGATTCAAGAGGAAGGTTTATATGTATAATAACATCCATTAAATAGTGGAGAAATACTGTTATTTTTGAGGTTTCTAATGTGATGTCGTTAATTATCATATTTTTTTCCGCTTACATTGCAAACGCAGGCTGAACCCTACGAGATTTATCAAAATAATGTACTAATTATTTGTACACATTAAAAAGGTCTACAGAAAACTCCGCGATGGTATATGTCTATCTCTCATGGATATCCCACAATAACATTTTTTTGTCATTTACTTTTTACGACAAACAATGGCAAATTTTGAAGCGATTTTAACCAATACAGCATTAATCCTTATCCAATTAAATAGCTTAAATACATTGTTGATTTAATATAGATCTATATGGTCCTTTACAGCACAAGATTTAAATGAATATTTTCGAAGATATTACAGATTTAAAATTGCGGGAAGTAGCGCTTGCGGCGGTACTGGCCGACCGGGACGGCGGCAGCGTGCCTATAAATAGCGCGTCGAAGGCCGATGTAATAATTGTTGTAAAAATAAAATAAATAGTCACAGTTTTTCTGTAGTGTATTTAGTATCAGCATTGCACCCGTGCGAAGCCGGGGCGGGTCGCTAGTATGTAATAAAAGCAAAAAATGCGAAATCTTGAAAAATATATATTTTTTTTTTGGGGGGTAGGAGGAGGGAGCCGAATATAATTGTTCATAAAAGTAAATGTATATATAATAAGGTATGTTATCGTTTTCAATGAAAAAACATGTAAAATGAGTAAAAAAAAATTAAATTTAAAAAATGCAATTTTTTTGGGGGTCGAAGTGATCTGAGAAGGTTGAACATGTACCCAATACTATTTTTTCAATGAGCTACTCCAAAAAAATCAAAGAATGAAAGCTCTACGTTTTTTTTAAAAGCGGAGATATTGCTAATTTTTCAAGCGCGCGCCGATTTGAAGACGCGCTCTCACTTTGTACTCGGTGAGATTCGGTTACCCTCTCCAACTTACCTTATCTGACGTCCAGCACGTACCCTCAGTTTAGCGATCTCCTGAAGGGTTGATTGTGTAAAAATTGACCTCAATTGAATGATTTCATAAACTTTGGGCTCTTATTAATGAACTGTAAAAAATTCAGCTCTTAATATAAATACACAATCGCTCTGTAATTTAAAAAAAAAATTTGCTAACTCGGCTCCTATTTAAAACTCCAATTTTGGTAAAAGTTGAAAACAATTCAATAAATATTAAGAAATTATTAACAATTGAAAAATAAGCCATCCTTAATGTTTAATTTGCAATAACTTTTTGTTTACGGATTTGGACAAACAAAAGCTAATTTTGAAGATATTTTCAAGGCGTACAATTCGTTTCTGAAACATTTTTCTCCAAATCCCTTAGATTTTCCGTAAAATCCAAAAAACCGGGTAAAAATCCTTTATCGACCTATTTGTTAAAAAAAAAACAATGTTCCAACCAAAATTTGTTGAGACACGAGATGATACGTCATTTCCCCTACCTTTTCCTACCCATTTCTGCAATCAGATCGCAGGTAATATTTGAGTTTTTTTTAACACTCCGCTTCCTGGGGTAATATTGGATCTGCTATATTGAATTTTTGAAAAATAATTTCAGTTTCGTTATGTACGACTCTAAAAACATCCCTATACCAACTTTGAAGAAACTCGGAAAAAAATAATTTTTTTTTTATTAGAATTTACTGTACCAATTTCATCCAAAATGATATGGGTCCACCGCATCAACTTCCTGAATATAACGTAAAAAGTTCATTCAAATCGGTGCTACCATTCTGGAGTAATCGATGTACATACAGCCTCTCTGTTTGGGGGGAGGGGGCGGTGATATCACAAAGTACAGTATAGCAAGCGAAAGCAAGTTGTCGACGGGGAGGAGACGCCAGTAACATTCCCATTTCCAGTGTAAAAGGCAGTTTATGAATTCGAAGCTCTTGGGGAAGGGGGGCGATCGAAAAAAAAAACAAGTTGTCAACGGAGGGAGAGATGCCAGCAGCATACACATTCCTAGTATAAGAGGCAGAATCGGGTCTATTTTCCTGAACTCAAAGCTCCTAGGGAGGGGAAGGGGGTGATCGCAAGGAAAAACAAGTTATCGACGGGGGAAGAGATGTCAGCAGCATACCCATTCCTAGTATAAGAGGCAGAATCGGTACTATTTTCCTGAACGAAAAGTTCTTGGAAGAGAGGGGGGGGGGTGCGATTACAACCACCGTCTCCCTTAAATCCGCACCTTTTAGAAGTTGGTTAAACACCAATACACTTTAAAACATCTTGAATATGCTAAATAGGCGCACCTTTTAAATTTTGATCTAGAATTCTCAAAAACGGCTTGTCTTAGGTATGTGAAACATAAATGTAACCTTTCCTTATTTGGCCTGCGCTATCAAAATATGTAATAATATACAGGGCATTCCATTTAAATTTTACCAACTTTGAAGTGAAACTTTTTTTAAACCAGTGTATATTTTAAAATAATTTTAAAACGTGGCCCCAACAGACCTACATATCTCTTATTAAAAATATTTTTAAAATATTTTATCGTATGCAGTACATAAACTGATGGAAATATGTTGCGTTACCCTGTATATATGTTTTTTTTATTCTTAATTTTTAAAAAATATTTTTTTAATCTGTCGTTGCTTAATTAGAGATCAAAAAATAACCTAAAACATTTGACGTATCTCATTTCCACTAATCCTAAAATGTCATTTAAAAATCTAAGTCATAAAAAGTATCAATTATTATTGGTCCAAATATAAACAACTGTCATAAAAAGAGGTAATTATATTTGTATCGATATCTTAAATCTAGAGTTTAGTACAAAAATAGAGGAGTTGCAAAACAAGTACGACAACTTCAACTTGCATAAAAAAAAGTCAAAGAACTAGCTGGAATAGAAAAGAGAAAAACCTCAAACGTATTGCTAGACAAAGAGGGAAACATTATTATGGAAACACAACAAAAATTAGGCAGGTGGAAAGAATACATAGAAAAACTATTTGAAGATCAAAGACACGAAAATTCTTCTTTAAACAGTCTGGGCGATGACATAGGGCCTGAAATTACTAAAGCAGAGGTCATTTATGCATTCAGGTCGATAAAAACTAATAAAGCTGTTGGTCCAGATGAAATGCCAGGTGAGTTGTTGAAGCTGATCAATGACAAAAATTTAGATTTATTGGTGAGATTATTTAATACAATTTACACAACAGGAACTATCCCCCGAGAAATGTTAACATCAACATTCATATGTTTACCAAAGAAAGTAAATTCAAAAGAATGCAGTGACTATCGAACAATCAGTCTCTCGTCACATACTTTAAAAACCCTTTTAAAAATTGTACACGCTAGAATACATTCCAAGTTGGAGCTTGATATTAGTGACACACAGTTTGGCTTCCGGAGCGGGGTGGGTAAAAGAGAAGCATTATTTGCTTTTAATGTGCTTACTCAAAGATGCTTAGATATTAATCAGGACCTCTATGTCTGCTTCATAGATTACAATATAGCTTTTGATAGGGTCAAGCATAACAAACTAATAGAGATTCTCAGAAGCAAAAATTTGGATGAAAGGGATTTAAGGTTGATATCAAATCTGTATTACAATCAGCGAGCGGCAGTAAAAATTGGACAGGAAATATCCGGAGATGTGGAAATACAAAGGGGAGTCAGACAAGGGTGTATATTGTCACGCTTATTCTAAAGAGGTCATATTGGAAAGTCTTGAATCTGAAACAGCAGGGATAAAAGTAAACGGAATTTTAATCAACAATATTAGGTATGCAGATGACTCCGTAATAATAGCTGATAGTTTGAAAGACCTAGAAAAAATAATGAATAAAATATTAAGAGTTAGTGGAGAATATGGACAGACCAAGTTCATGATAATTAGTAAAAACAACACCAATAATAATGAAACCCTAATGGTAGGAAGCCAGCACATAGAAAGAGTTAAGAAGTAAACTTACTTGGGAACCCTAAGACTACCTAAGACAGAAAATAATGTCTATACCGTCGAAATAAAAACCAGAATCGAGAAAGCACGTGCCAACTTTATTAGAATGAAAAAGGTTATCTGCAGCAAAGATCTAACGTTGGCCCTGAAAATACGACTGACTAAATGTTACGTATACAGTGTTCTATATTATGGAATGGAAGCATGGACCCTGAATCGAGAGGCAATGAGAAGATTTAACTCTTTTGAGATGTGGACCTATTGAAGAATTCAGAGGATTTCGTGGGTGAATCAAGTTACGAACGCCGAAGTGTTGAGAAGAATGGGGAAAGAAAAGGAAGTCGAGATAACAGTAAAACAGAAAAAACTGCAATATTTCGGACACATTATGCGAGGAGAAAAGTACAGCATCTTACGGCTCATAATCCAAGGCAAAATAAGTGGCAGAAGAGGCGTAGGACGACGACGAATTTCATGGCTAAAAAACCTAAGGGAATGGTTTGGATGCAGTTCAAAACAACTATTTAGAGCAACTGCCTCAAAAATTAAAATAGCTATTATGATTGCCAACCTCCGCAGTAGAGAAGGCACTTGAAGAAGAAGAGTACAAAAATATTTATTCTTTTGCCATATTTTTCTAAAAGAAAACTATGCATTTTTCAGTGTATAATTTTGTCGCATTTCGATAGAAATCGATAATACCATATAGCAAAGGAGACTTTTTTATATAACAAGGTAAATTTTTTAAAATAAAAGATTTCGCATTGAAAAACTTTATTTCTTATTTCTCAGTAACAACAAACGAGAAAACTAAAAAACAGTAGTCGTGTTAAGTTTAGTAATAGTTTTCCTGAAAATTTGTACGGTTACAGATCTTCTACTTTTTAAGTCGATCTGGTAACGTAATCGATATTCAAGTCTGTCTTGCTTTGATTTTATGCTCTGTTAAATGTTGATGTTAATAAAAATTATCTAGTTATGAAGTAAGCGAGATGAAATGCGGCGTACATACAAATTATTTTCTAATGAAATGTTAAAAAATGTTAACCAGTTTGAATCTATTGCAAAATGTAATGAAAGTATGCCATAGTGTAAATTAAAAGTTGTTTTAAAAACTGATGTAGGTATAAGGTTAATTCCAATTTCCTAACTGAGATTTGGTAAAAATAGTGCCATGACCAAATCTAAACCAATATTTGCTCATAGTAATATACTTAAATGCTAATTAATGAAATAAAATATGTTAATATTTTCACGCATCAAACTGTGAATACAAATGATAAAGATTTAAAGATACCCGTACAAAATAATAATTATTATATCGATTGCACACTTAACTAACATTTATTTCAATCGTGTGCTTTGTGAAATTCTAAGAAATATTAAAGAAAATAATACCGAGTTAAAAAAATTCCACTAAAAAGTTAAAACAGATTGACTACTGGTTAATATTGTAAGTTATTTATGACGCATAGGAGCCATATAGGAGTATACGTGGCCGATGGAAGTCCTCAAGTGCTCGCAAGTTTTTTTTATGTTTCTTGGGGTGCTAAACACGAAGCATGAGGAATACCCGGATTCAAGAGGGGGGGAAAGCGGTGTGGGCGATCGCCCCTCCCCAAGAGCTTTGAGTTCAGGGAAATAGACCCGATTTTACCTCTTATACTATAGTTTATTCAAGAACTATAGAGAGTAATAAATCATTTTTTACCCTCTTTTTCTTCGCCAACTACCTGTGTTCTTTAGTCCGGTGTCTTTGGCAAAATCTGTTTGACACATATATTTTTCATAGGAATGAGTTAGAAATTTTATAATCAAAAATATCGGTCTATAATAATAGACTATTTGGGTTGGATAATAATAAAGATTTGGAAGTGTGAAATGTTAAAAAGGATTTTAATCCTTGTCATAGGCGTCGGAAGGAGGTTTATTTTATCACTAAGTATTTATGGCATAGAGAATATTATTTCGGTAATAAATTTAAAATAAAATTTTTTTTAAAAATATTTTATTTCTTATGATTTCTTAATAATTTACATACATTTCGAAATGTAGATAATTTTGACATATTTAACACAAATGACAACTATATTTTTATTATTTTTAATTTTGTCATAGAAACCGTTTTAGGCACATTCAAACTAAAACGTAGCTTTATTCTCTCAAAAAATTCTAAGTTATAATTTAAATACTTACAAAATACTCATTGTCAAAAATACGAAAAGTTTAACATATATATAACACATTTTATATGGAAATCCGATAGTCCCAAAAAAATAAAATAAACATGTTATTTCTACACGCTTAAGAAAAAAACACAAATACAATAATAAAATAACAAAAAACTGACGGCTAATTGGAATTAAATGTATATAAAATTAAAGAGTGGGACACAAAAATATATAAAAAAATAAAAAATATATATAAACAACATTAAACAATAAAATACAGCAGAAACAAAAATTTAAATAATAAATTGTGTTTACACAGGTAAACATTACGTATCTAATTCCTAATCAAAGTCAGTAAAGCTATCTTTGCTCAAATTAATTATAATTGGTTCCTCTATCTCACCGATCATGAGATCGAGTTTCCACATTTTGTTTTATTCTTTTATTATATGTATTTGTCCCAATTTTCCGCTGTAATTTTATTGAAAAAAATCTTTCAAAAATTTAGTTAAATTACTAATTTTGTAAGCTGTATTATTTCTTGCAACTTGGCCTTTTACTTGAGAGGGATATTTCCATCTCCATCGGACAGTTTCTAGACAATCTATAAGAACAGATTTTCTATCTGGTTTTTCCCAGCAAAAATTAAGTTCTCTGAGCAATTTCCAATTCTTTTATTTTCAGGTAAACCGCTCACTTCATTGATTTTAGTTAGAATTTTGTCGACGATTGGGATTTCCTTCTCATAATAAGATGTAGGTACAACTTCTTTTATTGCAGATTTCATCTCTTCCTCCAACGAGGTTTTTCGTCGGCCTGTGATCGAATGTGGCTTGGGAGTACTAACAATTCCACTCTTTTTTTCTCCTTCAGTATACGGTACATAGTAGATTTTCCAATTCCTGTCATGTTGGAACTCATCTCAACAGAGCTTTTCACATTATTATCTAGATAGTGATATCTTAAGGCATCATAAACATTCATCGTAATTTTTCGTTGAGGAAAAAATGCCCTGGTTTAACGATTTTGAAATAAATGTAGAGGTGGAAGCCATACCTTTTGGGTATCTCACTAATCTCAACTAATATATAGAAGCAAGCGCAACCAAGATAAATCACTAAAGACACACTATAAGGTGTACTTCGCTCACTGACAGAAATTAAATTGAACTATTAGAAATTTTATGATTACAGTAAATTTATAAAAGCTTATAGTATTTAAATATAATTAAATAGAATTAGGTTTACGGTAGTCCTTAGTTACCTGCGGCCCTGGAGCAGGTACGTTGGAAGTTTCGGTAACAGTCTTATTACTCTTTCTAGTTCTTGATTAGAGTATAGGAATTTGTATACTTGCGATCGCCGCCCCCCCTTCCCAAGAGCTTTGAGTTCAGGAAAATAGAACCGATTGATTCTGCCTTTTATATTAGGAATGTGTATGCTGCTGGCACTCCCTCCCCGTTGACAACTTGCTTTTATTAAGATAGCCCCCCCCCCCAAGAGCTTTGAGTTCAGGAAAATAGACCCGATTCTGCCTCTCATGCTAGGAATATGTATGCTGCTGGCATCCCCCCCCCCCCTGTTGGCAATTTGTTTTTTCTTATGATCGCCCCTCCCTCTCCAAGAGCTTCAAATTCAGAAAAATAAATCCGACCCTGCCTTTTACACTAAAAATGGGAATGTTGCTGGCGTCTGTGATATCCCCCCCCCCCCAAAGAGAGAGGCTGGATCCGCCTCTGACATGAGGGTGCTTCCTCGAAAACTTGTTAAAAACAATGTTATTGTTTTCTTATTCCTTAAAACCCGATAACTTTTTGTCTATAAAAGATACGAAATTTATTTAAGTAGTTATTTATTCCTTATAAAAATACGAACAAATTCTCATTAAAGTTCATTTTTATAGAATTATTAGAACAGAAGTTATTGTAAATTTAATGCAAAATAGCCAAAAAATCGGACAAAATCGTTAGTTACTCGGCCGTAATGAATATATTTGGATATATAATGACTTGCTTGAAGGTTAAAAGCCTACAATTTAATAATTTTTCATTAGAAACGGTCATTGATCAATTTTAACAATAGTGTAACAGTATAAATTCGAAAATTTTCATCAATTTTCTTGAACTCTATTGTTTATAAGAGAATTCATACTGATTATGACGTGATATCTCCCACAAAACTTATACGAAATGAAAGGATTTATTACCTAAATTTGGAGACTTTTTTATTTTTTGAGTTGTTTAAATAGAACCGAAATTGTGGGCAAAAGCTTCAATTTCGTCTCCTGATGACTGAACTGACAAAATATCACGAGAAATTTTGCCATTTCGTTTAAATTACTTACAATATATATATATATATATATATATATATATATATATATATATATATATATATATATATTAATACTTTTTGTATTGTATTCTTGGGGTCGCCTTTTGTTTAAGGAATTTTCAATAAGTTTTTTTTTATTATTTCCCTTAACTTAAAAACCTAAAATTTAAAATACACAAATTATGGTTAAGATTCTACACTTTAACAGAAAAAGTTAATAGGTTAAAAGACAATTCACCCCCTGTTTTAAAAAAAGGGAAAGAGACCTTATTAAGGAACAACTTTAAACTCTGGGACAATGATAAAATAATAAAAGAGCGCAAACACAAATTTTATAATTCTACCAATTCTCCCAATCCCAATAATGATATATCAAAATTTATTGCATTGCCGTATACAAATGGACTTTCAGAAAAAATTAACGACAGAACTGATATAAGTAACCTAAGCCACATTTACACAAATCTCATTAAAAATGAATATACCCTTTTAAAAGTCAATAGATGGGAATATCCTCTTAGAAATTTTGTGTTGTCGATTTTAATATAAAAAAACTAAAGACTTCATAAGTAATGATTTAAAAAATAATGTAATAAAAAAAGGAATTGTTTTTCCAATACCACAATCAATACATATTATCAATCAGTATCGAAATAGAAATGGCAAGCTCAAAGTGCGTACCTACACATTTTTGTAAAAATTTAAATATTTTTAAAACCACATAAGGTTTTTATTTGTAAAATAAATTTTTTTGAATTGTCTTTTAACCTTTTAACTTTTTCTGTTAATGTGTGCAATTTTAACCATAATTTGTGTATTTTAAACTTTATGTTATTAACTTAAGGAAAATAATATAAAAAAAGGTTTTGAAATGCCTTTAACAGGAGGCGAAACGTCAAAACACGTTGGTTTTTTTAACATCCACGTATGAACCTGATCTCAAAAATACAAAAAAAAACATATTGATACATATAATCAATGGTTTAAGAAAAACAGGAAATATATATATATATATATATATATATATATATATATATATATATATATATATATATATATATATATATATATATAGAGAGAGAGAGAGAGAGAGAGAGATGGTTTTCTATTACATGTAATTATTTTGGGGGTGTGCAAGTTATTTTGACGTCGAACTTGGAATATGCATGTGAATTTCATAAGCGAACATACGATTCTAATAATTTTTTTTTGTAGAGCTGTTTTTTACCGGTTTCGTGAAAATGTTGATTTTCAACTACCTCGATAAGATAGGGTGTACTATTATGATGCGAACAATGACGTAAGATTGATATCTTTGACTGAACCATTTTTTCAAATAATTAATCTCAAACTCTTAACTGTGATTCTCATTTTTTTTAAACATTGGCCTTTTTTATTTTTTTAACCCTTAACAAGGGGTGGTGTTGGAATTCTTTAGATGTTATTTTTACGTCATTTTTCTGCCAAATCGATGTTTTTTCAGTGCTTTGAGTATATCTGTGTTTATTAAGTCTATCAGTTTTTAAAACATATATTTTGTAAAAAATATCCTTGACCTATCTCATATACTGTGACGATTTAATTATAAAATTCATACTAGCTTATGCAACAGCATTTTTTGCACAAGGCCAATGTCATGTTTTTCAAGAGGACAAACGAGTTGTCTCTTAACTTTTTTTCCTACTTAAATTAAAGGCATCATTCATGCAACAAGTGGTTGCCATTGAGTTTTTTTCTATATTGAAACAGGTAATTTACAATTATATTTTTCTTTTTGGGGTTTTAAATCATAATATTACTCCATAAAAAATTAACACCTGTTTTTGCTCTTATATATATATATATATATATATATATATATATATATATATATATATATATATATATATATATATATATATAATATACAGTGTGACCAGTATCATATGGGATTTTTTTATTAATAACTATATTAGAAATTTGTCTTTGGCAACAATTTCTGCTTAGATGGAGATGAAAATTAATCAAAAAAATTGTAGTCATGTGATCTGTCAAATTTTCTTTTTTTTTTAAATTCAAAATTGGGGTTATGTCTCAGAATATTTTTTGTAAAACATATACTTACTTCTATTATCGTATTACCTATTTGGGACTTCTCCATAACTTGACAAAATTGTTGAGAGGGTATCATACGCCTTTGTTAAATCAGCGCACAAGACGCTTCTTGGTTTGTTGCTACCTTTTCCTCATTAATTTGTACTAGCCTAAAAATGAAGTCAAAACAGGTATGGCCAGCTTGGAACCCGACTTGCTCCTCTATTTCATGGGTTCCATATTATCGATGTTAGTTTATGTTTTCAGTTATTCGTTTTCGCAAAATGTGATACTCACTTGGAGAACATCAAAGAAGAGTTTCTGTTCTGTAGAATACTAAAAACAACTACGCAAGGTGAAGATGTCATGGAGATGATAAACTCATTCTTTTTAAAGAGCGAAGATATACAGATTTTTAGGTAAGAAGTGAGAAATATGTAAATTGTATATATATATATATATATATATATATATATATATATATATCGCCGCTATCTCCTGCACTCGCTAACTTATTTATGGAAGACTCTGAATCAAAAGCTTTGGAGACTTCTTCACACAAACCAAGACTGTGGCTACGTTATGTAGATGACACATTCGTTATCTGGCAACATGGGGAAGAAAATCTCAAAAGTTTCCTGGAACACATAACAGTATACATCCCAAAATTAAATTCACCATGGAGACAGAACAGGAAAGAAAACTACCATTTCTGGATATCCTACTGAAAAGAAAAGAGGATGGCTTGCTTTCACACACTGTCTACAGAAAGCCCATTCACACCAACAGGTACCTCAACGCCGATTCACATCACCACCCCGCCCAATTATTTGCAGTAGTGAAATCACTTGCGTTTCGATTGCAGTCCCTTACAGATCCAGAAAATTATCACAAAGAGATGAACATACTGCAAGACGCCCTAACAAAGAACGGTTATAAAAAAGAACATATAGACAAGGCTCTAAAATACAAACACTTGACCCCAAAAAATCGCGAAAACCAAGAGAATAGCTCGAAAGCTTTTGTTCCTTATGTAAGAGGCACCACAGAGAAGATTGCAAGAATTCTCAGGAGACACAATATTGAAACCATTTTCACCTCAGACCGTAAAGTAAAAGATCTCTTGCCAACACCTAAAGAAAGAATCCCTCGAAAACCAGGGAGTGTACGAAATTCCATGCGGAGAATGCAGCTCATCTTACGTAGGCCAAACCAACCGTAAAATAAGCGCCAGAAGAGACGAACATATGAACGCTGTCAAGCAAAAAACAACTTCTTCTGCTCTGGCCCAACACTGGTTAAACACAGGACATAAGATAAATTTCTCGGGAACAAAAATGCTATCGAGATGTGAAAACCTGTCCACAAGAGTTATAAGGGAAGCCATTGAAATTGCAAAGAGGCCCAACAACTTAAATAGCAGAGATGATAGCCAACGTGTTCCTAATACTTGGAAAAATCTGCTTACAAAACATCAACCAGTACCACTTAGTAACGAAACAGATTACAACCCGGCAACGCAACCCCAAACACTGGCAACCGGGCAGATGACGCGCAGCAGGTCACGCCACCTGATGGGCCGGAACCATTCGGAAAACGAACGCATCCGACGCGCTCACGGGACCGACAGCACCGGAGTCGCAGGCGTCAGTTCGTTCGTAGACGTCATACAGTGAGCTTTGAAAATGGTGAATGAGATTTCACCGAAACGTCAGCTGCATTACAGTCCTGAGAGGGACTCAGCACATGCCCGAAAACCTTCGATTACATATATATATATATATATATATATATATATATATATATATATATATATATATATATATATATATATATATATATGTTGTTGCGTAGTGTTTCACGGATGGGAACATGTGATTCAGTATTAATCCGGGAATACATCCGTTCGTTGGTTTGGTTTCCTGTAGAAATTTGCAGACGTTTCGCCAAAATTCCATTTGGCATCTTCTGTGATGTATTCCCGGATTAATACTGAATCATATATATATATATATATATATATATATATATATATATATACATATATATATATATATATATATATGTATATATATATATATATATATATATATATATATATATATATATATATATATATATGTCACGTGGTGTCCAACAGTAACAAAAAAATTACCTTTTCATGTTTAAATTTTTATATCGTATCGTAATCAGAATATCGATTCTTGAAAACAAATATTGTTATTAATATATTACATTCACAAAACATGTAGTTTCAACTAAAATAATTAGATAGTTTACTTTTAATAGTTTTAATATTTTTATTTTGGTCAAAAATACGATTTACTTAATATTCGCTTAACAGCACTAAAAAAAAAGAGTTATTTTATTCAGAATAAGTTCTACAAACTTATTTAATTGGCATTATTTGAAATCTACCTGGTATTTCCCAACAGGTCTAATAAAAATAATTTCAAGGTCGGCTGGTTGCTAGAAGTTACAAATGTTTTTGTTTTGGCATCTGAAATAAACAGTCCACATGTTTTCCAGGAATAAGGAACTGGTTGATTGCTTATAAAATGTAGAAACACATTCTAAAAATTTCCGAAACTCATACTAAATTATAGTTGTATATTGAAGGACCCCATAGACTTCGTTCATCTTCGATGATTTTACCCATCGAGCAAAATTATGGAACGAAAAACAATGAACTGGTGACCACATATACTACAAGGCCAAATACAGTTCACTTTAAACGATAAAGAGAAAACATGTATTGACAGCCGTCTCAGGTTCTTCAGTTTTAGTGAAAGGGTGTTTAAACATGGCAAAGTTTCCAAAGTTCATGCTGCCAACTTTGTAGCTCTAATACGAACTTCTGGATATTATCTCTGAAGTTAAACTGCAGTTTCAAATTTAGAATGTTTAGCTAGTCTAAGATAACAGACAAATAAGCTACTGCAGGTCCAGGTCTCATCATTAAAATGCGTCATAAACTCGTTTTCTTTTCATTTCAAAGAATTGTTTTATTTGGTTTTTCAATTCAAAAAGTCAAACGTTTGCTTTTTAAAACTAACAAGCAACAGTGTACACAAGAAGAACTTCATAATTAGAGTTCATATTTTTGCATACTTCCCTTAAAGCACGAGTATTGATAGCACTAAATTTTATACAAGTGACAATAATTACCATAGAGTCAAGCACTTCTTGCAAAGACTTAAGAAAAGTCGTAGTAGCAAGGGCAAAAGGCGGTGAATCATGGAAGGCAAGCTAATAATTTTTGATTAAAATATAAGTCATAACTTTGAAACAATGCACTTATCATCTCTATGAGGCCTTCACCTTTCGTAATAGCTTTAATCTTCTACAAAACATAATTTTCATGAAACGAGTAACAAGGAACAAACCAAGAAAAGACAGGAGACGCCTTTATTTCAGATTAAATTTATTTCATTCGTTGTTTGGACATGTCTGAAATGGGCAATTTTTAGTATTTTAACAATGGAGCCTTGAATAATTATCAGCTCAACACAACCCTAGCTTAGAAGAAAAGATATACTTAGTGTTCAACATTGTACGTTTTTTTTTCAATCCTTCCATAATGGAACATTTATTGCGCACATGATAGTACTTCTTATATGTAGACGAAGTTCGATCCAAACTGATTAAAAATTTAGATAAAAAAATAAAGAAAAATAAGCCTAAATTAAAACAGGAAGTTTTTTTTTTATTTTACCTTGAATATTTATTATATTTATTTTTAATATATTACAATATTGTGAAGCTTCAGCTGTGACGACATTGAACCAAAAGCAAATAAAAATTAGCTCTTCTTCTTCTTATATTGGCTACTGCGATTATATATTTCTAAATTATGCTAATTATGTTTATATCATTTAGTAAACTTGGAAAGTACAGATCACCAGGGCAGAAACAATAAACAATTGGCTGTGGTTATTTTTATTTCAAAAGAATCTAGCACGATTAATATATTATTTAGAAATTCTGGCTTTAAATCGTGCACCTACTAAGTAAGGTTACAACTCATAAACCACTACATAAACTATGGAAGAAAGGTAGAACGATGCCTACGAAATATAAAGAAATTGTAATATTATAAAATACTAAATATTGCATTGAAATACATTGTGATTTAAAGTATTGGCACGCCCAGTTTTCCGGAAGACTAGGGACGTAGGAATCGGGATATTTGTTCTGCAGAGATTAAATTCTAAACTACCTCTTTAACTTATTAAAAAATTCCCCTCCGGTTCTCTCTCCATACAAGTTTCGACCACCTAATGAGTGGCCATGGCATTCACAGAGAATATACTGTCTGTCCCCTTTCTTAAGGGTCATAAGGAGAATAAAATAACTCTTATACATATATATATATATATATATATATATATATATATATATATATATATATAAATATATATATATATATATATATATATATATATATATATATATATATATGAGAAAGACTGCTGGCAGTAAAGCAAAATTATAATACTTTTATCCAAAATAGGTACTTTTTAACCAACTTCTAAAAGAAGGAGTTTCTCAACTCGTCGAATATGTTTTTTTTTGTGTATGTACACCGATTACTCCAGAATGGCGACATCGATATGAATGAAATTTTTTACGTTATGTTCAGGAAGTTGTTGAGGTGGTCCTATATTTTTTTGGACGAAATTGAGGCAGTAAAATCTAAGATGGCGCTGACAATATGGCGGCCAAAAAAGTTAATTTTGTCCAATTTTTTCCAAAATTGGTATGGGGGAATTTTCGGGGTCGCACATAACGAATCCAAAATATTTTTTTAAAATTCAATATGGAGGATTCAATATGGCGGCCAAAAAAGTTCATTTTGTCCAATTTTTTCCAAAATTGATATGGGGGAATTTTCGGGGTCGCACATAACAAATCCAAATTATTTTTGAAAAATTCAATTTGTCGTATCCAATATGATGGATAAAAAATTAATTTTGTCCGATTATTTCAAAATTATTATGGAGGAGTTTTTGGGATCATACATAACGAATCTGAAATTATTTAAAATAAATTAAATATGGCGGATAAAAGATTTTACATCTCTCGATTTTGTTTAAAATCAATATTGGGGGAATATTGTTAGTGTTAATTACGAATTTAAAATTTTTTAAAAACTCAATCTGGCAGATTCAATATGACGTCGTAAAAATTTTATATTTTTCAATTTTCTCCAACACTGATATCGGGGGGTTCTTGAAGATGTAAACTATAAATTTACAAGTATTTTTTCGGGATTCAATATGGCGAATCCAATATAGCGGACTAAAAATTTTACATATAAAATTATTTTAAGAAAATCTAATATGTCAGATGCAATAAGTCTGGAATTTTTAAATTTCCGGATTTCATTCAAAATTGGTACTAGGGGGCTTTGGAGGATTTAGATTTAGATTAGATTAAGATGTTAAAATTATTTTTTCGAAATTTAATATGGCGGATCCAATATGGTTGCTTGAAAATTTTACCTTATTCATATTTTTTTAGATTTGATATTAGGGGGTTTTCAGGGTCGCTACAGATATTAGGTTGATAGGATACAATATGAAAGACTGAATATTTTACATTTTCCTATTTTCGCTAAAATTCATATTGCAGGGTCCTTAGGACGTACACAATCTCAATATGCAGTATAAAATATATCGGGCTAAAAAATTTACGTTGTTCTTTAAATGTCGATATTGGAAGGTTTTGGGGCCAATATTACAAACCTAAAATTAATTTAAAATTTAAGATAGTGGATTTATTATAACAGACTAAATATTTGCTTGACACAATTTCACTGGTATTTGGAGAACTCTAAGAATCAAAGAATATCTGTGACTCATTTTAGCGTGATTTACAACTTTGGATAAAACGGATACTTTTTTGCCACCTGGTACACTAATCTCGATTAGTACTTAGTTCAAATAATTTATGGATATCATAATGAATTCAAAACTAAAAATCGAAATATAAAATTTTTATAAAAAAAATTGAACCGACTTCTAAAAGTTATTATTTAAATGAAATTACAAATAAACTATTTTTAATCTGTTTATGCTAATCACATTTCCTCAGGTATTAGTTTGGCGCCGACTTCAAAAATTTCAATGTCATAAAAAAATTTCTGGTTATTTTTCACTTTTTAGCTCAATTTTAGAAGTCGGTTCAATTTTTTTTATAAAAATTTTATATTCCTATAACACCAGGAAACAAAATAATCTTTGTATTCCAAATCATAGTTTGCCTGAATTTGAAAACAGCCCTAGTTCTATGGGTATTAGACTTGGAGATGGTGACAGGTGACATTCTCCAATTTTATAACTCATGACTTTTTAAGAGTTGATAGTTAACCCTAAAATAAGGAAAATGAAAAGGTTCTTAACCGTTGCACGCTTTCCAGCCATAATGAAAACTTATGAAAAACTTTTGGGTTTTTCCGTGATATTTTATTGCATGTCTTTGTAATATAAAGTAGTTAAAACAAATGTAAGGTCTAGTGATGAAAGGTTTGCACGCCCAAGTAGCAGAAAGAGCTGAAAAGGTCACATAAAAAAATATGAATAAAAAATGGAAATTTCCGTGTTTTAATATTACATGCCGATGTGAAGAATTAGAGTTTTAATCAAAATAAGGCTGGAAAATTAGCATGCACCCCAAGTTGAATCAACGGTGAAAAATATCAGTAAATCGTGTAAGCTGTTCAAAATTCTTCGGAAAGATCTTTTGGTTCATGTGGTTCAATTGTGGACCCCATCTCCGACAAACGCAAACTAGGAACCCCAAAAATTCAGGGTTTGAAAATCGCTATGGACGACAGATTTCATCATGATATATATTTTTTTCAAAGGTATCTATCTAGTCGGATTATTAATAAATGTTATAACAAATATTACAAGTAAACAAAAATTTTATTTAACAAGAAAACATTTCTTCTAACAAAAAAAAATTAAGAAGAAGGAAATATATTAAAAACTAAATAAAAAATTGTTAAGTTAAAAGTCATCTAAATTCATAATGAGGTGAAAAACATTAAAGAAACTGATAGGCGAAAACAAAAGATTTCCCAAAAACAAGAATATAAACATTAATTCAAGGACAAAATTCTACGCCGCATCTAAAAATAAATTAGAATTTGGAAAGTGTTTTTTGGTTAAATTGATATAATATGATAAGTTTACAAAATTGCATTTAAAAACGTTAAATATATTTTTATCTTAAATTTAAACGAGTTTCTTCTTCTTTCACAACAATAACCTATTTTTGTCTCAGTAACTATTAAAATTAATCACTCTTTATAGTTCAATAAACTTTTCTTGAACAAAATTTGAAATTTACTTTAATAAATTATCATATGGTATTCAAATTGAAACAATTTATCAAGATGGTCATGGTCAGTCGATTGTGGACCAACCAGTTATGTTAGGTGCAAATTCTCAACATTACTATTTCAATTTTAACATCTTTGTTAAGTTATTGTATAGTCGGGGAGCCCAGTGGGTTTTCGTGTCCGAAAAGAAGATGGCTCCACCACAGTTTTATATGTATTTATATATATATATATATATATATATATATATATATATATATATATATATATATACATATATATATATATATATATATATATATATATATATATGTATATATATATATATATATATATATATATATATATATATATATATATATATATATATATATATATATATAATCGAAGGTTTTCGGGCATCCCGTGTATTTGCTGAGTCACTCTTATGACTGTAAGGCAGCTGACGTTTCGGTGAAATCTCATTCACCATTTTCAAAGCTCACTGTATGGCGTCTACGAGTGAACTGACGCCCGCGACTCGGGTACTGTCGGTCTCTTGTGTACGTCGGACGAGTTCGTTTCCCGAATGGTTCTGGCCAATCAGGTTGCGAGACTTGCTGTGCCTCATTGGCCCTGTTGCCAGTGTTTGAGGTTGCGTTGCCGAGTTGTAATCTGTTAATCTGTTTCGTTACTAAATGGTAATGGTCGATGTTTTGTAAACAGATTTTTCCAAGTATTAGGCACTCGCTGGCTATCATCTCTGCTATTTAAGTTGTTGGGCCTCTTTGAAATTTCAATGGCTTCCCTTGTAACTCTTGTGGACAGATTTTCACATTTCGATAGCATTTTTGTACCTGAGAAATTTATCTTATGACCTGTGTTTAACCAGTGTTGGGCCTACGTAAGATGAGCTGCATTCTCCGCACGGAATTTCGTACACTCCCTGGTTTTCTAGAGAGATTCTTTTTTTAGGTGTTGGCAAGAGATCTTTTACTTTACGGTCTGTGGTGAAAATGGTCTTGTCTATGGTGCCTCTTATATAAGGAACAAAAGCTCATCTGGGCTCCCCGACTATATATATATATTTATATATATATATATATATATATATATATATATATATATATATATATATATATATATATTTATATATATATTTATATATATATTTATATATATATATATATATATATATATATATATATATATATATATATATTTATATATATATATACAGGGTGATTCAAAAATCGATCACGAAACTTAAGGGGGTGATCCTACTTGACAAAATAAGGGTAGAGCTTCATATAATTTTTTTTCAAAATGTCATTCGTTTTCGAGTTACAAGCCGTCCAAGTTCAAGTTTTTATTTTTTGTTTTTTGAATTACTCGCTTACAAGAAAACCGATTTGACTAATATTTGAAAGATAGGCTAAGTCTTCTGCGCTTCATCATTTTAGTAACAATTCACATTGATTGTTTGCCGCTAGAGGGCACTTTACCTACATTGAAAATAGTTTTTTTGTCATAATTTTTTAGTGTTGACAGCTACAGTAGTTTTTGGTATAATTTCTGAAAGACTGATACCAGGCCTTTAAAAAAGGTGCTCTTTATTTACATCGCTAAACCCAACGGTTTAGACGTAAATCACCCTTAAAAATTAAGTGGTAAATTTACTTTTCTCATTTCATTACCACCAGCTACCAGGTAAATAGCTATCAAAGTATACTAGAGCTGTCAGTTTAACATCAAATAAATTCGCTTTTTAAACTATTTAATTTATAATCTTAAAATAACTAATAATGGCTAATCACCAATATTCAAATATCGAATATTGTGATATCCATTTTTGTTATGGAAAAGCAAATGGTAATGCAGAGTTGGCAAGAAGATATTATATGGAGAGTTATCCGGAAAGAAATATCCCTCATGCTCAAACATTTTCCAGTGTGCACAGGAGGCTTGCGGAATGTGGTTCCTTTAAAAGTTATAATGGAAATAGGGGAAGACCTAGAACTGCTAGAAACGTGCAACAAGAAGAAAGAGTGCTTGAAATTATTGAAGATAATCCAGGTATTAGTACTAGAAAAATTGGGAATGAAGTGCGGCTCTGTCAGGCTAGTTCATGGAGGATACTAAGAGAAGAACAACTCTACCCGTTTCATTCAAAAAAGGTGCAGGCTCTTTATGACGATGATCGGCCGAGACGGTTGGAAATGTGCAATCAGATCCTAGCTAAGTATGAACACGATAATCGATTAATTGGCGTCATATTATTCACTGACGAAGCTGGTTTCACTCGTGATGGCATAACAAATCTACACAACATCCACACATATGCTTACGAGAACCCAAACAATGTGGTAGAAACGAAACATCAGCGTAGATTTTCACTAAATGTGTGGGCAGGGATAATAGGAGATTACCTTATTGGTCCTCATTTCTTTGATGGCCCATTAACTGGTGACGTATACTTAGATTTTATCCAAAATCGTCTCCCATTGTATCTGGAAGATGTGCCATTGGAAGTAAGGGCCAACATGTGGATCCTCCAAGACGGAGCTCCGCCCCACTTTAGTATACGTGTCCGACAGTATTTGAATGCAACGTATCCTGAGCGATGGATAGGACGAAGTGGACCATTGGCATGGGCAGCGAGGTCACCAGACCTTAATCCTATGGATTTTTTCTTTTGGGGTCATTTGAAACAATTGGTGTACGATATTCCAGTAATCAACGTCGAGGATCTTCGCTTCAGGATAATCGAAAAGTGCCAAATTATTAAAGAAACACCAGAAATTTTTTATCGAGTTAGGCGACATTTTTTGAAGAGTGTTAGGAAATGTATGGAAGAAAATGGGGGACATTTTGAGAATCTTTTTTAGTTTGTTTAGTACTGTTTCATTAATTTTTATCAATTAAATGTATATCGCAATAATCCATAATATGAATATTTACTGATTAGCCATTATTAGTTATTTTAAGATTATAAATTAAATAGTTTAAAAAGCGAATTTATTTGATGTTAAACTGACAGCTCTAGTATACTTTGATAGCTATTTACCTGGTAGCTGGTGGTAATGAAATGAGAAAAGTAAATTTACCACTTAATTTTTAAGGGTGATTTACGTCTAAACCGTTGGGTTTAGCGATGTAAATAAAGAGCACCTTTTTTAAAGGCCTGGCATCAGTCTTTCAGAAATTATGCCAAAAACTACTGTAGCTGTCAACACTAAAAAATTATGTCAAAAAAAAAACAATTTTCAATGTAGGTAAAGTGCCCTCTAGCGGCAAACAATCAATGTGAATTGTTACTAAAATGATGAAGCGCAGAAGACTTAGCCTATCTTTCAAATATTAGTCAAATCGGTTTTCCTGTAAGCGAGTAATTCAAAAAACAATAAATAAAAACTTGAACTTGGACGGCTTGTAACTCGAAAACGAATGACATTTTGAAAAAAAATTATATGAAGCTCTACCCTTATTTTGTCAAGTAGAATCACCCCCTTAAGTTTTGTGATCGATTTTTGAATCACCCTGTATATATATATATATATATATATATATATATATATATATATATATATATATATATATATATTCTTTATTTTTTATCTTAAAATTTTTGTTTTTTTCTTTGGTGCAAGTTTTCTTGTTTTTAATAAATTGAAAAAGACAAGAATTTATTAATTCTTCTGACGTTTCGCTCTACATGTTGAGCTTTTCCAAAGTTTTTTTTTATTTATCATATGTACTTCTTCATATCTACCAAAGTTACAATTTTTTAAGACTAAATTGCAGCATTTGATTTAAAACATATAAATTCATATTTTTAATTTAATGTTTCAAATTAATAATAACAAACAGAATTTTCAGTCCCTCATATTGTATCTTATCAACCTAATAGTTGTAAAAAATTAACTTCATATTCGTAATACACGACCCCGAAAACCCCCTAATACCAAATCTGAAAAAATACAAATAAGGTAAAATTTTCAACTCACCAGATTGACGGATTCCATATTAAATTTCAAAAAAATAATTTTAGTCTTAATCTAATTTAAATTTAAAGCCCTCTAGTACCAATTTTAAATAAAATTTCTAGACCGTCATATTACGAGTACATCTGACATATTAGAGTTTCTTAAAATAATTTTATATTCGCAATTTACATCTTCAGAAACGATTCAGTCTCGCCTTTGAACAAAATCGAAAAATGTAAAATTTATGCCCGCTATATTGGATTCGCCATATTAAATCCTAAAAAAAATACCTTTAAATTCACAATTTACACCCTGAAGAACCTTCTATATCAGTTTTGGAGAAAATCGAAAAATGTAAAATTTTCAGGACACCATATTGAATCCACCGGATTCAATTTTTCAAAAAATATTCTAAATTCGTAATTAACTCTAACAAAATCCCTCAATACTGATTTTAGACAAAGTCGAGAAATGTAGAATCTTTAATCCGCAATCTTGGATCCGCAATACTTAATTTTTTTTAAATAATTTCAGAATCGTAATGTGCGATCTCAAAAACTCCGCCATTTCAATTTTGAAAAAACCTGACAAAATTACTTTTTATCCGCCATATTGGATAGACCATATTGTGTTTTTTAAAAATAATTTCAGATACGTTATGTGCGATCCCGAAAACTCCCTCATATCAATTTTGGAGAAATTCGTACAAAATTGATTCTTTCGTTCACCATATTGGATCTGCCCTATTGATTTTTTAAAAAATTACTTTTGATTCGTTATGTACGATCTTGAAAACTCTCCCGTTTTAATTTTGGAGAAAATCGGACAAAATTGATTTTTCGATCCGCCATATTGAATATTTTAAAAATATTTTGGATTCGTTGTGTGCGGTCCAGAAAACTCCCCCACACCAATTGTAGAGAAAATAGGACAAAATTTAATTTTTTTGTCCGCCATATTGAAATTTTTAAAAATAATTTTAGATTCGTTATGTTCGACCCCGAAAATTGGATAAAATTGATTTTTTTGGCCACCATATTGTCAGTGCCATCTTCGATTTTATTGTACAAATTTCGCCCCAAAAAAATATAGGACACCGTAGCAACTTCCTGAACATAACGTAAAAAATTTCATTCAAATCGGTGTCGCCGTTCCAGAGTAATCAGTGTACATACATAAAAAAATACATAGTCGACGAATTGAGAACCTCCTTCTTTTAGAAGTCGGTTAAAAATAGGAAAAAAGATTATTTTTAGGGCTATTCTTTTGAGTCATGATCACTTTCACTTCTATCACTTGAAGTAATCATGATCACTTCAGCCCAATGACAAGTAAATGCATATTCAAAAGAACATGAAGTTATCAGTTTCACTTTGTTCACTTTGATCAATTGATAATTACTCAAAAGAATATAGCCTTTATAACATTCTTTAATTTAAACAATCAAAATTTCAGTAAGAAATAAAGAAATCTTTCTGCCGTATTTAAATAGTTTGTTATACATGTAATTCTCCTTTTAGGCAGAGAATATGAAAAATATATGTACAAACAGTTTATTTCCTGCAAATATCGCTCTGGTCCTCTCTCCATACGCGTTTCGATCACCTCATGATCTCGTCGATGGAGCTGTATCGGACCGAGAGCAACATTAGCAGGAAATAACTGATATACGAACCATAAATTTCAAGGTATGTCGGCAGGATATTACACCTGCCGACTACCAACTTCGATGTCAGACTGAAAAATATCGCCAGTCGAATGACATCTATGAATCAACGGAGTAACGTGAAATTTTTAAACAATCAAAATTTCATTAAGAAATAAAGAAATCTTTCTGTCATATTTAAATAGTTTGTTATATATGTAATTCTACTTTCAGGCAGAGAATTTGAAAAATACATGTACAAACAGTTTATTTCCTGCAAATATCGCTCTGGGCCTCTCTCCATACGCGTTTCGATCACCTCATGATCTCGTCAGTGGAGCTGTATCGGACCAAGAACAACATTAGCAGGAAATAAACTGTTTGTACATATATTTTTCATATTCTCTGTCTGAAAGGAGAATTACATATATAACAAATTCTTTAATTTACATGCGTTTATATAGAGTGGTGTCAAGCACCATTACACTGTTTACAATATTTATTCTAGTGTAACTTTAGGTATGTCGAAATTAAAAAATTAAGTTATAGTAAGTTTTTTGACATTGTATTTGTCATTTACGGCATTTCTATGTCTTTTTATATGTATCATTTCTTTGTGGTAATTTCTGCCTGTATCTAAAATGTGATTGTTATTAACATCAAATTCATGCTTAGTTGTTTGTTCATGTTTATGTAAAGATGTCGATATGTTTTTAATATACTTGAGTCCATTAATTCTATTTTTAATATATTGTGTCGTCACGCCGATGTAATTTTTAAGTCAGTTTAGGCATGGAATTGAATATATAACATTATATTCTTTTTTGGTTGGTACTTTACTTCTTAATTTGGTATAAAATGATCCCAGTAAATTGAAGGCAACCGTTTAATTAATAAATAGTATATTGGATTTTATTTTCGGGTATGCACAGTCATCTACATATCATTTAAAGAAAAAAGGTTTGTAATTTAGACGATATAAATGATTATTTACTATGCATAAAATAACACTCAACAAAATAATGGTCATACACCTCCCTAAAAATATGTATCCCGTCCATATATACCTAAAATAACAAATCCTATTGAAAAAATATTAAAATCATACAACATTTTAATAGTTCAAGAACCAAACAGTACATTCAAACATTTTACTATATTTACACTTCAGGTCACCAAAGAAAAACAAATTAGTATTGTCTAGAATGTAATTAGTACAAACAAAACAATATCAAATAAAATTTTTATAAAAAAATTGAACCGAGTGAAAAATAACTAGAAATTTTTATATGAAATTGAAATTTTTGAAGTCGGCGCCAAACTAATACCTGATGAAATGTGATTCGCATAAACAGATTAAAAATACTTTATTTGTAATTGCTTTCTTAACATAATTTGTATATATTAATAGTTATTTATTTCATTTAGAAATAATTTGGCGCCGACTTCAAAAATTTCAATTTCATATAAAAATTTCTTCTAGAAGTCGATTCAATTTTTTTATTAAAATTTTATTTTTCGATTTTTAGTTTCGAATTCATTATGATATTCATAAATTGTTTGATTTAAGTGCTAAACGAGATTAGTGTACCTCGCAATAACTCCAAGGTGGCAAAAAAGTACCCATTTTATTTAGAATTCTAAATCACCCTAAAATGAACCACTAAAAATTCTTTGATTCTTAGAGTTCTCCAAATACCAATGGACTTGTGTCAAACAAATATTTAGTCTGTCATAGTAAATCCACTGTCTTAAATTTCAAATTAATTTTAGATTGGTAATATAGGCCCCAAAACCTTCCAATATCGATATTTAAAAAATTTGAGACGTAAATTTCTTAGCCCGATATATTTTGTATTGTTTATATAAAATCGGAAAATGTAAAATTTTTAATCCCTCATATTGTATCTTATTAACCTAATAGTTGTAAAAATTAACTCCATATTCGTAATACACCACCCCCAACCCCCTAATATCAAATTTGAAAAAATGCGAATAAGGTAAAATTTTCTTCCTACCATACTGGATCCGCCTTATTCAATTTCCAAAAAATAATTTTAACGTCTTAATCTAATCTAAATCTAAACCCTTCAAAGCCCCCTAGTACCAATTTTAGATGAAATCCAGAACTTTAAAATTTCTAAACGGTCATATTGCATCTGACTGAATTTTATATTCGCTATTTACATCCTCAAAAACGGTTTAGTTCCACATTTGAACAAAATCGAAAAGTGTAAAATCTTTAGTCGCCATATTGAATCCTGAATAATACTATTAAATTCATAATTTACATCCTCAAAAAACCGAAAAATGTAAAATTTTTTGGACACCATATTGATTCCGTCGGATTGAGTTTTTCAAAAATTATTTAATTTCGTAATTAACTAACAAACTAACAAAAATCTCCCAATACTAATATCAGATTCGTAATGTGCTATCCCAAAAACGCCCCATATCAATTTTGAAAAAAAAAGACAAAATTAATTTTTATCCACCATATTGAATACGCCATATTGAATTTTTTAAAAGTAATTTTATTCATCGTATGCGAACTCGAAAACTCTCCCGTACCAATTTTGGAGAAAATCGGACAAAATTGATTTTTTTTTGTCCTCCATATTGGATCCGCCATATTGAATTTCTTTAAAATATTTTGAATTCGTTATGTGCGACCACGAAAACTTCCCCATACTAATTTTAGAGAAAATCGACAAAATTAAATTTTTTTTGGCTGCCATTTTGAATTTTTTAAAATAATTTAAGATTTGTTATGTAAGACCTCGAAAACTCCCGATTTTGGAGAGAATCGGAAAAAATTTATTTTTTCATCCGCCATATTGAATTTTTAAAATATAATTTTGGATTTGTCATGTGCGACCCCGAAAACTCTCTCGTACCAATTTTGGAGAAAATTGGACTAAATTAAATTTTTTGTCCGCCATATTGGATCCGCCATATTGAAATTTTTAAAAATAATTTCTGATTCGTTGGGTACAACCCCGAAAATTCCTCCATACCAATTTTTTTAGAAAATCGTATCCCAATACTGTACGAAACACGGCCTTAGCTAAACGTGCAATTGAAAACTTCCACAATTTTGATTTAAATAGCGTCGAAATTTTTGGCAAAGATTATAATTATAAATGTAGAACAATCAAAAAAATGGTCCATATTAAAAAAACTCCCAAGACTGTAAACTTTAGACAATGAATAAGCCGTGACGTCAAATATCCTAATTGTTTTTTAATAAAAAAAAATGACCGGTAGCCAAAAAAAAATCAAAACAAACCTGTTAATTCTACACGCTCAGAAAAATTCAGAAATAGATATAAGGAGTTCTCTCTTCAAAAATCGATACTCTTGATAAGAAGAAATAAGACTATAGATTACTAAACTTGGCAATTTGCACCTGTTGTCAAAATTCAAATCCAATATTAAAAAATTGTTGAAACTCCTCTAGCCTCGAAAATCTCATTAATATTTTTATGGTTATGCATTTTTATGTCAATTTTCTCTTCATAATAAAAACTTTTCTAGAACATTTGATGAAGTTTTAATTTTTAATACTATATTCTAATATTAGTTTCAACTTTGTTTCGATTTGTTGACCGTGTAGTTATTAATTAGTTTTTACTTTTTTGGGTTTCGGTCATATTATTACTTTATAAAAATTAACACATGTTTTTTTCTGACGTTTCGGTTTATTTTATTGATTAAACCATCTTCAGAGAATAACTGTAAATATGAAAAGGAATATGTAAATTTATGCTATATAAACTGAAAATTTTACTTTCTTACCTAATGTTCACTTGAAAAACTTACATTTATCTATTTTATTACTTTAATACAATATAATTAAACACTTCTTATTTAATATAAATATAAATATAGAAAACTATTATTTTTTGATGCATTTTTTTTCCACATCTGGTTTGTTGTGCTTTTGACAGAGTACTACCAAAGGGTTTGAAAGTTTCTGGACCATCTGCAATTTTATTGCCCTATTAGATTCGTATATACATTACTCAGGTCATTTGTGTCCGTTCTGAAATTCATTGTACCGGGTGTTCCATCAACCCAAAAATACATATCATTGCCGTATATACCAGAAATTACTAATCCCATTAAAAAAGTGCTAAAACCATATGATATCCAAATAGCTGAAAAACCTTCTAATAATTTCAAAAACCTTTACACAAAACTTAAACCTGATATCCCTAAAGACGAACAAACAAATGTCATTTACAAGATCAATTGCTTAGATTGCAACCAAACATATGTCGGTCAAACCAAACAGTATTTAAAAAATAGAATACAAAATCACAAATACAGCATTAGACATCACAATAACGATAATAAAACCGCCTTAGCCAAACATGCAATTGATAACATGCACAACATCGATTTTAACAACGTGGGGATTTTAGACAAAGAAATTAATTACAAAAAAAGAACAATTAAAGAAATGATCCATATTAAAAGAACACCCGGTATAATGAATTTCAGAACGGACACAAATGACCTGAGTAATGTATATACGAATCTAATAGGGCAATAAAATTGCAGATGGTCCAGAAACTTTCAAATCCTTTGGTAGTACTCTGTCAAAAGCACAACAAACCAGATGTGGAAAAAAAAATGCATCAAAAAATAATAGTTTTCTATATTTATATTTATATTAAATAAGAAGTGTTTAATTATATTGTATTAAAGTAATAAAATAGTTAAATGTAAGTTTTTCAAGTGAACCACCTGTTAACATTAGGTAAGAAAGTAAAATTTTCAGTTTATATAGCATAAATTTACATATTCCTTTTCATATTTACAGTTATTCTCTAAAGATGGTTTAATCAATAAAATAAACCGAAACGTCAGAAAAAAACATGTGTTAATTTTTATAAAGTAATAATATGACCGAAACCCAAAAAAGTAAAAACTAATTAGTTTCAACTACTATGAGGGAGAAGAGCGTGAAATTTATTTTTTCTTCCAAAAGAGACGAGAATTCTGGCTAGGAATCTATGCTTTGTATCAAAACTTTTCAAGTAAAAGTCCAAAATCGTGTAGTAAACTTATTTCAGAAAAATCAAACTTATCCCACGTCATTTGAAAAATAAAGAAATTGGTAAAAATTTAAGGAAACTAATATCAATAAAATATTTTAGCATCCTACATAAAAGTGTGCAGCAAAAATGATCCGAACATAGCAAAATGTATAATTAACTCTGTAGAACAATTAAGGCCGAAACTAAAAGAGGGAATACCAGAACTCGATGTACCGAAAATTGAACCCCTATTACTAGATGAAGTCAAATTGAGAAGTGGACCTAATCAAGCAAAAATTGATGCTAACATCACTGACATTAAGGTGTGGGGTCCGTCGTTATTTGAGGTTATAGATCTGAAGTAAGTAGACGTTATTTATTTAATTCATTTATAGATCAACCAGGTGAAAATTAATAATAGCACTAAAAAAACTTTCAATAAGTTGTGAAAATATTGAACCGACTTAAAAAAAAAACATTAAACAGTGAAAAATAACAATTTAATTTTTAAGGCGCCCAACTATATATATATATATATATATATATATATATATATATATATATATATATATATATATATACAGTGCCTTCATTTCAAAACGAACCATCCTTAATAACTTTCTTAAATGGAAAAATTTAAAAAAAAGAAAAAACACGTCAATTTAGATATACAGGGGGAAGTTTAATTTTGCATTTGTTAAAAGTCTGTCAATCACCTCCTCACCTCCAGCTAACCTCACTTTGATATGTCAAATGGGAACCCCCACCTTGTGACACATCATTGTAAGCAGCATAAAATTGTCTATCCAACTGTATAAAAAAAATTAAATCGGTTGACGTACAAGCGAATAGTGTGCAAAAATGTCTTGTAATAATGCATAATATATCGGCCTCGAACTTTGGTATGTCAAATGATTACCCTATAGTGTGATACATCATTTTAAAGGACATACGATCTGCTATCCAACGATGTCAAAAAAAATTAAGTTAATAGACGTTATAGGCAATTAGGATGCAAAAATGTGTGTTAAATATAAGCAGTTTATTCAGTTTTATTCAGTTGAAGAAAATTATTTTATTAAATGTTCAAAATGTGCGCCGTTATTAGCAAGACAATAAAAAAGCCTATTTTGAAATTCCCCACGAACATTGGCAAGGGTTTCTCTGCTAATTCCTCTACATTCCCGAACAATTCGATCTTTTGAATCGTCAATATTTTCAGGTGGGGTTTTATAAACCTTGCTTTTTAAATACCCCCAAAGAAAAAAGTCTAGAGGGGTTAGGTCTGGAGACCGTGCTGGCCATTCAATTGCACCACGTCTGCCAATCCACGTCCCTGGAAAATGTTCATCAAGCCACTCTCGAATTGCCAAAGCGTAGTGCGGGGGAGCTCCATCTTGCTGGAAATGCAAATTATTTTCATTTAGTACCATAACAGCATTTTCATCCACTTGATTTTCTAAAGATTGCACAATGGCAGGGTATATTGTGTTTTCTAAAAGGTTTAAATAAATTTGCCCAGTTAAATTATCTTCCAAAAAAAATGGCCCGATGATTTCATTGCCATAAATTCCTGCCCACACGTTAATTTTTTCGGGATATTGAGTATGCCCTTCTCGGAAAAGGTGCGGATTTTCATTATCCCAGTATCTGCAGTTATGTCTGTTAACCAGTCCATTTAGAAAAAAAGTTGATTCATCACTAAAGCAGATATTCTTAGGTAAATGGGGGTCCTCGTCAATTCGTTGGCACATTAATTCGCAAAATTGAATTCTCCTATCAAAATCGTCTTCTCCGAGTTCTTGAAGAATTTGAATTTTGTAGGGAAAAAACTTATTTTGTTTTAAAACTTTATGCGCAGAGCCAGCAGAAATATTGGTTAAATCTGCGACCTTTGAGATGGATAAAGTTGGATCTATTGCAAACTGTCCTAGTACCTCGATTTGGCATGCTTCATCTACAACCCTTTCCTCAATAGATTTTTTATTACAAACGGATCCCGTTTCTTCAAACTTTCGTACCAATTCGAGTACATATTTATGGCCCACGTTTTTGTCTTGATGCCTCTCGTTAAATGCTCTGGCGGTTCTACGAGCGCACCGATCTTCAGCTCCATAGAGAAAAATTATTTCTATTCTTTCGGCTAGCGTATACACCATTTATATTCACGTTTCAACTAGGCGTCACAATGACAATTTTAACAATAATAAACAACTGGTGTTTAAAGATCTTAAAAATTTTATTTATTGCAGTGATTTTTTGTACCTATCAGGTACCGCAAAAAATATCATTGAAATAAATACACTAGATTGATTAGACTGCAATGAATTTTGCGATGAATTTTAAAACAGGCTTAGTTTTTTTCTCGCAAATATTTTAACTGTTTATTATTTTAAAAAAATATTTATTTTAAATTTAAAATAATATTTTACTCTATGAAGTAGCCATTTGACATAATAAAGTTTAATGTGATAAGGTGTCTATTATTACCACACATCTTTTCTTACTATTCGCTTGTACATCAACAGATTTTGTTTTTTTTTATTGGCTAAATAGGAGATAGTATGCCCTTTAAAATGATGTATCACACTATAGGGTAATCATTTGACATACTAAAGTTCGAGGCCGATATATTATGCATTATTACAAGACATTTTTGCACACTGTTCGCTTGTACGTCAACCGATTTAATTTTTTTTATACGGTTGGATAGACAATTTTATGCTGCTTACAATGATGTGTCACAAGGTGGGGGTTCCCATTTGACATATCAAAGTAAGGTTAGCTGGAGGTGAGGAGGTGATTGACAGACTTTTAACAAATGCAAAATTAAATATCCCCCTGTATATCTAAATTGACGTGTTTTTTCTTTTTTTTAAATTTTTCTATTTAACAAAGTTATTAAGGATGGTTCGTTTTGAAATGAAGGCACTGTATATATATATATATATATATATATATATATATATATATATATATATATATATGTATATATATATATATATATATATATATATATATATATATATATATATGCTTTATTGTTTATCCGGGAGTTCATCCGTTCGTCATTGTTTCCCGTTGAAGGATCTTGCAGACGTTTCGCCAAGGTCGCACTTGGCATTTCCAATACTTACTGATCAAAGTTTGGAAAGTGAACCGAGGTTCCTTAGATTGCGCAGGCTTTTTATACTTTTCGTGATCGTTCGTGATCGTAGGTTGTACCGAAGATTGTTCGGTGGTGACTCCTCCTTCTTGCCGCGTATGCTTGCCGACGTTGCCGGTTGTACTTGTTTTACCGATGTTGATGTGGTGTTTTCTGTTCGTTTGATGATGGATTTCCATGTGACTGGCAAATTTAGTGCGTAGTCTCTTTTGTTTAGTTTGCCACTTTTGTCGATTTCTATTGCTTCGCGAACAAGTCTTGTTCTAAGGTTACTAACATTAGCTATTTCTTTGCATGACTCAAAATCAACTTTATGCCCTATTTGGATGTGGTGTTGAAATAGTTCCGACATGGTTTGTTTGTTCTTAGTAGATTGCTTGTACTCTTCGAGTCTAGCTGATATTCTTCTGTTTGTCTGTCCTATATATGATTTGTGGCAGGACCCGCAGGATATACTGTAGACCCCTGGATTCTCTAACTTAATTTTGTCCTTGGGGTTTTTAAGTTCCGATCTTATGGTTTGATGAGGTTTGTAAGCTGTTTGTATATTGTTTCTTCTTAGAATCCGTCCTATTCTATCTGTGACCCCTTTTAAGTATGGCAGTGTGGTTTTTGCGGTGTTCTCGGTGGGCTCCTGTGTTTCGCGTAGTTTTTTGTGTTGTTTCATAGCCTTTTTAATTGTGTGTGATTTGTACCCGTTTTGTCGCAAAACATTTGTGATTTTCTCCATTTCCTGTTGTTTATTTGCGGCGTCGGTTAGGTTGATTGACCTGGATATCAATGTGTTCGCCACAGCTTGTGGTGGGGCTCCGCATTTAGATATCTATCTGTGTGGGTTGGCTTTCTGTAGACTGTGTGTTCGAGACGTCTCTGTGCTGTTTTTGTGATGAGTATGTCCAGAAAGGGCAGTTGATTGTTTTTTTCTACTTCTAGTGTAAATTCAATTTTATAATGGATGTGGTGTAGGTGTTCAAGGAAATTTACTTTCCAAACTTCGATCAGTAAGCATTAAAAATGCCAAGTGCGACCTTGGCGAAACGTCTGCAAGATCCTTCAACGGGAAACAATGACGAATGGATGAACTCCCGGATAAACAATAAAGCCCATTTATCCATTCGTGACACACTTCAAACAAACAAACATATATATATATATATATATATATATATATATATATATATATATATATATATAATCGAAGGTTTTCGGGCATCCCGTGTATGTGCTGAGTCCCTCTCAGGACTGTAAGGCAGCTGACGTTTCGGTGAAATCTGATTCACCATTTTCAAAGCTCACTGTATGGTGTCTACGAGCGAACTTTCGGGATGAAAGTTCCTCATTTTGGTAGTTGGAAGTGTAAAAATTAGAATATAGGCTTATAGTTAGAACAAAATGTTTACTCTTTCATTCTTATTAAAAAGTTTATCTTTTATGAGGGTAAAATAGGGAATAAAAGTTGGTATGAAAGTTCTTCATTTTGGTAAAAATTGAACACGAAATTTTTATTTTGGGGTTAGAATCATGGTTGCTTGGTTATACCAAAGATTATAATAGCTATAGCTTAGCTACAATAATATTTAGCTCTACCCACTATGATGTCTGATGTCGTGCACCACGCGTACGAAGTCGCGGGCAAAAGCTAGTTTCTTTAAAAAAATTTTATTTTGTATTTTAAATGTTATATAGATGTTCAAAAGATGTATTATTATCAAAATCACATATCTTCGTGTTGTTTATAAGAACTTTTTATTTATGTTTAAAGAATTTAAGTAATTAACAATCCTTAGAACAGCAATAGACAATCTGGTGTTATATATCAAAGTGTAGATATCATGTTTAATACTTCATAACTGAAAATAAATATTTTATATAGACTAAAATGAAAATTTTGCTATTGTGAGTACCTTCTCTAAACCTGCATTGCCTCTTTTGACGTAATAATTAATATCGGTCAATTTTCATTTTTTCCTTTATATTAATATTAAAATCTTTTTTTTTTGTAGACCAGATATAAAGAAAAATAGATATATCTTTAGAGTGAATGTCCCTTATATATATTTTGAAGGCCAATATGATATTGACATGAGTATCCTCTTTTTAAAATATAAAGGACAAGGACCGATTACAGGAAACTTTAGTAAGTATAATACACTGTCCGAGATATTTCTGAGTTTAGACAACGTTTGTTTATGCACATTGAACTATACGAAAAAAACTTTTTTTTCGTTTATTTATAGCGACCAAATGGCAGCCCTTAGAAAACCCTTTAAAAAACGATTGACATGATATCTTGGGTTAGGTAGATCTGAAAGAAAAAAAATTCAAACGACATTTTGAAATATAAGTAAGTGGCTAAGGTCGGTAGTAAAATTAAGCATTTTTGGGTGAAAAAAAAAGCAAGATTGCGATTTTTAAATTTTCTGAGCCTTTTTGCAATTTTTATTATTTAAGAAAAGTGTTAAAAATTTATAAAAATTTCTGATTCTACTACGAACTGAAACCATATATGTGCTGAATATTTCTTGAAAATTCCAGTCCATTCGGTTCCATAAATTTTTCAAAATCGTTGTTTTGAGAAAAATGCGTTTAAAGTTTTTTTTTCTCAAAAATGTTTATAAAATAATCGTAAATTTTGCGTTATATTGAGCACTCAAACAACCTTTTTAAATAAAAGCCGACCTTTAGCTGCTTGTATATTACGACAAAAATATGTGAGAACCAAATATATATATATATATATATATATATATATATATATATATATATATATATATATATGTTTATGCGGCTTTCACGGATTCCTCCGTGTGAGATGCAATCGCAGTGGATATATCCATATTATGCCGTTATAGTGCTAAAATCACATTCAACAAACGTACAACTATATGCAGCTCCGTGTATGAATGAAGTAAAATGCGAACAGTAAATGCAAACTTCGTTCCAACCATACCCTTTCCGTGTTAGAGATTGCACAGTTGGAATAAATTGCTAAGGAACACAATTCATCCTATTCCACCACCCTCGAGATGATGGCCTACCTGTACCACCATTCCAAGAAGAAAGTCAAAACTTACCCTCCTCGCCACAGTGATAAGGCAGAGGTACATGTTTTATCTCTACTAGACTCATCAGGGTACCGACATGCACCTGGCTGTGCAAAAGACAGGTCAGAAGGAAGCATGCAAATACTGAACGCGGCTTCGCCGACTTCCCGCCGGATGGCGTATATATGTTTATGCGGCTTTCACGGATTCCTCCGTGTGAGATGCAATAGCAGTGTTCAAGTATTAACTCCTCCAGGGGTTGGAATCCAAATCTGATAAATTAGCGCGTGTACAATTTGCTAAATCGAAGACTCGACACGCTGACAGACTTTTCCCGATTAACTCTTTATAAGCCAGTCTCTTACAATCTACTGTCAGTTCCCTACTATACGATGCAATTTTGTTTATAAAGTTTGGGAGCATAATTGGTTGGTAAAACCTACACTGGAACCCCATTACCTGATAGCGTCTGTGGATCCTAATTACCATAATCTATTTTACTTTTTAAAATTCCCAACATGTATTGATACGAGGGGCACTCTGCATTGTTGGCTTCGTGGTCTATATTTTGTTGGAGGTTATATTTTTTATTGGCTTTAATACAACTGCTGCATCTTTTGTGCACTTTTAAACACTGTTGAATGTTATGATTTTTCACTACAATTGACAAACGGTTTCCTTTGTGCAATTACTATTTTTATGATAATGATCCTGACACTTGAAACAGAGTTGTATATTTAAGTTCTCATGCACAGGATATCGTTCCCATTGCATGTATATTTTTTTCCTGTCCATCAACTGATGAAACATTCGAGGAGAACATTCACCAAAAATTGTTTTTAAACCATTTTTATTGTCTTGTTTTATGTAAGCTGTTTTGAGCTCTTCCTTTTAAAACAGGAAGTTATTCTGTTCCCGCAAACAAAATTCAATCTGCTCTATCGTTAGTTCCCCATTGTATCCTACGATTCTAAATCTCAGCAGCCTCATTTTAGTGATTTGTATATCGTATCCCTCCAGGTTATCCATTGTATCCGTCTTTAATTTTTCAACACCACTCTTACTGAGACATTTCACGATAAAACCACTTTCATTCCACGAGTGTTTTTAATACCTATTTTTAGCTCTGTAGGCCTAATGTTATTTTGAAGACGTTTTTTAGTTTTTTCAACATTCTGAGGCTTTTTGGGTTTTATTATCAAACTTGGAATATTTTCTCTGTTCTTCGGTTCATTTTGCAATACTTGTGCAAAAGTTAATACGCTTCCTTGTGCTTTCTTTTTTTTTCTTCTCTTCTACATCTGTCTCAAGTTCTTCCATTTTTTGTCTTAACAAGTTAATAATTTCCTCCTAATAATGGCCTTTTATCATCAATAGTCTGCTGAAGTATCGAGAAAGTATTGAATTGTAGACATTTTAGACGGTAAAATTTTAATGTTCTTCCTCCCATAAGTTCCAGAACCTTGATTTCTGATGGGGATATTTTACTACATTTTACGCAATTAGACTTACTGCGTCCATCGCAGACAAACGATTTTAAATTTATATCTCTTTCTTGCTACATACATCACATTCCATTTTTCATCACAAACAGGGAAATCGGGCAGCTCGACTTGGCAGCGTCGCTGCAACTTGACCTCGATTGATGGTATTCAAATACCAGTGTAACGAATAAATGGTTGTAATATGATAATTATTTATCCTTTAAAACGACAGTAAAGCAGTCACCTTTATTTCTGGCTCTTCCCTAGATATTACTTAGCATCACTCAACGATTTTTCACTTTTAAAACACCAAAAATTTTCACTATTTGGTACGTTTCCACGAAATAACGAAAAGACACAATCTCACAGTGTTGCAATATATATATATATATATATATATATATATATATATATATATATATATATATATATATATATTTATATTTATATATATATATATATATATATTTATATATATATATATATATATATATATATATATATATATATATATATTCTCACAGGTGTGATGTGTAATCGAAGGTTTTCGAGTATTCCGTGTGTATGTGCCGAGTCCTTCTCAGGACTGTAAGGCAGCTGACGTTTCGGTAAAATCTCATTCACCATTTTCATATTTTAGCCTCAGAACATTTTGTGCACACTTTTTAAACTATTATAAAACAACTATAAAATTTGTTATTTATTTTAGCCAATTACAAATTTGACTGCACAATGAAAGGCGATCTAGTAGAAAAAGACGGAAAGAAGCATCTGAATTTCAGAAAGTTTAAACTCAACCTTATCATCGGACATAGTGACATTCATTTGGGAAACTTATTTACCGGACCGAGTGCGAACCCGACTTTGGCACGAGCCACCAACGAAGTCGTACGAGATAACGCAGACTTGTTCGTCAATGAAATTAAGCCTGTTTTAGAAAATTCGTTGGCTCAGAAATTTACAGATATTGCAAACATCATAACGCAGAGGTTTACCTATGATGAACTTTTCCCCGAAAAGTTATAGTTAAAAGTTTAATTGTTATTATGTACAGTATTGGCAACTGAATGATTCCCTAGGGACGCCTGGTGGCCAAATTTAAAAAATAATGTGGGAAATGGGGTAAAAATTATTTAAAATAATATCAGTTGACTAGATAGCATGCATTTATCAATTTCAAATTAAAAATTGGTGATCTGTTAAAATTAATGTAACTTTAAAAGTATTGGATTTTTTTTTTTTAGTTTTTAATATGAAATCGGGCCCATATCGGACTCTGCAGCGAGCATTTGCAATATTTCCATTTATTGAATTGTTTCTTATTGTGACGCGTTTTTATATAGCAATATAGTTAAGCGCGGATCCAAGGGGGGCGGTGGGGGACGACCCCCCCCCCAAGAGCTTTAAGTCCAGGAAAATTTTCCCGATTTTGGCTCTTATACTATAGTTTATTCAAGAACTAGAGAGAGTAATAAATCATTCCAATTTTGAAAATACTGTCGTCATTAAATTTGAAATAAAATGGCATAGATTCGAAATCGATACCTCATTTATTAGCAATGTTACGGCGTTATAAATAGTTAAATTTTTAATAAATTCCTAGAGTATATGACGCCTATACTGCTTACTACACGTGTATGAAGTTTAGTTTTTGTTATTTTGATTTTTAATCACCACATCCGATTGGTGTATAATCTATTCAAGAACTAGAGAGAGTAATAAATCATATTTTACCCTTTTTTTCTTCGCAAGTTACCTGTGTTCTCTAGTCCGGTGTCTTTGCTAAAATCTGTTAGACACAGATAGACAAAAATTAAGTTCTCTGAGCAATTTGCAGAGCTCAGTTCTTTTAATTTGAGGTAAATCCCGATTTTTATTGATTTTAATTAGAATTTTGTCGACGATTTGGATCTGCTTCTGATAATAAAATGTATGCACAACTCCTTTTATTGCAGTTTACATCTCTTCTTCCAACGAGGTTTTTCGTCTGCCTGTGATCGAACGTAGCTTGGGGGTACTAACAATTCTAGTCGTTATCTTTTCCTTCAGTATTCGGTACATAGTAGATTTTCCAGCTCCTGTCATGTTGGAAAACATCTCATCAGAGCTTTTAACATTACTATCTAGTATTGATATCTTAAGGCATCATAAACATTCATCGTAATAAGTTTTTCGTTGAGGAAAAAACGGCCTGGTTTAACGATTTTGGAATAAATATAGATGTGGAATCCATTTCTTTTGAGTGTCTCACTAATCTCAAATAATAAATAAAAACAAACACAAACAAGACAAATCACTAAGGACACACTGTAAGGTGTACTTTGCTCATTGACAGAAATTAAATTGAACTATCAGGAATTTTATTGTTGCAGTAAATTTATAAAAGCTTATAATATTTGAATAAAATTAAATATAATTAGATTTACGGCAGTCCTCAGTTCCCTGCGGCACAGGTATGTTGGAGGTATCGGTAACAGTTATATTACTCTCTCTAGCTCTTAAATAGAGTATAGGAATGTGTATGCTTGTGATCGTCCCTCCCCTTCCCAAGAGTTTTGAGTTCAGGAAAATAGAACCGATTCTGCCTTTTATATTAGGAATGTGTATGCTGCTGGCACTCCTCTCCCCCTCCGCCAGTTGTCAACTTGTTTTCCTTGCAATAGCCACCACCCAAAAGCTTTGAGTTCAGGAAAATAGACCCGATTCTGCCTCTTATACTAAGATTATGTACGCTGCTTGCATCCTATCCCCCTGTCGACAACTTGTTTTTTCTACCCCCCCTCTCCAAGAGCTTCAAATTCGGAAAAATAGATCCGACCCTGCCTTTTACACTAAAAATGGGAATGTTGCTGGTGTGTCCCCCCCCCCCCGTCGACAATTTGCTTTTGCTTGCCATACTGTACTTTTGTGATATCCCCCCCCCCCAAAGAGAGAGGCTGGATCTGCCCCTGAGTATAGTAGCAATCCACGGATGTCTTCCTGTTACGGCAGTAGAACATCCGAAAGTGGATATCTATCTAGTAGACAGTCGTCGATCAAAGGCCTTAAGTAAGGATATCCCATTATTTTCATAAGTACTCCCGGTGAGTACCCACTCACAGTCAAGTTACTTCTATCCTCTGAACTATTCAATGGTTTGACTGTCTGGTTATCAAGACATCTACCCGGTTGTCGATCTTGGGCGCCACCCTCTGAATTAATGTGGTAGAGAGTCCCCTTTGCACTGGACAGCTTTTTACAGTGGAGAAACGACAATTGTTACCTGAAATGTGAAAAATGGGAATTAAATAATAAAACGTTCCATGCGATTACGGAACTAACAAAACAAAACCGACGGCATGCAATGCGTGTAGTAACTGTAGGATGGCAAGATAGAAACGAACGCTGCCCGTAGTTGTAAAGGTCCTCGATAGCGTCGGTCGAATGTTACGACATTGCCTGTTCTTATAAGGGTCCTCGACAATGTCGACCAATAGCGGTAAGAAATTAGGAAATGAATTGACCCTGGCCGTACTTACAAGGGTTCTCGACAATGTTAGCCACCAGCGGTAGGATGTAAGGAAAGCAATGGATGGTGAAACACCATATACACATACATACACAGGCGCTGTCCGGCAGGTGATCCGGACAGTCCATTTGGACTGTGTATTCCTTGCTGACTATGGTTAGACCATACTCGCGGTGAAAGTCCTTTGGGATGCCGGGCTGGTTATCATTTATATTCCGCTAAACATACTGTAACTGTATTAATTTCAATAGATCATCAATTTCCATTTCCAGTTAATAAATGCATGCTGTCTAATCAACAAATGAATTCACATGACTTGGAAAGCTTTTCATTTTGGCCACCAGTTGTTGTGGGGATTCGTTCAGGGCCAGTTTAAATATTAAAAATTGTAGAATAATGATGTATGACTGTGAAAATTTTAAATTCCCATTTATATAATTAAAAGAAATTTATATTTAATATTAAATATTATGTTAAAATATTTCCTTCCTTATTTTTTAAAGTTAGGTTTTTAATTGTCTCCAAAGAAATGTGACGAATTAATACAGTCAAGTTATTTTATTTGAGCTGATACTTTGGTATTGGTAATGTTAATATTCCTAGATATTAATGAATTTTGTTATTCAGTTTTAAGGTGATAATATGTAATTTCAAAATCAAAATTGTATTAAAAGTAATAAACGTTTTAACCTGTTAAAAAATTAGTCACCTACTTTTTATACTCAGTAATGATAACTAATATAGGGTAGCGCAATAATTTGACAGAGTATCCCTTATTTTTCAAAAATTTGAAAAAATATTTTTATAAAAGTTGTGTAATATGAAAATTTCTACAATATAAAAATATTTTCAATTATTTATGGTGTTTCATGACAGTATAGGGCTAACAAAATAGATTTTTTTAATAGGATATATATGGAATTTTGGCGGATTCCCCAAGAACTATCAATATGATAGCATATCTGGTTTTGAGTTTTATTGGGAAGTTGCCAACTATTTCAAACAATCTAGCAAATCTTGAAAAAAAATGGTCCTCTACAATTAATCAATTTTTAAAAGAGGGAAGTTCTCAATTCGTCAACTATATATTTTTTTTTATGTATGTACACCGATTACTCCGGAATGGAGACATCGATTTGAATGAAATTTTTTACGTTATGTTTAGAAAGTTGCTGTGATGGTCATGGATTTTTTTGGACGAAATTGATGCAATAAAATCCAAGATCGCGCTGATAATATGGCGAAAAAAAAAATATTTTGTTCGATTTTCTCCAAAATTGGCATGGGGAAATTTTCAGGGTCATACACAACGAATCTGGAATTACATTTAAAAAATGAAATATGGCGGATCCAATATGGAGAATAAAGAAATTTAATTTTGTCCGATTTTCTCCAAAATTAGTGTGGGGGAGTTTTCGGCGTCGCACATAACGAATCTAAAATATTTTTAAAAAATTCAATGTGGCGGACGAAAAAATCAATTTTGTTCCATTTTCTCCAAAATTTGTAGGGGGGGGGGGGATCGCATATAACGAATCTAAAATACTAAAAATTTTATATTTTTCAGTTTTGGTCAAAGGTGAGACTGGATCGTTTTTGAGGATGTAAATAGCGAATATAAAATTATTTTAAGAAAATCTAATATGTCAGATGCAATATGACGGCTAGAAATTTTCAATTTCTGGATTTTACCCAAAATTGGTACTAGCGTTTGACGAGTTTAGATTTAGATTAGATTAAGATGTTAATTTTTTTTTAATTCAATTGGCGGATTCAACATGGTGGTTTGAAAATTTTACTTTATTCTCATTTTTGCACATTTGGTGTTAGGGGGTTTTCGTGTATTACGAATATGAAGTTAATTTTTTACAACTATTACATTTTCTGATTTTGTGTAAAACTGGTATTGCGGGTTGCTTGGAGCATATACAAACTCAATATGCAGTATAAAATATGTCGAGCTAAGAAATTTACGTCTCAAATTCTTTAAATATCAATATTTGAAGGTTTTGGAGACTATATTACCAATCTAAAATTAATTTGAAATTTAAGATAATTGATTTACTATGACAGACTAAATATTTGTTTGACACAATTTCACTGGTATTTGGAGAACTTAAGAATCAAAGAATTTTTAGTGATTCATTTTAGGGTGATTAACAATTTTGGATAAAATGGGTACTTTTTTGCCACCTTGGAGTCATTACGAGGTATACTAATCTCAACTAGTACTTTCAAATAATTTATGGATATCATAATGAATTCAAAACTAAAAATCGAAAAATAAAATTTTTATAAAAAAAAGTGAACCTACTTCTAAAAGTGCGCTAAAAAGTGAAAAATAAATACAAATTTTTATATGAAATTGAAATTTTTGAAGTCCGCGCCAAATTATTTCTAAATGAAATAAATAACTACTAATATATACAAATTATGGTATGAATCCAATTACAAATAAAATATTTTTAAACTGTTTATGCGGATCACAATGTGTCAGTTATTAGTTTGGCGCTGACTTCAAAAATTTTCATTTCGTATAAAAACTTATAATTATTTTTCACTTTTTAGCGCAATTTTAGAGGTCAGTTCAATTTTTTTATAAAAATTTTATTTTCAATCTGGCGTAATCATAGTTCACAAAATTGACACGGAGAATAAATGTACTTTAGCGTCTAAGCAATTATCTCATATAGGGTGTAGCCAAAATTTAGTCTATTTGATGAAATGTAAATTTATTTTTTCTTTATAACTTTTCTTAAAGTTTTCCTATACTTATCAGCGCTAGTTTTCCCGGTATATTTATTTTCATTAATTGAATACAAAAATACTTTAACCTATATCTAATGAACCGTGAGTATTAAACGAAAGAAGTAAACGTCAAAGTAATACAAAATGAGGATTTCCCGCTGCATAACAATGAAAATTGAGTCTGTTAAGAATTTCGTTCCTATGACACATAGCATATTTTCCAAATAGCATCAAATCAGCAAAAATCCATTGTTCATTGATTCGGTTTCGAACCCACAGACAAAACTCCAATCTTCTCTGATAATCTCCGGAGAACAATTCTGAATGTGAGAGAGATGCATTCTATGAGCCTTAAGTATTCGCTCAACCGATTTTCGTTTAACACCAACTAATGACAGATAAACGATAAATATTTTTATTATATAAGTATTTTTGTAAACAATTAATAAAAACGATTATATTGAAAAAAGAAAATGTGATAAGAATAGAAAATTTTTAAGAAAAGTGATAGAGCAACAATAATTCTACATGATAAAATTGAAAAATTGAATTTTTAGAGGGGTAGTAAAATAATAAAATTTTACGATGCCATGTAGTATATTATTATAAATTATGAACGCCTTACCAAATCCTGGCAACACCCTGTAAGGTACCTCAGTTCAGACTTACCTAATGTTTGTCCTAATCAGGCGCGGATCCATGGGGGGGGCGGTAGGGGCGGTGGGGGCGATCCCCCCCCCAAGAGCTTGGAGTTCAGGAAAATAGACCCGATTTTGCCTCTTATACTATAGTTTATTCAAGAACTAGGGAGAGTTTTTCATTTTTTACCTTTTTTTTCTTCGCAAACTACCTGTGTTCTTTAGTCCGGTGTCTTTGGCAAAATCTGTTAGACACATATATTTTTCATAGGAATGGGTTAGAAATTTTATAATCAAAAATACTGGTCTATAATAATGGACTCTTTGGGTTGGATAGCAATAGATATTTGGATGTGTGAAGTGTTAAAAAGGATTTTAATCCTTGTCATAGGCATCGGAAGGCGCCAAAAGGAGGTCTATTTTATCACTAAATATTTATGGCATAGAGTATTATTTCAGTAATAAACTTAAAATAAAAAGTTTTTATAATATTATCTTATTTCTTATGATTTTTTAATAATTCACATATATTAGAAAATATAGATAATTTTGACATATTTAACACAAATCACAACTATAGTTTTATTATTTTTAATTTTGGCATAGCAACCGTTTTAGGCACATTCAGACTAAAACGTAGCATTTTTCTCTCAAAAAATTCTAAGTTATAATTTAAATACTTACAAAATACCCATTATCAAAAATACAAGAAGTTAAACATACATAAAAAAAAATAAATTCGTCAATATAATATTAAAATTTGTTGGGGCTATCGGTCATTTTATTATTAATGAAAAACATTTTTGGTATATTTGACATTCCAATTTATTTATTTCTTAAACCATCTGCAGAATTACAATTTAAACACTAAAAAGGGTTTCAAATGTACTTAATTTTTATATGTTCCAGAAAATTTAAATAATAAATTGTGTTAACGCTGGTAAACATTACGTATCTTATTCGTCATCAAAGTCAGTGAAAATATCTTCGCTCAAATTAATTATAATTGATTCCTCTCTCACCGATCATGAGATCAAGTTTCCACATTTTCTTTTATTCTTTTATTATATGGATTTTACCCAATTTTCTGCAGTAACTTTATTCAAAAAAATCTTTCAAAAGTCCAGTTAAATTATTAATTTTGTAAGTTGTGTTATTTCCAGCAACTCTACCTTTTATTTGAGAGAGATATTTCCTTCACCAACGGACATTTTTCGGACGATCTATAAGAACAGATTTCCTATCTGGTTTTTCCCAACAAAAATTAAGTTCTCTGAGCAATTTTCAGACCTCAGTTCTTTTAATTTCAGGCAAATCCCGATCTTCATTGATTTTAGTTACAATTTTGTCGACGGTTGAGATCTGCTTCTCATAATAAAATGTATGTACAACTCCTTTTATTACAGTTTACATCTCTTCTTCCAACGAGGTTTTTCGCCTGCCTGTGATCGAATATAGCTTGGAATTACTAACAATTCCAGTCATTTTTTTCTCCGTCAGTGTTCGGTACATGATAGATTTTCGAACTCCTGTTATCGTGGAATACATCTCAACAAAGCTTTTAACATTATTTTCTAGATATTAATATCTTAAAGCATCATAAATATTCAATTTTATTGTTGCAGTAAATTTATAAAAGCTTATAATATTTAAATATAATTAGATTTACGGCAGTTCTCAGTTACCGGGGGCACTGAAGCAGGTACGTTAGAGGTTTCGGTAACAGTTTTATTACTCTCTATAGTTCTTGAATAGAGTATAGGAATGTGTATGCTTGCTATCGCCCCTCCTCTTCCCAAGGGCTTTGAGTTCAGGAACATAGAACCGATTCTGCCTTTTATATTAGGAATGTGTATGCTGCTGGCACCCCCCTCTCCGTTAACAACTTGTTTTTTTGCGATAGCACCCCCCCCCCCCCCAGGAGCTTTGAGCTCAGGAAAATAGACCCGATTCTGCCTCTTATACGAGGAATGTGTATGTTGATCGCATCTTCCCACCCCCTGTCGGAAACTTGCTTTTTCTTGTGATCGCCCCCCCCCTCTCGAAGAGTTTCAAATTCAAAAAAATAGACTCGACCCTGCCTGTTACACTAGAAATGGAAATGTTGTTGGTGTCCCCCCCCCCCCCGGGAACAACTTGCTTTCACTTGCCATACTGTACTTTTGTGATATCACCGCCCCTCCAAGGAGAGAGGCTGGATCCGCCCCTGGTCCTAATGCTGACTGGAGTCTACCTATACCCTAGCTCATCTCAGAGTAGATTCGTTATTGTCATATTTTTCCACTATTTTTAATATATTGCCTGTGTTTTATAGTTTTATAAATGTCTAATTCAGGAAAAAGGCGCTACCAAATTTTACTTTAGAATTAGCCCTGCTGATTATACTACAAATATTTAATGTCATATCCGGGTAAATAAGTCGCTGAGTTTAACTGTTTATTAGTACTCTAATTTAAGATTATAGGAAATAAAACCAATTAAATAGAGGCCAGTACATTTATTCCTCACGGTATACCCCTTCCTAGAAAATAAATACAACCCCTGGAAAAAGTTATCACCAGTGTGAATTATTTCAAGCTCCTCTAATGGGCTATTTGATAGAAAAGCGATTACAAATAGTAAATTGCAATAAATAAAATCTTTGTTAACGACTTAGTCGAAAGTTATTGACTTTCTATGACGTAGAAAAGTAAAAATTAAAACAAAAGAGAGTAAGTTTAACTTGGCAGTGTCCTGCACAGTGAACGGCAAACCGATCCAAAAAGTAAACAAATCAACTACTTACTACACTTGGAAGGTTTACGTCGACATAGCCTAGTCATAGAAGACAAAAACACTCTCTATTTTAAACTAGACTATGAAGTTCCATAAGCCCAACAATGCAGGAGACAATCAACTTTACAGTAATAAAAAATATAAGCAATATCAGAAAAACTACAAAAATGTCTGCAAGGAGAAAGAATTAGGAAATTGATAATGTAAGAGATAATGAGTACAATTTTGTACAAAATAACTAATTTCCAAAATATTGAATTGTTAAGCAATTAAAATTTTCAATAAGTTTATCATTATAATATCCATTACTTTAAACAATTATTAAATGGTTAATTGGCCACTCTGGGCCTCAATTACAGTAGAGTATCGCAAAATAAAACATTGAAATTTGAGGTTGTAGCGCCACGTAGTTGACTGCGTTTCACTTTACAAAATTTACTGGTTCGCCGCAAAAATTAAGTGATATGGTAAATTTAGCAAAAAATATTTTCATATTCCTACGAAATTTCACCATTTATTATTTTCTGAAATGTACACGCTACTGCAATTGGTTCCCCTAATAAGTCACTGATAGAAATTATGAACTTTAGGTATATACATAAAAATTAATTTAGGTTTTTTATATCCAAATAATTTTTACAACGACTTTTATAGAAAGACACATCCAACAATAATCGAGAGAAAAAAATAATTGAGGACGAGTCTGAGAAATTTTGACTATGTAATTTCTTTTTTATGCTATTGTTTTCACTGTGAAACAAGCTATATGATCATTTCAACAAATGTTATTAGTAAAATAACAGGAAATAGGACTGGCGCCTTACCGAGTTGCATCATTTCCCTTAATGAGTATTTAGTTATTTAATTGGTTTAACACCATGCTTAATAATGTCCGACTTTCTTCCATCGTTATAGAAATTAACAGTTATTGTTAATCTCAGCTTTCTCCCACTGGCCAAATTTGCAATGTACTTATAAATTGAAGAGATTCGAGGGCTTACACGTAGAAGATGCCACTTAATTTTTAAATTTTAGAAAGGTTGTTTATTATAATGCACCTGTTAAAAAGCAATGCAGGAAGGAATTATGTATTATAAACTTAAGTAAAGTAATTTTAGCACTTACATAAGTAAATTATTTAATCATGCACTTGAATCATTAACTTTTAATACTAAATAAACAAAAAATATTTAAATGGATAAGTAACTTTTACCGATGGGGCCATTAAAATAAAAGCTAATTAAGGTAGTAATAGCAGCGATCAAAATGGTTGCTAAGAGGGGCATTTATTAAACATTGGACCATCAATTTGCATTTTAAAACATGTAAAAAGGATGTCCCAAAATTCACTCAAGATTTGATTTTCCCGCCAGTTGTGCGGTAAAATGTTGGTAGGCAAAAAAAAAACAATTGGACAGCTGACAGATTGGGTTAGCAAGAATGGAGCACCACACGAAAAAAAAACGCGTTTTCCTTGTTGCACAATATCTCAAAAATAATTCAGGCCAGCGATGGTCAAGCAACAGAAACTCTAGTAAAATTTTCTGAAGGATTTTGGTAAGCTGAACTTGAATCTGGCTTCAGAATTACTCTATCACGTCCGGTTTTAGGTTAGGATAACCTAGAAGTGTAAACAATACTGTTTTTCTCCATATTTGAGGTTACAAGATTTTTTTTTCCACAAAATAAAGTATTTTAGGGGTCGCTGATGATAAATCCTTCGTCACATTTTGAACATTCAAAGTGGCGGATCCAATATAGCGGACAAATCAAAAAACTTAAAACTTAAAAAAAAAATTATGCCATTTGAAATTTTTAAAATTTGACAGTGAATTTGTAATCAGCAACTCCTAGAATGCATATACAGTTATTTTCATCAAAATAATAGATTTTTAGACACAAAATTTAAATAAGCATATCTTAATAAGAAAAAAGATACTTAAACATTTAAAAATTAATTTAAAAGAAAAAAAACGATTACACTTTCACGTCAGGTTTTCGAGATTATTTAACTTAATACTGCAAAGAACAACATTTTGGGCCTTATTTAAGGTTACTTTTTAACGCTGGGTAGCATTCCTTCACAAAGCTTGATATAATATCTTAAAGTACTACTCTTCCCCTTAAAAATCGTTTTTCAATGACCCCGATATCTTTTTTCTTTCCGAGATATCTACTTCATTTTGTTAGCCTATCTGCTGAATGCTATTCAGTTTTTATGTATTGACGAAAACACCAAATTTGATATTTTCAACAGTAGATATCTCGGCGACAAAAAAAAAAGATAAAAGGAACCATTATAAAACGATTTTGAAGAGAAAGAGCAGCACTTAAAGATATTATATTGAGTTTCGTGAAGATACGCCACCTAGCTTTAAAAAATAACCTCAAATAGGGTCATCATGCCATTTTCGTGGTTTTAAGTTAAATTAACTTGGAAACCTGAACTGTAAAAGCAATTCGCATTCCGAATTTGAATTTAGCGAGTCAAAAACTTTCAGGAAAGTATAGTCCGATTTCAAGTTCAAAATTTTGTCGGCCAGAGTCATTGAACATCGACAAGTGGATGCTGATTTTTCGAGCAAAATCATCCTGAAGCTCAGTTTCACATTGACGCCTTCGTTAATCCTCAAAATTTTCGCATTTCGGGTTCAGAAAACCCATATGTGATTAACGAAATTTCTTCTGGCCTACTTGTGTCTCCCTTCTGGCTCTTTTCTAACCCTCTTGTGATCCTCTTCGTTAGTTTGTTCGTTGTTTCACTGATTTATTCGTTTTTTCATTATTTTATTTGTTCGTTTATTTGTTTCTTTGTTTGTTGGTTGATTCGTTCGTTCGCTCGTCCTTCAATCCGTGCGTCGGACGATTAGACCTCCTTAAAATGGTTTATATTCGTATGCCTTTAATTGTCAATAAACAATTATGTACCCGCAGGATATGCTACGTGCAACATATTCCAATAAAAAAATTTACAAGCGACATCGTTGTTTCACAGTTGTTGACATCAGTACATGGATAACTATATAATGGAATATTAGATAAGCACTTTCTGATACTGCTTTCTTTATCACTCTAACATTTCTCTATATGGAACAGCCTCATGTGGACACACCAACATTTAGGGTAATTAAACAAAGTGGTATTTTCAGTCATCTAGAATATCCGATATTCTTTAAATTAAAAAATCCGTTTGTCTTTTTGGTGTGTGCATTTACGTATTAAATTCAAAGGAAGTAAATTATTATAAAAGATTTAAATTACAAAATGATATAATTAACGTTATAGTTGGCGGGAAAAAAATACCAGAATCGATATTTTGACTCTAACCAGACAAGGTTATACGCAACATTTTACATAAGAAAGTATTATATTATTTTGAAAGAAAAAAGGCTAAAAACAAACACAATAATTAAATAATTAAAATATCTAAAACATAAAAGGTGTTAACCAGTTACTTTTGTATTTTGCTTCCTAATTTTAAACTATAATTACTTCCACTTATAATTAAAAACAGACAAAACATAGAATGAAGTAAAGTGAAAGGAAGATAGGTAGTTTAATAAGCAATACAAAAAATTAATTTCTTAACTGACAATTCGCGCCATAAATAATAGCATTAAAAGATAAAACAAACTTTTTTTATGATGGAAAAAAAATCAAAAGTTGTGGGAACCTCAATATATATATATATATATATATATATATATATATATATATATATATATATATATATATATATATATGCAGTCGAAGGTTTTCGACTACGAGACGCTCGTAGACGCCATACAGTGAGCTTTAAAAATGGTGAATGAGATTTCACCGAAACGTCGGCTGCCTCACAGTCCTGAGAGGGACCCAGCACATACACGGGATGTTCGAAAACATTCGTTTGCGCATCACACCCGTGAGAAAATCCGACCAATATATATATATATATATATATATATATATATATATATATATATATATATATATATATATATATATATGTATATATATATATATATATATATATATATATATATATAAAAGTGTGCTAAAAAGTGAAAAATAACTATAAATTTTTATGACATTGAAATTTTTGAAGTCGGCGCCAAACTAATATCTAACAAAATGTTATTCGTATAAAGAGATTAAAAATACTTTATTTGTAATTACTTTCTTACCATAATTTGTATATATTAGTAGTTATTTATTTCATTTAGAAATAGTTTGGGGCCGACTTCAAAAATTGCAATGTCATATAAAAATTTATAGTAATATTTTTCACTTTTTAGCACACTTTTAGAAGTCGATTCAATTTTTTTTATAAAAATTTTATTTTTCGATTTATAGTTTTGAATTCATTATTATATCCATATATTATTGAAATTAAGTACCAACGAGATCCGCCATATTGGATACGCCATATTGAATTTTTTTAAAATAATTGCAGATTCGTTATGTGCGACTCCGAAAACTCCCCCATACCAATTTTGGAGAAAATTGGACAAAATTTACTTTTTTGTCGACCATATTGGATCCGCCATATTGAATTTTTTTAAAATAGTTTTAGATTCGTTATGTGCGATCCCAAAAACTTCCCCGTGCCAATTTTGGAGAAAATCGGACAAAATTGATTATTTTGGCCGCCATACTGGATCCGCCATATTGAATTTTTAAAAAAATATTTTGGATTCGTTATGTGCGACTCCACAAACTCCCCTATACCAATTTTGGAGAAAATCGGACAAAATTTTATTATTTTTTCCCCATACTGGATCCGCCATATTAAATTTTTTTTTAAATAATTTCAGATTCGTTGTGTACGACCCCGAAAATTCCCACATACAAATTTTGGAGAAAATCGGACAAAATTGATTTTTTGGTTCACCATAGTGGATCCGCAATATTGAATTTTTTAAAAATATTTGGGATCCATTATTCGCAACCTCGAAAACTCCCCCACACCAATTTTGAAGAAAATCAGGCAACATTAAATTTTTTTGTCCGCCATATTGGATCCGCCATATTGAATTTTTTTAAAATAATTTCAGATTCGTTGTGTACAACCCCAAAAATTCGCCCATACAAATTTGGCAGAAAATCAGACAAAAAAAATTTTTTTTGGCCGCTATATTGTCAGCGCCATCTTGGATATTACCGCACCAATTTCGTCCAAAAAAAATGGGACTACCGCAGCAACTTCCTGAACATAACGTAAAAAATTTCATTCAAATCGGTACCGCCATTCCGGAGTAATCGGTTTACATACATAAAAAAAACATTCATAATCGACGAATTGAGAACCACCTTCTTTTAAATGTCGGTTAAAAATAGGGGGTTTACATTTAAAAAAAAATGAACTTTTAAGAATTTTGTCAAGTTAATATTTAATGTTTGTTTTTGATCACCCTATATATATTTATTTATTATCAAAACATCAACATAGTATATTAAAGTTGAACCCTTTCTAGAAGGAAACCAACCCCAATTAAATAACAAAAGCTTTTATATAGGAGAAATTGATAGTTATGTTAAGGCCTGCAAACGCCATTTTTGACATAAAATTTAAAATATATCAGAAACAGTTGGATTTAGGTTATAGGACATTATACATGAAATATGTCTATAATTCCGCATAGAATCTGAAAATGTAATAACATATAGAGAGTGTTCCATTTAAAATATCCGATTTTCTTTGAGTCAAAAAAATGCTTTTATCTTTTTATGTGTGTACGTAATGTATCAAATTTAAAGCAAGGAAATTCTGAAAAAGTATTCTAATCAAAAATGATATTGTTTACGTTATAGTTAGAGAATACCAGAATCGATATTTTAACACTAACCAGACAAGGTTATAACACAACGTTTTACGTAAGGAACACTGCATTATTTTGAAAGAAAACATAATAATTATGTAGTTAAAATACCTAAAACATAAATGGTGTTAAACAAGTACTTTTGTATTTTACTTCCTAATTTTAAACTATAATTACTTCCACTTATAATTAAAAAAAGACAAAACATAGAATGAAATAAAGTAAAAGGAAGATACACAATTCAATAAGTAACACATAAAAATTAATTTCTTAACAGATAATTCGCGTCTTAAATAATAGTATTACAAAATAAAACAAGCTTCTTGAATCATCGAAAGAAATCGAAAGTGGTGGGAACCGCAGGGACCGATATTTTAAATTTCAGTTTTAGCAACCGGCATTATTGATCAAAAGTTGCTAAAATGAAGTCTATTTTGTTTATTGCAAGTGCATTAGTTGTCTGTAGTTATGGAAAAGTCCGTAAGTAATCTAAATAATATATACAAAGTAATGATTTTTTTTTCCAACAACAATCAAATGTAGGTTAAATCTATAAAATCTACGGAAGAGTTATTTCAAGTATTAAAAGTTACGCTGAATTGTTTAAAATTTCAAAAGATTTTTGGATATTGGAGATATTCAGTGTTGTCAAAAAATATTTTCAACAAAGGAAGTAGTCCGAAATCAATGATGTCACATTAAATAAGAAAAAAATGTTTTTCTCGCTATTTTTTCTATAAAATCAATTTTCCCATAGTTTCTTATAAGCTTGCTATCTCTTTTTAAGAAATACTTGGAATCAAAGTTAAAATATAGATTTAATTTTATTTTTAGTCAAGTTTAAACAAAGAACCCCATCAATTAGACATTATATATATATATATATATATATATATATATATATATATATATATATATAATTTTCCCTTTATTTTGTCTTTTCTTGGGTTTAGGTTTTTTTAATATTTACCAGTTTAAAAACATCATCCTCAGTATTTTCATATTTCTGAAACCAAATTGCTTCGGATATAATAATTTTTCATTTAAAAAAAATTGAACAACCTTTGTTTTAGACATTTTTCGAATAATTCAGCAATATGATTTATTAGTGATATGGTTCTATAGTTTGTATGCTGTATGAGTTCACCACCTTTGCATACTGGCGTGGTTATGGACATTTTTATTTGGTATATCAAAGATGTGCTGAATGGGAGGAACACAAATTCAATCTTCCCACGAGGAACAGTCTTTTTTAATGATTTAATATACATAATGATTTCATTTTTGGTAGCTGGTTTTAAAACCAATGATCTTCTTCTTCTTCTTCCTCTTGTTATAGGCTTACAGCCTGTTTTTTCCAACTCAATCATTCATTTCATTTGATGTTGAAATCCAGGACACTCTCCATCTTTTAGGTGGTCTACCTATTGGTCTTCTGGTTTCCGGTGTTCCATCTCGGACGATTCTCGTTATCTTATTTTGCGCCATTCTTCCTACGTGCTCATTCCAGGCTCTTCTGCGCTTCCGTCCCCATCTTACTATATCCTGCATTCCATGTTCCTCGCGTATTGTTGAATTGCGTATGTGATCTCTTAATGTGTATCCCGATATTCTTCTTAGTACTTTCATTTCGGCAGTTCTTAGAATTGATTTTATTTTTGTGTTGTCAGCTGTCATCTCTATTGCGTACGTCATTATCGGTCGAATACAGGTCTTGTAGATTTTTGTTTTTGCGTCCTTGCTCATGTATGTGTTGTGCCATATTATATCCGCCAGGCTTCCTGAGATTCTATTTGCCTTGTTTACTGGGTTTCTTACTTCTCTTGTTCTGTCTTGGTTTGCGGATATCTCAACTCCTAAGTAATTAAAAGTCATGAGTTGTTCTATTGGTTTGTCATCCACTACTAGTTTGCATCTTAAGGACATTTTGCTTATTAAAATTGACTTTTATCGATGGATATTTTCATGTTGAATTGCTTGCTTATGGTGTGGAATGCAAATAGAAGTCTTTGGAGATCGTTTTCATTTTCCGAGACTATGACGGCGTCATCAGCGTAACCTATTATTGTTATTTCCCTGATATTCATTCTGTACCCAATGTAATCAATGATCTTGCTGATTTAAATTAAGATTCTTCTGTATTTTGAAAGTTAGTTCGATCTGAGATTGATTTTCTTTCCAGTATTGATAAGAAAGTTGTTTAACAATTCAACAATTTCAGACTCTTCCTTAATCTAATTGTTATGGTGGAGAAAACAATAGTTTTGTTTTGATTGACTATTTACATTACCAGATATTTCATTCATTAGTTTCCATATTTTTTGTTTCTTTCCGAAATTTTAGTTTTAGAAAAGATGAAGATAATTTTTTTTGTTTTGACTTTAATTTAAATTTAAAGCTTTAAAATCAACACTTTGTTACATTTTTTCAATAAAATATTTATTAAGGTAGTATCTTTTCTTGGTAAATTTTGTTTTTGAATCCAGCTTTTGAGAAAAAGAAATTTACCATCGTGAGACTACAGAAAAAATATCAAGTATAAAATAAAACACCATAATTCTTTGTAGAAACTGAAAATTTGAAAATAATTCAAAAGTTTAGGAAAGTTCTGCTATGTGACAGCATTTGATCGTAGACTTCTGCAAAGAGTATATTTTGGTAGCGTTTGGCCATTCCTTCCACGATTTACTGATGTACCATACTAAGTAGCAACTATTCTAAAAACCTAAAAATACAAATCACAGTGAGAAAGGCACTTTGGAAGTCTGATCGTTTCTCTTGGCTCTTGCAGGTTTAGTATTAAACAATTACAGGTTATTTAGGGCTTGCCACTACCAAAACCTAGGACTTCAGGGGTCGGGTAAGGCTCCTCTCTAGCTAGTCAGATCTCACCTCTTGTACTCAAGCTCTTCCGCAGCACACCAGCGAGTTTAATCGCGTTTTTTTTAAATTAACCACACGTTTCTCAATACACTTAAATCTATTAACAAAAATAAATAGAAAACGAAATTATATACAATGAAAAACTAATAATTAATGAAGATTAACAATTCCAAAGTACCACAATAATGGCTCCTGTTGGCAGTTCTATTATTAAAGAAAATTTAAGAACCCAGTTTTGAAAATTATGCGTATAAATAGCTTTCTACAATAAAAATTATGAAAAGAATAAAAACAAAAAAAATAGCTCATTCAGTTGTTTGAGTAAACGGTACTAAAGTCGTCCTTTTACCAAGTGAAATTAAAACAGACTTTGCCGTTAACTTTACCTAAGGTAAATGAAAGAACAAAAATAAAACCGTCGCGTCGCGTACCATAACCTACAGATTTCAAAACGTACCGCGTCTAACGAATTTCATATAGTAACTAACGCCTACTATTTGTACAAAAGGACCCTCAACTTTACTCCCCGTAGCTGCTCCCGTTAGTACCTATTTCCTGTAGGGGTGAATTTCATTCCCAAAACTCTCGGTTCTCTCGTTCGTAGATGGAGTCAGCCATTCTATGCCGAATATTTTACTGCCGAATTGGCCTCTGAGAATCTTAATCTTCTTCTTTTATATAAAAAATAGTCAATCAAACTAATCTACGTTTTCCTGTAACTAAAAGAAAAGCGATAGCACCTATAAAAAATCAATTCACTGTTTTGGTGGTTTTGTAGGTATTTCTTTCTTGTGAATAGAAAAATAGTCGCTATAAGTATTCTTTGTACAAAAATCAAACGATTATATCGCATTATAGTGATTTTATTTGATTATTCTTTTGTTTCCTAATAATGGAAATATCGTTCAATATTTAATTATATTTTAGTGGTAGTTGCTGATATCACATGTTACAACTACCCATAGTACTTTCCCTTCAGTTTTAATTATATAACCGAAGTTGACTTTTTTCGATAGATTTATTTATAAATATTAAAAGAAGGTATGATCTTTTTAGTTTATGTGGTCATAAATTGCCTGGGTTTATATATTTTCAAGAAAATATTTAAACAACTCAAAAGTAATAAAACTGAGTTTTGGCTTAAGTACGATAATTTAGACTTTCTTGGGTGGTAATGTAAGATGTATATTGTCTCAGTTCCATGGTTAAAATCTATTTACAGGGTGATTATTAAGTCCTGTATACTTGACGTTAATCAGCATAAAATAATTAGCGTTTGTTCTCTTACAATAGGAACTGATTAAAAATTTGGAAATAATTCAAAAGTTTAGGAAAGTTATGCTAATTTGTTCAAAGGAATCATCAAATTGGTAGTTTCGTTATATAATCAAGGGGCCTATCTTTCCTGTTTAGAAAATGTGAAAATATAGCTGCTTTGACAAATTAACTGTCACGTTTGGTTATTTTTTTTTTTAATTTATCATCTGATTTTTAATTGAATTTCTTGAACACGCGAAATGATTTCTTCTCTGTTTGTATCAAATTTTAACACTGCTGGTTTATTAATTTTCATTTAGCCCAAGGTAACCAACCGGTTATGCCAAGGAAATTATGTATTTTATTTGAAGTGTTAGGTAAGCAAGTCCAAGCTCTCGTACCGTACGTATATGTTCCTAAAATGTCACGCTGCTTGATAATATGCCATCAAGGTGAATTATTACAAAAACGTTTATCGAAATAAAAAAAAATGCGCAGAGTAAACAGCTTATATAGTGAACAGGAGAAATTTAAGGTGACTTCAAGGATATTTGTAAGATGCAAAAACTACGCATGTTCAAAAATATTATTTAAATTTCTGTATCGAAAATATATAATTATTGCAATAAACTTGTAAAATTAGTTACATATAGAAGAGTGATTCTCGCAGAAATTTACTATTTTACGTCTAGCCCAGGAAATTAATATAGAAAAAAATAAATAAATTACACCTTGACTGATATAACATTGATACAGTTAAATTGTTTAAAGTGATTGTTAAAATTAATAAATTGTAGCAGAATTTCTTCTCTTCCCTTATTAGTCTTTATTCGTCCATTGTTAGACAAAAGCCTCCCGCATTCTATTCCAGTTCGCTCTGTTCTTCGTTACGATCTTTTTATATCGTCCTACCATCTCAACTGCGGTCTTCCTTTATTTTGCTTTGCGGTCTATGGTCTCCTTAGTGGTATTCTTTCTTCCATCGTTTCTTCTGTTGTCTCCGTGGATGTTCGCAGATTCTTCATTTCAAGAATACAATATGTTTGGTGGTGTCTATCACTTTAGTCCTTTGTCTAATCTAGGTGTTTCTTTTTTCATCTCCTAGTTTGATATTCAATATTTGCCATTCCATTGCCCGTTGCGGTTTTGCAATCTTATCTATGTTTGCTTTAGTTGGTGGAACTCTGCCACTAATTTCAGCTGACTGATTTTCCTTGCTAATTAATTATTATGGTGTTTTTCCGTCACGACGTTTCCTGGATGGCTGCTCGGCTTGGAATGAGTGTGCTGATCCTCTGACTTTTTATAGTTTGGCGTTTGTTCAGGTTATACCTTGGTTCTGCCTGGTTGGTTTCCTTGCTTTCCTGGGTTTGGGCCTCCTCTCGCCTTGCTGTCCTGTTTCTCTAGTTTGTTGTTTTTGGTTGGGTTTTAATTAGAGTTTTCCATCTATTTAAGATGTTTTGTGCATCATCTTTCTTGTTAAGATTTTCAGTGTTTTCTGTTTCTAGAGCTTCTCTGATGACGCGTTTTCTATAGTGCTCTATGAGTGTAATCTGTTTAATTTCCAAGAAATTTATAATGTCCTGTCTCCTGGTGATGTTGAAATAAAGTTGATTCCGTTTGCTTATTATTTATGCTATTTTTAAGTTAGTTGATTCTAGTAGAGATTCTTCCATTTGTTTGGCCGATCTGTTCTTTTTCACAGTCTCTACCTGGAATGCTGTACAGTCCCTGGTTTTCCAATGGTATTTTGTCTTTGGGATTGCCCAATAATTTCTGTATTATTGTTGCTGGCTTGTAAATTGTGCATATGTCATGCTTCCTCAGAATTCCTCCAATTACGTCTGTTACACTTTTTATGTACGGCAGTGTGGTTTTTAATTTGGATTTATCATCTTCTTCTTTTTTCTTTGCTATCGCATTTGTGTTCTGTTTTATGGCCATTTTGATGTTGTGTTCTTTGTAATTGTTTGTTTTGGAACTGTTATGATGATGTTGAGTTCCTCTTAACGGTTCGCGGATTTGGTTAGTCGCAAAAATCTGGAGATTAATGTGTTGGCGACTGATGGTAACTGTGATGGATGAAGTGAGATTCGGCACTTAAGTATCTGCTTGTGTGAATGAGTTTTCCATAGATCGTATAATTGTTGCTTGAGCTGCTTATTTACTTCGACCTCTAATGTGAACTGTATGCGCTGATGAATGCTGTGTAGTTCCTCTAAGAATATGTTTGTGTGGTCATATGATGAAAATGTCATCCAAGTAACGTTTCCAGGGGGATGGTTTTGTTTTGGTTTTTCTTAGGGCTTCTGTTTTAAAATATTTCATAAATAAGTTTGCGATGACCGGTGATGTGGATTTTTGAGACAGTATACGGGGAGGTCGATGATGTGATATGGGAACTCCTCGTTCATAGCTATCTGGTCTAGAGCCTTGTCAATTGGTATGCTTGAATACACAGATTTGATGTCCAGACTAGCAGGAAAGTCTTTTTTTTTGCAGTTTTAGCCCTTGAAATATGCTGACCAGGTAATTCGAATTTTTCAAGTTGCCGGTTGCATACTTTCTGCAGGTATTTTTCCAGTTGTTGCCTTCCGTGAAAACCTACGTTACTATATATATATATATATATATATATATATATATATATATATATATATATATATATATATATAAAATAACCGGCAATTTTTATTTGAAAGAAACGTTAGATAGGTAACAATATCTTATTTTGTTACTCAAGTATAAGTTTTAAAAAAAATTATATGTTTATTCAACGAAAATCGCCTTGTAACTTAATAATACGTAAATGCACATAAAATATTGCATAAAAAATGCAATGCACCTTACTGACCATATTAAGAAATTGTATAAATTATGTAATACTTGACTTTCACAATTCAGACATTTCAAGCTAAAACGTAATTTGATTTCAAAAGGTCAGTGACACCAAACAAATCAAGAATATTATGAGACGTATATTTAACAAAAGGAAAATAAGTATATTGTGGCTGCTTATACCGGGTGTCATATAAAAAAATAGGACCCAACTGTATCTCACAGTATTAATTTTTAACAGATGTCTAAAAAAATGAGATTCTCAATTCGACTGCTATGTTTTTTTTGTGTGTACGTCGAATACTCCGGAAAGGCGGTAACGATTTGAATTAAATGATTTACATTATATTAAGGAAGTTGTTGTAATAGTGCCATATTACTTTGACTGAAATTGGTTTACTAAAATACAAGATAGCGCTGGTAATATAGTTGGCAACAACTAATTTTGTCAGATTTTCTCCAAAATTGGATTCATCATGACGGATTAAAAATTTTACTTCTCTCAATTTTGTCCAAAATTGGTATAAGGGGTCTTTGAGGATGTAAATTACAACTTAAAATTATTTTAAAAAAATTTAAAATGGCAGATCAAATATGGCGAACTAAAAATTTTGTATTTCCCAATTTTGTCCAAAATTGATGTAGGTGGATTTTTTAAAGTGTAAATTACAATTTTGAATTTATTTATAAAAAAGTCAATACGACGAATCCAATATGGCAGACTCAAATTTTAACATCTCTCTATTTTGTCCAAAATTGGTATAAGGGGACTTTTGAGGGAGTAAAGGGATTTAAAATTATTTTTAAATAATTCAAGATGGCGGACTAAAAATTGAATATATCTCGATTTTATAAAAAAATTTTATTGGAGGAAATCTGAGAACGTAAAAAAGCAATTTAAAATTGTTTTAAAAAAAATCAGCATGGCAGATGCAATATGATGTCCTAAAAATTTTATATTTTATAACTGGTACTTGGGGGTTTGCGAGAGTGTAGATTAGATTATTGATTTAAAATTAATTGAACTATATTTTTGAAATTTATTATATTGGATTTAATATGGTGGGGTCAAAAAATTTTATTTTATTCACATTTTTATAAAATTGGTAATAAGGGGTTTTCGGAATAACGGGCTACGAATCTAAAGTTATTTTTTACTGTTGAATATATACAGTTCGTGCTTGATAACGATTAGAGATACAACCTAATCGAAACGTCGGAAGAATAAACAAAAATAAAGACAATGCAAGTCCAACAACCACATTTTAGTCGATACTAATATTATTGTGTATAAAATCGTATTCTGTATTAGACGAAAAACTACTTGCAAGATATTTATCAATTAAGGAAAAGAATAAATTTTTATCCGTGGTTACTTTCTCATTTCAAATAACATTATTTATTTTAATAGAGCAATTGATGCATTGTTCGTTCTATTATTGTATTTTTTTTCTCAGTTTAGTCTATAAAAAAGTCAGGAGATTATAAACTAAATTTTTCGGATTTTAATAGCTGTTACATTGGACAAACGGGAAGAAATTTCCATACAAGATTTAAAGAACACAAGGTTGCATTTTTACTGAGAAAACAATTCAAATTTCGCTAACGATTTCATAGATACAAGCCACAGTTTCCAAGATGTTAACAATATCCAGATTTTGCATACCATAACAAAACTAAAAAATTAAATATTTTGGAGACCATTGAAATTTTTAGGTGCAATAAAACCAGTACAATTAACCTTCTTCAAATTTAATATTTTAGAACGCAATATATTACAATTTGAATTATAGTAAATAATATCGGGATTTGTGCATCTTCCAGAAGTGTTGTTGCACTTTTGTCTGACCGCATTTGCTTATTATTAAAAAGATATCCCTATATATTACTAAGAATAACAGTATTTTTAAAATATTCAAGATATTGATGGAAATTGCGAAAAAACATATTACAATAATGTAATATTTTTCTTGCTTCATGTTTGTTTTATAGTCAGTGGAAATAGGTAACAATTAACAACTATTATGGAAACTAAACTCATGTTAAGTAACTCTTGTTATACTAGGTCAAGGCATGCAAATGAATGTACAATTTAAAACATACATTTTAGTTTTTATTTTCTATATAATTCAGATAGTAACAATGATATACACTGTTAAAAATAATCTTAAATTTAATGCGAATTGAATGTCCATTCTACATTAAATTTAATGATTTTGAACTTAAAATCTTGAATAATTTACATTTATTTTAAACTAGCGACCCGCCCCGGCTTCGCACGGGTGCAATGCTGATACTAAATACACTACAGAAAAACTGTGACTATTTATTTTATTTTTACAACAATTATTACATCGGCCTCCGACGCGCTATTTATAGGCACGCTGCCGCCGCCCCGGTCGGCCAGTACCGCCACAAGCGCTACTTCCCGCAATTTTAAATCTGTAATATCTTCGAAAATATTCATTTAAATCTTGTGCTGTAAAGGACCATATAGATCTATATTAAATCAACAATGTATTTAAGCTATTTAATTGGATAAGGATTAATGCTGTATTGGTTAAAATCGCTTCAAAATTTGCCATTATTTGTCGTAAAAAGTAAATGACAAAAAAATGTTATTGTGGGATATCCATGAGAGATAGACATATACCATCGCGGAGTTTTCTGTAGACCTTTTCAATGTGTACAAATAATTAGTACATTATTTTGATAAATCTCGTAGGGTTCAGCCTGCGTTTGCAATGTAAGCGGAAAAAAATATGATAATTAACGACATCACATTAGAAACCTCAAAAATAACAGTATTTCTCCACTATTTAATGGATGTTATTATACATATAAACCTTCCTCTTGAATCACTCTATCTATTGAAAAAAACCGCATCAAAATCCGGTGCGTAGTTTTAAAGATTTAAGCATACAAATAGACATAGGGTCAGAGAAAGCGACTTTGTTTTATACTATGTAATGATCTAAAACAATTCATTCAAATATCAGTTCATTGTACATTAAATTCGATTAAATGGTATCTTAAATTTCAATGAAGTATCTGAAAAGATATTTCAACTTTTTATACATTAAAATTAATTCGCATGTACCTTAATATTAAAAGAATGTATATTAATATTCATGGTACATTGCATGAGATTCTGGGAGATGGCGCAACTTGTATTGAACTTTTTATTTAGTATGATATAAGTTGCTTAAAGGAAAAATGTTCACCTTTTCGTGGTAGCAGAATTTGATCTCATATTAATGTTGGTGCATTAAATATATGATAACATATCTTAAATTCAATGAACATTGGCTGTATATTTAATGTACATAGTCACCTTTAAAAGTAATGATCAAAACTTTATATTTAATGTATGATCATATTAAATTTAATGAAATAAATTAATTTAGATTAATCTAAATTATTAAATTTAATGCATTATATTAAACGCATTTAAAAAACGTTTATAAAATTTGCTTCTAGCACATTAACCTTAAATTAAATGCATTTCCTTTCTACAGTGTAGAATAAAAAATAGTGTACATTCAATTAAGATAAACTGATACACATTGAATCATATTCTTTATATACCTATGCATCAAAAATGCATAGTTATGTCATTTTTTTGGTATAAAATACTGCGTTTTAATATATTTAGAATCCAATTAATATAATAAAAAGAAAAAAAGCTTCATTGTTGCCAATTTCAACTAATACCTTTAAAATTCTTAGTAGTAAAAATTCCAATTTTTGTTTTTTTTTAGCTGATTTCCTGCAACCTTTGATATGCAAAACTTCGGACCCAAACTATGAAAAATGTCTTATAAATAGTTTTGAAAAATCTCGTCCTTACTTAATTAAGGGTATTCAAGAAGTGAGTTTTCCACCTATGGATCCCTTTACGCTTCCTCTGATGACAGTTAACAGGACACTTAGCGATGTAGTGAGCATTAACGCCATTTGCAGGAATATTAGAGTTGAAGGTGGAAGAAATACCATTATTGACGGATTAAAGTGAGTATACTAAACAACTAGTAAACTTAAGGACTATATTAGATGCTCAGTTAGTATGATTATAATATTTCTGCTAACAGACGCAATCAACTTAAACTAAATTTGCACATATATTGTTTCTAACGTATCATTCTGGTCTGATCGGATCGATTTGATGCAATTACATCTCACCACCAATAGCAGTTTGGAGCGAGAGAGATTGTAGGACCTCGTGTTTGTATTCTCTCCTTCCGTGTGACGTGGACAGAGCATTGCGTGTTGCCCCCAGTTATGTACGCTCAAAGGTTGAAACTTAACCTGTAATTTGTAAAGGGTGTTTTTTATAGAGGTATAGAACTTTTAAATGGAATAAACAAAGATGAATTTTTTAAATTGACATGAAATTTACTTTATTCGAAAGATAACCTTCTGGCATTATAATTTAAACATGACTTGTGGCATATGACCGCCACGGCTGGCTCGGACGTAGTCTAATCTGGAGGTTCAATTTTCGATGACTTTTTCCAACATTTGTGGCCGAATATCGGCAATAACGCGGCGAATGTTGTCCTCCAAGTAATCAATCGTTTCGGGCGTAGACTAGCGATTTCACATATCCCCACAGAAAATAGTCTAGCGGCGTTAAGTCGCACGATCTTGGAGGCCAATTCACGGGTCCGATACGTGAAACTATGCGGTTACCAAACGTTTCCAACAATAAATCAACTGTGGCACGAGCTGTGTGACATGTTGCGCCGTCTTGTTGAAACCACAGCTCCTGCACATCATGGTTGTTCAATTGATGAACGAAAAAGTCAGTAATCATGGCTCTATAGCGGTCACTATTGACTGTAACGTTCTGACCAGCATCGTTTTTAAAGAAGTACGGATCAATGATTCCACCAGCCCATAAAGCACACCAAACAGTCAGTTTTTCTGGATGTAACGGTGTCTTAACATACACTTGAGGATTATCATCAATCCAAATACGGCAGTTTTGTTTATTGACATATCCATTCAAACAAAAGTGAGCTTCATCGCTAAACAAAATTCGCTTATGAAAATCGGGATCAACGGCAATCTTGTTTTGGGCCCGTTCACCGAATCTACGCCTTGCTAGGTGATCGTGTGGCTTCAATTCTTGCACGAGTTGGATTTTGTAAGCACGCAAACCAAGATCTTTCCGCAAAATCTTCCATAAAGTGAATGGACACATATCCAATTCCTGTGCACGATGGCGGATAGACTGATTTGGGTCTTCCTCTACGCTACGCTCTACAGCAGCAATGACTTCTTCTGTACGGACTGTACGACGTCTCTGTGGATGCGTATTATCATTTAGAGTAAACGTGGTACGAAAATGTTCCATAGTTAATCGAATTAATTGCTCTGATGGACGATTATGTTGACCGTAAAATGGACGTAGTGCGCGATACGTATTTCGAACAGAACCATGATTTTCAAAATAAATTTGCACAATTTGGAAGCGTTGTTCAGGCGTCAGTCTATTCATTTTGAAATGCCAAACCAAACTAAACATAAATCACTTGACAGCTGACAAAATGGCCGCCAGTTAAAAAAGTGTTGCCAACTTAAAGTTCTATACCTCTATAAAAAACACCCTTTATAAAACATTGACAAACAGAAACATAAAGAAATGAAAAAGTAAGAAAGAAAATATATGAAAAAACGATGAAACTAAATATTTTTTAACTCTTGACTGATTTCATTCAAAATTATGCAGTGAAACTAGTCAAAAAAATAAAATTCCTTCTTCGTTAAATATATTATTTTAGAACCCAAAAAATGTGCATGTATTTTACCGTTTTGCGAAAAAATAATTTTCGAGGAAGGTATCGACATTTTAAAGTTAATCTTGGAACTTTTGCAGTGAAGAAAAATGAAAGTATTTTTTTATTCAAAATTGTATATTTCTATAGCTAATCGATCGGATTTAGTTTCTTTTTTGAATATTGGCGCATGAGTCATAAAAAAAAATTTGAAACCCGAAAAATTTTCAAAATTAACAAAAATGTATCCGTTTTTCAGAAAGAAAAACAAACGCTTTTTCTCAGAAACTATATTTTATTTTTTGATGAATTCTTTTTGATGGTTCTTTGTTATATGCTTTTTTAATTAAAATTGTTTTCATGGGTGCTAAAATTCAGGGGGAGACACAATAATTTTTTTCTTTTTTCAATGAGCAATTCCATTTCAAATCATACAGAAGAATATCATTTCTTTATTTTTATAACTCATGGAGTTAAAATAATCCAGAAACAGGCCTAAAATTATGTCTGTACCAAATACAAAAAATGTCATCTATGTACCTAAAAGTACAAAAATAGTCTCGTTTAATGTTAAAAACCTTTTTGTCTTAATTCCCGTAAATCAGCTTAACATTATTTTAACAGATTTAATCAAAAATACAACAATAAATAACAGCATTGAAAATAAAATAAACAAAAAACAAAATAAATTTAACAATGAATTCTACCGATTAGAAGAAAGTCTCTCCGAGGGTTGTCCAATCTCTCCTTTACTTTGAGAATTCTTGATGACAAATTTTGGGCAAAATATCTTTAGCTCTAAAAATAGCCTCCTGAAATGTGTTTTTTATTGGACAATACATATTCATCAAACAAAACTATTTTACACTTTCTAATTTTAATATAGCTCAAGAACTCTTGAGAAAGCCCTAAAAAGGCGAAACATATGTAGAACCAAGCGCGGATCCAAGGGGAGGAGCGATCATCACCCCCCTTCCCCCTCAAGAACTTTGAGTTCAGGAAAATAGACTCGATTCTGCTTTTTATACTAGTAATGGGTATGCTACTGGTATCTCCCCACCTTGTCGACAACTTCTTTTTCCTTGCAATCGCCCCCCCCCCCAAGAACTTTGAGTTCACGAAAATAGACTCGATTTTGCCTCTTATACTAGGAATATATATGTTGCTGGCATCACTCCCTCCGTCGACAACTTATTTTTTCTTGCAATCTTCCCACCCCAAGAGCTTCGAATTCAAAAAAAAAGACTCGACCCTGCCTTTGACACTATAAATAGGAATGTTGCTGCCATCTTCCCCTCCCGTCGACAACTTGCTTTCGCTTGCCATATTGTACTTTTTTTTATATCACCGCCCTCCCCCTCTCCAGAACAAAAAGAAAAAGAGAGGCTGGATCCGCCCCTGTGTAGAGCAATACTCTGATCAAAACCTGGAACATTAAAGAGCAAAAATTGTATTTTTACACATTATTTCAAAGATGTTCCGTAAGGAAACCATCGCAGATTCCGTCAAATATATTAACTTGAGTATATCTTCGAACATACCTCTGTAGAATTAGCATAACGTCAGAACTAAAGCCCGGTTATTTGAACGCTGAATAATGTAATAATAATTTTATTTATATTTAAGAAAGTACTGATAAACAGTAGATATTTTATTTTTTGGTACGCTCATACCGATTTTATGCTATCGTTTTGTAATGACATTATTTAAACGAGGATCATATGATAATCGGTACGTCAATTCTAGAATACACAAAATCATGAATTTATGGTTGCCTAAATTGTTATTATTGTTAATTTTAATATGTAAACACTATCTAACAATATTTATCAATAAAAATATGTTAATATTGATTGTAAACTTCGCAATTATAGTAATTTCTAACACTTAAAAACACTGAAAAGAGTCACAATAAGCATTTAAACTGAAATAAAATCTAAGTAAACATGTTTATGTCTGTCAAACATCAAAAAAACCTCTCTCTCACCGCCCATAAACAGCCTTCAAACAAATCCATTGTTGTTGAAACCTATAGATTATCATCGAAGGTGTATATCCTGATATCCCTTTCTTGGCGATAGAATAAAACTAAATTCTTTCGTTTCAGGGCTGATCCAATCAAACACACTGGAGAAATTAAACTGACCCTACCATGGGCTTATATGGAAATGGAATATGACGTCAGTGGAGTTCTTTTAACCATTCCTCTTCAGAGCAAGGGTTTCTTCAGAGGCAACTTCAGTACGTATATTAAAAAATTATTTTTTTCTTATAGGAAATTATATTTTACTCACTTTTCCACCACAAAAACAAATATTTCTAGCAGAACTATATCCATATCCTGAAATCACTATTAACGATATTGATAGTAAGAAAAACTATCTTAAAGTGGCATAGTCGTAATTCTCAAAACTTCAATGTAAAGCTAAAATTTATAAATCGAATTAAAAAAATATAAAGCAAACAAGAATTCAAACGTATTTTTAAAAAGTTTAAGAAGACAATATTTAAATAAACATTAGAAAAGAAAAAATTATAGTGGTAAAATTTTTGCTATAAAAATTTATTTTATTGTATTATTTAATTTACATTATCTGTTTTTAGCCAACACTCAATTCCACTTAAAAGGAGGTTTGGAAACTTACAAAAAAGATGGAGATGAATACTTTAGAGTTAAAAAAGTCGATTCCAAAATTGTTGTGGGAGATGGTTGGATTAAACTAACTTCCAAAAATCCTAATCTTCAATTTGGAGGTAAAGTGATCTATTTTGTTTTCCAGTTGTGTGTCTATGATCCATGGAAATTAGACTCAAAAAGACCCGTTTTGAGAAAAAAATGTAACTAGTGATTTTATTGCTAAAAAGGGTATATTTTGGCATCACTAAAAACATACTTCGATGGAAATTCATATGGTCCATGACTTACAAAATGGCGGCCAAAAAATGATCACTTTTTTCAGTTTTCCCAGTTTATCTTGAAAATATTTTAAACAAAAATTATAGATAATTGAAAAGCCTATCGATTGATATAATTAAAGTTATAGGTGCCGCCACTAGTTATCGAAATATAATTTTTTTTCTCGGAAAATTCCATTTTTTTATTTATAATTAAATGATATTCATTAATAAACTATCGCTTCAAAATTCTAGAAAATGATAGATATTTTTGACTCAAAAAAGTGTGTTTAATCCGAAATTTGTGAGTTGAATGGTTTCCGAGAAAATCGAGCTCAAAGTTGAAAATTCGATGTCGATTATTATCCTTCCTAATAAAGATACAGCAACCAGGTTGAGAGCAATTTGTTTGAAATTACGTATATTTTGAAGATATATTTTCAAATTTTTTTTTTTTTGATTTTCCGTCGAGAAAATTGCGAAAAACAGTTTTTTGGACTCGAAAAATTGCAATAACTTTTTTGTCAGTGTACTTACGGTTATTCTAACACGTCTATTAGATTTTAATATATCATTTCCGATCTCTGAAAAAAAAATTGTTTTACGATAAAATTTACCTTTTTTTAAAAAAAAATTCGCTACGTCGCGGTTTATAAATATTAAGGGGTGAAATTTACAGAAAACATTATTGAATACTTGTAGTTTATCGAGAAATTTTTTGGTTTCGCGAAAAACATCCCTGTAAGATCTATGGACCTCTGAAAACTACCCACAGAATCTATCAGACGGTAGTCAAATCGCGCGGATACAGCTAGCCAGCGGGTTTACACTAGAAATGGGAATGTTGCTGGTGTCCCCCCCCCCCCCGTCGATACCTTACTTTCGCGTACTTTTGTGATATAATCGCCTCCCCCTCCCCCAAAAAGAGAGGCTGGATCTGCCTCTGCTAACATATCATACTTTTCATGATTATCATAAACAGCCATTGTAAATGCAAAATAACTAAAAAGTAAAGTAAAAACACTTACGTAACAAAAATATTTTATAAATAATAACAATCTGACAAAACTGTAAAGTTCTGGACATCTGCTTTGGTTTTTTATAAATTGGCCATGGCCTACTGTTACTAATAAAATATCGAATTTTGATCTTGTTTTTCAAAATAAAATAAACGCATTACGTATTTTTGAAAAGTCTAAAATATACTTAATCAATATTTAAAATAATATGCAGGGTGACATATTTAAAAAATCATAAGTTTGGTTAATATCTCAAAAACTAAACTTTTTCGAAAAAAAAACTGACTGTGCCACTGAACTTTACGTAAAAAACTCTACAAAAATCAGTTACCTTTTTTGATAAATTAACGCATCACGGAAATAAGAGATGTGCCTAAAAATACCCTGTAGATTATAAACTAAGACAGCCATGACAAATTTGACATCGGAATCTTTCGTTTCATAAAAAAGTGAAAATCGCAACATTCTATCTTTAATAATAACTCCAATACCCCAACTATCGAAAATGGGGTACTCCGTACTTAATTCTTAGACACATTGCTACACAAATACATAACCTTTGGATCATTTATGCAAAATTATTTTAAATATTGTTAAAAAATTGTAAAATTTATTAAATACTTTCTAATTTTAGCTGATCTCATTTCAAACTTCTTCAACGAAAACCCAAGAAGAGTTATGGACACCGTCAATCCAATCTTCGTCGAAACTACAAACGAACTCATCAGAGTTGTTTCTGATCAAATCCTGGCTAACTTGAAAGTATCTGAATGGTTACCAGCTTAAGTATTGAAAAATAAATAATATAAGAGTCCGATAAAGTTGGAATTGTCGAAATATATGATATTTTTTTGTTGGTTATATTTTTACCAAGTCTACAAATACTAAATTTTAAAATTATCCTAAAAAATATTAGATTTGTCGTAGATGATAAATCTCTATTATCTTTACTCTATCTATTCTATGTATTTTATTAACAAAATTACCATTTTAATAATTTGTGCACCTTTAGTTTATGCAGTAACTATGGTTCCTGTCTCCAGCATATGCATTGTGACAATAATTTGGTTACATTAATCAATATTAGGTTGAGCTTAGAAGCTGCTAAGATATGGGAAACTAATCTTATTACGAAAATAATGTTTCCTCAACTATTCACACTCACACTCATTTTTATACAAGAAAAACGTATAATAAGAATTTTCACGAGTTAAAAAAATCTTTAATTTTTTCCTATTTTGGCTGTGTACTGACAAGGTAACAGCTGCGGTTGTTTTCATAATTTTACATTTCTTTAAACTTAATTCGAATCGCTGCTTTTGATTTACCAAACATTTTTTTAAATGTTAATTGATGTTTGAGTATTATTTTTACCTTTCGTGGGTTTTGGATTTTTACCAAAAACAAGAATAAAACAATTTCGGTAATTTCAATTTTATACGTCTCTCAACAGAAAAAAGTAGTTTAAAAGGTGGACACTTAAAAATAAAATTAGATCTTTTATAATGGAAATAATAAAATCCACTTTGTATATTTAGTTACATTTTGGTAACTTTTTGCCTATTTTCACTGCCGCTAGTCAGACATATTTGATATGTATTTTTTTTGTAAAAAATTGTGTTTTTTAATAAATTATTTTTATTATATTGTTTGGATTTATTTATGTTATTTTTAAGCGTAATTTATAGACTGCGAAAAATTTGTTTATTAACGGTCGTACACACACGTGCCCTACTTGTCGCTACGTGTGATGCGGTGTTATTAAATTTATAATAACTCCTGTCCCAGTCTATATTTTTCAAAAAATCCATCTGTAAGGAGCCAATCTTTAAATGTATATATATATATATATATATATATATATATATATATATATATATATATATATATATATATATATATATATATATATATATATACAGGAACCTGAAGCTACAGTATTCGCTACGGCAGAAGTTAATATCCCACCTCCATCCATGGAAGAGACCATTAGAGCCATTAAGAAGCTCAAAAATAACAGAACGGCAGGTCGAGATAATATCTTGGCAGAAAGTCTGAAACATGGAGGGAACGATCTAATCATACAAATACATAACCTCGTGAAAGAAATTTGGAATCAAGAAATCATTCCTGATGAATGGAAAGAAGGGGTAATAATTCCACTCCGCAAAAAAGGGGACCAAATGCAATGTAAAAATTACCGAGGTATTGCTCTACTAAACCACGCCTATAAATTATTCTCCAGCATTCTCCGTCAACGTCTCTCTCCGTATACCGAGGAGATAATCGGAGACTACCAATGTGGCTTTCGAAGCGGAAGATCAACAATTGACCAGCTATTCACTATCCGACAGATGCTAGAGAAATGTTGGGAATTTAACAAAAACTTACATACCTTGTTCATAGATTTCGAGCAAGCATATGACAGTGTTATTAGGATAAGGTTGTGGGAAGCTATGGAAGAATTTGGAATCCCGCACAGGCTGATTAGACTGTGTAGAGCATGCCTAGAGGGGGCAAAAAGCTGTGTCAAAATTGAAGGAGAATATAGCCAAACATTTTCTATCAACAGAGGATTAAAACAGGGAGATGCTTTGTCGCCAGTACTGTTTAACCTTGCACTGGAGAAAGCCGTAAGAACAGTATCAGTTGACGCGGAGGTTTTTGGGCCAAGTGGCCCTAAATTTATTTTGGTCTACGCGGATGATATGGGCGCGATAGGAGAAAGCACAGTCAGTGTGAAGGAAATAGATAAAAAAAGAAGCTCAGAGAATAGGGCTCCGAATAAATGAAGGAAAGACCAAATACATGCATGTCTCCCGCAACCCCGCCCGAGACAGAATCAGGTAGAACGTCAACATGGATGACTATAATTTTGAGCATGTGCGAGTTTTCAAGTACCTGGGCGCAGTGATAACGGCAAACAATAATATGCAGGAAGAGGTTAAACAGCGCAACACAAAAGCAAATAAATGTACATTTGCGATACAAACCTTGCTTAAGTCAAAATTTATCACCACTAGAAAGGCAAAAACCGAAATTTATCGAACAATAATACGACCAGTTGCAATCTACGCCAGTGAAACATGGACCCTGACAGTCCACGATACGGAGCTGCTAAGAAGGTTTGAGAGAAAAATCCTTCGCATAATATATGGCCCATACCAAGACCTTGAAACAGGCCGTCACAGAATGAGAAGCAACATAGAACTTGCGCAAATATATCAAAGCCCTGACATCATTCAAGAAATAAAGTCCAGAAGACTACGATGGGCAGATCATATACAAAGGAGTCAAAATGATCGACTAATAAAACGGATATGGGAGGAAGCACCACAAGGAAAAAGACCACTGGGAAGACCTAGGCTTAGATGGAGAGATAACATCCACAAGGATCTAGCTATCCTTGAGGTTGACCAGCGAGAATGAAGGGAGCTGGCACAAGACCGTTCTAGGTGGAGGCAGATAGTCGAGGCAGCCAAGACCCACCCTGGGTTGTAGTGCTACGGAGTCAGTCAGTCATACATGGTTATTCACAATATACGGCACGGAATATTGCGGCCAAAATACGTAACTTTCAAAAAGCATTACTTTTGGGATATACGGGTCCAATATTCTGATAATTACTTTTTAAAATTTTTTCATATTATACAGAGTGTCCCAAAAGCTCTGAAGGTATCAAAGTTGCGTTTTTTAAGAATATATTATTGAATTTTGAATTCTCCGATCAAAATAAGTGCTTATTTTAGTGGGGTTTATAGTACCTAAACCTTAAGGGTTTTTAAATAATTTGAATTTTGACAAGATCTAACCTAATGTCATGTTTCAAGTACTTAAGAATTATTTCAGTTATGACTCGAAATCTGCAGTGAAATAGAACATATTTTATATCCCAATTATAATAAACTTACTATATTATACGGGGTGTCCAAAAATTAAAACTAATCAAATAAGAATTTTAAGTGGCTATAACTTGATTAATTTAAATAGAACACTATACTTTTTAACTTACCAGAAAATATACTTTTTAAATACCTATCGAATGGTATGAGGGTGCTCTATAGCTAAGTCTTCGCGTTTTCACAGAATACGCCAAATAATCGTTTTCTGCACCATTTTGTGTTTTTTGAATAGATGATGTCATGTATCTGGTTGAAATGACAGGTAATTTACAACTATAAGAATAATAATCAGGAATATCTTTACAAATATTCAAAAATTTGAAAGGCGATTTATAGTTGTCCAACAGACTATAACAGCAATAATAGTAATAACATATTGACGATAGCACAAACCAGAAGCAAAATATTTATTGTAAATGTTCGAAATGTCTACGATCCATTTCTACTGTGACAGAATTTGATTATAGACTCCTGCTAATGACATATTGAGGTAGCATTAATCATTTTATCTATAACTATTTTTTACTCCATATTAATTAGTAACTATTTTAATAACCAACAATTAAAATTTCACAGTAATAAAGACACTCTGGAAGTCTGGTCGTGCATCTTCCCTCTTGCAGCTTTAGTACCAAACAACTACGGTTATTTAAGCTTACCAACCACAACTCAGAACTTCAGGACTCAGGAAAGGCTACTAATTAGTGGATCAGAAGACATCTCTTGTTTTTTAGGTCTCGCAACAGCGCGCCCGCAAGTTAATTCGCGTGAAGGTTTTAATTAAGTTGAATAAAAGAAGTTTCTCAAAACAACTTAGTCTATTAACAAAATAAATAGAATAAAAACGAACTACTTACAATGAGAAACCTAAAACTAATAACAATTACGAAAAAACTAACATAGTTGCTTTTCTCGGCCGTTATTTTAACCAAAAACGTAAAACCCAATTATGAAAAAACACGTATAAATAGCTTAATAAAATATTAAACAAAAAAAGAAATAAAACGCGAAAAAACAGCTATTTATATTACTTAATCGAACCGTATGAAAATCTCAAAATGCCCTACTAAAATAACACACGATAATTTCTTAATTTCTCAAATTAAACAAAGATAACCTTCTTTCCCGACGATTATACCCGTAACGTAATTATTCTACGGTACTCACGGTACCGTTCTAACGACATTCAAATTATGACTGACATTTACTATTCCTTAAAAGAGTGACTTCGAATCTTACACCCCTCGACACCCCTCTGTTTCCCGTTTGTACCCATATTACCCGATGAAACCCGGTAAATGTCAATTTCTTTCCCTTAAAGTTCGAAGGTTTCGATCGTTACGTGCTGAGGGCGTTAGCTATTCTATACCGGATGTTTGATTCCCGAATTGGCCTCTGAGCGTCTAAATCCTAATTTTTATATAACAGAGTAGTAAAACAAACTAACCTACGTCTTCCTATAACGAAAAGAATATATGTTAAAGACTGTAAAAAAAACTATTCACTTTTCTTGGATGTTTTGGCAATAAACATCTTAACTCGTTATTTCTTGTAAATAAAAATTCTTTTTACAAATGACCAAACGATATATTTCTATTATAATGAGTTTATTTGATCATTCTTTTGTTTCCTAATAATGGGAAAATCGTTCAATATTCTAAGACATTTTAACGGTTTGTGCATAAACCATATGTTATAAACCTCCCTTATCTTTCGGTTTTATTTACATAACCAGAGCAGGAGTACTTAGATAGACTTATAGGCAATTCTAAGAGAGGGTCTTATACGTCTTCATAAATTAACTGACTTTATGTATTTTTTTAAGAAAACATTTAAATGACAAAGATCATAAAAGTTAAGCTCGATTTATTTTTCCTTTAGACTTTCATGGATAGTGATAAAAAATACAACTACCCTATTTCCACGGGAAATCTATTCACAGAGTGATTATTTAATTATTTATTTTAACAGAATATAGTTCACATTGGATGGTGAAAAATAATTAATATTTGTTCCATTACACTACACACTTACATTATTTTTTCGAAACCACTATTAACTCTGAACAACATTTGCTGGGTTCGTTTGAAAAGCGTCGGTTATGCGTATTTTCATATCTTGTGATGTTGTCGGGGGCGCATTGTAGACAATTTCTTTTATGTATTCCCATAAGAAGAAACCTAATGGAGTTAAGTCCGGAAATCTCGGGGGCCAATTTTGAAATCCGTCTCTCCCAATTCACATATTTTGAAAGTTGACATTTAAAAATTGCCGAATCTCGCGATGATAATGAGGCGGAGCTCTATCCAGTTAAAGCCACATAGTTGTTCTAATATTTAAAAGGACATCTTCTATAACACTTGAAGCTGGTGTAAAAGATAGTCGCGAAATATCAAACCATTTAACGATCCTTAAAAAAAGTAGGGTCCAATTAAGTATGGACCCAGTATTCCTCTCCACATATTAGCCGATCAGCTATTCTGGTTTCGCATAAATCTGTATTCATGCGGATTTGAATCAGAATAATAATGGATCTTGTGTCTATTCACGAAACCATTGTTATGAAAAGTAGATTCATCATTAAACAACACATTATCAAAAAAGTGTTCATTTTCTGCCAGCTCTTGACATAAGGATGAAATCTGTATTTGTTATGGATCCTTGAAACACGTGCTTGGCTAATATTAGTAGTTTCGGATATATGGTTCTGACTAATACTGGGAATTTCGATCATTGAACTAAGTACAGTAGAAACATGTTCTTCATCCTCAGTGACAGGTTTTCTTATAACAGGTTTTTTATCACTTACAGTTCCACTTTCCCAAAACTAGTTTAATTGTCTCACAAAAACGGATGATTTAGGATGGTTTCTTTCAGGAAAATTTGAGCATAGACTCGAGAAGACAACAAACAATTTTGATGACATTCTCCAAGGATAATAATCATATATATATATATATATATATATATATATATATATATATATATATATATATATATATATATATATATATATAAAACAATTAACGAAGTAATTGAAAATTTAGAACTAAAATTATTCATTACCAGAGTAACTGAAAATTTCATTTTTTACATGACCCATTAATTAATTAATAATTTATTATTCCAGATTATTGAATTATTAATTGATATTTTATTAAAAATAATTTTTTACTGAAAAAAATCCATCTTTTTGGATAAACTAATGAAAAATTAACGGTAAGAAAAATTTGTCAAATGCACCATTTAATTCTACCGGAAAATTTTTAGTGAAAACGTATTTTACATCGTGAAAATAATTTTAGTCGCGTCAATGGTATTCAAAATGGTCGAAAAAAATTTAAATCCATCGATTTAACTCAAAAATTCCAAAAAAGAAGCGAAAAACGTGTGACGAAAAATTTTGAGCACATGCCAAAGTAGGCTTTTTCCAACACATTCATGTTTTTCACACCTTTTGATTAAAATATCTAGAGACAAATATATGAAAGTTCAAGCTAAACTCATTTTCTTTTCTATGAGCTATTCATAATATAAGTATGGCTTTCATACATTTATTGAAAATAAATAGTAATCATAAATGTACAAGCATTGTAAATAATCATGGGTATGTTGCTATTTTATCTGATCCTGCATTATTTGCGAAAAAAGCCATTAAAATATAAAAAAAATTAATTCAGATAAATTACCAATCAATAATTTGGAAAATTAAATTGGTCATTAGTCTGGTAATGGTTATTTAGGTTACTAAAATGATCAATTACTCCGTTAATTGGTAATTGCAGGAAAAAATTATTCTATTACTTGGTAAACTTTGAAATTAAGTCTCCAGTTGCTTAATAAATGATAATTTGAGGAATTAAGTGATAATTTTATTTTCAAAATTATTAATTGATAGAGTAAGAAACTAGTAATCAATTAATATTATTTTTGCTGATTAATAATTTTCCAGTAATTGATTAAGGATTAAATACAATTTTTTTTACCAATCACTTACTGGAGCCATTGCGAATTTTGTTAAAACTGTTTATTCGTATTCTACATAGTTGTAACGACATCTTAAAATATTTTAAAACATCGATTTTGGAAGCTACAATATGTATTTCCCCCCTTAATTCAACACATTTTTTTATTATATAAATTTATATTTAAAAAAATAAGTTGACGGTTATTTTTGGTTGTCTAATTTCATTTGATATAACATCTAAGGACAGGTTCAGCTCTATATTGTTTAATTAGACCATATTCTGCAACTAAATGATAATTACATGTCTACAGGTTTTTACCTTGATTAATACATATATTCATGGAAATACCTTATTTTAACATTATACTTTATACGATTACGGGCGAAAGACAATAAAAAGTCGATATCGCTATGAGTAATAATAATATTGTGTTTTTAGTATTTATGTTATTTAATTTGCTTCTTTTAGTACACGAAGGGAAACCAAGAAAAATCAGTAGACGTAAGTATTTTTAAGATTTATTTTATAAATATTATTAAAATTTATTTATCATTTGATATAAAATTAGTTCGAATTTTTCGTAAAGTTACCGCTTCAGATTTTATATTTTACGCGATGTTTTGCAATTTTCAAAATGGCACCCACCACAGCGAAATCTTGTCATGATTTTAAGAAATTTTTGGAAAAAACATATCGATAGTTGCTGACATTTTGCACAAATTCGCAGGCAGCTACAGTCAGTCATAAAAATCTGTACACACAGTAAATTTATTATTACTGTCTATACTGATAAGCAGATTGAAATGACTGACTGATATTTCAACGTACAGCCAAACTATTAAAGTTAACAAAAAATTTTTTGAAATTTGCACTCTAAATTGGCGAAAATTAGATAAAATTAACTAATCAGTTAACAAATACAAAAAAAAAATTGCAGCTGATGTTATAATGTCTCTCCGTCGGAGTTTAAAGCATCCGAATTCAACATCGAAAAATTTCCACCACGTATAGATTTTCAGCTATAGAATGTACCAGTTGTTTTTATTTAATACAAATACAAACAATAAACAATAGAAAAAACCAGATATTTTAAGGATAACAGGATTTATTTACAAAAATACTCATGAAAAAAGATTTGTAGTAAGTCTTTCGTACATAACTTTTTTGCAAATGTTAACTTTGGTTTATATCCCTTTGTCTCCAAAAAAAAACAACAATCATCCCCATCATTACTGGATCCCACTTACCTTGATAGCTTTGCTCCATTGATAATATGTCTTGGTGGAAATCTTCTCTTTGCTCGTCACTAACCGCACACAAATTTTCTGGGAAAAAATTTAAATGGGAGTACAAAAAAAGTATTTTAAGAGTCATGCGACAACCCATTTTACAGTAGCTTCAAGTAGTTCTACAAGTTTTTCGTACTTTTCTACTTTTTTGTTTCCTAAAAGCTCCGAAACAATTCTTTTAAAAGAACTGCACGCAATTAATTCAACATCACTTAATTTTTAATCAAACTGTTGATCTTTTAGTATTTTTCTAATTTGTAGTCCAACAATTCCTTCCTTAAGCACCAAGGTTTAAAATATCTTACGTTTTTTTCAATATCCTGTTGACATTTTTTCAAAAAAGCTCTGGTTACATGATAAATGGTATTTCGATTGATGTTACTAAGAATATTACCAGTTCTCCGTTCAAGAACATCCCTGCTTTCAGAGCGATCAAATTCGTATACTTCATTTTTTACATATCCCCATAAATAAAAATCTAAAAGTATTGGATCCGGAGACCTAGTAAGCCAGCGTACAACGCCACTGTTGGAGATTATTTTTCACCAAAAATCCCTGGAATTATGTGCGGGGTAACCATCTTGCTGAAACCACACATTATCAAACTGATTATTTGGAAAAAACTTCTCTAATGGCAAGAATAATTTGATTTTGTAATATTGCAAAATATCTTTGTCCTATCAATGTTTGGTCATAAATAAATAGGCCAATCCAATGATTTGCAAAAAATAATGAAGAATATTAATCGTAATTATTACAATAGAGATATATATGTATTAAGAAAGAAGATAAATAATTAAAGCAATTCATAAAAATGCTAATCGTTTAAAACCAAATAGAATAATTCTTATCGATCATTCCACACCACACATTAAAACCAAATCGCACTTGCAATCTTCGTGGGTCGCTTAATTGCGGGTTTTCAAGAGCCTAGTAATGGTAATTCTTTTAATCAAAAACTCCTTAGTCACAGAAATGTGTTTCATCTGTCCATTGAATTTTCGAGTCTCCTATCAATTATTGATTCATAAGGATGACACTTAATAACTTTTAAAAAACATCATGACAGTTGATTTTGGAATGTTAAGCTCGGAGTCAGCAATTCTTGTACAAGACGTCGGATTTTCATTAAAATATTCAAAAATATTCGTTTGAAAAATTAAATGCCTTTGTTGAAATATTTATTACAACGTCAAAAAGAGTAATTAAAAACATATGTTAAAGCTCGATTTATGACAGAGTAGACCAGGGCTTATTTGTTTTTAGGTGGATGTGAAATGGAACATGGATATTTTGGCATAAGAGCCTTCAGAATAACCTGAGTAACGATAAATTTGATATGCGTCAATTCAAAAAGTTGGGTAACATTGTTTTTTTTTTAATAAAAATATAAAATTAACGAAAAAAAAAACTTTTTTTTTCAACTTTTCTCTCGTGTAACTTTGAACGTATTCATTTTAGAGTAAAGTCAAGAAGGAAAAAAAGTTACGTAATTAAATTTTCCATAAGATAGGGTTGATCGGAAATCTCAAAACATATTTCCCTTATTGCAAAAGAGCAATAATTAAAAAAAAAAGATAAAAAAAAGTTCTTTAATCAATTTTTTCCGACCATTTAAATTTTTCTGAGGATCTTCATATTAGAGCAAACAAAACTTTATGCCATGATAAAAAAACATGCTAAAATTCGTTAGGATCGAATAGATAGTTTTTGCACAATAATTTTGCAATCCGATTTCGTTTACAAAAATGGACCATTTTTCAAGTTTGTCCGAGTCCAAAATATCACGTTAACGTATTTAAATTTTCTTTCGACATATAGTAGGGAACTCAAGTTTTCCAACACTTTTTTCAGAATCAAAATTGGATGATTTGGACGCCCTCAGGAATTGTTTAAAGACATTGTTGATATTATAGCTTATAAACAAATAGATTATCTCGGCCGATTTTCATTGGATTTTTTTTTTGCAATACATGGTTTGAACGTATTTGGAAAGACGCTTCTTTTTATGAAAAAAAAATTCAAAAAAATTTTTCTGCGCTCTATAAAGTTTGGAATATAATATTTAGTGTCAAGAGAGCTTTTTGAACTTTTTGAATATAATTTATAAGGAATAACTGTTTTATTTTTATCTGTATTTTACGAATAAAGTTATTTAAAACCAAATTTTTTTCAGTTTCTTTAAACAATGATTGTTTAAACAAGTTTGCTAATTAAAGTAAATATATATCCTTATAGTATGCTTAATTATATTAATAAACAAAGATTCGCTTGGAAAGTCCAATATTGTAGGGTGTAGTATGCTGTAAGCATGATGCATAAATAACGTCATTTGTTTATAACAAAATGAATGCATGATGGGTACATGGCATTATGATATTTGAGCTCCATTATTCGCGGTACATCGGCTTTAAAAATAGATCAAAATCGCTCCATTAGAAGAAAAATACATTTTTTTCAGATATGTTTTGAATCTTCGAATTAATTTTAAAATAAGAGCTCTCCACCCCTCTTTTTTTCATTTTTCACGCGCGTGGGCAATATTCTTTTCATTTTTTAATAAAGAATAAAGATAACATAAACATTTAAATATTTGTATAAAAAAAGTTCTCGGCAAGACAAATTTTTTGGTTCAAGAATCAGGTCTGTATTGTATATAGATTCACCGTCAACTTTGACAGTGTGTATCTCGGAAACTAATTGACGGATTTGAATTTTTTTTCACGAAAAGAAGCGTCTTTCTACGTACTTTCAAACCATGTATTGCAGAAAAAAATCCAATGAAAATCCGCTAAGATAATCTATTTGTTTATAAGCAAAAATATCAACAATGTCTTTAAACAATTTCTGAGGGCGTCCAAATCATCCGATTTTGATTGTAAAAAATGCGTTGGAAAACTTGAATTCCCTGCTATACGTTGAAAATAAACTTAAATATGTAAACGTGATATTTTGGACTTAGACAAACTTTAAAAATGGTAATTTTTTGTAAACGAACTCGAATTGCAAAATTATTGTGCAAAAACTATCTATTCGATCCTAACGAATTTCAACGTATTATTTTATCATGGCATAGAGTTTTCTTTGCTCTAATATGAAGGTCCTCAGAGAAATTTAATTGGTCGAAAAAAATTAAATAAAAAACTGCTTTTTTACCTTTTTTTTTTAATTATTGCTATTTTGCAATAAGGGAAATACATTTTGAGATTTCCGACTGACCCTATCTTATGGCAAATTTAATTACAGAACTTTTTTTCCTTTTCAACTTTTTTCTAAAATGAATACCTTCAAAGTTACACGACAGAAAATTTGAAAAAAAAAACGTTTTTTTTTCGTTAATTTTATATTTTTATTTATAAAAATAATGTTGCCCAACTTTTTGAATTAACGCATATCAAACTTATCGTTATTCAGGTTATTCTGAAGGCTCTGTTGCAAAAATCTCCATGTCCCATTTCTCATCCAGGAAACCCCAATATTTTACAGATAAGCCCTGGTCTAAGGGTAAAAATTAAGAGTTTTCGAATAGTAAAAAATCAGATATGGCGATCATCAGAAAAAACAAAGTTAAGTTCCAGAAAACTAAAACTTTTTGAACAAAATTTGCTAAATAGACATATTATTCGTAAAAATGTTACAGCTTTAAAAAAAAATTGAGATATGAAATAGTTATACCGTTCTAAGAAAATAAACGATGCACAAACATCAATAACCTACAGATAGATATAATTGCTTAAAATTTTCCCATTTAACCACTTTTATATCTTTTATAGTTTCCGAGATTTCAATGCTGTCATCACTAATTTCGGACGACCTATATAGCGTAGAAGATTTATTGATAACGCGAAGGAACTAGAATAGTCGATATCTTTATTGTATAAAGAGAAACTGGAAAATGTATGAAATTATAATTACGCTCATTTAGAGTCCCGTTTTTAACCGACCTCTAAAAGAAAGAGGTTCTCAATTCGTCACGTATGTATTTTTTATGTATGTACACCGATTACTCTAGAACGGCTGCACCGATTTGAATGAAATTTTTTACGTTACGTTCAGAAAATTGCTGCGGTGGTCCCATATTTTTTTAGATGAAATTGGTGCAGTAAAATCCAAGATGACGCTTACAATATGGCGCCCAAAAAAATTAATTTTGTACGATTTTCTCCAAAATTGGAATGGAGGAATTTTCGGGGTTGTACCCAACGAACCTGAAATTATTTTTAAAAAATTCAAAATGGCAGATCCAATATGGCCGGGAAAAATTTTAATTTTGTCCAATTTTATCCAAAATTGGTACGGGAGAATTTTCGGGGTCGCACATGACAAATTCAAAATTATATTGAAAAAATTCAATATGGCGAACAAAAAAGTCAATTTTGTCCGATTCCCTCCAAAATTGGTATGGGGGAGTTTTCGAGGTCTCACAAGACAAATCTAAAATTATTTTTAAAAAACTCTATATGGCGTATCCAATATTGTAGATAAAAAAATTAATTTTGTCCGATTTTTTTCAAAATTGATATGGGGAGTTTTTGGGATAGCACATTACTAATCTGATATTATTAAAAAAAAAATAAATAGGCTGATCTAAGATGGCGGATTAAATATCCTCCATCTCTCGATTTTGTCTAAAGTCAGTATTGAGGGATTTTTGTTAGTGTTAATAACGAAATTATAATGTTTTTTGAAAAACTCAATCTGGTGGATTCAATATGGTATCCTAAAAATTTTACATTTTTCGACATTGTACAAAACTGATATAGAGGGTTTTTGAGAATGTAAATTATGAATTTAATAGTACTTTTCAGGATTCAATTTACAAATGCAATATAGCTGACTAAAGATTTTACATTTTTCGATTTTGTTCAAATATGGAACTGAATCGTTTTTGAGGATGTGAATAGCGAATATAAAATTATTTTAAAAAAATCTTTGAAGGGTTTAGATTTAGATTGGATTAAAACGTTAAAATTATTTTTTTGAAATTCAATATGGTGGATCCAATATGGTAGAAATAAAATTTTACCTTATTCGCACTTTTTCAAATTTGGTATTAGGGGGTTGAGGGGTGGTGTATTACGAATATGAAGTTAATTTTTTACAACTATTAGGTTAATGAGATACAATATGCGTGACTAAAAATTTTACATTTTCCGGTTTTATATAAAAATTCATATTGCGGGGTTCTTGGGGCGTATACAAACTTAATATACAATATATAAAATTTTTATAAAAAAAATTGAACCAACTTCTAAAAGTGCACTAAAAAGTGAAAAATAACTGTAAATTTTTATATGAAATTGAACTTTTTGAAGTCGGCGTCAAACTAATACCTGACAAAATGTGATTTGCATAAACAGATTAAAAATACTTTATTTGTAATTGCTTTCTTACCATAATTTATATATATTAGTAGTTATTTACAAATAATTTGGCGCCGACTTCAAAAAGTTCAATTTCATATAAAAATTTACAGTTATTTTTCACTTTTTAGTGCACTTTTAGAAGTCGGTTCAATTTTTTTTATAAAAATTTTATTTTTCTATTTTTAGTTTTGGAATTCATTATGATATTCATAAATTATTTGAACTAAGTACTAATCGAATTTAGTGTACTTCGCAATGACTCCAAAGTGGCAAAAAAGTACGAAATTGATATTTTTTGTCCGCCATATTGAATCCGTCATATTGAATATTTTAAAAATAATTTCAGATTCTTTATGTTAGGCCTCGAAAACTTCCCCATGGAGAAAATCGGACAAAATTGATTTTTTCGTCCGCCATATTGAATTTTAAAAAAATTATTTTAGATTCGTCATAGGCGACTCCGAAAACTCCTCCGTACCAATTTTGGTGAAAATCGGACAAAATTGATTTTTTCGTCCTCCATATTGGATCCGCCATATTGAATTTTTTTTAAATTATTTTAGATTTGTCATATACGACCCCGAAAATTCCCTCGTACCAATTTTGGTGAAAATCGGACAAAATTGATTTTTTGGTCCGCCATATTGAATTTTAAAAAAATAATATCAGATTCGTTATATGGCACCTCAAAAACTCCCCCATACCAATTTTGGAGAAAATCGGACTAAATTAAATTTTTTTGTTCGCCATATTGGATTCGCCATTTTGAATTTTTTTAAAATAATTTCAGATTCGTTGGCTACAACCCCGAAAATTTCTCCATACCAATTCGGGAGAAAATCGGACAAAATTAATTTTTTTGGCCGCCATATTGTAAGCGCCATCTTGGATTTTACTGCACCAATTTCATCTGAAAAAATATGGGACCACCGCAGCAACTTCCTGAACATAACGTGAAATATTTCATTTAAATCAGTGCAGCCGTTCCAGAGTAATCGGTCTACATACATAAAAAAAAATACATAGTCGACGAATTGAGAACCTCCTTCTTTTAGAAGTCGGTTAAAAATATATCGGGCTAGAAAATTTACGTCTCAAATCCTTTAAAAATCGATATTGGAAAGTTTTGGAGCCTATATTACCAATCTAAAATTAATTTGAAATTTAAGATAGTGGATTTACTATGACAGACTAAATATTTGTTTGACACAATTTCATTGGTATTTGGAGAACTCTAAGAATCAAAGAATTTTGATTCATTTTAGGGCGATTTACGATTCTGGATAAAATGAGTACTTTTTTGCCTCCTTGAAGTCATTGCGAGGTACACTAATCTCGATTAGCACTTAGTTCAAATAATTTATGAATATCATAATGAATTCAAAACTAAAAATCAAAAAATAAAATTTTTCTAAAAAAATTGAACCGACTTCTAAAAGTGCGCTAAAAAGTGAAAAATAACTATAAATTTTTATATGAAATTGAACTTTTTGAAGTCGGCGCCAAATTATATCTAAATAAAATAAATAACCACTAATATATACAAATTATGTTAAGAAAGCAATTACAAATATAGTATTTTTAATCTGTTTATGCGAATCACATTATGTTAGGTATTAGTTTGGCGCCGACTTCAAAAATTTGAATTTCACTTAAAAATTTATAGTTATTTTTCACTTTTTAGCGCACTTTTAGAAGTCGGTTCAATTTTTTTATTAAAAATTTTATATGCGAAGCATTTATTTTTTTCCATATAAAATAAAACATTCATTTAAAATCTTGGTATGGTAAAAGAACAGTGTGTCAATTTAACATTAATCAAAAAGTCATCATTGACGTAATTTTCCGTATATCAGCTTTTATGCATAGAATTATTATCGTGTCGTGTTATGATCACAATACATATTCAAATTATAACCTTTTCGAAGAGCAGGTGAAGCCGCTACGAGTAACTGCTAGTATATACCCGTAGACATAAATTGTTAATTTATTCTTAGTATCCGGAAATATAATCACTGGCAGACTGATAAATAAATACGAAGAAAAATATTGTTTGGTGTTATTTATTCTCAAGTAAATTTAAAATTTGTATCTCTGCTTTAGATAAAGAGAAATGAATAAGTAATTTTTAGCTACCTGGTTATCTACAAAATGTTGCTTGTACTTACAAGAAAGGTACCCGAAGTGTCCTACTTTGATTTGGATAGAGAGCTTCAGTGTGTTGTAGAGGACACACATTTTTCGAGGATGATACATTTTGAGTAGATGAAAATCGCTCTATATAAAAAAAAATGAAGAAGAAAATTCAAACAAACCCAATAAGAGAAGAAGATAGTATAAATGCTGTTTGGGAGTAACTGAAGTAAAGAAGCCGCATATGAAGCTCTAGGCACCAGAACTGTAAAAAATAACACTCCATGGTTTTGTCCAGAAATTAAGGAAAAATGTAAAAAGAAAAAAATTGCGTACCTCACCTACAGAACATTACGAACACCAGAATCATATGAAACGTATAGACGAATCCGAAACGAAACAACAGCTCTAGTAAGACAAACAAGAAATCATCATTGGGAAACTTTCTCAAAGTGAATGGAGGATGACTACTATGGGCTTCAAAAACAAATCTGGCGCTTTATTAGAACTCAAAGAAACGAGACCAATGAGTTAGTCGAAACAAATTAGGTAGCAAGGGAAACCTGGGTTAACTATTTAACGGAACTATATAAATTAGAAGAATTTGAAGATGAACTAATTACACCCGAAATAGTAACGAACGACAATGTACAAATTGAGACAGCCGATGTAAATACACCTCTTCGAAAGCTAAAGAATAGGAAGAGCCCAGAGCAAGATGGCATCCCAAACGAATTACTTAAATATGGCGATCAATGTCTCGTACAGCAGTTAACATTTCTCATTCGAAAAATCCTCGACCAATTCAAAATGCTCGATGAATGATGAACTAGCATCACTATTCTTATCTTTAAAAAAGGAGATAAGAAATTGCCCTTAAACTACAAAGGTATAAATATCTTAAGCGCTACACTGAAATTTACAACAAAAATTATACCAAACAAAATTAATAACTTAACACCCTTAGCAGATGAACAGCAATGATTCAGATCGAATAGATCCTGAACAGAAGCGGTTTTTAGTTTGTTATATATGTAATTCTCCTTTCAGGCAGAGACTATGAAAAAAATATCTGCAAACAGTTTATTTCCTGCAAATATCTCTCTGGTCCTCTCTCCATACGCGTTTAGATCACCTCATGATCTCGTCAGAGGAGCTGTATCGGACCGAGAGCAACATTAGCAGGAAATAACTGATATATGAACCATACATTTCAAGGTATGTCGGCAGGATATTACACCTGCCGTCTACCAACTTCGATGTCAGACTGAAAAATATCGCCAGTCGAACAACATCTATGAATCAACGGAGTAACGTGAAAGTTTTAAACAATGAAAATTTCAGTAAGAAATAAAGAAATCTTTCTGCCGTATTTAAATAGTTTGTTACATATGTAATTCTCCTTTCAGCCAGAGAATATGAAAAATATATGCACAAACAGTTTATTTCCTGCAAATATCGCTCTGGTCCTCTTTCCATACGCGTTTCGATCACTTCATGATCTCGTCAGTGGAGCTGTATCGGACCGAGAGCAACATTAGCAGGAAATAACTGATATATGAACTATACATTTCAAGGTATGTCGGCAGGATATTACACCTGCCGTCTACCAACTTCGATGTCAGACTGAAAAATATCGCCAGTCGAACAACATCTATGAATCAACGGAGTAACGTGAAATTTTTAAACAATCAAAATTTCAGTAAAAAATAAAGAAATCTTTCTGCCGTATTTAAATAGTTTGTTATATATTTAATTCTCCTTTCAGGCAGAGAATATGAAAAATATGTATACAAACAGTTTATTTCCTGCAAATATCGCTCTGGTCCTCTCTCCATACGCGTTTCGATCTCGTCAGTGGAGCTGTATCGAAGTTAGTATACGGCAGGTGTAATATCCTGCCGACATACCTTGAAATGTATGGTTCATATATCAGTTATTTCCTGCTAATGTTGCTCTCGGTCCAATACAGCTCCACTGGCGAGATCATGAGGTGATATAAATGCGTATGGAGAGAGGATCAGAGCGATATTTGCAGGAAATAAACTGTTTGTACATATATTTTCATATTTTCTGCCTGAAAGGAGAATTACATATATAACAAACTATTTAAATACGGCAGAAAGATTTCTTTATTTCTTACTGAAATTTTGATTGTTTAGAAGCAGTTTTTGTCATAAGACATATAGCAGAACTGGAAGTCGAAGGCAAAGTTATCCAGCAAGAAATGAAATCTTAGTATTTAGGAATAGAAATCTCAGGTTATTGTGATGTTGAGGCGGAAGTAAGAGAACAGACAACTAGGGCAACAAGAATAGCAGGATGTTTAAATGACACAATATGGAGGAATAAATTGCCTAGTTAATATTTTATAGTCATTTTCATGTAATTTCTTCGAAATTTGTTTACATTTCCCTTTTAAAACGATTTTAAGAAGTTTTCTCACGATGGAAAGTGGAAGCATTAGGGCTAATGATTTGAATTTGCCGAGAATTGATTGTTTTATGTATGGTGACCAATTTCTTCGCAACAAACAGTAACTTTTGCTCTGCTGAATTTAGAAATATGAAGACTTTTATGTAAGTAATTTACCAAGGATTGTTATTTTCGCAACCGGTGATGAATATATAATAACAATCATAGGTATTTATAAGCTCAAAACTAAAATAACACAACAGTACCGAATCCTTGGGGGCTAGCTCAAGCCACATTGTCCTATTATTTTTCGAAGAATAAATAACTTTTTAGGTGTTTTAATTGTAGTACTTGTATACTGAGTCACCGCACAACACTTAAAATAACTTAAAACTCATCGTTTATTACAAAAATTACAAAAAAACTATATCTCCTTGTCAGTTTACCAGTGTTTACATACTAGTGACGTCACACAGATAAAGTGACAAGTATTGGTGTTTTGGAGGGAAATTTGAAACGGAATTTAAAATATATGATTTTTAAAGTATTGGATTTAAAAAAAAAATAATATTTTGGGCTACATTAGGTACTTATGCATGGTTTTAAACACTTTTTCAAAAATAGTCAACATCCCAATTGAAACAAAAACATCGTGTAGCTAAACACATGGCTTTCTATAAATACACGTCGATATTTTATATTTTTTCTTAACTACAGGCAATTTATTAACTTTGAGAATTAAAAGTATTGTTCAAATGTTTATCCTGAAATAGTTTTGCATTATTTCAAATTAACAATAATTTGCATTTTGTTTTTATGGCAATATTGGATCTAAAGCTATTAAAAAGTAGTATTTGTTTTTACAATTTCCTCGAAAACCTTGAGACGAGTTAAATTTAGTTTATTTTGTTGTTCATAAAAATATTTTTAGAAATTTCCATTAGATTTTGTAATATTCCTCTTTATTTAGAACTTGTGATATAAATAAAATTTTCATAAAAAAAATTGAACCAATTTCTAAAGGTGCCCTAAAAAGTGAAAAATAACTATAAATTTTTATACGAAATTGAAATTTTTGAAGTCGACGCCAACAAAATGTGATTCGCATATTTAGATTAAAAATACTTTATTTGTAATTGCTTTCTTACCATAATTTATATAAATTAATAGTTATTTATTTCATTTAGAAATAATTTGGCGCAGACTTCAACAATTTCAATTTCGTATAAAAATTTATAGTAATTTTTCACTTTTCAGAGCACTTTTAGAAGTCGGTTCAATTTTTTTTTTATAAAAATTTTATTTCTCGATTTTTGGTTTTGAATTCATTATGATATCCATAAATTATTGAAACTAAGTACTAATCGAAATTAGTGTACCTCGCAATGACTCCAAGATGGCAAAAAAGTACCCATTTTATCCAAAGTTGTAAATCACCCTAAAATGAACTAGTAAAAATCCTTGGATTGTTAGAGTTCACCAAATACCAATGAAATTGTGTCAAACACATATTTAATCTGTCATAATAAATCCACTATCTTAAATTTCAAATTAATTTTAAATAGGTAATTTAGGCCCCAAAACCTTCCACACCTTACTCATATCGACATTATTTTAAATTTAGTGAGATCTAGTAACTCTTTATTTTAATTCTCCGTCAATGTCAATGCTTAGCAGTTTTTTCATCAACGCATGTTATGTACCAAAAGTTGTGGATAAGCCAATTTTTATGGTTTCCCAAAATAAAGCCATATGATACAAAGTTGTTCAAATTTTTGGAATTTTATTATGTGAACATCTGTGGATCACTTCTGAACAAAAAATGAGGTTAAATTATGCGATTTTAAAAGAAAACGACAGGTGTCGACAGGTCAGTTCCTAGCGACAGAAATAATCGATATCAGACGATTATTTTGCGACACAGAATACTAGACATTAATTAATATTTAATAGAATTCTATACGACACAGAATCCAGCCGCTGACCCTAACACTTCACAAAGAACACGGGAATCTTACAAACTTATGTAGATGTAGTCACAGGAGTTTCTTTGTGAATCAAACTATTCAAAAAAAAATAATATTAAAACCTTGACATTTTTACCTGCTGAATTTTATTTTATGTTGATTTTCTTAATCCATTCTAATTTTAATAAAATACTTTGTTTGCTGCTCAAACATTTACTGCCTACTAATTAAAATTTTGACTTGCTACAACCGGATCCAAAAAAAATACACACAAATGATTGTCACCCAAAATTTATTATATTCATTAGAATACCTAAATAGTTTGTTTGACAGTGCACTAGGTAAAATATACAATTCAGTTGAATTTTTTGTAGCATGTAATAGTTCAATTTGATAATTTGGAGAACAATAAATCGTCAAACGTTTCACACGTATTCATAACTTTCACTAAAAACTCTTCTGCACACATTTACAATGGCTGACTTTGGCATCAATTCCTGCTTCGATCATGATGAAAATCAACCAAAAAAAAACTGTAGTCACGTGATTAGCATTATCTGTCACATTTAAATTTTTTTCCAAAAATAATTCAAAAGTGGGGTTATATCTCAAAATATCGAGAAAAGTTATTAGAAAAAGGTTTTCTGAATGCAATTTTTAGCATGCGAAATATCAGCTGTATAAAATAATTTAAATTTTTTGCCCATTTTTTACAAATTGCACCATTGTTGCAAAATAAGGCTCAACGCAACCAACATAAAACTTTTTAGTTTTGACAATGCTTCATCTCAGACATATTTTGTTTAAAGTAGCGCCATATTACAAATAGGACTATTAAAATTTGATTAGATGTAATGCAAAGTTTGTTTTTGACCTTGTATAAGGTAGTTTGTGTATAAAAGTAATACATATTATAATTAAGACCAACAAGTAAACAGTGTCATCAGTAAAGTCTGCATTAAGTGGAAAATAAATTTTAAATGCATTTAATTTTTATATTATGATTTTTTATTAGAAAATTTGAGTCTTTTCAAGTAAGCTATTTTCTTAATATTAATGTGTATTACTTTGTAGTTGTCTTGTTTTGCAACAGTGGTTCAATTTACGAAAATTGGGCAAAAAATCTAAATTATCTTATACACCCGTGCGGGGTTGCTAGCCATCCATCGGGCGCCTCCCCAGGTGGCGGATAGAGGAATGCCTCCCAGATATGGGTGGTACCGGGGAAATTAAATACCCAGGGTGGACCAAAACTAGCATTGAGCAGTGGCAGCTGGCTACCTCAAAACTGATCATGAGCAAGGGTTCAGAGAAATTCACTGGTCATGATTCAGACAGCAAACGGCGGAGTGGTACCCACAAAAAGGCGTCTGCACAGCGATGAGGAAGGCAAGGGGAAATCACCTCATCATATTTCCCTAGTAATTGTAATAAAATTTAATTATGGAACTTTTTCTCCTCTTCAATTTTCCTCTAAAATGAATACCTTCAAAGTTACACGAGAGAAAAGTTGAACAGAAAACGTTTTTTTTTTTCGTTAATTTTATATTTTTATTAATAAAAACAATGTTGCTCAACTTTTTGAAAGTACGCATATCAAATTTATCGTTATTTAGGTTATTCTGAAGGCTCTCATGCAAAAATCTCCATGTTCCATTTCACATCCACGAAACCCGATATTTCACAGATAAGCCCTGGTCTATGCAGGGGCAGATCCAGCATTACTCTTTGGGGGGGGGGGGGGCGGTGATATCACAAAAGTACGCGAAAGCAAATTGTCGACGGGGGGGGGGGGGGAGTAAGAGACACCAGCAACATTTCCATTGCTAGTGTAAAAGACAAGGTCAGGTTTATTTTTTTGAATTTGAAGCCCTTGGAAAGGGGGGGCGATCACATGAAAAACAAGTTGCCGACAGAGGGAGAAGATACGAGCAGCATGTCCATTTCTAGTATAAGAGGCAGCATCGGGTATATTTTCCTGAATTCAAAGCTTTTGAGGGGGGGCTATCGAAAGAAAAATAAGTTGTCAACGGGTGGGGGGAGAGCCAGCAGCATACACATTCCTAATATAAAATGCAGAATCGGTTCTATTTTCCTGAACTAAAAGCTCTTGAGAAGGGGAGGGGCGATCGCAAGCATACACATTCCTATACCCTATTCAAGAAGTAGAGAGAGTAATAAAACTGTTACCGAAACCTCCAACGTACCTGCTCCAGTGCCGCAGGTAACTGAGGACTGCCGTAAATCTAATTATATTTAATTATATGTAAATATTATAAGCTTTTATAAATTTACTGCAACAATAAAATTTCTGATAGATCAATCTAATTTCTGTCAATGAGCAAAGTACACCTCACAGTATATCCTTAGTGATTTATATTGCTGTGCTTGTTTTTATATATTATTTGAGATTAGTGAGATACCCAAAAGATATGGCTTCCACATCTATATTTATTTCACAATCGTCAAACCAGGGCATTTTTACCTCAACGAAAAACTTATTACGATGAATGTTTATGCTGCCATAAAATGTCAATATCTAAATAATATTGTTAAAAGCTCTATTGAGATGTGTTCCAACATGACAGGAGTTGGAAAATCTACTATATCTGGAAGGAGAAAAAAACAATTGGAATTGTTAGTACTCCCAAGCTACATTCTACCAAAGGCAGACGAAAAACCTCGTTGGAAGAAGAGATGTAAACTGAAATAAAATGAGTTGTTCAAACATTTTATTATGAGAAGCAGATCCCAATCGTCGACAAAATTCTAACTAAAATCGATGAGGATCGGGATTTACCTGAAATTAAAAGAACTGAGCTCTGGAAATTGCTCAGAAAACTTAATTTTTGCTGAAAAAACCAGATAGGAAATCTGTTTTTTAGATCGTCCGGAAAATGTCCGTTGAAGAAAGAAATATCTCTCTCAAGTAAAAGGTAGATTTGCTAGAAATAACACAACTTAAAAAATTAGTAATTGAACTGAACTTTTGAAAATTTTTTTTGAATAAAGTTACTGCGGAAAATTGGGAAAAATACATATAATAAAAGAATAAAAGAAAATGTGGAAACTCCATCTCGTGATCGGTGAGATAGAGGAATAAATTATAATTAATTTGAGAGAAGATAGTTTCACCGACTTTGATTATGAATTAGATACGAACTGTTTACCAGCGTAAACACACTTTATTATTTAAATTTTTGTGTATCATATAAAAATTAATTAGATTTGAAATCATTTTTAGTGTTTAATTTTAATTCTGCAGATGGTTTAAGAAGTAAATAATCTGAAACATCAAATATCCTAAAAATGTTTTTAATTAATAATAAAATGACCTACAGCCCAAAAAAAAATTTGATATTCTATGGACAAATTTATTTTTTTATATATATTTAACTTCTTGTATTTTTGACAATGGGTATTTTTGTAAGTATTTAAATTATAACTTAGAATTGTTCGAGTGAAAAACACTATGTTTTAGTCTGAATGTGCCTAAAACGATTTCTACGCCAAAATTAAAAATAATAAAAATACAGTTGTGATTTGTTTTAAATATGTCAAAATTATCTAGATTTTCTAATGTATGTGAATTATTAAGAAATCATAAGAAATAAAATATTATTATAAAAACTTTTTAATTTTAGTTTATTACCGAAATAATATTCTATGCCATAAATACTTAGTGATAAAATAAACCTCCTTCCGACGCCTATGACAAGGATTAAAATCCTTTTTAACACTTCGCACATCCAAATATCTATTGTTATCCAACCCAAATAGTCCATTATTATTGGACCGGTATTTTTGATTATAAAATTTCCAACCTATTCCTGAAATGAAAGTACAGGTGTCTAACAGATTTTGCCAAATACATAAGGACTAAAGAACACAGGTAGTTAGCGAAGAAAAAAAAGGTTAAAAAATGATTTATTACTCTCTCTAGTTCTTGAATAAACTATAGTATAAGAGGCAAAATCGGGTCTATTTTCCTAAACTTAAAGCTCTTGGAGGGGGCGATCGCCCCCCACCGCCCCCCCCCCTCTTGAATCCGCGCCTGGGTCAATGTCACTTCCACAACTATATAATCGGTCGCTACACCACTAGAAAACCTCGTATTATAGTAATAGACCACACAAATTCAGTTACTACGTTGTTTTCAATAACTTAGGGAAAAATCAATATTTTCTTAAAACTTTGACGTCTTCTACCGCTTAAACAAAGCAGTTTCGGATATAACTAAATTGGCTTAAACCGATCTATCAAACGTTGTTCCCGTATTTTCCGGCCATCCTGTATATTTTAGTCTCCAATTTATTAACTATAGCTACCGTTGTGTTGTATTTTGTTGAAGTTTTAACGGTTTCATTTAATATATATTTTATTACAAGTTAAGATGTAATAAAAGTAAACGAGATACTGTCTACTATTTTTAATATCTTATAATGTTTTTTTTTTTAATTTTCAATGAACAGGTTGGCCGTGTATTATTGACCTATATCTTATATCGGAAACTGTAGGTGTTACAAAAAAAATATCCAAAAAATTTGATAGTAAAATAATTTGCTTTTTTAAAATATATAGTTTTTTAATTCTAATTTTCTGCTAATTTGCATACAAGGTGATAAAATAAATCTCATTTCTTTTTTAATAGAACATCCAATATATTTACCCCATATTTAAAAAGTCTTCTTAAGGAAAAATTCAGTGATACATCAATAGTTATAGTTTGTGATTGATCGTTGTAGATTTACTTACAAATATCCTTAGGGATAGACCGATATTTAATCTGAGGTACTATAGTTTGGATTAATTAAAAGAATTCAATTTTATTGTGATTTTCCCAACGTGCCATCACTAAACCAATGTCCTTGACGTTACCAATATAGAAAAAGTTGGATAGTAACAACGATGTAGATGTAATTAATAAATTTGCCGTGTTATTTTTTCTAAATGTATATGGCTATTAATTGTTATCTTATTAATTTCAATATATGTGTGACGCAATAACAAATTTATATATATATATATATATATATATATATATATATATATATATATATATATATATATATATATATATATATATAAATATATATCTCGAAAGCATTTATTCATTTGTTAAAGAATAATTTAAATATCAAACTATTTGATTTTTAAATTCCAGGTTATTTCTATTAATATTATAGGGATGAATAACACAAGCTGTATGGATGTGGGAAAATTTAAACCTTGTCGCTATGCCACAGGCAACTGGTTTTATAAATTTTTGAAATCAAGAATAGAGCTACTAATTTGAAATAATCAATATTTTAAAATGAGTAAAAATGTTTTAAAATAACTCTCATAGTTGAATAACTTTTCTTTCAGTATTAAAAAACTAAGTTCTAAAACGGGGAGCAAAAGTTTTTCTAATGAAAGATTAAGTTTTCAAATCGAAAATAGAAACTATTGAAAAATAATATATATATATATATATATATATATATATATATATATATATATATATATATATATATATATATATATATATGAAGTAAATTGCGATCAGTAAATGCAAACTTTATTCCAGTCATATCCTTTCCGTGTTAGAGGTTGCACAGTTTGAATAAATTGCGATAAAACACAATCCATCCCATTCCACCACCATCAAAATGAGGGCCCACCTGTACCACCATACCGAGAAGAAAGTCAAAACTTACCCTCCCCGCCACAGTGATCCGGCAGAGGTACATGGCTCGTCTCTACTAGACTCATCAGTGTACCGACATGCACCTGTCTGTGCAAAGGACACATCGGAAGAAAGCATGCAACACTGAACGCGGCTTCGCCGATCTCCGCCGGATGACATATGTATGTTTATGCGGTTTTCACGAATTCCTCCGTGTGAGATGCAATAGCAGTGGATATATCCATATTATGCCGTTGTAGTGCTGAAATCACATTCAGCAATCGTCCAACTACATGCAACTCCATGTACAAATGAAGTAAATTGCGATCAATAAATGCAAACTTTATTCCAATCATTCCACCACCATCAAAATGAGGGCCCACCTGTATCACCATACCGAGAAGAAAGTCAAAACTTACCCTCCCCGCCACAGTGATCCGGCAGAGATACATGTTTCGTCTCTACTAGACTCATCAGCGTACCGACATGCACCTGTCTGTTCAAAGAACAGATCGAAAGAAAGCATGCAACACTGAACGCGACTTCACCGACCTCCCGCCGGATGGCGTATGTATGTTTATATGGCTTTCACGGATTCCTCCGTGTGAGATGCAATAGCAGTGGATATATCCACATTATGCCGTCGTAGTGCTGAAATCACATTCAGCAATCGTACAACTACATGCAACTCCGTGTATAAATGAAGTAAATTGCGATCACGGAAAGGATATGATTGAAACGAAGTTTGCATTTACTAAACTGTTTCTCATATCACTCAAAAACCCAAAAAAATAGTGTTATAATCGATCTGTCTGATCGTGCCATCTCTCTAACGTCTCCAGAATTCCGACCAAGAATATTGCAAAAAGTGAAAAATATACTAATAAACAATAATTTCAATAAAAAGACAACCACTGAAATAATTAATAAAGAACATAGAAGTTTTATAATAACCTAATAACAAGAAACATAGAACATAAACAGCAAAAATATATAGCATTACCTTACACTAGTGAACTGTCAGAAAAAATAAACTACATTTTAGAAAAGCATGATATTATCGTATGTCACAGGTCTCGTAATAAATTAAATACACTATTTACTAATTTAAATAGAAAAACTACTCTCATGAATAAGTCAAATATATAGGGATGACAAGCCAATTGCTAAGGAACAGATTGAATGGCCATAAATATACCAAAAACACCTCAATAGCGTTAAACAAACACACACAGGATGAAAAACATACCTGCGATTATAACAGTACCATAATTAAAAACAAAGATATGAATTATCAAAAATTGCAGATAAAGGAAATGATAGAAATTAAAAAGATATAAATACTGTTAACGACAGAACGGATATTTGAGCCACATTTACACCAGCCTAATTTAAAGAAAAATATTAAGTATTCGATCCTGTTAATAAACATCAAAAATTGAATATCCTCTTAAACATAAAATTAAATGTATGCGTTCTTTCAGTTTTATTGGGTCAATTGTTAAACTATAAAAAATAAAACACACTCGCATTCCATGTATCCTAAGTACCTAAATAGATGATGTAAAAATTTTATTTCATTATTAATAAATAAACAAAATGTCAAGATATGTACTGGTAAAATTAAATACTTTTTTAGAAATTTATATAGTTTTTTAAAGTGTTCGTTTGCTTTTTAAAATTGTAAATATGTTTGTATATGAATGTTTTTAATTATATAAAAAATATTTTTAGGAAGATCAATAGATAAAAAAAAAACAAAAAATTTTTTGAGGATGCCCTAAATAAAGGGCGATACGTCAAATTGTTTTTGATTTTTTGTGAAATAAAGAACCTAAACCCCAGAAAATACAAAATAAAAAGAAAATTATATATATATATATATATATATATATATATATATATATATATATATATGAAAGTAAAGTAAAATGCGAAACAGTGAATGCAAACTTCGCTCCACCATATCCTTTCTGTGTTAGAGGTTGCACAGTTAGAATAAATTGTGATAAAACACAATTCATCCTATTCCACCACCATCGAGATGGTGACCTACCTGTAACACCACACCGAGAAGAAAGTCAAAGCTTACCCTCCTCGCCATAGTGATACGGCAGAGATACATGTTTCGTCTCTCACTAGACTCATCAGGGTACCGACATGCACCTGGCTGTGCAAAGGACAGATCGGAAGGAAGCATGCAACACTGAACGCGGATTCGCCGACCTCTCGTCGGATGGCTTATATATGTTTATACGGCTTTCACGGATACCTCAGCACTACAACAGCATAATGTGGATATAACCACTGCTAATGCATCTCACACGGAGGTATCCGTGAAAGCCGTATAAACATATATATATATATATATATATATATATATATATATATATATATATATATATATACATATATATATATATATATATATATATATATACATATATATTATATATATATATATATATATATATATATATATATATATATATATATATATATATATTTTTTTTTTCTGACGTTTCGCTATACATAGTGAGCTTCTTCAAAAGAGCTAGAATATTTATTTTAAATCTACAAAATTACAATTTTTTTTTATAATAAACATTTATCACAGTAATTACACAATTATATTTTTAATTTAATTAAAATTAATAAAAATAAAACAGATTTTAAAATTGTCTTAAAGTTTAAAATTTAAAACAATACAGCAGATTAAAATAGTGAAAATTATAAAATAGTACATACCTTGAAAATAGTTTTGTGTGAATATTAAAAATTAATTCAATTATGATACTTGGTATGCAATTGATATGGATAGATTTCTTTTTATAAAAAGCAAAAAATAGGAAAAAATATTATTATTTATTTTTCTTTTTCTTTCATTTGCATGAGTGTATATGAAATCGTCCCAAGCATTATTGCATTATTTCCCATATTTATTAGAGTCGCTTCAAGTATGTTTTATTAAAATATCAAATTATAGTATATCTGACTTAAGTTTTTGACATCTTGCTTGTCACTTACAACATTTTTACCTTTTTTTATGTGTATCATTTCTTTGATGACTAATTTATGATAATTTCTGTCAGTATCTAAAATATGGGTGTTTTTAAAATCAAATTTATGCTTAGATGTTTGTTCATGTTTATGTAAGGATGTCGATGCGTTTTTAGTATACTTGTGTCCATTCACTCTATTTTCAATATATTATGTCGTCATGCCAATGTATTTCTTAGGACAGTTTAGGCATGGAATTGCATATATTACGTTAGATCTTTTTTTAGTGGGAACTTTGCTCTTTAATTTCGTATAAAATGATCCTAGTAAATTGTTCGCCTTATGGCATACCGTTATGTTATGCTTATCCAAAATATATTTTATTTTTTCAGACAGTTGGTTTACATACGGTAATGCAATGAAAGTATTTTATGTTTTGGAATTGTTAATTTTATTTTTTTTTTTGGTTGTCTTATAATGTAAAAAGCTTCTTTGTTTAATTATTTTTTTTATGAGTAGTTTGGGAAAATGGTTCATTATTAGGGTCTCTTCTACTTTTTTAGCTCTTCTAGGTGAAATTCAGGTTACATTATAACACAGCCAAAAAAAATAAAGTTAACAATACCAAAACACAAAATACTTTCATTGCATTACCGTATGTAAATCAACTGTCTGAAAAAATAAAATATGTTTTGGATAAGCATAACATAACGGTATGCCATAAGGCGAACAATTTACTAGGATCATTTTATACGAAATTAAAAAGCAAAGTTCCCACTAAAAAAAGATCTAACGTAATATATGCAATTCCATGCCTAAACTGTCCTAAGAAATACATTGGCATAACGACACAATATATTGAAAATAGACTGAATGGACACAAGTATACTAAAAATGCATCGACATCCTTACATAAACATGAACAAACATCTAAACATAAATTTGATTTTAAAAACACCCATATTTTAGATACTGACAGAAATTATCATAAATTAGTCATCAAAGAAATGATACACATAAAAAAAGGTAAAAATGTTGTAAGTGACAAGCAAGATGTTAAAAACTTAAGTCAGATATACTATAATTTGATATTTTAATGAAACATACTTGAAGCGACTCTAATAAATATGAGAAATAATGTAATGATGCTTGGAACGATTTCATATACACTCATGCAAATGAAAGAACGTTATTAAAAAATAAACAATATTTTTTCCTATTTTTTGCTTTTTATAAGAAGAAATCTATCCATATCAATTGCATACCAAGTATCATAATTGAATTAATTTTTAACATACACACAAAACTACTTTCAAGGTATGCACTATTTTATAATTTTCACTATTTTAACCTGCTGAATTGTTTTAAATTTTAAACTTTAAGACAATTTTAAAATCTGTTTTATTTTTATTAATTTTAATTAAATTAGATATAATTGTGTAATTACTGTGGTATATGTTTATTATAAAAAAATTTTGTAATTTTGTAGATTTAAAATAAATATACCAGCTTTTTGAAGAAGCTCACTATGTAGAGCGAAACGTCAGAAAAATTGTTGTCCTTTGTTTCTCTAATGGAAAAACCTATACCCAAGAAAATAATACAAATATATATATATATATATATATATATATATATATATATATATATATATATATATATATATATATATAAATATTTAAAATTATTTTCAAGCAATGGTATTAGTAAGTCAATTCCTTTTTTACCATGTTCCGGTTCTCTGTAAAACGAATTCATAAATTTCCGTTAATTATATCAAAAAATTAATTATTAATTCAGAGACGCTAAAATATAAAATAAAAAACGTAAAACCAGCCTTGGATATATGTCGAGGCTGCATTCAAAATAATAAAATGTGAAGATAATATGGTATTAACTTTAGTCGATCGTCAAGCTTAGTTACAATCAAATATTTATCATCGTAAAAGTAAAATGGTATTTCGTAGGCATTTGGTTCTAAGTTCGACGGTCCTTATCATATTGTTTTTAAGTGAAACCCATGCTAAGAAAAGAGCTCCATTTAAAAGACGTAAGTTTCATTATGACCAGCATCATTCAGAATAAATCCTTTAACAATTTTTTAAAGTAGTATTTTTGAGAAAATATGATTTCAACAGAGAATACTCTGAAAAATTATTATTTAAAAATAATTGCGTACTGGGCAAGATTGTATCAATACCTTTTTTCAAGTTTAAATATATATATTTTTTTTGAAAATAGGCCTACCTCTTACATTTAAATATATTTGTTAACAACAGTAGTAGATAAAGTGACAATATGTTAAGTTTTCAAAAAAACATTATTTTAAACAAACATGAATTCACCAGAACTCTTCAGATAGTCTAAGGAACCTATTACATTTACAAGGAAGGTACCTGAAATGTCCGGCTCCGCTTCTAATGAAACTTCAACTTGTTGTGGAGGATTCAAATATAAGAGTATTTTTTTTTATCTGCGGAGATTTATTTTAACGAGGTGAAAACCGCCCTTAAAATTCACGCCTAAAAACAGTATTTTTGAAATATCTCAGGTTCTACGGGAGATATTTTTACAAAACAAAATGAAAGTTACTTGTCATTCAAAAGGAAGTTAAACTATATTAAACCATCTATAAGCGCACGTAAATTAATTTTAAAAACTACGAAATTCTATGAAATTGTATTTTTTTTAAAACAATAATTAACTAAAGTTGACCTGTTTTAGGGTTTCAAAAAATGAAGTAGTAAAAAAAATCTCAAATTCTAATTGAGGTATCTTTACAAAACAAAGTGGAACTTACTTATTAGTTGAAATGAGCTTTTACCATGATTTAACCCATTCCTTACTTTTTATGAGAGTTAATCTTGTAACTTATTTAATTCTGGACATTGCCAAATTAAACCAAATTTGCTGATAATATTTTTTTGCGAATACAATAAATAACTTAAGTTGCTGTGTTTCAGGGTTTCCGAAAATAAACTAGTAAAAGAGGGTGATCCATCCCCAAGTACGTTTTTTTTTAATATCTCCACTTCTAATTAAGATATCTCTACAAAACCAAATTTAAATTACTTGTTACTTGAAGTGATGTTTAACTATGATATTTTCACTCTCAAGGATATTATTTCTTATTTTTTATAAAATTTCTTACGTGTACTATTATTCTTCAAATTGTGAAATTTTAATTTAAATGGACATTGCAGAATTAGAAATCACTATTTTTTCATTTTGTTTTGTAAATACATCTAAATTAGAACTTGAGATTTAGGAAAAAATATTTGGGGGTGGCTCACCCACTTTTCCTAGTTATTTTTAGAAACCCCAAAACTCGTCAACTTAAGTTACTTATGGTATTCGTAAGAAAATATCTTCAAGCAACTATATTAAATGAAGTAATTTGTAGAATTAAATTACTGGATCGAATAGATGGTTCACCTTTATGAAAAATAGGGGATGATATCCTTGAGGGTAAAAAGCCATAGTCTAACATCATTTCCAACAACAACAAGTAATTTTCATTTTGTTTTGTAAAGATATTAGATAAAAACTTTAGGGGTGAACTTTAGGGGGTGGTTTCCACCCCGCTAAAATGAACCTCGGCATATAAGAAAATTCGTGTCTCTTATCTTTACCCTCTACAACATATTGAAGCTTAGTTAATATCGGAGCCGGACACTTCAGGTGTCTTCCTTGTTAAATTATTTTAACGGGCATGATATCAGCATTCTTTTGAAGGGGATGATGTATATACTTTCCTATATTCACTTACAGAAAAGTTGTGGGATTGAATTTAAACAAAAAGCAAAAATTTTCTCTAGAAATGTAACAAAAATAGGGACACCATATCTCGGTTACTTTTCATTGAACAGACTTGTGTGGGGACTCAGTTTAGCGGGTGTAATGTCAGTTTTCTTTTTTATGAAGCAATACCTATACCTAACCTCACTTGGAATTTTTTTTTTTTTAAATTGTATTGGTATATTTTTTTAAAAAATGATTTTTTGGACTTTGTTAGGTATCACTTCGATTCATTCATTCATTCATTCATTCATTCATTCATTCATTCATTCATTCATTCATTCATTCATTCATTCATTCATTCATTCATTCATTCATTCATTCATTCATTCATTCATTCATATTTCATTGCCTACAAATTTTCTCTGAACATTTACATACAAAAAATGCATAGTTTTCGAATAAAATTCAAAAAACTGAAAAGTGAAAAAATCTTTGCACTTTGTGATTTTGTCATATCTGGAGGTGAGTTGAACGTATAAAAAAAACAATGAAAACACTTTAGTTCCTTTTACTCCGCCTTTTTTCGACATAGTCCATAGCCTAATATTATTTCAAAAAATTAATTAATTAATATAGAACTTTTAAGCTATTTGTAAGAAACATATTTCATTACCCGATTCCATAAAAATAATATATAAAAAAATAATTGCCTTATTTAAGTTGACGGTGGACTACTTATTACCCATCAATTTACTAGCAAATTTAAAAATAATGAAATGTTCGGTAAATATAAAATCTAGTTTAGCATAATTTCAACACATTTATCGGTTATACGTCAGTAAAATCTTATTGCAGTGAAAGTAAAGATGCTGTCTCTGAAGAAGTACATTCCAAATTTGGTTTGTTACTTACTTTTAATATTATATAACGTTAATAGTAAAACTGTTCCTGTTCTTCATAAATTACGTAAGTCTTGAAGAATTTTAATAAATACATTTATTATCGTCATTAAAATGTATATTTATTCTACACTAACCAGCAGCAAATCATCATCATATATCAGTTTCTCGAAAACAAATCAAATCAAAATACGCTTTTTTGTCATCAGTTTGTGTCATGTCTTTAAAAAAAAATAATAATAAAATTAAGTTTACAAAGTATAGACCAGTCAAAATCATAAGTTGTATAAAATATAAAAACAAACATTTACATACAAAAACAAATCATAAAATAAAATATAAGAAACAGGTGCTTAATAATTATCGATGTAAAACTCATCAATATAGACTGGCCGAATTAGCATCTGGAAAAAATTTAGTATTAATAGACTTCTGACTACGCAGAAATCTTCAAAATAATAATAATAATATATTACGAACAATTTTAGTATAATTCTTCAAACAGATCATGATCTAATCTAAACATATTTAAGATCTCAATATTAAATAATTATGCACCTAGGTAACATAATACCTGTATTTGCACAAAATCAACAATATTATATTAATTTCAAAAAACAGCCATAAAAAGAAAACATATTGAATGAAAATAATACTAATTAATGGAATACCTACATACTAAATAAACCTACACACTAAACAAACCTGCACACTAAGTAACCTATGAAGATTTTGTCAAAGAAAAAGTTTAAATTGATCAATGTTATGAGAAATATATGTTCTGAAAAGCTTACTAAATTTTTTCACATTGAAGATTGTTCTTATACTAATCGGGATAATATTGTAGAACTTGGGCGCTAGACAGTTAACAAATCTATAACTAATGTTTTTATTACTATTTGGTATCCTTAGATGTCTATTCATTCTACATCTCGTTTCATAAGAGTGACTTACATAATTTTTTAATTTCGTAGACTTATGTACATAAATACAAGACAACAATATAAACAATGAACGGACATCAAAAATTTGTTCTGAATAAAGAAACCTAGTAGAATATCTTTTTTCTTCCAAAAAAATACCTTGAAAATGTAATTTTGTACTACGTTGAGTTGTTGTAACGAGTTTTGGTACAGGCCACCCCAAACAATTATTCCATATCTAATTAAGGATTCTACTAATGTTTTATAAATATTTATTAAAAGTTGCCTAGTGAAAATGTTTCTCAGTATATAAAATTTATGAATTAATTTTCTGATCTTGTTTGTTAATTTTAAAATGTGCTGATCCCATTTTAGATTTTTGTCGATTATTTTACCCAAATATTTTATGAATGGTACATTTTTTATTAAGATATTTCCAGCTTCAATTTGGTTGAAGTCTGGACGATTTGATGTTGTTATCGAAAATGCAATATAATGAGTTTTGTCAACGTTCAAAGTGAATTTAGAGGAATCCAGCCAGTTTATTATTTTAAGCATACCAGTTTTTGTTTATTCTTTCACTTGATCCCAGGTTCCTCCAGAAAAAACGGCCACTGTATCGTCCACGTACGAAATTAGAGAACCATGCTCCAAGCACATGCTTGTTAGTGAATTTATATAAACTATAAACAAAATCGGTCCCAATACTGTCCCTTGAGGAACCCCGATTCTGATGTCTAAAGGGTCACTATAGATGTTATCAATTTTTAAAATTTGTTTCCTATTTCTTAAGTAACTCTCAAAGACACTCAACACAGAACCCCTAACACCATAGACGTTTAAAACCTCCAAAAGTGAGTCATGGGGTACAGTGTCAAATGCTCTGGCAAGATCCAGAAAGACGGCAAGACATTTTTTATCATTATCGAGATTCACGGTTACTGACTTAGTAAATTCATAAATCGCATCTGATGTACTCAATCCACTGGTAAATCCAAATTGATTTTTAGAGAGGATGTTATTAAGTTCCAAAAAATTTACAATTTCTATCTTTTAAACATTTCTCAAATATCTTCGCAAAATTATTTTTACACTAATTGGACGATAATTGCTAATAGTCGCTTTGTCTCCTGCTTTATGAATTGGTGTAACAAGTGTCAGTTTGAAATGGCTGGGTACTTTACCCGATTTGAAAATTAAATTTATTAGATAAGTCAAGGGTTTCAGCAAGAAGAGGTGGAATTGTTGAACAAACTGAGAATTTATTCCATCTACACCGGGAGCGCAATTATTCTTTAAAAAGTGTATTTGTTTTATTATTTCGATTTCATTGACAGGCTTCAGGAACATAGAGGAAATAGAGGCATGTCGTACCTGAATTTTTTTTATCAGGATCCTTTATCTTATTTAACATATTAACTCCCACGTTCACAAAAAAATTGTTGCAAAAATTTGCCATTTCTTTCACGTCTGAAAATATTCTATTAGAATCTTCAATTTGCAGCTTTTCTTTGTTTTTTTTGTTATTATGATTTGAGGCTTCATTAACAATTTCAAACATTTTTTGACGTCATGTTCACTATTTACTATTTTTTGTCTATAGTAATCATATTTGCATTTATGTATGATTGTATTTAAAGTATTTCTATATTCTTTATACTTTTTTTCTCCATTTAAGTCGAATTTTTTTCTAAGACATTGTTTCATTTTATCTCGTTGTTTTATTGAGTGAATAATGGCAGATGTTATCCATGGTTTTATTTTTTTAACTTCCTTATACCTAACAATTCTCCTATCTTCGGATTCCTTTATAATACGAGATACTATTGTAGTGAAGTTTTCAGTCGCAATTTCTATGTCATTACTAGCAGTCACATCACTCCAATCCTGCTCAGCCACCAAATCATTAACTCTTTCATAATTGATTCTTGTAACAGTCTTCAAATCCTGATGAAACTTTTAATTCACTTATTTTATTGGTATAAAAATTTATCAAAACCGGATAATGATCTGTGAGATCAGACTCCAGAATGAAGGCAGAATATTCAAGTGAAGAGCATACCAACGTTTTCTTAACAAATATATGATCAACGCACGAAGCACTTGTCGGTGTTACACGTGTCGGGCCATTTATAACAGACGCAAAACCATGGGACAACAAAAGTGATAAGTAATTGTTACTAGTGACATCATTTCCTAATTCTATGTTAATATTTATATCTCTCAAAATTAATTCTACATGGCATTCAGGATTTTCAGACAGATATTTTTCCAAGTCCTCATTAAAACATGCAAGACTCGTTGAAGGTGGCCTATAAATACATGTAATTCCATACTTTATATAATTTACTATAAGAATAATTTTACTAAAAGTTATTCCAGATTTAACAAACTTTTTATTTTTAATACTAATAACATCAAGGTTATTCTTTATAAAAATAACAACACCGTCGTTTTGGTTAACATCACCGTGACTGTAAAACATACGAAAACCATGAATGATAATAATAATATCTTATGGTTCTTTTTTTTTGGGAAAATTTTTTATTTGCAATGAATATGTGAAAAAACAATTTTTTCGAATTATAGGAAAAGCTTATTATTTTTCAGTAAAAAAGTTTCGGACAGTACAAATACCAAATGAGCCAAGGTCCATCCGAATCGGATAATTTGTTCGTTAGTAATTGCAAAAAAAAAACGCGCTAAAATGACTGTTTTTTTTTCAATTGTTATTAAACAATAGAAAAATATATTGTATTAATTTTATACTGCACCACTCTTACATACAAAAAGTGTGCAAAATTGTAAGTAAAAATATTCAATTGTTTTTTGCGAAGTGAATTTGTTTATAACTTTTTATGTTTTTTTTTTATTGTTTATTCTCAGCAATCTAAAGGTCGTATAGCAGTCTGCGGATGCACAAAAAAGAACCAAATGAATTGTTGATTTTAAATTGTTGAAACAGATAAACAATGTTGGGTTTCATTTTTTCGTTATAAACAAATAGAATAACTCTTCGACAATTATTGATATCGAAATGCCAATAAGTGGATGTGATAGGTCAGATTTTGGCGCATAATTTAAAAATAAAAAAAATTCTGTACGACCACTAGAAGCCGAGATATAGTTTTTTTTTCAAAAAATCGCTACTGCGTCGTTTATTATTAAGGGATTATTTAAGTAGGAACTGATTGGGAGATAGTTAAACTATTGTATGTAGCAGTTTTCAACTCAATTCACTAGATATACTGAGTATCCGTTGGCTGTCAGATCATTTTTAATGTAATCTATCTCTTTCATCAAGTTCTCGTTGGAGTTGCAGAGAGTTAAGGCTCTATCTAAGAGATTTCTTATAATTCCTTGTTTGGTGTTGTTGGAGTGATTAGATGAATAATTAAGGTATTGCCTTGTGTGTGTGGCTTTTCAGGAAACCAAAGTTCGAATTTGTCTGCCATTTCTTTCAACCAAGACATATAAGAATGGTAATTTATTTTCTACTTCTTTCTTCATGGTGAGTTTAATAGTTGGGCTGATATTGTTGAGATGAAAAAGGAAGTTTCGAAGTTCTTCGTCGTTTCCACTCCAAATAATAAAAATATCTTCTACGTATCTGAGCCATAACTTTGGTTTCTTAGATGTGGATTCAATTGCAAACGTCTCGAACCATTCCATGAAAATATTTGCGACTACCGGTGAGAGTGAAGATCCCATCGGTAGTCCATCATCTTGGATGTAGAATTTTTCCTTTTTTTGAAAATAGGAATTAGTCAAACAACTTTCCACCAAGTCCTTAGTGGCGTGCGGTGGTAAAGATATTCTTTCTGTTAAGGTCTGGTCTTCTTCAAGTTTTTTTCTTATTATTTTTAGTAACTCTTTAACTGGAACGTTGGTGTATAGGCTTTCCACGTCAAAGGTAATAAAATGGTCTTCCGGTTGTACTTCTAGTTCACATATAATTTCTATGAAATGTTGCGAGTTCTTAACCCAGGACGATGTATTTCCTTGTAATGGTCTCAGGATTGGAAGAAGAAATTTGGCAAGTTCAGAAGTCTGAAGCTAAAATACTACACCGAGAACAACAATGGAGAAAACGGAAATTCAAGGAAGCCGCGGTTATACATCAGAACCCGAGTTGTTTTAGTAAATCATCTTTAGATATAAGAGAAGTGTGGAAACCACTTCTTAATAATTGTAAAATAAAACTAAATGCAGCATAAAAAATGGGATTTTGCCATAGCAGGCATGACTACACCCATCTCAGTCACACTCTACTGAATTTACTTTTAGTATAAATAGTCATGTAGCTAAGGGATTTATTTACTTTCACTTGAAAACGGCTAGAGATAACTACTGGCCGAAACGGCGTGATATTCAGCAAAAATAAAGACAATGGAAGTCCAACAGATATCTACTACTTCGCAAGAAACATCGTTGTCTATGACCTTCAAACAAACTCTGGATAATTTTGTTTAACATAAAAAACACATTTCACTCTGTTCTTCTTACTAGGGGATGTAGAGCTGACTTACATGATTTTATTGATTGGTAGGCATGTTTATTAGGGGTGTAGTGGTCTCCATTTTAAAGAGGTTTCCCGTATGCATTTTTAAATTAGTTTCTCTGTCAGCTTTAGCAAAAAAGATGACAAATTAATTGCTCTATAAGACTTCGTCTGAGAGTGGGCTTTTCCAGGTTTCGGTTTAAAGATGATTTTAAACATTTTCCAAGCCAAGGGTAAGTATCATGTAGCTATGCTTAAGATTCTGTAGAGCACTAGAGTGATGAGTTCTTTGCCTTGCTTTAGAAGCATTTGGGGTGATCTCCTTTAGTCCCGGTGCCTTATGTAGCTCTCAAACGATCAACGGTATCCTTTTGTGGGTTATTATCTCTTTTGTAATTCGCCAATATCTCTTCAATTCTTTTTTGGTCAGGGTTGAAAGATTGGTTTTATCATTTGTTGTAGCTTTAGGAATAATGTGCAGCTACGTCATTTTTAGCCAGAATCTTGTTGAAGCCTGATACTTTAGAGATGCTTACGACCTCTTGACATAGCTACCTCCAGAAGTCTCTTTTGACTTCTTTTATTTTTTTGTTGTAACCAGTGTGTTCTGTCCACTCACCAGTTTTTTTGCTATGTTAAGTACTTTACGTGTTTCTTTCCTTAACTTTGATGCTAGGGACCTTTCCCACAAGAGGGCAGTGGTAGTGATAAGAAATTATAATTGCTTCCAGCGGTTGAGCAGAAGTTATGTCAATATTCACATTGTTTCTTATATCTGATTTCAAAAAATCGTATATTGCTTGTTAGTTCAGTATTTTTAAAATGATTTTTAGGTATTTTTGTGAATTACTGTGTATATTTTATTATTTATTGGTTAAATTGCCCATTAAAATGTTCCATTATTTGTATTCATTTTCTAACATGTATAATCATAAAAGTACATTATTTACAGCAAATTTATCAACAAAGAAACTGCTCGAGCTTTTATAAAAACAAAATTATTATAACTACTTTAATTAATTGTAGGTTTTTATGTTCTTTTATTGCAACGCTAATTTACCAGGAAGTCTGGCCATATAGAAAACATTGTTTGGATTTTTGTTACAAATTGTACATCGTCTAATTAAATTATTTTTTTCCTGTACATTTCAAATTTGTTTGTGACAAGCACGGGGCAAAACAAACCTTGATATTTGGAGGATGGCTTAGATTCAAGGTAAAATTTTTCCTTTTGCACTGAATATTTAAATATTTTTGAAACTTAATTTGAAATTGTTTTATTAACTTCGTATTGGCATTTCTTAGACTGGTATATAATTTTTCACAGGAAAATTTTAGATTTGCAATCTACCATTTCGAAAGCTTTCTCACACCCTTTTATAGAATATCAAATTATTCGTGTTTTCCAATTCTGCAAAAAAAATGTTAAAATAAAACTTGACCTTGGATAGCTAGCTAGAGCTCAAACTCGAGATCAGGATAATTTTGCTACCTTAAAATTAAGAAAAGTGTGTCTTTGCTCTTGTTATAGGCTTACAGCCTGTTCTTTCCAACTCAATCATTCATCTCATTTGATGTTGAAATCCAGGACTCTCTTCATCTTTTAGGTGGTCTACCTATTGGTCTTCTGGTTTCCGGTGTTCCATCTCCGGCGATTCTCGCTATCCTGTTGTGCGCCATTCTTCCTACGTGCTCATTCCAGGCTCTTCTGCGCTTCTGTCCCCATCTTACTATATCCTGCATTCCATGTTCCTCGCGTATTGTTGAATTGCGTATGTGATCTCTTAATGTGTATCCCGATATTTTTCTTAGTACTTTCATTTCGGCAGTTCTCAGAGTTCATTTTGTTTTTGTGTTATCAGCTCTCGTCTCTGTTGCGTACGTCATTATCGGTCGAATACAGTCTTGTAGATTTTTGTTTTTGCGTCCTTGCTCATGTATGTGTTGTGCCATATTATATCAGCCAGGCTTCCTGAGATTCTATTTGCCTTGTTTACTTGGTTTCTTACTTCTCTTGTCCTGTCTTGATTTGCGGATATCTCAACTCCTAAGTAATTAAAGGTCATGAGTTGTTCTATTGGTTTGTCATCCACTACTAGTTTGCATCTTAAGGACACTTTGCTTATTACAATTGCCTTAGTTTTATCGATGGATATTTTCATGTTGAATAGCGTGCTTATGGTGTGGAATGCAAATAGAAGTCTTTGGAGATCGTCTTCATTTTCCGAGACTATGACGGCGTCATCAGCGTAACATATTATTGTTATTTCCCCGGTATTCATTCTGTACCCTGGTGCCACTCTTTTGACGTTCTCAATTATTTGATTCATTACTATGTTAAACAGTAATGGACTCAGAGAGTCCCCCTGTCGTAGGCCCGACGCTATCGGAACATCCTTAGTTAGGTTGCCGCTTACTGATATTTGTGTTGTGGTGTTGGAGTTTAGCTGTTCAACTATGTTAATTAAATTGTTTGGGATACCTTTAATTCGCATTATTTGCAGAATATCATCCAGTCTCACCCTATCAAAGGCTTTAGTGAGATCTATAAAGCACATAAAAGCCGGCTTAGTAAATTCAATAGATTGCTATCTGTCTTACGATGAATATGGCATCTACTGTAGATCTGTTTTTGCGGAAACCTTGCTGTTCTTCTGATATTCTGCAATAGTCAGTTATTATACCTTCAAGGATTTTGGTGAATAATTTCATTATTGAATTTAATAAAGTTATTCCTCTATAGTTTTCCGTGATTTTCTTATCACCCTTCTTGAAAATAGATACTGTTATAATTTTATACTTTTCTTCCAATCTCGGGGTATCTCTTGGTCTTTAATTATTTTGTTAAAGAGTTTTGTTAGTTCAGGTTAGTAGGCTGTAAGCCTATAACAAGAGGAATTGTCTTTGCTGCTGTGTTTTTTTATAAGAACGCTCAGTATTCTATATATTTATGTGTGAAAATACGGGCATTTTCAAAATCCCTCCTGCACACTTACACGAGTTGACCTGAAATTATTCGAACTTTATATATATGCAAAAAAAATGGATTCTCATTTGAAAATAAACACTTTACTTTGAAGGTCAGTCCAAGGTCAAAGCCAAGATGACTGTTAGATGTCCTCATTGGTACTGTAGTTTTGCACTGAATACACATAAATCAGCAAAACCACTTTTGCCGCCTATGCTGTTTTCACCGATCTGTCAGAGTTGATATGCGCCGCACAAGGAAGATATATTTATTTATGTTATATTATTTAGTTATACTTAGATTTACAGGGTGATTCTCAGGGAATTTTATCGATCGATTGTAGGAAAACTATAATTAGGAAGAATCTGAAAATTTGACAGTCTACTAATGTGCATGGGAAACAGCCGGCTAACATATTTTCAAGATGGCAGCACTTCTCATTATACCGTAAGTAGATGCCAACTTGCTTATTTTAAATAGAACAGCCTATATATTATTGCATTTTTGACTTTTACGTAAAATTCTTGACATATTTTATGTATAATGTTCTATACTTAAGTCTCACCGTTTTGGACATATTTAAATTTTTATGTCAAAAATGGCGTTTGCTGACCAAAATTTAACTATAAATTTTAAGAAAGTCTTTATTATTTAATTTGGGTTAGTTTTCTTGTAAACGAAGATCGACTTTAGTAGCCTTTTTATGAGATCTTGAAAATTATTAGTACAGAGTTGTCAAAAAAGAAGAATAAAAATTATATTTAAAAAATCGTCAAAAGTTAATTGTGTCAAATAGAAAGCACCTGTCTTTATAATTCTGTCATATTAAGAATTAAAAATAAGGGTAACTTTGTATAAGGTTATCTATTGTCGTTTTGTTATTAGTTGGCCATGACGGCGAGGCGTGGCAAAAATAAAATAATCGAAACCTACAGAATTGTCACTATTTCTTCCCATTTGATATTCGTTAATAATAATCATGCCGAGGAGATTAAATTACACTCACGAAGATTATTTAGGCTTATTTGTTATTTATGGAGAATGTCATAGAATCATTTCAAGAACATGCGATACATTCGCGATCCGATATACGAAGAAACAGAAACTAACAATACCAACTGTTAAAAAGATTATAAAAACTTCAAGAACTTTGGATCTATAATAAAGAAATAGAAATAAATCAGTCGTTAATAAAATAAAGTTCAAATTGACGCCCTTGAACTTCCAAACATTTTTCGCACGCAAGCAGGAACTCTTCATGGGTAGCTTTACTTATTGACTGAGGATTAATGTCTTCAAAAGCTATTCTGACACGCTACATGCAACCTTCCATAGTGGTTAATCCGGTGTTGTATACTTTATTTTTGATTGTCCCCCAAATAAAAAAAAGGTGTGACCCATTCTCGGATATCCATTGATCATAAAATAAGTTTTGCAGATGATTGTTAATTAAATGACTGTTATGTAGAGGCGCTCCATATGTTGATAAAATAGATTTCTATGATGAGCCAGCGGCAAGTTATCTAAATAGTCCACTTAAAAATTTCTCAAGATGTCGAAATAGCGCTCACCTATAAGTTAAAAAACGTATTTTATATCTGGAAGTCTTCAAAAATGGCTAACTTACCATTCAGATTATCTTGGTAGACGCCGTCATTTCTTATAGCACAATACAAGTTAAACTGCCAATACTCTTGAAAATTTAATTCTCTAAATGGATGTACATTTGAGTCGCTCCAATAGTGGGAATTGCGTCAATTAAATCCATTTTTAATGAATTTGGCTTGGTCCGACCAAATAATATTATCCAAAAAAAAACAGCATTTTCTTGTGACCGATGTAAAACAAAATGGCCAAGCCTCTCCACTCGTCGTGGAAAAATCAATGCCTTTTAAATTTTGTACTGTGGAATTTACGTAGTGATGAAAATTGTGTTTCCATAAAATCCTTAAAACTGATGTTTGAGATAACATTATTAACAACTGGTTTATTTCTATTTCTTTTTATTTTAATGGGTTCAAAATTCTTGAAGGTTTGTATAATCTTTTTAGCATTTGGTAGTGTTGGTTTCTGTTTCTGCGGATATCGGATCGCGACTTTCTTATAGGAAAAATTTATAGTTAATTTTGAACCGCAAACATCATTTTTTACATAAAAATTTAAATATGTCCAAAACGGTGAGACTTAAGTATAGAACATTATACATGAAATTTGTCTAGAATTTTACATAGAAATCAAAAATGCTATAAAATATAGGGTATTCGATTAAAAATAAGCAAGTAAACATCTAGTTCCTCTATAACCGAAAGTGCCACTATCAGATTCTTCCTAATTATAGTTTTCCCACAATCGATCGATAAATTGCCCAAGATTCACCCTGTATAAGGAACAGGGGAGGATCCAGCTTCTCTCTTTGGGAGGGGGGGGGGGTGATATCACAAGAGTACAAGCGAAAACAAGTTGTCGACGGAGAGGGGGGGAGACACCAGCAAGAGTCCCATTTCTAGGGTAAAAGGGAGTATCGGCTCTACTTTTCTGAATTTCTAGCTCTTGAAGAGGGAGGGAACGCTCACAAGGGAAAACAAGTTTCCTCCAGAGGGGGGATGTCAGCAGCATACATATTCCTAGTATAAGAGGCAGAATCTGGTCTATTTTCCTGAACTAAAAGCTCTTGGGAGGGGGGGGTGCGATCGCAAGCATACACATTCCTATACTCTATTCATGAACTAGTGAGAGTAATAAAACTGTTACCGAAACCTCCAACGTACCTGCTCCAGTGCCGCAGGTAACTGAGGACTGCCGTATATTTAATTATATTTAAATATTATAAGCTTTTATAAATTTACTGCAACAATAAAATTTCTGATAGTTCAATTTAATTTCTGTCAGTGAGCAAAGTACACCTTACAGTGTGTCCTTAGTGATTTATCTTGTTTGCGCTTCTTTTTATATATTATTTGAGATTAGTGAGATACCCAAAAGATATGGCTTCCACTTCTATATTTATTCGAAAATCATTAAACCAGGGCATTTTTTTCTCAACGAAAAACTTATTACGATGAATGTTTATAATGCCTTAAGATATCAATATCTAGATAATAATGTTAAAAGTTTTGCTGAGATGTGTCCAACATGACAGAAGTTGGAAAATCTATTATATACCGAATACTGAAGGAGAAAGAAACGACTGAAATTGTTAGTACTCCCAAGCCACATTCGAAAAACCTCGTTGGAAGAAGAGATGAAAACTGCAATAAAAAAAGTTATACATACATTTTATTATGAGAAGCAGATCCCAACCGTCAACAAAATTCTTACTAAACTCAATGAAGATAGCGATTTACCTGAGCGCTGGAAATTGCTCAGAGAACTTAATTTTTACTGGGAAAAACCAGATAGGAAATCTGTTCTTATAGATCGTCCGAAAACTGTCCATTGGAGAAGGAAATATCTCTTTGAGGGAAAAGGTAGAGTTGCTAGACATAACACAACTTACAAAATTAGTAATTTAACTGAACTTTTAAAAGATATTTTTGAATAAAGGTGCTACGGAAAATTGGTAAAAATCCACATAATAAAAGAATAAAACAAAATGTGGAAACGCGATCTCATGATCGGTGAGATAAAGGAACCAATTATAATTAATTTGAGCGAAGATAACTTCACTGACTTTGATTAGGATATAGATACGTAATGTTTACCAGTGTAAAAACAATTTATTATTTAAATTTTTCTTTTTGTTGTATTTTATTATTTAATGTTGTTTATATATTTTTTATATATTTTTATTTTACCTTGTCTCATTCTTTTATTTTATATATATTTAATTCCAATTAGCCGTAATTTTTTATTATTTTATTATTGTATTTGTGACTTTTTCTTAAGCGAGTAGAATAAACATGTTTATTTTATTTTTTGGGGCTAGCGGATTTCCATATAATAAAGTAAATTAAATTAAGATATCAGTGCAATTGAAATAAAAATAATTATGTCTAATTTTACCTGTAACATATAAAAACTATTTACATTTAAATTCATTTTTAATCTTTAATTGTAATTCTGCAGATGGTTTAAGAAATAAATAAACTGAAACGTCAAGTGCCCTAAAAAGGTTTTTAATTACTAATAAAATGACCGGTAGCCCCAAAAAAATTTTAATATTATATGGACGAATTTATTTTTTATATATGTTTAACTTTTTGTCTTTTTGACAATGGATATTTTGTAAGTATTTAAATTATAACTTAGATTTTTTGAGAGAATAAGACTACGTTCTCGTCTGAATGTGTCTAAAACGGTTTCTATGCCAAAATTCAAAATAATAAAAATACAGTTGTGATTTGTGTTAAATATGTCAAAATTATCTACATTTTGTAATGTATGTGAATTATTAAGAAATCGTAAGAAATAAAATAATATAATAAAAACTTTTTATTTTAAGTTTGTAACACTTCACACTTCCAAATATCTATTGTTATCCAACCCAAATAGTCCATTATTATACACCGGTATTTTTGATTATAAAACTTCTGACCCATTCCTATGAAAAATATATATGTTTAACAGATTTTGCCAAAGACACCGGACCAAAGAACACAGGTAGCTTGCGAAGAGAAAGAGGGTAAAAAATTATTTTTTACTCTCTCTAATTCTTGAATATAGTATAAGAGGCAAAATCGGGTCTCTTTTCTTGAACTCAAGGCTCTGGAGGGGCGATCGACCCCCCCCCCCCTGGATCCGCGCCTGAATAAGGAATGAAGTGAATATATTCGCTTGCTAGATAAAAAATATAAGCACACATATATAGTTTACGGCGGTAATTTAGATTTACTGTAAAGTAATAGTGATAATAAAAACATAATCGAGAATTTTGCTCTTAAGTGTGTTATTCTTGTGATAATAATTAATTTTTTTATTTACTTTTAGCTTCCTTTTTACCGACTTGCTATAGAAACGACCCCGAACTAAATAAATGTTTATTGGATGCTACAAATGCAGTGCGACCTTATGTAGGTAAGTGTTAATATTTATTTCCTCTCACGTAGCAAGCTTATCGCAGTTTAAGCCAGGAGAAAATCTATCTATTTCATATAATAAAAATAAGCGAAAAATTCAATAACCGTGAGGCAGATTGTAAAAATATTTTAAATTTTTCTTGCTGTGACGCTGAAATATAAAATTGAGGCCTTTCCTCTTACAACCCTTACAGAAGGGGAATATTGGTAAATTACTTAAATGTTCCTGAATGCTTTCAGTGGTTCTAGGATTATAGAATTTGGCATTTGGGTAAGGTTCAACATATATTTAAGGTAGTTCATCTGCTAACCGATTTTCTATATAGTATTTTGACGTTTTTGATTTCAGCAGCTTACAAGAGCCTGAGTTCACTATGTAGGTCAATATATTAAATCAAGATAAAAGTTAAACATGTATACGATATATAGTATTAGATCGAGATCAAGGTTTAACAAAGATAAAATAAACTTAGTACGTGACATATTATCTCTCAGGCCCACGTGATAAAACCAGTGTTCCTTTGTACTTCTCTTCAAGAAAGGGAAGGGCATCATTTGATTCAGTTTCCATAGTAAACTTTATGCTACGGTGTTGTTGATTTAGATGGTCCAGGAAATTGTGGAGGTTATCTGCGCCATGCGGCCAAACTACGAACGTATCATCTACATATCTGCACCAAAATTTAGGTTTTAGAGGAGCAGAAGATAAGGCGTTCCTCAAAAGCTTCTATGAAGACGTTATCTACCACAGGTGATAGCGGAGATCTCATGGCCGCTCCCGAAGTCTGCTTATAGAAAGTTCTTTGAAAAGTAAAATAAGTGGAAATCAGACATGCTTTATTAATTCTAATAGGGTGGAGTCCATGTTGTTGTTTCGTAATATGTCAGATATTATGGACTACAAAGGATTCGGTTTTTCCTGTAAAGGGATGTAAAGGTTTAGTCAGATATTTACCTATTTTGTAGGTTGGTGAGTCTATTGCTCTGACGATTGGACGTGGAAGTAAATTTTCTTTATGTATTTTAGGCAGTCCGTAGAGACCTGGAATCTTGGAGCTGCTTGGTTTAACGGCTTTCTTTTCTTCTGGAGTGAGACTCGATGAATTAATTAGAGATGTGAGGCATTGTAACTTATAGGTATGGAAACCCTGGAATTACGTAGAATATATTTACCTATTCTTTTTGGATTTAATATAATCAGGAACAGCATTGACTTTTCTGGCCTTCTTTAACTGATTCACTTCCGCGTTCTTCCATGCGATACTTATCTTTTCCACATGTTCTCGGTTAACGGAAGCCGTAGTGATGTTTGTACAAATAATATAATGAATCGAATTCTATAACAGTTTAGCACATATATTCCCTCTAATTTCGATCTTGAATGCTCCCTACTTACATTCAAAAAAAAAATATTAAAATCGTTTTTATATAACACTTGGATATTTGTGCGTTGAAAGTGTATTACTACATAACTTTGTAAGGTTGTAATTTTTTTTTAATTGAAAGGAACAAAAGTACTTAGTCGTTTCACTTTTATTCAATCTTGTATAATAATTGTCATTCTCCGAACGATCCGATTAATATTTTCATTAATAACTTCCTCTTCATTTCAGAAAAGGGATTACCAGAACTTAGAGTTCCGCCATTCGAACCATTTACTATACCGCAAATTCATTTAGAACAAGGAACGAATTCACTGAATTTTAAAGCGGATCTAAAAAATGTCGTGGCACATGGTTTGTCAAAATATCAATTTTCCAGATTTGAGTAAGTATTTACAAGAAACAAAAGAAAGTGTATTTCCAAAAAAAAAATCCTATGTACTAGTTCAAATGGAGTTTTTGTTATTTGTATTATCCATAAAATTTTTTAAATTTAAAAAATTAAAAATCATAAAGATACAGAATGAGTTCCAAAGTTTAATCTTGGCATCATTCAAGATTTGTATTCTTAATATATATATATATATATATATATATATATATATATATATATATATATATATATATATATAACAATAGCTTACAAAATCTAAAAATAAACACATAATCCTTATGCTACTATACTTTTTAAGGTCAAATATCAAGGTCATTTCAAGTCAAAGGAAAAAGATCACAGCATGTCATGAAATGTTTCGTATAAAATTGTTGGGTGGCATGGGGGCTAAGTGGGGGTGACCTTGAAAAAAACTGGCTGTGACATTCAAGGTCATTTGAAGCTCAATTTCAAAATTTAAAAAGGAAACTCTCAATTTGACTTCCGAAAATGAAAAAACCGATCAATTTTACTGTAATTTCATCATCCTATATGACCTCAAGGTTAAGGTCCAATATGAAGGTAATTTTTAGGTCAAACGAATATCTTCAACGTTATTATTTTATAAAATATTTCATACTAAAATTGTAAGATGACAAAGTTGCTCTGGTCTCGATCTTCAAGGCTATTTAAAAAAATTCATTCGTTCAAAATTGTTAGCAAAAACTGCACTTAGTAATATGTGCATGATTAACTACATTTAGCACCACCCAGAGACGTGGACGTAGTAGTTTTTATTCTCTTCAGGGTGCTTGTTTAAGGTAATTCCTTTCGTCTCTAACCATTCGGGTGCTTATTTTCGGTGAGTCCTCTCGCCTCTTACCATCGAGGTGCTTGTTTTCGGTGAGTCCCTTGCCTTTAACCATCGGAGTGCTTGTTTTCTGAGTCCCCTCGTCCCTTATCATTTTGTATGACCATGTTAAAGGTTTCATAAGAATTTATTTCAGTAAGTGTTTAAAATAGTTACCTCAACTTCAATACACTTATTGGACAGCACTTCAAAAGATTACACACAACTTCGGAGCATTTCATGTATTATTTTGGCACAAGTATCTCTGAATCGCTTCATCATGTTTTCACGAGTCTTTATAAACTTCGCTCTTCAAACAACGCCATAAACAAAAAACTGGTGACGGAAGGTTTGGTGATCTTACGGGCCACTTTACTGAACCTCCTCAAAGTATGTCGGCAGTCTGACATCGAAGTTGGTAGATGGCAGGTGCAATATCCTGCCGACATACTTTTAAATTTATCGTTCATGTATCAGTTATTTCTTGCTAATGTTGCTCTCGGTCCGATACAGCTCCACTGAAGAGATCATGAGGTGATCGAAAAGTGAATGGAGAGAGGACCAGAGCGATATTTGCAGGAAATAAACTGTTTGTATGTATATTTTTCATATTCTCTGCCTTAAAGGAAAATTACATATATAACAAACTATTTAAATACGGCAAAAAGATTTCCTTATTTCTTTCTGAAATTTTGATTTATTTAATATATATATATATATATATATATATATATATATATATATATATATATATATATATATAAATATATATATATATGTATATATATATATATATATATATATATATATATATATATATATATATATATATTTATGAAATTTTCACGTCGATGCCGTTAAACATTAATTATGAAAAATACAACTTTTAAATGAATTTAAATGCACAGTAATTATTTTACTTACTCACAAATACATAAGTAGTCAATAACATCACACATAGATACGTATAATAAACCAGTTTCTATGGATATAGGTAGGGGAAGTGTGGGTAGTCTAAGGCATCATTTAAAATTGTCAAATTAAACCGGAAAGGATATGATGGAGCGAAGTTTGCAATCACTGTTTCGCTTTTTAATTCATTTACATGCGGAGATGCATTTAGTTGTACGTTTGCTGAATGTGATTTCAGCACTACAACGGCATAATGTGGATATGACCACTGCTATTGCATCTCACACGGAGGAATCCGTGAAAGCCGCATAAACGTATATATATATATATATATATATATATATATATATATATATATATATATACTATGTAAGTGAAAATGTACACTTGGAGAAATAAGAAAGAGCAAAAAAGTAGTACGCAGTTTAAATTTTCAAGCCTTTTTACCCAACTTTCCCCTATTCCCTATCTGAACCCATATTTATACCGTTTTTCGCAATTAACATTATAAAAATCATCCATACAACTTTTGTCACTGCTAAAAGCGATAATTTTATTGGGAAATTAATGTTATTATTTAAAATTACTGAGGTATAACCTACATTAACTAAATATTGAACTCGTCAATTTATTTTCCAGTTACATTATAATTATTAGTATATGAAATCTTTAAGTATATACAAAATTTATTATGAAATTTTGAAGCGAAATAAATAAATAAAAAATGGAATGACCCTGGGGAAACGGTATTCTTTTTCGACTACCTGCCATGAAAAAATATAGGAAGTATTAGGGGGACTGGAAAGTAATGTCGTTGCTGCGTATGTCGATATTTGTTTTTCATTTATCAACTCATTGTGTACTTGAAAGTTGTGGGAAATACATTATATTGACTTGTTTTCTTGTAAATAATTAAATCTTAATGTTTTTTGCAATTTATGGTGATATGGTCAGCCAAATACAGGAGAAGTGTAGTAACACAACAGTTGCGACCAACAATATTCGCGATAACTAATGTAAAACATAAACAGAAGTTTTTGTTTAATTTCCACCATATTTTGTAGTTTAGAAAACACATAACGCGTGTCGCTACGATGTAGCTTCTTCGGATGTTTGATGTACTTTGAATAGTTACTCTTTAAGACACAATTTTGTTTACTTATTCTAGGTACTAAAATTAAAATTTAAAGGGTGTATTACTTCAGCTGTTACAACAAATTAGATCGGCATTATACAAAATGCATTGTCAAATCAATTATTTGGATTTTTCCTAAATATTACTGGTTTTGTCTACCTGCTTCCATAAATCAGAAATTACATGTTTTTGTTTTATATTACTTAGAAATTCTCTCTGTACTCTTATTATGAAAAAAGATTTAATAGAGGTGATCGATTAAGTTCGATTTGTTCAGTTAATAGTATTTTTGAATTTTTTAAACGATTTATCTCGAGACTCTCACATAAATTTAGTTTTTATCCTTTCTTTTCTAGGTATCAAATTTTAAATTCGTCATTTAAATTATGGTTTTCATGAATGAGGTGGTTTGCATATGTTGAGTTATTTTTATTAAGGAGGAAACTTCTTTTATGTTGTGTAATTCTTGTTTTAAATGATCTGCCTTTTTGTTCTATATATGTTTTGGGCACGAACCGCATTGTAGTTTGTCGACTCCCGATTTATTTTCTTTGTTTTTTCCTTTGACATTTTTTATATACTTTCTTAGAAAGTATAAAGTGAGATCTATATGCTACTTTTATGGTTTTTTTGGTTAAAAATTTGGTTCCTTTTCTGAATGATCGCCAAAATAAGATATTGTTTTGAACGGACCTTTTTTGTCTTTTATAAGGGGGTACAGTTCAGAAATGATTTTATTTTTTAATTTATTGGACGTTATTGAATTTATCGTAGAAGGAGAGTAACCGTTATTGACTACTGTTTGTTTTATTAAATTTAATTTTTTGTTAAAAATTTGTGGAGATAAAGGAAAATTTGTACGCCTGTGGATCATAATGTGATATGCTGCTAATTTGTGTTATTTTGAATGTAGAGAAGAATTACGGATTGTTGTGTCCGTGTGTGATGGTGTATGGTAGATGGAAAATTCATATTTGTTTGAGCTTTTCGTAATTGTGAAATCTAAGAAATTAATTGAATTAGCCAATTTTGTTCCTATTATGAACTTTATATTTTTATGTATTGAGTTTCAGTATTCTAGAAATGCATCTAGTTGTTTGTTCCGACAAAGCACGCTATAATATCATCTACATATCTGCACCAATATAAAAAATTATGTATAGTTTTATTATTGTGTATAGTTGTTTCAATGTCATTCATAAATATTTCTGCTAATAAGGGGCTTATTGGGCTTCCCATTATGAGACCTTCCTTACTGCTAAAAAATTCAATATTAAAGGAGAAATAATTTCGGTCAAGGTAAGTTTCTAAACGATAAATGATATCTGTTTGAATGGTCGGATTTACTTGATGAGCCACCGGTTTACAAATGTTCCTTTATCTCCACATATTTTTAACAAAGAATTAAATTTAATATAACAAATAACAGTAAATAACGGCTACTCTCCATCTATGAGAGATTCAATAATGTACAATAAACTAAAAAACAAAGCCATTTCTGAAGTTATTTTATTTTGGAAACCATTCAGAAAAAGAAAAATTCTTAAACAAAATAAACCATAAAAGTAGCATATAGAACTCACAATTCTCTAGGAAAATATATAAAAAATGCCAGAGCAAAAAACAATAAAGAAAATAACTTGGGAGTCCACCAATTACAATGCGGTTCGTGCTCCAAAACATGTATAGAGCAAACATGCAGATCATTTAAAATAAGAATTGCAGAACATAAAAGAAATTTCCTCCTTAACAAAAATAACTCAACTTACGCAAACCACCTCATTCATGAAAGCCACAATTTTAATGATGAAATTGAAATTTGATACCTAGAAAAGAAAGAACAAAACTAAATGTATATGAGAGCCTCGAGATAAACAGTTTAAAAAATACTATTAAATGGCCAAATCGAACTTAATCAATCACCTGTATTAAATCTTTTTTCATAATAAGAGTTCAGAGAGAATTCCCAAGTAATATAAAACAAAAATATATAATTTCTGATTTATAGAAGTAGGTAGACAAAACCAGTAATATTTAGGAAAAACTCAAATAATTTATTTGACAATGCATTATGTATAATGCTGATCTAATTTGTTGCAACACCTGAGGTAATCTACCCTTTTAATTTTAATTTTAGTACCTAAAATAGGTAAAAAAAATTGTATCTTAAAGAGTAACTATTCATAGTACATCAAATATCCGAAGAAGCTACATCGTAGCGAAATGCGTTATGTGTTTTCTAAACTACAAAATATAGTAGAAATTAAACAAAAAATTGTGTTTATGTTTTACATTATTTATAATATATTTCTATCAAGAAAAAGCCACTACAATTCAAAATGTTCGAGTTGTTTATCCAAGTGTATTACACGTTCATGTCAAAGTTGGTTTTCTTAGTTCAATTCAAGGTAATTTTGATTTTTCTGACACGTATTAATCAGCAAAACCAAAAATTTTAGGAAATGATATGTTAGGGGTGGATATGCTAGTGCATTAGAAAATAGTGGGGTTAAGAGTTTAAAGTGACATGTGTAACAATATGTGATCTAAGCTTAAATAGAATTTAATTTTCGAAAACACCCACTATCTTCACTGTTGGCAGTACTTATGTTTATTTTTAACTTTAAAAAAAAAAGAAGATACCAAGTATAAAAAATTTATACTTGATAACTATTAGAGATAGAACCTAATCGAAACGTCGTACAAATAAACAAAAATAAATGTATTTTTTGTTAATTCCTTTGTTTGAAATTTTAGTTTTGACGTCCCCAATCTTCAGTTTTTTTGTGAAGCAAAAATTCCAGGTCTGAATCTAGAAGGTGATTATACCGTTACAGGGAGAGTACTTATAGCACCCATTGAAGGAAATGGAAAATTTACTGCACACATAGGTAAGTTATTCATTTACACTTAAGATTCAAATATTATTTTCTCTAATTTTCACCAAAATTGGTATGAAGGAGTTTTCGCACATAATAATCTGACATTATTATTTAAAAATTCAATCTGAAGGACAAGGGAAATGAAAGTCTTCTTACAGGCACTCACGAAGTGCACATCACTTATTATAGCATAAGTATTGAGAATATCATTATTCAGAAAGATAGTAACTATGTATTTAAAAGAATTTTTATAAAGAGACAGGAGCTTGAAAATGTTGATTAGTTACCAGTATATGGTTCAAATTCAGCAAATGTGGCATATGATAATTTTTTGTGTATTTTCTCAGTGCTTTTAGATACGATTTTTGTCATTAGGAAGTATAACTCTCCTTCGGTATTGGTTTCTTGGATTACTGCAGGCATTAGAGTGTCCTGCATACACAAACGTGTTTTATACTTCAAAAAAAACAACAGGACAAATTACAGCTGAATATTTTAATATGCGCTGTAAAATATTAAAGAATGTTATTGTAAAAGCTAAACAGTTAAGTAATAGGAACCATATTAATTCCTTTGAAAATAAAGTTAGGGCTACCTGGCAAGTTGTTAAACAAATTACTGATCGAAAATACAAAACCAGTACAGTTATTGAAAACTTTTCTCCCGAATTTAATGACCCTTTTAAGATCGTCAATAGTTTATATAATAATTTTATAAATTTATGCCCTACCGTTGACTTTCAATGTCATAATTTTGCAAATTGCAGGGAGAGTAACAAAATTCCATTTATTTGTTTCCTGCTGATTCTGATGAGATATTAAAGGTTATAAAGGGTTTAAAAAACAAGAAGTCGGTTGAAGATGATCATCCACCTATTTCTATTTTAAAAGATGTAGGTGACTTTGTTTCTGAGCCTTTATCTTGTATTGTAAATTTGTATTTTACAACAGGTATTTTTCCAAGTAAGCTAAAAATTCTGTAATATCAGATAAACAAAATGGCTTGAGAAAAGGGAAATCCACAATAAGAGCTTTGTATCAAACACTTATACAAATTCTAGAATCACTAAATAAAAAAAAAGCAAACATTGGCCATGTGTCTGGATCTGTCTAAAGCCTTTGATGCTGTGGATCATTTTTTGTAAATTGCACCACTATTGCAAAATAAAACTCAACGCAATCTACATCAAATTTCTTAATTTTGACAGTGTTTCATTCCAGACATGTTCTGTTTAAAGTAGCGCCATATTAAATATGTGTTTTTCTACAAAATCCAAATAAGGCTATTAAAATTTGGTCATATGTGATGGAAAATTTATTTGTTTTTGACCGTGTATAAGGTAACTTCATAAAGTAACTATTTTTGAAAACGTAGTTTGTGTATAAAAGTAATACACTATACAGGGTGTCCAAGATAAGGATCCTAACCATGGGGATCTCGGAAACAGTTGGAGATACGAGGTCGGTTAAATTAGAGAAAAGTTGCGCAATTTAGTGCTAAATTAAACGCAATTTAAAAATTTCAAAAATTCAAAATACTTCCGGAGATTTCCGGAAAAAACCGAATTTTGGCAAAATCGTTTTTAATTTTTGTAGGCTTTATTTAAAGATATATCAAAAAATAAAAGGTAGATTCTTCTTGCCACTTTTTATTTTTTATAATTTGGTCTAAACAAAATTTAAATCCGACGTTTCGTTTCTGAGATACCATCATGAACTTTCATTTTTTATATGGAACAAAAAAAAGTATCTCATGTATTTGATAGCATTTTTTATTACAAATTCAACGGTGTATCACACTTGCATATCAAGTGTGTAGTTCATTGGCTTTTATAAAACTGATATACCTTTCTCTCTCGCTCTCATGGAGCTCTTATGGAAAGTACTTGAACTACGTATTCGATATGCAAGGGTGATACATCGTTGAATTTGTAATAAAAAATGCTATCAAATACATGGGATACTTTTTTTTGTTCCATATAAAAAATGAAAGTTCATGATGGTATCTCAGAAACGAAACGTCGGATTTAAATTTTGTTTAGACCATATTATAAAAAATAAAAAGTGGCAATGAGAATCTACCTTTTATTTTCTGATATCTCTTTAAATAAAGCCTGCAAAAATTAAAAACGATTTTGCCAAATTTCGTTTTTTTCCGGAAATCTCCGGAAGTGTTTGAAATTTTTAAATTTTTTTAACTGCGTTTAATTTAGCACTAAATTGCGCAACTTTTCTCTAATTTAACCGACCTCGTATCTCCAACTGTTTCCGAGATCCCCATGCTTAGGATCCTTATCTTGGACACCCTGTATAATTAAGACAAACAAGTACACAGTGTCGTCAGTAAAGGCAGCATTAGGGGAAAAATAAATTTTTGTTTAACTTTATTTAAAGTTTATGATTTTTTTATCAGAAATTTTGAGTCTTTTCAATTAAACTATTTTCTTAGTATTAATGTTATATTAATATTTAATATTAACTTTTAGGCACAAACCACGTTTTCAAAAATAATTGTTTTATGAACTTACCCTTTACAGAGTCAAGAACAAATAAACTTTGCATCACATGTGAACAAATTTAGAAAAACACACATTTTATATTCTTACTTTAAAAAAAAATATATCTGAAATGAAGCATTGTCAAATTTAAGAAGTTTTATGTACGTTGCGTTGAGTCTTATATTCCAACAGTAGCAATGGGAAAAAAATCTAAATTACCTTATTCAGCTGAAATTTTGCATATTAGCTAAATGTTTCATTTAGAAAAACTTTTTCGTCGCTGTTTCGAGATATAATCCCACGACTGAATATTTTTTTTGAAAAAAAATAAAATTTGACAGATAATGCTGATCACGTGATTACGATTCATTGGTAAATTTTCATCTCGATCAAAGTAGAGAATATTGCCAAAGTCAAATTTCGAATAAAGCTGTTAATATGATATATATATATATATATATATATATATATATATATATATATATATATATATGTATATATACGCTTATTTTATCACAAAATATTAAATTTTAGATTTAACATTGCCCCAGAACTCCCTAAATAAAGCAATCTAAAGAATACGGCATACAGTGCTAAAACTACCATTCTTCGATTGCGGGGAAATCCAGACATTAAACGGCGCGGTGACATGGTGCTTCCCCGATTTCAGAGCGTGCCATCACCACTGCCATAAAAGCAAAAAGGCAGCGGGGTAATTAAGGACATTACGCTCTTTTATAGTCAACTTGTCCTTTTTCCGATCGAGCTTAGCTCTCGGTGGCCATGTTGACCGTTCTATTTGTTAGGCAGCTCGTGGTTCTTAAAGTAGGTGGTTCTTTGACAACATAATATACTACAGAAGATAAAGGTCGTGCACGTATCTTAATTCTTGAAATTGACACCGTCGATAAAAAGACGAGGTCAGCGGCGCGTACGAGTTACTGAACCAACACGTCCTGACTTAAACATAATTACCAGAACATGACCAAGTGGAGAAAATCTAATATTGAAATTACCACTAATAGTAACTTTGTGTTGGCCTTCGATCATACCCTATAGATTTAAACAACAATAGATTTGTTTGAAGGCTATTTATGGTCGGTGGGGAAGAGGCTTTTTTGATGTTTGACACACATAAACATGTTTACTTATCATTTCTTTCAGTTTAATTGCTTGTCGTGGTTCTTTTCAGTGTTTTTAAATGTTAGAAATTACTATAAATGCGAAGTTTGCAATTAATATTAACCAAAATAGGATTTAAAAACTTATTTTTATTGGTAAATATGGTTAGATATTGTTTATATATTGAAAATAACAAGAATAATAATTTAGGCAACCATAAATTCATTTCTTGAATTGACATACCGATTATCATACGATACTCTTTTAAATAATGCAATTAGAAAATGATAGCATAAAATCGGTATTTGTGTACCAAGAGATGAAGTATCTATTGTTTATCAACACTTTTTCAAATATAAATAAAAATATTATTACGTTATTCAGCGTTCAAACAACCGGGCCCTAGTTCTAACGTTATGCTAAGGTGTTGGCTATAAAGTGAGGAATACCGATCTTGACAAATAAATCCCGAACGTGACAGTGGAGAGTAAAACAATCCCGAACTTGACTTGCAGAAAACAGTACTGAATAAAAAAAAAACAGTGAAGAAAAATTAACTAAAAGTCAAGGACGAGTGTTACTTGATAACCTCTTCTTAAATGACTCATTCCTTAGAAGTGGTCCTTTGATAAAATAAAATTTAATTAATCTTCGTTAACTTTGAGCTTCACTCATTCCACTTCTATCCCGGTGAACCGAGATGAAAGGTGAGGCGGCTAGAGTTTTCATTCTAGTCGGGAGATTTGGCGGGGCTTCACCAACCATCCCTGATTTGTGTTAAAACTTCGGTTTTACACAAATAGTTGATAACGAACTTACACGTTTCCTAAAGAACGAAATTAATCCCATAAACCCGGTAAATAGGTCCGTATTCTCGGAGATGGGTATAAAAATATCGAATAATATCGAGGTGCAGTGACGTCTCGTTAAAATCGAAAAATAATTAAAATTGCGAAAGGTAGTTGAAAGAGACCCTTGAAAAAAGTTATTTAAAATTCGGTAAATTCAAAATTAAATTACAAAAAAAAAACACTCATAATCAGTTAATATGACACTGTATTTTAATTAATTTATCTTCATACTTATAAAATAAATTAATAAATAAAAATTATTTGGAATTTACTTGTAAACACAATGATATCTATCACGTTAGCATAATGTGCAAGTGATAAAATATATAAGAGCACTTAGTCACACCCATTATAGGAAACAAAGAGAAAGTAATCAATCAAATGCACAATGCATTTTTCTTATTGCATTAAAATAATTTATTTATTGCACTGATCCAATAGATGATATACAGGGTGTCCGGAAATTTTACTTGTATACAATGAAACATGAAAAAAATTTCATGTGAACGTAGACCCGTAAAAGCCTCATAAGAAGGCTATAACCGTCTAAAAGGGGCCCTCTCATATCGTTTTTTATTAGCATCAGATCAAAACAGGATTTTCAGTCAAAACCGAAACCGAATCAGCGGCCTTGGTTTCAATTTCGGCCGAACCCGAAACTTATTTAAATATGTTAAATTTCTAAATATCTGAAATCAAGTGTATTTTTTACACATATACAGACAGTTAACTAGGCGCGGATCCAAGGGAGGGGCGGTGGGGGGGGGCGATCGCCCACCTCCCCCAAGAGCTTTGAGGTCAGAAAAATAGACCCGATATATCCTCTTATACTATAGTTTATTCAAGAACTAGAGATAGTACTAAATCATTTTTTACCCTTTTTTTTTCTTCGCAAACTATCTGCGTTCTTTAGTCCTGTGTTTTTGGCAAAATCTTTCATTGGAATGGGTTAGAAACTTTATAATCAAAAATACCAGTCTATAATAATGGACTGTTTGGGTTGGATAACAATATATATTTGGATGAAGTGTTAAAAAGGATTTTGATCCCTATCAAAGGCGTCGGAAAGAGGTTTATCTTATCACTAAGTATTTATGGCATAGCATATTATTTCGGTAATAAACTTAAAATAAAAAGTTTTTGTAATATTATTTCATTTCTTATTATTCTAAGTTATAATTTAAATACTTACAGAATACCCATTGTCAAAAATACAAGAAGTTAAACATATATAAAGAAAATAAATTTGTCCATATAATATTAAAATTTTTTTGGGGTTATCGGTCATTTTATTATTAATTAAAAACATTTTTAGGACATTTGACGTTTCAGTTTATTTATTTCTTAAACCATTTGCAGAATTACAATTAAACACTAAAAAGGGATTCATATGTAATTAATTTTTATATGTTTCAGAAAATTTAAATAATAAATTGTGTTTACTCTGGTAAACATTACGTATCTAATTCGTAATCAAAGTCAATGAATCTATCTTCGCTCAAATTCATTATAATTGGTTCCTCTATCTCACCGATCATGAGATCAAGTTTCCACATTTTCTTTTCTTCCGTTATTATATGGATTTTTTCCAATTTTCTGCAGTAACTTTATTAAAAAAAAATTTTAAAAGTTCAGTTAAATTACTAATTTTGTAGGTTGTGTTATTTCTAGCATCGCTACCTTTCACTTGAGAAAGATATTTCCTTCTCCAACGGATATTTTCCGGACGACCTATAAGAACATATTTCCTATTAGTTTCCTATAGTAGATATCTGTTGGACTTCCATTGTCTTTATTTTTGTTGAATATCACGACGTTTCGGCTAGTAGTTATCTTTAGCCGTTTTCAAGTGAAACTAAATAAATCCCTTAGCTACATGACTATTTATACTAAAAGTAAATGCAGTAGAGTATGACTGAGATGGGTGCAGTCATGCCTGCTATGACAAAATCATTTTTTTTATGCTGCATTTAGTTTTAGTTTACAATTACTAAGAAGTGGTTTCCACACTTCTCTTATATCTAAAGATGGTTTACTAAAACAACTCGGGTTTTGATGTATAACCGCGGCTTCTTTGAATTTCCTTTTTCTCCAGTGTTGTTCTCGGTGTAGTATTTTTGTTTCAGACCATTTTATGTGGTGTTCATGAGTCCAGGCATGGTTGGCGGCACCAGATTTTTCTGTTTCTCCTCGAGATGTGCATTATTGGTGTTCTTGGATCCTTACGTCAAGAGGTCTCTATTTTCGTCAACGTAAGAATTGCCACATTCACATGGTATCTGATATATACAGTTTTTCATGTCTCTTTGAGTTGTTGGTTTGACCCTAGTGAGCCGACTTCTCAGAGAGTTAGTTGAATTGAAAGCAACGTTGATTCTATATCTTTTTCCTATCTTTCTAACTTTTTCTGAAATGTCTTTAACATAGGGGATGTTCGATACTGGTTTTCGTTCTTCATTCGTTGTCGATATTGTCCTATTTCTGCGTTGTTCAAGAAATTTATCCACTAGATATATTGGGTATCCGTTGGCTGTCAGATCATTTTTAATGTAATCAATCTTTTTTATCAAGTTCTCGTTGGAGTTGCAGAGAGTTAAGGCTCTATCTACGAGATTTCTTATAATTCCTTGTTTGGTGTTGTTGAAGTGATTAGATGAATAATTAAGGTATTGTCCTGTGTGCGTGGCTTTTCTGTAAACCGAAGTTCGAATTTGTCTGCCATTTCTTTCAACCAAGACATCTAAGAATGGTAATTTATTTTCTACTTTCTTCTCCATGGTGAGTTTAATAGTTGGACTGATATTGTTGAGATGAAAAAGGAGGTTTCGAAGTTCTTCGTCGTTTCCACTCCAAATAATAAAAGTATCGTCTACGTATCTAAGCCATAACTTTGGTTTCTTAGATGTGGATTCAATTGCAAACGTCTCGAACCATTCCATGAAAATATTTTCGACCACTGGTGAGAGTGAAGATCCCATCGGTAGTCCATCATCCTGGATGTAGAATTTTTCCTTTTCTTGAAAATAGGAATTAGTCAAACAATTTTCCAACAAATCCATAATGGCGTGCGGTGGTAAAGATGTTCTTTCTGCTAAGGTCTGGTCTTCTTCAAGTTTCTTTCTTATGATTTTTAGTGAGTCCTTAACTGAAACGTTGGTGTATAGGCTTTCCCCATCAAAGCTAATAAAATGTGGCAATTCCTACATTGGCGAAACAAAGAGACCTCTTGACGTAAGGATCAAGGAACACCAAAAATGCACATAAAATGGTCTGAAGCTAAAATACTACACCGAGAACAACATTGGAGAAAACGGAAATTCAAAGAAGCCACGGTTATACATCAGAACCCGAGTTGTTTTAGTAAACCATCTTTAGATATAAGAGAAGTGTGGAAACCACTTCTTAGTAATTGTAAACTAAAACCAAATGCAGCATAAAAAAAAATTTAATTTTGTGATAGCAGGCATGACTGCACCCATCTCAGTCATACTCTACTGCATTTACTTTTAGTATAAATAGTCATGTAGCTAAGGGATTTATTTAGTTTCACTTGAAAACGGCTAGAGATTTCTACTAGCCGAAACGTCGTGATATTCAACAAAAATAAAGACAATGGAAGTCCAACAAATATCTACTATTTCGCAACAGATTTCCTATCTGGTTTTTTCCAGCAAAAATTAAGTTCCCTGAGCAATTTCCAGAGCTCGGTTCTTTTAATTTTAGGTAAATCCCGATCGTCATTGATTTTAGTTAAAATTTTGTCGACGGTTGGAATCTGCTTCTCATAATAAAATATATGTACAACTCCTTTTATTGCAGTTTACATCCCTTCTTCCAACGAGGTTTTTCGTCTGCCTGTGATCGAATGTGGCTTGGGAGTACTAACAATTCCAGTCGATTTGTTCTCCTTCAGTATTCGGTACATAGTACATTTTCCAACTCTTGTCATGTTGGAACACATCTCAACAGAGCTTGTAACATTATTATCTACATATTGATATCTTAAGGCATCATAAACATTCATCGTAATAAGTTTTTCGTTGAGGAAAAAATGCCCTGGTTTAACGATTTTGGAATAAATGTAGATGTGAAAGCCATATTTTTTGGGTATTTCACTAATCTCAAATAATATAAAAAACAAGAACAAAAAAGATAAATCATTAAGGACACACTGTAAGGTGTACTTTGCTCACTGACAGAAATTAAATTGTTGCAGTAAATTTATTGAAGCTTATAATATTTAAATATAATTAGATTTACCGCAGTCCTCAGATACCTGCGACACTGGAGCAGGTACGTTGGAGGTTTCGGTAACAGTTTTTTTACTCTCTTCAATTCTTGAATAGCGATCGCCCCTCCCCTTTCCAAGAGCTTTGAGTTCAGCAAAATAGAACCGATTCTGTCTTTTATATTAGGAATGTATATGCTGCTGGTACTCTCCCCCCCCCCCCCCCCGCTGACAAATTGTTTCTCTTTCGGTAGTCCCCCCACACGAGCTTTGAGTTCAGGAAAATAGACTCGATTTTCCCCCTCCTGTCGGCAACTTGTTTTTTCTTGTGATCGCCCACCACCTATCTAAGAGCTTCAAATTCGGGAAAATAGACCTGACCCTGCCTTTTACACTAGAAATGGGAATGTTGCTGGTGTCTCCCCCCCCCCCGGTCGATAACTTGCTTTCGCTAGCCATACTGTACTTTTGTGATATCACCGCCCCCCCCCCAAAAAAAAAAGATAGGCTGGATCCGTCCCTGCAGTTAACGTACATAATTTTGCGCAGAATCTAAAAATGAAATAACATATAAGGTATTCCATGTGAAATAAGTAAGAAGGCATCATCTTCCGGTATAACCGGAAGTGCAACCATCTTGAAAATATTTTAGTCGAGTTGCTACCATCGCCTTTAGTAAACTGTCAAGATTTTAAAGATTTCTGAATATCAAAATCACCGGAATATTTACAACCCTAATTTGGTTGCAATAAATTATATAGGAATAGAGAGGTGTCAGACAAGAGACTTTTTGTTTGCCTGTCTTATTTTATATACAGTATTTTATGTTATGTTCATTTCTTTTAGATTCCTGTGATGTGTACGTTTACCAAAAATATAAAGAGACAACATTAAAAGATGGTAAAATACATTTAGTTCCTGTGATGACGAATAGCAGCATACAAGTCAGTGGCCCGAAGGTACAACTACAAGGACTGTTTAATGGAAATGAACAACTTAGTAAGTTTTTGAATTTAATATATACATGCTTGTTTCATTTTTCTCTTTTAATCTAAATGTTACAATTAAAAATATTTTCTATTTTTCGTTTCTATAAAATAACTTCCTTATTATTATTTTTTTAAATGCAACTTTGGAATAAATAAGCTACTTTTGGATTAAATATACTTAAGGAGGTCTAATCGCTGAACATGTTAAATAAAAAATATTAGATGATATAAAAAATATATATATTTTATATAACAGTTTTAGTTTTAGAATTATGATTAAATTTACCGTGAAAATTTCTGAAAATTCAGTATTCAAAAATGTAAAAATTTGTACAGTGTCTTATCGGAAATCAGGATATTGGCACTTTCCTTTGAATTACGTTGCCGTTTTTAACCAATTTCTAAAAGAAGGAGGTTCTCAATTCGTCGACTATGTATTTTTTTTTTTTTTATGTATGTACACCGATTACTCCGGAACGGCTGCCCCGATTTGAATGAAATTTTTTACGTTATGTAAAGGAAGTTGCTGCGGTGGTCCCATATTTTTTTAGATGAAATTGGTGCAGTAAAATCCAAGATGGCGCTTACAATATGGCGGCCAAAAAAATTAATTTTGTCCGATTCTCTCCAAAATTGGTACGGAGGAATTTTCGGGGTTGTACCTAACGAATCTGAAATTATTTTTCAAAAATTCAAAATGGCGGATCCAATATGGCGGACAAAAAAATTTAATTTAGTCCGATTTTCTCCAAAATTGGTATGGGGGAGTTTTCGAGGTGCCACATAACGAATTTAATATTATTTTTAAAAAATTCAATATGGCGGATCCAATATGGCGGACGAAAAAAATCAATTTTGTCCGATTTTCTCCAAAATTGGTACAGGGGAGTTTTCGAGGTCGCATATGACGAATCTAAAATAATTTTTAAAAAATTCAATATGGCGGAGCTAATACGGCCGACAAAAAAATTAATTTTGTCTGATTTTCTCCAAAATTGGTATGAGGGATTTTTGAGGATCGCATATGACGAATCTAAAATAATTTTTAAAAAATTCAATTTGGCGGATCCAATATGGCCGCCAAAAAAAATTTTTTGTCCGATTTTCTCCAAAATTGGTACGGGGGAGTTTTCGGAGTCGCATTTGACAAATCTAAAATAATTTTTAAAAAATTTAATATAGCGGATCTAATATGGCGGACGAAAAAATCAATTTTGTCCGATTTTCTCCAAAATTGGTATGGGGAAGTTTTCGGGGCATCACATAAAGAATCAGAAATTATTTTTAAAAAATTCAATATGGCGGATTCAATATGGCGAACAAAAAAAAATCAATTTTGTCCGATTTTCACCAAAATTGGTAAGGGAGAGTTTTCGGGGTCACACATGACGAATCTCAAATTATTTTAAAATGGCGTATCTAATATGGTGGATAAAAAATTAATTTATTTTCTTTAAATATCGATATTGGAAGGTGTTGGGGCATATATTACCAATCTAAAATTAATTTGAAATTTAAGATAGTGGATTTTCTATGACAGACTAAATATTCATTTGACCCAATTTGATTGGTATTTGGAAAACTCTAAGAACTAAAGAATTTTTAGTGGTTCATTTTAGGGTGATTTACAACTTTGGATAAAATTTGTACTTTTTTGCCACTTTGGAGTTATTGCGAAGTACACTAATTTCGATTCGTTTTTAGTTCAAATAATTTATTAATATTATAATGAATTCTAAAACTAAAAATAGAAAAATAAAATTTTTATAAAAAAATTGAACCGACTTCTAAAAGTGCGCTAAAAAGTGAAAAATAACCATAAATTTTTATATGAAATTGAACTTTTTGAAGTCGGCGCCAAATTATTTGTAAATGAAATAAACAACTACTAATATATACAAATTATGGTAAGAAAGCAATTACAAAAAAAGTATTTTAAATCTGTTTATTCAAATCACATTTTGTCAAGTATTAGTTTGGCGCCGACTTCAAAAAGTTCAATTTCATATAAAAATTTATGGTTATTTTTCACTTTTTAGCGCACTTTTAGAAGTCGGTTCAATTTTTTTATAAAAATTTTATTAAATACAGTTTGTTTAAAGTTATGTGATAAAATATTTCGTAATATAAAGAAGAATGCTAGAAAACTATATACCCAGTTTTTTAATTACTAATACAGAAAAAATAAAAAGGAACTAAAATTCCATAATATTGACTTAAAATAGCAATTAATTAACATCAGTTACACATAAATTAATGAAAAGGAAATCAGTTAAGCAATATTTTCTGCTTGAAATGTTCGTATTAAAACGTCATCTGTAATGACTTAATAAAATTGCCATATCAGCTGTGAAATCTAGAACTAACGTAATACTGATGGCTTTATTTATAATTTTATGGGTATCAAGTTACAGGAAAATACTGAATAAATTCATAATGCGTGCAAGAGATTATGGTATTTGAAATCAATGAGATTAGAGATGCATAAGATGTGTGTGTAGCACGCGATTTAGTTAAGATGTTATAGTAACCGGGAGAAATTCTGCCCGGAATAAAAAATTATTAAATGTTATTTAGTTCTTAGTCTTTTATTATTACAGTATTACATATTCCTGTCTTACTTTTTTTCTATGGCATAGAAAAACCATCAGTACTTATATTTTTTAAAGTAAGTTTTGAACCTTTAAAATACAATTAAAACCATATCATAAGAAAAATAAAACTGGTCATCTAAAAAGTCTAATATCCAATGCAACTAGATCGGGTCCAAGTTTTAAATCTTTTTAGTGAATCTGGCTATAAATTTTTAAGTATATATTATATATTCTAATGATGGTAAGATAAATTACCGAAACGTTAATTATTGAATATGGAAAATAAAGATAATACAACACTCCTATTACGTTTTGATTCAATATTTAACGAATCATAATCACAATAATATAATAATATATATATATATATATATATATATATATATATATATATATATATATATATATATATATATATATATATATATATATATAATAAAATAAGAAATTCTGGGTTATGCGGATAAAGACCGTTGATAAATATTACTCTTATGTTAAAAAGCGCGGAGAACTCTAAGATCATGGAAAAACTCCGGGTCCGAAAAATGACGACAGCGGTGTTTCGTCCTAGTATAGGACTCCTCAGGCCATTGCATGCAGTACATACCATCATCTCGCATCTGTGTCCTATAAACAAATTTCACGGTTGAAAAATAGTAAATAAGACATAGTGGCGACATCTTGATGGCTCACCCAATAAAACATAAGAACAACACAAACCAACAATGTTGTATATTCTTGTGTTATTGAGTGAGCCAAAGAGATGTCGCCACTCTGTCTTATTTACTATTTTTAAACTGTGAAATCTCTTTATAGGACACAGATGCGAGATGATGGTCCCATACTGTCCTCACTACAGTGATCGGCAGAGGTACATGTTTTGTCTCTTACTGGACTCATTAGGCACCGACATGGACAGATCGGAACGTAGTATGCAACATTGAATGCAGCTTCGCCGATGTCCCGTCGGGTGTCGTACGTATGTTTAAGCGGCTTTCACAAATTCCTCCGGGTGAGATGCAATAGCAGTGGTTATACCCATATTAAGCTGTTGTAGTACTAAACTCACATTCAGCAAACGTACCATTATATGCAACTCCGTGTGTGAATAAAGTGAAATGCGAACAGTAAATGCAAATTTCGATCCATCATAGCTTTTCCGTGTTAACGGTGGCACAGGTTAAATAAATTGGATAAAACACAATTTTCCCATTCTACCACCACCAAGATGATGGCCTACCTTTATCACCTTATCGAGAAGAAAATTATAATTCACTCTCTCGCTACAGTGATCTGTCCTTTGCACACATGAATCCTGCAAAAGACGAAAAATTAACCCCTGTCGATCGTTGTAGTGAGGAAGGTGAATTATGAATTCTTGAAATCTCTATTTTCAAGTAAAATATTGCCCCTTATATTCGTAGCTTTTTTCGATTTATAAAAACGCATTTTTCTTTATATTAAAAAGTAATTTGTTGGCGCAAAAATGGTAATTCACTAACTTGTGTGAGTTAAAACGAAATAAAAATAAAATGGCGAAGAGATGATTGAATGATAAAATTTTACAAAGTCCTCGAACCAGAATTTTTACAGTCAATGTTTAAAATCATGGATAATCTAAGATTTTGACAAAAAATATAATAAAATTACTTTTAGAAACTAAGGAATTCTCGAGATGTGTCACAGGATTTATAGAACATTTCTATACACTGGTGTAATATTTTAAACAGAAACTCTGGACAAATATCTTGTTATTGGTAATAGACATAAATACTAACACTGATGGCACTGTACGGCACACCAAAAAAAAAAAAACAACATAATCATAAAAGTTGAGGACTTAACTAACGATATCAAACAAACGCACTGAAAACTACGCCGAATCGCCGCCGCATCCGCAAATCCTACTCTATCTTTCTGGTTACCGCGATATCAACCTCATGCAATTTTAATGCCAAATTTACTATGCAATTTCTTTGTGCGCTGAATCCATATAGCCCCTTTAGTTTAATGACACTTACTTTCTGCATGTTAAGATAATTTTTAGGTCTTTAACCTAACTTTCCATTATCCCCTCCAACTTTCTTGGATGAAATCCCTTCATTGACGTTCATTAATGCACGCATCAATTCAGCCAACATCCTATAAATATCAACCAATACCCATTTGCTGCAAAAAATCTACGTCGAAATGACTCAGCATGAATTAACCCGAATCTGTTATGTACGACTGAAATATTTTCAGATATTTTATAAGAGCTCATTTTATAACTAGTTTTTTTAAGGTCGCGACCGTGTCTGCAAAGTAAATTGACCATGGTTATTTTTAGATATAGTTTGTTTAAAGTCCGATCTTAGAATATCGGGAAATTTTTTAATATGCGGCTTAAATCGGCAAATTTTGCAAATTGTGGAATACCAAAAAGAATAATTTACCTAGCCACGATAGAAACAACTGACTACGTTGCTTAGTAACTTTCAACAACAAACTTTTTCTATTGGCGTGTCAAATTTGATTCCATTTCGTTCATTATTTTGAGTTTTATGAAGCGTTTTGGAAATGAAAGTGAATTTTGTGAAATTAGAACAGAGCAGTGTCATCAAATAATGAACGCAGGAACATGACGTTCTAAAAATATACAATACACAGATCCAAGAAATGAAGAACCTTCAGACGCAATCACTCCTGATGATTGCAGGAAAGTACAGACAATGGTTCTTAAAAGTCATTGTTTTAAAGGGTCTCTGCAATGCAAAAACATTAAATATATCTGAACTAAGCATTTTGGAAATTCTATATGACAGTTAAACACTTTCTTTTCAACAGGAAAATTCCACATAACCTCATCAAAACCATAGAAAATATATATGAAGTAAATCAGATTCAAGCAAAAATAAATGGGGTCCTGACTGAACCAATAGCTGTGGGCCGTGGTATTCGACAAGGGGATTCCCTGAGTCCTCTTCTTTTCAACATCATTATGGACGAAATAATAAGAAATGTACGTTTATTGAAAGGATACGGAATGGGGGACCAGGAAATTACTGTTCTGTGCTGCGCAGATGACGCCGTACTGGTGGCTGAGAGTGAAGATGATCTACACCGACTATTACATCGATTTAACTACATTGCAAAATTAATATGATGATATCGGTCCATAAAATTAAATGCATGACAACGTCAAAAACACCATTAAGGTGCAAACTAGAAGTTGAAGGCAAAGCTATCCAGCAAGAAATGAAATTTAGGTATAGAAATCTCAGGTTATGGCGATGTTGAGGCGGAGGTAAGAGAACAGACGCTGTTAGACAGAAAAACAAGTGAAAATATAAGAAGAGTAGGCAAGGAAGAAAACGTTAATGAATGGGTACTGGGTAGAAAAAGGGAATGGAACGAGCACATCAGTAGAATGGACGACAGAAGAATTGCATATATGTCCTTTTCTCAGCAAGGGCTTATTTGTACTTTACATAGGGATGAAAACTTTTCTTACTTAGTTATTTTCATTCCGTAAATGTATAAGTTTACTTAATTCGGCCAAAAACTTATTAATTGTACATGAATTTAAAAAATTAAGTTGTGAGTATTAGCTCTTTTCATAATAAAATTTATTACTAAATTAACTACCTTTTTGTTTTTAATTATTTGAAAAAAAGAATTTAAATGAATATTTTTTCCAAGAAATTTGTTACCAACAATAATACAAACCTTCATGAATAGTAGATATGGGTAGCATGTAGTCGAAATCTAAAATTTAGAAGAGTTAAACTACCTCTTACAGCTTTTTATTTATTTATTTATTTATCGACGGACAACACTGTCCATTTTACAATAATTAATTACAGAGCTAGAGTGAAACATAACAATATGAAATCAATAATAGTATAACAAAAGGGTGTTTACAAAAGCAAAAAATTGCACCCGACAAATCGCAAATTCCAATAGGCAGAGAAACGACGAAAAGAAGCAGGCAGTTCGCCTATACTGAAGAAGGAGGTAGAAGAAGAAACAAGGTTTCAACAAATTGTATTACCGAACCAAAACAGCTTAAGCAGAATATTTCTTCAAATCATTTAAAATTTTTGGATGCAGACCTTGACTTTTTATCTAAGGTAGCGACAGGCAAGACTTGGATACATCATTAAGATCCAGAACCCTAGAGGTTCACTGCCTACAAAAAAGGTCCGCAAGCAATCTTTAGCTGAGAAGTTTATAGCCATTCACACTTCTTTAAGCGCAATTATCTGCCATCTAGCTCGATGTGGCTTTGTCTAACTTATTTTTATTTAAAAATTCAAAAAAGTCCCCTAGAAGATGTTATTTTGTGGACCTTAGTCAGTATTTGCAGAACAAGTGGCGTAAGGTTGAAGTTAAGCAAGAAGATAAATCGTTTCTTTGTTTCATAATGTGTTTCCTTTTGGTTCCTTTCGTAACTTTGTTCAAAATCAACAAATATGTATTTCACTATATTTTAGTGAAAATAAAGTCATTAAAATCATAAAAATGAATTAAGTAAACCAAAAAAAATGCTTTAGGTCTTCCTAACCAGGGGCGGATCCAGCCTCTCTCTTTGGGGGGGGGGGCGGTAATATCACAAAAGTACAATATGACAACCGAAAGCAAATTGTCGACCGGGGGGTAGACACCAGCAACATTCCCATTTCTAGTGTAAAAGGCAGGTAGGGTCTATTTTTCTGAATTTAAAGCTCTTGGAGAGGGGGGGCGATCACAAGAAGAAACGAGTTGCCGATAGGGGGGAGAATGCGAAAAGCATACACATTCCTAGTATAAGAGGCAGAATCGGGTCTCTTTTCCTGAACTCTAAGCTCTTGGGGGGGGGGTTATCGCAAGAAAAACAAGTTGTCAACGGGATGGGAGTGCTTACAGCATACACATTCCTAATATAAAAGTCAGAATAGGTTCAATTTTCCTGAACTCAAAGCTGTTGGGAAGGGGAGGGGCGATCGCAAGCATACACATCCTATACTCTATTCAAGAACTAGAGAGAGTAATAAAACTGTTACTGAAACCTCCAACGTACCTGCTCTTGTGCCAGGTAACTGAGGACTGCCGTAAATCTAATTATATTTAATTATATTTAAATATTATAAGCTTTTCTAAATTTACTACAACAATAAAATTTCTGATAGTTCAACTTAATTTCTGTCACTGAGCAAAGTACACCTTATAGTTTGTCCTTAGTGATTTATCTTGTTTGTGCTTGCTTTTATATATTAGTTGAGATTAGTGAGATACCCAAAAGATATGGCATCTACATCTATATTTATTCGAAAATCTTTAAACCAAGGCATTTTTTCCTCAACGAAAAACTTTGAATGTTTATGATGCCTTAAGATATCAATATCTAGATAAAATATTAAAAGCTCTGTTGAGATGTATTCCAATATGACAGGAGTTGAAAAATCTAATATGTTCCGAATACTAAAGGAGAAAAAAACGACTGGAATTGTTAGTACTCCCAAGCCACATTCGATCACAGGCAGACGAAACACCTCGTTGGAAGAAGAAATGTAAACTGCAATAAAAGAAGTTGTACATACATTTTATTATGAGAAGCAAATCTCAACCGTCGACAAAATTCTAACTAAAATCAATGAAGATCGGATTTACCTGAAATTAAAAGAACTGATCTCTGGAAATTGCTCAGAGAACTTAATTTTTGCTGAGAAAAACCATATAGGAAATCTGTTCATATAGATCATCCAGAAAATGTCCGTTGGAGAAGGAAATATCTCTCTCAAGTAAAAGGTAGAATTACTAGAAATAACACAACTTACAAAATTAGTTTTTCAACTGAACTTTTGCAAGATTTTTTTGAATAAAGTTGGTGCAGAATATTGGGAAAAATTCATATAATAAAATAATAAAAGAAAATGTGGAAACTCGATCTCATGATTGGTGAGATAGAGAAACCAATTATAATTAATTTGAGGGAAGATGGCTTCACTGACTTTGATTTCGAATTAGATATGTAAGTTTACCAGCGTAAACACAATTTATTACTTACATTTTCTGTAACATACAAAAATTAATTACATTTCAATCCCTTTTTAGTATTTAATTGTAATTCTGCGGATGATTTAAGAAATAAAGTTTTTATAAAAAAAATTGAACCGACTTCTAAAAGTGCGCTAAAAAGTGAAAAATAACCATAAATTTTTATATGAAATTGAACTTTTTAAAGTCGGCGCCAAACTAATACCTGACAAAATGTGATTTGCATAAACAGATTAAAAATACTCTATTTGTAATTGCTTTCTTACCATAATTTGTATATATTAGTAGTTATTTATTTTATTTACAAATAATTTGGCGCCGACTTCAAAAAGTTCAATTTCATATAAAAATTTATGGTTATTTTTCACTTTTTAGCGCACTTTTAGAAGTCGGTTCAATTTTTTTTATAAAAATTTTATTTTTCTATTTTTAGTTTTAGAATTCATTATGATATTCATAAATTATTTGAACTAAATACTAATCGAGATTAATGTACCTCGCAATGACTCCAAAGTGGCACAAAAGTACCCATTTTATCCAAAGTTGTAAATCACCCTAAAATGAACCACTAAAAGTTCCTTAGTTCTTAGAGTTTTCCAAATACCAATCAAATTGGGTCAAACGAATCTTTAGTCTGTCATACAAAATCCACTATCTTAAATTTCAAATTAATTTTAGATTGGTAATATAGACCCCAAAACTTTCCAACATCGATATTTAAAGAAAATAAATTAATTTTTATCCACCATTTTGAATGCCATATTGAATTTTTTAAAAATAATTTCAGAATCTTTATAGAGGCCCCGAAAACTTCCCTATACCAATTTTGGAGAAAATCGGACAAAATTGATTTTTTCGTCCGCCATATTCGATCCGCCATATTGAATTTTTTTTAAATTATTTTAGATTCGTCATATGCGACTCCGAAAACTCCCCCGTACCAATTTTGGAGAAAATCGGACAAAAGCGATTTTTTTGTCGGCCATATTGGATCCGCCAAATTGAATTTTTTAAAAATTATTTTAGATTCGTCATATGCGACCCCAAAAACTCCCCCGTACCAATTTTGGAGAAAATCGGACAAAATTGATTTTTTTCGTCCGCCATATTGAATCCGCCATTTTGATTTTTTTTTAATTATTTTACATTCGTCATATGTGACCCCGAAAACTTTCTCGTACCAATTTTGGTGAAAATCAGACAAAATTGATTATTTAGTCCGCCATATTGGATCCGCCATATTGAATTTTTTTAAAATAATATCAGATTCGTTATGTGCGACCTCGAAAACTCCCCCATGCCAAATTTGAAAAAAATCGGACTAAATTTAATTTTTTTGTCCGCCATATTGGATCCGCCATTTTGAATTTTTTAAAAATAATTTCAGATTCGTTGGGTACAACCCCGAAAATTCCTCCATACCAATTTTGGATAAAATCGGACAAAATTTATTTTTTTGGCCGCCATATTGTAAGCGCCATCTTGGATTTTACTGCACCAATTTCATCTAAAAAAATATGGGACCACCGCAGCAACTTTCTTTACATAACGTAAAAAATTTCATTCAAATCGGTCCAGCCGTTTCGGAGAAATCGGTGTACATACATAAAAAAAAAAATACATAGTCGACGAATTGAGAACCTCCTTCTTTTAGAAGTCGGTTAATAAATAAACTGAAACGTCCAATGTCCTAAAAATGTTTTTAATTAATAATAAAATGACCGATAGCTCCAAAAAAATTTTAATATTATATGGACGAATTTATTATTTTGTATATCTTTAATTTCTTGTATTTTTGATAATGGGTATTTTGTAAGTATTTAAATTATAACTTAGAATTTTTTGAGAAAAAAAACTACGTTTTAGTCTGAATGTACCTAAAACGATTTCTATGCCAAAATTAAAAATAATAAAAAAACAGTTGTGATTTGTGTTAAATATGTCAAAATTATCTATATTTTCTAATGTATGTGAATAATGAAGAAATCATAAGAAATAAAATAATATTATAAAAACTTTTTATTTTGGGTTTATTACCGAAATAATATTCTATGCCATAAATACTTAGTGACAAAATAAACCTCCTTCTGACGCCTACGACAAGGATTAAAATCCTTTTTAACACTTCACACATCCAAATATCTATTGTTATTCAACCCAAATATTCCATTATTATAGACCGGTATTTTTGATTATAAAATTTCTAACCCATTCCTATGAAAAATATTTGTGTCTAACAGATTTTGCCAAAGACACCGGGCTAAAGAACACAGGTAGTTTGGGAGGAAAAAAAAATGGTAAAAAATGATTTATTACTCTCTCTAGTTCTTGAATATACTATAGTATAAGAGGCAAAATCGGGTCTATTTTTCTGAACTCAAGACTCTTGGGGGGGGGGCGATCGCCCCCCCCCCTTGGATCCGCGCCTGTTCCTAACATATGGTGAAATTACGATTTTTCCAATTTTAAAAATAATTCATAAAACTTTTCCCTGCACTTCTCCATCTTAATAATTTTAAATTCTTTTATATTAAATATTTTAAACAATAAACTGTAAAGTAAATTTGATAGGAACGTTTGTATATTAAATTCATACATGTGATTACGACTAATATAAATTGAACTGATAAAAAAATATAACAATTGATAATTATTATTTAATTGGTTCAGATAAAAACAAGCATTATTAAGGGAGTCCCCCAAAATCATATAAATATATATTATTACATTCGTTATCTTATAATTAGTAACTTTTTTTTTATTAGTCATTAACAGTAATGTTTTACTACTTCATTCTAACTAGCAATTTTTTAATATTATATGTGTAATATAATTACTACCCAGAATAAAATTTTTATAAAAAAATTGAACCGACTTCTAAAAGTGCGCTAAAAAGTGAAAAATAACCATAAATTTTTATATGAAATTGAACTTTTTGAAGTCGGCGCCAAACTAATACTTGACAAAATGTGATTTGAATAAACAGATTTAAAATACTTTTTTTGTAATTGCTTTCTTACCATAATTTGTATATATTAGTAGTTGTTTATTTCATTTACAAATAATTTGGCTCCGACTTCAAAAAGTTCAATTTCATATAAAAATTTATGGTTATTTTTCACTTTTTAGCGCACTTTTAGAAGTCGGTTCAATTTTTTTATAAAAATTTTATTACAATAAAATATGGTAAAAATTCATAAAGAGTGAAAAGTAGGGAAATCTGCGCAAATTTTGGCAAACCAATTTAGAAAAACTTATATTTTCAACGAAAAATCAAAAATATGTCTCGGAAACGCCATCAACCGTCAGACCATCTAAACTAGCTGGCGGATCACGTAAAAAGGCGTAACGTTGCCAGATGTAAAATTTTTTCGTGATATAAACTATAAAATTTGTCCTCAGTCAACAACATAGTTAATTTTTTTAATGTTTAAAACAGTTTCTGAGTAAAAATAATCTTAACCAATCAAAATTTTTTATTGTTTTTGGGTAGGGTAGTAATTCGGATTAGAATAAATCTAGAGGTTGATGCCATTTTGGTTTTGTTTCTTTTGATTTGTTTGTGATACAAGGTACAGGATTTATCTTGGTAAGTTCAGGTTTAGCTTGATTTTGGTTAATTTGGAAGACAGAAACTAACCTAAAGTGACCATGATGTATACCTTCCTAGTACAAACTTTAAAATTTATTCATTACAGTTAACAACATAGCTTAATGTTTGTAATGTATAAAAAAGGTAAAATTGATCTTAACAGTCCAAAATTTTTGGTTATTTCTAGTTAGTATAGGTTTAGCTTGGTTTTTGTTAGTTCAAAAACTGAAATTAAGCTAAATCAACCTAAATTGACCTAGATTTATTAATTAAAAAACACTTTCTGCTTACGTACATAAGCAATATGATCAATTCATACTATCCGCTTAAAACTACTGGTATTAGGAGGGAAACAGACAAAAGCAACTATAATCCTTAAAACCTTTAATATTTAGAGTCAAAATCGCACATCAAAGACATAGACATAAGAGTAATTAATAGTACTTCAATAATCAAAGGAAAGCCAAAAATTCTTTTTGGAACCTTTTCTTTCCAATTCAAATAGAAAGAGAAGAATATATATATATATATATATATATATATATATATATATATATATATATATATATATATATATATATATATATATATATATATATATATATATGAATTTCAAAGAAATTATTTTTGCAATCTGGCAACATCGCCGATTTCAACAAGCGCGCCATCTTTAGCTGAATTATGCAAGCTATTATTTATTGGTGGCGGCCGTTTGGTTTTTATTTGTTGTGATTTTTGTTGTGATAATTTTCAGGATTTTTTCGATAAAAAAGTGCATATTTTTGAATTATTATATAATACAGAAGCTTCTAACAGCGTGGATTTTGTGGTTTCAACAAAAGTTTAACGATTTAGTGAAAAAAATTGAACCTTAAATATAAAGTGATTTTCTCTGTTTTCCGCAAAATTGAAGAAAAATTATGGAAAATCGAGGTTAGAATCGTGTTTTACGACCTTCAAGTAGGGAGTAGGTAACAAAATTTTTTCAAGAAAAGCCATTTTCCTAGCATTTTACTCTTTAAGAATTCATACCTAAAATATTTAGCTTACCCTCGGGTTTACTGAGATCTCAGTTAAAAGAGACTACATTTGGCAACGTTGCATATATATATATATATATATATATATATATATATATATATATATATATATATATATATATATATATATATGGGTAAACTACTGTGTTATTTGCATTATAAATTCTTCTTCATTTAATTTCGGAATTCAGAAAGCTTTTCCTTTTGAGCTAAATTTAACAATAATTTTTATAAAGGAAAAAGTTATCTTTCAAGAGGAAGCTGGATCACAAATAAATGTAGCCCACATCTGGAAAAAAATCTAAATAAGATTCTGATTGTTATCTAAAGCATTATCTTTTTTTTTAGATGCAGCAACTAATAAAGCCATCAATGACAATGTGGATGAATTGTTTGCAGAATTAAAACCAGTGGTGGAACATACAATAACTAGAATTATGGAGGATATACTACTTAAGTCATTTATAGAAAATATCCCATGGGATGATCTGTATCCTATAAAAAAATAAATTAAATTTCTGGATAAAAGTTGGTCAAATTTGTTTACTTTCGATACAACACTTGTTTTTTCTTTTGATGAGTTTTTAGTTATTTGGATTCGTAATCAGACATTTTGCAAAGAATATTTCCTTATATACTAACAAAACTGAGAATATTTCTCCATATTGGAATGGATCTGGTGATTCCTGTATTATGAATACTTGCATGGACTTGATTCAATAACCCTAATAAATTTATTCTATAAATCAACTTGTCGAATATTCTGCCATCATGCAATGATACAGTGATCGTAAAAAAAATCTGGGTCAAGGAAAATAATCAGTAGATTTTTTTGGAGCAATATCTCCACAAGAATTGTGTAAAATAGGTTAAAAAATAAAAAACAAAAACAGTGGTATTGACAACATCCCTACCAATCTTCTAAAATTAGCAGTACCTGTAATTAAAGAAATTCTTTGCGTCATAATAAATAACTCACTGAAATATAGTACCTTTCTGGATCAACTAAAATAGCTCTAATTAAACCATTTTTTAAAAAAGGGAATGCTAAGTTAATAAATTTCCAAAAGATATGTAATTTGCTGAACTGTAATCAGCATGGGTATGTGCCTGGGCGATCAACGCAGACGGCGATCTTTGAGTTCACTAGAAATATATTAAAAATACTAGAAAGAAGAGATCTAGCAATGGGTATCTGCTTGGATCTGTCAAAGGCATACGACTGTGTTGGTCCGTGGCTTCAGGGGAAATGCATTACAATAACTTACCTCTTATTTAACAAACAGACAACAAAAAGTTAAAATAGTTAAGAATGGACGGGAACATTTTTCAAGTTTATTGACAATAAAGTAGGTATTGTTCAAGGAAGAATAGTATGGCTTATACTGTTCATGCTATGCCGATGATACTAATCTTTTGGCCGGTAAAGGAGATATTGAGGATCTGAAAAATTCTGGAACAATATTGTTTGACAAAGCTCTAAACTGGTTTTCAAATAATGGACTATTAATTAATGAGTCTAAAACAAATGTTTTAATTTTTAGAACAAGACAATCCAGAGTTAATTATAGTTATTTTTCACTTTTTAGCGCACTTTTAGAAGTCGGTTCAATTTTTTTTATAAAAATGTTTTTAAATAAATAAAGGCTATGATAAAGTAATAATGAAATATTAAGTATAAAACAGAAATAATATATCTTCAAAAATTAAATTGTTCTAAAAACTACTTTGCGTCTATGGAGACTTTCAATCTACACCACATTTACTACTTAATCCCAAAGTTTGGGCCAAATCGATAGAAAGATTTTGTGTGAAGTTCTTTGGTTTAAATGAATATTTGTCTGAAAAATACTTTGTAAATTTGGGTATTTTGGAAATGTTGTTTTTAAAATTATTAAAATGGTTTTTTCCGCAATTAAATACAGATAAAAAACAAAGACAATGATTGTGATTGATATTGCAAAAGTCTTATCTGCTATGACGTAAAACCGAACTGCACCTATGAAAAATATTTGAAAATGTATTTTATCTATTAATTATATTTATAAATAAAAATAACTAATGTTTTCCAAAAACTAAAACAGCTAGATTACATTGTTATATAAGGTTCTGTGATTTGGCAACTGGGAATAATTTGCTGCATAACTACCGAATCCAAGGTCAAAATTGGCCCATCAGATCAGGGTTTTAAGATATTAGAAGTAATGTACTCAAAATTATTTTTTAGCTACTTTTGAAGTTTTGGACAGGATGCACAAAATTTTACCATTTAATACTACTTTCACCCTTCAAAATAAACTATTGAGCGATTATAAAGGGCGTTTTTTTATAGAGGTATAGAACTTTTAAATGGAATAAAACAAAGATGAACTTTTTCAATTGACATGAAATTTACGTTATTCGAAAGATAACCTTCGGGCATTATAATTTAAATATGACTTCTAGCATATGATCGCCACGGCTGGCTCAGACTTACTCTAATCTGGAGGTCCAATTTTCGATGACTTTTTCCAACATTTGTGGCCGTATATCGGCAACAACGCGGCCAATATTGTCCTCCAAGTGATCAATCATTTCGGGCTTATCGGCGTAGACTAGCGACTTCACATATCCCCACAGAAAATAGTCTAGCGGCGTTAAGTTGCACGATCTTGGAGGCTAATTCACGGGTCTGAAACGTGAAACTATGCGGTTACCAAACATTTCCTTCAATAAATCAATTGTAGCAGGAGCTGTGTGACATGTTGCGCCGTCTTGTTGAAACCACAGCTCCTGCACATCATGGTTGTTCAATTGATGAACGAAAAAATCAGTAATCGTGGCTCTAGAGCGGTCACCATTGACTGTAACGTTCTGACCAGCATCGTTTTTAAAGAAGTACGGACCAGTGATTCCACCAGCCCATAAAGCACACCAAACAGTCAGTTTTTCACGATGTAACGGTGTCTCAACATACACTTGAGGATTATCATCACTCCAAATACGGCAGTTTTGTTTATTGACGAATCCATTCAAACAAAAGTGAGCTTCATCGCTAAACAAAATTCGCTTATGAAAATCGGGATCAACGGCAATCTTGTTTTGGGAACATTCACCGAATCTACGCCTTGCTAGGTGATCGTGTGGCTTCAATTCTTGCACGAGTTGGATTTTGTAAGCACGCAAACCAAGATCTCTCCGCAAAATCTTCCATAAAGTGAATAGACACATATCCAATTCCTGTGCATGATGGCGGATAGACTGATTCGGGTCTTTTTCTACGCTACGCTCTACAGCAGCAATGACTTCTTCTGTACGCACTGTACGACATCTCTGTGGTTGCGTATTATCATTTGGAGTAAACGTGATGCGAAAACGTTCCATAGTAAATCGAATTAATTGCTCTGATGGACGATTATGTTGACCGTAAAACGGACGTAGTGCGCGATACGTATTTCGAACAGAACCATGATTTTCAAAATAAATTTGCACAATTTGGAAGTGTTGTTCAGGCGTCAGTCTATTCATGTTGAAATGCCAAACCAAACTAAACATAAATCACTTGACAGCTGACAAAATGGCCGCCAGTTAAAAAAGTGTTGCCAACTTAAAGTTCTATACCTCTATAAAAAACACCCTTTAGTATACAAGCCAGATAGTATATTTTGTCGGTCATTTCCTCTCAGGTGATAAGTCGTGAAATGCTTCAAACAGTTGTGCCATGAAGCCTCGTGAACGTCAGCTGCGACTGCTTAGGTGGGTGGAGCAGCGGTAGCCCCGTACTCAGGTAAAAAAGAAATTGTTTTTAATCATTTCCTCCCGACTAAAAATTTGTCAGATGATAGTTGACATAATTATTTGAAGATAAAAAAAAGTCAGCTAGCTGTACCGTGGTAGATTATACATCAGCGGGTCACACAAACATGCAAAAAATTTTTTTTTGTTCAGTGATTTCCTCTCAGTTAAAAATTTGTCAGATGATAGTTTACATGCTACTTTGAACAAATAAAAACATCAGCTGGCTCTATGTTAATGGAAAAGAGACAGTGGCACTGGTATTAATGAGTAAGCAAGGACGAGTTCTTTTTTAAAAGAAATATAAAGCAGTAGTCCTAATAAGTCGCGCTGCATTTGGAATTCCATCTCTTTTCGGGCAACAGTTACTTTTTTCTTGCTCTGTGTTTGTTACCCTCTTCTTTAACATTAAGCAAGATATTTTCACTTGGAAACGGCAAGAGATAACTACTTGCCGAAACGTCGTGATATTCAACAAAAAATAAAGACACTGAAAGTCCAACAGATATCTACTAATACTTTTAATGATTTGCTTAATTTAATTTTTTTCTTATTAAATAAATTTCAAAAGCTAACGTCACCTGCACACAAATTTTTTGAATTATTCCCTTTGAGATTAATATAAATTAATTTATAGTATATATAATTGAATTGTTTTTCCATTATTAAGTTACCTGAAAGATAATATTGTGTATTATGTTCCTTATAAACGAAAATATTCAATTTTCATTATTTTTTCGTTAACCAAAAATTGTTTCATTTTTACAATAGATAATTTTACTGATATCAAATGTAATTTTTAAGCTAATGATAAGTACATATAGTCACTCTCACACCTGTCTAGTATCTATTATAAATTTGTTTTGTGCACATATCTATAAAAGTAAGTATATTTTTAAATATTAAATTGATTGAAAACGTTAAGAATTTCTGTTAACTTTGAGAATATTATTTTGACCATCTGTGTTGACGATCGGCGGTTCTAAATAAATTGGAATTTTTATCATTGTAATAATGGAAATTATGCCTGTTGACTAACTAATAACGGATTTATTATGAAAAGTAGATTCATCCAATAATGATCATTTTGAGTTTTAGACATAATTTTTTTGGGAAGATGATACGTAATCCCCAATCAGTTGGAAAAATAGTCATAATTAGGTTCATAGAAAATACATACTTTTTCACAGAGATAACAAACTTAATTTAAAAATTTTAAAACATTAAAGGATTCTTTTAGTTTAATTAACATATTTGGTGTTATAGAGAGAAACCCTGTTCTTATTCATTCCTATATATTTTCGAGTGTCCTTAACGGTATATCATCAGGACTTGTTAGTTAGATCCGGAGACCTTACTGGCCAGTATTGTGTTCCTTCAAGCCTTATCCATCTATTGAGATATTGAGTATCTAGCTCATTTCTGACGGTAACTTGGAAGATTCTCGAAAATGCAATGAAGTATTCCCCGAAATATCAGATAAATTGTGCGTACTAAATTTGAAAAACATGGCGCCATTTAATTGGCTATCGAAAAGTATAAAACTACCATACGTGTTCCAATTATTCCACCATGTACAGGGTGTGTCAACGATTGGATGAAGTAGGTTTGTGCCTTTTCGGTGAAATTAACAAAGAAACTATATTTATTGTTTGATACAGTTTATTTTTACGCAGATTTTAAAAATATTTAGGACTCTACAGGGTGAGCCAAAAAACTAGGACAGCATAAAGTTGTATTTTTTTAAATGGAACACCCTATATACGAATCGTATTTTCGATTTAGCTTATAATTTTAAATCTTTTTTATAAAGGGTTTACTATAACAAAACTTTATAGTTTCTGAGATAATTAAGTTTAAAGAAAAAAAGTCACATTTTCAAACATCAATTCAATCCTAAATAACGTTTTCAGTTTTGTGACAAATATATTCAAATTTGGAATTTAGCAAGGCCAAGGACAAGTTAACATAATTTTTACCTAATATTTGCAATAAAAGCTACAGGGTGTTGAACACATCGGCTCAAATTTGAACAAGTTTAGATGAATAAATATCTCTTTTTTTAAATGGAACACCCTGTATATTTTCATGTTATTTAATAGAGTAATAAAAACCCTAAAAGTTTTGTTCATATATCCTATACCTATTTATAATAGTTTTTGAGATATTTCAGTTTTTCTTATTTTCCATACTTTTTTACAGAAATAGTCTTCATTATCATAGTAGCCATGTAAAATAATAAAAAGAAACTACAGAAACAAACATGTGGTTAAATATGATGAAATACATTATTCGTTATATTTCAACGGCAATAGTTTAATTAAACATAATGTGAAAAAATTAACACAACAATAACGACAAGGCAAATACATATTTACTTTTATACTAAATTGAAACCAAAAAATTACCTATTAAATACTGAGATTAATTATTTCTTTTTAATAAGTGTTCGAATAAACGACCCTCTTGTGCAATGCACAAATTTAGTCTTTTTTGCAGATTTTCTCGGACCCTGGACAAAATTAGTGGCGTTATTGTTCTACAGGTATCCCTAATCCTGTTTCGCATATCTTCCACTGTTGTTGGTGGATTAACATACACCTTATTTTTAATATAATCCCATAGGAAGAAATCTAATGGGGTGATGTCGCAAGACCTTGGTGGCCACTCAATGAAACCCCCACGTCCAATCCATTTTTGCGGATATCGTTGGTCCAAAAACGCACGAACTTCACGATGGTAATGCGGAGGCGCACCATCGTGCTGGAACCACATACTGTCGAGCTCATCCCTATTGAGACCTTGACGCAGTTGGGGTAGTTCTTCTTGTAGAAAGTCCAGGTAACTATAGCCATTTAGTGGTTCATTAAAAAAGTGGGGTTCAATAATTCGATTATGATGAATACCACATCAAACATTTAATGACCAGTGGTTTTGATGTTGCACCTCTCCAAAATGGGTTTTCTGTGGCATAATAATGCATGTTGCGTCTATTTACGGCACCGTTACTTCTAAAAGTAGCTTCATCACTAAACATTACCTTGCATAATAAATTTGGATTTAATTGAATCTCCGCATTTATTGTACGACAAAAGTTTACACGACTTTCAAAATCCTGTCCATGCAATTCTTGGTGTAATTCCATGTCTATGGATGATACCTATATTTCTTGGTAGTACGATTAGCGGTGGATTGTGATGTTTCACATAATGCTGCTAACTGACGGCTACCAATATAAGGATTTTCCTGAACATTTAACAATGCTTGTAGTTCTTTTTCTTCATTAGTTACTGGTTTGTTGACCACTTTACGTTTTGGATAATCAACAGTACCAGAAGAATCAAATCTTTACATTAAGTTTTGAAAAGTATGGGTATTAGGCTGGCGTCGATCAGGATACTTCATTTTGTAAATTCTTTGAGCAAGAAGGCAATTTTTTTGAGCCTCTCCTATTGTATAGATCATATCTATTAACTCATTCTTTGGAAAATTCATTTTACAATATAAGATGAATGCAAAAAAAACCAAACTACACTACATAAAAACCAAAAGAAGCGATTGTGGTTATAAATTTGACACACAGAAAAATGTTCTTTTACATTGTTTTTGCCATGGCTACTATGATAATGAAGACTATTTCTGTAAAAAAGTATGGAAAATAAGAAAAACTGAAATATCTCAAAAACTATTATAAATAGGTATAGGAAATATTGAACAAAACTTTTAGGGTTTTTATTACTCTATTAAATAACATGAAAATATACAGGGTGTACCATTTAAAAAAAAAAGATATTTATTCATTTAAACTTGTTCAAATTTGAGCCGATGTGTTCAACACCCTGTAGCTTTTATTGCAAATATTAGGTAAAAATTATGTTAACTTGTCCTTGGCCTTGCTAAATTCCAAATTTGAATATATTTGTCACAAAATTGAAAACGTTATTTAGGATTGAATTGATGCTTGAAAATGTGACTTTTTTCTTTAAACTTAATTATCTCAGAAACTATAAAGTTTTGTTATAGTAAACCCTTAATAAAAAAGATTTAAAATTATAAGCTAAATCGAAAATACGATTCGTATATAGGGTGTTCAATTTAAAAAAATGCAACTTTATGCTGTCCTAATTTTTTGGCTCACTGTAGAGTCCTAAATATTTTTAATATCTGCGTAAAAATAAACTGTATCAAACAATAAATATAGTTTCTTTGTTAATTTCACCGAAAAGGCACAAACCTACTTCATCCAATCGTTGACTCACCCTGTACATTGACAGACTAACTGTGCTGACGATCAACGGATCTAATTGAATTGGGATTTTCATCACCAAATCAAAGAAATTTTTAATACCTCCTTACATTTCTAGAAATCAAAACAAAATTCGAATCGTCAGTCGCAATCTACTTTCAAACGTTCTTGATGTAGTTAAAGGCAATGTGGTGGAAATTTGTATTTGTTCATTATTATTTCAATGTTACGGCGATTAATTTCAGTAATCTCAAAAACTTTTGGTAACTTGTATTCAGATTTTCGACCAGAGATTCCATCACTAAAAATGTGTTTTCTTCATTTCCGTTAATTGGTTTCGGGGCTGTTTTTTTTCTAAGTCACATTTTCTGTTCTTCGAAAAACATGAAGCAAATTTTCTAATGTACGTTTGTCGGGATAATGTTTATTAAGATATTTTGGTCATAAATTCTCTGCAAGTCCGTTCCTGACTTCTCTGATGATCTAAACATCTTCTGTAGTATGGTTTAATGAGTCTTTATGGTTTCTATAAAATATTAAAATTTTATTAAATTATACATGTCGATTCAAAACTTAGGGCCGATAAGGTAAATCGCTGGGTATCCCTTTAGGGCTCTGGGGCCCTATCCTCGTACTGGGGAACGTGAAGTGAACGGTGAAAAGGTGGCGAACGTGTATTCTTGAAATGTTCATCGCTCATATCCTCGTTCGCCCGGTGAAAGGCAAGCGAACGGTGAAACATGCGCAAATGTCAGCCGCTAAATGACATACTGAATGCACGAATTTCAAAAAATTCAATATGTAGTATTAAAAATTTTTATTTTATTTTTGGTTCTTCAAAATAACTTGTCAAAAAAAAAATAATATGTTGACGAACCGTTTCTTTAAGACGTTTTATTTTTTGAATAAACAGTTGAAACGTTAATTAAGGTTGTACCCAGATATTTTTAATATTTTCAAACTTTTTAATAAAATATCCTTAGAAAGTTGAATATGTCTCGCAAATATTAAGTAAATTTGAGATTACAGACATATAAAATTATTACAGGAGATTCTGTTCATAACTCAATTGTATGAGAGTGCTATTTAAAAAAAAATTTTCTAGGGCCAGTTCTGCTTATGGATTTAACATAAATACTTATGTCTATAACAGCTGAGTATCTTAGTTTTAAACAGTTAAATCTAACATAATTCTTTTCACGACGCGACTTATAACAAATTTGAGAAATCATAATTTGTAAGCTATATGAAACTTTTATTTATATAAGTAACAAATTTTATATTTACATTATGTTAACTACAGCACTTAACTTAATTAGACTGTGTTAAACACTATACGACACTACAATTAAATAAATATTATTATTATAATTTATCGAGACATATAAATATGAACCCTACAGACCAACGAATGTTCTTCAGCATAAAAACCTTATTTATGGTACATTTTATCTTCAAGCCTCTACAAATCTTTATAAAATAAAAAAATATATATATTTAAGTTGAATGTGAGATCCGCCAGTATCTTTAATGCACGTATTCTGTCATGCCTTTGGTTTCGGTCCCTGGTCATAAACAGTTTCACTATTTTCGTTGAAGTTTCAGGCTTTCTTTCAAATTTACTTGTCAGGACAGAACATCTTGCAGTAAGAGGCTGGACACTTTGTGAATTCATACAATAAATAACTGATTGGATAGTGTCCATAGTGCATAGGGATGATGGCTCTTAATCATACTACGTAGAGTGGTAATTTTCACCGTTTCAAGATTTATCAGTGCTGACTTTCTGCAATTACTGTCAGTATATTACTTTGTATATATGATTGCTGCTTTTCTTGATATCCCTTTTTCTTTCTATATTAGAATCTTCAAGTACTTGGCTCTTTGTATGCATTTTTGATTAACAGTTCTAAGAATGTCAATTTAAGATAAATTTAATCCAGGCAAAGTACAAATATTGTAATGACAATCAATAACTTCACAAAAATAACAACAGCAGTATTTTTTTTTACTTTTGACGATTAATTTAAAGTACCAAAACTACTTTTTGCCTAAAAAGGCAACAAAATATACTACGAACATTTTCGGTCTGACAGCTCAATTCAATCTGTTATCAATTTTATTTTTTGAAATTCTCGGGTTTTAGCACGTTCATATTTGGCAACATTGGCTTTTTAAGAATACGGCTTTTACTGTCAAAAAGTTCACATCGCCATTCCCATCGCCGTTCACCTCACCTTTCACATCACACTTACGAGGATAGGGACCCTGTATCTCTGTTATGGGGCACTTTAAGATTTTTTTGACAACGTATTGTTATTCTGACCTCCCCATCAGAGATCCTTACCGAACACCCTGTATTTTTTTTATATGAATTATTACGTCAGCTCAATCATTGCATATTTTTAAAAAACAAATTACGAAAAATTTATGTCTAAAATTGAAAATGCCAAATTACTAAAAAATGTAAAAGATTGGTAGAACAAATCTTAATACAATTTTAAAGACCGTTAAAATTAGAATGTAACCCTGATATTAGATATAGAGTGTTTCATTTAAAATAAGAAAGTTATTTGGCTCTAAGTATAAAAAAAATAAAAAGTAAGTTTTTATCGACCCTGTATAATTTTTGGGATCATTTTTATTTTACAATGAATTGTAATGATTTTTCTAAAAAACAAATACAATTGAAAATATGTTACTCCAGTCTTCCTATGAAAAAAGGTGAAAAAATTTATTGCAGTGGTACAGCTAGATCAGCCCTGTTTTTTTATAAACAACATCCAAGGTCGGAAAATTCGATTTTTTGTTCGTAGAATTTTCCGGTTACATTTTGGAGAAAACTTGTCCATATAAAAGATGTGGGTATTGAAAAGACCTTTGACTTCATTTTTTATACGTAAAAATCGATAAATAATTTATCGAGATAATGGCGAAAAACCACCTTTTCTGCCCTGTTTTATAAATGTTAATAAATTTTGCAAGAAAGGCCGAAAGTGATGTATAACTCCTTGATGATAAGGCCATTATGTGCTTTTATAAATGTGCCAAAACTGCACCAAAACGGTTTGGTAGTTTATGAATAATCTTAATTGTTTATCCCAGACACTGAATGTTCAAACAATTGTCCTTACCCTGAGGATGATTCTACAGATATTTGCAAAAGCGGAATGTATTCTTTGAAGTTCAAACTACAAGCAAAGATGAAAAAACGATGGATTTTGAAAAAAATTGTTGTTAATAAAACCGTTTAAAGAAGGGTACCTTTGTTACATATAAACAATTGGAATAACTTTGCTAATTTTAATGATACAAGTGTGTGAATAAGAGAACTTGAAAGCTGATGAAAAAACACGAATTTAAAAAAGAGTTTCCTACGACCAATAGGAGCTAATATCGCTATCTTTTTTTTTAAAGTCATATCTCTTTTGTTTATAAACATTAAGAGTCGAAATTTTCACAGATTTTAAAATGAATGAAATGTCAATTTTCCGGTATTTCTCGATTTCCTACGATAATGAAAATAAGTCCGTTCGTAATATTTTGTCGAGTTATCCCAGTTTAAAAAAAAATGAAGGCTCTACGTTATCTGCAACCCGAGATATCGTACAATTTTGTTGCGCGCTCCAATTTGAAGTTTGAATTTCAGAAGCACACCATGAGAAAGCCGAGCTTCCTCCACCACTCGCTACAACGCACTTGCAAAAGTACCTTCACTTCGAAGGGCTATAACTTTACTAACGATGCATGAATTTCATACTTATCAATTTGATAATAAAATATAGGTATTCGTTGAAAATCTGTCAAAATTTCGATTTTTAATGTTTATAAACAAAAGAGATATGACTTTTAAAAAAATGCTATCTTAGCTCCTATTGGTCGTAGGAGACTTTTTTTAAATTCGTGTTTTTCACCAGCTTTCAGGTCCATTTATTCACAAACTTGTATCATTAAAATTAACAAAGTTATTCCAATTGTTTATACGTAAAAAGGTACCCCTTTTTTAAACGGTTTTTTTAACAACAATTTTTTTCAGAATCCATCGTTTTTTCATCTTTACTTGTAGTTTGAACTTCAAAGAATCCATTTCGCTTTTGCAAATATCTGTAGCATCATCCTCAGGGCAAGGACAAATGTTTGAACATTCTGTGTCTGGGATAAACAATTAAGATTATTCATAAACTACCAAACCGATTTGGTCCAGCTTTTGCACAGTTATAAAGACACATAATAGCCTTATCATCAAGGGGTTATACATCATTTTCAGCTTTTCTTGCAAAAGTTATTAACATTTATAAAATAGTTCAAAAAAAGGTGGTTTTTTGCAATTATTTCAATAATTTATTTATCGATTTTGACGTATAAAAAATAAGGTTAAAGGTCTTTTCAATACCCACAACTTTCACCCAGGCAAGTTTTCTCTAAAATGTAACTGAAAAATTCTACGGACAAAAAATTGAGTTTTCCGACTTTGGATCTTGTTTATAAAAAACCAGGGCTGATCTAGCTGTACTTTTTTACGTATTTATCATCTACTGAGTGCCCCCTACGACTTGAAACTTTCAGATATTTGCAATAAATTTTTACATGGAATCGCTACAAATTCAATAGGAAAACTGGAGTATGTTGCCTAAATAGGAAAGCAGGCACGCCTCTTAAATTTTTGTCTACAATGTCAAGAATTACCATTATTTGGCCAACGCTATCAAAGCATACAACACGATACAGGGCTTTCCATTTAAATTTCGGAACAACACTGGTTTAAGACCTTTTTTGAGCCATTGTGTATATCTCAAAGTAATTTTAAAACGTAGTCCCAATAGACCTATACGTAAATTATTAAAAAAAAATAATTTAATTATTTGCTGTATATAAGTTGACGGATGACTCCTCCATGTAACAATATCCTTCTTGTTTTTTAAGGCGTTTAAAATTGTTTCTTTTTGTTTAGGAAAAAATGGAGACAGAAGATATTCATTTGCAACAACCAAGAAATGGTAATACACTACTTATTAATTATTTTCAATTGTCATATTTTTTAGTGACTAGCTATTAAACACTTAATTAATTACTTTAAGTTTAACTAGTACTTTAAGGTTTATCTTTACTTGATGAGGAGTAATTTTCAGATTTGTTCTTTTACCATTTATTTTTAGTACAAGCAAAGATTATTATAGCTGAGAGTTTGCTATAATAATAATCTTTGGTATCACCAACATTCCCATTTCTAGTTTCAAAGGCATAGTCGGGTCTATTTTTCTGAATTTGAAGCTCTTGGAGAGGGGAGGGGGCGATCACAAGAAAAACAAGTTGCCGAAAGTGGGGGGTGGGAGTGCCAGCAGCATACACATTTCTAATATAAAAGGCAGTATCGGTTCTATTTTCCTGAACTCAAAGCTCTTAGGAAGGAGAGGGGCGATCGCAAGCATACACATTCCTATAATCTAATCAAGAACTAGAGAGAGTAATAAAATTGTTACCAGAAACTCGAACGTACCTGCTTCAGTGCCGCAGGTAACTGTGGACTGGTGTAAATGTAATTATATTTAAATATTATAAGCTTCTATAAATTTACCGCAACAATAAAATTTCTGATAATTCAATTTAATTTCTATCAGTAAGCAAAGTACACCTTCCAGTGTGTCCTTAGTGATTTATCTTGTTTGTGCTTGTTTTTATATATTATTTGAGATACCCAAAAGATATGACTACCACATCTACATTTACTCCAAAATCGTTAAAACAGGGCATTTTTCCTCAGAGAAAAACTTATTACGATGAATGTTTATGTTGCCTTAAGATATCCATATCTAGATAATAGTGCTAAAACCTCTGTGAAGATTTAGTCCAACATGACAGGAGTTGGAAAATCTACTATGTACCGAATACTGAAGGAAAAAAAACTACTGGAATTGTTAGTACTCTCAAGCGACATTCGATCACAGACAGACGAAAAACCTCGTTCAAAGAAAAGATATATAAATAGCAATAAAAGGAGTAGTACATAAATTTTATTATGAGAAGCATATATCTCAACCGTCGACAAAATTCTAACTAAAATCAATGAAGATCGGGATTTACCTGAACCTAAAAGAACTGAGCTCTGGAAATTGCTCAAAGAACTTAATTTTTATGGGAAAAACCAGATAGGAAATCTGTTCTTATAGTTCGTCCGGAAAATGTCCGTTAGAGAAGGAAATATCTCTCTCAAGTAAAAGGTAGAGTTGCTAGAAATAACACAACTTACAAAATTAATAATTTAACTAAACGATTTTTTTAAATAAAGTTACTGCAGAAAATTGGGAAAAATCCATATAATAGAAGAACAAAAGAAAATGTGAAAACTCGATCTCATGATCGGTGAGATAGAGGAACCAATTATAATCAATTTGAGCGAAAATAGCTTTACTGACTTTGATTACGAATTAGATACATAATGTTTATCAGTGTAAACACAATTTATTATTTAAATTTTTGTTTTTGTTGTATTTTATTGTTTAATGTTGTTTATACATTTTTAATTTTTTTATATATTTTTATTTTAGTGTGTCCCACTCTTTATTTTTATATATATTTAATTCCAATTAGCCGTTATTTTTTTATTATTGTATTTGTGTCTTTTTCTTAAGCGTGTAGAATTAACATGTTTATTTTCTTTTTTTCCATACCATAAATACTGATAAAATAAACCTCCTTCCGACGTCTATGACAAGGATGAAAATCCTTTTTAACACTTCACACTTCCAAATATCTATTATTATCTAACCTAAATAGTCCATTATTATATACCGGTATTTTTGATTATAAAATTTCTAACCCATTCCTATGAAAAATATACGTGTCTAACAGATTTTGCCAAAGACTCCGGACTAAAGAACACAGGTAGTTTGCGAAGAGAAAAAAGGGAAAAAAACGATTTATTACTCTCTCTAGTTCTTGAATGAACTATACTGAACTCAAAGCTCTTGGATCCGCGCCTGACTCCAGAAAGGCGGCACCGATCTGAATGAAATTTTTTACGTTATGTAAAGGAAATTGCTGCGGTGATCCCATATTTTTTTGGACGAAATTGGTGCAGTAAAATCCGAGATAACGCTGACAATAGGCCGGCCAAAAAAATTAATTTTGTCCGATTTTCTCCGAAATTGGAGTGGGGAAGTATTCGGGGTCGCATATAACGAATCTGGAATTACTTTTAAAAAATTCATTATGGCGTATCTAATATGGCGAATAAAAAATTAATTTTGTCCGTTTTTTTTTCAAAATTGATATGGAGGAGTTTATGAGATCGCATCTCTCGATTTTGTCTAAAATCAGTATTGGGGGATTTTTGTTAATATTAATTTCGTATTTAAAATATTTTTTTAAGAACTTAATCTGACGGATTCAATATAGTGTCCTAAAAATTTTACATTTTTCGATTCTCTCAACAACTGATTGATTCTTGATGGTGTAAATTATGGATTTAGTAGTATTTTTTAGGATTTAATATGGCGAATGCTATGCCTAAAAATTTTACATTTTTCGAATTTTTTCAAACGTGAGACTGAATCGTTTTTTAAGATATAAATGGCGAATATAAAATTATTTTAAGTTAATCTAATATGTCAGATGCAATATGACGGTCTAGAAATTTTAAATTTCCGGATTTTATCCAAAATTGGTACTAGGGGGCTTTGAATGGTTTAGATTTACATTAGATTAAGATGTTAAAATTATTTTTTTGAAACTTAATATGGCGTATCCAATATGGTGGGTTGAAAATTTTACCTTATTCGCATTTTTTTAAGTTTGGTATTAGTGGCTTTTCGGGTCGTGTATGACGAATATGAAGTTAATTTTTTACAACTATTAGGTAGATACAATATGAGGGGGTGAAAACTTTACATTTTCCGATTTTGTCTAAAATTAATATTGCGGAGTTCTTGAGGCGTACAGAAACTCAATATGCAGTATAAAATATATCGGGCTAAGAAATTTGCGTCTCTGATTTTTTAAGTATCGATATTGGAAGGTTTTAGGGTCTATATTATCAATTTAAATTAATTTGAAATTTAAGATTATGGATTTACTATGACACACTATATATTTGTTTGACACAATTTCACTGGTATTTGGAGAACTCTAAGAATCAAAGAATTTTTAGTGGTTCATTTTAGGGTGATTTACAGCTTTGAATAAAATGGATACTTTTTGGCCACCTTTGAGTCATAGCGAGGTACACTAATCTCGATTAGTACTTAGTTCAAATAATTTATGGATCATATTGAATTCAAAACTAAAAATCGAAAAAAAAAAATTTTATAAAAAAAATTGAACCGACTTCAATAAGTCGCTAAAAAGTAAAAAATAACTATAAAGTTTTATATGAAATTGAAATTTTTGAAGTCGGCGCTAAATTATTTCTAAATGAAACAAATAACTACTAATATATAGAAATTATGGTGGGAAAGCAATTACAAATAAATTATTTGTAATCTGTTTATGCGAATCACATTTTGACAGGTATTAGTTTGGCGCCGACTTCAAAAATTTCAATTTCATATAAAAATTTCTAGTTATTTTTCACTTTTTAGCGCACTTTTAGAAGTCGGTTCAATTTTTTTTTATAAAAATTTTATAAAATGATTTTCATTTTTTTTTTTTACTTGAACAATAACAACAAAGTTTTAACATAATTTGAGCCCAGGCGCGGATCCAAGGGGGAGAGCCTTGAGTTCAGGAAAATAGATCCGATTTTGCCACTTATACTATAGTTTATTCAAGAACTAGAGAGAGTAATAAAACATTTTTTATCCTTTTTTTTTCTTCGCAAAGTACCTGTGTTCTTTAGTCCGATGTCTTTGGCAAAATCTGATAGACACATATATTTTTCATAGGAATGGGTTAGAAATTTTATAATCAAAAATACCGACCTATAATAGTGGACTATTTGGGTTGGATAACAATAAATATTTGGATGTGTGAAGTGTTAAAAAGGATTTTAATCCTTCTCATAGGCGTCGGAAGGAGGTTTATTTTATCACTAGGTATTTATGGCATAGAATATTATTTCGGTAATAAACTAAAAAGTTTTTATAATATTATTCTATTTCTTATGATTTCTTTATAATTCACATACATTAGAAAATACAGATAATTTTGACATACTTAACACAAATCATAATTGTATTTTTATTATTTTTAATTATGACATAGAAACCGTTTTAGTCACATTCAGATTAAAATGTAGTTTTTGCTCTCAAAAAATTCTAAGTTATAATTTATAAATACTTACAAAATACCTATTGCCAAAAATACAAGAAGTTAAACATATAGAAAAAAATAAATTCGTCCATATAATATTAAAATTTTTTGGGGCTATCGGTCATTATTAATTAAAAACATTTTTAGGACATTTGACGTTTCAGTTCATTTATTATTAAACCATCTGCAGAATTACAATTAAATAGTAAAACGGGATTAAATGTAATTAATTTTTATATGTTACAGAAATAATAAATTGTATTTATGTTGGTAAACATTAAGTATCTAATTCGTTATCAAAGTCAGTGAAGCTATCGTCACTCAAATTAATTATAATTGGTTCCTTTATCTCACCGATCGAGTTTCCACATTCTCTTTTATGCTTTTATTATATGGATTTTTCCCAATTTTCCGCAGTAACTTTATTCAAAATCAAAAGTTCTGTTAAATTACTAAGTTTGTAAGTACTTTTTACTTGAGGGAGATATTTTCTTCTCCAACCGCCATTTTCCGGACGATCTATAAGAACAAATTTCCTATCTGGTTTTTCCCAGCAAAAATTAAGTTCTCTGAGCAATTTCCAGAGCTCAGTTCTTTTAATTTCAGGAAAATCCCGATCTTCGTTGATTTTAGTTAGAATATTGTCGACGGTTGGGATCTGCTTCTTATAATAAAATATAACTCCTTTTATTGCAGTTTATATCTTTTCTTCCAACGAGGTTTTCCGTCTGCCTGTGATCGATTGTGGCATGGGAATACTAGCAATTCCAGTCGTTTTTTCTCCTTCAGTATTCGGTACATAGTAGAATTTCCAACTACTGTCATGGTGGAACAAACGTTAACAGAGCTTTTAACATTATTATCTAGATATTGATGTCTTAATGCATCATAAACATTCATCCTAATAAGTTTTTTGTTGAGGAAAAAATGCCCTGGTTTAACGATTTTGGAATAAATATAGATGTGGAAGCCATATTTTTTGGGTATTTCACTAATCTCAAATATATATAATATATGAAAACAAGCACAAACAAGATAAATCACTAAGGCCACACTGTAAGGTGTACTTTGCGGAAATTAAATTGAACTATCAGAAATTTTACTGTTGCAGTAAATTTATAAAAGCTTATAATATTTAAATATAATTAATATAACTAGATTTACGGCAGTCCTCCTCAGTTACCTGCGGTACTGGGCAGGTACGTTGGAGGTTTCGGTAACAGTTTTATTACTCTCTCTACTTCTTGAATAGAGTATAGGAATGTGTATGCTTGCGATCGCCCCTCCCCTTCCCAAGAGCTTTGAGTTCAGGAAAATAGAACGGATTCTACCTTTTATACCAGGAATGTGTATGTTGCTCGCATCCTCCCCCCTTGTTGGCAACTTGATTTTTCTTGTGATCGTCTCCAAAAGCTTCAAATTTAGAAAAATATATCCAACCCTGCTGGTGTCCCCCCCCCCGTTGACAAGTTGCTTTCGTTTGCCATACTTTTGTGACATCACCGCCGCCGCCCCCCTCCCAAAGAGAGAGGCTGGATCCGCCCCTGTTTGAGCCAACAATGAATATAATTCTTGATTTATTTCAGTATTAGAATCAGATCGATTATTTAATTTTAGAGCTTAAATATTTCATAGAAAGTTTTCATCAGTACTCTTTATTAGTGACACATAAACGATAAATATTACTTTTGTCTTAGTGACATTCATTCATTCCATTGCCCGTCCTGTCGTGTTTACACAATCCAACAACTCTCTATCATCGATTCCGAGGTTCTTAATATGTTCAAGAGCATTCCGTGCTGGACCTTATCAAAAGCCTTTTCGTAATCGATGAAAGCTACATAAATATCTTGGTCGCGATACTTTTGCAGGACATTCTATATAAGCTTATAGCCTTAAAAAAAACACTCAATGTATCCTTGATAACGATTAGATATTCAACCTGATCGAAACGTCGTACAAACAAATAAAATTAAAAACAATGCAGAAGCAACAACCACATCTTAGTCAATCTTCAACATTATCTATAATCTTCAAACAAAAGCGTTTTACGCTGAAAAACCAAACAGCTAAATTACGTTTCTTAATAATAAAACTATTCTAAGCGTATACACTTCCAACAGCTTATAGGACATTTTACGTTTGACTGCATGAATCTTGCCACTTCCCAAATAGCACACTTCAGTCCACTGGATATCCATCGTTTATCCAAAGCTGGACATACTGGGTATCCATGGGATGTCCAGAATTTGTCCACCAACATCCTATGGATATCCACTGGGCTATACGTTTGTCCCACTCATAGACGTCTTTTTGGATTACATATATTGTCCAGGTATGGATCATTTTTGGATATTAATAGGACTAATTTTGGATGTCCATATAATATACATTTTTGACCCGATTGTGGACATATTATCCGATAGTATTGTGCTTTTTGGATTAATAGGTCATAATCTATTGTTCCCTCTTCTTGACGTTCCGCTAACATGAATGGTAGATATTTTCAGAATTTGCTTAGGGTCCGAGAGCTTACGGTACCTAACTAATCGGCACTTCTGAAGATACAGACCACTTATGTCACCAAAACGTCGATAACAAGTAACCATAGATGGCCCTATTAGTCCCAAAAACTAAACAGATATAAATTACATGAGCGAACCAGGTAACAGGAACTGGATCCACATATTACAGTTATTGATTACAATTGTTAAGTTTTTAATACAACACTATATAAGAATATAATATTTTATAATTAGTCGAATTGCAAGTGCTACAAAATATAGCTTCAATTGATTTAAATTGTTCAAGCTATAGAATGATCACTATGAATAAGGTATCTGGTTCCATAGTAATATGTACAATTTGAATTGGGTAATAGAAAATATATCAATTATTTAAATAAAGACTTTATTGTTACAATGATTATTTGTTCTAGATTTATTTCTGTCATTTATTCTCTTCAGCCATTGTCTAAACTCGTCTTCGGCTGTTTTTTATCGGCCCCCCATTCTTCTGCTGCAGCTGAAAATTAATAAGGTTTAACGTTAGTATTTTATGGCTTTGTATAGTTAACAAATTCCGAGTGTCGTATTTAATCTTGTTCGTTGGAGCTGTTTCAAGCCTTAACGTTCCATAGTAATTTTCCATAACAAAGAACATTAAAATATAAGGAAGCCACAAACAATGATAACGATTAAAACAGAAATATTAATTTGAAAATTCAAGATCCTATTAAATTCAGAGATGTTTGTAGGAATTTAAAATGAAATTCAGATTTTACTTATAAAAGAAAGTTCTCTCTCTCTCTCTCTCTATATATATATATATATATATATATATATATATATATATATATATATATATAGAGAGAGAGAGAGAGAGAGAGAGAGAAAACCAAATGCATCGTAATTGCTTAGAGTGCTTAAACCAACAGACCAGAAAAAAAATTTTAACACACTTTTTGTCAGGGTATTATCAGAACAAGGGGATCTAGAGTTTAACGTGTGAAATCTGACACCCAATATATTCTTATTATTTACGAGTATGACAAATAAATCAGAGAGATTTTTTTCATCAAATTTTTATATTTAAGTGGTAACTTACCTACAAATAGTGAATTTTAAAAAGCACTTTACTGTTCCATCATATGTATAATTCTTGGAAAGGCTATCTGTCATTGTTACAATAAATTATCTTTTAATAAGTTCATAGGTATACTTTCCTCCAATTTTCGCTAATTGTAAAACATAAAATTATATTACATTATTGAGATAATTAAACGTTAATTCCACATACGTTAAGCTAAAAATATTTTTGACTTTAAGAATCAAAGTAAAAAAAATATATAAAATAATCCTGTAAAATGAAACTGATTTTAGTATTGTTTCCTCATGTCTGGAAAAAAAAACGTTATTTAAATTCCCCACAGGTAAGTTCTTATGCCATTTTTAAAAACATCCAAATGGGCACTTCTTAAGTAAAAACTTTCTGTTTTTTGCAAAAAAATAAGTTTTTTTATCAATAGACTCATACACATAAAGAAGCATTACTCGAATAAGTTTCAGCCCTTATTTCAGAAGTTTAATAAACTTACTGCATCTTTAAAGTTTAAATTGTCCTGATTATATTATGTGACTTGAGGCAGCTGATTCTTTTCTTCAGTAAAAGGATAGTTGAACTCCTGCAGAAAATTCTTTGTAGATACTTGTTGTTTTTTCCCTATTTAAGATTACCTGAATATCTTCTCTAATTTGGTACAAACTGGCTCTCACATAGGAATTTTATTTGGACCAATCTTTGAAAAATTCATCTAAAAAATAATTTAAAAAAATTAAATTATAAGTCTAAACCTAGAGTCGAACTGTAAATATCATTAAATATATTTTTTAACAATTATACTGCACAAAAATACACATCAATGTAAACTTGTACTAGCGTTTAATCCAAAATAGTCATAAAAAAATTAATATAATTATTCAAATTTGCTATAGCTTTTAATCCATTATAAATTTTGATAACATTTAATAATGCCAGCAATTTTATTAGACTGATTACTCAATAATGACTTTGTCAGAGAGAAATTTCTCTAAAATTTACAATTTTATTATTACACAAATATATCTATGCTCCATTTGAACCAACAAGATACAAAATTCATTGGCCTATCAAAATATTTGCACTTATTTGTAGTAATTTCCATTTAAATAAATGATTTTATGAAAAAGTAAAGCTACAAAAGCTATATTTTAACATACGTGTTTTGATACTGAATATTTTGTTCACTTTTAAATTTGTGCTAGTTTGATACTAAATTATCAGCTTTTCGTCGGGCATGTCTGTAGTTAGTATAATTTAAAAAAAAAATAAATTAAAAATAACTATACTTACCTTTAACGGTGGCATCTTCTTCAAATAAAAAGTACACTTGATTTTAGCTCAACTAAAACTCCAAAGGTCTTTTTTAGCTCGACCTCAACACAATAATGGGCACAAAATATCTGAAGGGATACTTTGTGGTAATGGCGGGCCGGCGGGTTAAGAAATAACAATTCTATAGGCCGATATTACAGTATCCGATTTAACCGACAACCCAAAATTTAAATTATTGAGGGGAAAAAACTACGTTGAATCAAAATTTTATTAAGATCTTTAGGAGTTAGTTTTAGTTAAAGTTGCAATATAATTATTATAATCGATATTCTACAGTTCAGTAGTTATTTTCCTTTGTATAATTAAGCTTTTAATATAATATAGCTTTACAGGCCAAGTAGTATGGCTAATTTTCAATCAATTTGTGTATCTGCCGAAAAAAAAAAGAAAAATGAGCTATGTATGGTTCTGAGATACAATTTTATTAATTTCCGGAATTTTTTTAAAGATAAATTAATGGACGTCTGATGGACTTACACTGGACATCCAGATATGGACGTCCATATAGATTACATGTCATCACATCTAATGGACATCCATAAACGGTCCATGGACATACAGGACATTATATGTACCTATTCTGGATATCCAATGGAAATCTTGTGCTATCTGGGTTATTACAAACAAAGAGTGAAATTCGATTAGTTAATTACCTTACTTAAAAGAACCATACCCTAATAACATAAAACATTTTTTTTGCGTTATAGAGGACCATGGTGGAATTGAAGAAAAAATGATAAGTACTGCCCTTAAAGGTTGCATGGCTATTCACCAGTTTAAGTTTACTACAAAATTAATTAACAAATCATTTAACAATGGAAATATCCAACATTACTTCGACGCATTACGGGAGGATGTGCTTAAGCTAATCAGAAACAAGGTTAAAAAACACAGTTTGATTAAAGTAATATTTCAATTAACATTTGTGGTGTCATACAAACAACATACTGAAACAAAATCTGTTAAAACGAGCTATAAAACTTTTACGTCAAGTAATGATGATGCAATATATGGGGAGCTGTGTGAAGAACTAAGCGAGAGCATAAAAGGTAAGATTATATTTAATTTTTATCATTTAAAATTTCGAAACCTATTAAAACGATTCTTGTGAAATGGCGATAAAATAAAAATATTGTACAGGGTGAGTCAACGATTGGATGAAGTAGGTTTGTGCCTTTTCGGTGAAATTAACAAAGAAACTATATTTATTGTTTGATACAGTTTATTTTTACGCAGATTTTAAAAATATTTAGGACCCTACAGGGTGAGCCAAAAAACTACGACAGCATAAAGTTGTATTTTTTTAAATAGAAAACCCTATATATGAATCGTATTTTCGATTTAGCTTATAATTTTAAATCTTTTTTATTAAGGGTTTACTATAACAAAACTTTATAGTTTCTGAGTTAATTAAGTTTAAAGAAAAAAAGTCACATTTTCAAGCATCAATTCAATCCTAAATAACGTTTTCAATTTTGTGACAAATATATTCAAATTTGGAATTTAGCAAGGCCAAGGACAAGTTAACATAATTTTTACCTAATATTTGCAATAAAAGCTACAGGGTGTTGAACACATCGGCTCAAATTTGAACAAGTTTAAATGAATAAATATCTTTTTTTTTAAATGGTACACTCTGTATATTTTCATGCTATTTAATAGAGTAATAAAAACCCTAAAAGTTTTGTTCAATATATCCTATACCTATTTATAATAGTTTTTGAGATATTTCAGTTTTTCTTATTTTCCATACTTTTTTACAGAAATAGTCTTCATTATCATAGTAGCCATGGCAAAAGTAATGTAAAAGAACATTTTTCTGTGTGTCAAATTTATAACCGCAATCGCTTCTTTTGGTTTTTATGTAGTGTAGTTTGGTTTTTTTTGCATTCATCTTATATTGTAAAATGAATTTTCCAAAGAATGAGTTAATAGATATGATTTATACAATAGGAGAGGCTCAAAAAAATTGCCTTCTTGCTCAAAGAATTTACAAAATGAAGTATCCTGATCGACGCCAGCCTAATACCCATACTTTTCAAAACTTAATGCAAAGATTTGATTCTTCTGGTACTGTTGATTATCCAAAACGTAAAGTGATCAACAAACCAGTAACTAATGAAGAAAAAGAACTACAAGTATTCTTAAATCCTCAGGAAAATCCTTATATTGGTAGTCGTCACTTAGCAGCATTATGTGAAACATCACAATCCACCGCTAATCGTACTACCAAGAAATATAGGTATCATCCATATCACATGGAATTACACCAAGAATTGCATAGACAGGATTTTGAAAGTCGTGTAGACTTTTGTCGTACAATAAATGCGGAGATTCAATTAAATCCAAATTTATTATGCAAGGTAATGTATAGTGATGAAGCTACTTTTAGAAGTAACGGTGCCGTAAATAGACGCAACATGCATTATTATGCCACAGAAAACCCATTTTGGATTAGAGAGGTGCAACATCAAAACCACTGGTCATTAAATGTTTGGTGTGGTATTCATTATAATCGAATTATTGGACCCTACTTTTTTAATGAACCACTAAATGGCCATAGTTACCTGAACTTTCTACAAGAAGAACTACCCCAACTGCTTCAAGGTCCCGATAGGGATGAGCTCGACAGTATTTGGTTCTAGCACGATGGTGCGCCTCCGCATTACCATCGTGAAGTTCGTGCGTTTTTGGACCAACGATATCCGCAAAAATGGATTGGACGTGGGGGTTTCGTTGAGTGGGCACCAAGGTGTTGCGACATCACCCCATTAGATTTCTTCCTATAGGGTTATATTAAAAATAAGGTGTATGTTAATCCACCAACAACAGTAGAAGATATGCGAAACAGGATTAGGGATACCTGTAGAACAATAACGCCACTAATTTTGTCCAGGGTCCGAGAAAATCTGCAAAAAAGACTAAATTTGTGCATTGCACAAGAGGGTCGTTTATTCGAACACAAGAAATAATTAATCTCAGTATTTAATAGGTAATTTTTTTGTTTCAATTTAGTATAAAAGTAAATATGTATTTGCCTTGTCGTTATTGTTGTGTTAATTTTTTCACATTATATTTAATTAAACGATTGCCGTTGTAATATAACGAATAATGTATTTCATCATATTTAACCACATTCTGTTTGTTTCTGTAGTTTCTTTTTATTATTTTACATGGCTACTATGATAATGAAGACTATTTCTGTAATAAACTATGGAAAATAAGAAAAACTGAAATATCTCAAAAACTATTATAAATAGGTATAGAATATATTGAACAAAACTTTTAGGGTTTTTATTACTCTATTAAATAACATGAAAATATACAGGGTGTACCATTTAAAAAAAATATATTTATTCATTTAAACTTGTTCAAATTTGAGCCGATGTGTTCAACACCCTGTAGCTTTTATTGCAAATATTAGGTAAAGCTAAATCGAAAATACGATTCGTATATAGGGTTTTCTATTTAAAAAAATACAACTTTATGCTGTCCTAGTTTTTTGGCTCACCCTGTAGAGTCCTAAATATTTTTAAAATCTGCGTAAAAATAAACTATATTAAAGAATAAATATAGTTTCTTTGTTAATTTCACCGAAAAGGCACAAACCTACTTCATCCAATCGTTGACTCACCCTGTATATTAAGAAAAATGATCTAAGAGTTGTAATACACTTGTTTATGGAATTACCAGAATGTCAAGCTCTAACTTTCATGTCAGCTAGTACTCCAATCCGTGGAGGAGAAATAGCCCCTTCTATAACATTGAGTTGTCACAGGATGGGAAGTGTTTTAAGTTTCAGGCAGAGTCAGTACACGAACGCCTTTGAGCTCTGATATAATCTGCATCAACAAATGGCGGAGGTTCAAAGTTGGTGAAAATATATTTTTCGTTTCTTTAAGCTATAATATTGTTTTTAGAATGTAAATTCGTTACACTTTTTTGAAGGTTTTAACGAGACTCATAATTTAAGTTATCGCTGGTTTCATTTCGTTAACAATTATTGCAAAAATGCTGAAAAACCGTCACAAATGTATGTTTTTTGAAATGTTAATAATTATTGCAAAAATAACTTATTTAATATTATTATTGCCTTACATCGTTAAAGGAAAGATACAACCAGGAGCATTTAGGATGCAGACTGGTGAAACTGTAGCCGCAATGGAAGCAGAATAAACATACAAATAACTAGGTATGAAACAGGCTAAATGAATTGACGATCGCTCTATGAGGGCGAATTGACACTCGAATTTGTCAGGAGGGTAAGGCGAGTGTTAAGAACTAGTCTAAATAGTAGAAATTTGTTTGATGTGCTCAACACGTACGCATGCTCTGCACTAACCTAGTCTTTTGGAATTGTAAAATAGAGCAGGATGGACATCAAAAACCTACGAAGGAAAATAAGAACACTTTTAACAAAAACACACAAACACCACCCTCGGAGTGCTATTGAACGTACAATGCTTCCAAGACAACAAAGAGAAAGAAGATTGGTAGATATTGGTAAGCAGCTGGATCAACAAATAACAAACTTACGTTCTTATTTCCACAGGCTAGGGGACTCTTCCACACTACATCGAGAAATATGCGAGGCAGACAATTCAAGGAAGCTACAGCAGAAAGAATGGGATATTGCTTCTCACCACCGAATAGACTAAGAGAAGTTATTAGCCTGGCTACAGAAACCACTTCATGGACGGCATCCAAATGAGGTCAATCAAGTCAATATCGACAACACAGCGTCGAATTACTGGTTGATTTCAGAACAGATGTCTCCAGAAACGGAGGACTTATTGTTAGCTATCACCAGACCAGGTTATTTGAATAAAAAACTATCGAAATTTGATCATCCCAGATCCCTCAATAGCAAATATATATATATATATATATATATATATATATATATATATATATATATATATATATATATATATATATAATGTGGATATAACCACTGCTAATGCTTCTCACACGGAGGAATCCGTAAAAGCCGTATAAACATATATAAGCCATCCGACGAGAGGTCGGCGAAGCCGCATTCAGTGTTGCATGCTTCCTTCCGATCTGTCCTTTGCACAACCAGGTGCATGGCGGTACCCTGATGAGTCTAATGAGAGACGAAAGATGTATCTCTGCCGTATCACTGTGGCGGGGTGGGTAAGCTTTGACTTTCTTCTCGGTATGGTGGTACAGGTAGGCCACCATCTCGATGGTGGTGGAATGGGATAAATTGTGTTTTATTACAGTTTATTCTAACTGTGCAACCTCTAACACAGAAAGGATATGATGGAGTGAAGTTTGCATTCACTGTTTCGCATTTTACTTCACTTACATACGGAGTTGCATATAGTTGTACGTTTGCTGAATGTGATTTCAGCAGTACAACAGCATAATGTGGATATAACCACTGCTAATGCTTCTCACACGGAGGAATCCGTAAAAGCCGTATAAACATATATATATATATATATATATATATATATATATATATATATATATATATATATATATATATATATATATATATATATATGGCTGTCGAACATCAAAGATCATCCAGCACATAACTGGAGGATGTCAAGCGTGTACCGCAACCGAGTAGAAGGAAAGATACGACACAGCCTTTAAGATATTCCACCAAGAGTTAGCAGACAAATTAAATCTATTGCAGTTAGAAAAAGTACCTTATTACAAATACAACCCGGAGCCTATTTTTGAGAACAACGAGTTCAAGCTATACTGGAACCAAACGTTTCTTACAGATCAAACATGATACTAACAGATAAAATTTCTAGGCTAACTACACTGATTGACATTCCAAGACAATGGGCAATGAACAGCGTTCAAGCGATACCCATAATTTTATCAACAACTGGAGTGATACCAAAGAACCTTCTGCAGAACATCAAGAGACTGGCCCTTAGTGAACATCTCTCTCTCTCTCTCTCTCTCTCTTTAATATTTTTTCTAATTTGTTTGTTTAATTGTACGTAGCCTGCTGTGCATTTTTCCATGTTTCTTCGTTTATTTATCAGATCTTGGGTCTGTTGTAATAATTTACTGTTTGCTTGTTTTCTAACAGTGCAGATTTTCTTTACTGCAATTTGGATATCTTTTTGGAATTTATTTTCCTGTTCGTTTATTGTCAATATATTAAGTTTATCCAATGGTGTAAATTTTTTCCTGATATACTCCTGATATATATCTTTATTTTGTTTTAATTCCTCCGATGTCGGAAACCGTTGAAGTTTAATAAGTTTGTTCTTTTCTTTTTTAATGTTGATTTTTAATTTTGCTCGAGCCAGTCTGTGATCACTACCCAAGTGGAATTTGTTTAAGGTTGTTCCATCGGACACAATATATTTTTTGTTGGTAATAATGTAATCTATTTCATTCTTTGTTCGGTGATCCGTTCTCCTGAACGTCCATCTACAACTTTCCGGTTTTTTTGTAAAATGTATTCATGCAATAAAGGCTTTCATTTTGAAGATAGTTTGTTAGCGCTTCTCCTCTTCCATTGATGGTGCCGAGTCCAAAGCCGTAAGTGACTTTTTAAAACTTGAAAAGTCAAGCCTAAATCGATATTAAGTCGGTACTTAAACCTAATAGAACATTTTAAGGAAGAGTTAGATCGTCGAATAAGCTGTAAGGCTGCCATTAATTTTATAATTATTGAAATATCAAAATACTTTTGACCCTTCGCTATTATAATTTTTATATATTCCACTCAATTGTTCAGTAATTCATTATTAATCTTTCTACGTGTAAAAAAATTCTCAAAATAAATAATACCTTTGACTGACTATTTTTTATTTTTTTTTATGTCTTTTCAAAAATATATTTGTCAAAACACTTTTGAACGCTACTAGATATATGAAAACATGGAATATAATCCTAATTGTTTGTTTTTTTGTAGATTTACCTCTAAAAGAATTTATTTCGTTAGAAGTGAAGTATATTAAACAAAATCCACTTCGTTGTACATCTTGTCCATCCCTTCCAGAAGATATAAAAAATAGATGTGACTTGTTTAATGTTCTTTCTAACAATAATAAATGTTTTGTCAGGTCTGTGCTAGGATATCTACACAAGAGTGATCATTTTGAAGAAGAAAAATTTGAACGATATGAAATAGAAAGTAAAGTTACTGATTTATATAATCCTGCTACTTTGGACGACATAGAGAAGTTTGAAGATCGTTTAAATATGTCTATTAATGTTTATGAATTAAGATGTGTATATGAAAATGCTAGCTCTAACGGTCAGATAGGAAACCAAATATATACCACAAGAAATAAAAAAGACAGACATGCTAATTTATTAATGATTAAGAAAAATTTCAATTTTCATTTTGCTTTAATACGAAATGTTTCAGAGGTAGAGTTTCTAGAGAACAAGTGTATTAAAAACGTCACTGTTTTACCATCAGTAAATAACAATATTCTTGAGTTTACGCATTTTGAACGTCAACAAAAAGTACCTGTTGTGGTTTATGTTAACTTCGGAAAGTTAAAGGATCTAACAAAAGGGGTTCAAGTATATATATGTTCTTATTATATTAAATGTGATATAGATGACAATTTATCAAAAAGTAACACAATCTTGAATAAAAATACAAATGTTATGAAAACATTTGTTAAAGAATTAGAGGACCATTGCAAAGAAATATACAAAAAACACTCAATACTAAAAAAAAATAGATTTTGTAATTTTATACCTATTTATTGTTGTGACATAGCCAAAAATGCTAATTTTTTAATTGAGGTTCTAGCAAGTGATAGCTCCAAAATAACAATTCTTAAAGGAGCTAATGATGAATATATTTCAGTTTCAAAGGAAATTTCGGCTGAAAACTTTCCAAAATTACAGTTAAGATTTTTGGATAGTTCCAGGTTTTTACAAAGTAGTATGGAAGAAATTAGTATAAGTTTATACAATTCTAAAAAAATTAAACCATACTCATTTAAAAAATTTGATGAAATTTACCCAGCTGTTTGTTTTCCATATTATTACTTTAATAGCTGTAATAATGATAATATTGTTTTAAAATTGAAGGAACATGAACTTCCTCATCGTACTGAATTTAATGAACATGAAGAAGTATCTGAAGAACAATTGAACAATACGGTAGCTTTTTGGGACAAATTTGAATGTCAGACTCTTGGGGAATATTTTGTTCTCTACATAAAATTCGGTACGTTTTTATTAACAAATATTTTTGAAAATTTCAGAGAGCAGTCTATGATGATATATGAACTAGATCTAGCTCATTATTATTCTACGCCCAGTTTGGCGTTTGATTCGATGCTCAAAATCACTGGAGTTAAGTTAGAGTTACTGACAGATATTGATAAGTTCCAATTTGTTAAAAGTGCGATACGAGGAGGGTTAAATTTCTGCAGTGTGCGGCACTGTGAAGCACATAATAAATATACAGGAGATGAAGGTAAACCATCTAATTACATTATGTATTTAGACGCTACAAACCTGTATGGGGCGGCGATGTGTCAATCTCTCCCGACGAATAGTTTTGAGTGGCTCTCTGAAAGAGAAATTCAAGATTTAAAAGAAAGTGAGCTGTTTTATATAGAGAATTCAGAAATGGGGTATATATTAGAGGTAGATTTAGAATATCCCCAAGAATTACACAACCTACACAATGACTATCCTTTTTGCCCAGAACGTATTATTCCCCCCGATTCCAGAAAAGATAAATTGACTTCCAATTTTAATCACAAAAAAAATTATGTCATTCACTGCAAAAATTTGCAACAGTGTATTGATAATGGTCTTATATTAACAAAAATACACAGAGCCCTTAGATTTAAGCAATCAAACTGGCTTAAAACTTATATAGAATTAAATACAACACAACGCACAGCCGCGGTGAACAAACATGAAAAAGTGTTTTTTAAGTTTATGAACAACTCAGTTTATGGAAAACTCTTAGAAAATTCACAGAAGTATCAGGATGTTCATACTAAAACCTCATGGCAAAGAGTAACAGGTAATAAAGATATTGGATTTCTTGCAGCGTTGCCAAATTTTAAAAATTTTACTATAGTTTCTGAAAATATCGCTACAATAGAAATGAATAAATTGAACGTAATTTATAAAAAACCAATTGCGGTTGCTTTTTGTGTACTTGATATTTCAAAGACCTACATGTATGACTTTTATTATAATGTTTTGAAAAAGAAATATCAAGAGAAAGTACGACTGTTATATACAGATACCGATTCTTTAATTATTGACGTTAAAACTGAGGACTTTTACAGGGATATGTCCGAAAATATAGATAAATATGACACATCGTCTTATTCCATTGGCAATGATAAAAATGTTACCGTAAATAGTTCCGTAATAGGAAGAATGAAAGATGAATATAGTGGGAAAGTGATTAGAGAATTTTGTGGAGTAAGGGCTAAAGTGTACTGTTTAAATGTTGAAGGAGACATTTTTAAACATGGCATAGGAATTAACCGTTATATTAAAAATAAGCTTACTATTGAAGACTATAGAGAAGCGGTAAACCCTTCTAGAAATCGTAATAATTCAGTATTGCCAGACTGGGACAAAAAACGATTTTTAATACCTAATTCCGTAAGAACTCTTGCTTGGAATCACGAAAATATACCATTGTATCGAAATTAATCAATAAATTTAAAAGCTGAAGTATTATCTTTTAAATATGGGGGTTAATATGATATGACCTATATATGTATATATGTGTGATTTTTTTAATTGAAATACAACAAACAAAGTTTTCTTAATTTGGAACATGTCAATGTAACGTTTGGGCTAAAACTTCCCTGCCTTTTTCAAACATTGTACATTTAAATATTGCAAAAAGTATTATGTTTAAAACCCTGCTATTATAAATATTAATTAAAAATTAATCCTATCTTAATCTGAACTCTCACATCATCAAAATAAAACAAAACGGAAACACTTTATAGATTTTATAGAAATCAAAAAAAATAAAAACGCTGTAAACTCAAAAACTGACATGAAACAATTAAGTAAAATATATAATAATTTATTTAAATAGAAACTATCCACATGTTTTAGCAAACAGTCACCCTTTTTGTCACCTTTAAGTGTATTATCCTAATCTATTAATACAGAAAAATAAAAACACTGTTGAAAAAAAGGTAACCTTCCGGCATACAAGTTCAGTATAATTTATAATTTTAAAGTGTTTGTTCTGTTTCCGTTTTGTTTTATTATTTTGATGTTGTGAGAGTTCAAATTAAGGAAGGATTAATTTTTAATTAATATAGCAGGGTTTCAAACGTAATGTTTTTTGCGGTATTTAAATGTACAATGTTTGAAAAAGGCTAGCGAAGTTCCAGCCGAAACGTTACATTGACATGTGAATATATGTTCCAAATTAAGAAAGGTTTGTTTGTTGTATTTTAATTTAAAAAGGACTGAAAAACCCTCGAAATAATATATATATATATATATATATATATATATATATATATATATATATATATATATATATATATATATATATGTATATATATATATATATATATATATATATATATACACTGTAAAGGTAATTCAATAAAGTTACTTTTAAAATAAATTGAATGCATTTATTTCTCTCACTGTTAGAAAAAAACCTCACTCAAATCTAAGAATGAAGCTTGAATTTTCATAGATGAATAAAATTTTTGAATTGAAATTATTGAAAATGATATTCTTTATCACCTATTCCAAACTTTCTATCGATGTACCAAACACCCTGCATATATATATATATATATATATATATATATATATATATATATATATATATATATATATAGGGAAAACCCTAGAATAAGTTTTTTGGGTATAGATCTATATAGTGTATACCAACGGTGAATACAATATGTTTGCAGGTGGGAGTATAAATACATTTATATAAGAAAAACAATTTTAGTTTTCAACCAACTAAACGACCTTATAATATAAAAGGCGTACTTTTTTCTAACATTGTAAGAGGCAACGCGCTATTTCAGGTTGCAAGAAAATACCTGTCTTCCTTATGGCAATGTACGGCTACCTGCAGACTGGTCTCGAACTTATGCGTTCTCCTCAAAAGGTAGGCAAGCACATCTACACACCGCATCAGCTTAGGTACGATTACTTACCCTATACTGACGAGAACCAATAGGTTCGAAACCGGTATGCTGGTGACGATGTACAGGGTGAGTCAACGATTGGATGAAATAAGTTTGTGCCTTTTCGGTGAAATTTACAAAGAAACTATATTTATTGTTTGATACAGTTTATTTTTACGCAGATTTTAAAAATATTTAGGACTTACAGGGTGAGCCAAAAAACTAGGACAGCATAAAGTTGTATTTTTTTTAAATAGAACACCCTATATACGAATCGTATTTTCGATTTAGCTTATTAAGGGTTTACTATAACAAAACTTTATAGTTTCTGAGATAATTAAGTTTAAAGAAAAAAAGTCACATTTTCAAGCATCAATTCAATCCTAAATAACGTTTTCAATTTTGTGACAAATATATTCAAATTTGGAATTTAGCAAGGCCAAGGACAAGTTAACATAATTTTTACCTAATATTTGCAATAAAAGCTACAGGGTGTTGAACACATCGGCTCAAATTTGAACAAGTTTAAATGAATAAATATCTTTTTTTTTAAATGGTACACCCTGTATATTTTCATGTTATTTAATAGAGTAATAAAAACCCTAAAAGTTTTGTTCAATATATCCTATACCTATTTATAATAGTTTTGGAGATATTTCAGTTTTTCTTATTTTCCATACTTTTTTACAGAAATAGTCTTCATTATCATAGTTGCCATGGCAAAAACAATGTAAAAGAACATTTTTCTGTGTGTCAAATTTATAACCGCAATCGCTTCTTTTGGTTTTTATGTAGTGTAGTTTGTTTTTTTTTTGCATTTATCTTATATTGTAAAATGAATTTTCCAAAGAATGAGTTAATACATATGATTTATACAATAGGAGAGGCTCAAAAAAATTGCCTTCTTGCTCAAAGAATTTACCAAATGAAGTATCCTGATCGACGCCAGCCTAATACCCATACTTTTCAAAACTTAATGCAAAGATTTGATTCTTCTGGTACTGTTGATTATCCAAAACGTAAAGTGGTCAACAAACCAGTAACTAATGAAGCAAAAGAACTACAAGTATTGTTAAATGTTCAGGAAAATCCTTATATTGGTAGCCGTCAGTTAGCAGCATTATGTGAAACATCACAATCCACCGCTAATCGTTCTACCAAGAAATATAGGTATCATCCATATCACATGAAATTACACCAAGAATTGCATGGACAGGATTTTGAAAGTCGTGTAAACTTTTGTCGTACAATAAATGCGGAGATTCAATTAAATCCAAATTTATTATGCAAGGTAATGTTTAGTGATGAATCTACTTTTAGAAGTAACGGTGCCGTAAATAGACGCAACATGCATTATTATGCCACAGAAAACCCATTTTGGATTAGAAAGGTGCAACATCAAAACCACTGGTCATTAAATGTTTGGTGTGGTATTCATCATAATCGAATTATTGGACCCCACTTTTTTAATGAACCACTAAATGGCCATAGTTACCTGAACTTTCTACAAGAAGAACTACCCCAACTGCTTCAAGGTTTCGATAGGGATGAGCTCGACAGTATGTGATTCCAGCACGATGGTGCGCCTCCGCATTACCATCGTGAAGTTCGTGCGTTTTTGGACCAACGATATCCCCAAAAATGGATTGGACGTGGGGGTTTCATTGAGTGGCCACCAAGGTCTTGCGACATCACCCCATTAGATTTCTTTCTATGGGGTTATATTAAAAATAAGGTGTATGTTAATCCACCAACAACAAGATATGCGAAACAGGATTAGGGATACCTGTAGAACAATAACGCCACTAATTTTGTCCAGGGTCCGAGAAAATCTGCAAAAAAGACTAAATTTGTGCATTGCACAAGAAGGTCGTTTATTCGAACACTTATTAAAAAGAAATAATTAATCTCAGTATTTAATAGGTAATTTTTTTGTTTGAATTTAGTATAAAAGTAAATATGTATTTGCATTGTCGTTATTGTTGTGTTAATTTTTTCACATTATGTTTAATTAAACTATTGCCGTTGTAATATAACGAATAATGTATTTCATCATATTTAACCACATTCTGTTTGTTTCTGTATTTTCTTTTTATTATTTTACATGGCTACTATGATAATGAAGACTATTTCTGTAAAAAAGTATGGAAAATAAGAAAAACTGAAATATCTCAAAAACTATTATAACTAGGTATAGGATATATTGAACAAAACTTTTAGGGTTTTTATTACTCTATTAAATAACATGAAAATATACAGGGTGTACCATTTAAAAAAAAGATATTTATTCATTTAAACTTGTTCAAATTTGAGCCGATGTGTTCAACACCCTGTAGCTTTTATTGCAAATATTAGGTAAAAATTATGTTAACTTGTCCTTGGCCTTGCTAAATTCCAAATTTGAATATATTTGTCACAAAATTGAAAACGTTATTTAGGATTGAATTGATGCTTGAAAATGTGACTTTTTTTCTTTAAACTTAATTATCTCAGAAACTATAAAGTTTTGTTATAGTAAACCCTTAATAAAAAAGATTTAAAATTATAAGCTAAATCGAAAATACAATTCGTATATAGGGTGTTCTATTTAAAAAAATACAACTTTATGCTGTCCTAGTTTTTTGGCTCACCCTGTAAAGTCTCTGCGTAAAAATAAACTGTATCAAACAATAAATATAGTTTCTTTGTAAATTTCACCGAAAAGGCACAAACTTACTTCATCCAATCGTTGACTCACCCGGTACTGACGAGAACCAATAGGTTCGAAACCGGTATGCTGGTGACAATGTACTGCCATGGGAGAGACTTCCACTCTTTCCCGGTATTTTCTTGGTGTCTGAGATTCTGCTTTATCTCTGACTATACATCTGATCTTAAAGTATAAGGTTTTTTTAGTTAGGTTAGAGTTAAAATAGTTTCTCTAATATTGATGTATTTTTACACCCAACTGAAAATATATTGAATTCGCCGTTATTATATAATAAAATTTATCTTTGTTTTTAATTGTTCTTCGCACATTTATTGTAAAAGAAAATATTAAACTTTATTTTATATCCTTTTGTCATGGAAGTCAACAACTTCTTATACAAAGTTAAAATAAATTAAAAGTTCGTTAAATAATACTATTTTAAGCAAAATACACCAAACACAAAAATACATATATACAAAAAACACATACAAAAAAGAACATTAAGCTAGATATCCATTTTCTACTTCGGAAAAAGTTCCTCTATCGAAAATCTCATGAAAACTCTTCCAATGAATTCCTGAACCGTTTTTCCAATTGTTTGTTCCAATGTAGGCCTCAAATCTTTGAGCAGCTCATCCATATTAGCATTTAAAATTTTATTAGTTTGTTCTGTGAGTTCTGGATTATTTTTGAATAAGTTATAAAACTGGAATTGCGGTTTACCAAACTCTATGTCGTCGATGACCGTATTGACGAGTTTGAGGTATTGTTTGTCTTGCTGGTAAATTCTTTCGCCATTCATCGTTGCTATTACGCGACAGTCAGCTAAAATTTAAAAAAAAAAGGTTTAAATAATAGGCAGTAGAAGTTAGCAACTTTTTAGTTAAATGATCGTTCACGCAATGTAGACATGTGCGACAACAATACGGGGCTAATTCCATTTAAAATCATCCAGTAAAAATAGTCAATAAAATGTTGTTGCTTTATGAGTCAAAATTTCTGAAACCGGCCACTAAAAATCGACTAGTCGATTTTCATGAAGTTTTTTGCAGATTCCTGAAGCCTTGCACATCAAAGTTAATGTCTTAAAACATTTTCTGAAAATTTAAATTTTTCAATAAGTTATAAATAAATGAATTTCTAAGCAACTTTTTTTTTAAATTGCGATATCTTGGTTAATATTTAATACAAGTTAATGAAATTTTTATGGTATATTCATAAATAGTAACCGAATCGAATAAGAGCTAATTTAAACTGAAAACTTGTAATTTGTTAATAAACAAATAATTTTGCAATAAACAAATAACAGTTTTAGCAACTTCTCCTTGTGCTACAAAAATTTTCTTTTCACATTTGCATTCCTTAAACTCTAGTCTCGATAACTGTGAAGTGAAATTTTGGTGATCTCAATTTGGAAAAAGGTGATGAATTTTTAAATATTATCATGAAGATGCTTGAATGCGGCCGCATCGGGCCGCGTCACGCGAGCGATACCTACAGTACAACGCATACTTTTCTCCCCTGGTTTTAATGTTAATATTTATAACTTTATAAAATAAAAAAATACCTTACTCATACATGTTTACACTTGTCATTTATTATTTTACAGCTTTATCTACTTTCATTATAACCGTTTTTAAATATATATGTTGCGATTCTAAGAACCTTATTCGCCTACACCTCCATAACGTGATTCAAATGTAATCTTTAGTGGCAAAAAATTTTAAAAATTTTAAAAACTAGGTACAGGTCCTAAAGAACATCTTTTATTTCTACCACAAACAATGTAGATACTTACTTATATTTCCATCTGCAGGGCCAGATCCATCCAAATTGAAAAACAGCACTTTACCAAAAATTGAATACTGAGCCTTTATTCTGATGTGTGGAAAAGTAAGATCGAATTTTATTTTATTTTCATCTAGGTCGATGTCGAACTTTTTAATAACAAAATTATCGGCATTGTAGATTTCTACATTCTAAAAACCATAAAATAACATTAAGGTGTAATTGATCATAACCTTGTAACAATGAATATCATCAAATGCTTAAAAGCGTATGAAAATCGTCAGGAGAATTTTGACTAGATTTATTAGCAAACTTTAAGAAAAAATGCGTTATTTAAACGGAACTGGACGGGTTTTTGATATTTCATCTAAATTCTGTATCAATTTTGGAATATTTTGAAATTGGTGGGAAAGTTATAATTAATTTATTAATTTTAAAACTTGTGTAACGATTAACCTGACTTCCAACCAGTCAGCAATATTTTAAAAAGAGAAGCAAAATAGGAGCTAAAATGCTATAATTTTAAATTTTTTTGTTGGTAACACCTCAATATCACTTATTATATGATACTCTTTAATTTGCTTTAATCAACTTCGACAATATAAACTCTTGACATATTTATATGTATATTCTTACTTCAAATTTTGCAATAAAACCAGCTCCAGCATCAATTCCAACTTCTGGTAATATCAGTGGGTTCATCTTAGGCAATCTCAGCTCTGGAATTCCATTGGGAAGATACGGTTTGACTGTTTGTACTGCCTTGAGTAAGCACTTTTCAAAATTAGTATCGTTTTGGTGGCATTTTTGAATATAAGAAGCTAAAATTAAAAATCATAGTTCATATGTATATCTATATCTATCTATATATATATATATATATATATATATATATATATATATATATATATATATATATATATATATATATATATATATATATATATATATATATACAGGTGTGGAAAATGCAAAACAGAAACTCTAAAAAAGGGAATGTAACAAAAAGCGACGGACAACCCGATTAGCCATTTTGAAGAAGTGAAATAAAGCATACTGTTGTATCGTAGCTTGCTTCCTGGTTTCCAGCAAAAATGGTGTCGGGCAAGGACCTTTCGCTGGTTTCGGGTCGTCAAAACACAGTGGGTCGAAAGCATGGATTTGATACTTAAAATAAAAATCGGATCCAACAATAGCAGACTGAAACTTTAAAATCATGAAAATAAATTCGAAAAACGTCTAATGTGGTTCAACGCTTTAAAAATAAAATAAAAAGAATAATTGTATTTCCATAAATAAAATATTTGGCTTGACTTCAAGGTACATTTTAAATACAATCCTATAAAAATAAATACATCGATGTCGATAATCGTTAAAAAGGCGAAAGTACTTTTTCCTCTTTCCTTTCTTAATAAATACCAATGTAAATAATTTGTAAGTAGTATAATATTTATTGATTCACATAAATGAATAAATAATACGACTGTAATAAAAATAATAAAAAGAACTTTTTAATCACTGCCTTCTTTGTTAACAGCTCTTTTCTCATTCTCTAATGCGTATGAATTGTTATCCGAATCCTTACTATGTCAAAAACAGTGTAAAGATCCATCGATGCGAAAAGTTTTGGAACACATCTTCCATATTTTTTCTCGAGAAGATTTTCGGGCAAAGTCTAGGCGATAGTTTCTTATCAACTTGTCCGTTGATTTTTGTGTATCTTTCGATAGTTTACCTATGGGTAATATTGCAAATGCTATGATGTCTGGTCAATAGAGTAAGTAATTTGTGGATTCCGGTTGGAATGTTGTACCAAGAATATCCTTTGAAGAATAATCTTGCTGTTTGAAGTTTGTATTCCCAAATCTTCTCTATTGCAGTTTAATGTCCGCTTCCAATACTTTGCAAAATGACGGGAAACCAGATCATCAGTTTTCGCTTTACTCTTGCTATAATAGCTGGCTCATCACTGTGTTGCCATCGTTAGTGCTTTCTAACCCCCTCTTTGGCATGTCAACAAGAAGTCTTAATCTATCTCCTTAAAGGCCTGTTGGACGGTAGCTTTTCTCTGTGCTTTCACTTCTTCGTCTTTCTGCTTACGGGCTTACCACTTCTGGGTGTCACGTTGATACGACAAATACAAGCAGCATTCGGAAAATCGAATACATGCGTGTAGAGTTAACAGTTGTAGCTTGAAATACTCTGTATTTACTGGGACACAGTATCAATGTTGTTGAACTGAGATGTTGTTTGGCAGAGGTAACAACGTTGGACCGATTTCGCTCCAGCCAAAGCATTTATCTAGCCGTCTATCATCGTCATAAATAAGTTGTACTGTACTGAAGCTTGGGTGGAAAAGAGAACTCTTTTATATGATGCAAGTGAGTGGTTCGAGTTCATAATTTTCTATTTTCTTTGATTTCTGTTGATTTAGTAAAAGTTAGATACTCGTCATGTGGATAACATGTTTTTTTGTATTTTACACACCAGAGTAACGACGAAAATATATTACTGCTTTTTAGTTTAGCCCAATTTTGTAATCGTTGATTTTTGTTTCTCGATAATCCAATATCAAATAGAAGAGCAGCGCATAAATATAACTGGGAGCGACGCAACCACAACACTATTGCCTTTGACCTGAGACGAAACTTTAGAAAGAAAAGACTGGCCGTTCATATTATAGAGGTTTAATAGAAAAGTTACTATAGCCAACCTTCCATTTTAAATTTCAAACTGCCTAAATTATTTTAGCGGTTTTCTCAAATTCTAACCCACTAAGCCAGTCAGGTTAGTTCGGGACAGAAGGTCGTAGGGAACGCCTACGCCCAATATTACCCCCGCTAACTTCCGTGCAATACGAAGACGAGCAGTACCTTGAAACGAATGAATGTAGTTACTTTTCGTCTAAACTTATAACGTAATCGACGGAATTTGGAATATTTAATGACTATTTGATACATTTATTGTTTTAAATACATCAAGTAGTCGAAATATTGGCCGAGATGATCGAAACGCGTATGGAGAGAGGACCAGAGCTATATTTGTAGGAAATAAACTGTTTGTACATATATTTTTCATATTCTCTGCCTGAAAGGAGAATTACATATATAACAAACTATTTAAATACGGCAGAAAGATTTCTTTATTTCTTACTGAAATTTTGATTGTTTGACATCATTACTATTTTGACGTTATGTCAAACATGCAGAGTTGAAAAAAAGTTAAATTTGAGAGCCCACAATCATTTCTCCTTTGAAACGAACATTGGCACTACAGCTCACGATAAACATCGAAATTTTTCTATCTTTTAATTTTTGAGAATTAAGAAATAATTTTAATTAATTTATTAATTTTCTTAACGCTGCTATTTCAACTGTCATCACTGCTGCACCCAAAGTCTAATCAAAATTCAATAAACGCAAAGGTGTTATTGAGCAATTAAAAAAATTCATTACTATTGACACCATAAAAATGTTTCTTAATGGTTTTTTTACAGTACGTTCTGACTTAAAATTTGAACTGAGCAATCACATTTAAATGAAAATAACATTGATTTTCTAAAAACATATGCTAATGGAGTAAATGTTATGTTTCAATTGATTACTATTCGGTACCGAAGAAGAATATTTGCTTTTGTTTTCATAAGTAATAATGACTTTGATACAAAATAATTTATAACTCTGCAGGACTTTGACTTCCCTTACTGATTGTAAATAAATATAAGTAAATTATTATAGTGTTAGTATGTATACAGGGTGTTCGGATAATGCATCAGGACACTTGGAACAATGATTCTACATGGTACAATAAAGGTAGTAAGTCCGATAACAAAAAGTCGAAAACTCAATACGCTCGAGTTATAGCCTTTCAAAGTTTTTCTTATTTTTAACATTTTTCGGTTAGATTTTAACTTATTAAGTTGATATTCAGCACAGGTATTGCTCTTAATGACTTCTATCATTCTGTTACAAAAATGTTTATCTACTGTGCCATCACCTCACGATATATCCAAATAAAGAACCGACGTTTTCATTTTCGCAAAAAAATCTAAGTACGGATTGTCCCAATTTCGACACTTTTAGGGGGTATTGGAGTTTTTATAAAAGATATAGTGTTGCGATTTTAACTTTAGTACCCTACTTTTTAACGAAACGAAAGATTCCAGTTTTTAATCTACAGCGTGATTTTGATAATCTTCGTTTTTAGGCACATATCGTATTTCCGTTATGCATTAACTGATCACAAGTGTAAAACTGATTTCTATGGAGTTTTTACGTACGGCTCAGTAGCGCAGTCATTTTTTTTTCTGAAAAGTTTAATTTTTGAGATATTAACCAAACTTATGATTTTTTAAACAGGACTCCTTGTTTACCATTTTAAATGTTGATTAAGTGTACTTTAGGATTTTCAAAATATACTATGTGTTTATTTTGAAAAGCGAGAGCAGAATTCGGTATTTTCAATAATTTACTTTATTTGTAATAGTAGGCCATGGCTAATTTATAAGAAACAAATGCAAAATTCTCCTATATTTTCAACTGTAATACTTAATTATTATTATATTTTTTACTTTAAACAACACTGTTATTATAAATATGATTGCAAAGAAACAAGAAAAACATTATTTCATAAAATTAAAGTTAAAAAAACAAAAAGAAACACTGAAACTAAAAACAACCAAGAGTTTTTTAAAGATAGTTTTCAAAATGACTGCCGTTTTCTCGAACGCAATATCAGCACAGTTTTGTCATTCTTCTTACTGCATTAAAAAAAATCATAGGTCCATTATCTTCTTCTTATTCTTAGTATAGGACTTTGTCCTGTATTGACTGTCAATGCATCTCGTTTATTCTTGTTCCTGTGACGCCGATGTCCAGCTCTCTTTCCATCTTTTAGGCGGTCGACCAGGAAGCCTTGAGGAGTTTGGTATTCCTTCTTTTGCAATTTTTGCCACTCGGTCGTCGGTCATCCTGTCGACATGATCCCTCCATGCTCTCCTTCTTCCTCTGCCCCATCTTACGACGTCCTGTATTTCACATCTTTTTCTGATTTCATCGTTTCTTAGTCTGTCGCGTAATGTATGACCCGTGATACTTCTTACCGTTCTCATCTCAGTTGTCCGGAGTAGTCTTTTGGTTGCTGATGTGTCTGCTCTTGTTTCGATGGCATAAGTCATTATGGGTCGTATGCAGGTCTTATATATTCTGATCTTACTTTGTGTCGTCATATGTTTATTTCTCCATATAATATCACGTAGGTATCCTGACTTTACGGCAGCTTTGGTTGTTTGTTCTTGAACTTCTGCTTTTAAGTTTCTATTGCTGGTGATGTTTGCTCCCAGGTATTTAAATGACATGACCTGTTCGATGCTTTGATTGTGTACAGCGAGCTTACATCTTCTTGGTTCTTTACTGATCGTGAGAGATTGGATTTTTCCTATGGAGATTGTCATGTTAAATTTTTCAGCGGTCTTTTCAAACTTGTACAGGAGCCGTTGGAGATTGTCTTCGTCTTCCGATATCAGTACTGCATCATCGGCATAGCAAATTATCTTTAGTTCTTCTTTTCCCATTCTATATCCTCTACCGGCCTCTTTCACCTCTCTGATAATTTCGTCCATAATGACATTGAATAGAATTGGACTGAGGCTGTCTCCCTGCCTTATGCCGGTAGATATTGGAATTTGGTTCGATGTCTTGTTGCCTACTTTAATTTTCGTTGTATTTCCGCTGTTTAAGTCTTTAATTACTTCCAGGATGTTATGACATATGTTTCTGTCCTTAAGTAGTTCGAGAACGTCATGAAGTCTGATCCTGTCGAAGGCTTTTGTGAGGTCGACAAAACACATATATGCCTCTTTGTTGTATTCGATGGCCTTCTCTGTAATTTGGCGAATTATAAATATGGCGTCAGTTGTTGACCTATTTTGTCTGAAGCCTTGCTGCTCCTCACTGATTCCGCTAGATTCTATTTTTTTTTGCTATGATTTTCGTTAGTAGCTTGGCGGTTGAGCTTAGAAGTGTTATTCCCCTGTAGTTGTTCGGGTCAGTTTTGTTGCCTTTCTTGAATATGGGTATGGTCAAGCTTTCCCTCCATTGTTCTGGTGTTTTCTCCTCGTTGAGTATTTTTCTATAGAGGGAATGTAACTCTTCTAGTAGTGCCATTCCACCATATTTGAGCATTTCATTTGTTATGCCATCTGGTCCAGGGGCTTTTCGATTTTTCAATTTGGTGGAAGAGTTTAAAAGGCCAAATCAATTGCTTCACGAAGTTCCGCTATAGATTCATGTCGTATCTTATACACTTGATTTTACATAAAACTCGCAAAAAAATTCAAAACGGAAAGATCGAAAGATCGTGGAGGCCATCTCACTAGCTCATTGGTGCCTATCCATCTCTGAGGAAAGTTATTGTCCAGAAATTGTTGACAGTAAACGGAATTGAAGTGGGCCAATGGAATATTTTTAAGCAATTCTGGAATAATTCCTCAAGGATTTCTAGGTATTTACGTGCTGTGAGACCCCCACCAACCTCGAAAATCCCTTATTATGCCCTTTCAAAAATTAAATGGTGAATTTTTGCAGACCAATGACGATTAAAAATTCCCGTACTTAAAAAATAATATTCAACAGGCCAGACGACAAATCTGCCAAAGATTTGTTGGTGCCAATTTGTCCTAAATACCATCAACAAAACGTTACTCGGCGTTCATCATCTCCGGGGTGTTAACGTTGCACTATTGTAAATTTACTTAGATGGTATTTATACTTTCTCAAAATTCTTTCAGCATCAGATTTTGCTACACCAACTTCTTCCTCTATTTTTTTTACAGGATGATGAAGTTGTTGCTGCTGCGTAAAAAAACACATTTGTTTCTTTTCCCTCTATGACTTCTCTGACGTATGTTTTGGGAAATGCTGAATAAAAGATTCATGTTTAATTAGATTTTTTTTAAACGAGCAAATATGTCTGGAAGGAGTTGCCTTCTTTCTGGATATTTAACACGAATTAGATTGATTGCCAGATTGGAAAAGTCATCCTAACAATATCACTTTAAATTCTTTACCTATTGAAATATAATTCAGTATCTTCTTGAGGACTTCCATTTTTTTCTATAAAACTTACTAACATATCATACTTTTCATAATTATCATAAACGGCCATTGTAGATGCAAAATATTTAAAAATTAAAATAAATTCACCTACGTAACAAAAGTATTCCATAAATAAAATCAATCAGCCAAAACTGTGAAGTTTTGGATATGCCTTTTGTTTCTTATAAATTGGCCATGGCCTACTGTCACAAATAAAGTAAATTATTGAAAATATCGAATTCTGACCTTGTTTTTCAAAATAAAATAAACACCTTATATATTTTTGCAAAGACTAAATTATACTTAATAAATATCTAAATTAATATACATTGTATCCTATTTTAAAAATCATAAGTTTGGTTAATATCTCAAAAACTAAACTTTTAGAAAAAAATTACCGCGCCACTGAACTCTATGTAAAAAGCTCTATAAAAATCAATCTTTACCTTTTTGATAAATTAACGTATAACGAAAAGACGAGATTTGTCTAAAAAGAGACATGACAAATTTGACACCGGAATCTTTCTTGTCGTTAAAAAGTAGGACACTAAAGTGAAAATCCCAAAACTCTACCTTTGATAATAACTCCAATACCCCCTAAAATTATCGAAAATGGAACACCTTATACAATGGTAATTTATAAATTATATATAGACTTTAAACAAAAGCTCATTAACGATTAAACAGCTTTTAAGAACAAATGAATGGCGTACCATTCGAATAATAATAAATCAGAAAGTATAAAAAAATGTAATAATTATTTTTTTTTCTTACCTCATATTAACAAATTTTTCAAAATATAATTATTTTTATCATTAAATGCCCAAACAAAATTTGTTAATTGAATAAAGAAAAATATAAAGGAATATAATGTGCGGGTAAAAGTTATGTAAATCGTAAAAAATTGAGAATTTTGGGAGGCCATTTCTCAAGTACTATTCATGGTACAAACTTCGGCTGAGCACTATTTTTACGAGCATAATTTCAGCTTTCTTTTGAAGGGGGCAATATCTATACCTAAACTCACGTACAAAAAAAGTTATGGTATGAAATTAAAAAAAAAAATTGCTAATATCGAAAAAAAGTAGCAAAGTTTGAGACGCCGTATCTCAATTCCTTTTCATCGTACAGGTTTATGCAGGAGCTTATTTTAACAGACGTAATGTCGGCGTTCTGTTTCATAAACCAATACTTAAACCTAACTTCACTTACAAGAAAAGTATCCAAATATGTTTTAAAGGATACAAAAATAAGAGATAAACATTTTTTTTTCTGTGAAGATTCATTATAACAGGGTAAAAACCACCCCTAAAGTTTACCCGTAAAAACAGTACTTTTAAAATATTTCAGCTTCTAAATGAGATATTTTTACAAAACAATATGAGAGTTACTTGTTACTCGATATGATGTTAAACTACGGTATTTTCATTCCCAAGGATATCATCCCTTATTTCTTATTAAGGTAAACCATATATTTACACACGTAATTTCATTCTAAAAATTGCGAAATTTATTGGAATTGTAAAAGAGTGTGAGCCACCCCCGAATACGTTTTTTTTTTAAATTACAAGTTCAAATTGAGAGGACTTTACAAAACAAAATGAAAATTACTTGTTATTTGAAATGATGTTGAATTATAGTATTTTCACCCCCAAAACATATCATCCCTTATTTCTTTTAACGGTAAACCATCTATTAGCGCACGTAATTTAATTCTAAAAATTACGAACTTTAATGAAACTGTTTCAAAGTATTTTTTTCACGAATACCATAATTAACTCAAGTTGACATATTCTGGGGTTTCAAAAAATGAAGTAGTAAAGGTGGGTGAGTCACCCCAAAATACATTTTTTTTAAATCTCAAATTCTAATTAATATATCCTTACAAAAGAAAGTGGAAATTACTTGTTAGTTGAAGTGAGGTTATACCATGTTCTTTTAACCCCATAGATATCATCCCTTACTTTTTATGAGGGTTAATCTTGTAATTCATTTAAATAATTTAATTCTGGACATTACAAAATTAAACCAAATTTGTTGATAATATCTTTTTTACGAATAGAATACGTAACTTAAGTTGACGTGTTTAGATTTTTCTGAAAATCAACTATTAAAAGAGGATGAGCTACCGCCAAATACGTGTTTTTAATATCCAATTAAGATATCTCTACAAAACAAAATTAAAAATACTTGTTATTCGAAATGATGGTAAAATATGGTATCTTCACTCCCAAAGATGTTATTCGTTATTTTTTGTAAATGTAAACCGTAATTTTATACAGATATTATTACTGTTAAAATTGTCAAATTTTAATTTAAATGAACAGAAAAAGAAATCACTATTTGTCATGAATTATAATAATTTAAAAACATGAATATCTAACCAACGAAATTCCTTTATATCTTCTTATTAATTAAAAAAATTCAGTAAGCTATGTAATATTCATACCAACTGAAATTTGGCAATTTTAAGAATAATTATACATGAGAGTGAAAATACTATAGTTTAACTTCATTTCAAATAACAAGTAGTTTCCAATTTGTTTAGTAAAGTTATCTCAGTTAGAACTTGAGATGTAACAAAAGTCCTAGTAAAAATGGGGATGGCTCACCCTCTTTTACTAGTTTATTTTTAGAAACCCGAAAACACGTCAATGGTATTCAAGAAAAAATATTATTAAATAATTTTATTAAATTTCGTAATTTTTACAATAAAATTGCGTGCGCAAATATATGACTTACCCTAATAAAATATAAGGGATGATATCCTTGGAAGTGAAAATGTCAAGACTTAATATCATTTCGAATAACAAATAATTTCCACTTTGTCTTGTAGAGATAACTTAATTAGAACTGGAGATAATAAAGAAAAGTGTTTGAAGGTGACTTGGCCCCTTTTACTAGTTTATTTCTAGAAACCCCGAAAAATGTCAACTTGAGTTCATTATGGCATTCGCGAAAAAAATACTTTGAAACAATTTCATTAAATTTCGTAATTTTTAGAATTAAATTACGTGCGCTAATAGATGGTTTACCGTTAAAAGAAATAAAGGATAATTTGTTTTGAGGGTGAAAATACCATAATTCAACATTATTTCAAATAACAGGAAACTCCCATTTTGTTTTGTAACGATATCTCAATTAGAACTTGGAATTTTAAAAAAACGTATTCGGGGGTGGTTTACCCACTTTTACTAGTTATTTTTAGAAACCCCGAAACCCGTCAACTTAAGTTACTTATGGTTTTCGTGAAAAATGTATTTTCAAACAATTTCATTAAATCTAGTAATTTTTAGAACTAAATTACGTACGTAAATATATAGTTTACCCTAATAAGAAATAAGAGATGATATCCTTGGAGGTGAAAATACCATAATTTAACATCATTTCGAATAATAAGTAACTTTTATATTGTTTTGTAAAAATATCTCACTTAGATCCTGAAATACTTCAAAAATACTGTTTTAGAGGTAAACTTTAGGGGCGGTTTTCACCCTGTCAGAATAAGTTTTTTGATTTTGTCATATTTGGAAGTCAACTGAACATATGAAATAATAAAAACTCTTTAACGTTTCAGTTTGTTTTACCCTCTTTTTTTTCGAAACAGTTAATAGCCAAAATTGCAAAATAAAACAGTTTAAACTGTATTTTTATAGGCGGTTTATTTTTCTTAATAATTTATTTGCCCTAAAATAAACTCAATAATAACTCTTTACTTACGAAATTTTTTTATCCTGGCGGAATGGCTAACGGAAACAAACAAACTAACAATCACAAAAATTATTAAATTATGCACTAATCCCATATTTTTCGTTATTTTTGTATTCAAATTTTAAAAATAAACTTTAAATGACTTTAAAATTTATAAAAACTTTCTGATGCTTATAACTGATTTAATTATCAATTTCTTCTAATAGAATAAATTATAACAACTTATTACAAAGCTCTTATACTTCGGGCTATTGACAATAACTTTATGGTTTTAAAAAAGTGTGTGGTCTTTAAAAGTAATTCATCGATACTCTGTATATAGAACTAACAAGGTAAAGTGAATTTTAGCATGACCAGTATTATATACTGAGAATTCTTCTATAAGTGTGAAAATTTATTTTAAGCTGTGTCATGGTAAAATATGTTTCATTACAATGATCAACAAATTTTATGTCAATATGTAATTGTGATATTGATTTTTTTTTTTGAAAGTGTTTAAAATCATGCATCAGTACCTAATGTAACCGGAAATATTAAACTTTTTTTAATACAACTATTACTTTAAAATCATAAATGTAAATTCCGTTTAAAATTTCCCGCCAAAACGCCAATACTTGTCACTTGGCCTATGTGACGTCACACTGGTAAACTGATAAGGATATATATTTTTTTTCGTAATTTTTATGATATAAGATGAGTTCTAAGTTATTTTAAGTGTGATGCAATGCCTCAGTGTACAAGTGCTACAATTAAAACACCTGAAAAGTTATTTATTCACTTTCCACGTTCGGAAAATAATAGGAAAATGTGGCTTCAGCCAGCCCGACACTACTGATTTTATTTCAGTTTTGAGCTTATAAATACCGATTATTACTATTATATATCGGTTGCTAAAATAACCATTCTTGTTATATTATCTACGATATTTATTTGTAATTGCTTTCTTATCATAATTTGTATATATTTTAATTTCATATTAAAATTTATAGTTATTTTTCACTTCTTAGCGCACATTTAGAAGTCAGTTCAAGTTTTTTTATAAAAATTTTATTTTTCGATTTTTAGTTTTAAATTTATTATGATACCCATAAATTATTTGAACTAAGTACTAATCGAGATTAGGGTACCTCGCACTGATTCCAAGGTGGCAAAAAAGTACTCATTTTATCCAAAGTTTTAAATCATCCTAAAATGAACCACTAAAAATTATTTGATTCTCCGAATACCAGTGAAATTGTGGCAAACAAATATTTGGTCTGTCATAGTAAATCCACTATCTTAAATAATTTTAACGTCTTAATCTAAATCTAAACCCTTCAAGGCCTCATATTATCAATTTTAGATGAAATCCGGAAATTTAAAATTTCTAGACCGTCATATTTTTTTAAAGGTCTAAAAGTTTAAGCGGTGTCTGAAGCAGTATTTTTTTAATAAAGTCTATCCTTGAAGGACATGAACTTTCGAACTTTCTTTGTTTTTTTTTCTTTTTAAATTTGTGTCAGTTTAGTTTAGTATGTCATTGTTCTGTAAAACTTGACGATATTTGACTGTTGTTTTAAATTTAAAATATGAATTTAGTTGTTAAGATTTATGTGTAATTATATATTAGTCCATGACTAAATAAAGGATTTATATATATATATATATATATATATATATATATATATATATATATATATATATATATATACATATATATATATATATATATATATATATATATATATATATATATTTATATATATATATATATATATATATATATATATATATATATATATATATATATTTATATATATATATATATATATATATATATATATATATATATATATATATAATCGGCACCTGGCATATTGGTTTTATTAAAATAATTTTATATTCGCGATTTTCATCCTCAAAAAGGACTCAGTTCCACCATTGAACAAAATCGAAAAATGTAAAATTTTTAGTCCGCTATATTGAATCCTAAAAAAATACTTTTAAATTAATAATTTACACCTTCAAGAAAACTCTGTACCAGTTTTGGAGAAAATTAGAAAATGTAAAATTTTTAGGACGCCATATTGAATCCTCCAGCGTGAGTTTTTCGAAAAATATTTTAAATACGAAATTAATATTAACAAAAATCCCCCAATACTGATTTTAGACAAAATCGAGAGATGTAGAATCTTTAATTTGCTATCTTGGATTCGCCATATTTAATTCTTTTTTTAAATAATTTCAGATTCATTATGTGCGACCCCGAAAACTACCCCATATCAATTTTGGAGAAAATCGGACAAAACTGATTTTTTCGTCTGCCTTACTGAATTTTTTAAAAATAATTTTAGATTGGTTATATGCGACCTCGAAAACTGCCCAGTACCAATTTTGGAGAAAATCCGACAAAATTAATTTTTTGTCCGCCATATTAGATCCGCCATATTGAATTTTTTAAAAATATTTTGGATTCGTTATGTGCGACCCCGAAAACTCCTCCACACCAATTTTGGATAAAACCGGACAAAATTAAAATTTTGTTCGCCATATTGGATCCGCCATATTGAATTTTTTTTAAATAATTTCAGATTCGTTATATGCGACCCCGAAAATTCCCCCATACCAATTTTCGAGAAAATCGGACAAAATTTATTTTTTTGGCCGCCATATTGTCAGCGCCATCTTTGATTTTACTGCACCAATTTCATCCAAAAAAAAATGACCACCACAGCAATTTCCTGAACATAACGTAAAAAATTTTATTCGAATCGGTGCAGCTATTCCAGAGTAATCGGTGTACATACATAAAAAAAAAACATACTCGACGAATTGAGAACCCTCTTCTTTTAGAAGTCGGTTAATACAACAATCAATTCTCGGCAAATTCGAACTATTTAAAAAAATATTTACCAAACAGATTTCACACGATTATCAAAAAGTAGAATAATATGAGCGAATATTTGTATTCTAGAACCCATCAAAAACATATAACAAGAGATACTAAAAAAAATCTTCAAAAAAAAAATTTAATTTTTAGGAAAATCGCGTTTATTTTTTTTTTCGAAAATCGGCCGCCATTTTGTTAATTTTAAAAATTTTTCGGTTTTCAAATTTTCTTCTGAAAGTTTTTGAGTCATGTGATTACAATCAAAAGAGAAAACTGAGTTGTGTCGATTAGCTATGAAAATATACAATTTTCAATAATACGACTTCTAAAAGTGCACCAAAAAGGTAAAAATAACTATAAATTCTTATATGAAATCGAAATTTTTTAAGTCGGCGCTAAATTAATACCTGACAATATGTGATTCGCATAAACAGATTAAAAAAACTTTATTTATAATTGCTTTCTTACCATAATTTGCATATATTAGTAGTTCAGAAATTTCAATTCTATATAAAAATTTATAATTATTTTCACTTTTTAGCGCACTATTAGAAGTCGGTTCAATTTTTTTTATAAAAATTTTATTTTTATATTTTTAGTTTTGAATTCATTATGATATCCATCAATTATTTGAACTAAATACTAATCGAGATTAGTGTACCTTGTAAAGACCCCAAGGCGGCAAAAAAGTACCCATTTTATCCAAAGTTGTAAACCACCCTAAAATGAACCGCTAAAAATTCTTTGATTCTTAGAGTTCTCCAAATACCAGTGAAATTATATCAAACAAATATTTAGTCTGTCATAATAAATCCACTATCTTAAATTTCAATCACGAAAGACTAGTAATATAGGCCCCAAAACCTTCCAATATCGATAATTAAAGAACTTTAGACGTAAATTTCTTAGCACTATATATTTTATATTGCATATTGAGTTTGTATACGCCTCAAGAACCCCGCAATATCAATTTTAGACAGAATCGGAAAATGTCAGCAACTTCCTGAACATAACGTAACAAATTTCATTCAAATCGGTGCCGCCGTTCCAGCATAATCTGTGTACATACATAAAAAAACATATATACTCGACGAATTGAGAACCTCCTTCTTTTAGAAGTCGGTTAAAAAATTACTCTCTCCGCTACAAAAGCTCCACTTTAAAATTTCGATAACTTCCTTGAAAATGATTTTTTTGCAAAAGGACAAAATATGTATACACCTTTTTGGGTTCTAAAATAACATATTTTACGAAGAAAGCATTTTATTTTTCTGACTATTTTTAACGCATGATTGTGAATGGAAAGGGTCAAAAATTCTCTAAACAGAAGTCGTATAAAAAAACAAATTTCTTCAATGCGAAAACTAACCTTAAGTTATTCTCGGTAATTCAATTGCAACAAATATTTTAACATTCAAAGCCGATATTTGCTGGAATGATTTTTAAATAAAGTTTGGTTTAACTTTATAATACTTCGGCGGAAACCAAACATTAGAAAAAAACTACCTAAATTTTATTAGGAATTTTAGCGGCAGTTATATCTTAAATACACTTCCGTTTTTTTTATGGATAGGTCAAATTAAACTAATCGTTTTAAAAATAACTATGCAATTATGGCTTAATATGTTCCTTGTAAACAACATCGTCAATATTAGAAGTATATACTTATGCCAAGGTAACATAGTCTTAAAATTGTTATTTCGGCCAATCAATACAGATTTTTCCATGACAAAAAAATCAGAATACCTGTGCCATCATATTAAAAATAACTTCTAGTGATATCTTGTTATATTTTCCACTCTAGACCAGGGGCGGACCCGGTCTCTCTCTTTGGGGGGGGGGGGGGACAGTGATATGACAAAAGTACAGGACGGCAAGTTGTCGACGGGGGGGGGGGGGGGGAGAGACACCAGCAACATTCCCATTTCTAGTGTAAAAGGCAGGGTCGGGTCTATTTTTCTGATTTTGAAGAACTTTAAGAGGTGGGGAGCGATCACAAGAAAAAACAAGTTGCCGATAGGGGAGGGGGAGGGAGGATGCGAGCAGCATACATATTCCTAGCATAAGAGGCAGAATCAGGTCTATTTTCCTAAACTTAAAGCTCTTGGGGGGGGGGCTAACGCAAGGAAACTAAATTGTCAACAGGGGAGGGGGGAGTGTCAGCAGCATATATATTTCTAATGTAAAAGGCAGAATCCGCTCTATTTTCCTGAACTTAGAGCGCTTGGAAAGGGGAGGGGCGGTCACAAGCATACACATTCCTATACTCTATTCAACAACTAGAGAGAATAATAAAACTGTTACCGAAACCTCAAACGTACCTGCTCCAGTGCCGCAGGTAACTGAAGACTGCTGTAAATCTAATTATATTTAAATATTATAAGCTTTTATAAATTTACTGCAATAACAAAATTTATGATACTTCAATTTAATTTCTGTCAGTGAGCAAAGTGTATCCTTAGTGATTTACCTTGTTTGAGCTTGTATTTATATATCATTTGAGATTAGTGAGATACCCAAAAGATATGGTTTCCACATCTATATTTATTCCAAAATCGTTAACCAGTGCATTTTTTCCTCAACGAAAAGCTTATTACGATAAATGTTTATCATGCCTTAAGATATCAATATCTAGATAATAATGTTAAAAGCTCTTTTGAGATGTATTCCAACATGACAGGAGTTGGAAAATCTACTACGTTCCGAATACTGAAGGAGAAAAAAACGACTGGAATTGTTAATTGGAAGAAGAGATGTAAACTGCAATAAAAGGAGTTGAACATACATTTTACTATGAGAAGATCCCAACTTTCGACAAAATTCTAACTAAAATCAATAAAGATCGGGATTCACCTGAAATTAAAAGAACTGAGCTCTGTAAATTGCTCAGAGAACTTAATTTTTGCTGGGAAAAACCAGATAGGAAATCTGTTCTTATAGTCCGTTGGAGAAGGAAATATATTTCTCAAGTAAAAGGTAGAGTTGCTAGAAATAACACAACTTACGAAATTAGTAATTTAACTGAACTTTTGAAAGATTTTTTGAATAAAGTCACTGCAGAAACTTAGGAAAAATCCATATAATAAAAGATTAAAAGAAAATGTGGAAACTCGATCTCCTGACCGGTGAGATAGAGGAACCAATTATAATTAATTTGAGCGAAGATAGCTTCACTGACTTTGATTAAAAATTAGATACGTAATGTTTACCAGCGTAAACACAATTTATTATTTAAATTTTCTGTAACATATAAAAATTAATTACATTTGAATCCCTTTTTAATGTTTAATTTTAATTCTGCAGATGGTTTAAAAAATAAATAAACTGAAACGTCACATGTCCTAAAATGTTTTTAATTAATAATAAAATTACCCCAAAAAAATTTTAGTATTATACGGACGAATTTATTTTTTTATATATATTTAATTTCTTGTATTTTTGACAATGAGTATTTTGTAAGTATTTAAATTATACATTAGAATTTTGTTGAAAGAAAAAGGCTGCGTTTTAGTCTAGATGTGCCTAAAACGGTTTTTATGCCAAAATTAAAAATAATAAAAATACAGTTGTGATTTGTGCTAAATATGTCAAAATTATCTATACTTTGTAATGTATGTGAATTATTAAGAAATCATAAGAAATAAATTAATATTATAAAATCTTTTATTTTAAGTTTATTACCGAAATAATATTCTATGCCATCAATACTTAGTGATAATAAATCTCCTTCCGACGCCTATGAGAAAGATTAAAATCCTTTTTAACACCTTACACATCCAAATATCTATTGTTATCCAACCCAAGTAGTCCATTATAATAGACCACTCTTGTTGATTATAAAATTTCCGACCCATTCCTATGAAAAATATATGTGTCAAACAGATTTTGCCAAAGACACCGGACTAAAGAACACAGATAGTTTGCAAAGAAAAAAAAAGATTTATTACTGTCTCTAGTTCTTGAATAAACTATAGTATAAGGGGCAAAATCGGGTCTATTTTCCTGAACTCAAAGCTCTTGGGGGGGGGGGCGATCAACCCCCCCAATATATATATATATATATATATATATATATATATATATATATATATATATATATATATATATATATATAAATAGTTTGGTTATTCCGGGTTTCAATCCGTTCGTTCAAAAAATCGTTTTCACGACGTTTCGCCAAAATCTCATTTGGCATTTTCAAGTGCGCTTCGTCTCGTTACTCGCTGAGAACTGATGGTGGCCTCTGATGAATTTCGAGTTTTGTTTAGCTGGCTCGCTTCCTGATTGAATGAGCGGCTTCGCAGGCTCCTCCCCTCTGCCGAGTGCGATATATTTTGTTCTTATATGCAGGTCTCTCGTGTACTAGTTGATTTTTGTTGTTTTCTTTCTTGATTTTTTATTAATGTTTTCCATGTAGTTGAAAAATTTATAGCATCGTCTCGTTTATTTAGCTGCCCCGCTTTTTCGATTTCTAGGGCCTCTCTTATGACGCGTACCTTGTAGTTCTGTACTGGTGCTATTTCTTTTGTTTTTTCGAAGTCGATGGTATGTCCGGTTGTTTGGTGATGTTGAAATAGGGCTGAGGTTGTCTGTTTGTTTTTGAGGCTATTTTTATGGATTCTTGCTTGATATGCGCCTGTTTGTTTGTCCTATGTAAGTTTGATGGCAATCTACACATGGAATGCTGTAAACGCCATGATTTTCAAGGTTGGTCTTGTCTTTGGGATTTCCCGGGATGTTGGCTATTGTTTTTTATGGTTTAAATATGGGTTGTATGTTGTGTTTTCTTAAGATTCTTCCGATTCTGTCTATTATTCCTTTTATGTATGGTATTATGGCTTTGTCCCGCCAGCAGTAGTCAACACACTAGTATCAAGATCTCTCCGCCTGACAGAACTTGAGACAAAACAAGACGAAATTAGACACATTTCAACAGCTCTAGAACGGAATGGTTTCTCACAATCAGATATATACAAAGCCATAAAAAGACAAGAGAAGACTACAACAAAGACCAAAGACCCAGATCAAACAAGGAAGTGCCTATTTTAATAAGGTTTATAGTATCTAAACATTAAAGGTTTTTAAATAATTCGAATTTTGGCAAAATTTCATCCAATTTTCATGTTTCAAATAATTAAGAAGTATTTCAGTTATATACTCGAAATTTACAGTTAAAGTGTAACAATAAATCATATTTTATATTCCAACTATAATAAACTTTCTATATTATACAGGGTGTCCAAAAATTAAAACTAAATAAATAGGAACTGTAAATGGCAAGAACTTGATTAATTTAAATAGAACGCTGTACTAATAACTACCAGAAAATGTGCCTTTTAAATACATATCGAATGGTATAAGGGTGTTCTGTAGCTTCTTCGTCTTTTCAGAGAATAGGAGAAATAATCGTTTTCTACACGAATAGATGTTCTAATATATCTAGTTACCTATGGAATAAATTTAAAACTATGATCTCATGCTCCAAATTTTATCCTTCAGTGTACATCCTTTTATAGTGGTTTTTCTTGTTTGTATAATCAAATGACGTCAGTGGCGTGAAGTGTGTGTCCCTGTTAAACACCTATGTTGATTCATTTTTTCAATATCTCAATACCTAGTGACGAATCTGTTATTTACTACTAATATCATTATATTTTTAAATAAAATCACACTTCTTGACTGGCTGCTTGGCTGATCAGCCAATGCCAATACAAAAAAAATAGTTGCTTATGGCATTTAGAAAATCTGTCAGTTTAGTCTGCAAAGCCTGTTGCTATAATAGTGGTATTATTTTTTGTAACTGTGACCCTTCATTTATTGAATTATTTGAATATTGTTGTGTTATTGCTTTGTCAAAATGAAGATTTATCCAATGAAGGAGCGTATTGATATGATTCTTATCCTTGGAGAAAGACATCAAAATTGTTTGTTGGCTTCTCTTGTATATGCTCAAAGAGTTCCTGAAAGAAACCTAAACCAGCCGCTTTGGTGAGACTATTAAACCAATTTCGGGATAGTGGAACTGTCAGTTATAAAAAACCTGTTATAAGAGCACCTATCACTGAGGATGAAGAAAATGTTTTTTACTGTACTTGGTTCAGTGATCGAAAATTCCAATATTAGTCAGAATCACATATTCGAAAATACTAACATAAGGCAAGAAAGTGTTTCAAGAATTCTTAACAAATATAGATTTCATCCTTATAAAATATAACTTTGTCAAGAGCTTCACGGAAATGATTTTGACAACCGAACTGAATTCTGCTTGTGGGTGTTAGAAATAGTGGCAGAAAAATAACACTTTTTTTAAAATGTATTGTTTAGTGATGAATGCACTTTTCATGACAATGTTTTCGTGAACAGATAACTTCCATTACTATTCTGATTCAAATTCGCATGAATATAAAGTTATAAAAAACCAGTAGTAGAGAGGAATACTGGTCCATACTTAATTGGACCCTACTTTTTTGAAAAACCTTTAAATGGTTTAATGTTTCGCGATTTTCTTTTACACCAACTTCCAGTGTTATTAAAAGATGTTCTTTTAAATATTAGAACAACTATGTGGCTTCGACTGGATGGAGCTCCGCCTCATTATCATCGCGAGGTTCGGCAATTTTTAAATGTCAACTTTCGAAACAGGTGGATTGGGAGAGACGGATTTCAAAATTGGCCTCCGAGATCTCTGGACTTAACTCCACCTAATTTTTTTTTATGGAGATACATAAAAGGAATTTTCTACAATGCGCCCCCGACAACACCACAATATATGAAAATACGCATAAGAGACGCTTTTCAAACTGTAACCCAGCAAGTGTTGTCCAGAGTTAATAGTGGTTTCGAAAAAAGAATATGTAAGTGTTTGGAAATAGATAGATAACATTTCGAATATCTACTATAAATATTTTGCTTCTGTTTTGTGCTATTGTCAATATGTTATTACCATTATTGCTGTTAGAGCCTGTTGGACTACTATAAATCGCATTTCGAGTTTCTGAACATTCGTAAAGATATTCCTGATTATTATTCTTATAGTTGTAAATTATCTGTCATTTCCAAATGCCATAGGCCACTAGATATATTAGAACATCTATTCAAAAAACACAAAATGCTGCAGAAAACGATTATTTGGCGTATTCTGTGAAAAGGCGAAGACTTAGCTATAGAACATTCGATAGGTATTTAAAAAGTACATCTTCTGGTAAGTTAAAAAGTATAGCGTTCTATTTAAATTAATCAAGTTATAGCCACTGAAAGTTCTTATATGATTAGTTTTAATTTTTGGACACCCTGTATAATATAGCAAGTTTATTATAATTGGTATATAAAATATAATGTATTGTTACAGTTCACTGTAAATTTCGAGTACATAACTGAAATATTTCTTAAGTATTTGAAACATGAAAATTAGGTTAGATTTTGTCAAAATTCAAATTATTTAAAAACCCTTAAGGTTAAGGTACCATAAACCTTGTTAAAATAGGTCCTTATTATGATCGGAAAATTCAAAATGCAATAATATACATGGGGTTTCATTTAAAGAAACACAACTTTGATACTTTCAGAGCTTTTGGGATACCCTGTATAGTATGAAAATAATTTTAAAAAGTAACTATATTAGACCCCAGATATCCCAAAAGTAAAATTTTTTCAAAGTCACGTATTTATGGTCGCAATATTATGTGCCGTATAAGGTGAATAACCCTGTATGTATAATATAAGGGGAAGGTATATATATATATATATATATATATATATATATATATATATATATATATATATATATATATATATATATATCGCAATGGTACTTTCTTTTTTGAAGTCGGTTAAAAATAAAAATATTCAAATAATATTGAAATACGGTTTTATTTAATAAATTATATCACTCAGATTACAATATACAAAATATAAGAATTTTAACTAAATACATAACTAAAATAATATTTGTTGAAAAAATGTACTATATACAACACATATCTACAAGAAAAAAGAAAATCTAATAAAATTGTTCCCTACTGAAACGTAGGTTTTTTTGTTGGAAAGAAATGGAAGCGTTCAATCACCTCAAAATAGTATTTTAAAATTATCATCCCTCTCGTGCAGAGCTATCTTCTGTTTTAAAGTTCATTCACATTTAAAATGTATGGTGAATAATTGTCTTATTGCTGGGGTGCCTAGAACGTGACTGAATTTTACAATATAGGATAGTTCTGCACTAAAGCATCAAACAATGGCAAAATGTCTTATCTGTCGCCTGCCCCTAAGTTGTACCACTGAATTTGAGATTTTATAGTACGCAATATTACATGTACAGCGAAATCGATATCAGTGAAAATTTGGATTGAGTTCGTTTCCTAACTGACGTATATTTAAGCTTTATAACGGAATATAAACACAATTCTTGTATTACTACCTTTACTCCTCCACTTTTCCACTGTTTGTAAACACTTATTCACATGTTTTGTCAATAGTCTCCTTAATATTGTTCGCTGATTTGGACTGGTATAAATTAGGAAAGAAATTTGAATCATTTCTTGTTCTATTTTTTGAAAAATCTATCGGTAACAAACTGATTTTTGCATTTTATTTAAAAAATAATAAACTCTCATCATAGGCGGCTGAACCCTATTCCTAAATAAGAAATGTTTGGAGGGTACAAAAAAAACATAAAAATTTTCTATTGATTTCCAGAACAACCACTGGTACCGGGCGCTGATTTTAACAAGAATTTCTTTCCTTTGAAGATTAGAAAAAGTAAATACAACTACATGATCCTATAAGGATTTGTCTTGTAACTGGTAAGTAAAATTCCCTTAAAATAATGTTTTTAAAAATTTATCCTTGACTACCCTGTTTTGATAGAGGTACATAAAATACATCAATAGGGACATGGGTTAATAGTTTATTAGAAATATTCATGAAAAGTCCAGCCAATTTTTTCCGTAACTGTGGCAGCATTACTTTAAAAACTTCGTGACCGTTTTCTCTCAAAAATAAATTGATTGCTTGAGCTGGAAAAAAAAATTTGGTAATTAGTGAAATGTTTGAAACAATATTCTCATTTGTTAAAGACATTTTTTAATTATAAAAGTGATAAATTATTTTATTCAACTATTAAACGTCTCTTTGTGGTTGGTACTAAAGCAAGATAAAACCGCCATATACTTTGTAAAATCTAGATGACACAGATATGGTAGTCCCCTTGATTGAAAACTTTGAATATTCTAAACATTTTAAAATCTTATGGTAAATTACGTTATTTTATATTATTTAATACATTCTTAATTATGTAATAATCCTAGTAGAAAAAGAAAATGATTTACAAATTTGAAAATTTGGTATACATTATTTTAAAAGCAAGATATAAAAGTAAACAAAAATCAAACCAAATTAATCGAAATAGAAGATGAACCAAATAAATATACGGACTGATGTGATAAAAATGGATTAAGTGAAGATCTTGAAATATTTGAGGATGAAAATTGAAGATGTGGGAATGCAAGAAAAGGCATTAACAGCAGAATAGAAAACAACGTTAAAAATACACCATGAAATGAACAAAACATGTATAACTTTATTATACTTAAGAAATAAAGTTCTAGAAAAAGGAAGAAGAATATTTTTCAAGCAACTAATCCTGACATATGGATGAATCTTGAGTGTTGATAATGAAGAAGAAAAGTAAAATCCAGACAGGCAAAACTAAATAACTGTTATAAGAGATAAAGATGTTACAATTAAATAATTCTTTTAGGTTTTTTGTAAATATTTACCTTAATAACATCTTGAAATAAATATACGGACTGATGAGATAAAAATGGATCAAATAAAGATCTTGAAATATTTGGGGATGAAAATTGAAGACATAGGAATGCAAGAAATTACATTAACAGCAGAATAGAAAACAACGTGAAAAATACAATATGGAAGAAACAAAACATTTATAACTTTATAATATTTAAGAAATAAAGTTCCAGAAAAACGAAGAAGAATGTTTTTTAAGCAATTTATAGACCAATCCTGACATCTGGGTGAGTCTCGAGTGTTAATAATGAAGCAGAAAAATCAAATACAGGCAGGCAAAACTAAATAACTGTTATAAGAAATTAATGTGTTACAGTTAAATAATTCTTTTAGTTTTTTTGTAAATATTTATCTTAATAACATCTCGAAATAAATATACGGACTGATGGGATAAAAATAGATCAATTGAAGATCTTGAAATATTTGGGGATGAAAACTGGAGACGTGGGAATGCAAGGAAAGACATTAACAGCAGAATAGAAAACAACGTTAAAAATACACTATGCAGTGAACAAAACATTTATAACTTTATTATATTTAAGAAACAAAGTTCCAGAAAAACGAAGAAGAATGTTTTTCAAGCAATTTATAGACTAATCCTGACACCTGGGTGAGTCTTGAGTGTTAATAATGAAGCAGGAAAATCAAATATAGACAGGCAAAACTAAATAACTGTTATAAGAAATTAATGTGTTACAATTAAATAATTCTTGTAGTTTTTTTGTAGATATTTATCTTAATAACATCTCGAAATAAATATACGAACTGATGTGATAAAAATGGATCAAATGAAGATCTTGAAATATTTGGGGATGAAAACTGAAGACATAGGAATGCAAGAAAAGACATTAACAGTAGAATAGACAACAACGTGAAAAATACACTATGCAGAGAACAAAACATTTATAACTTTATTATATTTAAGAAATAAAGTTCCAGAAAAACTATGACGAATCTTTTTCAAGCAATTTATAGATCAATCCTGACATCTGGGTGAGTCTTGAGTGTTAATAATGAAGCAGAAAAATCAAATACAGGCAGGCAAAACTAAATAACTGTTATAAGAAATCAATGTGTTACAATTAAATAATTCTTGTAGTTTTTTTGTAAATATTTATCTTAATAACATCTCGAAATAAATATATGAACTGATGTGATAAAAATGGATCAAATGAAGATCTTGAAATATTTGGGGATGAAAATTGAAGACATAGGAATGCAAGAAAAAACATTAACAGCAGAATAGACAACAACGTGAAAAATACACTATGCAGTGAACAAAACATTTATAACTTTATTATATTTAAGAAATAAAGTTCCAGAAAAACTATGAAAAATGTTTTTCAAGCAATTTATAGATCAATCCTGACATCTGGGTGAGTCTTGAGTGTTAATAATGAAGCAGAAAAGTCAAATACAGGCAGGTAAAACTAAATAACTGTTAAAAGAAATTAATGTGTTACAATTAAATAATTCTCGTAGTTTTTTTGTAAATATTTATCTTAATAACATCTCGAAATAAATATACGAACTGATGTGATAAAAATAGATCAATTGAAGATCTTGAAATATTTGGGGATGAAAACTAGAGACGTGGGAATGCAAGGAAAGACATTAACAGCAGAATAGAAAACAACGTTAAAAATACACTATGCAGTGAACAAAACATTTATAACTTTATTATTTTTAAGAAATAAAGTTCCAGAAAAACTATGAAGAATGTTTTTTCAAGCAATTTATAGATCAATCCTGACATCTGGGTGAGTCTTGAGTGTTGATAATGAAGCAGAAAAGTGTGAAGATGGGCTTATCTTAGAAACGACTGCTCGAAAAGGTGTAATTTTTTGAATAAAAGATGCAAGAAATGATAATTTTCAGTTAAAAATTTAGCAGACCGATACAAGAAAAGGTTATGAAGCCTTAGATGTAAGTGAAGTGCTGCTTGTAGTGCCCTCTGCAATTTACATCGAAACTGTGATCAGATCGTAAATCCTCGGTCTGAAAAGAGAATGCTAAAGTTTAATTTAATTAAGTAGAGAGAATTTCAAATCTGAAAATGCCAAATCAAGTCAAAAAGGATAAGAAAAGAGCGCTAGAAAGGGAGAGGTGAGTCTAGGTAGATATTTGCAACAAGTTGTGAAGAATAGCTACAGAGACACTAAAAATTTCGCACAGAACAAACCAAGATAAGCCGCTGTGTTACACCAATCTTAGTACTGAATATCAGATTGATTAAGGCTCATATGAATAATCTATAAGAATCTCCTGATAAGTATTCATTAAGCTATCTTAAAATAAAATAAACAGTCGTAATGAGTTAACTTTGAGACGATCCCATTTAAAGTATTATTTAAATTAACTACATTTTGGTGATGTTTGATACTACACTACTGGTGGTTTTATTGCCGTTAAATTAGATTTCGTGTTAGAACGCACGAAAAGATCTCTGTATTTTCAGAATGCGACCGCGAAATTCGTTTCAATAAAGCTGAAGATTTCTCCGTTAACTCTGCGCAAGCGCATTTACAGAAATATGTTTTAATTTAATCGGAGTTTCATAACTTATTAATAAAAAAATTGTATTGAAGCATACATAAACCAGGGCTTATCTGTTTTTAGGTGGATGTGAAATGGAACATGGAGATTTTTGCATGAGAGCCTTCAGAAAAACCTAAATAACGATAATTTTGATATGCATACTTTCAAAAAGTTGGGCAACATTGTTTTTATTAATAAAAATATAAAATTAACGAAAAAAAAAACGTTTCTTTTTTTCAAATCTTATCTCGTTTAACTTTGAAGATATTCATTTTAGAGGAAAGTTGAAAAGGAAAAAAAAGTTTCGTAATTAAATTTGCCATAAGATAGGGTTGGTCGCAAATATCAAAATATATTTCACTTATTGCAAACTAGCAATAATTAAAAAAAAAAAGATAAAAAAGCAGGTTTTTAATCAATCTTTTTTGACCATTTAAATTTCTCTGAGGACCTTCATATTAGAGCAAAGAAAACTGAAAAATGCTGGTGTGGCATTTAGACAGATATGTGAATAGAGCAGTATTTAGTGTTAAGAGTGCTTTATTGAACTTTTTGAACATAATTTATAAAGAATAACTATTTTATTTTTATCTGTATTTTACGAATAAAATAATTTAAAACCAAAATTTTTTTCAATTTGTTTAAACAATGATTATTTAAACAATTTTGATGATTAAACTAAATATATATATATCGTTATAGTATGCTTAATTATATTAATAAACAAAGATTCGCTTGGAAAGTCCAATACTAGAGGGTGCAGTATGCTGTAAGTATGATGTATAAATAATATCATTTGTTTATGGTAAAATGAATGCATGATGGGCACATGACATTATATTTAAGTTTCATTATTCGAGATACATCGGTTTAAAGAAAATGATCAAAATCGCTCCGTTAGAAGTCGAGAAAATGAAAATTTTTTTCAGATATGTATTTTGAATCTTCGAATTCAATTTTAAAATGAAAGCTCCCCGCCCCTCTTTTTTTTCATTTTTCACGCGCGTCGGCGACATTCCTTTCATTTTTTATAGTTTCCAATAACATAAACATTTAAATATTTGTATGAAAAAAGAGCTCGGCAAGACAAAGTTTCTGGTTCAAGAATTAGGTCGGTATTTTTATAGATTCACCGTAACAGGCTGTCAACTTTGACAGTTTGTATCTCGGAAACCAATTGACGGAATTGAAATTTTTTTTTCACGAAAAAAGCGTCTTACCAATACTTTCAAACCACGTATTTAAAAAAAAATCGAATGAAAATCCGCCGAGATAATCTATTTGTTTATAAGCAAAAATATCAATAATGTCTTTAAACAATTCCCGAGGGCGTCCAAGTCATCCGATTTTGATTCTGAAAAAAGCGTTAAAAAACTTGAGTTCTTTGCGATATGTCGAAAATAAATTTTAAAACGTTAACGTGATATTTTGGATTCAGACAAACTTGAAAAATTGTCAGTTTTTGTAAACGAAATCGGATTGCAAAATTATTGTGCAAAAACTATCTATTCGATCCTAACGAATTTTAGCGTGTTATTTTATCATGACATAAAGTTTTCTTTGTTCTAATATGAAGGTCCTCAGAGAAATTTAAATGGTCGAAAAAAATTGATTAAAAACCTGCTTTTTTACCTTTTTTTTATTTATTGCTATTTTGCAATAAGAAAAATACATTTTGAGATTTCCGACTAAATCTGTCTTATGACAAATTTAATTATGAAACTTTTTTTCCTCTTCAACTTTCCTCTAAAATGAATACCTTCAAAGTTACACTAGAGAAAAGCTGAAAAAACCGTTTTTTTTTTTGTTAATTTTATATTTTTATTAATAAAAACAATCTTGCTCAACTTTTTGAAAGTACACATATCAAATTTAGCGTTATTCAGGTTTTTCTGAAGGCTCTCATGCAAAAATCTCCATGGTCTATTTCACATCCACGAAACTCTGATATTTTACAGATAAGCACTGGTCTAACAATATTTCCCCTGTTCACCCATAATAAGTGGCGTAATTAAGAGTATGTGCCCCCCCCTCCGCAGATCTTTGAATACGCCCTACTATTTTTCACTCATCTTGATCCTTCGTTTTTTTTTCATTTTCATCAAGCGACTTGAGGGCGCGCCTAGATTGACTGTCCTCCCCTCCCCCGCACTGCGGGGTCGTTATTTACGCCACTGCCCAAAATATTTCTTGTATACTTACTTAAAATTGGATTGTTTCTAAAAATATTTGCAACCATCATTTTCATGCTTTTTACAGTTAAGTCTACATTTAGAGCATCTACATGTAAATAATTTTGTCCATCTTTGTCATTAAGACTTGCCTTTCCTTTTAACATACAATTCAGGTCATCTAAAACATAAGCGTTATGAAATTCTATTTGCCTTACAAATATAACAATTAGTAAAATGTACTACTAATTTTGACATTAATTATAATAATAGTAATACCACAGATTATTTCACATTATAGTATATCAGACATTTTTGAGTCAGAAGCACACATATAAAGGGTGTTTTTTTTATAGAGGTATAGAACTTTAAGTTGGCAACATTTTTTTAACTGGCGGCCATTTTATCAGCTGTCAAGTGATTTATGTTTAGTTTGGTTTGGCATTTCAACATGAATAGACTAACGCCTGAACAACGCTTCCAAATTGTGCAAATTTATTTTGAAAATCATGGTTCTGTTCGAAATACGTATCGCGCACTACGTCCATTTTACGGTCAACATAATCGTCCATCAGAGTAATTAATTCAATGAACTATGGAACGTTTCCGCACCACGTTTACTCCAAATGACAATACGCATCCACAGAGACGTCGTACAGTGCGTACAGAAGAAGTCATTGCTGCTGTAGAGCGTAGCATAGAGGAAGACCCAAATCAGTCTATCCGCCATCGTGCACAGGAATTGGATATGTGTCCATTCACTTTATGGAAGATTTTGCGGAAAGATCTTGGTTTGCGTGCTTACAAAATCCAACTCGTGCAAGAATTGAAGCCACACGATCACCTAGCAAGGCCATTCGGTGAACGGGCCCAAAACAAGATTGCCGTTGATCCCGATTTTCATAAGCGAATTTTGTTTAGCGATGAAGCTCACTTTTGTTTGAATGGATACGTCAATAAACAAAACTGCCGTATTTGGAGTGATGATAATCCTCAAGTGTATGCTGAGACACCGTTACATCCATGTGCTTTATGGGCTGGTGGAATCATTAGTCCGTACTTCTTTAAAAACGATGCTGGTCAGAACGTTACAGTCAATGGTGACCGCTATAGAACCATGATTACTGACTTTTTCGTTCATCAATTGAACAACTATGATGTGCAGGAGCTGTGGTTTCAACAAGACGGCTTAACATGTCACACAGCTCGTGCCACAATTGAGGAAACGTTTGGTAACCGCATAGTTTCACGTTTCGGACCCGTGAATTGGCCTCCAAGATCGTACGACTTAACGCCGCTAGACTATTTTCTGTGGGGATATGTGAAGTCGCTAGTCTACGCCGATAAGCCCGAAATGATTGATCACTTGGAGGACAACATTCGCCGCGTTATTGCCGATATACGGCCACAAATGTTGGAAAAAGTCATCGAAAATTGGACCTCCAGATTATACTAAGTTCGAGCCAGCCGTGGCGGTCATATGCCAGAAGTCATATTTAAATTATAATGCCAGAAGGTTATCTTTCGAATAAAGTAAATTTCATGTCAATTTAAAAAATTCATTTTTGTTTTATTCCATTTAAAAGTTCTATCCCTCTATAAAAAAAACACCCTTTATAAAGTAACTGTATTGATCGTACAATAAACTGAAAATGTCCGGACCATGCTATCCACAATTTGGGGAAAGTTCACTTATAAAAATAGTGAAGATTTTTTAAAAAATCAAAATTTTAGTAAGAAATATAGAAATCTATCTGCTGTATTTAAAGAGTTGTTATATATGTATTCTCCATTCAGACAGAGAAATATACAAGCAGTTTATTTCCTGTAAATATCACTCTAGTCCTCTCTCCATACGCGTTTCGACCACCTTATATTGACGAGACCATAAGGTGGTCGAAACGCGTATGGAGGGAGGACCAGAGTGATATTTGCAAGAAAAAACAGTGAAGATGCTATTGCCATAAGAAAATTGTACGGGTCAAATATAATCGGTTATCTCTAACTGACAAGGGTAGAAGCAGTTCGTAGAAGTAGTTCCCATAGCTTTTCGAATTTTTATCGACACGAATAGTAGAAAATGATAGTAAAAAGATATGAAATGACAGTATTATGTTATAAACTGACCCGACTGATCTAGTTCGTGTTAATTCATTATAATTTCTGAATAGATTATATCGAAAATATTTTAACTTTCGCCTTGGATGATTCTATATGCTATTAATATTTTATACAAAACAATAAGATAATATAATAATATAATAAAATAATATGAAAACAATACCAGTTATGGAACTTCGACGATGATATACGTGCTTGGCGATTGTTTATTTCTGTTTATAAAAACCAGTGATAATATTTGCGCAATATTTCTTAGTGTTCATTTTATTTCATAAACATTAGTGTCTATTTAACAAAAAAAATATTATAATAGTTAAAATTTTGTGGAAATTTAAGTCAAATTAACAAGAAACTGAGAAACGAAGTTGACAAAAAAGTATGTAAAATTTAAGATTTATATAGTAATTTTTTACCAAATTGTCCCATGAAGGTTCCATTTCCACTAGCTGGCAAAATAATGAGTACACCACTACTTTGATATCTGGCATTAATTTTTAAGGAAGGGATGTTAATTTTGGCTTCGAACGGTTTTCCATTTTCTGACAATCTAAAAATTTAAAGACCAAAATATAACTTTTTTCACAGACAGATTATTAAACTGAATTTTACATAGTTGGACGAACATGGGTTTATTCAGGAGAAAATATAAATTTTTTCGCTATTTTTATTTAATAAATATATAAATTTTCTTAATTTGGTCAAAAACTCATACATGAATTTAAATAATTATGTTGAAGGGTATTGAATTTTTTTTAAATAAAATTTATCACTTACATATTATATGTTTTAATTTTGAGAAGAAAAATTTTTTAAAGAACTTTATTATTATTAGCTAATATTGGAAAGCCACTCATCTAAAGGTATTAACTACTGCTTTAAGGTTTTCTATGGAACTTTTTTAGGAGTTAGTTTCTGGGAGCGCTAGTTCTCTACTATGTTGCATTTTATAAAATAAAATGTATTTGGAATGTATTTTTATACTCATATTAACCCCTCTAAAAATGAATTTCAAAAAAAAATTTTTTAAGAGGAATTTATATTTCTACAATTGTTTGCAAGATGTGTTTTAGAACACGATATAGTTCGAATGAGAACGTGTTTGATCTATTTTGGGGATGGATATGTATTGGGTGGACAAAAAAGTATTTTTAGTCTTCGCAAATGGAAAGCGTGGTAATTGTTTTGAAGGACTTCTATCAGTGTTTTGATATTTGATATTTGTGGTTTCCGTATTTTACTCTTTTATTTCGGTAAAAGAAAGAAAGCTGCTAAGGATCACAAAGAGATATGTGAAGTTTATGGTGTTGATTGCATAACATAACGCATGTGTCAGAATTGGTGTAAAAAATTCCGTTCTAGAGATTTTTCACTGACCAACGTTCTGATCGACCTATTGAAATTGATAATGACCAAATCAAAGCCATAATTGAAGATAATATTCATATAACTTTTTGAGAGATTGCAGAGAGGTTGAATGTATCGCATGTAACAATTGAAAATTACTTAAAATGTTATCGAATACCTAGATATTGAGGTCCCGCTTGAAATTAAAGAGATTCACATAACACAGCTGTAAGAGAGTCGTTTAACCTCTCAGAATGGTAGATTTCCACTACAGGTTACATATTTAATGTTCCCGATGGTTGGTATTATTGTTCGTAATGAAAATATTTCATATTAAAAATTTTAAAAAGGATTACTTTACTCCGTGGTAAATTTTATTATGAAAAAGGTGTAGACTAAATTTTTTCAAATTCATGTACAACTAACAGTTTTTGATCAAATTAAGTAAATTTGCACACTTGATGTATAAAAGACAAAAAGAGGTTTTTATTCTTATAAAAAATACAGAACAAGCCTTTACTGAAAAAAAAAAATTAAACTTATCAATCCCTTTCCGTATTTTATATAAAAACAGCTTTTTATATAAATGAAAAAAAAACGTTTTTATCGATGGGCTTTGGAGATAGTTATCTCCGCCTAGAAGTACAATTCAGGAGCTAATACGTTTTGACTATTTTTTGGTATACTCCAAGATATTACAAAATGTAGTTAATCAGAAGTATTTTGTGTAAGTATTGACACTTTGCAGTACCAACACCTAATTTGAATTTTGCTTTGTAAATATCGCGTTTGATATTGGAACCGAACTTGGCATCAATTTAAATATTTTAATAATTAAACAATCTGGTTGAATTTGTATTTAATTTTGTATAAAACATTATCAAAAATATTGATTGATTCATTGATTGATTATATAATATAGCAGGCCAGGGTTGAAAAGCTCTTACATTCCTGTCTTCATATTTATTTTATTGCCTGCCATATCCGTTTTAGGTGAACAGATTGGTTGCCTTGATCAGGTTTAAGAGCCTGCTCACTAGTTTGTCTTCTGGGTATAAGCCTTCGAAATAGATTGATCCCTTAAGGTGTCATCAGTATATCACGCACTCGAAGATGACCGTCTCGTCCTCTTCATCACATAGTGGTTCTTCGTTGAAGATGCCCATTTATGTAGATATTTTTTCAATCTGCAGTGGCCAGTTAAAAGTCCTGTCATCAGATTGGTATGTTGTCTACTTAGACGCATAATTTCACGGCTTAGTTTACACGATAGTCTGCTCAGCAATAGCTGATGTGCCTGTGGCCCGCAAGATGGTTCCAGTGGTGTTGCTGAAGTGTCCACCAGGACAGCCACCCACGATTAGCAGCCTTTGTAATTACAAATGCTGGATCTGGTCCAATAAATGGAGGGGCAGACCCTTATCTTTCAAGTTGGTCCGCTTTTTCATTGCCAGGGATACCTTTGTGCCCTGGCACCCACTCAAGGGTGACCCTGTTGTGTTTTGCCAGAGCGATAAGGTTTTGAAGACAGTCCCAGACCTATTTTGATGTTACTCGAAAGCACGCTAGAGCCGTTAGCGCTGCCTGATTGTCAGAGAAGATAAGAACGATCCTGCCCCTATAACCTCTTATCAAATTCTCCCAAAGACAGACATCCATAAGGTGAATTTCTGCCTGAAATACTGTGCGCTGGTATGCTGCCCCAGTGCTACACTAAAATTAAGTCTGTGTATATCCCCGTGTATTCCGGAACCTATACCATGATCAGTTTTGGACCCGTCCGTGTACCAGGCGAGGTTTCCTCGCTGACTCACTATTCGGCTAGACCGCGCCTTCCAGTTAAGCTGAATACTGTAGAGTCTGTCAATATTGTATGTTCTTGGCATGGTATCACTGCCCATTTCTAACAATGAGTTCGTTACCACGTCATTAATGCTGGTGTGTCCGATGACAGATCAAGTCCACCAGACATTGTTTCTTTCCAGCCTAAAAGCCCCCATTCTCGCTTCAGACTTGATTGTTACACCGAGGGGAGGGAGGTTTAATAGGGTTTCCATGGCTGTTGTGGTACCCGTGATGCATAGGCAGGCTGGTCTTTGGAATTTGTAGAGCTTCAGAGTAGCTCATATTTGTGTGGTTTTTGTCTACCACACAACCCAGTCATAGGTTATCATGGGTCTTACCACCGCATTATACAGCCAGTACACAATGTGTGGCTCTAATGCCCATGTCTTGCCCAGTGCTCTTTTTGCTGCCATGATGAATATTTTTCTTTTATATATATAATTTTCTGCAGGTGTGAGTTCCAGGTAAGCTGGGGGTCCAGGATTACACCTAGACATTTAACTTCCTGAATCATTTAAAATTGTGTATTGAAGAGAAATGATACTTTTAATTTACCCAACTTTCTTCTTTTAGTGAAGGGTATGAGTGTAGTTTTTCCAAGGTTTACCTTAAGGTGCTCCTTAGTACACCATTACCCAACTATAGTCAGAGCCCCTTTTGTGAGCTGTAATATTTAATAAATATTAGATAATTAATTTTTAAAAAATATATTTTATGAAAAAAGCATGTCGTTATATAAAGTTTCTTACTTTAATTTTGTCATTGAAAAATTGCTAGCTCCATAAATTAGCATTTCCTTCAAAGAAATCTTATACCCATTTGGTCCTCCTGTGAGTGACAGTGAGAGTTCGTCCATATGAAATGGTTCAACTGATGGCAATTCTATTTCTTTAATTCCATTGGCTAAATAAGGTTGCAGGTGATCGAGAGCTTTTATGATACAATCTATAACTTTTGGGTCTCCTTCGTAACATTGTTTCACATAAGGTGCTAAAAAAGAAATAAAGATTATTATAAATATGGGAAAGTGTCTAGAGTGCAGATGTGGTACCAATCACAAGAGACTTATTTCAATCTAAAAACCCAGCACAGGTAAAATTGTGGTAATATAATAAACTTCCCATCCTTGGATTCCCATCAGAGGCGGTTATGCACCCCAGTTTGTACCGAAGTATTTTAAGGAAGAGGCAATGGATTAAGGAACCACTGAAGGAGATTAGGGCGGTCAGAATGAGTTGCGGTGACGTATTGAAGAAATTAATAACACTTGCTCCAAAAAATTTTATCTTAATGGTGACACACAAGTTCTTGAAAGCTAGCTAGAATGTTGAGACAAGAATATGGAAGCTTGTCCTGAATTGTTTACATAGCGAGTGCGTCGGTATTGCAAGCCAATAAATGCATGGAAGTCGATGCCTACACGAATTTAATCTATAAATAGTAGGAATTTTGAAATCTGTCTCATTGTATGTGTATTTGTGTGAAATTGGGGATTTGTACACTGCGATCTAATAGATTTATTGTGTTTTTCCGGTACTAAGTCGTTAGGCATACCTTGCCGAATAAAGCAGGTGTTCCAGTTCTATTTCTTTAAAGAACCTTAGAATGTTGGTATTGCAAGCCAATAAATGCGTGGAAGTCGATGCCTACACGAATTTAATCTATGAATAGTAGGAATTTTGAAATCTATCTCATTGTATGTGTATTTGTGTGAAATTGGGGATTTGTACACTGCGATCTAATAGATTTATTGTGTTTTTCTGGTACTAAGTCGTTAGGCATACCTTGCCGAATAAAGCAGGTGCTCCAGTTCTATTTCTTTAAAAAACCTTAGAATGTTGGATGACTTTAAAGTAAGTAGTTCTCCTTCCTCTATTTGGTGTGCTTCCAAGAATCGCATTCTAGTGTTTCCTAAAGAGCTGATAAAGGATGTGAATAGACGTTTCCTTTCCTTCTTTGTAAAATCTACACTCTTCTCTTTCTGCCAATCCGTGTTTCCTGACGTATCCCTTCAGGTGGTAATGCTCCGTCAGGATTCCTGTCAGAACTCTAAGTTTGTTTTAGCTTAGGCTTCTGCAATTCTTGAATCTCTTCTGGTTGTAGTTCTACGCTTGTCCCAATCCTTGCAGCTCCATCCTATAACTGGATCTCCTGCTTTATTCCTCTCTTTTTAGTTCTTCCAACATTACACTGACACTGGTGTGTCCCGGCACCTACAGGAAGGGGACCTTATTATTCATACCTAATTCGTTTAGTTCCTCTAGGCATTTCCAGGCCTTCTTGGAGCCAATTTCTTTGAAAACTCAGCGCGCTGATGGTTGCTTGAATATCTGAAATCATAATAATCCCCTATTCCCGATAGTTTTTCTCTTTGCTGAATTGGATGCATTTCCTGATGGTGTGTATTTCCACCTGGAAGATGCTAAGTCACTTATCCAAACTTTCATTGTGCCTGGTTCTGGGTCCATACTTTCCTATTTCAGTTCCTTCTGTTATTTAAAAGAGAGAGAGAGAGAGAGAGCGAGAGAGATATGGATTAGGGACGCATCGACTACTAGGTCTTTTAGCGTCCATTTTTGATTTTCTTGATATCTATATTGCTTGTTCTACATTAGATTGTATAATCCAATGTCTTTGATAAATTTGATAACATTCTTAGAATTTTGATAGGAGAGGAGAATATCAATCTTGTTTTCATGTAATTGGCGGAATGGGTGATGTTCATATTTTTTGCATTCAGTGATGATATGCTTGATTGATAGGGAGGTATGACAAGTTTCGCAATAAGGAGCAGGGTATTTGTTTAGGAGATATTCATGAGTTAGTTTTGTGTGGCCAATTCGGAGCCTAGTCATTATGGTTAACTCTTGTCTTGGTAGATTAGGGAGAGGGATGCCACTAAAGAAATTCTTTTTAACTAATTGGAGTTTGTTGATTGAGTCCTGAAGGTCCCACTCTAGTTGAATGAGGTTTCGAGACATATGATGTAAAGAGTTTTTAAGGTCTTGAGGGTGGAATATTTTGTTTACTTTATTAAGAGAGTTTTGATGATTGGAAGCGAGGGTGTCGGCTTTAGTATTTCTTGGGATTCCAGTATGACTTGGTACCCAGAGGAAGGTGAAGGTTTTGTTCCTGATATGGGCATATTTTATTAGGGTTTTGATCTCATGAGCTATTAAATAACTGAGATTGTATGATTCGATTAGTTTGAGGGAGTTTAGAGAGTCTGAAATTACCAGCCAGTTTGATTCAGAAGTATTTATGCAATATTGTAAGGCTTTAAGGATCGCGAATAGCTCAGCAGTAAGGATTGAAGAGGATTCATGAAGGGAGAACACTTTTTCTGCATTCTTTGTATAGAATGATGCTCCGACTGTATTAGCTTTTTTGGAGCTATCTGTAAATATGAGTTCGTGATTGCTGTATTTCAATTGAATTATTTGATGGTACCTTGATTGGATTATTGTCGGGTTAACTTCTTTTTTATCTAGTAGTGTAAGTTCGAAGTTACAACTGATGGGGAAATGACTCCAGGGTGGAAATAGGTAGGTGTTTATTTGATCTACTGAGGGCATAGCAATTGATAGACGTTCCCTAGTTTCAGCGAAGCTAGTATGAATAAAAGAAGGATACTTATTCAAAGAAGTGTTGTTGGGGGGGGGGGGGGTTGAAAAAGGATTTAAAATGTGGGATGTAAGGACGGAAGTGGAGAGAGCTCACATAATTAAAAGTAAGTTGCAACCTTCTATGTTCTAATGATGGGATTTCCGATTCACAATATAGGCTATTGGTTTGGTTATTTAAGAGCCATCTGTATACGATTTAATGGAATTAAGTTTTTCAATGGTGTTTCTATCTCAACTTTGTGTTGATGTTTTCACAAAGTTGAACTTTATCATTTCATTTTGAGGCATGTTTCAGATTTGTTGATTTCTAGATAAAAGATTGAGTCTTCTTTTTATGACTTAATCTCGCATTATCCTATATATTATCGTCTTTGCCATACTCTCTACAAGAATATATAGAGGTGTAAGGCTTAGGATTACTTCAGGGTTATTGAGCAGGTTTTCACTGCTCCCAACACATTACTAATCACGTAATCTCCGACAAATATCGATTTTTTTCCTACTTTTAATCTTCTTAACCTCTTTAACGTCATCCCTTTTTAACAAACAACTTTCCCTCTTTACTCGTATTATATTAATTAGTATAAAAATAAACATAGTCTAGATAATTATATCTTAAAAATTTAACTTGATAGGCAAGGTTTATGACCTCCATAAATACTACTCTTGCGGATTGAAAACTATTATATTTAAAAATCTCTTCTCAACCAGTACTAAACAAATAAGATGAAATGCAACACTTTCACTTTCAATTTTTTTTACTGTTGTCATTTATACGCATTATTTAATGATTTTAGAAAGTTCTTTACTAGAAACAAATTAATTCTGCTTTAAAAAAATTCTGTTTTGCATTAGGGTGTTTCTTATAACTTTTGCATTGATATTTTTTATTCTTCACAAATGCAAAACCATGTTTAAAAGGAGAACAATATTTATTGATGACTGTAGTGAGTTATCTCTATATGGATTATACAAATAAGAACTGAATTAAATAATGAAAAATGAACTTCAAGAAAGCCCTACAAAGTCAAAAGTAATTCTATACATCTTGGGTGTAATTAGTTGACATTTTTGAAGTTAAATACAGATTAATACATAAATAAAATTTAACCGATTTCTTCAAATGCACTAAAATGCTCCAAATTAGTATCTGTAATTTATGTCATACCCTAGCTGATACCTATTTCGTCTTTGTAGTTATTTAATTTATTCAGTAAGAATTTGGTGTTGAATTCAAAAATTTCAGTTTCATACAAAATTTTTATTTTTAACTTTTTACGCATTTTTAGAAGTTGGCTTTTTTATAAAAGCTTTATTTTTTGCTTTTTAGTTTTTAACTTATTATGACATTCATAAATTATTTGAACTATGTACCAAGCGAGATGTGTGATGTACCTCACAGTGTTTCCAAAGTCGCAAAAAAGTACCTTTTTATCCAAAATTGTAAACCACACTAAATTGAATAATAAAAAGTTCATTGATTCTCCAAATACTAGTTTTGAGTGAAATTATACCATACAAATATTAAGCCTTCGATAGTAAATTCACTATCTTGAATTTTAAGAAAATAATTTTATATTCGTAATTTAAGCCCCAAAATCTTCTAATACGGAAATATTAAGAACAACATGTACATATATTGGTCAGATATATTTTATCCCTCATATTGTCGCTGAAGTAAGATTTCTTGCGGAAACCCTGTTTCAGGATAATGTCCATCAAACCGAAAGCTTAGGTATTTCAAGAAACGCCGCTGAACTCTCTCAAGGTCATTAATATGGTTTTCATAATAAGGGGAGCATAGTATAGAAGCATATTCGAATTTAGATCTTATAAATGCGTAATAAAGTAAAATGAGGGTACTTTGATTAGAAAATGTGTTTGAGTTTCTGATAATAAAGCCGAATGATTTTAAACACACCTCTATAAGATTATTTATATGAGGAACAAATGAAAATCTGCTATCAAATGTCACACCCAGATCCCTAAAGCATTCCACTTGTGAAACTAATTTTCCGTCAATTTTATAATCATACATCAGCACGTTTTTCTTTAATGTGAAAGTCATGACTTTGCATTAACCAACGTTTAGAGGCAGTCTGTTTTCGCTACACCAATCAGTGACGGTATTTATTGCTATTCGTAGTCTTTGACAATCAGCATCGTTTTTTTACAGAAGTAAAAATTTTAGCGTCATCCGCATAGACTAGCATTGTACAGTCACCCACAATTCCATTAATAAATATATTAAATAATAAAGGACTGAGTATTGACCCTTGAGGAACTCCCGAATCCACAACCAGTGGTTCCGAGGACTGACCACAGCATTCTACTATTTGCTGCCTATCACAGACATATGATTTAAAAAATAGAATTAATTTTTGCGGAAATCCAAAACAATTTAGTTTATGAAGCAAAATCCCGTGATCAAGCCTATCAAATGCCTTTGAAATGTGTATATTGTGTCTACTTGATCTCCCTTGTCCAAGACATCAGCCACAAACTAAGTAAAACAGAAAAGATTGGACGCTGTGGACCTACCCTTTATAAAACCATGTTGGGAACCACTAAATAGGTGTTTCAGCTTAAAAAATAGATGTTTATGCAGAAACATTACAAAACATTTAGCAAAATTATTTATTGTACACACTGGTCTGTAGTTTTCTATATTTTGTTTGTCTCCTTTTTTAAACACTGGAGAAATTCTGGAAATTTTCCATTTATCAGGAAACTGTGAATTATTTAGGCAGAGATTAAAGATAATGGAAAGAGGTTTTGCTAATACGTATGCAGAGTCACGCAGGAACAAGGCTGGAATTTTATCCGGACCTACTGTTCCCTTTGGTTTCATTTCTTTTAACCTTACAAATTTGAATAGTTTGAGTGACAGAACTTTGAATATCTTCATATCATATTTACAGTGGAACTAAAAACCAACCTAGCAATGTCCAACTGCCCATAATCCGTACGTAGAGATGTAGTATAATTTGTAAGGGTTAGGGAAAGTGCACAAGGTAGCTGATTCAATACACAAACTAAAGTATTTCAGTTTCCAGATGATGTAATATTTGACAATTTCACCGGCAAGGGTTGTAAGAAATGTATTTATATCGAAAGTGAAAGAAACAAAAATCATATTGAGGAAGTGAAAGCGAAACCAAAGGAGAATAATATTTTTTTAAATAATTATTCCACACAATCAAGGATGGACTTTAACTATTACGTTAATTTAAACTTAAGTACTGAATTTACTTCTCCTAATTAAATAATTATAAATGTTTTTAAAAATAATATGAATTAAGCATCACAATATTTAGAATATATAATTTGGTTTTCAATAAAAGTGGCACTTAAACGTGTATCTAATTATACAAATGGAATTAAATTAATTATTCTTTTATTAATTATGAAATATTTAAATAAAAATAGGAATATTATAATTGAAGTGTTCCGAAAAATTCACATCCTAATCTGCAATAAAAAACAAATGCTATTCGACGGCGATAATGACATAAAGTATACAACGAAGCAAAAACCTTTACTGCCTGAAAAGAACATCCAAAATCGGGTTGTCTGACAATCAATTTGTTGTTAAGGTGAAGTTTCAAAATAAAACAAGAATAAAAATATGAACTATACTAAATGTATCGATATTTAAAATATCGATACCTTTCTATTAATATATCGGTGTATCAATATTTTCTTACTCGATACCCATCGATACATAATATCGATATATTTAGAGATGTTGCCCGGCCGCAGGCCCTCGCATTCGATACAATCCAACATCTTTCACTCATGCCGTTTCAACTATTTTAAACCGACTTCTAGAAGAAGGAGGTTCTCAATTCTTCGACTATATATTTTTTTATGAGGTACTCCTATTACTCCGGAACGGTCGCACCGATTTCAATGAAATTTTTTACGTTATATTCAGGAAATTGCTGCGGTGGTCCCATATTTTTTTGGATGAAATTGGTGCGGTAAAATCCAAGATGGCACTGACAATATGACGGCTAAAAAAATTAATTTTGTCCGGTTTTTTCGAAAATTGCTCGGAGTCGTACACCACGAATCTAAAATTATTTTTAAAAAATTCAATATGGCGGACAAAAAAATTAATTTTGTCCGATTTTCTCCAAAATTGGTGTATGGCAGTTTTCAGAGTCGCACATAACGAATCCAAAATATTTTTAAAAATTCAGTATGGCGGATTCAATACGGCGGACAAAAAAATCAATTTTGTCCGATTTTCTCCAAAATTGTTACGGGAGAGTTTTTGAAGTCGCACATAACGAATCTGAAATTATTTTTAAAAAATTAAGTATGGAGGATCCAATATGGTGAACGAAAAAATCTATTGTGTCCGATTTTCCCCAAAATTGGTAAGAGGAAGTTTTCGGGGTCGCACATAATGAATCTGAAATTATTTTTAAAAAATTAAACGTGGCGCAAAATTAGTTTTGTCCGATTTTTTTCAAAATTGATATGGGGGAGTTTTTGAGATCATACATTAAGAATCTAAAATTATTTTTAAAAAAATTAAATATGAAGGATCGAAGATGGCGGATTAAAGATTCTACATCTATCGATTTTATCTAAAATCAGTATTGGGGGATTTTTGTTAGTGTTAGTTACGAATTTAAAATATTTTTTGAAAAACTCAATCTGGCGGATTCAAAATGGCGTCCTAAAAATTTAACATATTTCGATTTTCTTCAAAATTGATAAATGAATTTAAAAATATTTTTTTCAGAATTCAGATTTGGTATTAGGGGATTTTTTGGGTCATGTATTACGAATATAAAGCTAATATTTTACAACTATTAGATTGATAAAATACAAATATGGGGACTGAAAATTTTACATTTTCCGATTTTGTCTCAAAATGAATATTGAGGGGTTCTTGAGGCGTATACTAACTCAATATACAGTATAAAATATATAGGGCTAAGAAATTTACGTCTTAAGTTCTTTAAATATTAATATTGGAAGCTTTTGCGGCCTATATTACCAATCTAAAATTAATTTTAAATTTAACATAGTGTATTTATTATGACAGACTAAATATTTGTTTGAACAATTTCACTCGTATTTGGAGAACTCTAAGAATCAAAGAATGTTTCAGGGTGATTTACAACTTTGGATAAATGGGTACTTTTTTGCCACCTTGGAGTCATTGCGAGATACACTAATCTCGATTAGTACTTAGTTCAAATAATTTGTGACCGACTTCTAAAAGTGCGCTAAAAAGTGAAAGATAATTATAAATTTTTGTATGAAATTGGAATTTTTGGAGTCGGCGCCAAATTGTTTCTAAACGAAATAAATAATACTAATATATACAAATTATGGTAAGAATGCAATTACAAATAAAATATTTATAATTTGTTTATGCGAATCGCATTTTGTCAAGTATTAGTTTGGCGCCGACTTCAAAAATTTCAATTTCTTATAAATATTTATAGTTATTTTTCATTTTTTAGCGCACTTTTAGAAATCGGTGCAATTTTTATTATACAAATTTTATTAAAATCAAATAACAGCAGATAAGATAGGGATAAAGACATCTTGACGGTTCAGTCAATAATATAAGGGCAACACAAACTATATAAATAAAAAAAACCATATGATGGTGCAACGGTAAAATAAAAATAGAAAGAGAAAAATGAGTCCCATATGAGGACGAAACAACCCTGTCGTCATTTTTCGAATACAAGAAGAAAATAATCCGTAATTGCCTTTCTCAGGACTAGAAAAGAGAAAAATTCATTACTACTATGGAGTGGTCTGCTTCTTCACCTAAGGCGAATCCTATTGAAAATGTATAGAGTTTAATGACGCTTCAACTACGTAAAAAATGTATATTCACTCTAAATCAACTAAGTGTAGAAATACATAGAATACGGAACATTTTATAACAGGATTATGCAGAAAACTTGGTTAACAGCACGTCTTGGCAATGTGGGTCAATTATAAATTATAGTGATGACTAAACCCCATATTGTGGTTCACGTTTTAAACCGAAAACTAATCTCCCCAGACACCTCAAATTTCTAAATAGTAATATTCTGTCAACACGTTTTTCTAGAACTGTTCTTGAAATAATTTTTAAGATGAGACTTTTAACTTAATTTAAAGAATTAAAAACATTTTTCTACGATTTCTTTCAATAAAAAAATTAGTTGTTTTGAGTACATCCTTGATTTTCATTAAATATGTTTCTTTCGAAATAATTGCAATTAGGTCCATTTTGCAATGCAAGGTATAACGCTATACGACCATTATGTTGATTTCAAAACGTATGTTAGAATGTTAGTAACGTTACTTAACAATAAATTAGTATTAAATCGGGTTATAAAAATAATTTTGTATTTTACAATTGCCAAAGGTAGAATTTTGCAAGTTTTAACACTGCGAGTAAATAAAAAATGCAAGTTTAAAAAAAGATTACTTTTATTTAATTAAAGTAGAATAAAAAAATTTCATAAACGCGTAAACCTTGAAGAGATTCACATTGTTAATTTTTAACGACTGTTTGCTGGCATTGAGAAGCGTAAATTTTTAACGATAATGAATTATTTCTTTGGTTTTTCTTAATTATTGTTTGCGTCTGCAACATAATATCGCACTGTACACGGAATCATGGGCACGTCCTAAAAAATTATATACAGCCTCTCGATTATTTAAAGATTACTAACAAAACTCTGTTAATTTTTTCATCAAAAACTTTATTGTGTGTATATATTAAATTGTGTCAAAGTATTAATATCAAGACATATGGCAAAAGCTATATGGGGACTAACAAGGGAACTATCCCAACTCGACCTCACCGATTTTTATCATTTTTGGATATATTTTAGTGCTCGTAAAAATAATAGAAACGAATTTTTTTAACGGCTGACATCCACTTTTAAGGGGTAAAATTCATACCCAAAGTTAACCCCTAAAATTTTTTTTTCAATATATCTCGGCACCTACTGAATATTTTTAAATAAAATCAAATGAAAAATATTCTTCATAAAAGGTCACAAATATAAGGTATATTTATGACCAAAGGGGTTGCAATTCGAAACGCAATAACCCAAAAGAAAACAAAACCTGGGAAAGAACCTGTACCAGAATAAACGCACATTTGGGGGGTAGCAGAAGTACCGAAAGCTGAAAAATACTGAGATCTCTTCGACAGGAAAAATCTAAAGACATCATTTTACCGATTGGTTTATCTCAATGGGATGAATACTTTTCAAAATTGCTAGCACAAGAAAGAGCAGAGTACCAACAAACAGTACAAGCTGATTCCGGCGTGCACGTACGCACCATAGCATCTCCACTAAGGATAGATTGCAAAGAAGTCAAGCAAATATGCCAACCATTAAAAAACCGAAAATCACCAGGTCCCGGAAATATCTCGCCTGAGATGCTTAAATACGGCACAGAGAAGTTATACAGATAACTGACAAACTTCTACCAAAAATGTATAAACGGAGAAAAGTGGAAAACATCCTATATTACCACTATACACAAAAAAGGAAGTAAAGACGTCTGTGATAACTATCGAGGAATTGCGGTTCTCTGCACAATCTCGAGAGTGTGTGGGAAGCTAGTCAAAAAGAGGATTGAGAGCGAATACTCAAATATGGAGGCCGAAGAACAGGCTGGATTTAGAGCAGATAGATCTACTGTTAACCATCTCTTTACAATAACCCAGCTCACTGAGAAAAAATCAGCACGGAACCAAGAAATACACCTGCTCTACGTGGATCTCAAAAAAGCCTATGACAGCGTACCACAATGAAAACTCTGGGAAGCCTTAGAAAAAACAAATATAAATATAATACTTATCAAGGCTGTTCAAGAGCTCTATTCAAATAATACAAGCAAAATAAACAAAGGGCATAATATTTCAAAAGGATTCACGGTTAGCAAAGGGGTCAACCAGGGATGTTATTTGTCTCCAACCTTGTTTAAAATCTACTTGGAACAAGCGTTAAAAACATGGAAAAGAAAGTGCGAAAATATGGGCATTCCACTAAACGATTCCATACTATACACATTGTGTTTCGCAGACGACCAAATAGTTCTGGCACAAAACTACGAAGATCTAGAATATATGGCTCGTAAGCTAATAGAAGAATATCAAAAGTGGGGGTTAGAAGTTAACATCAAAAAAACGGAATACATGTGTATTGGGGGACAGCAACAAAACTTGATTCTGGAACAACAGCAGAAGGAAATAAATCACTGTGAGAAATACAAGTATCTCGGAATGCATTTAACCGACGACGGCAAACTTGATGAAGAAATCAAGCATAGAAACAACCAGGGACGACAAGCTATTAGATAGTTGAACAGCATATTGTGGGATAAAACAATATCCAAAGAAAAAAAACACAAAATCTTTAATAGTATTGTTAAAAGCATTATCCTATGGAAGTGGAAATGGATTATTGGAGAAGAACGGCTGGAACATCCAGAATGGACAGAGTCAGAAATGAAAGAATCCAAGAAATTATGGGCGTTAAACACAAGTTAACAGAAGATATTAAACTCAACCAACTTAGATGGTACGGACATGTTCAACGAATGGACGATACTAGACTTCCAAAAAAAAGTTTTAAATTGGGCACCACAGGGAAGAAGAAAGAGAAGTAGACCCAGACTAAGTTGGAGAGAAGGAGTGGATAAAGATATAAGAACCAGAGGAATGGATGAAAACCTATGGACAAACCGAGACCAATGGAGACTGGAAATCAGAGGACGGCGTAGAATATTATAAACTGATGTCATATATATATATATATATATATATATATATATATATATATATATATATATATATATATATATATATATATATATATATATATATGTATATATATATATATATATATATATATATATATATATATATATATATATATATATATATATATAGGGGTTGCAACCCAAACTGCATTTTTATGAATGTTATTTTATAAATATCGGGGAATGAACTTAAAAAAATTATAAAAAGCATTTTCGTTAACAATTTTTCAATCGCCACCACTAAATACCGTTGATTACCCCTTACGGTGAGGAACCACATATAAGTGGTCAAATTTTTTTTTAAGTTATCCAATGTATAAGGCGAATGTGATTGATAACAAGTGTAAATATATTAAGTTTTTTTTTCAAAAATAGTACCGAAAGAGTAAAAAAAGTCACCCTCAAAAGTAAATACCTAATACATTACGAGTTCGAATTCAAATTTTGTAATAAATAAAAGGTAATATATCCTCTATAACTGAAAAAGGATATTATTCTTTTCAATATACCAACACTTTTTTCAGGAGTGAAAACAACCCCTAAAGTTAATCCTTAAAATTCATTTTGATATACCTTACCATTTACCATGAATATTTTTTAATAAAACCAAATGTAAAAATATGTGTTGTAAGAAGCTTGATATATGATGCAACTCTAATTTTCATTTTAAAAAAGTACATTTTAATGAATATTTTTTTATCAATATCGACGAATAAACTTTAAAAATTATAAAAAGCATTTTCATTAACAATATCGATTATTAGTGATGGGGTGTTTCGAGATTTTTCAAATTATCATCCCTAAATACTGTTAATCACCCCTTATAGTGGTGGACCACACGTAAGTGGTAAAAAAAATGTTTTTTCTTAAGAGTCATTTCATGTCTAAAGCGATTTATAACAAGTGAAATATATTACAAACTTTTTACAATGGTAGAATCAAAGGGGTGAAAAGTCACCCCAAAAATTATACCGGGTGTCAACGAATCTATTAGATAATTCATAATTTCTAGAGTATTATGTGTATCAAAATGAGAATTAGTACAGGTAAATGGTATGTGAAGGGGAGAGTTTTCGCATATTTTCCACTTTCCGGTCACTTCCGGTTTCACCGGAAATGGTCCCGGTTTTGAATTCTTAAATAGAACACCTAGTATATTTTAACATCTTTGGATTTCTCAGACAATTCTAGATCAGAATGTGACATTTTAAAAACTTTTTACGTCTACTTCATTTTTTTAGGTGGCCATGATCGGACGCAAACTAATCTAACGGCCTTAGGTGAAGTCAAAAAAATACGATCGCAAAGTTTTAGTGACTAGTATGAAAGACAGGAATTGGATTAAAAATTTAACAAAATTAACGAAAAACTAACAAAATAAACTAATAACTTAGACGGATATCTATGAGCATACAACTCGGCAGCATTCCTTGAATTTCTATGACACTCTCCAAATATTAATAACACTTCCACTTTTTCACTTTGAGTATACATTATTTTAACGAAAATTTAAACTAAACTTAACGAAAATTAAGAAACTTTTACGTCTGTTCTTAGAGCGTATGTCACTGTCATTATCTACTTAAGTGAGTGCTTTGTTTTCCAAAGAAGACTTGATAAAAACAGTTGCAAATTATTATGCATCATGGCTGTCCATGGCGCACTTGTCATAAGTAAATAAATTATCCAGTATTTTGCTTAATAATATTTAATTTCTGTTCTTATGTCTAATCCAATCGCAAATAAATTAGTACCGTTAGATTCGTCAAAGAATGCTTTTTTCGAAAAGTAGTTGTCAAAAAGGGGTCGCCATTTGAAAATTAATAGTTAAAAATGAAAACGTAATTTTGTCAACTTGTCTTATTCCTGTCTTTCATACTAGTGACTAAAACTTTGCGATTGTATTTTTTTGACATCACCTAAGGCCCTTAGATTAGTTTGCGTCCAATCATGGCCACCTAGATGTCAAATGTCACATTCTGATCTAGAATTGTCTCAGAAATCCAAAAATGTTAAAATATACAGGGTATTCCATTTAAAAATTCAAAACCGGGGCCATTTCCGGTGAAACCGGAAGTGGCCGGAAAGTGAAAACTATGCGAAAACTCTCCCCTTCACATACCATTTACCTGTACCAATTCTCATTTTGATACACATAATACTCTAGAAATTATGACTTGTCTAATAGATTCGTTGACACCCGGTATGTCTAATGTAATATGAGGTCTAATTACACCAGCTCAAAAAATAAAAAGGTTGTCTATGATGGGATCTGACTATACTTTTCTAGCGCATTTTTTTCTACTGAATAAAAATCTGCTGTCAAAAATAGGGAGTATGGAGTTTAGTTTTAAAATATTATTTAAAAAACATGAAAAAATCGAAATTCAATCCAGAATTTTTCCAGAAAATTACACAGGCGTACAAAATTTGACCGATTTATAAACCACAAAGTTTAGAAATAATTATTTCATAATTTTTTTAAAACAAAGTGTATTTTGATAATACAATGGAATAATATTTCAATTCAAATCAAATTCATACTTACATTTGCATTAATTATAAATCCTATATAATTTACACATGGATTAAATTTTAATAAAAAAAATTATTTTTTACCACTTACATGTGATCCATCACTTTAATGGCTACTTGTTGAAATTAGGGAGTGGTTCATTGTAAAATGCCAGGACAAGTATACTTTAATATTCAATATTAAAAACGGAAATGCTTTTCTGAAGTATTTTGAGTTCGTACTCTTATCTACATAAAATAAGGGTTACAACCCTTTCGGTCATAAATACACTTTATGTTTCAGGGTTCCTATGAAAAACATTTTTCTCTTTATTTAATCATAGATGACTTATTTTATATTTTATTTTATTAAAGAATTTTAATAGGACCTCATGCTTCATTAGAAATTTACTTTTGGAGGTGACTTTTTCACCTTTTCGGTACTATTATTGAAAAAAAAAAATTACAGATTTAGTGGTGTTGTACATTCAAAGTCCAGTGGGTTTAGGTTAGCATTGGTAATATTTTTAACGAGATTCTTGGCGATGTTTGTGAAGAAATCATTAAATTGGTTTGGATTTATATTGTGGTTTTATTGTATCTTTTTGTATGCCCCTCTGACTATTTATTATTTTCCACATGGTTTTTGTTGGGTTAGGAGAACCTCTAATTAGGTTATCATATGAATTGATTTTTAACTGACTTCTAAAAGAAGGAGGTTCTCAATTCGTCGAGTATGTATGTTTTTGGTTTTTCTATGTATGTACGCCGATTCCTCCGGAACGGCGGCACCGATTTGAGTGAAATTTTTTACGTTATGTCAGGAAGTTGCTGCGGTAGTCCCATATTTTTTTGGATGAAATTGGTGCAGCAATATCCAAGATGGCGCTGACAATATAGCGGCCAAAAAAATTAATTTTGTCTGATTTTCTCCGAAATTGGTATGGGGGAATTTTTGGGATCGAACACAACGAATCTGAATTTATTTTTAAGAAATTCAATATGGCGGATCCAATATGGCGGACAAGAAAATTGAATTTTGTCTGATTTTCTCCAAAATTACTACGAGGGAGTTTTCAAGGTCGTACATAACTAGTCTAAAATTATTTTTAAAAAATTTAATATGGCAGATCGAATATGGCGCACGAAAAAATCAATTTTGTTCGATTGTCTTCAAAATTGGTACGGTGGAGTTTTCGGGGTCGCACATAACGAATCTGAAGTTATTTTTAAAAAATTCAATATCGCAGATTAAAGATTCTATGTACATCTCCCGATTGTGTCTAAAATCAGTATTGGGGTATTTATGTTAGTGGCAGATTCAATATGGTGTCCTAAAAATTTAACATTTTTCAATTTTCTCCCAAACTGACATAGGGAGTTCTTGAGGGTGTAAATTATGAATATAAAAGTATTTTTTCAGGATTCAATAGGGCAAATCCAAGATAGCGGACTAAAGATTTTACATTTTTCGATTTTGTTCAAAGATGGGACTGAATCGTTATTGAGGATGTAAATAGAGAATATAATACTAGAAATTTTAAATTTCCGGATTTCATCCAAAATTGGTACTAGCGGGCTTTGAACGGTTTAGATTTAGATTGGATTAAAACTTAAAATAATTTTTTTGAAATTCAGTATAACGGATGCAATATGGTGGGTTGAAAATTTTACCTTATTCGCATTTTTTCAGATTTAGTATTAGAGGATTTTCGGGGTCGTGTATTACGAATATGAAGTAAATTTTTTACAACTATTAAGTTGATAAGATACAATATGAGGGACAGAAAATTTTACATATTCCGATTTTGTATAAAATTGATATTGTGGGGTTCTTGAAGCGTATACAAACTCAATATGCAGCATAAAATATATCGAGCCAAAAAATTTACATTTCAAGTTCTTTAAACATCAATATTGGAAGGTTTTGGGGCCTATATTACCAATCTAAAATTAATTTGAAATTTAAGATAGTGGATTTATTATAACAGGCTAAATATTTGTTTGACACAATTTATTTGGAGAACTCTAAAAATCAAAGAATTTTTAGTGGTTCATTTTAGGGTGATTTACAAATTTGGATAAAATGGGTACTTTTTTGCCACCTTGGAGTTATCGCGAGGTACACTAATCTCGATTTGTACTTAGTTCAAATAATTTATGGATATCATAATGGATTCTAAAACTAAGAATAGAAAAATAAAATTTTTATAAAAAAATTGACTTCTAAAAGTGGTCTAAAAAGTGAAAAATAACTATAAATTTGTATACGAAATTGAACTTTTTGAAGTCGGCGCCAAATTATTTGTAAATGAAATAAATAACTACTAATATATACAAATTATGGTAAGAAAGCACTTACAAATAAAGTATTTTAATCTGTTTATGCAACTCACATTTTGTCAGGTATTAGTTTGGCGCCGACTTCAGAAAGTTTAATTTCATATAAAAATTTATAGTTATTTTTCACTTTTTAGCGCACTTTTAGAAGTCGGTTCAATTTTTTTATAAAAATTTTATTGCTTGTTGAACTGCACATTTGTATTATTTTTTAATGAATAATATTACTTGATAATATTACTAAAAAAGCATTATTGCCGAACACTGCAGTAAAGAATGGATTAAAAATTGTCAGGTAAAATGAAAAATGGTGTTTAGCTGCAACCATTTTTCGTATTAATTTGACGCCGATGTTTACATAACAACATAACGAGGAATAAAATTATTTATATCTAAAAACTACGTGGTTCAAATAATCTTTAAAGTACCATATTTCAGAATTAAATCTATGACTAGGACATATATTAATTTTTTCGTAAACTAATCTATTTTTTAATCAATTTTTACACTCTGTTTAGTTTTTGCGAAGCACTAACTGTATAATTGTAATTACAAAACTTAAATTTCCGCAATTATAGATATTAAGTAATTTGAAATTAACTTTCAACAGGCTTAATTTTATTTAAAAAGAAATTAGCGAATTTTTGGCATAATTTAAAAAAATAGTATTAGCGTGCCAGTACTAATAATAACTTTTAGTTTAAAACACAATGTTTATGAAATAAATAAAAAGAAATTATTACAGGTCTTCATATTGGCATTACTTGTCAAAAATTAAAATGTCTTCACTTTTACATAATAATTTGAAAGTAAAATCTAGCTATAATTATGTCGAGAAGAAATTATCATTAAAGCACACTTATTAATATAAATTGTCCGGTCAAAAACCTAAATTTTATAGGCTCATTTAAATAATTATCGCAATTCGGCAATGACAGCATTTTTCGCAATAAGAACTTTAAATATCTTCTAGTAGCAGTTCTGTAACTCAGGTTTAATTTTATCAAGGAGTAACCGATCAAGAGACATAGCTCCACCATGGTTTTTTTGTGTATTTTAACCCCCTGATTTGAATATTGAGGGTGTATTCCAAAAACATGCGGTGGTCCGCAGACGCCGTACTGTGAGTTTTGAAAATGGTGAATGAGATTTCGCGGAAACGTCAGCTGCCTTACAGTCCTGAGAGAGACTCAGCACATACACGGAATACTCGAAAACCTTCGATTATATATATATATATATATATATATATATATATATATATATATATATATATATATATATAATCTGAAAGTTTGATAGATTTGATAGTGTACTAACGTGCATGGGGGACAGCCGGTTAAAATATTTTCAAGATAGCGGTACTTCTACTCCATGGAAATCTGGAGAGCTGTTTTGTTAACAAAAATGTAACATTGGTTTTTTTGCTGGAATGTGTTCATTTCAGCATCCTATAAAACATATCTCGATGGTAACATCGAAAGACCTGTGCAAAAAAAAATGGCGGGCCAAAAATGATCTCGGTTTTCGGTTTTTTGAGTTTATCTCGAAAAGTAAAAGTTGCATCGAAAAAAGTTTCAAACAAAAGTTGTACAGAAATAAAAAACCTATCGATTCATTTATGTAAGTTATAGGTGGCGCCACTAGTTATTGAGATATTATATTTCTGTTTATTTTTTAAAAAAGATATTTATTAACAAATTACCGATTTAAAATTTAGCATAGATATATATATATATATATATATATATATATATATATATATATATATATATATATATATATATACATATATATATATATACATATATATATATATATATATATATATATATATATATAAATATATATACATATATATATATATATATATATATATATATATATATATATATATATATATATATGAAGATCTATTAAAAAAAAATTTCAATCGTGGGCCGAGAAATTTTGGAAAAACCAATTTTTGCACCAAAAAAGATGCGATTACCTTTCACCGGATGGAGATAATTTTTTTTTAATGTGTGCACTGGATTTAGATGTATCATTTCCGATCTCAAAAAAAAAATTAATTTTGATTGAAAAAAACTTTTTTTTTTCAAAAATTCGTAATGGCGTAGCAAATGAATATTAAGGGCCCAAATTTGCAGAAGATGCTTTTTAATACTTGTACTTTACCTGTGAATTTTTTGGATCCAAGAAATACACTTCCATACGATCTGTGAACTTTCGAAAATTGGGCCTAATCTATTCGAAAATAGCTGCTGCAGGTCGCTGTCCGCGGGTTGCCATAGTTCAGGCGCATTATTCATCGGGGCTTCAAGGAAACTTATGCATCACAAGTAATATTTATAATATTGATGTTGTTTTATTAATTTATATGATAGTAACAATTTGTTTAAGCATATTAATGATTAATTTGTTTATTAATACAATTTTTACAAAAATTATAGAGAAAATCATTCAAATATTCAATTATATATTATATATTATACTATTTTTTTCCTTTATATTATTATTTCCTAATAGTTTATTAACAAAATTTTTACGAAAATTTCAGAAATGTACAGATTTGTGTGATCACTGTGATGGACACTGCGATAATTGCTCTGAAAATTTTATTTGCTGCGATTCAGAAAACGATGATGACAATTCAGAAGAAATTAATATGTGTGAGAATGATTTTGACTATGGAACTGTTAATAATGATGAAAATGATGTGTTCAATGAAATTGGGAACAATGATGAAAATACGAGTAATAATTGCGATGATGAAATGGACGCCGATTGCATAGAAGTAATAAAAAAAAAGAAAGATGAATATATTATTGATATATTGTATTTGTCTGATTTTCGCACGTAATGTTAATGTATTATTAAATATTTATATGACGTATTATATATTATTATTATATTTTTATATGATTTTCGTAAAAATTTTGTTAATAAACTATTAAGTAATAATAATATAAAGGAAAAAAACAGTAGAATATGTAATATATAATTGAATATTTGTATAATTTTCTTTATAATTTTTTGTAAAAATTTTGTTAATTAACAGTTAGATAATAATAATATAAAGGAGAAAAAGTAGAATATGTAACATCAATATTATAAATATTACTTGTGATGCATAAGTTTCCTTGAAACGCCAATGAATAATGCGTCTGAACTATGATAACCCGCCGACAGCGGCCTGCAGCTGCTATTTGCGATTAAATTCGGCCCAATTTTCGAAGGTTCACAGATCGTATGGAAGTGTATTTCTTGAATCCAAAAAATTTACAGGTATAGTAAAAGTATTAAAAGGTATCTTCTGCAAATTTGAGCCCTTAATATTCATTTGCCACACCATTACGAATTTTTGAAGAAAAAAAAACGTTTTTTTCAATCAAAATAATTTTTTTTTTGAGATCGAAAATGATACATCTAAATCCAATGCATGCATTAAAATTTTTTTATCTCCATCCGGTGAAAAGTGAATTTTTTTGGTGCAAAATGACTTTAGTAGTCTTTTTATGATATTTTGAAAATTATTAGTACAGAGTGATCAAAAAAGAAGAATAATAATAATATTTAAAAATTCGTCAAAAGTCAATTTTTTCGAATAGAAAGCACCTATTTTTATAATTTTACCATATTAAGCAATAAAAATCTTTGTATAAGGTTATCTATTCCAAAAATTTGTAGTCTACAAAATATTGACAATTCACCATTTTGTCTATTGTAAAAATACTATTCGGCTTTTAAGTTTTGTTATTAGTTGGCAATGACGGCGAGGCGTAGCCAAAATAAAACAATCGAACCCTACGAATTGTCACTATTTCTTGCCATTTGACATTAATTAATAATAATCATGCCGGGTCGATTAAATTACACGCACGAAGATTATTTAAACTTATTTATTATTTATGGAGAATGTGATAGAGTTATTTCAAGAACATGCGATACATTCGCAATCCAATATCCGCAGAAACAGAAACCAACATACTGTTAAAAGGATTATAGAAAACTTCAAGAACTTTAGATCCATAAAAGCAAAAAGAAATAGAAATGATGAAATACTGAAACTACAATTTTAGGATATTTCTCAGCATATCCTACAATATCTACAAGACAAGTAGCATTGGAGTCTGGATTATCTCAAACATCAGTTTTAAGAATTATATGAAAACACAATTTTCATTCTTATGTATATTCCATAGATGAATATTTAAAAAGCACTGATTTTCCACGAAGAAAAGAGTTCTGCCAATTTATTTTACTTCGATCACAAGAAAATGCTGGTTTTTTGGACAATATTATTTGGTAGAACGATGCCAAATTCACAAAAAATGGATTGTTTAATCGACGCAGTTCCCACTATTGGAGCGACTCAAACGTACATTCATTTAGAGAATAGCAATTTCAAGAGTCTCGTCAGTTCAACGTGTATTGTACTATAAGAAATGACGTCATCGCCCTAGAATTCAACCAAGATAATCTGAATGGTAAAACTTCTGGATACAAAATACGTTTCTTAACTTATAGGTGAGCGCTACCTCTACATCTTGAGAAATTTGGATATGATCATAGAAATCTGTTTTATCAACATGATGGGCCGCCTCTACATAATAGTCATTTAGTTAACAATTATCTGCAAAACTTGTTTTATGATCAATGGATTGCCAAAAATGTGCTACATCTTTGGCCACCTCGCTCCTCCGACCTAACAGTACTCGACTTTTTTATTTGGGGTATCAAATCAAAAATAAAGTGTACAACACCGTATTAACCACTATAGAAGATTGGATGCAGCGTGTCAGAATAGGATTTGACCCATGAAGAGTTCCTACTTAAGTTACTAAAAAAATTTTTATAACTTCATTTTATTAAAATCTGGTTTATTACTATTTCTTTTAGCTTTTATAGATCAAAAGTTCTCGAAGTTTTTTATAATCTTTTTAAGAGTTGGTAGTGTTGGTGTCTGTTCTCCATAAATAATAAATAAATATAAATAATCTTCGTACGTGTAATTTAATCGCTCCAGCACGATTATTATTAATGAATGTCAAATGGCAAGAAATAGTGACAATTCTGTACGGTTCGATTGTTTTATTTTCACCACACCTCGCCGTCATCGCCAACTAATAACAAAACTTAAAAGCCATATAGCATTTTTACATTAAAAAAATGTTGAATTGCCAATATTTTGAAAACTACAAATTTTTGAAATAGACAACCTTATACAAAGATACCCTTATTTTTAATGTCTAATATGATAAAGTTATAAAATAGGTATTTTCTATTTGAAAAATTGATATTTAACGATTTTTTAAATATAATTTTTATTCTTCTTTTTTGACCACTCTGTATTAACAATTTTCAAAATATCATAAAAATATTACTAAAGTTGATCATCGTCTAGAAGAAAACTAACCCAAATTAAATAATAAAGACTTCCTTATAGGAAATATTTATAGTTAACTTTTGGTCTGCAAACATCATTTTTGACATAAAAATTTAAATATGTCCAAAACGGTGAAACTTAAGTATAGAACATTATACATCAAATATGCCCAGAATTTTACGTAGAAATCCAAAATGCAATAATATATAGGATGTTCCATTTAAAATAAGCAAGTTTACATCTACTTCCGGTATAACCGGAAGTGGCGCCATCTGTCCCCCATGCACGTTAATGTATCCTACGACTAAATGCCGCGATTTCTCAGAAAATAGGCTTTTTATAGTTTAACAGTTTACTAAAATCTATGGGAGTAATTCGGCTAAAATATTTTCAAGATAGTGGCACTTCGGGGTATACCGGGTGGGGTGCTTCCCTTGTAAGTATAACAGATGATATTTACATTTTTGTGTTACAATCACCAAGCAGTTTTAAATTTCTTTTAATATTTCCGTCTTCACTACCATCACTCAATCGTGATTAGTATTAATCATAAATTTTCTGTTCATTTTTTAATCACATTTAAGAGGGTCTGCGTTACAACAAATTAAAATATGTTTTTATGATTTTTAACCGCCTTCTAAAAGGAGGTTCTCAGTTCGTCGACTATGTATGTTTATTTTTATGTATGTACACCGATTACTCCGGAACGGCGGCACCGATTTGTATGAAATTTTTTACGTTATGTTCTAGAAGTTGCTGCGATGGTCCCATATTCTTTTGGACGAAATTGGTGCAGTAAAATCCAAGATGACGCTGACAATATGGCGACCAAAAAAAATTAATTTTGTCCGATTTGCTCCAAAATTGGTATGGGGGAATTTTTGGGGTAGTACACAACGAATCTGAAATTATTTTTAAAAAATTCAATATGGCGGTTCCTAGATGGCGGGCAAAAAAAATTTATTTTGTCTAATTTTCTCCAAAATTGGTGTGGAGCAGTTTTCGGGATTGCACATAATGGGTTCCAAATATTTTTAAAAAAATCAATATGGCGGATCTAATATGGCGGAAAAAGATCAATTTTGTCCGATTTTCTCCAAAATTGATACGAGGGAGTTTTCAGGGTCGTACATAACTAATCTGAAATGATTTATAAAAAATTCAATATGGCGGATCTAATATGACGGACGAAAAATTCAATTTTGACCGTTTTTCTTCAAAACTGGTATGGAGGAGTTTTCGGGGTCGCACATAACGAATCTGGAACTATTATTCAAAAATTCAATATGACGGAGTCAAGATAGCAGATTAAAGATTCTATATCTCCCGATTTTGTCTAAAATCAGTATTGGGGTATTTTTATTAGTGTTAATTATGAATTTCAAATATTTTTTTGAAGAACTCAATCTGGCAGAATCAATACGGTGTCCTAAAAATTTTACATTTTTCGATTTTCTCTCAAACTGATATAGGGGGTTCTTGACGGTGTAAATTATGAATTTAAAAGTATTTTTTCAAGATTCAGTATAGCAAATCCAAGATAGCGGACTAAAAATTTTACATTTTTTGATTGAGGTGGGACTGAATCGTTTTTGACGATGTAAATAGCGAATATAAGTCTAGAAATTTTAAATTTCCGGATTTCATCCAAAATTGTTACTAGGGGGCTTTGAAGGGTCTAGATTTAGATTAGATTAAGACCTAAAATAATTTTTTTGAAATTAAATATAGCGGATGCAATATAGTGGGTTGAAAATTTCACCTTATTCGTATTTTTTCATATATGATATTAAAGGGTTTTCAGGGTCGTGTATTACGAATACGAAGTTAATTTTTTACAACTATTAAGTTGATAAGATACAAATTTTACATGTTCCGATTTTGTCTAAAATTGATATTGTGAGGTTCTTGAGGCGTATACAAACTCAATATGCAGTATAAAATATATCCAGCTAAGAAATTTACATCTCAGGTTCTTTAAATATTGAAAATTGATATTGTGGGGTTCTTGAGGCGTATACAAACTCAATATGCAGTATAAAATATATCTAGCTAAGAAATTTACATCCCAGGTTCTTTAAACATCGATATTAGAAGGTTTTGGAGCCTATATTACCAATCTAAAATTAATTTGAAATTTAAGAAAGTGGATTTACTACGCAGACTAAATATTTGTTTGACATAATTTAACTGGTATTTGAAAAACTCTAAGAACCATAGAATTTTAGGGTGATTTACAACTTTGGATTAAATGGGAACTTTTTTGCCACCTTGGAGTCATTGCGATTAGTACTTAGTTCAAATACTTTATGGATATCATAATGAATTCTAAAACTAAAAATAGAAAAATAAAATTTTTATAAAAAAATTGAATCGACTTCTAAAAGTGTGCTAAAAAGTGTAAAATAACTATAAATTTTTATATGAAATTGAACTTTTTGAAGTCGGCGCCAAATTATATTTAAATGAAATAAATAACTACTCATATATACAAATTATGGTAAGAAAGCAATTACGAATAAAGCATTTTTAATCTGTTTATGCAAATCAGATTTTGTCAGGTATTAGTTTGGCGCCGACTTCAAAAATTTCAATGTCATATAAAAATTTATAATTATTTTTCACTTTTTAGCGCACTTTTAGAAGTCGATTCAATTTTTTTACAAAAAGTTTATTCCAGGTTGTATCTTTAATTATGTAAATACTCTATTCAAACTAGTTATTCAAATATTATACTTGTATTGATGGTAAATATAAAAGCGAGTGCACTTAACTTTTCATTCGATTCTGACCTGTTCATGCAAGATCAATTAAAGAATTATATTTTATAATTAATTTACAATCTACATAAGCAGTTTTACAAACATGTATTTTTTATTTTATTAAGAAACAATCGAAATAACAAATATATATATATATATATATATATATATATATATATATATATATATATAGAAACTTACTCAAGTATTTTTAAAACAAACCAAGTATAATCAATAAAAAAAAATAATTACTTACGGGGATTATCGGCACTAATAATTGTCTCTCCATTTACCAGAACTAAAACAGTGTACCAAATAATAATATATGACAACATTGCTTCTAATCAGCAACACTTCCTTAAAAAGTAATAAAGTGATCGCACCCACAGCTTTCAATCGGACGTATTCTAGGTAATAAATGAAAACGAGAGTTGATTCACTTGTTTCTTCGTTGACGTTTAATAGTATGAAGTCCCACTGGTGGATGGTTTTGAATTTGTTCGTTTTTACGTCCAACGTTCACCCAGTTACTGTAATAAATCTTTAGGTCTCGTACCAACGTACATTAATAAAAAGAGAGATTGAGATTCACAACTAAAGCTAGTGCATGATTGCAAGTAAAAAAATCAGATGCACTTTCTCTAGAGCACAAAATGAGATAGGTTATGCACCTTTAACGCATTTCATGCAGAAACAAGGACATTTTTATAAATGTGTTGATAATGGCGTTATTATTGTTATTATAGTACAATTTATGTCAGTTAGGTAATATTGATAGTTGTGCTTCTAAGGCAATTTACTATTTGTGTATGTTATGGAATAAATAATTGAAGAACACAAAGACTTCTGTTTGATGTTTCTTAATAGTACAGGGTGAGTCAACGATTGGATGAAGTAGGTTTGTGCAGGGTGAGTCAAAAAACTAGGACAGCATAAAGTTTTATTTTTTTTAAATAGAACACCCTATATACGAATCGTATTTTCGATTTAGCTTATAATTTTAAATCTTTTTTATTAAGGGTTTATTATAACAAAACTTTATAGTTTCTGAGATAATTAAGTTTAAAGAAAAAAAGTCACATTTTCAAGCATCAATTCAATCCTAAATAACGTTTTCAATTTTGTGACAAATATATTCAAATTTGGAATTTAGCAAGGCCAAGGACAAGCTAATATAATTTTTACCCAATATTTGCAATAAAAGCTACAGGGTGTTGAACACATCTGCTCAAATTTGAACAAGTTTAAATGAATAAATATCTTTTTTTTTTAATGGTACACCCTGTATATTTTCATGTTTTTTTTTTTATTTTCCATACTTTTTTACAGAAATAGTCTTCATTATCATAGTAGCCATGGCAAAAACAATGTAAAAGAACATTTTTCTGTGTGTCAAATTTATAACCGCAATCGTTTCTTTTGGTTTTTATGTAGTGTAGTTTGGTTTTTTTTTTGCATTCATCTTATATTGTAAAATGAATTTTCCAAAGAATGAGTTAATAGATATGATTTATACAATAGGAGAGGCTCAAAAAAATTGCCTTCTTGCTCAAAGAATTTACAAAATGAAGTATCCTGATCGACGCCAGCCTAATACCCATACTTTTCAAAACTTAATGCAAAGATTTGATTCTTCTGGTACTGTTGATTATCCAAAACGTAAAGTGGTCAACAAACCAGTAACTAATGAAGAAAAAGAACTACAAGTATTGTTAAATGTTCAGGAAAATCCTTATATTGGTAGCCGTCAGTTAGCAGCATTATGTGAAACATCACAATCCACCGCTAATCGTACTACCAAGAAATATAGGTATCATCCATATCACATGGAATTACACCAAGAATTGCATGGACAGGATTTTGAAAATCGTGTAAACTTTTGTCGTACAATAAATGCGGAGATTCAATTAAATCCAAATTTATTATGCGAGGTAATGTTTAGTGATGAAGCTACTTTTAGAAGTAACGGTGCCGTAAATAGACGCAACATGCATTATTATGCCACAGAAAACCCATTTTGGATTAGAGAGGTGCAACATCAAAACCACTGGTCATTAAATGTTTGGTGTGGTATTCATCATAATCGAATTATTGGACCCCACTTTTTTAATGAACCACTAAATGGCCATAGTTACCTGAACTTTCTACAAGAAGAACTACCCCAACTGCTTCAAGGTCTCGATAGGAATGAGCTCGAGAGTATGTGGTTCCAGCACGATGGTGCGCCTCCGCATTACCATCGTGAAGTTCGTGCGTTTTTGGACCAACGATATCCGCAAAAATGGATTGGACGTGGGGGTTTCATTGAGTGGCCACCAAGGTCTTGCGACATCACCCTATTAGATTTCTTCCTATGGGGTTATATTAAAAATAAGGTGTATGTTAATCCACCAACAACAGTAGAAGATATGCGAAACAGGATTAGGGATACCTGTAGAACAATAACCCCACTAATTTTGTCCAGGGTCCGAGAAAATCTGCAAAAAAGACTAAATTTGTGCATTGCACAAGAGGGTCGTTTATTTGAACACTTATTAAAAAGAAATAATTAATCTCAGTATTTAATAGGTAATTTTTTTGTTTCAATTTAGTATAAAAGTAAATATGTATTTGCCTTGTCGTTATTGTTGTGTTAATTTTTTCACATTATGTTTAATTAAACTATTGCCGTTGTAATATAACGAATAACGTATTTCATCATATTTAACCACATTCTGATTATTTCTGTAGTTTCTTTTTATTATTTTACATGGCTACTATTATAATGAAGACTATTTCTGTAAAAAAGTATGGAAAATAAGAAAAACTGAAATATCTCAAAAACTATTATAAATAGGTATAGGATATATTGAACAAAACTTTTAGGGTTTTTATTACTCTATTAAATAACATGAAAATATACAGGGTGTACCATTTAAAAAAAAAGATATTTATTCATTTAAACTTGTTCAAATTTGAGCCGATGTGTAGCTTTTATTGCAAATATTAGGTAAAAATTATGTTAGCTTGTCCTTGGCCTTGCTAAATTCCAAATTTGAATATATTTGTCACAAAATTGAAAACGTTATTTAGGATTGAATTGATGCTTGAAAATGTGACTTTTTTTCTTTAAACTTAATTCTCTCAGAAACTATAAAGTTTTGTTATAGTAAACCCTTAATAAAAAAGATTTAAAATTATAAGCTAAATCGAAAATACGATTCGTATATAGGGTGTTCTATTTAAAAAAATACAACTTTATGCTGTCCTAGTTTTTTGGCTCACCCTGTAGAGTCCTAAATATTTTTAAAATCTGCGTAAAAATAAACTGTATCAAACAATAAATATAGTTTCTTTGTTAATTTCACCGAAAAGGCACAAACCTACTTCATCCAATCGTTGACTCACCCTGTACAGTGTCCTTATTTTAAAATATACAGGAAAATATTACTAAGAATTTGTTTAGAATTAGCTTTAATGTTCAAATACAAAATTGCAGTAAAATACTGCTCTCGATTCATGAGCCGGAGCAGCTCAGAGCTGCTCATACAATGGAATAAATATTAATTATTTTACACTGTTCAATGTGAACTATATTCCGTTAAAATGAATAAATAAATAATCACTCTGTGAATGGATTTCTCGTAGGAATAGGGTAGTTATATTTTTTATCACTATCCAAGAAAGTGTAAAGGAAAAATAAATCAATTATCGAGCTTAACTTTTATGATCTTTGTAGTTTAAATATTTTCTTAAAAAAATACATAAAGCCGGTTAATTTATGAAGACGTAATAAGGCCCTCTCTTAGAATTGCCTATAAATCTGACTAAGTAATCCTGCCCTGGTTATGCAAATAAAACCGAAAGATAAGGGAGGTTTATAACATATGGTATATGCACAAATCGTTAAAATGTCTTAGAATATTGAACAATTTTCCCATTCTTAAGAAACTAAAGAATGATCAAATAAACTCACTATAATAGAAATATATCGTTTGGCCATTTGTAAAAAGAATCTTGATTAATCACTGTTTTTTCTATTCACAAGAAATGACGAGTTAAGATGTTTATTGCCAAAACAGCCAAGAAAAGTGAATAGTTTTTTTACAGTTTTTAACATATATTCTTTTTGTTATAGGAAGACGTAAGTTAGTTTGTTTTACTACTCTGTTATATAAAAATTAGGATTTAGACGCACAGAGGCCAATTCGGGAATCAAACATCCGGTATAGAATAGCTAACGCCCTCAGCACAAACCTTCGAATTTAAGAGAAAGAAATTGACGTTTACAGGGTTCCACCGGCTAATATGGGTACAAATGGGAATCAGAGGGGTGTCGAGGGGTGTAAGATTCGAACACACTCTTTTAAGGAATAGTAAATGTCAGTCATAATTTGAATGTCGTTAGAACGGTACCGTGAGTGCAGTAGAATAATTACGTCAAGGGTATAATCGTCGAGAAAGAAGGTTATCTTTGTTTAATTTGGGAAATTAAGGGATTATCATGTGTTATTTTAGTGGGGCATTTCGCGATTTTCATACGGTTCGATTAAGTAATATAAATAGCTGTTTTTTTCGCGTTTTGTTTCTTTTTTTTTGTTTAATATTTTAGTAAGCTATTTATACGTGTTTTTTTTTCTAAATTGGGTTTTATATTTTTGGGTATTAAATCGGCCAATAAAAGCAATTCTGTTAGTTTTTTTTTTTTTTGAATTGTTATCAGGTTTAAGTTTCTCACTGTAAATAGTTCGTTTTTCTATTTATTTTTATTTAAATTTAATTAAAACCTTCACGCGAATTAACTTGCGAGAGATGTCTTCTGACCAACTAATTAGCAGCCTTTCCTGAGTCCTGAAGTTCTGAGTTGTGGTTGGTAAGCTTAAATAACCGTAGTTTTTTGGTGCTAAAACTGCAAGAGAGAAGTTGAACGACCAGACTTCCAGAGTGCCTTTATTACTGTGAAATTTAATTGTAAGTTATTAAAATAGTTACAAATTAATGTGTTGCAAAAATCTGGTTATAGATAGAAAGTCTAACGCTACCTCAATATGTCATTGGCAGGAGTCTATAATCAAATTTTGTCACACTCAGATACAAGAAGCCCTTGCTTTATTTATGCAGTGCATTATGTTTCGGAGCTTGTCAGATTTGCTTTCCCCTTACCCCTCAAGCACCACAAAAAATCTTTGGTGTATAAAGCCCTAGCAGCTATCAGTTATTATTTTTAGATGCTATTTTCGGTTAAAAAAACATTTTCTACATGAAATGGAGAGACAAAAAATAAGATTATTTCACAAGCTATCGGACTTATGTTCATAGTTTTTTTTTACCTTTTTGTCTTCAATATATTTTGTTAGGCATATTAAAAACACTTATTCCGAAAAAAATAATTTGGAGGTTATTTACTGTTCAAATTAACACTTTAACCGCTTTATTCATATCTACTCGGAGCTACTCAAGGTTTGATGCACCTGAGCTTAAAACTCTTGAATCGAGGGCAGTAAAAAATACCTATAACAAAATTAAAAAATTGACAGATTATGATGCTTAAGAGTGAGTCCAGACAACAAGAAAAATCCGAGCATTTGCGTAGCGTAATAAGACAGTCAAATTTCAAACATTGTGATTTGTAAATTTAAAAAAAGACAAAGGCCGAAGATTTCCCGCCTAAATCCACTTTTTCCAAGGTCATTACTCAAAATAATGTTTAACTTTTCAGCGGACTACTTTAAATATGGTGGAAACTGTTTATTTTTAATATTTTTTCTGAACATAACCTATGTTTTTTTTTGAAATTTGTTGTTTTATTTATATTTTTTATTTTGTAAGTTTTGAGATAATGGATATTTATGAACTATGTTAAATTGGTCCTTAACAAAAAAAATTCTTGTTCTTTTTTTTAGTAATTTTATAACAATTGCAATAATACAGTTGTTCGTTATATAAATTAAGGCTTGTGGAATAAAGGCGGTTATATAATACAATTCCTATTCAACGACAATCTCTGATATCGAGACGCTAATCCACATATACGCCCTTGGCTATGGTCACCAGATCAAATAATGAGATTTCCTGACAATATCCCTGACTTTTCAGTAAATATCCGGACATTTTGTCTCAATGTTGTAAGTGGTATGTTAAGGCAGTGAGGTTTTTAAAATATTTGTAATCGAAGCACCAAATGCGAATATCAAGCGACTGTTCTCATTAATGGGAGCTTAGTGGACTAAGGAGAGAAATTGGCTGTCTATATTGTTGTAAGCTTTGCTTTTCGCTGCCACCAATGTTCAAATAAATCTTCTAATATTACTTTTAATATTTTATTAAAATATTCACTAAATCATGAGGTAACAACAGTTTTTCTTCTTACTTACTAATTTAATGTCCCCATTTCAGTTTTTTAATTTTAGTTCCCATCGTCTCTATGTTCATGTTCTAGTTATATTATATTTCTGTATCTAAATTATTATTTTACAGTCATAGGCGTACTAACACATATAACTTATAACTATTTATCTACATGATTACTGAAATAAAAAAGTTTGTATTTATGGGACGATGATAATATGAACAAAGCTAATGGTCTCTGTAAAAAGTAAAGTTTTAGAGTTTCGGAGATTAAGGCTTGCTTTTTTTGAGTCTATTAGAACATAAATTTACTTAAGATATAACTTCTTCTTAAGAGAGTATTAAATATTAGACTATAATTATTAATTAAGCCATAATAGTAACTTAAAAATATTTATATATAGTAATTTAATAATTAATAATTTCTAGTAATAGTTGGTTTACAACTATTAAGGTTCTACTCTAGACACAATTTAACTTAAAGAACATGTCATGTGAAGAATGTCATGAAATGATTATAAAAGATCTGCAATTGCCAAAAGAAACATCAAGCAATAAAAAGTACGAAACTAAATTTATTATTATACTAAATTAAAAATTCACTCATTTTGTTAATGTTTAACTAATTTATTTTTTCTTACTAGAAAAGAGATAAATAAATGTTCGAAAGCTTGACAGAATCAAAAAAGGAGTTTTCTCCTTACCAAAGCCTACAAATTTAAACAGACTGCATCCCCAATAATCCTAGTTATTATATATATATATATATATATATATATATATACGTATATAAAATATGTATATAAAAACCATTGATAAATATTACTCTCAAATTAAAAAGTGCAGAGATCTCCAAGATAAAGGAAAAGCTCCGGGTCCAAAAAATGACGATAGCGCTATTTAGTCCTAGTATGGGACTCATCGGTCATTGCGTTCCTTACAAACCATCATCTCGAATCTGTGTCCTATAAACAGATTTCAGTAAATTAAAAAAGGAATATTTCAAAAGTCGATACACAAAACGTGCTACTCCAAGGATAGAGATCCCCTTATTCGGCATCGGCAAATAAATCAACCACGAATTCCGCAGTTTAAGTAAAATGTCGCACCATCTTGGATATCTCCGTACTTTTCAACATGAAAGTGATATTTATCAACAGTCCTCATAGCCGAGAATTTCCTGTTTTATTTTAAAATTACACAGACGAAAGATCAAGGGTACCCTTGATTTTGACTATGATAATAACCCCTGAGATGCAGAAAATATCACGTTCAACCATATGAGAGTCAAATATCGTCTGAAGGGTTTTTTCTTTTCTATGAATCAGCCTAGAACTCGAAAAGCTAAAGACATTAGAGAAGAAAAGAAAAATTGTATAAATCTAAGAGGGACATCTCAAGGTGATATTAATTATTTTGGATGGTAACCAATGTTGTGTTTTATTAGGTTAAATATGGAATTTTTCATACAATCCAACTCTGCAATAAAAAATATGAGTTTCCGTTCAAAAAATCAACTCGACCCTAAAATGATTCCAAGGGTCACTTTAGGGTTAACATCTTCACCATGAGTTGCCCCACTTAAATTATCATAACTTAGGTGCTTACCATTTTTCTTGAACTCCGTTCAATAAAAAAATGAGTTCAGACAATTTAGTTACATAATAAACTAGTTAGCCATTAAGTAAACAGCATCATAAAAACCTTCCGGTTACCTTAAACGAGGATTAAGTTGTTGTTAAAAATAAAAAAAAAAAATCCAAAGAAATAATAGACTTTGTATTACAAATTAACTAATATATTTAAATTTAAAAACCAGTGTTTCAATATAGATTTTTTTGTTAAGATTTGTCTTTCTAACTAGTTATCCAATAATCCAATAAAAAAAGTGAGTTTTATATAATATTGCTACCTAAAATATTGAAATTTTATCTTTCAACAAGCGGCAGCTTCTAAACGATACATCATAAATCAAAACTTACTTATGGAAGTTGTGACTTCTTTAAACAAATAAGGCAATTTTCAATTTAGCATCGACTGTATTAAAAAGAAATATGTACAACCCTTTTTAAAATATCGATATTTTTTTAATAATTGAAATATATAAATTTTAATTTTTCTAAAATTTTTTCCTCTAAATATTCCATACTAAATATTTCATACTAATTTAAAAAGTAAAACTCCTCTCATGAATAAGTCAAATGTAGTATATTCGATCCATTGCTTAAATTGTCCAAAAAATATATAGACATGACAAGCCAATTGATAAAGAACAGATTCAATGGCCATAAATATACGAAACTCGCCGCAACAGCGTTAAACAAACACACACAGGATGAAAAACATACCTTTGATTATAACAGTACCATAATCAAAAATAAAAATATGAATTATCAAAAATTGCAGATAAAGGAAATGATAGAAAATAAAAAAGATAAAAACACTGTTAACGACAGAACGGATATAGGAAATTTGAGCTACATTTGCACTAGCCTAATTTAAAGAAAAATATTAAGTATTCGATCCTATTAATAAACATCAAAAATTGAATATCCTCTTAAACATAAAATTAAATGTATGCATTCTTTGGGTTATTTTTTTTGGTCCATTGCTAAAATATAAAAAATAAAACTCACTTGCATTCCATGCATCCTAAGTATCTAAATATACGATGTTAAAATTTCATTTCATTATTAATAAATAAACAAAATGTCAAGGTATGTAATGTGTAAAATTAAATACTTTTTTAAAAATTTGAATAGTTTTTTAAAAGTATTTGGTTGTTTTTTAAAATTGTAAAAATGTTTGTGTGTGAATTGTTTTTAATTATATAAAAAATATTTTTATTAAAATCAATAAATAAAAAAAAACAAAAAATTTTTGAAGATGCCCTAAATAAAGGGCGAAACTTCAAATTGTTTTTGACTTTTTATTAAATAAAAAACCTATACCCAAGAAAAGACCAAAATAAAAAGAAAATTATATATATATATATATATATATATATATATATATATATATATATTCATATGTATAAGGAAATATTGTTTGATTATAAATACCAGTTTATGTAATTTACGAGTTTAAACAATTTCAAAATATTATCAATTTTGTTTCAGGGCACAGTACGAAGATATATCCATCATTTACCATGTAGTCCGCCTCTGGCGTGACTCACTATGCACGATATTCCTAGACTAAACAAAATTTTTAGGACTTAACACAGGTCAAAGAATACAAACTTTGTCTATAGTAAAGCTGAGCAATATTGTGGAATCTCCATGAGGTTAGTTCAGATATTCATCTCGGACAGAATTAAAAGAACAAGTGTAGGTAAACCAAACCCTTGCGTACATATTCACAAATTCTCAGAACATCCCAAGTTATGTGTGCAATACTCTTGGAGAATTATTTACAAGCCACAAAAAATTTACGAGAAAAGAAAAAAAGTTATTCATTACTTTTCAAAACATTTTCATGCAGCCTCTAAACGAACTCTTAAGTAGGTGGGTTTAAAATGCATTTGGAATTGTGGAAATAAACTCTAATCTATTGAAACCTCACTCTACTCGGCATGCATCATCCTCTTTGGCTTATACACTGTGCGTTTATACGGATATTATTTTTCGGACAGTAGGTTAGTCATAGAGATCATCTACATCCGCTAAGTTTTACAACAGACCAATAACTAAACACTATGCTTGTGCGAGAGCAATTGTTCAGTGAGTAACTAAAAAGTGATGTAGAATGTTAGAGTATTAGTAATTTTGTTCACATATCAAGCGGAATGTTTTAGTTAAGATTTCCTATATTTAGTTTAGTTTTTAACCGACTTCTAAAAGAAGGAGGTTCTCAGTTCGTCGACTATGTATTTTTTTTATGTATGTACACCGATTACTCCGGAACGGCGGCACCAATTTGAATGAAATTTTTTACGTTATGTTCAGGGAGTTGCTGCGGTGATCCCATATTTTTTGGACGAAATTGGTGCAGTAAAATCCAAGATGGCGCCGAGAATATGGCGGACAAAAAAAATAATTTTGTCCGATTTTCTTCAAAGTGGGTATGGGGGAATTTTCGGGGTCGTACACAATGAATCTGAAATTATTTTTAAAACATTCAATATGACTAATTAATATGGCGGACGAAAAAAATCAATTTTGTCCGATTTTTTCCAAAATTGGTATAGGGGAGTTTTCGGGCTGGCACATAATGAATCTAAAATTATTTTAAAAAATTCAATATGGCGTATCCAATGTAGCGGATAAAAAATTAATTTTGTCAATTTTTTTCTAAATTGATATGGGAGAGTTTTTGGGATCGCACATTACAAAATTGAAATTATTTTTAAAGAAATTAAAGATGGCGGATTAAAGATTCTACATCTTTTGATTTGTCTAAAATCAGTATTAGGAGATTTTTGTTGGTGTTAATTTCGAATTTAAAATATTTTTTGAAAAACTCGCTCTGACGGATTCAATATGGCGTCCTAAAAATTTTACATTTTTCAATTTTCTCCAAAACTGATATAGGGGATTCTAGAGAGTGTAAATTATGAATTTAAAAGTATTTTTCAGGATTCAATATGGCGAATTCAATATAGAGGACTAAAAATGTTACATTTTTCGATTTTGTTCAAAGGTGGGACTGAATCGTTTTTGAGGATGTAAATAGCGAATATAAAATTATTTTAAGAAAGTCTAATATGTCAAATGCAATATGACGTTCTAGAAATTTTAAATTTCCAGATTTCATCCAAAATTGGTACTAGGAGGCTTTGAAGTGTTTAGATCTGGATTAGATTAAGACATTAAATTTTTTTTTGAAATTTAATATGGCGGATCGAATATGGTATGTTGAAAATTTTTTTAGATTTGGTATAGGGGGTTTTCGGGATCGTGCATTACGAATATGAAGGTAATTTTTTACAACTAAAAGGTTGACAAGATATAATATAAGGAATTGAAAAATTGTATATTTTTCGATTTTGCCAAAAACTGATATTGCGGGATTCTTGGGCCGTATACAAACTAAATATGCAGTATAAAGTATATCGGGCTAAGAAATTTACGTCTCAAGTACTTCAAATATCGATATTGGAAAGTTTTGGGGTCTATATTACGAATTTTAAAGTAATTTGAAATTTAAGATAGTAGATTTACTATGAAAGACTAAATATTTGTTTTACACAATTTCACTGGTATTTGGAAAAGTGGTTTCAGTGATTCATTTTAGGGTGATTTGTAACTTTGGATAAAATGGCTACTTTTTTGCCACCTTGGAGTCAGTCTCGATTAGTCCTTAGTTCAAATAATTTATGGATATCATAATGAATTCAAAACTAAATCGAAAAATAATATTTTTATAAAAAAGTGCGCTAAAAAGTGAAAAATAACTAGAAATTTTTATATGAAATTCAAATTTTTAGAAGTCGGCGCCAAATTATTTCTAAAAGAAATAAATAACTACTGATATATACAAATTATGGTAAGAAAGCAATTACAAATAAAGTATTTTTAATCCGTTTATGCGAATCACATTTTGTCAGGCATTAGTTTGTCGCCGACTTCAAAAACTTCAATTTCATATAAAAATTTATAATTATTTTTCACTTTTTAACTCACTTTTAGAAGTCGGTCCAATTTTTTTTATAAAAATTTTATTTCCTTTTAATGTCGTGGTTAAAAGATCACAAAGTTAACGTTGATTTACATTTGTGTTTCGTTGATTACCAAAAGGCCTTTGACAATGTGTACCATTCAAAATTCTTATCAATTCTCAGAGATAAAGGCGTTGAAAACTTACAACAAATTTAATTGCAAATTTGTATTACAACCAGAGTATTAAAAATCGATATTTGTAAAGGAGTAAGACAAAAATGTGGGCTGACTGTGATTATCACCAGTAATATACAAGATGTATATTAGATACTAGAAAGAGTTAATAGCTGCAACAACTAATACTTGACAGAATGTGATTACTGAAACTAAACAACAAAATAGTCTTTGAATCTAAGAAACCTTAAAATACCAATTTTGAATGAAATGGTATCTAACAAATATTTTGTGTGTCATGTAAATCGGTTATCGAATTTTAAGAAATTAATTTAAAATTCGTAACCTTGGCCTCAAAATTCCCAAGAACAATGTTGAAAGCACTTGAGACATGTAGATTTTTTAGGACAACATATTTTATCATGCCTGTTGAGTTTGACACAACTAATTTCTGAATTCAAGAATCCCCACTATCTATCTAGACAAGATCGGAAAAAGTTAAACTTTAGTGTTCCATGTTGTATCTATCATATTAAATTGTAAAAAATTAACTTCTTATTGCTTACATACGATTTCGAAAACCACCTAATACCAATTTTGAGAAAATATGATTAACATAAATTTTTAAACCCACCATATTGAATCTGCCACACAGTTTCAAAAAAAAAATTTTTAAACTCTTAGTTCACACCTCTAAAACTCTCCTATATCGATTTTGAACAAAATCGAGAGTGTGACAGAATTTGACTATAGACTCTGGCCAATGACATATTGGGGTAGCGTTAATCATTTTATCTATAATCATTTTTTGCCCCATATTAATTAGTAACTATGTTAATATCCTACAAATAAATATCACAGTAATAAAGACACTCTGGAAGTGTGGTCGTTCAACTTCTCTCTTTCAGCTTTAGTACCAAACACTACGGTTATTAAAGCTTACCACAACCATGACTCAGATCTTCAGGACTCAGGAAAGGCTACTAACTAGTTGGTCAGTAGACATCTCTTGTTTTGTAGGTCTCGCAACAGCGTGCCCGCAAGTTAATTCGCGTGAAGGTTTTAATTAAATTGAATAAAACAAGTTTCTCAAAACAACTTAGTCTATTAACAAAATAAATAGAATAAAAACGAACTATTTACAATGAGAAACTTAAAACTAATAACAATTACGAAAAACTAACATAATTGCTCTTCTCAGTCGTTATTTTAACCAAAAACGTAAAACCTAATTTTGAAAAAAACACGTATAGATAGCTTAAATAAATATTAAACAAAAAAAAAGAAATAAAACGCGAAAAACACCTATTTATATTACTTAATCGAACCGTATGAAAATCGCGAAATGCCCCACTAAAATAACACCCGATAATCCCTTAATTTCCCAAATTAAACAAAGACAAATCCAACAAAGAAAACCTTCCTTCCCGCCGAATATAAGCTACGGCACTGGACTTAAAGAACGGCACCGATCACCCTAATTCGACTTTTAGACTGGTACTGAAATTTACTATTCCTTAAAAGAGTGACTTCGAATCTTACACCCCTCTCCCTTTGTTTCCCGTTTGTACCCATATAGCCCGATGAAACCCGGTAAATGTCAATTTCTTTCCCTTAAAGTTCGAAGGTTTCAATCGTTATGTGCTGAGGGCGTTAGCTATTCTATACCGGATGCTTGATTCCCGAATTAGCCTCTGAGCATCTTAATAATAATTTTTACATAAACACAATTATATAAAAATATTCTATTTCTTTCTATAACTAAAAGAATAAGATAGTATAACGTCTGTGAAAAAACCTGAGTGCCCATTTATTCTTATTGCTGGTATTTAATTCGTTCTTTCTTGCAATCAGGGAAAACAGTTGCCATATTAGATCCCTTACAAGGTCAAACGTTATATTACAGTATAATGAGTTTATTTGATTATTCTTTTCTTTCCTAATAATGGGAAAATCGTTCAATATTTTAATACATTTTAACGGTATTTCATATTCCATATGTTAAAAACTACCCTTCACACGTCTGGTTTTACTTACATAATCAGAGTGGGATTTTTTCGACAGATTTATAGCCAAATCTTAGAAAGGGTCTCTTAGTTTTATGTCTTCATAAATTTACTGAGTTTATATATTTTTAAGAAAACATTTAAACGACAAATATAATAAAAGTTAAGCTCGATAACTGATTTATTTTTCCTTTAGACTTTCGTGGATAGTGATAAAAAAATATAACTACCCTATTCCCATGGAATATCTATTCATAGAGTGATTATTTAATTATTTATTTTAACAGAATATAGTTGACATTGAACAATGAAAAATAATTAACATTTGTTCATGTAAAAATTATAATCCGACATATTAGATGAGCCAAAATGAATTTTTTAAAATAATTTTAAATTCGTAATCTACACCCTTAAAAAACCCCTTATACCAATTTCAGACAAAATCGAGAAATGTAAAATTTTTAGTCCGCCATATTAGATCCGCTACATTGAATTTTTTTAAAATAATTTTAAATTCGTTGTATACCACCCCGAAAACTCCCCCATACCAATTTTGGAGCAAATCGGACAAAATTAATTTTTTTGACCGCCATATTATCACCGTTATCTTGGATTTTACCGAACCAATTTCGGACAAAATAATATAAGACCATCCGCAGCAACTTCCTGGTGCGTCCAGTCCGGCGTAATCAACGTACAAACAAAAAAAGAAAACTGTCGAATTTAAAACCTCGTTCTTTTAGAAGCCTGTTAAAAACATCTTGGGTTGGGCTATGCAAATGTTCAAAAAGTCGTCCATTTTTATATATGTAATTGCCGAGTTTTTGCCAGTTCAACTTTTTTTAGACAAATTCACCGTATAACATATCTAAAAAAATCTAAAACTTTTAAATCTGTTAATCTGGCTGGCCAATAAATTGTACCTACCACCTCTTCTTATCCATCTTTTTGAAAACTGGTTGTCCAAATAATTCCTAACGCTTTAAGCTTAATTTAGTGGATAGCCAGCGTGTTGAAACCACATATTCCTGCTTATCTGCAAATTGAATCAAAACCATCGACAGATAGTTATATAAATATTGTGTGTATTTCTGTAACACAAATTAATTTTTGGTTGTTGTATGGATCTTCTTGAAAATATCGTTACAATTTGTCTCTACAGTTTGAAGTAATGTAAGTATGTACTTTCGAAAAATAAGTAAAAATTTATTATTTGTAGAAAATCTAATTCAATTTCAATGGCAAATTAAATTTACAATAAAATTTTTATAAAAAAATTGAACCGACTTCTAAAAATGCGCTAAAAAGCGAAAAATAACTATAAATTTTTATACGAAGTTGAAATTTTTGAAGTCGGCGCCAAACTAATACCTGTCAAAATGTGATTCGCATAAACAGATTAAAAATACTTTATTTGTAATTGCTTTCTTATCATAATTTTTATATACTAGTAGTTATTTATTTCATTTAGAAATAATTTGGCGCCGACTTCAAAAATTTCAATTTCGTATAAAAATTTATAGTTATTTTTCGCTTTTTAGCGCATTTTTAGAAGTCGGTTCAATTTTTTTATAAAAATTTTATTTTTCGATTTTTAGTTTTTAATTCATTATGATATTCATAAATCATTTGAACTAAGTGCTAATGGAGAGTGTTCTTCGCAATGACCCCAAGGTGGCAAAAAAGTACCCATTTTATCCAGAATTGTAAATCACCCTAAAATGCACCACAAAAATTCTTTGATTCTTAGAGTTCTCCAAACACCAATGAAATTGTGTCAAACAAATATTTAGTCTGTGATAGTAAATCCACTATCTTAAATTTCAAATTAATTTTAGATTGGTAATATAGGCCTCAAAACCAATATCGATATTTAAATAATTTGAGACGTAAATCTTTTAGCCCGATATATTTTATATTGCATATTGAGTTTGTATTCACCTCCAGAAACCCCGCAATATCAATTTTAGATAAACTGGAAAATGTAAAATATTTAGTCCCTTATATTGTATCTTATCAATCCAATAGTTGTAAAAAATTAACTTTCATATTCGTAATACACGACCCCACAACCCCCTAATACCAAATCTGAAAAAATGCGAATAAGGTAAAATTTTCAACCCACTTTATTGGATCCGCCATATTGAATTTCAAAAAACTAATTTTAACCGTCTTCATCTAATCTAAATCTACACTTTCCAAACCCGCTAGTACCAATTTTAAATGAAATCCAGAAATTTAAAATTTCTAAAAGGTCATATTGTATCTGACATATTAGATTTTCTTAAAATAATTTAATATTAGCTATTTACATTCTCAAAAACGATTTAGTTCCACATTTGAACAAAATCGAAAAATGTAAAATTTTTAGTCAGCTATATTGCATTCGCCATATTGAATCCTGAAAAAAATACTATTAAATTCTTAAATTACACCCTCAAGAACCCTCTATATCAGTTTTGGAAAAAGTCGGAAAATGTAAAATTTTTGGGACATCATATTGAATCCGCCAGATTGAGTTGTTCAGAAAATATTTTAATTTCGTAATTAACACTAACAAAAATCACCTAATACTGACTTTAGACAAAATCGAGAGATGTAGAATCTTTAATCCGCCATCTTAGATCCGCCATATATTTTTTTAAATAATATTAGATTCGTAATGTGCTATCTCAAGAACTCCCCAATATCAATTTTGAGAAAAATGGACAAAATTAATTTTTTATCCACCATATTGGATAAGCCATATTGCATTTTTTAAAAATAAGTTTAGATTTGTCATGTACGATCCCGAATACTGCCCCATACCAATCTTGGAGAAAATTGGACAAATTGATTTATTGTCCACCATATTGGATCCGCCATACTGAATTTTTTAAAAAATATTTTGAATTCGTAATGTGTGACTTCGAAAACTCCCTCATATCAATTTTGAAGAAAATTGGATAAAATTGATTTTTTCGTCGCCCATATTGGATCCGCCATATTGAATTTTTTAAAAATAATCTCAGATTCGTTATGTGAGACCCCGAAAACTCCCCTATACCAATTTTGGACAAGATCGGACAAAATTGATTTTTTCGTCGGCCATATTGAATCCGCCATATTGAATTTTTTAAAAATAATTTTAGATTCGTCATATGCGACCCCGAAAACTCCCCAATACCAATTTTGGAGAAAATTGGGCAAAATGGATTTTTTTGTCCGCCATATTGGATCCGCCATATTGAATTTTCTAAAAATATTTTGAATTCGTTATGTACGACCTCGAAAACTCCCCCATTCCAATTTTGGAGAAAATCGGGCAAAATTAAATTTTTTTGTCCGCCATATTGGATCCGCCATTTTGAATTTTCTAAAAATAATTTCAGATTCGTTGGGTATAATCCCCAAAATGTCTCCATACCAATTGTGGAGAAAATCGGACAAAATTAATTTTTTTGGCCGCCATATTGTAAGCGCCATCTTGGATTTTACTGCACCGATTTCATCTAAAAAAATATGGGACCACCGCAGCAACTTCCTTTACATAACGTAAAAAATTTCGTTCAAATCGGTGTAGCCGTTCCGGAGAAATCGGTGTACATACATAAAAAAAAAAAAATACATAGTCGACGAATTGAGAACCTCCTTCTTTTAGAAGTCGGTTAAAAAAGAACTACACCGACTTCAAAAAATTGCGATAAAAAGCAAAAAGCAAATTAATAACTGTGCTATATTGCAATTAATTTGATTATTGTAGATTAGCTAATTAACTTGGCACTTTTTTGATGTCGGGATTGAAGCAGTGACTCTTAAATTAATTCTAGGTTAATTGGAAACTAATATATTTTTACATAGCTTTTGATTTACGTTCAAAATTCTAAATTAAAATGTTTTACTTCTTCAAATTAAAAGTTTCAATGGTTATATCTACAACTGAAGGATACATCACTACTCTAGAAAATAATAGCTTCTTCTTCTTCTACCTTCTATAATAGGTCCCTGACCTGTTCCTTCTTCGATTTTCCTCATTCTGGACTTAAATTATCGCTCCACCTTTTCCGTAGTCGATCTCTACTGCGTGTACCACTAGGCGAGTTATCTCGTGCGATCCTTACCAGTCTATTCTCTGTTATTTGGCTTATGTGTTTGTTCCATTGTGTCTTACGTTGTAGGACCCACTCATTAATGCAGTCTGTGTTGCATGATTGCCTGATGTTATCGCTTCTTTCTCTGTCTAGTAGCGTTTTTCCTGTTATTCGTCGAAGTATTCTCATTTCTGTAGTCTCCAATAGTTGTTTCGTTTTTGTCGTCTCTGGCCGTGTTTCTGAGGTGTATGTCATAACAGGTCTAATTGTGGTTTTGTAGATCCAAACCTTTGTTTCTTGTTGTAAGTGTTTGTTTCGCCAGATCACGTCGTTGAGGCAACCCGCCACTTTGTTTGCTTTTGCCACCTGCCCTCTTACTTCATCTTCGATGTTGCCATAACTAGTTATGTCGATTCCTAGATATTTCAAACTCATTTCTTGTTGCATTATTCGACCGTCTAGTTCTAGTTTGCATCGGAGGAGTTCTTTTGAGGTTGCCATACATTTAGTTTTTTCGGCTCAGATAATCATATTATATTTTCTTCCCGTAAGATTAAAGGTATTTAACAATCTCTGGAGGTCGTCTTCATTTTCGGCACATATCACAGCGTCATCAGCGTAACAGAGAATTTTTATTTCTGTATCACCCATTTTATATCCTCTACCAAGTCGCACCTCCTTTATTATTTCGTCCATTATCATGTTAAACAACAAAGGACTAAGCGAGTCTCCCTGTCTAATACCGCTGTTGACTGGTATGGGTGTTGATAATTTACCGTTAGTGCGAATCTGAACTTTATTGTTTGCGTATATGTTTTCGATGGTCTGAATTATATTGATAGGAATATTTCTCTTATATAACAGGTGGATTACGTCATCTAGCTTTATGCGATCGAATGCTTTTGTTAGATCTATAAAGCATAAAAATGTTAGTTTATTATAATCTAAAGATTTTTCAACTATCTGTCGTAGAATAAATACTGCATCCACGCAAGACCTTCCTGATCTAAATCCCTGCTGTTCGTCTTCCAGTGTTGTAACCGAATTAATTTAATTTTTGATTACTTTCGTAACGAGTTTCAGAGTTGTGTCCAGTAGATTAATACCCCTGTAGTTCCCTGGTTCTTGTTTGTCACCTTTCTTAAACATAAGCATTATTGTGCTGGTTCTCCACCTATCTGGTACTTTGCATTGTGTCAGGATTTTTCGAATGAAGCTTGTGAGTTCCTGTGTTAATAATAGCTGTTTCGGTTATTAATATCGATTTTTTCACAAAATACTTTTATTTCCAGAACAAAATGAATTATCTCATCAATCATCAGAGTATTGGCCATCGTTTGCTGTGACTTTTTCCCATCTTTCTGTCAAAGAATGCATTCCGCGTCAAAAAAACAGTCAGCTTTTTGGGCCAACTATTCATCAAGGCAAATTTTCACATCTTCGTAAGATTCTAAATGTTTTTAAAGTCCGTGCCGCATTGATCAAAATAAATGGTTGTCCGAAAGGCCTATATCCGGTGAATACGATAGGTAGGGTAGAACGTTCCATTTAACGTTTTCCAGATAGTTTTTTACACATTTAGCATTGTGGGGCCGAACAATTACTTTATCGTATCTTTCAGCGTATATTGGTCCTTTTTTTTGACTGCTCAGATTAATTTTATCAGTTAATGTCGATATCGATTGCCTGTAATTGTTTCACCAGCATTCCGTAATATACAACTTTCCGCATCTTCAAACTTCTTCGGCTGACCTGGACGCTGCTTGTCTTTTACATCGAAATCACCACTTTTGAATGGTTTAAACCATCGTTCCTTTGGATTAAAATTATCTCACCATAAGCTTCAACCAATAATTGATAACTTGTGTCAGTTGTTTTCTTTAAATGAAAGATGGTAAATAAGCATCCCCTCAAAATGTCTATTCCTGCTACAAAGTTCGACATTTTCGAACCCATAAAGACCTATGATTTTTACACAGTGATGGTTGATAACAAACTGACGTTTAATGGCGTATGTTTACCTTCTGAAACGCCATATCTTAATAAAATCGACATTATTAACCGAAACACCTATTATTACAAGTAGAAAATGGAAAAAAAAATGAAAAAATATCACAACGATACAAATAGACGTCAGATAACGCCCAATTAAACATATTTCAAATTTTGAGCATAATGGAGAAACAAAAATTTATTCCTCATTCAAATCCCAAAGACCTAAATTTTGACAAATGTAAAATAAACATAAAGTCATATATCAACGGAGTTTTTGACGATTTTTTCTCCTAATAATTGATGGACCAGAGTATAAAATTGAAAAACCAGAGTATAATCATTACGTTAAAACTACTTACTTTCAAATGTAAGTGTAAATATGCCGAAGATATTACAACATAAGTATATGCTAATTTCCGACCACCAAAAATTTGAAAGGTCTGTTTCTCCCCAACATCGGTAGCGGACTCGTCAGTGGGCTACACCCATGCCTTTCCCAGACTTATATACGTGCTTATCTATTTTTCGGATGTTATATTTAAGGTAATTCCTTGACGGAATCTATTGGTAAGATATTCCACCTATAAGCGGTCCTTCGTATAATACCGCCCCACCAAGGCAATATTTTTATGAAAAGCTAAGTGCCTAAGGAATCTGTATAAACTAGGTAACTGCCTCTTAGTGGTATTTTCTGTAAGGTCCGAACTTAATCAAAACCCAAGACTGCAGGACTTTCTTAAATCTCCACTAGAAAATACTTATATTCGGTGCATCCTCCATACTTGGAAGTTACAAAACTTACGTCAATTAAAACAAAAATGTTTGCAAATTTCGATCCGCCATTTTGAATCCACTATCTTAAAATAAAAATTTCTATTTTCTGACATAATATTCATAGTTTGCGAATCCGAAAACCTGCAAATGATTTTTTTAGACGCCAATATAATTTTTTGTAATTTTTATGCGCCATTTTGAATCCGCAACCTTGGAAAAGAAAATTTTAATTTTCTAACTTTATACTGGTACTCGACGACCCCAAAAACCTTCAAGTACAAATTTTCGAGAGAATACTAGAAAACCTATTGATTCTTCGAACAGTTACAAATGTATTAAATATAAACTCGTGTTCCAGAACCACATCTAAAGTTCCATAGCTATCTTTTGTCGCATTTGCGAACTTACGTTCACATTTTCGTATCTATAATAAATACCCTTTTAAAACTGGCTCCAAATATAAAATTTATCGAAAATACCTGCAAATACCACGAATCAAAACAAAAAATATAGCTGAAAAGCTAAGTAAATAATATAGTAACGATAAAGAAAATAAGTGAATTAAATATACTAATTTAAGAAAAAAAGGTTAATAAATTAAATTGGGATTAACTAGGAAGTAAATCTATCTTTTTTTAGTGCCATAGCTTATAATTACTCAAGAATAACCCTAATGAAAACAAAGTAAAAATTTTTAAGAAAAAGAGGAAAATAAACAAAAATCCAAAGGAAATTAAACAAGATAATTTGAAATGTTTCGAAAAGTAATGTTGGGATTTGGATTTCTATTTCTAGTAGTACAGGATGCATTTTGTCAAATTGATTTGAGTAAGTATTTATTAAAATATTTTAAAAACTAGCAGTAAAATTGTACTACTAAATACAAATTGGTTAAAAAAATTTAATTGTCAAAATGTCAATGATATACAGGCTATTCGAAAACATCATAAAAAAAATACAAATCTTTGTGATTTCCTAGTAATACATCTTCTTTTTCTTGACTTGCTTTATGGCTTTGCAGCGGTCATACTGTGACCGCCGATTTTCCAAATAGACCGAGCAATAAAGAAAAAAACAAATGATAGTGTGACAAAAATACTTTCAGGACACCAACTGTGCCAACACACTAAAAAGAATCCTTAGAGATGTTTTGTTATGTTTTTCGTTCTCAACCATGATCCATTATTTTGTTATAAATATTCAAAACTAAAAAATTGTGTCTTTTTTTTTCGTTTTTTGCTTATAAACTCAAAACTGACAGTGTAAAAAAATTAATTGTAGAGAATAAAAATATCAGCAAAATGGGACCTGCATTGACTCAATTGGATCATTAGCAACGAAGAAAATAGGAAAAACCGGAAAATTCAGCGTTGTAATGGAACAAATGTTAATTATTTTTCACTGTTCAATGTGAACTATATTCTGTTAAAATAAATAATTAAATAATCACTCTGTGAATAGATTTCCCGTGGGAATAGGGTAGTTATATTTTTTATCACTATCCACGAAAGTCGAAAGGAAAAATAAATCAGTTATCGAACTTAACTTTTATGATCTTTGTCGTTTAAACATTTTCTTAAAAAAATACATAAAGTCAGTTAATTTATGAAGACGTAATAAGACCCTCTCTTAGAATTGCCTATAAATCTAAGTAATCCTGCCCTGGTTATGTAAATAAAACCGAAAGATAAGGGGGGTTTATAACATATGGTATATGCACAAACCGTTAAAATGTGTTAGAATATTGAACGATTTTCCCATTATAAGGAAACAAAAGAATGATCAAATAAACTCACTATAATAGAAATATATCGTTTGGCCATTTGTAAAAAGAATACTGATTAATCACTGTTTTTTCTATTTACAATAAATAACGAGTTAAGATGTTTTTTGCCAAAACAGCCAAGAAAAGTGAATAGTTTTTTTTACAGTCTTTCACATGTACTCTTTTCATTATAGGAAGACGTAGGTTAGTTTGTTTTACTATTCTTTTATATAAAAAGTAGGATTAAGATGCTCAGATGCCAATTCGGGAATCAAACATCCGGTATAGTACAGCTAACGCCCTCAGTACGAAAACTCCCAAACCTTCGAGCTTTAAGGGAATGAAATTGTCAGTTACAGGACGTACGACCGAAAAAGCAACTAAAAAGAGGGAGAGGGGGTGTAAGATTTGAGAACGCTTACTAAAGTTAGTCACAATTTGAAATTCGTTAGAAGGGTACCGTGAGTACCAGTGCCGTAAAATAATTACGTCACGGGTATAATCGTTTTTTTTTGTTTGATTCGTTTTTGATTTAATTCGGGAAGTTAAGGAAGTGTTATTTTAGTGGGACATTTCGCGATTTTCATACAGTTTGATTAAGTAATATAAATAGCTGTTTTTCGCGTTTTATTTCTTTTTTCTGTTCAATATTCTAGTAAGCCATTTATACGTGTTTTTTCTAAATTGGGTTTTATATTTTTGGTTATTAAATCGGCCAATAAGAGCAATTCTGTTAGTTTTTTTGAATTGTTATTAGGTTTAAGTTTCTCATTGTAAATTGTTCGTTTTTTTATTTATTTTTGTTAAATAGATTTAAGTGTTTTGAGAAACTTATTTTAATCAATTTAATTAAAACCTTCACGCGAATTAACTTGCGGGCGCGCTGTTGCGAGACCTACAAGACAAGAGATGTCTACTGACCAACTAATTAGCAGCCTTTCCTGAGTCCTGAAGATCTGAGTCATGGTTGTGGTAAGCTTTAATAACCGTAGTGTTTGGTACTAAAGCTGCAAGAGAGAAGTTGAACGACCATACTTCCAGAGTGTCTTTATTACTGTGAAATCTAATTATAGGTTATAGTTATATAGTTACTAATTAATATGGGGCAAAAAATGATTATAGATAAAATGATTAACCCTACCTCAATATGTCATTAGCAGGAGTCTATAATCAAATTCTGTCACAAAGTATGTGAAATACGTGAAAAACATGATCGAAAGCGGATATTTAAAAAATCAAGTATAAAAATATCAGCTTTTTAGATATCTGGACCATTTGGAAAATGTTATTAGACACCTTGTCGCTCGAATTAATCCTGCTTCTTTAAGGACTGTAATAAACGAATTCAACACAAAAATTAGAAAATATATAGAAAATGGACGAGGACACGTTGAACTGTAAAGTTATCATTGTTAATGTGAACAATTTTATTTAATCGTTTTGTCCACTATCCATTTATAGTTCAATCAATTAAATCATCTTTAAAATTAATTAGATAAATAAAAATTATTATAGTAGTATTGTTTATAAGATGATATAAAGATAAATTGGCATGTATTTTAAAAGAGAAATATGCATTTGTTTATTTACGTGCAGGGTTATATTGAGCTTTATTTTAGTGGCAAATATATTACGTACAAAAAATATATTTTATTTTTCAGTATTTTTATGCCGATCACCGTTAGAACCTGACTAAAAGAAAGGAATTTTAGAAATAACTATACTATTTGAATGAAGGTTTGAGTTAAAGTGTATCTGTAGTCTGAAGTAATAATATTTAATACTTGCGTTTTTATTTCCAAAGGCCATACTATTTCTGAAACTGATTAATCTGACATAATATTTACATTTTTATCTAACAAAGTCAACAAAAACTAGAATTGACGTACTACCTAGTTGCGATCTACTCTTACAGGGTTATTCAGAAAAAACGGTTAAATGTTATTTTTTGTCCAAAGTAAACAAAATTTCATAATTGCTGAAAACTTTTAAATAAAAACATTTTTCAATAAAATTATTTTCTATAGTGAAAAATTCGGGTACCCATAGTATTCAAGCCAGCAACAGATTTTCCGGACCAATTTCCTCTTGAGCGATAACTTGTGAAGTCTCGTGAACGTCAGCTGCGGCTGCGTGGGTGGGTGGAGCAGCGGCAGCCTCCCACTCATGTAAAAAAAAAATTGTTTTTAATCATTTTCTCCCGACTGAAAATTTGTCAAATGATAGTTAACACAATTATTTGAAGATAAAAAAAAGTCAGCTGGCTGTACCGTGGTGGATTATACATCAGCGGGTCACACGAACATGCAAAAAAATTTTTGTTCTGTGAGTTCCTTTCAGTTAAAAATTTGTCAGATGATAGTTTACATGCAACTTTGAATAAATAAAAACGTCAGCTGGCTCTATGTTAATGGAAAAGAGACAGTGGCACTGGTGTTAATGGGTACGCAAGGACTTTGTCCAAATCGAGTTCTTTTTTAAAGAAATATAAAGCAGTTGTCCGAATAAGTCGCGCTGGATTTGCAATTCCATCTCTTTTAGGGCAACAGTTACTTTTTCCTTGCTGATCATTTTTATAAATGTTTGGCATTTTGTTTTGGAAATTACCTGATCGAAGTTTTTCGGGTCGTTTATTCAACTTTCAATAAAAACTTCTCTTTGTTTGTTACCCTCTTCTTCAACATCAAGCAAGAAATTTTCAATGACTTCAGTTGCCGCTTCGTCAGTGGAAATATTGTACAAACAATCTTTATCTAAATTATCATCAAACGGATTGATGTTACGCTTGATTCTATCGATGAGTTTGTGAAGCTGTGCTGTACTTCTTTTCATCTTGCTATTTTGAAGATCTGCTGCAACATCTTGTAATTTAGTCAGACCAGTTTCCTTCATTGTGTGGCTAATGATAGTAGATCGCTGCGGCACCATCGCTGTCTAGCTGATCTAGAATTGGTAATGTGCGAAATTCGAGTCAGCTTATTCGCAGCATCAGCGTTAATAGTTTGCTCAAGAGTGAGATCAATCGCATGTTTTGAGAAAGGTTTTGTTGTTCTTTTTATACCAAATGATCCCTTCTCAAAATTCTCACGTAATCCTGGATGCGTCTCGTCAATTCTCATCAAATTATCGAGGTATCTTACTAAATAACGCGCGTAATTTGGATGATTAAAAGCAAAATATAAATTAACTATTTTTGATAATGCAAATTTATACAACTCAAAATTACCGGTACGGATGCTTAACTTTAGCAGTAAGTAATAATCGATTAATTTGACGTAAATTATCTAATACTTTGCTGTCTTGCGTGTTTGCCTTCCATTAATTGCATTTTGAATTGCTTGTATTTTTCGAATATTTCTTTTACTCCAGCTTGTTGGATTGATGGTTCAGATGATCTAGTTTGCATTGAAAATTGTATTAAATAGGCTTTAAATTCAGTAGGCAAATCTATGTTCTCTTGTTGGACGAATTGTTCAAAATGCAGCATTTTCAATGCTAACGTTATCATTGGATGTAAACGTTTGCATCTATTAAAGTGTTTGCCATTAATAAATCCGTTGAAGGATGCGTTGGCAATCATATCTGCATTCACCATAATTACCAACAAACCACAGTTATCAATAAATTTACCTACTGTTTTAAAGAATGCCATTATAATGTGGAATACTCCAAGGTGGATAAATAAAATGTCAAAAAAATCCCTTTTCTGTACTTTGAATCTGCAGAGCAATTTTCGCAAGCAAGATCGTACGTAACTTCGTAAACTTGGCTCCCACGCTGCACCTTCACTGCATCAGCTGACGATTTTTCCACCAACATAGAGCCAGCTGACATTTTTATTTATTCAAAGTAGCATGTAAACTATCATTTGACAAATTTTTAACTGAGAGGAAATCACTGAACAAAAAAATTTTTTTGCATGTTCGTGTGACCAGCTGACGCATAATCCACAAAGGTACAGCCAGCTGACTTTTTTTTATCTTCAAATAACTATGTTAATTATCATTTGACAAATTTTCAATCGGGAGGAAATGATTAAAAACAATTTCTTTTTTTACGTGAGTGGGAGGCTGCCGCTGCTCCACCCATCCACGCTGCCGCAGCTGACGTTCACAAGGCTTCATGGCACAACTGTCGGAAGCATTTCACGAGTTATCGCTTGAGAGGAAAAGACCGACAAAATATACTATCTGGCTTGTATACTAACTGTTAGCGCTATTTCAAAGATAAAAAATTTTCTCATAAGCTGTGCACTTATTGAATTTAATTTTTTAATTATCATGCCAATCTGCATCAAAAGTTTTGTCGATTCAAGACCGATAGAGTAGTTATGAGGGCGGGGTACTGTGACACCCGGATGGCATCTGTCCCTTTTCAGCCCTTTACCATCCGAAGAAGTGCTGAAACCCTCCTGAAACCCTAACCAAAAAGACCTTATTGCCAAAGAACGTGACGTAATAGCCTAAGAAGTGCCTGAAATTCTCCTGAAACCCTAACTAAAAAGGCCTTATTGCCGAAGAAGTCCTGAAAAATCCCTATCCAAAAAGGCTTTATTGCCGAAGAAGTCCTGAAAAAATCCCTATCCAAAAAGGCCTTATTGCCAAAGAAGGGTTGTCCTAGTAGCTTAAGAAGGACCAAAAGAGTCCTTAGCCAAAAAGGCCTTATTGCTGAAGAAGTATCGACAATGACGTCATTTACCAGAGGCTGTTGTTTCGTAAAGTAGTTAGTAGAAAAAATAAATTAGAGTGGAATATCGGGTAAAATAAAACAAAATTTTATATATTTGAATGGTATATTGGGTAAATAAATTACAAAAATAATTAAATATGTTATGCTACAATACTTTTTTGCCTGTTTTATTTTTACGTTTTCTGCAGGAGGTTAGCTTGACAACATATCGATTCTTCTGGTCTAGAAGAAATTCTTCTCTTTCCAAGCAGGCATTGAGATTATCAAAGAGTTTATTTTGATGTCTTAAGCTTTGTATAAAATTGTCATTACATTGGTCCAACGATAAATTTAATTTATTAATATCCAATAGAAAATAACTGATATTATTTTTTGCATTTGCCAATTCTTGTTTAGTTTCTCCAAGTAGTGTGTAGGCTGTAATTTTTTTGGTTTCACATACATTGGTTTTTTTCATTTCAAGAAGTAAATTTGCTTCCAATTCAACGTTTTTTCTTGAAAGGTTGAGAATATTGGTGTAATTAATTGAAGATGATAGATTAGCTGCTTTATTTTCACACTCTTTAATATTTTTTGTATATAATTCGTTGAGATTTGATTCGGTTTCATATAAATTCATATAGTTATCAAGTTCTTTTGAACATAGTAGGTATAGGCTTAAACTTGTATTATACAGAACGTCATAGTCATCTTGTAGGTATTCACAATACTCAGTTTTATTGTTTTTGTTTAAGGTGTTATTTTCAACAGAAATAACACTACAAAATGATAAAATTATGAGTAAAAAATATGACATGTTTCCCGTTGAGAGGTTTCAAACGTACTAAATATGTATTATAGATAAAGTGGGTTTTTATATAATGTTTGTTCTATTAATCCAACTATTGTGCTTATCAGTGAACCCAAACCATTTAACGAATACTTGGTCTTTATGTCTTTTTAGAATTTTTTCAACTAAATATACATTATGATTGAGAGTTTTTTGTAATTGCTCTTTGTAGAACGCTCCAAGTACATTTTCGTTTTGCATATCCTTCAAGAGATAAGTGGTTGGGTTTGTTAACTGAACTTTGCGTATAATAAATACCTCAGGAGACCAATTTGGATTGTATTTTTTATCGAAAACACCTCTTACTTTAGAAATACGTACATAGTCACCAACTTTAAGATTAACGTTTAAATCACTCATTTTTATTTTGTTGTAAACAGTTTGAAGTAATTTTTTTTCATTTTTGATAGTGACATCTGCTGGTTTCATTTTAATGGTTCTGTGTTTTGTGTGATTATATTTATAAACAATTTTACCAAGTAAATTAATCCATTTGTAGTTTCCTTGTATATTAAATTCCTTCCACATCCAGTTTTTTAAAGTCCTATTAACTCTCTCGACTATGGATGCCTTTTTTTCACTGAATACACTATAGTGGTTAATATTGTATTTCTTTGTGAGTTTCTCAAATTCTTTATTGTAAAATTCTTTACCCATGTCTGTTTGAATGTTTTGTGGAGTTTGTATTTTAAAAACTTTTTCCATATTTTTGCTTACTTCTATAGCTGATTTGTTTTTTAACGGAAAAGCCCATACAAACTTTGAAAAGCAATTAATAACAATAAGTATATATTTGTAACCATTGTTCATTTTAGCATAAGGAATCATTTCAACTAAATCTGCTTGAAATAGATCATTTAGAGATTTAATAATTATTTTTCGCCTTTTAAAATTGATTCTTGCTGGCTTGTGAATTTCTTCAACAAGTTGTCGTTTTTTATCTGTAACAAATTTATTCATTTTTTTGTTTTGTTTTTTCACTCAATAATTTGAGCTTCTCTTAGTTCCTCTACTATGGAATTGATTTCGTTGTGATGTCCTGTGTGTCCAGCTTGTTGAGAGGCTAGCAATAAACGTAATCTATCAACTAGTTCATTAGGATTATCCCAATGTACATAATCTATGGGATGATCAGTAACATTCATGTATAAACCGTCTCCCGTTATGTAAGGTGCTATAATTTTTTTGTATTTCATTGATCTACTACCATCAACTTGTTGATTGGACTGATAGTAGCGACGATGTGCATTTGTTTTAAATATAATTTGTCTATAGTTTGTTTCATCCTCTTTGGAGAAATTTGTGGGGTGTTTTTTAAATAGTAGTTCATAGAGACCATGTGTCCCTTTGTAGCGTTTGTTTTTCACTATAATATCTTTACCATCAATATTCAGATTAGAATCACCAATGTGAAATTTCTCAGTGTTACCGTTAAATCGAACACCATATTTGTGATCAAACTTGTTTTGAGAATCATGATGCAAATCGCTGATATATTTTCTAGGTAATGGATCATATTGTTTTAAAAGATTTGTTAAGGATTTGTCTTCCAGTTGTTGTTGTTGTTGTTTTCGGAAAACAGATGAATTACCTTCGTTCTCGTTTTCATCATCATCATCATCATCATCATCATTATCAGTTTCATTTATTGTATCTAGTGTCTTATTTGCATCATCATCATCATCATCATTTTCATTTTCAACTAGAAAAGGATATTCTAAAGATGTATCATCAGTTTTTATTTCAGATTGTTCTTTAGTTTTTGGTGGTGGTGCTGCTGCTGCAACTGTAGCTTTTGTGCTTAATTCACTTTGAATATTTTGTAAACGTTTGGTTATTGGTAAAAATACTTGTTCCTGTACAATTTCACTATGTTTTAATAGGTTTAGTTTATTTTTAACGTTTTTTCGTTTACGAATTAAATTTTTTTTAAGTTCTTTTTCACTAAATTTCATTTTTTTTTAATCTGCTTAGTCAACAGGTTTTGATCAGCTTTTAATCAGCTTTGAAACAGCTTATAAACAGCTTAGAAACAGCTTATAAACAGCTTTTAATCAGCTTTAAACAGCCTCTGATCCGTTTGGAACAGGTCTGATCTGGTTGTAAACAGGTTTAATCAGGTTGTAAACAGGTTTAATCAGGTTGAAAATACAGCAATCCGCTTATAATAAAGTATCGATCTTGACTAAGCTATTTTAGGAGATATCATGCTATTATAAAATGATCAAATCCCAGTCGATAACGTCCGTTGTTGAGATCGTAATCTTTAAAAATAGTTAAAAATCCATATGGTTTCTTCCAACAATACGAGCATATATTTTTAAACTTATCGAATGACATATCCGAACCCACATGGTCATTAAAAACATGTTTTAAATTTAAATCATCTTGTTTGAAGAGAATAAGTACATTGGCATTATCTCGTATTAGATGTTTGGGAATCTTTGCGTACGTTTGACACAAATAAAACGAGTCAATATTATTGTGTCTCCCCATACTAAAATACTCTCGAATAATATCTTGATTGTCACATGCCACATCATCAAAAATAAATATGGAATTAGGTTTTGCTTCAGATGGATGTACAATATTTTCACTAGCACTAAATGCATAATAATTTATTCCTTTTATAGGAGTCAGTAATTCATTTAAATATAAATATTTTGGCTGGTATAGCGAACGTGAATACACATAAACATTTTCAAATTTCAATCCATTTTCATGTTCTATCAGTGAGATCATAACATTAGTTTTTCCACAGTTTGATGGACCAACAATGATACATCGTATTGTAAAAGGAAATAAAATTCCATGTTTTCTGTACGAATTTTGTGGTTTAAACTCATCAGCGTTCTCAACAGGTAAACTGGTTTTTTGTTTTAAAATTTTCATAATTTCAATAGATATGTATACATAGATAACTTAGAAGAGAGAACTAAAAGAGAAATGACTTAAATTAGTATGTTACATATCATTTATAGTCAGTTGTTGATTAATTGTCAACATGAAATTTTATACAGGTTCAGGATTTGTAAACAATATGATAAATAAATTACCATTTGAATTGCATTTGCCTGGTTACAATTTTTGTGGACCGGGTACAAAACTTCAGACTCGTTTATCACGTGGTGATCGTGGAGTGAATCAGTTGGATGAAAGTTGTCGTGCTCATGACATTGCATATTCTCAAAATAAAGATTTAACATCCCGCCATCAAGCTGACAATATATTAGCTAAGAATGCAATGAAACGATTCAGATCGAGAGACGCGTCTACAGGAGAAAGATTAAGTGCATTGGGAGTAGCTGGTATAATGAAGGCAAAAGTAAAACTTGGAATGGGTGTACAACAAAAACAACAACAACAACAAAGTATTAAAAAGTGTCTTACAATATTGGAAAAAGTCAAACATACTTCACAAAACTTATTAAATGACATTCGAAAAAGTATTGAAGAATTGAAAAGAAATCAGTCATTGGTAAAAACTAAAAATAATACTAAAAATAATACTAAAAACAATACCAAAAATACCAAGAAAAAAATCCCTAAAGTTCGTAATTATTCCACAAAAAAGAGGAAAAATGTGAAAAAACAAAAAGAAGACGAAGCAGAACCAATGGATATTGATACTGAAAGTATAAATTTACCATTACCAAAACCAATTAGACTTAAAGCAAAAAGAAAACTTGATACTAGAAATGTTGATGATGATAGAAATGGTCAAAATAAGATGTTAAAATTGGATTTAAATGAACCAATACATTATCCACCATCATCATCATCATCATCATCATTAAGGAATGAGAACAATAAGAAACGTAAAATGGTTGATGATGTTGATGATGATAATGATGCTGATGTTGATACTATAAGTATAGAAAAAAGACAACGATTGATTTAGTAGCTTTCAAATTGTCAAAATGGTTAGAACTAAACGTAAGCAAAAACCAAAGCAACGAAAATTGAGAAAAAATAAACAAAGAAAATTAAGAAAAAATAAACAACAACGACAAAAAGGACAACGAAAAAGTGCTGGTATAAAGAAAGTTAAATTTGAAAAAGTGTTAAAACAAATTAAACAGCATATTTTAAAAACTAAACCCCATAATTTGGGAAATGCTATTTCAGTAGCTTTGAATGCAGCAAAACAAATTAAAAAAAATTTCAAACAACAACCAAGTTTCAATCGTGTTCGTGTCATTAAAATTCCCAAAGTTGGTGGTGTATTACCTCTTATACCAATATTTGCTGCCTTATCTGCATTAGGCTCTTTGGGTGGAGCAGCTGCCGGTGTAGCAAAAGCCATCAATGATGCACGAGCTGCTCGAAAACAATTGGAGGAATCACAACGTCATAACCGTTCTATGGAAAGTATAGCTTTAGGTAAAGGTCTATTTTTAAAACCATATAAAAAGGGGTTGGGTGTTTTTTTATACCCACCACCAATGCAACCACGAATCAGTTAATAAATTTACCAAATAGACCATTAACCAATATTGATTTGGTTATGTATGCCAAACAATTTTGTATTCCTCATTTTCGTGGTGTATTTATGCGTGATGCCTTACCAAAGAAAATTAAATCCAACAATGAAAGAGGTATAATAAATTTGGATAATCTAAATGGACATGGAACACATTGGACAGCCTATAAGAAATTTAGAAATAAAGTTGTATATTTTGACAGTTTTGGCAATCTTCGACCACCCTTGGAAGTTATCGATTATTTTCGTTCAAATGGACCAGTAGACATTATTTATAATTATGATATTTATCAGAAATTTAATACATTTAATTGTGGACATTTATGTTTAGAATTTTTAAATAAATAAATAGATATTATACAAATATATTTTAGTTTTATTTCAACCTTTAAATAAAGAACATGAGTTATATATTTACCTTATCGGGTAGACAATCCTTTTTATCTCTAAAATTGCATCCACCAATAATATTACAAGAATCTAAAAATTATGAATTGGGTTTAATTAATTTTGTTACCTACAACTCAATTCCAAATGTTGACAAAACAAACAATAAATTCTATTTTGATGAATCTGTAATTGAAATACCCGAAGGGACATACGAGATCAATGATATTTCTCGTACAATAAATGATTCTCTTAGAGGTGTTAAAAAATTACAACAACCACAACAAAAGGAGCCAATACTACCACAACAGCAACAACAAAGATTAGTAGAAAATGAGAGCATTGATGGTGATGATGATGATAATGGTAATCAGGATGATGCTAGAAATCAAATTGTAAAATTAAACGATCCTCCTATTCCATCAAAGAAGAAAAAGAAAAGAGACAGTCCTACTAATTTAAAAGAAGCCAGTGATTTAGTTAAAATTCGCGTAAATTATAATACTTTAAGGTGTGAGATAAAATCAACAAAGGATATTCATTTTGAAAAACCGTACTCTATCAATACTATTCTAGGTTTTAAAAACCGAACATTGACAGCACAAAAACTTCATGTATCCGATTACCTCATTAATATAACCAAAGTTAATGCTATATGTTGTGAATGTAATTTAGTGACCAATTCCTTCAATAATGATAAACCGTCTCATATTTTACACATGTTTTATCCAACTGTACCGCCAGGTTATAAAATTGTGGAAACCCCCACCAATGTAATTTATTTACCTATAAATACTCACTATTTGGATGAAATCATTATAAAAATAACCGATCAAGAGGGTGATTTAGTTAATTTCAATCGGGAATTGATAACAGTCAGAGTTCATCTGAAAGAAGTGTCAACATAGAAAAAAAATGGTATTTAGATATAATTACCATCTTTATTACTCTGATTCTTTAAATGACAACAACAACAGTAGTAGTAGTAGCAGCAGCAGCAGCAGCAGTATAAATAAAACCACAATGTATGATAAAACTAGTGTACGAAAGAACTTGAAACGGTTAACATCACAAAATCGCAAATTTTTACAGTCTTTGGGATTTAGATTGTTACATTAAGAAAGAAAAAATTGCTCGAAGAAAGAAAATTAAAAAGGAAAACTTTTGGTACAGATTTAAATTGAATTTTAGATCTGGTGTACGAAGACTCTTTATAGTTTGTTTTTGTAAAAAGGAAATTGTTAGTAGCAGTAGTAGTAGTAGTAGTAGTAGTAGTAGCAATAATGAATATTTTGAACGTGAGTGAAAGAATCATCAGCGATAATTCAATTACCAGTAAAGAATACCACAGTTATTTACCCTATGCCAATACAAGTTTAAATAAATCCGATGAAATTCGCATTCCTATTCAGACTCAAGATATTTATACATATCCAGCAGAAAGTTTCCTCGAACTTGAAGGTGTTGTTGTAGATGAACATGGGAAAGCAAGTGATACCATTGAATTGACAAATAATGCTTTTGCATTTTTATTTGATGAAATTCGCTATGAATTGGGTGGAACTGTTGTGGACCGTGTAAGAAATCCAGGTATTACATCTCTCCTAAAAGGTTATGTCAGTTTTACAGAACAAGACTGTTTACGTTATCACAATGCCGGTTGGAATCATCTTGAAAAGCCGAAAATGTTGTCAAAAGGACATTTTAATATTTGTATTCCTCTAAAAATTCTTATGGGTGTTTTTGAAGATTTTCGAAAAATCATCATAAATATTAAACAAGAATTAACACTTATACGAAGTTTTTCCGATGGCAATTCAGTCACTACAAATAAGGCAGGTGAAAAACCAAACATTCGTCTCGATAAAATAACATGGAAAATTGAACATATTAGAGTGGATGATGAAGCAAAATTGAAACTTTTAAGTTACATTGAAAAAGGAAGAGATTTAACGGTGGCATTTCGAGGATGGGAATTGCATGAGTATCCGCTTTTGCAACAATCCACACAACATACTTGGAATGTAAAATCAATAAATCAGTTAGAAAAGCCACGTTATCTCATTTTCGGTTTTCAAACGAAACGACGAAATCAATTATCAAAGGATATTAGTCACTTTGATCATTGTAACTTAACCAATTTCAAAGCCTATCTCAATTCAGAAATTTATCCATACGATAATTTAAATGTTCATTTTGATAGACAACAAGTGAGCATTTTGTATGAAATGTATGCCAGATTTCAACAGTCCTATTACTATAGAAATGTTGGACAACCTTGTTTGACATTTAAAAAATTTATCGAAATTGCACCTTTAGTAGTGATAGATTGCTGTTATCAAGTGGACACATTGAAAAATGGCACTGTTGACATCAGATTGGAATTTGAAACCAGTGAAAATATTCCAGCAGACACATGTGCCTATGTATTAATTTTACACGATAAAAAACTTAAATATAATCCTCTAACAAGTATTGTCAAAATACAAACTGATTAAATATATCCCCACTCCAAACAATGTATATAAATTGGTCTGAAATTGTATCCCACAATTATTTCAGCATTTTGTTTAAAGTCAACAAGAACAATACTAGTAGCAGCAGCAGCAGCAGCAAACAAACAAACAAAAATGGCATTTGAAAACAAAACAAAAGTGTTGTGTGAAAACAAAACAAACATTCTCTTTGTTGATGTTCAAGGATTTCAGTATGATGTTTTACCATTTATGTGTCAGGAAATAGCTATTTACAATTCATTAACCAAAGAGCATGTACACAGGTTAGTGAAATTACCAATAAATGTAGAAGAATTTAGTGACAAGGTACAAAGTTTTATCAATTATACCACTAATACTATACATGGAATCGAAAATAATTTTTGGGGTGAAAATGTTGATGATGCTACTGATGCCTATCACGCTAAACTTAAACCAGAAGAAATGTCTGCGTTTTTAAATGCTTATATTGGTTCTACGAATATGACAGTTATGGTGAATGGTAAAGAAAAGATGGACTGGTTGTTGAAATACCTAAATGGTTCCAATCTCATTATTAATGTTGCAGATGATCCAAAATATGAAACAGTTGATAAAATGAAAGAATTATTTAAATCACACCACTGTCATATGCATGATTATAATAATAATGTATACTGTGCTTTAGAAAATGTATATAATTTGTATCACTGGTTTATGGTGTATTGTTTTAAATAAATAAATAAAAAAAACTAAAGAAATACTTATGTGTGTGTGTTTTATTTATTCAATTAATGTATAAATTTAGAAAAATTATTTTTTACATATTGCTCCTTAACTTCGTTTTCACACACTTTTGGTAACTGCAAACGAGATACGTCTTCGATTTTTTTTAATTGGAGACTTACCCTATTTGCAGCTACCTCATAAAGTTTCGGCGGAGACAAGCAACCATTCCGATATTCTGGTGTCACACAGCAAGGATAATCTTGCTCCTGTTGTTGTTGTTGTTGCATTTGTGCTCCTGCTGTTGTTGTTGTTGTTGTTGTAGTTGATTTTACTAAACTAACCTATGAGGGTTCCGAAATAAAAAAAAAACAATTGAAAAAAATATATATATCTATTAAAAAAAAAAAGTTACAAAAATAAAAAAAAATGGTTTTTTACCACTTTTGAGAAAAAATTAAATCATCATCTTCATCACTAGCACCACCACCACGACCACGACGACCACCTACCTCTTGTTCTGCTGCTGAAGCTGCTGCTGCTGCTGTGGATGCAGTTGATGCTGCTGCCTTTGAAGTTGATGCTGCTGCTGCTGCTGGTAGTGGTGGTGGTGGTGATAGTGGTGGTAGAAGGAGTGGATTCATTTTTTTAATTTTTTTCCTAGGTGGTTCTTCTTCTTCTTCATCATCCTCATCAGTACCACCATCAATGGTAATTGATGCTGCTGCTGCTGGTGCTGTTGCTGATGATGATGACGCTATTGTTTGCAAATATTGAGGGTAATACGATGAAGGTAAAATTTTTTTAATGGGCCCCGTTTCAATGGGGACATCTTCCGCTACAAGATTAAACTTGTAGCGTCGAACCACTTGTTCCAATATTTTAAACTCTTCATCGTTGTTGATCTGTACCCTCATGAAACGCACTGGTAGTTGCCCAAACTTTTGTTTCAAACTCTTGGCCGCCGGTGTATAATGTAAATGGATAAAAATTTTATCCCTCTTTATCTTTATTTCTTTAAGGCCCCATCTGAAAATCAAAAAAGAAATAAATAAATATTTTATCATAAATTTTGTTTGTTAAAGTTAAAAGACCATGTTTTATTCATAACAGCTAAAAAAAATACATTTAAAACAATAGTGCCCTTTTTACGCTATATACATAGGTAAAATGAGGCTCAAAATCACTTAAAAATACTCTATTTCGAATTCTCCAGACCTAAATTTTACGAAAACAGCAAAAAAAAATTTTTTTTCAAAGTGCGCAGTTGACCAAAAGGCGTTTTCTGACGAAACCAAAAGAGTGAGACGTGCGCAAATAGCAAAAAAAGTGACTACGTCATCCCGGCTGATAACGATCTCTCAAGAAAATCGAACTTATGGTCATTATTATTATTATTGGTTAGATCGAAAAATTTCATATTTTTGACATTTGTTCAAAGTTGATTGGAAAATTCGGAAAATGTTCTATAGAAACAAAGGTAAAATAAATATAATTAAAAAAAAAGTCAAAAAATAAACTTACGGGAATAATTGCTTAACTACCACAGCTAACCATTTTAGCGGTAAATTAACTGGGTCCTCGGTCAGTACAACAATGGTTGAAGGCATCACCAATGGATTAGAAGCCATTTTTTTTCTTTTTTCTTGTCTTCGTTTACTTGAATCTCGTTCTGGTTTGTCGATTGACTATGCTGCTAAGCGAATTTCTGCTCGTATTTAAACACATTTTGGAAAAAAATACCTAACGTCATGTTTGATAAAACGAAAATTTCCTAACATAGAAATAGCATTAAACATGTGGAGTGACACGTGAATCTTTTGGAAATTTTTGGTGTAGTTGCAATTTTAGAATCACGTATTATATGTTTGATTGTGCATGTTTTTCTTGATAAAATTTATCTATTACACATGTTTTACATTAAGTTATAACGTTGCATTTTTTTCCAAAAAACATATAAAAGCGCTCGATTTGCTTAGTCGAGCACACAGTACAAAAACGAAAGTAATAACAGTCACTTGAAGAAGAAGAAAAAGACGAACTAGAACCATTGGTAAGTTTTTTTTATTATTTATTTATAATTTTAAGAAGTGAAGTGAAGTGAAAAAAATTTAGATTCGCGACCCAAGGAACAGTGAGTAACATCACCCTACCATACAGGGTGTATGTGTATAAATTCGCTGTTCGCGGAAGGTTCAACGCTAGGGATATTTTATTAGCTTCGTGACCCAAGGAACAGTGAGTAACATCACCCTACCATACAGGGTGTATGTGTATAAATTCGCTGTTCGCGGAAGGTTCAACGCTAGGGATATTTTATTAGCTTCGTGACCCAAGGAACAGTGAGTAACATCACCCTACCATACAGGGTGTATGTGTATAAATTCGCTGTTCGCGGAAGGTTCAACGATAGGGATATTTTAAATTGTTTTTTGCTATTTATTATTATTATTAGTTTAAAGTCTCATGCATGTTTTTTTTTTTAATGTTTGTAGTAACAAACATGAGTTCATACAAGAACACTGACACATCCTCCTCATCCTCTTCCACCACCACCGCTAGTATCAACGAGAACAACAACAACAACAATTTTCTTTTCCTCGATGAAGTCTCAACTGAGACAATAAAAAAAATTGAACAAGTTAGTAGAATTATTAAAACAAGGGGGGAATATCTAAGATTTATAGTACATATAAAAAAAATTATTTTAAACTTGAAAAAAGCTATTAAATCTAAAGATAGAAAATGTGTAAAAAATTTTTCAAGAATTGAATCTAATTTAAGCATTTTGAAAAACTATCTAATTAACTTTCGAATTAAAGCAAATGGTGTCAAAAATAACAAAAATAAAAATTTAGTTTGGCAAGACATTGATTCTTGTTTCAGTGGAAGAATAAAAACCGGACTTATTTCAAATTTAAATATTAAAGATCCAATAGAATTTTTAGAGAAATGTTTTAGAAGTTTTTCAATAAAAATTAAAAAAGAATTAAAAAAATCCCTGTTAAAAGTAAACGCTTCTTTTGCTGGTCTTTTTATAAAACCTCAAACCAATGAGACTGCATTTAAATTTTTTTCAAGTAAAAATGAGTGCATTGATCATACAACTGATTTGGTTTCATGGTATCAAGAAAATATAATTGCTAAAATTCTCGTTAAACTTGAGGAGTTTCAAGAACGTGACTCTGGTTGGAGTTTACTTCAAATATTATACCTCAAAGTAAACGTTAACTCTTACAATCCCATTAGAGGTGGGATTTCAACTTATATTCCTTTACCTGATTTCATCCAAAAAACTAAAAGTGTTTTAAATATTAAAAATAAGGACGAATTTTGTTTTCTGTATGCTGTTACAGCAGCTTTATACCCAGCTCCTCTTGATAAAAATCCAAACCGCATCTCATCATATCCCGATGTAAGACAAGTTTTAAAATTTGACGGTATTGAATTTCCCATTGCCCTTAAAGATATTCCAAAATTTGAAAAAATGAATAATCTAGGAATTAACATTTTCACAGTTCTTGACAATAATAATAATGGTAAAGAAATCCTTCCATTAGTTTTAAGCAAAACTGAGTTTGCACCACGGATCAATTTACTTATGATATCTTGTGATTATTATAACAACTTCAAAGATGGTGATGATGATGATGATGATGATGATAACCTACAAAAAAAATCATATTTTCATTTTACTTACATTAAAAACTTATCTCGCTTAGTAAATAATCAGGTGGGAAATTTGAAAAACCGTAAATGGTTTTGCGAAAGATGTCTTAACCATTTTAAGACTGAATCAATCTTAAATAGACATTTAGTTGATTGTAAAATGCTAAATAGTTCTAAAATTAGTTTCCCTAAAGACAAAATTCTAAAATTTAAAAATATCAAAAATCAAAATCTCATCCCATTTGTAATATACGCAGATATCGAAAGCCTGCTTACCACTAATAATTTATCTAATGCTACTACGGGAAAATCACAACGGGTGCAAAGACATGAAGCTTTTAGCGTTGCATTTTATCTAAAATGTTCATATAATGACTCACTTTCAAAATTTGACATGTTTACTGGAAAAAATTGTGAAATTTGGTTTGTTCAACAACTTTTCAAAATTGCCCACGACATCAATAATATTCTTCTAAATCCTGTTTCCATGCAACCGTTAACTAGTGAGGAAAAAAATAGCTTCTATTACGCGGGCAAATGTTACTTGTGTGCAAAACCATTTTGTTCCAATGACATCAAAGTACGAGATCATTGTCATCTAACAGGAAAATACCGTGGAGCCGCTCATAATTATTGTAATTTACAATTTCAAGATTCTCATGTTATTCCTGTAGTGTTTCACAATTTATCAGGCTACGATAGTCACTTTTTGATTAAACCTTTGTGTACTAAAATTAAAGGTTCAATATCTTTACTTCCCCTTAACAAGGAAAAATATATATCTTTTACGAAACACATAGAAAATACCAAAATTCAGTTTCGTTTTCTGGATTCTTTTAGATTTATGGCTAGTAGTCTTGACAAATTGGCATCATACTTAAATGATTCGCAAAAAACAGTTTGTAGAAAATTTTTTAACGATGATGAAAAATTTAAATTGGTGACGCGTAAAGGAGTCTTCCCCTATGAATATCTTGATTGTTGGGAAAAATTAAACGATAAATCTTTACCACCTTTGGAAAAGTTTTATAGTAAAATCAATAATAGAGATATTTCTGGAGAGGATTATAAACATGCTTGTAATGTTTGGCATACATTTTCACTAAAAACACTACGGGAATATGCAGAATTATATCTAAAAACCGATGTAATCCTTTTGGCTGATATCTTTGAAAACTTTCGTAAAACATGCCTTAAGCATTATGAGTTGGACAGTCTTCATTATTATACTGCTCCAGGACTTGCATTTGATGCTATGTTAAAAATGACTGACGTAGAATTGGAACTATTGGATGACATTGACATGATTTATTTTATTGAACGTGGAATCAGGGGAGGTATTTCCCAGTGTTCTAATCGTTATGGCAAAGCCAACAATAGATACATGGGTAACGATTATAATCCTGAAATTCCAGAATCATACCTCGTATATTTTGATGTTAACAATCTGTATGGAACAGCAATGAGTTTTGCTTTACCCACAGGTGAATTCGAATGGTTGGAATTAAAAAATTCCAATGACGAAGCTGCTTTTCAAAATTATTTACTAAGTATTAATTCAAATAACACGCATGGGTATATTCTCGAGGTTGATCTTCATTACCCCCAAGAACTTTTTGAGACTCATAAAGATCTTCCATTGTGTCCGGAACATTTAGTACCACCTAATTCAGAATCGAATATTCCAAAACTTCTAACAACTTTTTTCGACAAAAAGCGCTATGTATTACATTATTTAAATTTACAACAAGCCATAAAGTTTGGTTTAAAAGTTACCAAAATTCATAGATGTTTACAATTCAAACAATCGGCTTGGTTGAAAAAATACATAGATTTAAATATAAAATTACGTCAGGCAGCAACTAACGATTTTGAAAAAAACAATCCTAAATTAATGGTTAATGCCTGCTTTGGTAAAACTATGGAAAACATTAGAAAATACAAAGACGTGAAAATTGTTACTAAATGGTCTGGAAAATATGGTGCAAATTACTATATAGCACAACCCAATTTTCACAGTTGTGAAATATTCGATGAAAATATGATTATTATTGAAATGAAAAGACTGAAGTTAAAATTTAATAAACCGATTTACTTGGGTATGTGCATTTTGGACATTTCAAAAACGTTTTTGTACAATTTTCATTATGATTTCATTTTACCAAAATTTGGTCCCAATGTTAAGTTATTATACACGGACACTGATAGTTTAATTTATCATTTTAAAACCGATAACATTTATACTTTCATTAAAAACAACATAGATAAATTTGATACATCAGACTATCCTCTTAATAATATATATAATATCCCGTTAAAAAATAAAAAAGTATTGGGGCTAATGAAGGATGAAAATAACGGGACAGTTATGACAGAATTTATCGGTTTACGTTCAAAATTATATACTATTAAAGTTTTATCAAATGAAACTGAAAAAAGAGAGAAAATTAAAAAAATGATTACTCTTGAACATACCCAACGTGAAATAAACAGTTTTATATCGAATTTTGGAATAACAAAAAGGGCTAAAGGTATCAGTAAATCAGTCATAAAAGATATAACTTTTGAAGATTATTACAATGCACTATTTAACTATCAAAAAACCCACATTATTCAAAATCAGATAGTTTCCATGAAACATGAGGTTTTTACTGTCCAGCAAGAGAAAATTGCATTAAATCCGCGAGATGACAAACGGTACATAAATTATTCTTTCACTGATACTCTACCGTGGGGATATAGGTTTTAAAAAACTCATTCTAAATTTACTCGTTTAATTTTTTTTATTTCTGAATGGGAAGAAGGAAAAGAATGAAAAAAAACAAGAGAAGAAGAAAAATAATAACAAGAAGAAAGAAAAAAAGGAAAAAGACGAACAAGAAAAAAAAGATGGAGAAGAGAAAAAATATGGCATCCTCCAGATCTCCGACTACGAAGATGACGATGATGACAATTTTTTCTTTAATTACGTCAGGCATCCAGACGATCATGATGATGATGATGATAATGATGATGATGAGGACTCGGAATGTGAAGAGGTTGGACCGCTTCTTATAACACGAAGTGGTACAATATATGTTAAATGAAAAAAAAAAACGTAAATATACACTTTTTTAAATTTTTTTGACTTTTTTTTATTTCACTATACCTGATTTATTGAATTTTTCCCTTATAATAGTACATATATCAAATAAAACCATTTAAATTGATACAAAATTTTTATTTTTAATTTTTAAATATATAAATTTTATAATCATCTTCTTGAATTAGACGGTCCCTGTCCATTTTGACGATCATTGCCTCTGTTTTCTTGACTATTTAAATAATGCGATGGTAAATGTTTGGCACCATGAATTTCTTTAAGGTATTCACGTACTTCACAAGCCACACATTTATGATTGTATAAATCGGTTTCACCCTTACATTTAGGGCACTTTACTCTTTCTGGTACTGGCATTTTTTTTCTTGAATCAAATGATGCAATTTTAATGAAATCAATGTTTTTATACTTTCTGATCCTCCTCCTCCTCCTCCTCCTCCTCCTCCTCATATCCCTTCTCCTTTACCATTTATAAAACCAGTTGATATTGAGGAAAAAGGTTCATTCCATCAGTGATACAGTCATGACTTACAGTTATGCAATTAAATTGTTTTGGTTCAAAGACGGTAAAATAGTCAGAACTGAAAATTTATCATCCCATAAAGGAGAAAGTTTATATGAAAAATTTTATTTCAATGAAAATGAAAATTATGACTATATAGAAGTTTATTTCTATAACAGCGATAAAAAAGGAGAAGAGGCAGAAGAAGAAATTACTTCAGAAGACGACGACGATGACGAAGACGATGACGATGATGATGACAGTGATGATGATGATGATTAAAAATCCAGTTTGTACGTTTGGCAGTTGTAAAAATGGTACCTATTATAAAATTCAAGTAGCAAGAAGAGGTTTTCGTCGTTTATGTAAAACTCATAGTGTGTGTAAATTATGCAAAAAACTTTTAATTGGTTACAAAGTTAAGGCACATTATAAATGCGGGAAATATCTTTGTCTCAAATGTTACAAAGAAGAACGAAAAAATACACAACCTCATTTTGCTAAGACTATTTTACATTTTTTTTCTAGTGTTAAAACGTAATAACATGTTATGTTGTCAAGCTAACCTCCTGCAGAAAACGTAAAAATAAAACAGGCAAAAAAGTATTGTAGCATAACATATTTAATTATTTTTGTAATTTATTTACCCAATATACCATTCAAATATATAAAATTTTGTTTTATTTTACCCGATATTCCACTCTAATTTATTTTTTCTACTAACTACTTTACGAAACAACAGCCTCTGGTAAATGACGTCATTGTCGATACTTCTTCAGCAATAAGGCCTTTTTGGCTAAGGACTCTTTTGGTCCTTCTTAAGCTACTAGGACAACCCTTCTTTGGCAATAAGGCCTTTTTGGATAGGGATTTTTTCAGGACTTCTTCGGCAATAAAGCCTTTTTGGATAGGGATTTTTCAGGACTTCTTCGGCAATAAGGCCTTTTTAGTTAGGGTTTCAGGAGAATTTCAGGCACTTCTTAGGCTATTACGTCACGTTCTTTGGCAATAAGGTCTTTTTGGTTAGGGTTTCAGGAGGGTTTCAGCACTTCTTCGGATGGTAAAGGGCTGAAAAGGGACAGATGCCATCCGGGTGTCACAGTACCCCGCCCTCATAACTACTCGATAGAAAATTTTTTTAATATAATTTCAAGTTAGCTGTTTATAATTGTTTCAATCTTTTAGAGCAATATTTTGGAAACTGTAAATGGGACAAACCGACATTCGACGATTGCATGAAAGAGAGAATAAATAAAATTAAACCATATTTTGAATATGGTAAGTATCATTCAATATCATTGCAAAAACGCAACTTATTTTAAATTATTAAAATATGCAAATATTTATTAATAAAGAAGTTTTAAAACGGTGTATGTCAAGCCTGTTCCAAACCATAAAAATTGTTTACAACCAACATTACATCAATACGTAATGAAATGACTATGCGTCACAACCAAGTCTTGTCTTCCAAAAATAGGTGTACCATAGAATTAAGAATAATTTTTTTTTTTTATAATAAAAGTATATGAAAATATTTTATTTAGTTTCTCTCTTAGGTGAATATAATGACAAATTTTCAGAAAGAAACACATGTGCTTAAATAAAGTTAATCAATTTAAAACTTTAAAAGGAAAATAAAGAAAGAAAGTGGATAATTAAAATCATTACGGGCATCTAATAGAAATTTAGCAGTTACAGAAGTTTCATAAATCAAAAAAGAGATTAATATTGAATAGTTGACAATTGCCCTTGAAGAATAGGATTTTTGTTGATCAATTCTTAATAAAGACTAATTATTAATAACATTATCATAAATGTAAATGCAACAAATAACAAAAAATCAGGTCCCATCATATAATTCTGTACCTAGAGAACATCGTCGTTTCGAAATGTAAAAATAAACAAAGTTACAGCTGCTCTTCGACGAATTAGCTTAGCGACAGTGGTATTTCGAGAAAAGTGGATAATGTAATAAACCACTTGGTCAGCGTTTCTCGTTTAAGCCACTCGTAGAGTTTTCCCGGTTATTGGCAAAGTTTCCAAAGTTCAGACGTATCGTTTAGTACGAATAATACTCGAGCAAAATACAACTTGCCAACGTCTCGTTTGAAGCCGAAGGACCCATTGTAATTTAATGTAGTTCTATGATTTCAAGCCGAACGGCTTCGCACTCCCTCTGGGGAATATTGACTCATACCAGGTATACAAAGATACCAAAAGTATGACGCTCTGTGGGAACCCTTTCCATGCTATTGGGTCCGAAGTGACGTGGTCTGCTGTATTTCCTACAAACTTCTGAAGACTTCGCGCGGTTGCAAGGAGAACTGCTTTCTGAATCGGCTTATACAGATGCTCATTAAGGCTCAGTCCCTTGATATTATGCAGGAGGTTCTTTGGTATCACTCCAGTTGTTGATGAAATTAGGGGAATCGTTTAAATGCTGTTCATTGTTCATTGTCTTCGGAATTGCAACTTCGGATTTCTGTATTTGGTGATTTTCTCGTTGTATTTTGGTCTTTGGCCCAATATAACTTGAACTGATTGTTCTCAAGAATAGGCTCCGGATTGTATTTGTAATAAGGCACTTTTCCTACCTATAATAGATTTAACTTATCTGCTAACTCTTGGTGGAGTATCTTAGCGGCTGAGTCGTGTCTTTGCTTATACTCGGTTGCGGCAAATGCTTGGCATCCTCCAGTTATGTGCTGAATTGTCTCTGATGTTCGACAGCCATATCTGCATTGGTCATTTTCTATTGAGGAATCTTTGATGATGAACTTCCGATAGTTCTTCGTGGAAATAACCTGGTCTTGGGAAGCTAACAAGAAGCCCTCCGTTTTCGGAAACATCTGTCCTGAAATCAACCAGTAGTTTGACGCTGAGTTGTCGATATTGTCTTGATTGACCTCATTTAGATGCCGTTCATGAAGCGATTTCCGTAGCCAGGTTTGTAACTTCTCTAGGTCTGTTTGGTGGTCAGAAGCAATATCCTGTTCCCTCAGCTGTACCGGTGTTGAATCGTCTGCCTCGCATATTGCTCGATGTAGTGTAGAAGAATCCGCTAACCTGTGGAAATATGAACATAAGTTTATTATTTGTTGGTAGAGCTGCTTACCAATATCCACCTTCTTCTTCCTTGATGCCTTGGAAGAATTGTATGTTCAATAGCACTCCGAGGGTGATGTTTTTGTGCTTTTGTTAGGAGCATTCTTATTTTTCTTTGCCGATTTTCGATGTCCGTCCTGCTCCATTTTACAATTCCAAAAGAGTGGCTGAGTGCAGAGCAAGCGTACGTATTGAGCGTCTTAAACAATTTTCTACTATTTAGGTTAGTTCATAATACCCGCCTTACCCTCCTGACAAATTCGGTTGTCAATTCGGCTTCCATAGTGCGATGGTCAATTCTTTTAGCCTGTTTCATACTATATTTGTTTTGCTTCCATTGCAGCTATAGTTTCAACGTTCTGCATTTCAAATGCTCCTGGTTGTATCTTACCTTTAACGATGTTCAAAATACGGTACTTGTCAAGTCCAAATTGCATTCCGATACCCCCAGAGAACTCACTTACAATTTTAAGCATTTGTTCCAGCTCCATGTATAGAAGATGATTCACTCTTACTACCTCTTCGTAGTTATTTCTAATACTAAAGCCGTATCTAGTAAAGTTCAAATGGCGTGATAGTGGGTTCATTGCCAGGTAGAACCACAATAGGTTAAGTGAATCGCCCTGAAATATTCCCATTCATATCGGAATTGTGTTAGTTTCGATGGTGTCGCTGGATGGCACTTGCAATTGGATCCTTGTTCTCCAAATAGACATGATGCGTTCTAAAAAGGAAATAAAATGATTATCGACGCTATAGATTTTCAATATAGCTGTGAGCCACTCAAGTGGCACTGACTCGAGGGCCTTTTTATAATCCACGTAGGCAGCAAAGAGATTTCTTCGGTTGGTACAGGCTTGATTACATATGACACAGTCAACAATCAGTTGTTCCTTTCATGCCATTGATCCCCTCGTGCATCCTTTCTGTTGAGTTGCAATGATGTAATTTTGCTCACAATGTTCATAGATGTGTTGGGTCAAGTAGGAGGTGATCACCTTATACAGTGCGGGAAGGCAGGTGATTGGCTTATACTTAGGTGGGTTATGTGTGTTGTGTTGGTCCTTTAGTAGGTACGTAATGCCTTTGGTAAGGAACAATGACTTTTTGACTGGGTTAAGAAAAACATCATTAATAAGATTAGCAAATTTATTTTATTAATAGAATTTTTCGTAAATAAAACAAGCTGGTCCTTCGATTCCCCCACCTATCTGAATCAGCAACCTGTGGGTTGCATAGACTTCTCCGTTCTAGGATTTAGGGTGAAAACCACTCTTTGGTCCCTACAGACTCGTTGGTTATAAATAAGTAGGTAAAAAAAGTTTAAGAATACGTGAAGTCAAATTTTGAAGATATATTTTTTGAATCTTTGTTTGTGAAATTTGGAAGACTATTCCTTAATTCCATTCCAAAAAATCTGGATAATGAAACTGGTTTTCTCAACCTTTCACCATGGTTGCAGTTCTAGAGACCGTTAGTTTCAAATATGGAAAATTTACTTTACTTAGGAACTTTTAATGCATTAGAATTGCAAGTTTTGAAGCGGCTGATATTTTTAAAGAAAGAAATTATGCTTCTCGAAAAGACCTTTATTCATTTTAAAAAGCTTTAAAACTCGCGATTACAGAGACACTAAGAAAAAAAAATTATACGAATTATAATGCTTATAGAATAGTAAGTTTTGAATCTCAATATTTCAGCATATTTCTCCGTTTCAAATTATCCACAGCTCATCTCGGTAAGCCTTAATCTTCAATAAATATTTGATTTTGTCAGGAAATCCATCAAATTAGATCCCTGTGGTATGTCTCCTTAACGCGGCTCACCCGACTGGTTGAGATTCACTGTCTTTCACGATAATAATAAGAGTTTATTTCGAAATGGCGACTGTCCCAAAAAAACTACAAACTTGAAAACTTTTGTAAAAATTGCAAGATTCGCAAATTAAATCTCACATTCATTCATCCTAGATATACTCTGACATCGTAAAAATGGAGCTACGTGGAGGCCCTGATATTGTTGGGCCCTAGGTAATATGACCCTCTGCATTTGCCATAAACTTCCGAATGGACCCAAGTTTCAAGCAGAAGACTTTTCAATAACTACGCCGGTTGCTGATTGAATTATGGAGATCATTTGGACGCTACTCATTCTTCATTGTTTGCGTATTTATTCATCCAAGTATTTGGCCATCTTCTCAATATGCTGCTGAATTGGTATTTATGGGCGCAACACCTCACAATCAGGTGAAAATTGAAATTAATTAATTGCACCAAATTAATGAAATATAGTGGAAAGCTAGTAACAGCACCAGCGAGCGAAAATGCCAAACTAACCCCTACGCCGGAGAATATGAATAGATTATTCAGGGCGCCACTGCATCAAAAGCTAGGTTGAACTTAAGACAAATAAAACTGTGGGACAAATAAAAATCCGTAGATAAAGCGATAGTAAAAATCTTTAATTAAAAGATAGAGCTGTAGCGTGAGGTAGTTTTATTATACTAATTAACAAAAATCAAACTCAAATAAATTCACGAACCAAAAGAAACAAATCCAATCTATATACCTCATTAATAAATAAAAAGTAATATTATAGTTTGCCTGAGAAATGGTGATCCTGATATCAGCAGGAACACAAGAGGCAACAGTTACAATGGTGGATACCAGTAATGATCAAACCCATAGGTGGGACTTCAATAATAAGAACCCAGAGAGAGGACCCTACAAAATCAAGAAAGTACCTAAGATAACGTTTACCCTAAAATAATAAAGAAAGCGAATTTAATAATTAACCTTCGCCAATGTGTCAAGAATTTTATTTTAAAAATTCAATCTTTCTACAAATTCCAAAAAGAGAAAAATTATCGAAGATGATCTTTAAGTTAACAGAACATATTAATGAAAAACTAGTTAGAAAACAAAATCACTTGCTTTAGTTATAAAGTTGAGATAAGTAAAAAGAAGATAAAAGCCTATACTAAATCTTCAGCCAGGTAATCAAAGAAAATACTTTAATATAAGATAAAACGTAATATTTACTATAGAAAATAATTATTTACTTAATTAAATCAATCATCACAAAACTGAACCCAATAAAACAAAATGGAAAAATATTTGAATATCTGAGACCACTGTATGATGACGTCACATGTTTAGTTTATTAACATTAATTGCTATTATATAAATCAGCTTAAGCCTGGCAAAAATAAACAGTTTTAATAAAGCTTTAAGGCAAGAAGAATAGAACAAATATAATCAAAATGTATTAATAATGATTATCAATACTATATGGAAAGCCAGAGTACAAATTTTGGTATCCACTTTTTAATTAAATAAAAATAAACATATTTCTCAGTCTCGAGTAACTAAATATTGTAATCGAACACTCAAAAGAAAATAATTAAGCTGGACTCAAACTGTTGCTATATAATTCTAATGTCATCAATAACAAACCCAGAGCGAGACCCAGAGATTGCATCCAATACAAAAATAGTTTAAAATTACTAACAATAAACTAATTAACCTATTATTTGGGAACATCGTTATAAATTTACTAGGTGGAAAGGATCAATTTTGAGCTTAAATCTTGCTGAATCACAAAAATCAAAGAGAGATTGTTTTAATAAACTGTAATTAATGGACCTTACCCGATGTTGGTGGGGTGTAACAGAATTCTTTCATTGGCACGTGCAAACTGCTCAAATTCCCTGTCACCAGGTTTATTCCGGTAAAAAAAAACAATAACCACTAAACAGGCAAAAGATACGATAACTCTAAACACTCAACAAAATTATCAGTATAATTCCCATCTCAGAATCTCAAAAAATTGGCAAATATAAATTGAGATAGAAATCTGCAGCTGCTTCTCCCGGATTAAACCAGGAAAAGTAAAAATCAAAGCAAAATGGCCTTCACAATGCTACTTTTGTAAGGTGCGTTCAATTGCTTCGTTTGAAGTAAATGACAACTCAAAAAGAATGACACAGTGGACTGAAATAAATTTGTTACATAAACTAGTTGATCATTTTCCTGGTTGATTGTATTTGGGTGTCGTCTATGAAAGGGCTACTGTATTCAGACTTGATTCTGCTCTTGGTTCGATTGGTCATGAAAAGCCAATTCATGATCCCTCAACAGCAGCGATGTTGGGTAGTCTGAGTCGCCAGTCAATTTATTTGTATTATAAAGTTTACATTATAACATATTACTCGGGTTTAACTTAAATTAAAATAACAATAATAAAAATGAACAAAATAATTCAAAAATTTTAATGAATTCCTCTTCGAGAAGCAACGTCCTTGTATTTCTAATTAGTTAATGTTTCATAAGAATTCTACAACTATAAATTAATTATTCTTCTTTAGGTTTGCCAGAGTATGGAGTAGGGCCACTTGACCCTATTCATGTTAAAGAAACAAGTTACAAACGAAGATTTCCTTTCGACTTCAAAATAACGTTCAGCAATGTTACTGAAACTGGATGGAAACAATCTCATTTTACACGATTTAGGTAGGAAATACATATTTAAATCCGACAAAGATTTATTTTACATAACATAATTTCAAATTCCTAAAGTAGACTCTTGAATAATAGACTAGGGAAAAATTTACAAGGAAATCAGGAAATGATGGCTTTCTGAGTGACTTTGGTATTTGGAGTTATTTCTTTCTTTAATATCCAAGTTTCACACCCGTAAGAGAAGTGTGGAAACCACTCCTTAATAATTCTAAATTAAAACTAAATGATGCATAAATGGGACTTTAGCGTAGCATGCATGACTGCACCCATGTCGGTCACACTCCCCTGCATTCACTTTTAGTATAAATAGTACTGTAGCTTAGGAATTAATTTAATTTCATTGGAAAAAGGCTAGAGATAACTACTAGCCGAAACGTCGTGATATTCAACAAGAAATAAAGGCAATGGAAGTCTAATAGATATCTACTACTTCGCAGGGAACATCGTTGTCTATGACCTTCAAACAAACATTTGAGCAGCTTCGGATATAAATTATTAATCGATAATAATAAGACTTTGTGTGTGTTCTTTACAACACCGCGATCTTATAGTATTTCCTTGTGCCAATTAACACGACCTGTTGTTAAAAGATTGTCAAATTATGCGGGATCCAATGCGAACATTGACTCTTCACGGCCAAATGTTGGTAGAATAATGTTTTATCCAAAAATTATATGGTGGCAGGGGAGCTAACTAGTAGTGACCTTGGAAATGATCTAGACATCGTTTTTTAAGGTCATTTAAAGGTCAACTTTAGAATTTTAAACGGGACTCCCAATTTCGACCCCGAGAATGAAAAGAATGAGAAATTCTACCATCGGATATGACCTTGTTCTCAAAACAAAATAAAATGATTCGTACAAAAGTTGTTGGATGACACAGGGCCTAAGTAGTAGTGACCTTGAAAATAACCTCGGCCATAACTTTCAAAGTCATTTCAAGCTCAATTTCGAAATATGAAAAGATAATTTGAGTGGCGCAAAATATCGTGATATTTTAGAAAATTTTCTTCTACTTTTGCTTGAAGACGTACGCTTAGATATATGGCAACAAATGTGGTTTCAAGACGATGGATGTCCAGCACATTATTCCCAATTAGCTGGACAAGTGTTGGATCGCGAATTCAACGAACGGTGGATGGTAGGGAAGGTCTTTTACTTTTGTAAATAACTAAGGAACTGTTAATTTTTTATTTATTTGGTCCATTCTTTGGGATTTGGGGGTGCAAAATTGTTAAAATTATTCCGGTAATTAAGCTTTTGCCAGTTTTGCTTTTTATTGAGTTATTTTTACCGAAATAAGTCTAGAGATGGGAATTTTAGCAGTTTTGCACGTTTCAATGACGGAATTCTTTTAGTTCCATCTGACAACTCAGGGATTTTTCTTATTTTTCACTGTTTTTTTCTTTTGCGTTTACCTTTTGGTAAAAACCTTCAGTTTTCAATTTATGAACACTGATGTTCAGCGAATACCTACACATCACTATACAGTTTGGCAGTGTTACAACCGGATTTATACAAAACAACTTGCGGGAGCGCCAAATCTTGCGTTACCAGATTTTTGTTTATAGGGATATTTGAAGAGCGAAGTTTATAAAGACGTTCCAACAACTCGTAAAAACATGAAGCGGTGAATTAGAGATACTTGTGCCAAAATAATACCTAAAATGCTTTGCAGTTATGTGCAATCTTTTGAAGTGCTGTTCAATAAGTGTACTGAGGTTGTAGGTAACCATTTTCAGCATTTATTGAAATAAAACCTTTAACATGATCATACAAAATGATGAGGGACGAGGAGACCCATAGAAAACAAGCATTCCAATAGTGAGAGGCGAGGGGCTTCACCGAAAACAATTACCTCGATGGTAAGAGGCGAGGGAACTTACCGAAAACAAACACCGCAAAGAGAACAAAAACTACTATGTTCACGTCGTTGTTCCTGGGTAGTGCTAAAAGTAGTTAACATGCACTTAATTGTACTAAATACAGTTTTTGCTAAAGATTCTGTACGAATTAATTTTTTCATGAAGATCGAGATCACGGTAATGTTATAAGAAATTTGCAACCTTACAACTTTAGTATGAAACCTTTTATAAAATAATGACGTTGAAAATCTTCGTTTGATCTTAGACTGATTTTAATCTTGAGGCCAAGATCATATATAATGATGAAACTACTGTGAAATTGATCAGTATTTCCATTTCGGGGGTCAAATTGGGGGTTTCCGTTTCAAATTTTGAAATTGAGATTTAAATAACCTTGAAGGTCAAAGTCAATGTCACTACCACTTAGCCCCCGTACCACCGAACAACTTTTGTATGAGACATTTCACGAAATACTGCGATCTTTTTGTTTTGACCTTAAACGTACCTTGATATTTAGCCTTCAACTTGAAGTCAAGGTCACATCTGATAGTAAAATTTACCGCCCTTTTCATTCCCCAGGTCAAAATTGGGGGATCCCATTTAAAATTCTAAAGTTGCCTTCGGATGACCTTAAAGAGCACGGTCAAGGTCATTTTCAAGATCACTGCCAATTAAACTCCCAGTTTTTTCGAAAAAATGTAAAACCACCCAGATATTTCGTTGTCTCAAGATAATTGTCGCACCCTGTATTATATACGCAGTGTTACTAACACCCACGGATGTTCCAATCTTACGGCATATCACAAAACGATCTTACATTATCATCCTATGTACAGGGTGAGTCAACGATTGGATGAAGTAGGTTTGTGCCTTTTCGGTGAAATTAACAAAGAAACTATATTTATTGTTTGATACAGTTTATTTTTTCGCAGATTTTAAAAATATTTAGAACTCTACAGGGTGAGCCAAAAAACTAGGACAGCATAAAGGTGTATTTTTTTAAATAGAACACCCTATATACGAATCGTATTTTCGATTTAGCTTATAATTTTAAATCTTTTTTATTAAGGGTTTACTATAACAAAACTTTATAGTTTCTGAGATAATTAAGTTTAAAGAAAAAAAGTCACATTTTCAAGCATCAATTCAATCCTAAATAACGTTTTCAATTTTGTGACAAATATATTCAAATTTGGAATTTAGCAAGGCCAAGGACAAGTTAACATAATTTTTACCTAATATTTGCAATAAAAGCTACAGGGTGTTGAACACATCGGCTCAAATTTGAACAAGTTTAAATGAATAAATATCTCTTTTTTTAAATGGTACACCCTGTATATTTTCATGTTATTTAATGGAGTAATAAAAACCCTAAAAGTTTTGTTCAATATATCCTATACCTATTTATAATAGTTTTTGAGATATTTCAGTTTCTCTTATTTTCCATACTTTTTTACAGAAATAATCTTCATTATCATAGTAGCCATGTAAAATAATAAAAAGAAACTACAGAAACAAACAGAATGTGGTTAAATATAATGAAATACATTATTCGTTATATTACAACGGTAATAGTTTAATTAAACATAATGTGAAAAAATTCACACAACAATAACGACAAGGCAAATACATATTTACTTTTATACTAAATTGAAACAAAAAAATTACCTATTAAATACTGAGATTAATTATTTCTTTTTAATAAGTGTTCGAATAAACGACCCTCTTGTGCAATGCACAAATTTAGTCTTTTTTGCAGATTTTCTCGGACCCTGGACAAAATTAGTGGCGTTATTGTTCTACAGGTATCCCTAATCCTGTTTCGCATATCTTCCACTGTTGTTGGTGGATTAACATACACCTTATTTTTAATATAACCCCATAGGAAGAAATCTAATAGGGTGATGTCGCAAGACCTTGATGGCCACTCAATGAAACCCCCACGTCCAATCCATTTTTGCGGATATCGTTGATCCAAAAACGCACGAACTTCACGATGGTAATGCGGAGGCGCACCATCGTGCTGGAACCACAAACTGTCGAGCTCATCCCTATCGAGACCTTGAAGCAGTTGTGGTAGTTCTTCTTGTAGAAAGTTCAGGTAACTATGGCCATTTAGTGGTTCATTAAAAAAGTGGGGTCCAATAATTCGATTATGATGAATACCACACCAAACATTTAATGACCAGTGGTTTTGATGTTGCACCTCTCTAATCCAAAATGGGTTTTCTGTGGCATAATAATGCATGTTGCGTCTATTTACGGCACCGTTACTTCTAAAAGTAGCTTCATCACTAAACATTACCTTGCATAATAAATTTGGATTTAATTGAATCTCCGCATTTATTGTACGACAAAAGTTTACACGACTTTCAAAATCCTGTCCATGCAATTCTTGGTGTAATTCCATGTGATATGGATGATACCTATATTTCTTGGTAGTACGATTAGCGGTGGATTGTGATGTTTCACATAATGCTGCTAACTGACGGCTACCAATATAAGGATTTTCCTGAACATTCAACAATACTTGTAGTTCTTTTTCTTCATTAGTTACTGGTTTGTTGACCACATTACGTTTTGGATAATCAACAGTACCAGAAGAATCAAATCTTTGCATTAAGTTTTGAAAAGTATGGGTATTAGGCTGGCGTCGATCAGGATACTTCATTTTTTAAATTCTTTGAGCAAGAAGGCAATTTTTTTGAGCCTCTCCTATTGTATAAATCATATCTATTAACTCATTCTTTGGAAAATTCATTTTACAATATAAGATGAATGCAAAAAAAACCAAACTACACTACATAAAAAGCAAAAGAAGCGATTGCGGTTATAAATTTGACACACAGAAAAATGTTCTTTTACATTGTTTTTGCCATGGCTACTATGATAATGAAGACTATTTCTGTAAAAAAGTATGGAAAATAAGAAAAACTGAAATATCTCATTATAAATAGGTATAGGATATATTGAACAAAACTTTTAGGGTTTTTATTACTCTATTAAATAACATGAAAATATACAGGGTGTACCATTTAAAAAGAAAGATATTTATTCATTTAAACTTGTTCAAATTTGAGCCGATGTGTTCGACACCCTGTAGCTTTTATTGCAAATATTAGGTAAAAATTATGTTAACTTGTCCTTGGCCTTGCTAAATTCCAAATTTGAATATATTTGTCACAAAATTGAAAACGTTATTTAGGATTGAATTGATGCTTGAAAATGTGACTTTTTTTCTATAAACTTAATTATCTCAGAAACTATAAAGTTTTGTTATAGTAAATCCTTAATAAAAAAGATTTAAAATTATAATCTAAATCGAAAATACGATTCGTATATAGGGTGTTCTATTTAAAAAAATACAACTTTATGCTGTCCTAGTTTTTTGGCTCACCCTGTAGAGTCCTAAATATTTTTAAAATCTGCGAAAAAATAAACTGTATCAAACAATAAATATAGTTTCTTTGTTAATTTCACCGAAAAGGCACAAACCTACTTCATCCAATCGTTGACTCACCCTGTACAGCATCGATGTTTTCTTGTAATTCTATTTTTTGGTGGAGAAGAAATTTTGAATGAACATAAATAGCGTCCGTTTGCCAAGATGTTCTAAGTAGGTCACGAGGAGATTTAGTCTTTGGAGGAGTGGGGGACATATCACAAAAGCCAAGAAATGATCAAAATCAGCCTCCACCCCATTCGTCTACAAGACAGGACAGTAAGACAAGCGAAAGTGAGTGGACAGAATTAATTCAATGTGGGAGAGAGGAAGAGGGGTCAAATCAGATTCACGTTCCTAGTGAAGCAGGTAGAGGAGTTAATTTTTTCTGAATTCGAAATCCTTGATAAGGCAATCGCCCCCAACATCTTTCTTCCTTTGGATCCGCTTCTGGATCAAGTATACTATCTCAAATGTCAGGCTTTACAATGGATTTGTCATTTAACATCTATTAATGCCAATGTTACTAGTTCTCGAAATATAACCGGCTTATAATCTCAACAAATGATGTAAACATCTGCAAAAAATTTTACATTGTCTTTTTTTATTTTAGGAGTGATTTCTCAAAAGAGCTCATTGAAGTAACCCAATTTTTCCCCGAGAAATATTTAAACGGCACTTATGAAGTTGAAATATTCGCGTTTGGACACAGAGTGAAGAGATATGGATCTTGGAATTTAGCACTTTTTGACTTCATTCAAACACTGAGTATCAGCAGGAAGTCTCAAAAAGATATAAATGGCAGATACGTATCAAGACCGCCTATTAAAGTTAAATTAAATATTCAATCATTAAAAAAGGTGGAGTTGAAGTTAGGAAATTTGGGTGAAGGATGGGTGTTTATAGGTAGATTTTATTCAAATAGAGTTATTACGTTAAGTATTGAATTTTTCCGAATTTATTATGTCATTTAAAAATGTGTTCATTAATGGAAGTAAGATAAAACCACAATATGTTGTTTTCCGCATTGCTAATAACAACTCCTAGAATACAAAGACAGCGCTAATTTGTGACGTCATCACTCGGCGGCCATTAACTCAAAATACCATTATCCACTTTTTGTTAGATTAATGTATTTTTTTTTACTATTAAATTTACTTGTGAACTCTAGATGAGCATAATTTAAATATTTTAAACTTTTATTTAAGTGAACTATGTGATAACATAGGCAAAATATAGATGAGAAAAACTATGACATAATGATTTTAAATAATACTAGTATGTCTAAAATATTTTTATACGAGGGTGTATAAATAGGTTTATCCTAATCATTCGTAACACTACATTAGATTTTTTCATGAGAGGAATTTTAATTTTTAAATTAGCGAATAATATATTTAGTTTATTATGACACTTGTGGCATACGATAATACTGCAATTTTTTTTGAATATGTTTTATATTTTTTGATAGTTTACTAGTGTAAGGCAGTGCTACATATTTTTGTTGTTTATGTTCGTTTTTTGTTGTTAGGTTACTCGCTGAGAACAGTTCTTAACGAGTAACGAGACGATTTTTTGAACGAACTGATTGAAACACGGAATAATCAAACTATTCATATATATATATATATATATATATATATATATATATATATATATATATATATATATATATATATATATATATATATATATATGTATATATATATATATATATATATATATATATGTATATATATATATATATATATATATATGTATATATATATATATATATATATATATATATGCTTTATTGTTTTTCCGGGAGATCATCCGTTCGTCATTGTTTCCTGTTGAAGGATCTTGCAGACTGTTCGCCAAGGTCGCACTTGGCATTTTTATTGCTTACTGATCGAAGTTTGGACAGTGAACTGAGGTTCCTCAGATTACGCAGGCTTTTTATATTTTTCGTGATCGTTCGTGATCGTAGGTTGTACCGAAGATTGTTCGGTGGTGACTCCTCCTTCGTGGCAAACTAAACAAAAGAGACGACGCACTAAATTTGCCAGTCACATGGAAATCCATCATCAAACGAACAGAAAACACCACATCAACATCGGTAAAACAAGTACAACCGGCAACGTCGGCAAGCACACGCGGCACGAAGGAGGAGTCACCACCGAACAATCTTCGGTACAACCTACGATCACGAACGATCACGAAAAATATAAAAAGCCTGCGCAATCTAAGGAATCTCAGCTCACTTTCCAAACTTCGATCAGTAAGCATTGAAAATGCCAAGTGCAACCTTGGCGAAACGTCTGCAAGATCCTTCAACAGGAAACAATGACGAACGGATGAACTCCCGGATAAACAATAAAGCATATATATATATATATATATATATATATATATATATATATATATATATATATATATATATATACTGCGGTTCGTCAAGTTACTCGCTGAGAACTGATGGAGGCCTTTGATGAATGTCGAGTTTTGTTTAGCTGGCTCGCTTTCTGATTGGGCGAGCGGCGGCTTCGCAGGCTCCTCCCCTCTGCCGAGTACGATATATTTGGTCTTGTATGCTGGTCTCTCGGGCATTGGTTGATCTTTGTTGTTCAGTTTCTTGGTTTTTTATTAATGTTTTCCATATTGTTGGAATATGTATAGCATCGTCTCGTTTATTCAGCTGTCCCGCTTTTTCGCTTTCTAGGGCCTCTCTCATGACGCGTACCTTGTAGTTCTGTACTGGTGCTATTTCTTTTGCTTTTTCAAAGTCGATGGTATGTCCGGTGGTTTGTTGATGTTGAAATAGGTTGGTCTTATCGTTGGGATTTCCCAGGATGTTGGCTATTCTTTTTTGTGGTTTAAATATGGGCTGTATGTCGTGTTTTCTTAAGATTCTTCCGATTCTGACCGTTATTCCTTTTATGTATGGGATTATGGCTTTGTTTCTTGTTTGATCTTGGTTTTTGTTGTCGTTTTCTCTTGTTTTTTTATGGCTTTCTTTATGTCTGATTGCGAGAAACCATTCCGTTCTAGAGCTGTTGAAATGTGTCTTATTTCGTCTTGTTTTGTGTCGAGTTCTGTTAGTCGGAGATATCTTGATATTAGTCAACAGACGACTGCCTGCTTTTGAGAGGGATGATGATGTGACTCTGCATTGAGATATCGGTCAGTATATGTGTGTTTTCGCTAAAACCTAGGGTGTTGTTGGGTTTTCTAGTTAATAACAAGTCCAAAAAATTCAATTCACGCTAGAAATCGAGCAAGAAAAGAAACTTTCTTCCGATTTAATGATATGGTTGCAACTGAATACAGTTCATACGAAATGAACACCATGCGCAATTTTTTTATTAGCAAGACTTCAGGATTGGAAATTCAATTTATGTATGGGGAAAATGTAACATTTTCTAATACATCTTTACTTGATATTTACTTTTTACAAGTGTAAAATAAGATTTATTTAAAGAAACGTAGCTACACATTTCAAAAATAGGCAAACTTGAGAGAGTTAAAATGCTAAATGTCGTAAAAACCGTTTAGCATTACAACAAATAACCTTTTTTGTAAAATAGACCAAGGGTGACCAACCCCAGAAAATTACTCCATATTGCAAATGCGATTTAACCTAGATGTTATAAATAGTAAGAACCTAAAATTTCATTCAGAATAATATACAAATTTTGAATCCTATTAACTAAAATTTTATTTTTAGTTTACCTGAAAAATATTCAGATAATTTAATTGATAGTGCTCTATGACTAACGCAACCATATACCTTGATGAGATCACAAAAAGCCTCAACCGGACCATTAATATTCCGGTAACTCGACGACCTCAACAACTGTAAAACTTAGAACTAAAAGCCATCTAGATCCAGATATTAATCCCTTTCAATGTTATAAATTTACTTTTGTTATTTTTAGAAAATATGGTGGACTGGACTAACAACAACGCCAAGCAACCTAGCTACCTTTTTGTGGAGTCAGTTGTCAACGAGGCATCCAGCAAGGCTTTAACAGAAGTGATAAACAAAAATTTTCAATATTTTCCATTTGAAAATGTTTTCCAACATTAAACAGAATTGTATATTTCAGTTTTAAGATTGATTTCAGACTTTGTTTGATGTTTTCTTATCTGAATCTGTTTTTAAATAAATATATGATATCTAAATTTTCTCTCTCCTAGGAATAACAGCGAATAAAACATATATATATATATATATATATATATATATATATATATATATATATATATATATATATATATATATATATATATATATATATATATATAGTTTCGAACTTTATAGCGCAGTATATTTCATAACATTAGTTTGTGTCTGTAGTTTGTAGGGTTTTAGGTGTATTTTCTTAGAGTTCATAATTTATTTAATTAATTTTACCTTTGTTAATTTCCTCAGAAGACGCCTATGAAAGAAGGTCTGGAACTTCTTAGGGAATTCTATTTCTTTATTTTTAACATGGAATGCTTATGATAGAAGGTCTAGAAATCGCCGGATTATTTCTTTTTCTTACTTTTATGATACCATGTAGTATAGAAATCCTTCTAGAGAATTAGGGAATCTTCCGGTATGGGCCAAAAGAGTATATAAAGGGTTCAGATCAACTTTCGTAGACAGTTTAGTTTGAGAGTTCATTGATGCAACTTGAATTTGTTTGACAAGTGTCAAAAGTAAGGTTGACCATAAAAATATTTTGAAATAATAATGTGTTCAGTAATACAGTGTGTGTACGAAGATCGGCCGTCCGAAACAATATATATATATATATATATATATATATATATATATATATATATACCGGGTGTCAACGAATCTATTAGACAAGTCATAATTTCTAGAGTATTATGTGTATCAAAATGAGAATTGGTAAAGGTAAATGTTATGTGAAGAAGAGAGTTTTTGCATATTTTCCACTTTCCGGTCACTTCCGGTTTCACCGGAAATGGCCCCGGTTTTGAATTCTTAAATACAACACCCTGTATATTATTTTAACATCTTTGGATTTCTAAGACAATTCTAGATCAGAATGTGACATTTTAAAAACGTCTACTTCATTTTTTTGGAGCCACTTTTAAAATTGCATCTAGGTGGCCATGATCGGACGTAAAACTAATCTAACGGTCTTAGGTGATGTCAAAAAAATACAATCGCAAAGTTTTAGTGACTAGTATGAAAGACAGGAATTGGAATAAAAATTTAACAAAATTAACAAAAAACTAACAAAATATACTAATAACTTAGACGACGCACTTAAAATATTTGAAAGTACAGTAGCTGCATTTGTTAAAAAGTTTAGTGTAGTAAATGTTCAAAGTGCATTCCTTCTTTTTCACGACACATTTCAGCTCGTTCAATTGTTTCTCTCAACACGTTTTGTAGCATTTGGGGCGTTATACTTCTAAATGCCCGTAAAATTCTTTCTTCTAATATTTCAAGAGTAGCTGGGGTTGCTCCATAGTAAACCCTTTCTTTAACATATCTCCAGACAAAGAAATCGAGCACAGTAAGATCCGGTGAGCGGGCTGGCCACCGTACCAGACCATTGGTTGCAATAATTCGATTATTAAAATGCTCTATTAATTAATTAAGAACTTCTCTAGTATTGTGAGGCGGTGCTCCATCTTGTTGAAAGTAAATTCGTCGTAAAACTGCTAAAGGTATATCATTGAGATGATTTTCGATTTCATTTTGAAGAAAACCTAAGTATCTAACCCCTGTTAACTGACCTTGAAACAATATTGGCCCAATTATTCTGTCTCCAACGATACCAACCCAGACATTGACGCCAAATCTTTCTTGAAAATTGCCCTCTCTCATTTCATGTTCATTTTGTTGGGCCCAGTACCCAGTATTTTGCTTATTGAACATACCATTATTTGTAAATCGGGATTCGTCGGAAAATAGAATAAAATCGATAAAATTTGGGTTAACTCTATGATTTTGAAGCAGCCAATCACAAAACACTACTCGTCTATCGCCATCCTCAGAATACAAATGTTGATGTAACTGATATTTAAATGCTCGATATCCATGCTTTTTCAGTATTTTTCTTGCTGATTCATAACTTATCTGTAGTTCTTCACTAATTTTTCTTAACGAAACTGTTTTATCAATCTCAGCCATAGCAAGTACGTTAATCTCAGTCCCTTCATTTATGATAAACCTCTGTTCCGCCTCTTGATTTCCTATTTGCCTAAAACGAGTCTCGACATACGGAAAATACTGATGGGCTGGATGTTACCGATTCGGATATCTATGAGCATACATCTCGGCAGCATTCCTTGAATTTCTATGACACTCTCCAAATATTAATAACATATCCACTTTTTCACTTTGAGTATACATTATTTTAACAAAAATTTAAACTAAACTTAACGAAAATTAAGAAACTTTTACGTCTGTTCTTAAAGCGTATGTCACTGTCATTATCTACTTAAGTGATTGCTTTGTTTTCCAAAGAAGACTTGATAAAAACAGTTGCAAATTATTATGCATCATGGCTATCCATGGCGCACTTGTCATAAGTAAATAAATTATCCAGTATTTTGCTTAATAATATTTAATTTCTGTTCTTATGTCTAATCCAATCGCAAATAAATTAGTACCGTTAGATTCGTCAAAGAATGCTTTTTTCGAAAACTAGTTGTCAAAAAGGGGTCGCCATTTGAAAATTAATAGTTGGAAATGAAAACGTAATTTTGTCAACTTGTCTTATTCCTGTCTTTCATACTAGTAACTAAAACTTTGCGATTGTATATTTTTGACATCACCTAAAGGCCCTTAGATTAGTTTGCGTCCGATCATGGCCACCTAGATGAAATTTTAAAAGTGGCTCTAAAAAAATGAAGTAGACGTAAATAGTTTTTAAAATGTCACATTCTGATCTAGAATTGTCTCAGAAATCCAAAAATGTTAAAATATATAGGGTGTTCCATTTAAAAATTCAAAATCGGGGCCATTTCCGGTGAAACCGGAAGTGGCCGGAAAGTGGAAAATATGCGAAAACTCTCCCCTTCACATACCATTTACCTGTACCAATTTTTATTTTGATACACATAATACTCTAGAAATTATGACTTGTCTAATAGATTCTGGTCTGGAAAATCCAAACCGGAACCTGGACGTTTTTAAGTAAGATAAAGAAAATACTATATTAGTCATCAAATCAGAATGAGACAGTCGTAAGCATCGACATACGTGTAAATTACCAGTTTGGCCCTAGAGTGAGGGGTAATACAATGCTGGCGTGGTGAGAGCGGGCGGCAGCATACGCCACGCCCTAGCACTACAAGAGGATTCAAAGTTCTTTGCTTTCATTCAGGTCGTCGAAGCGTAAGTACCATGTTTCGCGCCAATTTTTTTTGTTACAATGGTAGTTTATTCCACGGAACAAAAAGAGCTGATTATTAAATGGTACACTATTCTTGTAAATAATCGGCAGATTTGCATTTACGTGAGAAAATCATCCTGTTCCTTGAAAATTTAGATTTTCGGAAATTATTAAAAAATTTGAGACAACCGGTTGTCTAAAAATTTGGAAAAAATGCACTGATAATAATGATGAGCAACCGGTTGCTCAAATTACTGAAGAACGAGCAAATCAGAAGACTGACGTTTGTAGTTTAGCAGAAATTAATTTTCCTTGTAATAGTACCGTAATTGCCGAAGAACTTAATATGAACGCTCGAACAATTCGGAATATTTTAAAGCGGAACAAATATCGCTGTTACAAATTGCGAATAACTCAAGAAATTTTTCCGAAAGATCAGGAAACACGTATGGTGTTTTGTGAGGACATGATAGAAAGGGCTAATAGGGATATAACCACTGAAGTTTTGGCAAATACGCGAACCGTATTTTACAATAGACTGGATTATTGTCTCGCTCAAAATGGAGGCTTGTTTAAACACCTCTTGTAGACTTTAATGTGTTTATTTATTTACAATTACTGAACGTGTTACTTTTATTTTTTACCAGAATAAAAGTTTATTTTTGAGAATGATTTTTAATTTTAAAGTGGTCTATTAGCTTATTTACTTAGAAATTACTGTTGTGTTTCATTAGTATTTTTATTAGAATGAATGTTTATTTTGCAACAGAAATATCAATTTTCTTTACGCTCAACGGCCAACAAAAACTTATTTTTTTGTATTTCTACTGTTTGATGTATTTAAAACAATCAATAAATCAAATAGTCATTAAATATTCCAAATTCCGTCGTTTACGTTATAAGTTTAGACGAAAAGTAAATACACCCTCTCATTCATTTCAAGATACTGCTCGTCTTCGTGTCGCACGGAAGTCGGCAGAGGTAATATTGCGCGTAGGTGTTCCGTACGATCTTCTGTCCCGAACTAACCTGAAAGAAGTTAGACGCGCTTAGTGGGTCAGAATTTAGAAAACGGCCAAAATAATTTCTAGTTAAGAAATTTAAAATAAAATATAGTAACGTTTCTATTAAACCTCGGTAATATGAATGGCCAGTTTTTTCTTTCTAAAGTTCGTCTCAGGTCAAAGGCAACAGTGTTGTGGTTGGGTCGCACCCAGTTACTTTTGTGCTCCGCTCTTCTATTTGATATTGGATTGTCGAGAAACAAATATCAACGATTACAAAATTGGGCTAAACAGAAAGGCAGTAATATATTTTCGCCGTATTCTGGTGTGTAAAATACAAAAAAAAAACATGTTATCCACATCACCGGTATCTAACTTTTATTAAATCAAAAGCCGAGGTTAAATTCGAAGGCTTACTGGATCATACAGTGGATCGAATTATATTGCTTCAATTAGACGTCCTTGAACATATCGATAAATTAGATTTGTAGATATGAGTTTCATTTGCAAATGGGGCCTCGATGGAACGTCAGGTCATAGCCAGCACAAAATGATATTTACTGATCCGAATATTTCTGAGACAAACTTATTCCTAACCTCTCTTATTCCACTTCAATTAGCAGATACATCTAGAAACGGAAGCTGATTATTTTTCTCAAGTTTCAGAGTAAAGTGGATAGAATTAAGAAACTCATGGAAGCATTTGAGCTGTTGTTCGCCATGAGGCCATATTACTAATATATTATCAACGAACGACACCAGAGTTTGGGTTTGAGGTGGAATCTTTGAAGAGCTTTCGTTTCGAAATAGGTCATGAAAAGATTTGCCATGGCTGGAGATAGTGAAAAGCCCACGGCAGCACCATCTATCTGCCTGTATATCTGACCATCAAACAGAAAATATGCGTTTTTAAGACAGGTTAGCTGAGATCAATTGGTATGCTCGGATACAGGGATTTTACGTCGAAGTTTGCAATGATATCGTCCTTGTCAATTTTTACGGAGTGTAGAATGGCTAAGAAGTGCTCCGAGTTTTTGACGTAAGAGGCGGCACTCTCAACACGTGGTTGGGACATTTGGCTTGCGGATATATATATATATATATATATATATATATATATATATATATATATATATATATATATATATATATATATATATATATATATATTAAACTTCTTTAACTTATGATAAGAGAAAAGTTTATGAGGATAGTTTTATTTGGGGGAAAAATCAAACTTAATTTGGGTTACAATTTTCTATCTGGTAACTGTATAACAAGCCTCTCCTGCAGTTGACTTAAATCTTGCAGACCTTAAATATCGATAATTTTAGCCATCGGAAGTAATTTGAAGATATTACTGTTGGGAAACATAGTGCAGTCAAAATAGTGGCAGCGAAGTCGCCACGGGGATGATCGTGTTAGATATTTCTTCGGCTACTTCCTTATTATAAAAGAAAAATTAATATTTTGTAGCCGCGAAATTAACCAAATTTAACTATTTTTATCAAGAACCCTTTTTAGTCGTCTGTTTTACTCGCTGTTGTTCTTAAGGGAAAGGGAATATACAACAAATACAACCTAAATCATATCTCTATTTAAAAACAAAGTCAAATAAGAAAACATCAAACAAAGTCTAAAATCGATCGATTTTCGGTTTATTCTTATAAATACACAGATCTTAAGAATCAAACATACAATCCTGTCTAATGCTGAAAAACACTTTCAAATGGAAAATATTGAAAATATTTGTTTAAAAGTTGTGTCAAAGCCTTGCTGCCCGCGTCGATTAACCCTGAGGCCACAAAAATGGGGTAATATGGCCAGAGGTTATTGTTGGTCCAGCCCACCATATTTTCTAAAAATAACAAAAATAAATTCATAACATGGAAATGGATTACTCTAATTTCTAAGTTTTGCAGCTGTCGAGGTCATCGGGTTTACCGGAATATGGTTTTCTTAATGGTCCAGTTAAAGAGTTTTATGATCTCATCAGATCATTTGATTGCGCAAGTGACACAGTAATATACACGGTTATTCACCCTCTACGGCACAGAATATTGCGGCCAAAATACGTTTTCTGCACCATTTTGTGTTTTTTTGAATAAATATTCTAATGTATCTGGTTGCCTATGGCATTTGGAAATGACAAGTAATTTACAACTATAAGAATAATAATCAAAAATATCTTTACGAATGTTCGGAAACTCGATTTATAGTCGTCCAACAGGCTATAACAGCAATAATGGTAATAACCAACGAACTCTGCTCTATACCAGGCCTATGGTAATAACATATTGATGATAGCACAAAACAGAAGCAAAATATTTATAGTAGATGTTCGAAATGTCGACCATCCATTTCCAAACGCTTATATTATCTATTTCCGAAATCACTGCTAACTCTGGACAACATTTGCGGGGTTCTAGTTTGAAAAGCGTATTTTCATATCTTGTGGTGCTGTCGGGGGCGCATTGTAGACAAATCCGGGAGTTCAAGGGCCAATTCTGAAATCCGTCTCACCCAATACACGTGTTTCGAAAATTAACATTTAAAAATTGCCGAACCTCGCGATGATAATGAGGCGGAGTTGTTCTAATATTTAAAGGGACATATTCTAGTAACATAGGAAGTTGGGTACACTTGCTTGGCTAATGTTAGTATTTTCGGATATATGATTCTGATTCATATTAGGATATTCGATCACTGATCCAAGTACAGTAAAAATATTCTCTTCATCCTCGGTGACAGGTTTTCTTGTAACAGGTTTTTTATAACTGACACTTTCACATTCCCGAAACTGGTTTAATAGTCTTACAAAAACGGCTGGTTTAGGATGGTTTCTTTCAGGAAACCTATGAGCATTGACTCTAGAAGCCAACAAATAATTTTGGTGACATTCTCCAAGGATAAAACTCATATTAATACACTCTTCCTTTGGATAAATCTTCATTTTGACAAGGCAATAACACATCAATATTCGAATAATTCATTTCAATAAATGAAGTTTCTCAGTTACAAAAAATAATACCGGTATTATAGAAAGGCTTTGTAGACTAAACTGACAGATTAAATAAATTATCTGACGCTTCTAAATGTCATAGGTAACTAGATACATAAGAACATCTATTCAAAAATCACAAAATGGTGCAGAAAACGATTATTTGGCTTATTCTGCGAAAACGCAAAGATTTAGCTATAAAATACCCTTATACCATTTGATAGATATTTACAAGGTACATTTTCTGGTAAGGAAAAAAGTATAGCGTTCTATTTAAATTAATCAAGTTATAGCCACTTAGATTTCATACTTAATTAGTTTCAATTTTTGGACACCCTGTATAATATAGCAAGTTTATTATAATTGGGATATAAAATATGATTTATTGTTACACTTCACTGTAAATTTTGAGTACATAACTGAAATACTTCTTAAGTATTTGAAACATGAAAATTAGGTTAGATTTTGTCAAAATTCAAATTATTTAAAAACCCGTAAGGTTTAGGTACTAAATAAAAAAACTATATTAAAATAGGCACTTATTTTGATCAGAGAATCAAAAAATGCAATAATATACAGGTTGTGCCGTTTAAGAAAATACAACGTTGATAATTTTAGAGCTTTCGGGGCACCCTTTATAATTTGAAAATACTTTTAAAAAGTAACTATATTAGACCTTTACATATCCCAAAAGTAAAACTTTTTGAAAGTCACGTACTTTGGCCGCAATATTCCGTGCCGTATAGGGTGAATAACCCTGTACAATAATAAACTTGTGTTACACAACACAATATCTATATACAAGGAAAGGATAGTAATTAGAATGTGAACTCACAGAATCTATCCATGAATCAATAATAGACCAATAAAATATTCAAACAATACGAGACACCAATCGGGATGCTTATTTTCAAGTCTATTCAGGATGTACATTCAGTGTATATATGTTGCCAGATCAATTAACTTAGCGATAGAAAACCAAGTACAGGGTGAGACAACGATTGGATGAAGTAAGTTTGTGCCTTTTCGGTGAAATCTACAAAGAAACTATATTTATTGTTTGATACAGTTTATTTTTACGCAGATTTTAAAAATATTTAGGACTCTACAGGGTGAGCCAAAAAACTAGGACAGCATAAAGTTGTATTTTTTTAAATAGAACACCCTATATACGAATCGTATTTTCGATTTAGCTCATAATTTTAAATCTTTTTTATTAAGGGTTTACTATAACAAAACTTTATAGTTTCTGAGATAATTAAGTTTAAAGAAAAAAAGTCACATTTTCAAGCATCAATTCAATTCTAAATAACGTTTTCAATTTTGTGACAAATATATTCAAATTTGGAATTTAGCAAGGCCAAGGACAAGTTAATATAATTTTTACCTAATATCTGCAATAAAAGCTACAAGGTGTTGAACACATCGGCTCAAATTTGAACAAGTTTAAATGAATAAATATCTTTTTTTTTTTAAATGGTACTGTATACTTTCATGTTATTTAATAGAGTAATAAAAACCCTAAAAGTTTTGTTCAATATATCCTATACCTATTTATAATAGTTTTTGAGATATTTCAGTTTTTCTTATTTTCCATACTTTTTTACAGAAATAGTCTTCATTATCATAGTAGCCATGGCAAAAACAATGTAAAAGAACATTTTTCTGTGTGTCAAATTTATAACCGCAATCGCTTCTTTTGGTTTTTATGTAGTGTATTTTGTTTTTTTCTGCATTCATCTTATATTGTAAAATGAATTTTCCAAAGAATGAGTTAATAGATATGATTTATACAATAGGAGAGGCTCAAAAAAATTGCCTTCTTGCTCAAAGAATTTACAAAATGAAGTATCCTGATCGACGCCAGCCTAATACCCATACTTTTCAAAACTTAATGCAAAGATTTGATTCTTTTGGTACTGTTGATTATCCAAAACGTAAAGTGGTCAACAAACCAGTAACTAATGAAAAAAAAGAACTACAAGTATTGTTAAATGTTCAGGAAAATCCTTATATTGGTAGCCGTCTGTTAGCAGCATTATGTGAAACATCACAATCCACCGCTAATCGTACTACCAAGAAATATAGGTATCATCCATATCACATGGAATTACACCAAGAATTGCATGGACAGGATTTTGAAAGTCGTGTAAACTTTTGTCGTACAATAAATGCGGAGATTCAATTAAATCCAAATTTATTATGCAAGGTAATGTTTAGTGATGAAGCTACTTTTAGAGGTAACGGTGCCGTAAATAGACGCAACATGCATTATTATGCCACAGAAAACCCATTTTGGATTAGAGAGGTACAACATCAAAACCACTGGTCATTAAATGTTTGGTGTGGTATTCATCATAATCGAATTATTGGACCCCACTTTTTTAATGAACCACTAAATGGCCATAGTTACCTGAACTTTCTACAAGAAGAACTACCCCAACTGCTTCAAGGTCTCGATAGGGATGAGCTCGACAGTACGTGGTTCCAGCACGATGGTGCGCCTCCGCATTACCATCGTGAAGTTCGTGCGTTTTTGGACCAACGATATCCGCAAAAATGGATTGGACGTGGGGGTTTCAATGAATGGCCACCAAGGTCTTGCGACATCACCCCATTAGATTTCTTCCTATGGGGTTATATTAAAAATAAGGTGTATGTTAATCCACCAACAGTGGAAGATATGCGAAACAGGATTAGGGATACCTGTAGAACAATAACGCCACTAATTTTGTCCAGGGTCCGAGAAAATCTGCAAAAAAGACTAAATTTGTGCATTGCACAAGAGGGTCGTTTATTCGAACACTTATTAAAAAGAAATAATTAATCTCAGTATTTAATAGGTAATTTTTTTGTTTCAATTTAGTATAAAAGTAAATATGTATTTGCCTTGTCGTTATTGTTGTGTTAATTTTTTCACATTATGTTTAATTAAACTATTGCCGTTGTAATATAACGAATAATGTATTTCATCATATTTAACCACATTCTGTTTGTTTCTGTAGTTTCTTTTTATTATTTTACATGGCTACTATGATAACGAAGACTATTTCTGTAAAAAGTATGGAAAATAAGAAAAACTGAAATATCTCAAAAACTATTATAAATAGGTACAGGATATACTGAACAAAACTTTTAGGGTTTTTATTACTCTATTAAATAACATGAAAATATACAGGGTGTACCATTTAAAAAAAAAAGATATTTATTCATTTAAACTTGTTCAAATTTGAGCCGATGTGTTCAACACCCTGTAGCTTTTATTGCAAATATTAGGTAAAAATTATATTAACTTGTTCTTGGCCTTGCTAAATTCCAAATTTGAATATATTTGTCACAAAATTAAAAACGTTATTTAGGATTGAATTGATGCTTGAAAATGTGACTTTTTTTCTTTAAACTTAATTATCTCAGAAACTATAAAGTTTTGTTATAGTAAACCCTAAATAAAAAAAATTTAAAATTATAAGCTAAATCGAAAATACGATTCGTATATAGGGTGTTCTATTTAAAAAAATACAAATTTATGCTGTCCTAGTTTTTTGGCTCACCCTGTAGAGTCCTAGATATTTTTAAAATCTGCGTAAAAATAAACTGTATCAAACAATAAATATAGTTTCTTTGTAAATTTCACCGAAAAGGCACAAACTTACTTCATCCAATCGTTGACTCACCCTGTTCATGTTGGTCATCATCACCTTGCTATATTAAATGCTATTGCTATTTAAGGCCCGCGAAATATGACAACAATGTGTTTTAACCTTTTAGTCTCTACTCTGTTAATGAGCGGCAAAATTTTCAACCATTTATAGTTACATGAAATTCCGTGGCTTCGTTGCTTTGGAGACCTGTATGAAATGTGGACTTTAATAATCGATATTAAATTATGGACTTCAGTTATAATTTTTCTCACCTATGTTATTACCATTATTGACATATAATTTATGTAAATATAATTTTAAAATATCTAAATAACGATAATCTAGAGTTCATAAGTAAATTTAAAGGTAAAAAATACATAAATCCAACAAAGATCATAACGTGTTGATTTAACGGCAGCAGTGTGATGACGTCACGAATCAGCGATGTGCCTTTGTATCTAGAAATTGTTACTAGAATCCATGTGGAAAAGAACATTTTGTGGTTTTATTTTACTTCTATTAATAAAACTTTTAAAGGAAATAATGAATTCAAAAAAATTCAAGATATCATAGTTAATATGATATCTCTATTTATTTATAACCTACCTGCAATCGTCTCTCCACCAATATGCAACTCAAACCTTCTACATTTTAGAGGATTCCAATTAACTTTAATTGACGGTCTCAATACATATCTGCCACTTATATCTTTTTGAGGCTTCCTGCTGATACTCAGTGTTTGTACAAAGTCAAAAAGGGCTAAATTAAAAGATCCAGATCTCCTTATTTTATATCCAAAAAAAGTTACCTCAATTTCATAATTGGAGTTTACACGTTTATCGGGGAAATAATGGGTCAACTCGACAAGCTCTTTTGATAAATCACTCCTAAAATAAAAAAATAAAGTGTAAAAATTTTTAGTAAATGTTTACACCATTTGTTGAGACTATACGCCGCGCCGTTTATATTTCAGGAATTAGCAACACAGGTGTTGCCATCTAATGTATCCATTGTAAAGCTTTACATTTTAGATGGTATACTTATTCGAAGGTCAGACTCAAGTGAGGCCTCTCCAAGAGCTACCAATTCCGAAAAATTAGATTCGCTTACCTGCAACACCAGGAGCATGAATCAGACTCACCTCCACCCCCCCCCCCCCCTTGGGAACATATAATTAATTCTGTTAACTCATATCTCGATAACTAGTAACGTCACCTATAACTTTAACTATACAGGGTGAGTCAACGATTGGATGAAGTAGGTTTGTGCCTTTTCGGTGAAATTAACAAAGAAACTATATTTATTATTTGATACAGTTTATTTTTACGCAGATTTTAAAAATATTTAGGACTCTACAGGGTGAGCCAAAAAACTAGGACAGCATAAAGTTGTATTTTTTAAATAGAACACCCTATATACGAATCGTTTTTTCGATTTAGCTTATAATTTTAAATCTTTTTTATTAAGGGTTTACTATAACAAAACTTTATAGTTTCTGAGATAATTAAGTTTAAAGAAAAAAAGTCACATATTCAAGCATCAATTCAATCCTAAATAACGTTTTCAATTTTGTAACAAATATATTCAAATTTGGAATTTAGCAAGGCCAAGGACAAGTTAACATAATTTTTACCTAATATTTGCAATAAAAGCTACAGGGTGTTGAACACATCGGCTCAAATTTGAACAAGTTTAAATGAATAAATATCTTTTTTTTTAAATGGTACACCCTGTATATTTTCATGTTATTTAATAGAGTAATAAAAACCCTAAAAGTTTTGTTCAATATATCCTATACCTATTTATAATAGTTTTTGACATATTTCAGTTTTTCTTATTTTCCATACTTTTTTACCGAGATAGTCTTCATTATCATAGTAGCCATGGCAAAAACAATGTAAAAGAACATTTTTCTGTGTGTCAAATTTATAACCGCAATCGCTTCTTTTGGTTTTTATGTAGTGTAGTTTGGTTTTTTTTGCATTCATCTTATATTGTAAAATGAATTTTCCAAAGAATGAGTTAATAGATATGATTGATACAATAGAAGAGGCTCAAAAAAATTGCCTTCTTGCTCAAAGAATTTACAAAATGAAGTATCCTGATCGACGCCAGCCTAATACCCATACTTTTCAAAACTTAATGCAAAGATTTTATTCTTCTGATACTGTTGATTATCCAAAACGTAAAGTGGTTAACAAACCAGTAACTAATGAAGAAAAAGAACTACAAGTATTGTTAAATGTTCAGGAAAATCCTTATATTGGTAGCCGTCAGTTAGCAGCATTATGTGAAACATCACAATCCACCGCTAATCGTACTACCAAGAAATATAGGTATCATCCATATCACATGGAATTACACCAAGAATTGCAAGGACAGGATTTTGAAAGTCGTGTAAACTTTTGTCGTACAATAAATGCGGAGATTCAATTAAATCCAAATTTATTATGCAAGGTAATGTTTAGTGATGAAGCTACTTTTGGAAGTAACGGTGCCGTAAATAGACGCAACATGCATTATTATGCCACAGAAAACCCATTTTGGATTAGAGAGGTGCAACATCAAAACCACTGGTCATTAAAAGTTTGGTGTGGTATTCATCATAATCGAATTATTGGACCCCACTTTTTTAATGAACCACTAAATGGCCATAGTTACCTGAACTTTCTACAAGAAGAACTACCCCAACTGCTTCAAGGTCTCGATAGCGATGAGCTCGACAGTAGGTGGTTCCAGCACGATGGTGCGCCTCCGCATTACCATCGTGAAGTTCGTGCGTTTTTGGACCAACGATATCCGCAAAACTGGATTGGACGTGGGGGTTTCATTGAGTGGCCACCAAGGTCTTGCGACATCACCCCATTAGATTTCTTCCTATGGGGTTATATTAAAAATAAGGTGTATGTTAATCCACCAACAACAGTGGAAGATATGCGAAACAGGATTAGGGATATCTGTAGAACAATAACGCCACTAATTTTGTCCAGGGTCCGAGAAAATCTGCAAAAAAGACTAAATTTGTGCATTGCACAAGAGGGTCGTTTATTCGAACACTTATTAAAAAGAAATAATTAATCTCAGTATTTAATAGGTAATTTTTTTGTTTCAATTTAGTATAAAAGTAAATATGTATTTGCCTTGTCGTTATTGTTGTGTTAATTTTTTCACATTATGTTTAATTAAACTATTGCCGTTGTAATATAACGAATAATGTATTTCATCATATTTAACCACATTCTGTTTGTTTCTGTAGTTTCTTTTTATTATTTTACATGGCTTCTATGATAATGAAGTCTATTTCTGTAAAAAAGTATGGAAAATAAGAAAAACTGAAATATCTCAAAAACTATTATAAATAGGTATAGGATATATTGAACAAAACTTTTAGGGTTTTTATTACTCTATTAAATAACATGAAAATATACAGGGTGTACCATTTAAAAAAAAAGATATTTATTCATTTAAACTTGTTCAAATTTGAGCCGATGTGTTCAACACCCTGTAGCTTTTATTGCAAATATTAGGTAAAAATTATGTTAACTTGTCCTTGGCCTTGCTAAATTCCAAATTTGAATATATTTGTCACAAAATTGAAAACGTTATTTAGGATTGAATTGATGCTTGAAAATGTGACTTTTTTTCTTTAAACTTAATTATCTCAGAAACTATACAGTTTTGTTATAGTAAATCCTTAATAAAAAAGATTTAAAATTATAAGCTAAATCGAAAATATGATTCGTATATAGGGTGTTCTATTTAAAAAAATACAACTTTATGCTGTCCTAATTTTTTGGCTCACCCTGTAGAGTCCTAAATATTTTTAAAATCTGCGTAAAAATAAACTGTATCAAACAATAAATATAGTTTCTTTGTTAATTTCACCGAAAATGCACAAACCTACTTCATCCAATCGTTGACTCACCCTGTACAAATCGATAGGTTGCAGCATTGGAACTTATTAGAAGACGATAATTCAGTATGCGTTTTTCGTAAACGCTATAAAGGCCTAGCACCACTTTTTTACATGGAAAAAAACTTGATTTTCTACAATAAATAACATTAGCAGTTTATTGGCTGCATTAAATACACACTACAAGACAGAAGAATAAAGATTATTTATAGAGAGTTCAACAGTGAGTTTAAAAGCAGAACGATTGCATATGGGAAATATTTTACCGTCTATTCCTGTCGAATATGCAGTTCATATGAAAGAAGGATACAATATGAAGTACCTATTGAGAAGTAGAAAATATCAGATCTGTACCAACTTAAAGGTGATTACAATTTTACTTGGATTGTAGCAAGGCTAAACCAAGTTTTGCTGTTTTTTGTGTAAATGGGACAGTCGGGCAAAGGGCACTTCATTACAAGAGAAAAGATTGGTCCGTTTAACAATCATTAGAGCCAGGTGAAAAGAATGTACAACATATGCCATTGGTAGATCCAAAAAGATTTTGTTGTCATCACTGCATATCAAATTGGGCCTAATGAAAAACTTTGTTAAGGCACTGAATACAGATAGATCAACTATCGCAGTACCTACGTCAGAAATTCCCAAGGCTAAGTGAAGCAAAAATTAAAGAAGGTATTTTTGTTGGACCATAGATTCGAAATATTCTGAAAGATAAGCATTTTGACACTCCGCCAGATATTGAAAAAAATGCTTGGAATGTAGTCAGTAATTTCTTCGAAAATAAAAAAGCTGACAATTACATTACTCTTGTTGAAAATATGCTGTCATCGTATCAAAAAATGGGTTGCAATATGTCTCTAAAGGTACATTTCCTACACTCAAATCTGGACTTTTTTCCCACCAACTGCGGAGATCTAAGTGATGAGCACGGCGAACGCTTCCATGAGGATATATCAAAAATGGAGAAAAGGTACCAGGGAATGTGGAATTATTCCATCCTTGCCACCTTGTTAAATGATGGAAAAAAAATTAGAGAGAAAGAGCAATTTGTTGTAAATGAATAGATAATAAATTGTCGTAAATAAATAAGTTTGTTAAATAAATAAAGAATATATTTTATCTGATAATCTACTTTATTTTTTTTTTATTTTAACAGGTAGCTCTGGAATGGTCTCTTCCTTTTAGGGCTTATCGAGCTAGCTCCAAAAGGGGTGGAGAGTGGTCGGGGTAATATGCGACACCTAAAGATTAAGGTAGAGACCGGTCTAACATTAAAAACAAAACAAGAAACCGATTCCAACGTCGAGAAAACACCAAAAAAAAAATGAAAAACAAGTATCTATATATTATGTTTTACGATGTAAATGTAACTAACTGCCGAGAGTGGCCTAGCGCTCCTCTATTCAAAAGAGTAAGCCTGGGATGATCAGCTATTCAACCAGGTGGTTTTGGACAATTTAAACTTAGAATGATTAATCTATTACTGCATATGGTTGCAAGATTTGATTAATTGTACCATATGAGGAAACACAATGGATCTTAAAGAGGTAAGTACACTGATTGTTAGTTAATTATATATACAATAGAAAAGAAACACACAATGGCTTTAAATTTATAGGTTGTACCGAAGGCAAAGATTCAACGGATTAAAGTCTGTGATTCCCTAAGACGACACAGACATATACAACCTGATTAACGAAGGCTTTCTGACATCCTGACGTTGAAGTAGACCTTAGTAGGCTCTGGATCACTCGATATTAGTATGGGGTCTTGAACGTACAGCATACGAAGCAGGTACCGTAGAGGAAGCAGTAAAAAAAACTCGGTGATAAGCAGAATGGTGCAAAACAGCAGGGAAAAAGGAGGAAATACTGAGAAAAAGAAAGAGAAGGAGAAAAAAAAAGGAAAAAAGACCTGTAACAAAAACATGGACTTATAAGACATGCTATTTCTAGGTTACGAGTGAGGCAGGTACATCAACTCATGTCCCCTTTCTAAATATAACCACAATTAGTAATATTTAAGATTGTACTCATTAACATCAAGGCTTACCAGTGGTGTTGGGTGGCCTTTTGGTGATAAAAAAGAAAGAAATGAAAACAACTGGATGTCGGGTTATTCCCAGAACTGACCAAATTAACACCAGTATTACACTTTAAAGGTTTACCAAGTAAACCTATACTCTAAAATTTGGTCTAGGACCCGAAATATCCTCATCAAAACTAGCCAAAATGCTATACAACTTTTCTCGGTGCAACTCTGCAGGAAAATTTAGTTCTTATCAAAACGATTATTTGTTTCTTCTCCCCAAAAAAACGACTGACGAAATGGCGGGAAAGATACAGGAATCTTTAATTAAACACCATGACAAGTGACAAGTCTTCAAAACAATGGAAAGAAAGAATATCAAATTTTAAAATTATGATATTGTGGTATGTTCCAAAAATTTATACTAGTTTAAAAGAGCTTTATTGAGGCAAAACTCTCTTGCAAGGAAGGTCGAGTCAAACCTAACCTCACAGTTTGTTACCGTTTAAGTCGAACCCAATATTCAATTTAAATTAAAACTTTCTGTCTCAGAATTATACAGGGTGATTCAAAAATCGATCACGAAACTTAAGGGGGCGATTCTACTTGATAAAATAAGGGTAGAGCTTCATATAATTTTTTTTCAAAATGTCATTCGTTTTCGAGTTACAAGCCGTCCAAGTTCAAGTTTTTATTTTTTGTTTTTTGAATTACTCGCTTACAGGAAAACCGATTTGACTAATATTTGAAAGATAGGCTAAGTCTTCTGCGCTTCATCATTTTAGTAACAATTCACATTGATTGTTTGCCGCTAGAGGGCACTTTACCTACATTGAAAATTGTTTTTTTGTCATAATTTTTTGGTGTTGACAGCTACAGTAGTTTTTGGCATAATTTCTGAAAGACTGATGCCAGGCCTTTAAAAAAGGTGCTCTTTATTTACATCGCTAAACCCAACGGTTTAGACGTAAATCACCCTTAAAAATTAAGTGGTAAATTTACTTTTCTCATTTCATTACCACCAGCTACCAGGTAAATAGCTATCAAAGTATACTAGAGCTGTCAGTTTAACATCAAATAAATTCGCTTTTTAAACTATTTAATTTATAATCTTAAAATAACTAATAATGGCTAATCAGTAAATATTCATATTATGGATTATTGCGATATACATTTAATTGATAAAAATTAATGAAACAGTACTAAACAAACTAAAAAAGATTCTCAAAATGTCCCCCATTTTCTTCAATACATTTCCTAACACTCTTCAAAAAATGTCGCCTAACTCGATGAAAAATTTCTGGTGTTTCTTTAATAATTTGGCACTTTTCGATTATCCTGAAGCGAAGATCCTCGACGTTGATTACTGGAATATCGTACACCAATTGTTTCAAATGACCCCAAAAGAAAAAATCCATAGGATTAAGGTCTGGTGACCTCGCTGCCCATGCCAATGGTCCACTTCGTCCTATCCATCGCTCAGGATACGTTGCATTCAAATACTGTCGGACACGTATACTAAAGTGGGGCGGAGCTCCGTCTTGGAGGATCCACATGTTGGCCCTTACTTCCAATGGCACATCTTCCAGATACAATGGGAGACGATTTTGGATAAAATCTAAGTATACGTCACCAGTTAATGGGCCATCAAAGAAATGAGGACCAATAAGGTAATCTCCTATTATCCCTGCCCACACATTTAGTGAAAATCTACGCTAATGTTTCGTTTCTACCACATTGTTTGGGTTCTCGTAAGCATATGTGTGGATGTTGTGTAGATTTGTTATGCCATCACGAGTGAAACCAGCTTCGTCAGTGAATAATATGACGCCAATTAATCGATTATCGTGTTCATACTTAGCTAGGATCTGATTGCATATTTCCAACCGTCTCGGCCGATCATCGTCATAAAGAGCCTGCACCTTTTTTGAATGAAACGGGTAGAGTTGTTCTTCTCTTAGTATCCTCCATGAACTAGCCTGACAGAGCCGTACTTCATTCCCAATTTTTCTAGTACTAATACCTGGATTATCTTCAATAATTTCAAGCACTCTTTCTTCTTGTTGCACGTTTCTAGCAGTTCTAGGTCTTCCCCTATTTCCATTATAACTTTTAAAGGAACCACATTCCGCAAGCCTCCTGTGCACACTGGAAAATGTTTGAGCATGAGGGATATTTCTTTCCGGATAACTCTCCATATAATATCTTCTTGCCAACTCTGCATTACCATTTGCTTTTCCATAACAAAAATGGATATCACAATATTCGATATTTGAATATTGGTGATTAGCCATTATTAGTTATTTTAAGATTATAAATTAAATAGTTTAAAAAGCGAATTTATTTGATGTTAAACTGACAGCTCTAGTATACTTTGATAGCTATTTACCTGGTAGCTGGTGGTAATGAAATGAGAAAAGTAAATTTACCACTTAATTTTTAAGGGTGATTTACGTCTAAACCGTTGGGTTTAGCGATGTAAATAAAGAGCACCTTTTTTAAAGGCCTGGCATCAGTCTTTCAGAAATTATGCCAAAAACTACTGTAGCTGTCAACACTAAAAAATTATGACAAAAAAACAATTTTCAATGTAGGTAAAGTGCCCTCTAGCGGCAAACAATCAATGTGAATTGTTACTAAAATGATGAAGCGCAGAAGACTTAGCCTATCTTTCAAATATTAGTCAAATCGGTTTTCCTGTAAGCGAGTAATTCAAAAAACAAAAAATAAAAACTTGAACTTGGACGGCTTGTAACTCGAAAACGAATGACATTTTGAAAAAAAATTATATGAAGCTCTACCCTTATTTTGTCAAGTAGAATCACCCCCTTAAGTTTCGTGATCGATTTTTGAATCACCCTGTATATATATATGGAATGGTTCGAAACTCATGCCATTGAAACGGAAACAGTAAAACCGAAAATGTGGTTGAGATATGTCGATGATACCTTCATCGTATGGAAAGGCAATGATCAAGAACTTAATGATTTCTTGAAACATCTAAATAACATTCGGCCTACAATTAAGTTTACTATGGAAAAAGAGGGAAATGATCAATTGCCCTTCTTAGATGTCATGGTGAATCGGTCAAATGAAACTATTAAAACTTCAGTATACAGAAAGCTAACACATACTGGACAATATCTTAATCATAGTTCCAATCATTCTCTTGTGACAAAACGGGGAATTATACGCAACCTCTATAATCGTGCTATATCTATATGCAATAATGCCGATTCATTGAAAAAAGAGATAACAAATATTAAATCCGATTTGCAACAGAATGGTTACTCTTTGAAACAAATTGACGATGTTATAAATAACTTTAGAACAACGAACACTGGACAGCAAGAAACACATTCCTTCTTCACAATTCCGTACATTACGGGAACTTCGGAGAAAATAAGACGAATTGTCAGTAGTTATAATATAAAAACAGCCTTTAAATCAGGAAATACACTTAGAGCTCATTTAAAAAAAACAAAACCAAAAAGTACCGATAAGAAAGAATGTGTTTACAAAGTTCCATGTGAGTGTGGTGAAATGTATATCGGAGAAACTAAACGACCACTAGAAGTTAGAATTAAGGAACATAAAACTCATACACAAAAAGGGGAAACGTCGAGATCAGGTATTGCAGAACACGCCTGGGATAAACAACACCATATAAAATGGTCTGAGGCTGCGGCAATATATATGGAACCCAACATGAAAAAAAGAAAATTTATAGAAACAGCTTACATTAAAAACTATAATGGAATCTTCAGTAAACCGAGTGTTGAGATACCTAATCTTTGGCAACCACTACTTTGTAACATCAAATCATTGAGGTGTGTACAGTGAAGGGAAACTTTGCGCTTCAGTGGACACAGTCCCTATATAGGCTCGTAGTCTTAAGACAAAACATTCAGTTTATACTTGATAACGATTAGAGATACAACCTAATTGAAACGTCGTAAAAATAAATAAAAAATAAAGACAATGCAAGTCCGACAATCTTCAAACAAACGTAGGATATTTAGTGTCTTTACAAGTATAAAAATATGTATTTTTTATTATTTTGTTAAAAACAAAATAAAAAAATAAACAAGATTTGTTGCGTATTGTAATTAGAATTCGTTTCGAAGTAAGGATCAAACAATAAAGGACGTTACAGCGCAAAATTACTTGAGGTGGTTAAAAGTGTTGAAGCCTTGAGGTTGAAGTTTCAAGCTTTTAGGGGCAAATTACAAACTTTCCATGAAAAAATATGACAAAATGGCAAATGTTAAATACTAAAAATCAGAACTTTCATTAAATTTATCAGAATCGCGTATGAATCTTTTGAAAAAAAAGGACAAAAGGTAACTAATATGCATAATTCTCTTTCAAAACTTTGAATTAAAAATGTATAACAATATTCACATAAATTAAGAATGATTTAATTATTAAGAAAAAAGTCAAATTTGCTGATTTCATTGTAAATTTTTCCCTAGTTTATTGTTGCCCACCTTAATCGTGTAAATTGAGATTGTATCCATCCAGTTTCAGAAATATTTCTGAAAACTAATTTGTAGTTGAAAAAAGGACCGCTTCTAGTATGAAATACTGGTTCGAAATGAATAGGGTCAAGTGGACCTACTCCATATTCTGGAAAACCTAGAATAGAATAATAAATTTATAATTCAGGTTAGTTCAAGGGAATGATTTAAATTATTATTGTCTGTTTTATCATTTACGACATTCGAATTTTTTTTTACTGCGATCGTTTCGTAAAGTTCTGGTTTTCCTTTGTGGGTTTCAGGAAAACCAGAATTTTACGAAATGATCGCAATAGAAAAATACGAATGCCGTAAACAATAAAACCGCCATTAATAATCTAAATCAAATATACTTAAATATATTAAAATAAACCAATATAATGGAAATTCTAAAATATACAAAACATTAAATAAGAATAATTCTCTGCTTTCAATTCTTCTAAATTGGATCACGATATTACTTCAATTAAAAGATCCAAACCTTTTATATCTCTTAAAGCACCTAAAACATACACCATCTGGTTTCCACATTTGAGTCAACTTAATGCAGTTATAAGGTTAAAAATATAGTGTCCTCTCTCCCACTTGGACTTATAAAAATACTTTTTTAAAAATTAATATATAAATATAATAAAGTGCTTGATTATAATTGTTATGTTGAAATTAATTTTTTGCTTAAAACAAAAATCTCCGTTCTTAATGTTAAGTTTTTAACCCGTTATTCTATATATAACATTAAAAATGTACATTTTTGTAGAATCCTCCGATACACTCAATTGAAAAAGATTCGAAAGACTCAAAACGTCCTGAAGTAATAAAATATATATAATAAAATTTTTATAAAAAAATTCAATCGACTTCTAAAAGTGCGCTAAAAAAGGAAAAATAACTAGAAATTTTTATATGAAATTGAAATTTTTGAAGTCGGCGCCAAACTAATACCTGATAAAAGGTGATTTGCATAAACAGAATAAAAATACATTATTTGTAACTGCATTCTTACCATAATTTGTATATATTAGTAGTTATTTATTTCATTTAGAAATAATTTGGCTCCGACTTAAAAAATTTCAATTTCATATAAAAATTTCTAATTATTTTTCCCTTTTTAGCGCACTTTTAAAAGTCGGTTCAATTTCTTGATAAAAATTTTATTTTCCGATTTCTAGTTTTGAATTTTTTATGATATTCATAAATTATTTGAACTACGTTCTAATCGAGATTAATGTACTTCTCAGTGACTCCAAGGTGGCAAAAAAGTACCCATTTTATCTAGAATTGTAAATCACCCTAAAATAAACCACTAAAAATTCTTTGATCCTTAGAGTTCTCCAAATACCAATGAAATTGTGTCAAACATATATTTAGTGTGTCATAGTAAATCCACTATCTTCCAATATCGATATTTAAAGAATTTGAGGCGTATTGCATATTGAGTTTGTACACGCCACAAGAACCCCAAAATATCAATTTTAGACAAAACCAGAATATGTAAAATTTTCTGTCTCTCATATTATATCTTATCAACCTAATAGTTGTAAAAAATTAAGTTTATATTCGTAATGCACCACCTCCCAACGCCCTTATACCAAATCTGAAAAAAAGTGAATAAGGTAAAGTTTTCAACCCTCCATATTGGATCCGCCATATTGAATTTCAAAAAAATAATTTTAACGTCTTAATCTAATCTAAATCTTAACCCTTCAAAGCCCCTTAATACAATTTTAGATGAAATCCAGATATTTAAAATTTCTAAACGGTCATTTTGCATCTGACATATTAGATTTTCTTAAAATAATTTTATATTCGATATGTACATCCTAAAAAAACGATTCAGTTCCACATTGGAACAAAATCGAAAAATAAATAATTTTTAGTCAGCTATGTTGCGTTCGCCATATTGAAACCTGAAAAATACTTTTAAATTCATAATTTACACCCTCAAGAACCCCTTATATAAGTTTTGGAAAAAATAGAAAAATGTAAAATTTTTAGAACACCATATTGAATCCGCCAGATTGAGTTTTTCAAAAAATATTTTAATTTCGTAATTAACACTAACAAAAATCCCTCCATACTGACTGTAGACAAAATCAAGAAATGTAGAATCTTTAATTCGCCATCTTAGATCCGCCATATTTATTTTTTTTTTAATAATATTAGATTCATAATGTGCTATCCCAAAAACTCCCTTATATCAATTTTGAATAAAATCGAACAAAATTAATTTTTTATCCACCATATTCGATACGCCATATTGAATTTTTTAAAAATAATTTTAAATTCGTCATGTGCGGCCCCGAAGACTCCCCTGTACCAATTTTGGTGAAAATCGGACAAAATTGATATTTTGTTCCCGATATTGGATCCGCCATATTGATTTTTTTTTAAATAATTTCAGATTCGTTATGTGAGACCCCGAAAACTCCCCAATACCAATTCTGGAGAAAATCGGACAAAATTAATTTTTTCGTCCGCTATATTGGATCCGCCATATTGAATTTCTTAAAAATAATTTTAGATTCGTCATGAGTGACCCCGAAAACTCCCCCGTACCAATTTTGCAGAAAATCGGACAATATCGATTTTTTTGTCTGCCATATTGAATTTTTTAAAAATGTTTTAAATTTGTAATGTGTGACCTCGAGAACTCCCCCAAACCAATTTTGGAGAAAATTGGACAAAATTAAAATTTTGTCCGCCATATTAGATCCGCCATTTTGATTTTTTTTTAATAATTTCAGATTTGTTGGGTACAACCCCGAAAATTTCCCCATACCAATTTTGGAGAAAATCCGACAAAATTAATTTTTTTGGCCGCTATAATGTAAGCGCCATCTTGGATATTATTGCATCAATTTCGACCAAAAAAATATGAGACCACCGCAGAAACTTCCTGAACATAACGTAAGTTTTGTTTCAAGTGTATATAGGTCAAACCTCCAGAAACTTTACAGGTAGAATTAGTTCAAATAGGAACAATTGTAACAGAAGAATGCTTTCTTGAGCTCTCTCCGAACATGTTTTAAATAAGGGTCATATGATGAATTTTAGCAAAACAAAACAACTCTCACAAAAGGCTCTTCCGGGAAATGGTTCAAATAAACAACGAGCCACTTTCCATAAACAAAAGAGGAGACAAAGAAAACCTCAGCTTAATATATAAGTATTTGCTACAACTAGAAAGTAATGACGGTCGGTCCCCCCTAATTCAATTTTTTTAATCAGATACCGTTTAGTCACTGTTCTGATTGTTATTATCACATTTGTGTAACCAGGTGCGGAGTGTGCCTTTTTCGATTTCTCAGTTACATAACAACGGCTATGACAAACCAAATTCACAATCTCTATCATTTATCTTAATTTTATTCAATAACATAATATTTTTCGAATTGTTACCTCCGTCCCCGAAGTGATTACGAACATTTCGACAGTGTATACTTTACCTATTAAAACGGGCTTTTAGGGCCGACTGTCATTTGTCACTGTCATTCATTCTGAAATGGCAGTTCGACATTACAATAAGTAATCGTAGTGTAAAGTACATGTAATGTTGGTTGTAAACAATTGGTATATTTTGGAATAGGCTTGACATGCTCAGTTTTAAAAATTATTTGTTTATAAATGTTTGTAAATTTTAATAATTGAAGTAGGTTGCGTTTTCGCAATGAAGTCGATATTTTCTATGATTTACCAAACGATACTTACCATATTGAAAATATGGACTAATTTCATTTATTTTATCTTTGACGCAGTCATCGAATGATGATGTGCCCAATTTACAATTTCCAAAATGTTGCTCTAAAAAATTAAAATAATTAAATTACATCTAGCTTAGAATTATATAAAAAAATGTTTCTATCGTCCTTAAACCACCACATATATATATATATATATATATATATATATATATATATATATATATATATATATATATATATATTTATTTTCTTGATTCTTGAACCATAGATTATATCATTTTTCTTTATCTTATCTTTTCTTGGGTTTAGGTTCTAAATGTTTTCTCTAATGGATGTATTTAAAGAATTTATTGCTTTGGTTGCCTCTGTAATTGATAAGTTTAAAATATTATATTTGGCTTTCACGATGATATTATTAAATTTATTTTCAAGGTACGTACTTGTAAAACAAAAATGTGAAACATTCAAGTTTAAAAATGTAGGGAATAGATCCAAATGTTTGCATCTTAATAAAAAAATTCTTCTATTTCTTTGAGCGGCAAGCTTAGTGTAAGATTTTGATAGTTCTTTAAGATGCATTACCACGTGCGGCCCATGTGATATTTCTATCTTCTTATACAATGTCATAATGGATGTTTTAGTAGCTGCAGGTCTCACAACCTGATTGGCCGGAACCATCCGGCCAACGAACGCGCCCCACGTACACATGGGACCGTCAGCATCCGAGTCGCAGGCGTCAGTTCGCTCGTAAACGCCGTATAGTGAGCTTTGAAAATGGTCAATGAGATTTCACCGAAGCTGCCTTACAGTCCTGAGAGGGATTCAGCACCTACACGAGATACACGAAAAGCTTTTTATTGTCAACCTTAATTGTGACACTTGTCAAACTAATTCAATTTGCGTCGACGAACTCTCAAAATATATTGACCAAGAAAGCCGATCTGGACCCTTTATATACCGCTTTGGTCGATACCGGAAAATTCCCTAATTCTCTAGAAGGATTTCCATACTACATGGGGTAATCAAGGAATAATCGGGCGATTTCTAGACCTTCTATCATAGGCGTTCTATGTTAAAAATAAGGAAATCGAATTCTCTAAAAAGTTCCAGACCTTCTTTCATAGTCGTCTCCTGAGGAAATTAACAAAGGTAAAATTAGTTAAATAAATTATGAACTCGTAGAAAATATACCTAAAACCCTACAAACTACGAACACAAACAAATACTATGAAATGTACAACGCTATAAAGTTCGTAACAATATATAAATAAATATATATATATATATATATATATATATATATATATATATATATATATATATATATGAAGTAAAATGCGAAACAGTAAATGCAAACTTCGTTCCAACCAAATCCTTTCCGTGTTAGAGGTTGCACAATTGGAACAAATTGCTAAGGAACACAATTTATCCTATTCTACCACCATGGAGATGATGGCCCATCTGTACCACCATACCGAGAAGAAAGTCAAAAGTTACCCTCCCCGCCACAGTGATACGGCAGAGGTACATGTTTCGTCTCTACTAGACTCATCAGGGCACCGACATGCACCCGGCTGTGCAAAGGACAGATCGAAAGGAAGCATGCAAATACTGAATGCGGCTTTCACGGATTCGTCAAAGCCGCATAAACATGTATACGCCATCCGGCGGGAGGTCGGCGAAGCCGCGTTCAGTATTTGCATGCTTCCTTACGATCTGTCCTTTGCACAGCCGGGTTCATGTCGGTACCCTGATGAGTCTAGTAGAGACGAAACATGTACCTCTGCCGTATCACTGTGGCGGGGAGGGTAAGTTTTGACTTTCTTCTCGGTATGGTGGGCCATCCTCTCGATGGTGGTGGAATAGGATAAATTGTGTTCCTTAGCAATTTGTTCCAATTGTGCAACCTCTAACACGGAAAGGATTTGGTTGGAACGAAGTTTGCATTTACTGTTTCGCATTTTACTTCATTCATATACGGAGCTGCATATAGTTGTACGTTTGCTGAATGTGATTTCAGCACTACAACGGCATAATGTGGATATATCCACTGCTATTGCATCTCACACGGAGGGATCCGTGAAAGCCGCATAAACATATATATATATATATATATATATATATATATATATATATATATATATATATATATATATATATATATGGACAAGTTACTGATCATGGTCAAAAATACTACCATTTTTGATGATAAATCATTCTCTCTCGTATGTATTATACCTTTGAACTATTTTTAAATTACTGAAATAAATCAAAATATTTCAAATACTTACTCAAATCAATTTGACAAAATGAATCCTGCACCATTAAATATAGAAATCCAAATCCAAGTATAACTTTTTGAATCATGTTAAATTATCTGGTTTAATTTTCTTTGGATTTTCATTTATTTTTCCTTAGAAATTTTTATTTTGTTTCCATCAGTTATTTTTGCGCAATTATTAACTTTGGCGCTAAAAAATGAGTTATTTACTTTCTACTTAATCATAATCTAGTCTATTAATTTTTTTAAGGGGTCTTTTAGGTTACAATTTTTCAAGAAAAAAAAATTTTATTAATTTTTTTATAGGAAGAAAAGAAATATCATTTTATAATTTTGCACATATATTTATTCGTACTTTAAGTATATAAAAATATTTTTTTTTGGATTTTTTTGTGGGTTTTTTTACCCACAATTTAAAAAAAAACACACCAAAAAATGACGGCAGACGTGATTTCAAGTGACTAAATCGTCTGAAAAGAAAAAAAAATACCAAATTAATCCTTGTTCAAGTGCCCATGATCGGTACCGGAATCACTTTGATCGGTAACAAATTTTCCGATTTTTCGCCTTCAAAAATGGATTTTTTTCAAATGGCCGCCATTTTTTCATTTTGGGATTAAAAAAAAATCATTCCTGTATGGACCATGGGCACTTGAACAAGGATTAATTTGGTATTTTTTTCTTTTCAGCCTATTCAGTCACCTGGAATCACGTCCGCCGTCATTTTCTGGTGTTTTTTTTTTAATTATTATGGGTAAAAAAATCCAAAAAAAATATTTTTATATACTTACAGTACGAATAAATGTATGTGCAAAATTATAAAATGATATTTCCTTTCTTTCTATTAAAAAAAAATGAATAAAAATTTTTTTTTTGAAAAATTGTAACCTAAAAGACCTCTTAAAGGAGGTGTTCTCCAATTTTGACACTTTAATATATTGTAGATTTTTAGCTCAATAACTGTACCTTGGGATTTTATAAACAACCTTTTTTTGTTAAATATTATCATTTTTTGTTTATACCCAATTACCCGGCCATTTTTTGGGGCCCTCGATATTCATAATCAGGGGGTTGAAATACATATAGAAAACTTTAGGGGATGCAGATCTTTTCATGGATAATTTTGCCCAAGCTTAAAATAGTTTTGACATAATAATTATGCTCAAGTCCTTATATTTAATTATAGAGAAAAATCCGTCAATAACCTTCTTAATATATGAGTAGGTGTTTGCTTCACGTTTGTCCAAATTTATGTTTTTGGGATTTGAGAGAGGAATCAAATAATTTTTCTTCATTATGTCCATTACACTTTAAAGTGTCTATTTGTACCGTTGTGATATTTATTTAATTTTTTTACCACTTTTTACTCATAATATTTTCTCGAGTTGTGACGTTTCCTTCAGTTATATACCGTGAGTCCCACGACGAAATTCCCGCTTATTTTAAATGAAAGACACAAATTCTACGCAAAATTATAAACATGTTTTATGTATAATTTCTTATACCCAAGTCTAAATGCTTTGACATATTTTAAGTTTTTTTGTCAAAAATGGCGTCTGCAGGCCTAAATATCAATTTTTCCTATAGGAATGTTTTCTTGATTAATTTGAGATACCAAAAACCAACCCTAAATACCCGGGGAGTCAATAAGTTCTTAGAAAATCCAGGAGATGGCGCGCGAGGCATCGAAATATATATTTTCGCAGCAAGCGCCATTCCTCACTAAAGTTGCTGCTTAAGTTTCAGCCATATTCCTCGAGTCTTTTTGTTATCGTCGATTGAAGTAAACTATTTTTGTGTATTTATAAAAATGGAAAAAACTGAGCTTCGAGCTATGATACACCATTTTTATTTAAAAGTCTTAACACTTGAGGCTCTAACCAAGAAAGATATATGTGCTTTCTGGACTTGTAAACGAGCCTTTGGGAATACATGGAGACTGACACCTAAAGTGCTATTTTGGATATACACTATGGTGATCCGCCCCACGATAACGTACACAGCTGTTGTATGGTGGCGTAGTACAACAAAACGCAAACTCATTCTTCAACTTGACAAAGATCAGAGAATGGCTTGTGTGGGAATATTGTATGCGATGGGGACTGCTCCCACCAGGGCTCTGGAAGTCCTGGTAAATCTGCCTCCTCTTCACTTATACATAGAGCACAAGGGCCTGAAAACTGTTTTTCGTCACAGTTGCCTGCGACATCTTGGGATAGGAACGGGCGGACTGTCTGGGAAAGCGCGGTGGAGAGGTGTCCATCACTCCCCATGCGGACAGACTACATGACGCCGCTTTTAAAACCCAACCCCTCCTTGAAGATATTTCTGCCAAGTAGAGGGAGAATAAAATCTTCCGAAAAATGAATCCTGGTAGTATACTGATGGATCTCGACAAGAGGAAAGAGCTGGAGCCGGAGTATTCGGCAGGAGCACAGGAGTCAGAAAGTACTATCCTCTCGGACAATGTGCGACAATTTTCACAGCGGAAATTTATGCTATTCTGCAGTGAGTCCATCTCTGTGAGAGGGACATAGACAGGAATAGAGTAATAAATATTTGCTCAGACAGTAAAGCTGCAATATTAGCACTGAAGTCCAGTGTCGTGACTTCGCGACTGGTGTGTGAGTCAAGGATGTACTAAATGGTATGACAAGGAAGGGCTGCACAACAGACTCGTATGGGTCCCGAGTCACTAAGGCATACGCGGGAATGAGGAAGTGGACCGTCTGGCAAATTTAGGTTCGGCAACTGAACCGTATGGACCCCAACCAATATTACCTATCCCAATTGTTATTGACAAAAGGAAATTAAAATCGTTGCTGGAAAGCAAATTTACTGAATCGTGGAGGGGACCTCCTGGAATGAGGTGTGCTAAGGAACATATTGCACGGCGTACTAAGGAGCTTCTCTCCTTGGGAAGGAAAGAGTTGAGAATTGCGGTGGGATTGTTGACAGGACATTGTCACCTCAGGGGCCATCTTCATAGAATCGGTATCGAAGGCGACCCGACATGCAGATGATGTTTGGAGGAGGATGCAACTGTTGACTATGTTCTCAAAGAGTGCACAGCACTCAATGGACTGAGACAGAGATATTTCGGAGATACAGTTTTGTTACCGGAAGCAGTTAGGCAAGTTCAACTAACGAGGCTGCTTCGATTCGCAAAGGCGATCGGCCTCGAATAACCAGCAGATATGGTGGGATGTAAAGGGCCCAATGGAGACCCAGGCATCGATGGTCTGGTATCACCACCCCTTTTTCATTTATTCATTCATTCAAGTCTTAACACCAAAAAGAATCAAAGCTGAGTTAGATGCAGTTCATCGCACATCTGCCCCTGTGTTGGCAATTTTTTGCAATTGGATAAGTGAGTTTAAACGTGACCGTACATAAACAAAAAATAATCTCTCTCTCTCTCTCTCTCTCTCTTTTTCTTGAATTGATGTACGACCACGATTAAATTCAGCACCCCATTTTTTTACTGTTGAAAACGAAGAAGAAGAATCCTTTAAAGTAAAATCTAACTCATTTTTAATGTCCGTAGGAGTTAAGCCCTTTAAAACAAAGTACTTTATAACCGCCCGAACTTCAATTTTATCTCCATCTTTCACACAATATCGAACCTTATGTGTTATAGGTTTGTTCCAACCTGCGTCAGAAACAGTTTCTGACCGTCAGGATTCTGCGCTTTAACTTAAACATATTGTGTAATAAGGTAATGCGCCGAATCCTGACGGTCAGAAACTGTTTCTGATGCGGGTTGGAACAAGCCTTATGATTAATGAATGTCAAAAACAACCTGTATTACAGTTTATTTAACATTTGAACTTAATTATATTACTAAGTTACAAAGGGGGCCCCATTGAGATTTTGCGGGGTGTCCCCGAGCTTTCAGCTACGCCACTGCTTGGGTCTAGGATTTTTAACATGAAATGTGTCTTTAATTTTGCGTAGAATCTAAAATTGAGATAGTATATAGGGTATTTTATTTAAAAAAAAAAAAGCAAGAAAGCATTAACTTCTATTATAAGCAGAAGTGCCACCATCTTGAAAAGATTTTAGCCGAATTGCCTCCAACGACTTTAGTAAATTGCTAAATTTAAAAACCTATTTTACGAGAAATCGATCGAGGCATTTCGTCGTGAGATATCCTGTATTAGTAGTAGGGAAAACACCAATTAACCTAGAGTAAATTTAAAAGTAATTACTTCAATCACAAACATCAGTATGACCCAGTTATTATTTTTTTTTACTTCTTTTTTTGAAATCGGTGTAGTTCTTTTTTTTTGGAAAAATTAATTTATCAATGAATTAGATTTTTTACAAATAATAGATTTTTAGGCATTTTTAGAAAGTACTTACATCACTTCATAAGTGGAGGAACTAATTGTAACAATACTTTTGAGATAATTAACAAGCCACTAAAAACTTTTATTACAGAAATACAGTGTTTATATAACTACCTGTAGATAGTAATCTAATTTGGAGATACGCAAAAATAAGTGGTTTCAACAAGCTGCTAGCCCACTAATTTATGCTCAAAACGTTAGGGAATACTTGAATAACCAGTTTCAGAAAAAATAGATGAAAAAACAGAAACTAGATTGACATTGTGAAAAGATACGATTCGTTATATAAGAAATGTTATACAGTCAATTCGTCTAAAAGAAGTTGAAACTGCTATATTTTCCACACGGCAAAAACTCGGCAGTTGCCTAGATAGCAATGGATGCCATTATAAATATCTACTAAACCAAAATATTGATTTCTCGGGGAATTACCCTCCATATAGGGGCTATTTCAATCCACATCCTGGAATATCTTCTAAAATAAGCAAATTCGATAAAATTGTGATAGATAAAAGTTATAGGATTCAGACTGATTCTGAGGGTAGCCTTGATTTGAACTTTGAAAATAACACCAGCCAAGAGCTCAAAAACTAAAGACATGTGAGGAAAAACAAAGGTTGTAGGCATTTCAAAGCAATATTTAAGTTGACCATGAGAGTGATCCTTGTGATCGTTTCAAGTTCAAGTTGAATATTTTGAATGGTAACACATATAATACTTATATGGCTAAACATGAAATTTTCCGTATAGTCCATCTCTGCAATGGACATTGGATCCTATAATATTTATACGGTTGAACGTGAAATCTTAATAAACAGCTCGTTTAGTAAAAAGTGATCTAAGAAAATTCGTTTACATAATAAACTAGTCATAAACCTCATAAAAAAGTTAAGTTGTAATTTAAAATAAAATAGAATAAAATCTTGGCTAAGCGGACGTGAAATTTGTCAACCCACATCATTCTCTTGTTAAAAAGTGCGGAGCACTCCAAAGTATGAAACAACTCCGGGTCCGAAAGATGGCGACAGTACTGTTTCGTTCTAATATGGGACTCGTCAGGCCACCGCATTTGGTTCAAACCATCATCTCGCCTTTGCATCCTATAAAGCTGAATTTAAAATCAAAAACAGCAAATAAGACGACAAAGACGACATTTCGATGGTTCACTTGATAACACAAGAACCACACAAATTAACAAAGTTTTTAAAAACCGCCATGTGGTGGCGCGACAGTGAATTAAAACAAAAATATATACAATCGAGTAAACGAAACGCGCCACCCAAAGGATAGGGGTCGCATTATTCGGGCAACCAGGCTTACTGCTGATTTTAGCAGCCAAAGCCACGTGTCGCACTAAACAATCCTCCCATGAGAGCACCAAGCCAAACAAGTAAATAAATATATAGAAAAGTTTTTGTCCTTGCGGCTGTGCGGATATGACACAACACATAAACTGGTTTGTTTTGTATGTATGTTCGATTGACGAAACTTGGTCGAAAAAGGAATAGATACTTGTGATAAATTAAAGACTCAAGAAATAATTGAGCTCCCTACTGTTGAAAATCTCCGAATAAACTTAAGGAAAAATATCTCCAAACAAAACTAACTGTCAGCAGGGTTCAATAAGAACAAGGGTTTGTTTCTGCTGTAAGGATAATCCTCACAATCCGGCCAATTACAGAAAAATATCTATCTTCTTCTTCTTCAAGCGCCATATCAGGTCCCCCTGACGTTGGCAATTACATTGGCAAGTCTTTCACGGTCCTGCGTTAGCTGGAACAGTTCCCCTGCGCTACGTATACCTGTCCATTCACGAATATTCCTGAACCAGGAAGCTTGTCTCTTTCCTACCCCTCTATGTCCATCTACTTTACCCATCATGATTAGTTAAAGAATTCTATATCGCTCCCCTCTGAATATATATCCAAGATATGAGATTTTTATACACTTCACAGTGTTCAATAGTAGACGAGTTGTGTTGGCCCTATTGAGTACCATTTCGAGAGCCTCCAACCGATTAATCGTGGCAACCTTAATTGCCAGTAACACTGGCCAAATGTATGATCTTATCATTCTCTGTCGTAGTTTTAGGTTGAGGTTATCATTGCAGAGAAGTGGTTTCATTTTTTGAAAAGTTGCTCTAGCAGTCTCTATTCTACACCTTATCTCTTTATCTGGGTTTAGATTTTCGGTGATATAACATCCAAGATATTTAAAATGAGTCACCCTGTCTATACTTTTTCCTTCTATTTGTATTGAAGCGTTAAGATGAAGTTGTCTACTAAAGACCATAAATTTTGTCTTTCTGTTATTTATGTTGAGCCCCATTTCTTGACCCTCAGTGTTAACACAGTCTAATAGATGTTGCAGGTCTTGTAGTTTGTCGCTTAGGATAACAGTGTCGTCAGCATATCGTATTGTATTTATATATTCTCCATTGATTTGTACTCCCATTCGTTGTCCTTGAGTAGCCCATTTAAAGTTTTTATCTGAATATATATTAAAATGCAGTGGAGATAGTATGCAACCCTGTCTGACGCCTCGTAGAATTTTACTTTCTTCTGTAAGTTTTCCATTTAGCCTTACTGTTGCTTTCTGCCGCAAATATAGATTTTTAATAATTCTTACGTCTCTGCTGTCTACCCCTACGTTACTTAAAATGTCTATAAGTTTTCTGTGCTGTACTCTGTCGAAGACCTTCTCGTAATCGACAAAACATACGAATACATCCTTGTGTTGGTCCCGGCATTTTTGCAGAAGTATATTTAGAGCGAATAAAGCCTCTCTAGTACCTAAGGCGTTTCTAAATCCGAATTGGGTTTCATCTAAATCTGATTCGCATTTAGATCTTATCCTGCTGTGGATGATTCTGAGAAAGACCTTCAAAGTGTGGCTCATTAGACTTATTAGTCTGTACTCACTGCATCGCTTTGCTCGCTGTTTTTTTGGGATTGGGACGAATACAGACTTCAGCCAATATTCCGGTATATCTCCAGTCGCGTAAACGGTATTAAACAGTTTGACCAATATTCCTATATTTTCCTCATGGATCATTTGTAACAGCTCGGTTGGGACATTATCAGGCCCGGTGGCTTTCCTGGTTTTTGCAGATCTTATGGCAGATAGAACTTCACTGTTTAGAATTTCCGGTCCCATGTCTATATTAACGTCTATATTAGCGAGATCATCGGAGTTGTGTTCATTCGGTCTGTCATCATCAAATAATTCTTTTATATATTTAATTTAACCCATGTTTTAAAAATTTCTTTTTCGTCCAAGATAATTTTATCATCAGGGTCCACAAGGGTATTAGTGGTATTCTTATTATAAAACCTGCTATTTCTCTGACCTTTTTGTACATGTTGAATGTGTCATGTTTCCTTTCTAGATCTTCCATTTCGATACACTTGTCTCTCATCCAGTTCTCTTTGGCTATCCGAATTTTTTGTTTAATTTCTCTTTGTCTTCTTTTATATTCCACTCGATTTGCTTTCGACTGTCTCCTTTGTTCCATGAGGTCCAATATTTCTGCTATCATCCATTTCTATTTTTTCGGTTTGTTCTTCCGTACAGTATTTTCAGTTATTAGTTTGTTGGTTAGTTCCTTAAACGATTTCCAAATTTCTTCTACGTTGTCGTCAGTTCTTGTGTTCTTTATGTAGTTGTTCAGATCTTTTGTAAGCAGTTCTTTATCGGTTTCTGCTATCTCAAATCCACTGTATTGACTATTACTTTTTATTATTTTAGGTTTTAGGTTAGACAGCCCTGGATATTTCATTTTTCCCGTACCACCTATATCTAGGAGGCGTTCTCCTATCCGCCACCTGAGGAGGCTCCCAATCGGGGACCAACAACCCCGCACGGGCCAATATCTATACTGAGTGTTTTTTCTAAAGTTTTTGAAAAAATAATATACGAAAATTTGACAAATTTTTTTAACCAGAATTCAATTATTACTCATTGCCAACATGGTTTCAGACAGAACAAATCCATCGAGACAGCATGCTGTGATTTACTTAATTTTGTATATACAGAACTCGACAGGGGCAACTATGTGATGTGTCTAATGTTTGACTTAACAAGTGCGTTTGATACTGTGAGTAGAGAGTTCTTATTGAGAAAGCTCTTTGCTTCGGGTATAAGAGGAAATATCCTAAAACTCATCGACTCGTATATGTCTGATAGGAGTATGTTTGTTCGATACCAAAAAAAATCGGATTGCAAAAAAGTCGCCTTATATATATATATATATATATATATATATATATATATATATATATATATATATATATATATATATATATATATATATATATATATATATATATAATAAAATAGAATCAAATATTGGCGAAGTGGACGTGAAAATTTGTCAATCTACATGATTCTCGTGTTAAAAAGTGAGGAGCACTCCAAAATACAGAAAAACTCCGGGTCCAACAGATGGCGACAGCACTGTTTCGTCCTAATATGGGACTCGTCAGGCTACTGCATTCGGTACAAACCATCATCTCGCCTTTGCATCCTATAAAGCTGAGTTTAGAACCAAAAACAGCAAACAAGACGACAAAGGCGACATCTCGATGGTCCACTTGATAACACAAGAACCACACAGATTAACAAAGTTTGTAAATAACCGCCATATGGTGGCGCGACGGTGAATTAAAACAGAAATATGTAAAATCGAGTACACGAAATGCGGCTTTGGCTGCTGAAATGAGCAGAAGGCTTGGATGCCAGTACCGAAAAATGCGACCCCTAGCCTTTGAGCAACGCGTTTCGTGTACTCGATTTTACATATTTCTGTTTTAATTCACCGTCGCGCCACCATATGGCGCTTATTTACAAACTTTGTTAATCTGTGTGGTTCTTGTATTATCAAGTGGACCATCGAGATGTCGCCTTTGTCGTCTTGTTTGCTGTTTTTTGATTTTAAACTCAGCTTTATAGGATGCAAAGGCGAGATGATGGTTTGTACCGAATGCGGTGGCCTGACGAATCCCATATTAGGACGAAACAGCGCTGTCGCCATCTGTCGAACCCGGAGTTTTTCCATATTTTTTAACACGAGAATCATGTAGATTGACAAATTTTCACGTCCGCTTCGCTAATAATTGATTCTATTTTATTTTAAATTACACGGACAAAAACTTATCTATTTATTTATATATATATATATATATATATATATATATATATATATATATATATATATATATATATATATATATATTTGTACGGTATATGTATTTGTATACGGTTGACGAAGCTTGGTCGACAAAGGAATAAATACTTGTGATAAATTAAAGACTCAAAAATAATTGAGGTCCCTGTTATCTGAAATCTCCGAATAAACTTAAGGAAAAATATCCCCAAACGAAACTAACTGTCAAAAGCGTTCAACATGATCAACGGTTTATTTCTGGATTAAATTTTCTTGTATAATATATTTAATTTACGATAAGAGAAAAGTTTCAGAGGATAGTGTTATTTTAGGGAAAAATCAAATTCAATTTGGATTAGAATTTTCTATCTGGTAACTCTGTAACAAGCCGCTCCTGCAGTTGACTTAGATCTTGCAGATTTTAAATATCGATAATTTTTGCGATCGGAAGTTATTTGAACATATTACTGTTAAGAAACATCGTGCAGTCATAAAAATGGTGGCGAAAAGTCGAGACGAAGATGATCGTGTTAGATATTTCTTCGACTACCCCCGTATTATAATAAAAAAAATAAATATTTTGAAGCCATGAAATTAACCAAATTTAATTATTTTTATTAACAACCCTTTTTGGCCGTTGTCTGTTTTACTCGCTGTAATTCTTAGGACAGAGAAAATTTGGATTCAACGTAAATCATGTCTCTATTTAAAAACAAAGTCAAATAAGAAAACATCAAACATAGTTTAAAATCGATCGATTTTTGGTTTATTCTTATAAATACACAGATCTTAAGAATCAAACATACAATCCTGTCTAATGTTGAAAAACACTTTCAAATGGAAAATATTGAAAATATTTGTTCAAAAGTTCTGTTAAAGCCTTGCTGCCCATGTCGTTTGGAATTAAGTCCTGAAGAATGGAGTCAGATGGTCTGGGGTTATTGTTGGTCCAGTCCAACATATTTTCTAAAAATAACAAAAATAAATTCAAACATCGAAATGGAATACTAATCGGCTTTAATTTCTAAGTTTTACAGCTGTCGATGCCATCGTATTACCGGAATATGGTTTTCTTTTTTATGGTCCAGTTAAAGAGTTTTGTGATCTAACCAGAGCATTTGATTGCGTTAGTTACACTATAATATATGGGTTATTCACCCTCTATGGCACGAAATATTGCCGCCAAAATACATGACTTTCAAAAAGTTTTATTTTTGGGATGTATGGGGATCTAATATAGTTACTTTTTAAAATTATTTTTATATTATCCACGGTGTCCCAAAAGCACTGAAAGTATCAAAGTTGTGTTTTTTTAAATTGAACCCCCTGTATATTATTGCATTTTTGGATTCTCCAATCAAAATAAGTGCCCATTTTAATAAGGTTTACGGTAATTAAACCTTAAGGGTTTTTAAATAATTTGAATGTTGACAAAATTTAACCTAATTTTCATGCTTAACATACTTAAGACGTATTTTAGTTATGTACTCAAAATTTACAGTGAAGTGTAACAATAAGTCATATTTTATGTCCCAATTATAATAAATTGGCTATATTATACAGGGTATCCAAAAATTAAAATTAATCAAATAAGAACTCTAAGTGGCTGTAACTTGATTAATTTAAATAGAACGCTATACTTTTTACCTTACCAGAAAATGTACCTATCGAATAGTAGAAGGATGTTCTATAGATAAGTCTTCGCGTTTTCACAGAATACGCCAAATAATCATTTTCTGCACTAATTTGTGTTTTTGAATAAATATTCTAATGTATCTAGTTGCCTATGGCATTTGGAAATGACAGGTAATGGAAAATCTTTACAAATGTTCAAAAACGCGATTTATAGTCGTCCAACAGGCTATAATAGCAATAATGGTAATAATATATTGACGATAGCATAAAACAGAAGCAAAATGTTTATAGTAGATGTTCGAAATGTCGACCATCGATTTCCAAATACTTACATGTTCTTTTTTCGAAACCAGTGCTAAATATGGACAACATTTGCGGGTTCATAGTTTGAAAATCTTATCTTATGCGTATTTTCACATCATGAGGTGTTGTCGAGGGTGCATTGTAGGCAATTCCTTTTATGTATCCCCATAAAAAAAAATATGATGGAGTTAAGTCCAGAGATCTGGGGGACCAATTTTGAAATCAGTCTTTCTCAACATACCTGTTTCGAAAGTTGATATTTAAAAATTGCCGAACCTCGCGATGATAATGAAGCGAAGTTGTTCTAATATTTAAAAGGACATCTTCTAATAACACTGGAAGGTGGTGTAAACGAAAATCGCTAAACATCATACCATTTAAAGGTCCTTCAAAAAAGTAGGGTCCAATTAAGTATGGACCCAGTATTCCTTCCCACACATTAATCGACTACCTATTCTGATTCCTCATAACTCTGTGTTCGTTCGGATTTCAATCAGAATAGTAATGGAAGTTGTGTCTATTCACGAAACCATTGTTATTAAAAGTACATTCATCACTAAACAACACAGTATCAAAAAAATGTTCATTTTCTGCCACTTTATCTAACACCCATAAGCAGAATTCAATTCGGTTGTGAAAATCATTTCCGTGAAACTCTTGACAAAGCTGGATTTTATAAGGATGAAATCTGTATTTTTAAGACTCCTTCAAACACTTGCTTGGTTAATGTTAGTATTTTCGGATATATGATTCTGATTTATATTGGGATTTTCGATCACTGATCCAAGTATAGAAAAATATTTTCTTCATCCTTGGTGACAGGTTTTCTTATAACAAGTTTTTTATAACTGACACTTTGACTTTCCCAAAACTGGTTTAATAGTCTCACAAAAATGGCTGATTTAGGATGGTTTCTTTCAGGAAACCTTTGAGCATAGACTCTAGAAGTCAACAAATAATTTTGGTGACATTCTTCAAGGATAAAAATCATATCAATACACTCTTCGTTTGGATAAATCTTCATTTTGATAAAGCAATAACACAGCAATATTCAAATAATTCAATTCAATAAATGAAGTTTCACAGTAACAAAAAATAATACCTCTATTATAGGATAGGCTTTGTAGACTAAACTGACAGATTAAATCAATTATCTGACGCTTCTAAATGCCATAGGTAATTAGATACATAAGAACATCTATTCAAAAATTACAAAATGGTGCAGAAAACGATTATTTGGCGTATTCTGCGAAAACGCAAAGACTTAGCTATAGAACACCCTTATAGCATGCGATAGATGTTTACAAGGTACATTTTCTGGTAAGGTAAAAGGTATAGCGTTCTATTTAAATTAATCAAGTTATAGCCACTTAGAATTCATACTTTATTAGTTTTAATTTTTGGACACCCTGTATAATATAGCAAGTTTATTATAATTGGGATATAAAATATGATTTATTGTTACACTTCACTGTAAATTTTGAGTACATAACTGAAATACTTCTTAAGTATTTGAAACATGAAAATTAGGTTAGATTTTGATAAAATTTAAATTATTTAAAAACCCTTAAGGTTTAGGTAGTATAAACTTTATTAAAATAAGCACTTATTTTGATCAGAGAATCCAAAAATTCAATAATATACAGGGGGTTCTATTTAAAAAATTTAAAAAAACAAAACTTTGATACTTTTAGAGCTTTTGGGACACCCTGTATAATATGAAAATAATTTTAAAAAGTAACTATATTAGTCCTCCATATATCCCAAAAGTAAAACTTTTTGAAAGTCACGTATTTTGGCCGCAATATTCCGTGCCGTATAGGACGAATCCTACAACTTTTTTTACACTACACAATATCTAAATACAACGAAAGTATAGTAATTAGAATGTGAACTCACAGAATCTATCCATAAATCAATAATAAATCAATAAAATAATCAAACAATACAAAAGTCCAGTCGGGATGCTGATTTTCAAGTCTATTCAGGATGGAAATTCTGTGTATGTATGTTGCTACATCCATTAACTTAGCGATAGAAAACCAAGTACATGTTGGTCATCATCACCGTGCTATTTTAAATGCTATTGCTACTTAAGGCTCGCAAAATGTGACAACAATGTGTTTTAAGTATATAGTCTCTGCCCTGTTAATGAGCGGCAAAATTTTCAATCATTTATAGTTGCTTGAAATATTTATTCCGCGGCTTCGTCGCTTTGGTGACCGGTATTAAATGCGGACAACGAAAGTATAGTAATTAGAATGGGAACTCACAGAATCTATCCATGAATCAATAATAGACCAATAAAATATTCAAACTATACGAGACACCAATCGGGATGTTTATTTTCAAGTCTATTCAGGATGAACATTCAGTGTATGTATGTTGCCAGATCAATTAACTTAGCGATAGAAAACCAAGTACAGGGTGAGTCAACGATTGGATGAAGTAGGTTTGTGCCTTTTCGGTGAAATTAACAAAGAAACTATATTTATTGTTTGATACAGTTTATTTTTACGCAGATTTTAAAAATATTTAGGACTCTACAGGGTGAGCCAAAAAACTAGGACAGCATAAAGTTGTATTTTTTTAAATAGAACACCCTATATACGAATCGTATTTTCGATTTAGCTTATAATTTTAAATCTTTTTTATTAAGGGTTTACTATAACAAAACTTTATAGTTTCTGAGATAATTAAGTTTAAAGAAAAAAAGTCACATTTTCAAGCATCAATTCAATCCTAAATAACGTTTTCAATTTTGTGACAAATATATTCAAATTTGGAATTTAGCAAGGCCAAGGACAAGTTAACATAATTTTTACCTAATATTTGCAATAAAAGCTACAGGGTGTTGAACACATCGGCTGAAATTTGAACAAGTTTAAATGAATAAATATCTTTTTTTTAAATGGTACACCCTGTATATTTTCATGTTATTTAATAGAGTAATAAAAACCCTAAAAGTTTTGTTCAATATATCCTATACCTATTTATAATAGTTTTTGAGATATTTCAGTTTTTCTTATTTTCCATACTTTTTACAGAAATAGTCTTCATTATCATAGTAGCCATGGCAAGAACAATGTAAAAGAACATTTTTCTGTGTGTCAAATTTATAACCGCAATCGCTTCTTTTGGATTTTATGTAGTGTAGTTTGGTTTTTTTTGCATTCATCTTATATTGTAAAATGAATTTTCCAAAGAATGAGTTAATAGATATGATTTATACAATAGGAGAGGCTCAAAAAAATTGCCTTCTTGCTCAAAGAATTTACAAAATGAAGTATCCTGATCGACGCCAGCCTAATACCCATACTTTTCAAAACTTAATGCAAAGATTTGATTCTTCTGGTACTGTTGATTATCCAAAACGTAAAGTGGTCAACAAACCAGTAACTAATGAAGAAAAAGAACTACAAGTATTGTTAAATGTTCAGGAAAATCCTTATATTGGTAGCCGTCAGTTAGCAGCATTATGTGAAACATCACAATCCACCGCCAATCGTACTACCAAGGATTTTGAAAGTCGTGTAAACTTTTGTCGTACAATAAATGCGGAGATTCAATTAAATCCAAATTTATTATGCAAGGTAATGTTTAGTGATGAAGCTACTTTTAGAAGTAACGGTGCCGTAAATAAACGGGACATGCATTATTATGCCACAGAAAACCCATTTTGGATTAGAGAGGTGCAACATCAAAACCACTGGTCATTAAATGTTTGGTGTGGTATTCATCATAATCGAATTATTGGACCCCACTTTTTTAATGAACCACTAAATGGCCATAGTTACCTGAACTTTCTACAAGAATAACTACCCCAACTGCTTCAAGGTCTCGATAGGGATGAGCTCGACAGTATGTGGTTCCAGCACGATGGTGCGCCTCCGCATTACCATCGTGAAGTTCGTGCGTTTTTGGACCAACGATATCCGCAAAAATGGATTGGACGTGAGGGTTTCATTGAGTGGCCACCAAGGTCTTGCGACATCACCCCATTAGATTTCTTCCTATGGGGTTATATTAAAAATAAGGTGTATGTTAATCCACCAGCAACAGTAGAAGATATGCGAAACAGGATTAGGGATACCTGTAGAACAATAACGCCACTAATTTTGTCCAGGGTCCGAGAAAATCTGCAAAAAAGACTAAATTTGTGCATTGCACAAGAGGGTCGTTTATTCGAACACTTATTAAAAATAAATAATTAATCTCAGTATTTAATAGGTAATTTTTTTGTTTCAATTTAGTATAAAAGTAAATATGTATTTGCCTTTTCGTTATTGTTGTGTTAATTTTTTCACATTATGTTTAATTAAACTATTGCCGTTGTAATATAACGAATAATGTATTTCATCATATTTAACCACATTCTGTTTGTTTCTGTAGTTTCTTTTTATTATTTTACATGGCTACTATGATAATGAAGACTATTTCTATGAAAAAGTATGGAAAATAAGAAAAACTGAAATATCTCAAAAACTATTATAAATAGGTATAGGATATATTGAACAAAACTTTTAGGGTTTTTATTACTCTATTAAATAACATGAAAATATACAGGGTGTACCATTAAAAAAAAAAGATATTTATTCATTTAAACTTGTTCAAATTTGAGCCGATATGTTCAACACCCTGTAGTTTTTATTGCAAATATTAGGTAAAAATTATGTTAACTTGTCCTTGGCCTTGCTAAATTCCAAATTTGAATATATTTGTCACAAAATTGAAAACGTTATTTAGGATTGAATTGATGCTTGAAAATGTGACTTTTTTTCTTTAAACTTAATTATCTCAGAAACTATAAAGTTTTGTTATAGTAAACCCTTAATAAAAAAGATTTAAAATTATAAGCTAAATCGAAAATACGATTCGTATATAGGGTGTTCTATTTAAAAAAATACAACTTTATGCTGTCCTAGTTTTTTTGGCTCACCCTGTAGAGTCCTAAATATTTTTAAAATCTGCGTAAAAATAAACTGTATCAAACAATAAATATAGTTTCTTTGTTAATTTCACCGAAAAGGCACAAACCTACTTCATCCAATCGTTGACTCACCCTGTACATGTTGGTCATCATCACCGTGCTATATTAAATGCTATTGCTATTTAAGGCCCGCGAAATATGACAACAATGTGTTTTAATCTTTTAGTCTCTACTCTGTTAATGAGCGGCAAAATTTTCAACCATTTATGGTTGCATGAAATTTCGTGGCTTCGTTGCTTTGGAGACCTGAATGAAATGTGGACTTTAATGATCGATATTAAATTATGGACTTTAGTTATAATTTTTCTCACCTATGTTATTACCATTGTTGACATATAATTTATGTAAGTATAATTTTAAAATATTTAAATAACGATAATCTAAAGTTCATAAGTAAAATTTAAAAGTAAAAAATACATAGATCCAACAAAAAGTGGATAATAAGGTGTTGATTTAACGGCGGCAGTGTGATGGCGTCACGAATTAGCGCTGTTCCTTTGTATCTAGAAATTGTTACTAGTATTCATGTGGACAAGAACATTTTATGGTTTTATTTGATTCTATTATTAAAACTTTTAAAGGAAAAAATAAATTCAAGATATCATACTAAATATGATATCTCTATTTATTTATAACCTACCTACAATTATCTCTCCATCAATATGCAACTCGAGCCTTCTGCATTTTTGAGGACTCCACTTAACTTTAATTGACGGTCTCAATACATATCTGCCACTTATATCTTTTTGAGGCTTCCTGCTGATACTCAGTGTTTGAACAAAGTCAAGAAGTACTAAACTAAAATATCCAGATCTCCTTATTTTGTAACCAAAAAAAGTTGCCTCAATTTCATAATAGGCGTTTACACGTTTATCGGGGAAATAATGGGTCAACTCAACAAGCTCTTTTGATAAATCACTCCTAAAATAAACAAATACAGTGTAAAAATTTTTAGCAGATGTTTACACCATTTGTTGAGACAATACGCCGTTTATATTTCAGGAACTAGCAACACTGGTGGTGCCATCTAATGTATCCATTGTAAAGCTTTATATTTTGGACAGTATACTTATTCAAGGGGCAGACCCAAGTGAGGTGATTGCCTCTCCAAGAGCTTTCAATTCCAAAAAAAATAGATTCACCTACCTGCAACCCTAGGAACATGAATCAGACTGACCCCCCCCCCTTGGGAACATACAATTAAATCTGTCAACTCTTATCTCGATAACTAGTAGCGTCACCTATAACTTTAATTATATAAATCGATAGGTTTTTCAATTATCTAAAACTTTTGTATTAAACACAATTTTTGACCGTCATTTTGTTAGCAGGAAGTTACCAATCTTACCATTAATGAATATTTTAAAAGATGCTAAAATAAACACTTTACAATAATGAAATCGCAGATCGCATTTTTTCCCGACCAAACTCTAATTTCCATGGTTCAAACCAAATGTTATTGGAGATCATATGACTATGCTTCAGTTAATTTATTCGCTGGTTCATTTCAAGTAGCCTCCGACTGCCTTATCTTTTGTTTATTCAAGAGATTTAATGATTGTTGTGAATGTTTAGTTCCTTATTTGTTATGTATTTATATTATTTAGTTTTTAGGAAAAAAGCTAAATGAGAAAATTCGTTGAGGCTAAGTTTCACAATGTGTGTTCACCGAAAGGTTGAGAGGAAAACGTTGGTTATTTACCGGAAATTAACCCTGGGTTAAGTTTACCACTGGATAATCTTGTAATTACTTGTTTAACTAAAGAAGCATAACCTTAATACCTCATTATTTGTTTGCTCATTTTATTTATCAATGGTTTATTTACTTATATTATTTGGCTTCTCTATCAAAACTGTAAGAACAAAATTTAAAAACTCAGATTTGCTTGTTAATATAAAGGATGTTTTTTATAGAGGTATAGAACTTTTAAATGGAATAAAACAAAGATGAATTTTTTAAATTGACATGAAATTTACTTTATTCGAAAGATAACCTTCTGGCATTATAATTTAAATATGACTTCTGGCATTTGTGGCCGTATATCGGCAATAACGCGGTGAATGTTATCCTCCAAGTGATCAATCGTTTCGGGCATATCGGCGTAGACTAGCGACTTCACATATCCCCACAGAAAATAGTCTAGCGGCGTTAAGTCGCACGATCTTGGAGGCCAATTCACGGGTCCGAAACGTGAAACTATGCGGTTACCAAACATTTCCTTCAATAAATCAATTGTGGCACGAGCTGTGTGACATGTTGCGCCGTCTTGTTGAAACCACAGCTCCTGCACAACATGGTTGTTCAATTGATGAACGAAAAAGTCAGTAATCATGGCTCTATAGCGGTCACCATTGACTGTAACGTTCTGACCAGCATCGTTTTCAAAGAAGTACGGACCAATGATTCCACCAGCCCATAAAGCACACCAAACAGTCAGTTTTTCTGGATGTAACGATGTCTCAACATACACTTGAGGATTATCATCACTCCAAATACGGCAGTTTTGTTTATTGACGTATCCATTCAAACAAAAGTGAGCTTCATCGCTTAACAAAATTCGCTTATGAAAATCGGGATCAACGGCAATCTTGTTTTGAAGAAAAAGACGGGTTTTGTATTTCAGTGTATAATTTAATTAAAATCGGCCAAGCGCTTTCGGTCTAACAGACCATCCTCAGGGCTCAGACCTCGTCAAAGGGCACACCTTAACCCTGCCAGTTTGAGAGCAGTCTCCAGCCGTAGCCTCCACACAGAACAAATTGTACACAATTAAAAAACCTTTAAAAAACCTTGTCACAAATTAAAATTAAAACAAAACATTCAACATACTAGTACATTAACACCGTTAAAACAATAAACCTCTTTAATAAAAATCCATGGATTTTTATTAAAGAGGTTTATTGTTTTAACGGTGTTAATGTACTAGTATGTTGAATGTTTTGTTTTAATTTTAATTTGTGACAAGGTTTTTTAAAGGTTTTTTAATTGTGTACAATTTGTTCTGTGTAGAGGCTACGGCTGGAGACTGCTCTCAAACTGGCAGGGTTAAGGTGTGCCCTTTGACGAGGTCTGAGCCCTGAGGATGGTCTGTTAGACCGAAAGCGCTTGGCCGATTTTAATTAAATTATACACTGAAATACAAAACCCGTCTTTTTCTTGATTTCTTCGGTGTACAACCTGTTAATAACTTAATCTTGTTTTGGGCCCATTCACCGAATCTACGACTTGCTAGGTGATCGTGTGGCTTCAATTCTTGCATGAGTTGGATTTTGTAAGCACGCAAACCAAGATCTTTTCGTAAAATCTTCCATAAAGTGAATGGACACATATCCAATTCCTGTGCCCGATGGCGGATAGACTGATTCGGGTCTTCTTCTACGCTACGCTCTACAGCAGCAATGACTTCTTCTGTACGCACTGTACGACGTCTCTGTGGATGCGTATTATCATTTAGATTAAACGTGGTGCGAAAACGTTCCATAGTTAATCGAATTAATTGCTCTGATGGACGATTATGTTGACCGTAAAATGGACGTAGTGCGCGATACGTATTTCGAACAGAACCATGATTTTCAAAATAAATTTGCACAATTTGGAAGCGTTGTTCAGGCGTCAGTCTATTCATGTTGAAATGCCAAACCAAACTAAACATAAATCACTTGACAGCTGACAAAATGGCAGCCAGTTAAAAAAGTGTTGCCAACTTAAAGTTCTATACCTCTATAAAAAAACACCCATTATAAGACGTCGCTGGATTGATATGACAAAAATTTTAATTTCTTCCTTAGAAAGAGTTATTATGAAAGTTAATTATACACAGGTTTATAAATCTTTTGACTTTAGGAATTTAGTTTGAACAGCAGTAAAAACTTTGTACTAGGAAGCATAATTGGAAATTACGCAAGACCACAAATTAAAAAAAAAAATTACCAAAACGAACTCATGTCTTTTATGAGTATTTTTGACCGCTGGCTATGAATCCGTTGAGTGTTTACTTCCAGTACGTCAGGATATTCCGTCAATCGCAAAAAAGGATTGAAAATCAATTTTGTCGCATGCAAAAATCTGATTCTTGTCGATGATATGAATTATCATTATCACCGACAAGAACCACATAGTTAAAGACATTACGGTATTAAACAGGTTTGCTACCAATAGCGATCATAGAATGGTACGAGGTGAAATAGAAATATGTTTAAAAAAGGAGAGGTATAGGATGATCAAGAAGAAGAACAAAGGGAGACCATGGATGAAACCATCAGATTTAGATGGTTTTCAGCAGTGTATTGCCGACCAAATTAGTAGCCCTGAAGCAGTCACTTATTTTCTATGATTTTTTTGAAAAAAGATAACTAATATGCATAATTCTCTTTCAAAACTTTGAATTAGAAATGTAGAAAAATATTCACATAAAAAAAGAATAGTCTATTGTTCAAGATTCAACTTAAGAACCTGAAATTATTTCATGTAAAATAAATCTTTTGATTTAAATAATTTGTTGCCCACCTTAATCGTGTAAATTGAGATTGTATCCATCCAGTTTCGGTACCATTTCTGAAAACTATGTTGTAGTTGAAAAAAAGACCGCTTTTTATCTGGATTACTTGTTCGAAATAAATAGGATCAAGTGGACCTACTCCATATTCTGGAAAACCTAGAGTAGAATAATAAATTTATAGTTACAGAATTTTTATGAAACAATAACGAATTATAAATGCACGAAAAATTCATTAAAATTTTTTGAATTATTTTGTTAATCTCTATTATTATTATTTTTAAGCTAAACCCGAGTCATATGTTCTAACCTAAACTTAACAATAAAACATAAAAAATTAAAATAATAATAAATTGACTGATGACTAAGAAGACTCAACATCGCCGCAGTTGAGGGATCATGAACTGATTTCTCATCACCAACAGAACCAAGAGAAGCTTCAAGCCTGGTTACAGCAGTCCCTGCAGAGACGACACCCAAATAAGGTCAACCGGTAAAACATCGATAAATAGACATCGAAATACTGGTTGACGTCAGGGGGCTTCCTACTGACTATCCAAGATAGAGTGATCTCCACAAGAAACTATCTGCAATACATAATCATATATATATATATATATATATATATATATATATATATATATATATATATATATATATATATATATATATATATATATGTAATCGAAGGTTTTCGAACACATAAACAGTATACATCCCAAAATTAAATTCACCATGGAGACAGAACAGGAAAGAGAACTACCGTTTCTCGATATCCTACTGAAAAGAAAAGAGGATGGCTTGCTTTCGCACACTGTCTACAGAAAGCCCACTCACACCAACAGGTACCTCAACACCGATTCACATCACCACCCCGCCCAATTATTTGCAGTAGTGAAATCACTTGCGGTTCGATCGCAGTCCCTTACAGATCCAGAAAATTATCACAAAGAGATGAACATACTGCAGGAAGCCCTAACAAAGAACGGTTATAAAAAAGAACATATAGACAAGGTTCTAAAAAACAAACACTTGGCCCCAAAAAATCGCGAAAACCAAGAGAATAGCTCCAAGGCTTTTGTTCCTTATGTAAGAGGCACCACAGACAATATCGCAAGAATTCTCAGGAGACACAACATTGAAACCATTTTCACCACAGACCGTAAAGTAAAAGATCTCTTGCCAACACCTAAAGAAAGAATCCCTCTAGAAAACCAGGGAGTGTACGAAATTCCATGTGGAGAGTGCAGCTCATCTTACGTAGGCCAAACCAACCGTAAAATGAGCGCCAGAAGAGACGAACATATAAACGCTGTCAAGCAAAAAACAACTTCTTCTGCTCTGGCCCAACACTGGTTAAACACAGGACATAAGATAAATTTCTCGGGAACAAAAATGCTATCGAGATGTGAAAACCTGTCCACAAGGGTTATAAGGGAGGCTATTGAAATTGCAAAGAGGCCCAACAACTTAAATAGCAGAGATGATAGCCAACGTGTGCCTAATACTTGGAAAAATCTGCTTACAAAACATCAACCAGTACCACTTAGTAACGAAAGAGATTACAACTCGGCAACGCAACCACAAACACTGGCAACAGGGCCGATGACGCGCAGCAGGTCACGCCACCTGGTTCGGAACCATTCGGAAAACGAACACGTCCAACGCGCACACGGTACCGATAACACCGGAGTCGCAGGCGTCAGTTCGCTCGCAGACGCCATACAGCGAGCTTTGAAAATGGTGAATGAGATTTCACCGAAACGTCAGCTGCCTTACAGTCCTGAAAGGGACTCAGCACATACACGGGATGCCCGAAAACCTTCGATTACACATCACACCCGTGAGAATATCCGACATAACATATATATATATATATATATATATATATATATATATATATATATATATATATATATATATATATGTAGTGTCTCGTAGGTTTTATGGATGGGGAATGTGCACTGGTATTTTCCAATTTTTCAATCCGTTCGTCAATAGAAAAATCTTCACGATGTTTCGCTAACATCTCAACTACCATTTTCAAGTGAGCGTGCTGGTCCTATGCCGGTCTTTTTATAGTTTGGCGCTTGCGCAGGTTATACCTTGGTTCTGCTTGGTTGGTTTCTTCGCTTCTCTAGGTATGTGCCTCTTCTCAGAACGCTGTCATCATCCTACCAGCATTCAAAGAGAACGCCACTGTAGTCATGAACACAGAAGAATACAAAACCAAGATGACAGAAATTCTTCAGAACCACACCTACAAGAAAGTCACAAGAGATCCAATTACATACCTCGAAAAAACGACAAAAATCATAATTAAAACCGCCAAACTAGGAGACTTAACAACTGGAAAAATACCTGGCACCAAATATGCACCGGATTACCTGGTTAGCATACTTCAAGGGTTAAAACGGCAAAAAAAAATGGCATTCTTGCTCCCCTCCACAGTGATACGGCAGAGGTACATGTTTCGTCTCTACTAGACTTATCAGGCTACTGCCGTATCACTGTGGCGGGGAGGGTAAGTTTTGACTTTTTTCTTGGTATAGTGGTACAGGTGGGCCATCATCTCGATGGTGGTGGAATGGGATGGATTGTGTTTTATCGCAATTTATTCAAACTGTGCAACCTCTAACACGAAAAGGATATGTTTGCAACGATGTTTGCATTTACTGATCGCAATTTACTTCACTTATACACGGAGTTGCATATACGTTTGCTGAATGTGATTTTAGCACTACAACGGCATAATGTGGATATATCCACTGTTACTGCATCTCACATGGAGGAATCCGTGAAGTTGTTGTTGAGAGTTGTTTTCTTTTGCTAAAATTTTCGGTCTCTCACAGTTCGTCATATGACCCTTATTTAAAACATGCTCGAAGAGAGCACAGGAAAGCATTCCTCTGTTATAATCACTTCTATGGGAAATAATTCTACCTGAAAGGTTTCTGGAGATTTGACCTATACACACTTGGTCACAATTAAGACGTGAAATCTTATAAACAATGAAAGAAAACTGTAAAATTGTTTATAAAATTTCACATTCTTAATTATGACATATATATATAAATTTTAGCAAAGAAAACAACTCTCCCAAAAGACTCTTCCTAGCAATAGTTCACATAAACAACGACCCACTTTCCATGTACAAAAGAGAGGACATAGAAAACCTCAGCTTAATTACTTGCTACAACCAGAAAGTAATGACGGTCGGTCCCCATAATTCAATCTTTTTAGTCTGATACCGTTTAGTCACTGTTCTGATTGTTATTATCACATTTATCTAACCTAGTGCGGAGTATGCTTTTTTTGATTTCTCAATTACATTACACCTCAACAGTTACGACAAACTTAATTCACAACCTCTATCTTTTATCTACATTTGATACAATAACATAATCGTTTTTGGAACCGTTACCTTCGCCCCCGGAGTAATTACCAGCATTTAGGCAGGGTATACTTTAAATATTGAAACGGGCTTTTAGCACCGACTGTCATTTGTCACTTTCATTCATTCTCAAATGGCCGTTCGACAGCGGCCACGTGCTAGCAATTATATTATGCCTTTTAGAATATCTATTTTCATTATAATATGTCATCCTAGTGTAAAGTGCATGTAATGTTGGTTGTAAACAATTGATATATTTTGAAATAGGCTTGACATGCTCGGTTTTAAAAACTCTTTGTTTATAAGTGTTTGTTAATTTTAATAATTTAAATAGGTTGCGATCTCGCAATAGAGTCGATATTTTCTATGATTTACCAAACGATACTTACCATATTGGAAATATGGACTAATTTCATTTATTTTATCTTTGACGCAATCATCGAATGACGGTGTGCCCAATTTACAATTTCCAAAATGTTGCTCTAAAAAAATTAAAATAATTAAATTACATCTAGCTTAAAATTATGTTAAAAAATGTTTCTGTCGTTCTTAAACCATCATATATATATATATATATATATATATATATATATATATATATATATATATATATATATATATATATATATGTATATATATATATATATGTATATATATATATATATATATATATATATATATATATATATATATATATATATATATATAAATATATATATATATATATATATATATATTATAAACTTTTTGATTTTCTTGGGTGTAAAATCCGTTTTATTAATAAAACTGCATTTGTTTTGTTTGTTACGCATATCTATTGACGTTTCGGTCACACTTGACCTTCTTCAGAATGATTTTTTATAACCATAACAGAAAAAAATTTTTTGCTTTATTATAACATAAAATTAATAAATTAAATTTAAAACATACCTTATATAAGTTTTTACCGAGCAACACAACATAGACTACATATTGTTAACACATGGTTCACTTTTTGACAAGATACTACAAAAACCTTGCTTTTTGTGTCGCATCTTTATTTAAACTGAATTTTATTTTATGGGTTCCGGTGGTCAAGGGTTTGGATTTTTTTTTCGCCTTAAGGGTCCTTGCCTGACTATTATTTTTTTTCTTATTTTTGGAGTGATTTATTATTGAAATCATTTTGTGTATATTTAATTTGTTTGGGGGGTTATTTTAGGATGTTGTAATATATTTTACTTAGGTGTTTTGTATCAGCTTTTGTATTTATAGATTTCTTATTTTTGTGAATTGCGATCATTTCATAAAATTCACGTTTTTTTTTATTATTTTCTGTTTTGAGAATTTTTATATTTTCAAAATCAAAAGTGTGTTGTTTTTCTGTAATGTGGTTTGCCAATGCGGTCTTATTATGTTTGTCGTATTTGTGTCCATTAATCCTGTTTTTAAGATGTTGACTGATTTGGCCGATGTAAACTCCGTCACAATTTTTACACGGGATCTCATATACTACGTGTGCTTTTTTATCTTTAGGTATTTTGCATTTTAAGTTACTAAAGTTTTTTTTTAATAGACTGTGTCCTTTGTGACTAACAATAATATGATTTTTGAGGACATTTTGAAGAAGGTCAAGTGTGACCGAAACGTCAATAGATATGCATAACAAATAAAACAAATGCAGTTTTATTAATAAAACGGATTTTACACCCAAGAAAATCAAAAACTTAAAAAATATACAAATAGAAAAATCCAGGAAAAAAAATAAGAAAAAACATATATATATATATATATATATATATATATATATATATATATATGTGCAAATCTTTTTATGATGTTTCGAAACAAAAGCGCTAACAAAAAACAACATAAAACCATCCCTCTGAAAGTGTTACGTGGATGACATCTTTATCACACGGAAGATTCAATATATATATATATATATATATATATATATATATATATATATATATATATATATGTATATATCTATTTAGAGGAATTAAACAGTATTCATCACCGCATACAGTTCACATTGAAAGTTGAAATCAACAAGCAGCTACCTCTTTTTAATCTTCTAATCATCAGAAAAGACGACCTAAGCATCGATTTCTAAAAAAAACCCACACATACAAACAGATACCTGAACGCTGAGTCTCACCACCATCCATCACAGTTGCAATCAGTGGCCAACACACTGATCTTTTGATCCTTGTGACCAACCGAACCCACTAACCGCCAAGAAGAACTCAACAATATCACAACACCTCTAAAACAAATGAATTACAAAGAACACAATAACAAAAATGCCATAAAATAGAACACAAATGCAATAGCAAAAAAAATAGAAGATGACGAGTTCGAATCAAAAATCACACTGCTATACATACATGGGGTGATCGACGTAATTGGAAGAATTCTGAGGAAGCATGACACATGCACAAACAACAATACACAAATTCAAAGTTTTAGTTCCTTATGTCAGAGGCACTACAGACAAAATCGCAAAAATTATCAAGAAACACAACATTGAAACCATTTTCATAAAAGATCTCTTGTCAACATCTAAAGAAACAATCCCTCCAGAAAATCAGGAAGTGTACGAAATTCCGTGCGAAGAATGCAGCTCATCTTACGTAGGCCAAACCAACCGGAAAATAAGCGCCAGAAGAGACGAACATATAAAAGCCATCAAGCACAAAACAACTTCTTCTGCACTGGCCCAACACTGGTTAAACACAGGACATAAGATAAATTTCTCAGGAACAAAAATGCTATAAAGATGTGAAAACCTGTCCACAAGAGTTATAAGGGAAGCCATCGAAATTGCAAGGCGGCCTCTTATCTTAAATAGCAGAGATGATAGCCAGCGATTGCCTAATATTTGGAAAAATCTGCTTACAAAACATCAACCAGCCGTAGGTAGTAACGAAACAGTTTACAACGCGCCAACGTGATCCCAAACCCTGGCAGCCGAGACGATGACACGCGGCATGTCTCACAACCTGATTGGCCGGAACCATCCGGCCAACGAACGCGTCCCACGCACACACGGGACCAACAGTATCCGAGTCGCAGGAGTCAGTTCGTTTGTAAACGCCCTACAGTGAGCTTTGAAAATGGTGAATGAGATTTCACCGAATCGTCAGCTTCCTTACAGTCCTGAGGGAAACTCAGCACCTACACGAGATACACGAAATCCTTCGATTACACATCACACCCGTGAGAATATATATATATATATATATATATATATATATATATATATATATATATATATGCACAAATTACTGATCATGGTCAAAAATAATACTTTGAAAAAAAAAATAAAACCATTTTTGATGATAAATATTTGGTTTTGTTTATTGTCGTAATATAAAAGGTTATTCTCATATGTATTTTGTAGTATAACCTTCCAACTATTTTTAAATTACTAAAATAAATCAAAAACATTTTAAATACTTACTCAAATCAATTTGACAAAATGAATCCTGCACCATTAAATATAGAAATCCAAATCCCAGTATAACTTTTTGAATCATTTTAAATTATCTGGTTCAATTTTCTTTGGATTTTAGTTTATTTTTCCTTAAAAATTTTTATTTTGTTTTCATGAGAGTTATGTTTGCGCAATATTTAGCTTTGACACTAAAAATGAGATATTTACTTTTTACTTAATCATAATCTTATCTTTTAACCTTTTTTTTTTCAAAGGGGGTGTTCTTTTCCGATTTTGACACTTTAATATGTTGTAGAGGACAGATTTTTAACTCAAGAACTGTGCCTTGGGATTTTACAAACAATCTTTTTTTTGTTTACGGGCGTCCCGGGCGCTCATCATCTTGAATTTTTAATTTCCGTAGGAGTTAAGTCCTTTAAAACAAAGTACTTTATAACCGCTCGACCTTCAATTTTATCTATCTTTCACAAAATATCGAACCTTATGTGTTCACTCGATCGCCACAAACAAGCAACTGAACGCAAACATCTGAAACTTTGCAGGGCGTCATTTCAAGGTTAATGCTTACAAAATATGTTTCAGGCCGAGAACTTATCGAACCACCCTCGTAAACGTCGATATTATGATTAATGAATGTCAAAAACAATCTATATTACAGTTTATTTAGCATTTGAACTGAATTATATTGCTAAGTTACAAAGGGGGCCTCATTGAGATTTCGCGGGGGGGTCCCCGAACTTTCAGCTACCCCACTGCTTGGGTCTAGGATTTTGAAAAAGAAATGTGTCTATAATTTTGCGTAGAATCTAAAAATGAGATATTATATAGGGTATTTTATTTAAAAAAAAAGCAAGAAGGCATTAATTTCCGGTATAAGCGGAAGTGCCGCCATCTTGAAAATAGTTTAGCCGAATTGCCTCCATCGACTTTAGTAAACTGTAATCGATCGAGGCATTTCGTCGTGGGACATCCTGTATTAGTAGTAGGGAAAACACCAATTAACCTAGAATTAATTTAAAAGTAATTACTTCAATCATTAACATCAAAAAAGTGCCAAGTAATCAGTAAATATACAATAATTAAATTAATTACAGTACGCCACAGGTATTAATTTATTTTTTACTTCTTTTTTTGAAGTCGGTGTAGTTCTTTTTTTTTTGGAAAAATGAATTTGTCAATGAATTAGATTTTTTACAAACAACAGATTTCTAAGCATTTTTAGAAAGTACTTACATCGCTTCATAAGTCTAGGGACTAATTGTAACAATATTTTTGAGAAAATTTATAAGCCACTAAAAATTTAACTTTTATTACACAAATACAGTGTTTATATAACTACCTCCAGATAGTAATTCAAGTTGGAGATTCGCACAAATAAATGGTTTCAACACGCTGCTAGCCCACTAATTTATGCTCAAAACGTCAGGGATTACTTGATAACCAGTTTCCGAAAAAATAGATGAAAAAACAGAAACTAGACTGACATTGCGAAAAGATATGATTCGTTATATAAGAAATGTTATACAGTCAATTTGTCTAAAAGAAGTTGAAACTGCTATATTTTCTACACGGCAAAAACTCGGCAGTTGCCTAGATAGCAATGGATGCCATTATAAATATTTACTATACCAAAATATTGATTTCTCGGGGAATCACCCTCCATATAGGGGCTATTTCAATCGACATCCTGGAATATCTTCTTAAATAAGCAAATTCGAGAAAATTGTGATAGATAAAAGTTATAGGATACAGACGGCACCTCTGAGGGTAGCCTTGATTTTAATTTTGAAAATAACACTGTGACGCGTTTTTCGTAGGCGGGGAGCGGAGGAGCCGGTGGTGCTCTACGGCTCTTCTTCGTTCACGGCAGCGGAACATCGGTCAGTGGATATTTCTCGTGCAGACAGTCATCGGTCAAATGCTCAGCGCAGGGGTATCGGGTCAGCGGCAGCTACGTAAATTCGGGATATCCCTGCTCTCTCAACTGATCAACGGTTTGACTGCCTGAAGGTCAAAACATCCACTCGGTGGTCGGTTCTCGGGCGCCACCCTCGGGATTTAATGTGGTCGAGGGCCCACTTTATGCACCGGGCAGCTTGTTACAGTGGAGAAGCGGCAAGCCAGGGGTCAATTGCGTGTATTAGTGCTGGCTGCCGGCTGCCAATTGTTACATGTAATGGTAAAAATGGGACTAGGTAATAAAACGAACGGTTATAAAACATCCTGTATCCTGTATTCCATTCTTTTATACAAAGACATGGCCTAAAAAACTAACTTACAATCTAAGATGGACTTTAATATAAACAATTATACGGTCTGGAGGGCAAGAGTATGTTTTGAGAGCTGTTCACGGTAGCTCATTCTGTTCGCTTGCACTGAAGACGGTAACCCGGCGGTATCATTCGCGACGCTATTCACGTACTATTCGGTCGCGACGCTACTCACGACGGCTTGTACGCAAATTATCGCGCCTCGTATCTAAAATCCGCGTTCCCGGTTCACGGCGCTTCATATTAAAACTCGACCGAAGGCGGTATACGCGGTATGTAACCACAACACGGCGTCGATCGGCGATAGACGGCGTCTCTACACGGCGACGGTCTTTACACGCGGCGGCGGCGATAGGCGTCGGGGCGGCTGTTGTTCAGCGCCCTTGTCAACGGACCTCGGCGGGCACCTGACGGTAAACACATTCCTGGTCATTAGAGGGGCGGGACGTAAGGAAGGAAGTGTGTGGTAAAAACCATACAAACAAGCCTAGCCTCACCTACATCACCAGACCAGGAAGGCGCGGCCCAGCAGGTGACCCAGTCCAGTCCGTTTGGACTGTTGACCCGGGTAGAGACCGTTTGGTTCTCAGCGAAATAATGGTCTGCTCGGACTTAAATAGACGGCTCGAGCTCCCACTACGCTGACGTGTGACGGTGTGCGGTGATCGCGCATACGATACTGCTCTGAAAATCTCGGAAAATGATATTTCCCGGCATAGCGCGGTAAATCTAATTATATACCGGTAATCTTGAAACCTTTAACATTGTTTTCCCGCAAGAATCAGATTTTTCGGATGTAAATTAAATAAATTAAATCCCGGCGAACATACACTTGCCCAAAAATTTAGTAACTTCGTTACAACACCTGAGATATGAATATGGGAGTCAAATAATATTTAAAGGGCACTTTTTCTATGAATCAGCCGAGAACTCGAAAACTAAAGACATTTCAAGGTAATATTTAAGTTGACCTTGAGAGTGATCCTTGTGATCGTTTCAAGTTCAAGTTGAATATTTTGCACGGTAACCCATATAATACTTATATCGTTAAACATAAAATTTTCCGTATATTCCGTCTCTGCAATGGACATTGGATCCCCATAATATTTATACGGTTGAACGTGAAATCTTAACAAACAGCTCGTTTAGTAAAAAATGATGTTATATAATAAACTAGTCATAAATCTTATAAGAGACTTAAGTTGCTATTACCTCAAAAGAGAATTAAGTTGTTGTTAATAACAAAAAATATCTAAAAAAAAACAGCTTTTTCGTTACTTAAAATATATATTTAAATTTAAAAACCAGTCTATCAATATAGATTGTTTTTTGGCAAAATTTGTATTTATAATTAAATGTTTAACAAATAAAACACGTTTTATATAATATTGTTACCTAAAATGTTGAAATTAAAACTTTCAACAAGCGACAACATCTAAATGATACTTCATGAATCAAAATTTACCTATTAAAGTTGTGAATTCTTTAACCAAATATAACAATTTTCAGTTTAACATTGACTCCGTTCTGTTTCGGAAAATCATATTTTAAAAACTGTAGTCAGTTAAACAAAGAATTAAAAATTTCTGTTTAAGTAATTAAAATGTATCAAAAATAAACATATACAACCCTTTTTAAACCATCGATATTTTTTTCAGCATATATATTAGAATTTAATTTTATTACAATAGATTTTACTTAACTGATTTGTGTCTATATTGTAATTGACATTTTATTCCTTTCAATATGGTATATTTCGGGAAATAACTTTTTTTTATAGTTTTGTTCAGATACCAAAATCTTGACATTTTCATGTTATGACCAGCCTTTTTGTTATGTTCGACCACTGCACAAAAATTTTTTCCCAAACGATAAGGCCTTTTCTCATTTATGGGTGCCCACCCCGAGTCAGGGGCGGATCCAGCCTCTCTCTTGGGGAGGGGGGGGGGGTGATATCAAAAAGTACAGTATGGCAAGCGAAAGCAAGTTGTCGACGGGGGAGGGGGGGGAGATACACTAGCAACATTCCCATTTCTAGTGTAAAAGGCAGGATTGGGTCTATTTTTCTGAATCTGAAGCTCTTGGAGAGGTGGGGGGAGGGCAATCACAAGAAAAACAAGTTGCCGATTGGGGGGGAGGATGTGAGCAGCATACATATTCCTAGTATAAGAGGCATAATGGAGTCTATATTCCTGAACTCAAAGCTCTTGGGGGGGGGCTATTGCAAGAAAAATAAATTATTAACGGGAAGGAGTACCAGCAGCATACACATTCCTAATACAAAAGACAAAATAGGTTCTATTTTCCTGAAGTCAAAGCTCTTGGGAAGGGGAGGGGCGATCACAAGCATACACATTCATATTCTCTATTCAAGGACTAGAGAGAGTAATAAAACTATTACCAAAACCTCCAACGTACCTGCTCCAGTGCCGCAGGTAACTGAAGACTGCCGAAAATCTAATTATATTTAATTAAATTTAAATATTATAAGCTTTTATAAATATACTGCAACAATAAAATTTCTGATAGTACAACTTAATTTCTGTCAGTGAGAAAAGTACACCTTACAGTGTGTCCTTAGTGATTTATCTTGTTTGTGCTTGTTTTTATTCATTATTTGAGATTAGTGAGATTCCCAAAAGATTTGGCTTTCACATCTATATTAAATCGTTAAACCAGGGAATTTTTTCCGCAACAAAACTTATTACGATGAATGTTCATGATGCCTTAAGATATCAATATCTAGATAATAATGTTAAAAACTCTGTTGAGATAGGTTCCAACATAACAGGAGTTGGAAAATCTACCGATTACTGAAGGAGAAAAAAATTACTGGAATTGTTAGTACTCCCAAGCCACACTCGATCACAGGCAGACGAAAAACCTCGTTGGAAGAAGAGATGTAAACTGCAATAACAGGAGTTGTACATACATTTTATTATGAGGAGGAGATCCCAACCGTCGACAAAATTCTAACTAAAGCCAATGAATATCGGGATTTACCTGAAATTAAAAGAACTGAGCTCTGAAAATTACTCAGAGAACTTAATTTTTGCTGGGAAAAACCAGATAGGAAATCTGTTCTCATAGATCGTCTGGAAAATGTCCGTTGAAGAAGGCAATATCTCTCTCAAATAAAAGGTAGAGTTGCTGGAAATAACACAACTTATAAAATTAGTAATTGTCCTGAACTTTTGAAAGATTTTTTTGAATAAAGCTACTGCAGAAAAATGGGAAAAATCCATATAATTAAAGCATAAAAGAAAGCGTGGAAACTCGATCTCATGATCGGTGAGATAGAAGAATCAATTATAATTAATTTGAGCGAAGATAGCTTCACTGATTTTGATTACGAATTAGATACGTAATGTTTACCAGCGTAAACAAAATTTATTATTTAAATTTTCTGTAACATAAAAATTATTTACATTTGAAGCACTTTTTAGTGTTTAATTGTAATTCGGCAGATGGTTTAAGAAATAAATAAATTGAAACGTCAAATATTCTAAAAATGTTTTTAATTAATTATAAAATGACCGATCCCACCAAAAAAATTTTAATATTATATGGACGAATTTATTTATATATATATATATATATATATATATATATATATATATATATATATATATATATATATATATATATATGCTAAACTCCTTGTATTTTTGACAAGGGTATTTTGTAAGTATTTAAATTATAACTTAGAATTTTTTGAGAGAAAAAGGCTACGTTTTAGTCTGAATGTGCCTAAAACAATTTTTATGCCAAAATTAAAAATAATAAAAATACAGTTGTGATTTGTGTTAAATATGTCAAAATTATCTATATTTTCTAATGTATGTCAATTATTAAGAAATCATAAGAAATAAAATAATATTATAAAGAATTTTTATTTTAAGTTTATTATCGAAATAATATTATATGCCATAAATACTTAGTGATAAAATAAAGCTCCTTCCGACGCCTATGACAAGGAAAAAAATCCTTTTTAACACTTCACACATCCAAATATCTATTGTTATCCAACCCAAATAGTCCATTATTATAGACCGGTATTTCTGATTATATAATTTCAAACCCATTCCTACGAAAAATATGTGTCTAACAGATTTTGTCAAAGACACCGGACTAAAGTACACAGGTAGTTTACTAAGAAAAAAAAAAGGTTAAAAATGATTGACTACTCGCTCTAGTTCTTGAATAAACTATAGTACAAGAGGCAAAATCGAGTCAATTTTCCTGAACTCAAAGCTCTTGGGGAAGGGGGATTGCCCCCACCGCCCCCCCTTTGATCCGCGCCTGCCCCGGGCTTTACCAGTGACCATAGAAGAAGAAGTATACTTCGCATATGCTGTAACCCATCAGCTGATTTCGGGGGTTTTTCACTTTTTAATTTCTAAGAATTTTTTATTTTGTATAGCCTGATCTCACAATTAACCTCACTCATATCAATATCAAAAGTACAAAACAAAAAATTACTAGAAATTAAAACCCTAGTAAAAAAGAACTGGAAATCAGCTGATGTGTCACAACATAGACGAGGTATAGTTCTTCTTCTATGGTCACTGGTAAATCCTGGGATTCGTGGTGGGCCCCCATAAATGAGAAAAGGCCTATAATCGCTTCTGTGTTGGGTAATTCGTAATCTTAGCCATTGCGATGTCTGACCCATGTACTGCCCATCACAACACAAACAGGGCAACTGATATATAACGTTGATCTTTAGTAATAAAGGTGTTTTTCCTTTTACTTTCGAGAATAAATTAAAGTTCTTTATTGAATTATACTTTGCTATTTTAATACCTTGTACGTGATTCAATAATTTAGTAATTTTGTTGGTTAAGCCATTTATGAAAGTTAGTTTTTCGTATTATATTTACAAAGATGCATTTTCTTCTGTGTAGCTATTAAAATTAAATGTTAGTTTTCTCCAGATGTGCTTTGGATAACTATTATTGAAAAACATGTCATATAGTTTGTTTAGGTTTATTTTTTATAAAGGTATTATTAGATGTATGTACGATTCTACTTCTGAGTGGTATTTTCGATTTTGAGGATGATTGGAGTAAAAATTCAAAAATCTTCCTGAAGCAGTAGGCTTTTGATACCAATTTAAAATAATTTTGTTATCTAGGGTCTTTATGGGTCCTTACCATTCTAGTGTCTAAAAATGGTACACTGTACTCTATTTCATTTTCCATGGTGAATTGAATACTACAGTCTTATTTGTTCTGTACCACACGGTGACTTTCAAATGGTATATATATATATATATATATATATATATATATATATATATATATATATATATATATATATATATATATCCCCTCCCAAAGAGAGAGGCTGGATACGCCCCTGATTACTTTTGAATTGAATTAATCATGTCCCTATAGTACTCGCAATTCATTCTTATATTGATGATTTACAAATTTAATCATTTCTCGTATGTAAATGTAGATATCATCATTTTATCTAAGATTTAATTAATAATTTGTTTTGGTGGGGATCAGGCCGGCACTTAACCATGCTTTTCGAGTACACGCTTAAATATTGACATTCCAACATTGTGTGTATTTGTGTCATAAAATTTATTTTTTGTTGTTTTATGAATCTTCCAAATAAATATTGTAACAATCTGTCCCTGCATGAAGTTTTGTAAGTACTTTGTAAAAATACCAAAAAGTATTATTTGTTATAAGGCTAATTCAGTTCCGGTAATATATCAATTTTTCCAAAAAAAAAAAATCTAAACCGACTTCAAAAAATTACGCTAAAAAGTATAAAAAAATTACTGTGTTACACTTCAATTATTTTTATATTAATTCTATATTCATTAGAAATTCTTCGTCATAGGTAATAAGTTGTTTATATAGCTTTTGATTTATGTTCAAAATTCTAATTCAAATGGTTTATTTGTTTAAATTAAAAGTTACCCAACAGGTCTTTTATTTCTAAATTAACAAATAAAAATACAATATTGCTAATATACTGGGAGAGGTCTAGAATAGCCAATCCGGAGGACGGTGGGTTGTTTTTTACACCTTACTAATAGTTCACACATAGCAAACAAAAATATTTTCTAAGCACATGACTAAGCATGAATACAGTGAAATTTACTATTAGAAAAAATAAACTTAACAATTTCGTAAGAAAATAACAGAAACTTAAAAAGTAAGTAAAGTTTTGAATTTTTGAAGCACAAACGAAGTTGCAACAATCCCGAATAAAGATTAAACAAGAATATTTCTCTCTCACTCTTTCCATTTTTAACAGACTTTTAAAAGAAGGAGGTTCTCAATTCGTCGATTATGTATTTTTTTTATGAATGTACACCGATTACTCCTGAACGGCGGCACCTATTTGAATGTTCAGGAAGTTGCTGCGGTGGTCCCATATTTTTTTGGAGGCAATTGATGCAGTTAAAAACAAGATGTCGCTGACAATATGCTGGCCGAAAAAATTAATTTTGTCCGATTTTCTCCTAAATTGGTATGGCAGAATTTTCTAGGTCATACACAACGAATCTGAAATTATTTTTACAAAATTCAATATGGCAGATCCAATACGGCGAACAAAAGAATTTAATTTTGTCCGATTTTCTCCAAAATTGTTGTGTGGAAGTTTTCGGGATCGCCCATAACGAATCCAAAATATTTTTTTTAATGCAATATCCAATCCAATATGGAGGACAAAAAATCAGTTTTGTCCGATTTTCTCCAAAATTGGTATGGGGGAGTTTTCGAGGTCGCACATAACGAATCCAAAATATTTTTTTTAAATTCAATATCCAATCCAATATGGAGGACAAAAAATCAGTTTTGTCCGATTTTCTCCAAAATTGGTATGAGGGAGTTTTCGAGGTCGCACATAACGAATCTGAAATTATTTTTAGAAAATTCAATATGGCTTATCCAATATGGCGGAGAAAAAATTAATTTTGTCCGATTTTTTTTTAAATTGATATGGGAGAGTTTTTAGGATCGCATATTACCAATCTGTAATTATTTAAAAAAAATAAATATGGCGGATCTAAGATGGCGGATCTAAGATGGCGGATCAAAGATTCTACATTTCTAGATTTTGTCTAAAATCAGTATTGGGGGATTTTTGTCAATGTTAATTACTGGAACTTCTAGGTTGTTATATACCCTCTTAAGGGTTTATAGCAGGCGTTAAAAAATAATAGAGTGACAGAATTGCAAAACATTCTCACCTACATTTTTTTTTATTTTTTTCCAAAACGCTGAAATACCTTAACTGCATTCGCTTATGCTATTCATAAAAAAAAAATATTTTTTAATAATTCTGTTTAACTTTATAATTTTTGAGATGTAAGCACGTGAAAAAAGTGGGGGTGTACCCTAATTAAAAATAAAGAAATAAATACGTTTTGGTGAAATTACCATAGATTTATTTCGTTTCAAATAACAAGTTCTCTCAATCAAAACTTGTCTTATTAAAAAAAAACAAAAAAGAACTTTTTCTGGATGTGAACTTTAGTGGCGGGTTTTACCTTCTTAAAATGAATGTTCACTAATAAGAAAATACATGCCTCATATTTTCTTGTCCTTTATAACAGATTAAAATATCAGCAAAATCGAAGAAAAATACTTATTTTAAGAAAAAAAGCTTAATAAATTGGAAATTAAATACCTCATTTTTTCTAGTGCCTTAGCTAAAATTACTCAAAAGTAACCCTGATGAAAACAAAATAAAAATTTGTAAGAAAAAGAGGAAGGATAAACGAAAACTCAAAGAAAATTAAACAAAATAATTTAAAATGTTTCGAGAAGTCATATTGGGATTTGGATTGCTATTTCTTCTAGTACAAGATGTATTGTGTCAAATTGATTTGAGTAAGTATTTAAAATGATTTATTTCAATATCTTAAAAATGGTTAAAAGATTATACTATAAAAGACATAAGAAGGTAGCCGTTTATACAGGTTGTCACGCGACAAACTGCAGCGATCGACTTTTTGGAAAATAGACTTTGGAAAATTTTTTAAATTTGGCAGTTCACTAAAGTCCTTGAGGTCAATTTGGTTAAAATATTTTCAAGATACTGGCAGTTCCCATTATACCGGAAATTGATGGCTCCTTGCTTATTTTAAACAAAACACCCTATATGTTGGTTTGAAGGTCATAGACAACGATGTTTCTTGCAAAGTAGTTAGTTATCTCTCAAGGAATTAACCTCAGCGGAAAACTCACTACTTGCCAAAGGTTTGAACTTCACGGTTGCTCCAAAAGAGGTTCCCATTCTCAAATAATTAGCGCCGCAGACTCAGTGAACATCGAAGACCCTTTTGCAGATGAGTTCAGGTGGAAAATAAGAGAAACTCAACAAAAATCTAGAAAAACCGAACCAAACATCACCAAAGACGAAAAAACTGCCCTAGCTAACCTACAGAAGGACTCCAGTATTAAAATTCTACCAGCGGATAAAGGAAATGCTACAATCGTAATGAATGCTGAGACATACAACCAAAAAAATCGACGAAGTTTTAAGGAAAGGAAGTTATACATCTCTTGCTAAAGATCCCACATCTGCAATTGAAGGAAGAATTTATCGCGTTCTTAAGAAACATGAACGGTATATTCCTGAGAGGATCCGGAGTCAGTTGACGCCACACCATAGCAAAACTCCACATGTTTATGGACTCCCGAAAATACATAAGCAAGACATGCCCTTACGACCTATTACGAGTTCCCGGAACTCTCCGACTTCTGAACTTGCCAAATTTCTCCTCCCAATTCTGAGACAATTACAAGGAAATACATTGTCCTGGGTTAAGAACTCGCAACATTTCGAAGAAATTATAAGTGAAATAGAAGTACAACCGGAATACCATTTTATTAGCTTTGACATGGAAAGTCTAAACACCAAAGTTCCAGTTAAAAAGTCACTAAAAATCATAAGAAAGAAACTTAAAGAAGACCAGACCTTAGCAGAAAGAACACCATTACCACCTTACGCCATTATGGACTTGCTGAAAAGTTGTTTGACTAATTCCTATTTTCAAGAAAAGGAAAAATTCTACATCCAGGATGATGGACTAACTATGGGATCTTCACTCTCACCGGTGGTCGCAAATATTTTCATGGAATGGTTCGAGACGTTTGCAATTGAATCCACAACTAAGAAACCAAAGTTATGGCTTAGATACGTAGACGATACTTTTATTATTTGGAGTGGAAACGACGAAGAACTTCGAAACTTCCTTTTTCATCTCAACAATATCAGCCCAACTATTAAACTCACAATGGAGAAAGAAGTAGAACAACGCAGAAATAGGACAACATCGACAACGAATGAAGAACGAAAACCAGTATTGAACTTCCCCTATGTTAAAGGCATTTCAGAAAAAGTTAGAAGGATAGGAAAACGATATAAAATCAACGTTGTTTTCATTTTAAATAACTCTCTGAGAAGTCGGCTCACTAGGGTCAAACCAACAACTCAAAGAGATATTTAGAACTTTGTATATCAGATACCATGTGAATGTGGCAATTCCTACGTTGGCGAAACAAAGAGACCTCTTGACGTAAGCATCAAGGAACACCAAAAATGCACATCTCGAGGAGAAACTGAAAAATCTGGCGCCGCCAACCATGCCTGGACTCATGGACACCACATAAAATGGTCTGAAGCTAAAATACTACACCGGGAACAACATTGGAGAAAACGGAAATTCAAAGAAGCCGCGGTTATACATCAGAACCCGACTTGTTTCAGTAAACCATCTTTAGATATGAGAAGTGTGGAAACCACTTCTTAATAATTGTAAACTAAAACTAAATGCAGCATGTTCACTTGAAAACGGCTAGAGATAACTACTAGCCGAAACGTCGTGATATTCAACAAAAATAAAGACAATGGAAGGCCAACAGATATCTATTACTTCAGTTTTAGATTTTTGCAAAATTATAGACATATTTCATGTATAATCTATTCCTATATCTAACTGTTTTTGACATATTTTAAATGTTGTGTCAGAAATGGTGTTTATAGGCCTTAACATAACTATCAATTTCTCTTATATGAAAGCCTTCATTCTTTAATTAGAATTAGTTTCCTTTTAGAAGGGAATTTACTTTAGTGCATTGTGTTGATATTTTGATAATAAAAAAATACAGGGTGATTAAAAACTAACATGAAATATTAACATTTTTTTTTAAATATAAACCCTCTTTTTTTATAATGTTGTTTTATTTAGCATTAAAAATCAATATGATTTTGTATGAGGTTATCTACTTCAAAAAATTTCTTTTCTTAAAATATTTGCATTTTAACATTTTTGTATTGAAAAAAATACTAAACGCCTTACCTACAACTTATTTTAATAAATGATCATAATTTCCATCGTGCACTTCAATACATTCTTCGCATCTCCAAGTTCGTTCGTCATGGGTTAACGCTCTAGTTGAATCTGGAGAAAAACTTCTAAATAAGTCCCTTACCCTTGCCATGCGATCCTCCATTGCTGTAACTGGATTACAATAAACGATGTTTTTTTATCATTTCCCATATAAAATAACCTAAGACAATCAGTTATTCGCAGTATGTATTTTTGCTTTTTTAATTCATATTCTATTGTCGATTGATATTTTTAATCAATATTGTTATCGTTTAAATGTTAATTTTAAGTCATGTGAGTGTACGTTTGTGACCATGTTAGTTGTATTTTCCTTTTTATTTTAGATTATACTTTTCATAAAGCCCGATATGTTGGGCGAAACGTCAAGCACAGAATAGTAGTATTAATCTAAATCTAAATCCAAAACCTAACCCAAAGCAATTACTATATACCGGGTGTCAACGAATCTATTAGACAAGTCATAATTTCTAGAGTATTATGTGTATCAAAATGAGAATTGGTACAGGTAAATGGTATGTGAAGAGGAGAGTTTTCGCATATTTTCCACTTTCCGGCCACTTCCAGTTTCACCGGAAATGGCCCCGGTTTTGAACTTTTAAATGGAACACTCTGTATATTTTAACATTTTTGGATTTCTGAGGCAATTCTAGATCAGAATGTGACATTTTAAAAACTTTTTACGTCTACTTCATTTTTTTAGAGCCACTTTTAAAATTGCATCTAGGTGGCCATGATCGGACGCAAACTAATCTAAGGGCCTTAGGTGATGTCAAAAAAATACAATCGCAAACTTTTAGTTACTAGTATGAAAGACAGGAATAAGACAAGTTGACAAAATTACGTTTTCATTTCTAACTATTAATTTTCAAATGGGGACCCCTTTTTGACAACTACTTTTCGAAAAAAGCATTCTTTGACGAATCTAACGGTACTAATTTATTTGCGATTAGATTAGACATAAGAACAGGAATTAAATATTATTAAGCAAAATACTGGATAATTTATTTACTTATAACAAGTGCGCCATGGACAGCCATGATGCATAATAATTTGCAACTGTTTTTATCAAGTCTTCTTTGGAAAACAAAGCACTCACTTAAGTAGATAATGACAGTGACATACGCTCTAAGAACAGACGTAAAAGTTTCTTAATTTTCGTTAAATTTAGTTTAAATTTTCGTTAAAATAATGTATACTCAAAGTGAAAAAGTGGGTATGTTATTAATATTTGGAGAGTGTCATAGAAATTCAAGGAATGCTGCCGAGTTGTATGCTCATAAATATCCGAATCGGCAACATCCAGCCCATCAGTATTTTCCGTATGTCGAGGCTCGTTTTAGGCAAATAGGAAATTAAGAGGCGGAACAGAGGTTTATCCTAAATAAAGAGACTGAGATTAACGTTCTTGCTATGGTTGAGGTTGATAAAACAGTTTCGTTAAGAAATATTAGTCAAGAACTGCAGATAAGTTATGAATCAGCAAGAAAAATACTGAAAAAGCATGGATATCGAGCATTTAAATATCAGTTACATCAACATTTGTATACTGAGGATGGCAATAGACGGGTAGTGTTTTGTGATTGGCTGCTTCAAAATCATAGAGTTAACCCACATTTTATCGATTTTATTTTATTTTCCGACGAATCCCGATTTAAAAATAATGGTATGTTCAATAAGCAAAATACCCGGTACTGGGCCTAACAAAATCAACATGAAATGAGAGAGGGCAATTTTCAAGAAAGATTTGGCGTCAATGTCTGGGCTGGTATCGTTGGAAACAGAATAATTGGGCCAATATTGTTTCAAGGTCAGTTAACAGGGGTTAGATACTTAGGTTTTCTTCAAAATGAAATCGAAAATCATCTCAATGATATAGCAGTTTTACGGCGAATTTACTTTCAACAAGATGGAGCACCGCCTCACAATACTAGAGAAGTTCTTAATTATTTAATAGAGCATTTTAATAATCGAATTATTACAACAAATTGTCCGGTACGGTGGCCAGCCCGCTCACCGGATCTTACTGTGCTCGATTTCTTTGTCTGGGGATATGTTAAAGAAAGTGTTTACTATGGAGCAGCCTCAGCTACTGTTGAAATATTAGAAGAAAGAATTTTACGGGCATTTAGAAGTATAACGCCCCAAATGCTACAAAACGTGTTGAGAGAAACAATTGAACGAGCTGAAATGTGTCGTGAAAAAGAAGGAATGCACTTTGAACATTTACTACACTAAACTTTTTAACAAATTCAGCTACTGTACTTTCAAATATTTTAAGTGCGTCGTCTAAGTTATTAGTTTATTTTGTTAGTTTTTTGTTAATTTTGTTAAATTTTTAATCCAATTCCTGTCTTTCATACTAGTCACTAAAACTTTGCGATTGTATTTTTTTGACATCACCTAGATTAGTTTGCGTCCGATCATGGCCACCAAGATGCAATTTTAAAAGTGGCTCTAAAAAAATGAAGTAGACGTAAAAAGTTTTTAAAATGTCACATTGTGATCTAGAATTGTCTCAGAAATCCAAAGATGTTAAAATATACAGTGTGTTCTATTTAAGAATTCAAAACCTGGGCCATTTCCGGTGAAACCGGAAGTGACCGGAAAGTGGAAAATATGCGAAAACTCTCCTCTTCACATAACATTTACCTGTACCAATTCTCATTTTGATACACATAATACTCTAGAAATTATGACTTGTCTAATAGATTCGTTGACACCCGGTATATATATATATATATATATATATATATATATATATATATATATATATATATATATATATGAGAATTCGATTTTTTAATTATTCTGTTAATTTGCATCAAAGGCTTTGTTGGTTTAAGGCCGATCGAAATAATTTTTATTATAATTTCAAGTTAGCTGTAATACAATTATTTCAATTTTTTAGAGCAACATTTTAGAGACTGTAAATTGGGGGAACCGTCATTTGATGACTGTCTCAAAGATAGAATAAATGAAATTACATCGTATTTTCAATATAGTAAGTATCATTCAGTTAATCATAGAAAATATCAACGCTATTGCAATAAGACAACCCAAAATTTTCAAATATTTATGAACAAAGACGTTTTAAAATAGAATAGTTCAAGCCTGTTCCAAACCATACAAATTGTTTACAACCAACATTACATGAATACGTTTTTAAGTAGTTGACAGTAGCTAGTTAGACTTTGCTCCTAAAAAATTATAATTTTGTTGACCAATTCTTAATAAAGTCCATTTATTATTACTAATAATATTATTATAAATTTAAAATATAATAAATAAAAAAAAGGAAAATTATCTTGTTTTTGATATAAAATTATATATATTAATTTATTTTCATACTTACAACATGTTTACACATTAAATAGCATTGGAATAATTAACAGTAATTTCAAAATGTTCTTTAAGAAAATTTTAACAGTGTCCCTATTTGCACTAGTTCACAATACACTGATACAAAAAAGAGAAGTAACGTATTACAATATAAACTGTATGGAGAAAATGTTCTGAGTAAACACATGCGCTTTCTTAACGTTAATGATGTTTCATCTAATAGATTTTTATTATAATTCTATTTGGTTCAATTGAGTTACAAAAATGTTGAAAAATAGATATACGAATATGAAACGTAGACCAGGGCTTATCTGTAAAATTTCGGGGATTACTTACTTACTTACTTACTCCGTGGCGTTACAACCCCGTGTAGGTTTTAGCCGACTTGACAATATGCCTCCATTCGTTTCTGTCCTTTGCTAGCTCCATCCAGTTCTCTACATCCATAGCTTTAAGGTCTCCTGCTATATTATCCCGCCACCGGAGCCGGGGTCGTCCAAGTGGTCTATTTCCAGTTGGGGTTTCTTCCCACACCAGTCTCACTATTCTTTCGTTAGAGTGTCTTATGAGGTGGCCTGTCCACTGGAGTCTTCTAGACTTTATTTCTTTTACTATGTTGGCGTCTGCGTATAGCTCTTCTAACTTTTTGTTTGTTCTTATTCTATATTGTCCCGTTGCCCCATCCAGTAACGGGCCAAAGATTTTCCTTAGGATTTTTCTCTCCCAAACTCGCAGTCGCTCTTCGTTTGTTTTTGTTATTGTCCAAGTTTCGCTGCCGTATATCACTACTGGTTTTATAACTGTTTTATATAGATTTATCTTTGTTCGTCTTGTTAGTTGTTTCGATTTTATCAGGTCTCGAAGGGCGTAGCTACATCTGTTCCCAGCTTGGATCCTATTGTTTATTTCTTGTGATCCGTTATTATCTTCAGTTATTGTTGTTCCAAGATACTTAAATTCTCTGACGCGCTCAAAGTTGTAGTCGTCGATGGTGATGTTCTGTCCAATTCTGTCTCTGTTTCGAATATTGCGGCTCGTGTACATATATTTAGTTTTGTTTTCATTTATTTGTAGCCCCATCTTCTCTGCTTCCTTCTCGAACCTGACAAAAGTTTCCTTCATTTTAATTCTTGTGTTTTCTATTAGATCTACATCGTCTGCAAATGCCAGCAGTAAGTTTGGTCCTTCTCGATGGAATATGGAAGTCGGTGTATCAATTCTTGCATTTCTGATTATGTGTTCTAAAGCTACGTTGAAGAGTTGTGGTGAGAGTGTATCTCCCTGCTTCAGTCCATTGTTAATCTCAAATGTCTCCGAGTACTGTTGCCCAACTCTTACCTTACATCGTAGTCCTTCCATACTCATCCGTATCAAGTTGACTAGTTTTTTAGGAAAGCCAAGTTCTTGCATCGCTGTCCACAGTCTCATCCGGCATACTCTATCGAAAGCCTGTTTAAAGTCTATGAACATCTGATGAAGCTCTCGATCGAACTCCCAGCATTTTTCCATTATTTATGAATATTTGGTCAACAGTAGATCGGCCGGGTCTGAATCCGCATTGATACTCTCCAATGATTTCTTCTGTGTACGATTTGGTTCTTTCTAACAGAATGCTTGCAAGGATTTTGTAGGTAGTATTAAGGAGCGTTATTCCTCGGTAGTTGTTACATTGCTTTTTGTTACCTTTTTTGTGAATTGGTACGATAACACCTTCTTTCCATTCGTCTGGCATTGTTTCTTCCTGCCAAATACCTTGAATTAGCTTGTATATAGATCTGTATAGTGCTTCCCCTTCGTGCATCAGACACTCTGCGGGTATACCATCGCTGCCTGGGGCTTTATTATTTTTAAATTTTTTAATTGCTTGGGTTACTTCTTCATATTTCGGGCAATGGTCTTCTATTTCAGCTGTATGTACCTCTATATTTGATGTATTCGTGCTAGCTCCACCGTTTAGCAGTTGGCAGAAGTATTCCTTCCAGGTTTTTAAGATTTCCTTGTCATTAGTAATAAGCTCTTCGCTGTCTTTTTCAAGGAAGTTTCCTGTTCTTGCTTGGTACCCTGCTTTTATACTAGAGACTTCTCTAAAGAATTGTCTTGCTTTGTTGTTCTTCCGATTTTCTTCTATTTCTCTGATTATTTGTTCCTGGTAATCCTTCTTTTTCCTTTTCATTAGTTTTCTTGTCTGTGTTCTAATATATTTGAACCGTTCAATATTTTTGTCTGCTGGATTTTGTAGCATGTCTCTTCTAGCTAGGTTTGTTTCTTCTATGGATTTCCGGCAATCGTCATCGAACCATTTTTTTGTTGATCTCTTTTTGTTACCCAGTATTTCATTAGATACGCTTGTCAAAGTTGATTTTATATTCTTCCAAGTCGAGTCTATGTTGTTACTTTCTTCTGTCTGTTTCAGTTTTATTTGTATAGCGTTTTGAAATTTCTCCTCTGTCTCCTTAATCTGCAGACTTTCTGTATTCCATGTGGTTGCTGGCGTATTCTTGTGGGTTTTTTGGGGTTCTGAAACAAATTTTGGTTTTAATTTTTTTTTTGTAAAATTCAGATAAAAATAAAATAGTTATATATAACACTCCTACACAATTTTGAGCATTTACTCCAGCTCGTTTTTGGTAGCAGCCATCAGTTTAAGATCATCCATGTATAGAAGATGAGTCACTCTTACTACCTCTTCATTGTTATCTCTAATACTAAAGCCGTATCCTGTGGAGTGCAAACGGCGTGACCGTGGGTTCATTGCAAGGAAGAACCACAATGGGCTCAGTGAATCGCCTTGAAATATTCTCCTTCGTATTGGGATTGTATGAGTTTCGATGGTCTCGCTGGGTTGCGCTTGCAACTGGATCCTAGTTCTCCAGGTTGACATGATGCGTTCTAAAAAGGAAACAAAATAATTATCGACTGTATACATTCTCAATATAGTTTTAAGCCACTCATGTGGAACTGAGTCGAAGGCCTTCTTATGATCCACGTAGACAGCAAAGAGGTTTCTTCGGTTGGTACAGGCTCGGTTACATATCACAGAGTCAACAATCAATTGTTCCTTGCATCTCATTGCTCCCCTGGTATCTACTAAATGTTGAGTTGGGATGATGTTACTTTGTTCACAATGTGCATAGATGCGTTGGGTCAAGCAGGAGGTGATTACCTTATTTAGTGTGGGAAGGCATATGATTGACCTATACTTAGCTGAGTCACGTGTGTTATGTTGGTCCTTTGATAAGAGATACGTAATACGCTCTGTCAGAAACAATGGCATTTTTGCTGGGTTTAGGAAACATCATTAATAAGAACAGCCAGTTGATGGTTTATACACCAGAACTTCTTGAGCCAGTAACCCGGTCGAGACCATGAGATTTCCAATCATGGAATTCCTTGATTATTTCTGAGATTTTCTCAGTGGTACATGGTTCAAACTGCATCTGGCTGTAATCTTGGCAGATTTGGTGTTCTTCATTGATCTAGCCGGCTGCAATTTTACAATTGGCGGGTGTGGAAAGTTGGTTTCCCCAGAACTCTTCTACCTGCTCTCTGTTGAAATATCTATTATCTGCCATGTTAAAAAGTCTTATACTATATCTCTTTAGCCGCCCTGCAATAGTAGAGAGCTTCTGTTTCAGTGTTATTATTTTTATTTTTAATTTTGTATTATTATGTTTAGATTAGAACATATTACTCGGATTTGACTTAGATTAACAATAATATTAATAAAAATTAACTAAACAATTCCAAAGATTTTAAAGACTTCCTCTTCGAGATGCAACGTCCTTTTATTTCTAATTCGTTAATGTTTCATAAAAATTCTATAATTATAAATTCATTTTTCTGTTCTAGGTTTGCCAGATTATGGGGTAGGTCCATCTGACCCTTTTTATGTCGGACAAATACTCCAAAATGGAAGCGGTCCATTTTTCACCTACAAATTAGCTCTCAAAAATGTTACTGAAACTGGATGGGCACTATCTCAGTTTACACGATTAAGGTAGGAAATACAGGGTGAGCCAGTAACCATTTATTTCATAGGGTGACGCCACCAATTATGGACATGTTAAGGATACCTTTTTCCGTTTTATAAAATAAAATTCGTGTTTTTATGTGTACAAATACCGTATAGTGGTAAATGAATTTAGAGATAATATGAGAAGACGAATCTTTAAGTTGAACTTTTAATAGTTGGATATAAATATGTTATTTTACTTAAAAATGTAGAAAGTTCAAAATCACCATTAATGGACACCTAAATCCCAGTAATGGTCAACCAGTTATCGACAAGTTCAATGAAAGAAACCCAGTCATTGGCAGTAGCCTGGCTTTTTCTAAGAAACTTTCAATTACAAATTTAGGTAGGTACGTAAATGATAGGTATATTTTAAAAGAATAGGCACTTATTAATCACAAATTAGCTTTTATTTGAGTTTTATTTGAACTCACATTATTTGCGATAGTCATCCCCAATTAAAATATTTCTTAAAAAAAAAACACTTATTCTCATATAAACTATGGCATCGAAGTAATAGTCTCATAAATTTATCATTTACAGTCTCAGTATCATTAAAGTATTTATCCATTTAATATAAAAAAAACATTATAAAACTAAAAACAAAATGAGCAAAGTAACAAAAACTAAGTAAATTCTTATAAAATTAAATTGCTTTTTCTAACAAACAAAATATTAGGTATTAATGAGATCTTCAGAGATCTGTGAATTAAAAATACTAAAAATCACAAAAGGAAGTGTGCCTACGTAATTGAATACTGTATAAATCAGGTAAGTATTTCTCCAATTCCTTAACTTTATAGAAACCTCTTTTATTCAGAAGCAAAGGTTCACTTATAACTTCTATTAGATCGTATTTTTATACCATATTTTATCAGGTTTGTCAGGCCATCTAAAAGAATTGCCTGTTGATAGTACCATAGTGCTAATTTCATACTGGTCTTTATCAACGGCTTCTGTTCTGCCCGGGAAAAACTCGTCTTCATATCTTACTATGACAAACTGTCCGGGTCGAACAATGACTTTATATTTTGAAGGTACCGTTTTGATTTTTAGCATGTTTAGCGATTCATCTTCAGAATTTTCTTCACTCTTGTTTTCGCGACGTCTTTTGATCTCCTTTTTTTCATGCGCGAGTCCAGCTCTTTTCCGCTGTTTACACTCATCTACTTTTGCCCTTTCTCCGTTATCTTCGGTAATGCCATCCTCTTTTTCATTATAACTACTGTTTTCACTCTCAGCATATGTTATTTCTAAATCTGTATCTTCGGAAGTTGTGTCATCCTGATCTATTGCTTTTTTTCTAGCTTTAGAACATCGTTTGTCCATCATTGGTAATTTGGTCTGTACTCGACCCAGTAATAAACATTGTAAAAAACAGAGATTTTAGATTATGTTTCTATTTAATATTATGACAAAATATATTCTTAGTTCCTAATATTCAATATAAAATAATATCAAACTAAATTATCAAATAACATAATGAAGTAATTCACGAAAATATATACTTACTCTCTAAACGATTTTCATAATAAAACCGGATTTTTCGGACGTAGCTCATACTTCTCTTATATTTAGGCTGCCATCTTGAAGAAAGTGGCCGATCTTGACATTTTGATTTGTTAGTGGGACAACTGACCCCCTACTACTTATAATCCAGTGTTACTATTCCCAAAATTTTTTTTCGTTTGGTTATTATTTCGGTTTATTCAGAAAAAATGTCCATCATTGGTTCTTGTCCATAATTGATGCTATCACCCTATAAAGACTTATTTTACATGAGATAATTTCAGGTTCTTAAATAGGAATCTTGAACAATAGACTAGGGAAAAATTTACAATGAAATTAAGAAATTTTATTTTTTTCTCAAAAAAATTAACGCTTTCTGAATATTTTTATACATGTTTAATTCAAAATTTTGAAAAAACAAATCTTTTATATTAGTTTTTTTTTCTTCTTTTCCAGAAGATTCACAGAGAATGCCGAACTCCAATAAATTAATTGAAAGTTCTGCTTTTAATATTCAACATTCACCATCTTGTCAGGTTTCTTCATAGAAAGTTTGTAATTAGCCTCTAAAGGATTCAAGCCCATCCGAATACGTCAACAGTTTTAACCCTTTTAAGTAATTTTGCGCAGTAAAGTCCTTTATTGTTTGAAGCTTACTTGGAAACCAATTCGCCTAATTTTCAAAAACATTCCAATGGACGTACTTTAGCTTCTGCGACTTTAACAAAAGCAAATTCCAAAAAATATGATTTTAAAACCAAGTACATGGAATGAGAGTGTTCTGTTCTGGACGTTGAGACAAATATCCGAAATAGTCCCCATTCTTAGAAAGGGAGGCCAAACAAAAATTGAAAATTGTAGGTCGCATATAACAGTTTTCCCAAAATGTTTGAAAAATTAATATTTATGTATTAATTAATATTGTTACGTTCCTTCACAAATATAGCATTTTAAATGAAAATCAACATGGTTTTGGGAAAAAATTTTCGACAGAGGCAGCTTAGTTTAATATACAAAGTTATTCACCGTATATGACATGGAATATTGCGGCCAAAATACGTGCCCTTCAAAAAATTTTATTTTCGGGATATATTCTTCTTCTTCAAATGCATATCCACTAATGGATGTTTGCGATTACAGTTTCCATTTCTTCCCTACTTCTCGCGGTGTGTATCAGTGTCTGAATATCGTGCAACCCCGTCCACTGTCTGATATTACGGAGCCAGGACATCTTCATTCTTCCAATTCCTCTCTTACCCTCGATCTTGCCTTCAATCATCAACTGTAGGAATTGGTATCTGTCATTTCGCATGATGTGCCCAAGATACGCCGTCTTTCTTTTCTTGATTATGTTGAATAGTTCACGTTCTTTCCTAATACTTGAGAGAACTTCTTCATTGGTCATTCTCGCTGTCCATGATATCTTAAGGATTCTTCTGTATATCTGCATCTCGAAAGGCTCTAATTTATTGATAGCGCTTGTCTTTAATGCCTAACCCTCCACACCATTAAGAAGTATTGACCATACGTAACCTTTTATGAACCTCAGTTTTAATTTAAAGTGAAAATCCGAACACTCGCCTGAGTTTTACAAAAGCCTGTCACGCCTGTTCAATGCGACATTTTACTTCGTTGTCAGAGGTTCATTCTTCGAATATCCATGTGTCCAGATATTTAAATTTGGTGACTCTATGGGTACTGCGTTGAATCTTATGTTGGCGTTTTGGAATAAATTGGGATTCCTTGAAATAATCATGAATTTTGTTTTCCTTGTATTGATCTTCAAGCCCATTTATTTGCTGCGCTCTCCTATTATGTTGATGAGTTTTTGGAGGTCATTTATATTGTCGGCGATTAGGACTACATCATCCGCATAACGGATAGGATATATGAGGGTTTAATATAGTTCCTTTTTAAAATTATTTTCATATTATACAGGGTGTTCCAAAAGCTCTGAAAGTATCAAACTTGTGTTTTTTTTTAAATGAAACCCCCTATATATATTGCACTTTTGGATTCTCCGATCAAAATAAGTGCCTATTTTAATAGAATTTATAGTACCTAAACCTTAAGGGTTTTTAAATAATTTGAATTTTGACAAAATCTAACCTATTTTTCATGTTTCAAATACTTAAGGAGTATTTCAGTTAAGTACTCGAAATTTACAGTGAAGTGTAACAATAAATCATATTTTATATCCCAGTTATAATAAACTTGTTATATTATACAGAATGTCCAAAAACTAAAACTAATCAAATAGGAACTTAAGTGGCTATAACTTGATTAATTTAAATAAAACGCTATACTTTTTACCGTACCAGAAAATGTACCTTTTAAATACCTATCGAATGGTATAAGGGTGTTCCATAGCTAAATCTTCCCGTTTTCACAGAATACGCCAAGTAATCGTTTTCTGCACCATTTTGGGTTTTTTGAATCGATGTTCTAATGTACCTAGTTGCCTATGGAATTTAGAAACATCAGATAATCCATTTAATCTGTCAGTTTATTCTGCAAAGCCAGTTGCTATAATAGCGGTGTTATTTTTTATAACTGTGAAACTTCATTTATTGCATTGAATTATTTGAATATCGTTCTGTTATTACTTTATCAAAATGAAGATTTATCCAAAGGAAGAGCGTATTGATATATTTTTTATCCTTGGCGAATGTCATCAAAATTGTTTGTTGGCTTCTCGAATCTATGCTCAAAGGTTTTCTGAAAGAAATCATCTTAAACCAGCCGTTTTTGTGAGACTATTAAACCAGTTTCGGGAAAGTGAAAGTGTCAGTTATAAAAAACCTATTATAAGAAAACCTGCAAGTGTTTCAAGGATTCTTAATAAATACAGATTTCATCCTTATAAAATTCAGCTTTGTCAAGAACTTGACGGAAACGATTTTGACAACAGAACTGAATTCTACTTATGGGTATTAAATAAAGTGGCAGAAAATGAACACTTTTTTAATAATATGTTGTTTAGTGATGAATGTACTTTTCATAACAATGATTTCGTGAATAGACACAACTGCCATTACTATTCTGATTCAAATCCGCATGAATATTCAGTTATGAGAAACCAGAATAAGTGGTCGGTTAATGTGTGGGGAGGAATACTGGGTCCATACTTAACTGGACCCTACTTTTTTAAAGAACCTTTAAATGGTTTGATCTTTCTACTTCCAGTGTTATTAGAAGATGTCCTTTTAAATATTAGAATAACTATGTGGCTTCAACTGGATGGAGCTCTGCCTCATTATCATCGCGAGGTTCGACAATTTTTAAATGTCAACTTTCGAAACAGGTGGATTGGTAGAGATGGATTTCAAAATTGGCCCCCAAGATCTCCGGACTTAACTCCACCAGATTTCTTTTTATGGGAATACATAAAAGGAATTGTCTACAATGCGCCCCCGACAACAGCACAAGATATGAAAATCCTCATAAGTGATGCTTTTCGAACTGTGACCCCGCAAATGTTGTCCAGAGTTAGCAGAGGTCTCGAAAAAAGAATATGTAAGTGTTTGGAAATGAATGGTCGACATATCGAACATCTGCTATAAATATTTTGCTTCTGTTTTGTACTATCGTCGGTATGTTATTACATTATTGCTTTTATAGCCTGTTGGAAGACTATAAATCGCGTATCGAGTTTCTGAACATTTGTAAAGATATTCCTGATTATTATTCTTATAGTCGTAAATTAGCTGTCATTTCCAAATGCCATAGGCAACTAGATGTATTAGAACTTCTATTTCAAAAACACAAAATGGTACAGAAAACGATTATTTGGCGTATTCTGTGAAAACGCGAAGACTTCGCTATAAAACATTCTTATACCATTCGATATGTATTTAAAAGGTACATTTTCTGATAAGGTAAAAAGTATAGCGTTCTATTTAAAATTAATCAAGTGATAGCAACTTAAAATTCTTATTTAATTAGTTTTAATTTTTGGACACCCTGTATAATATAGCAAGTTTACTATAATTGGGAAATAAAATATGATTTATTGTTACACTTCACTGTAAATTTCGAGTACTAACTGAAATACTTCTTAAGTAATTGAAACATGAAACTTTGTCAAAATTCAAATTATTTAAAAACCCTTAAGGTTTAGGTATTATAAACCTTATTAAAATAGGCACTTATTTTGACCGGAGAATCCAAAACTGCAATAATATATAGGGGGTTCCATTTAAAAAAAAAAAAAACTTTGATACTTTCAGAGCTTTTGGGACACCCTGTATAATATGAAAATAATTTTAAAAAGTAACTATATGAGACCGCTTTATATTCCAAAAGTAAAACTTCTTGAAAGTCACGTATTTTGGTCGCAATATTCCGTGCCGTATAGGGTGAATAATCCTGTATACAAAATAGCCTAGACGGTAAAAAATATACTGTAGGTCTAGTTTTTGATTTGTCTCGGGCTGTTGAACCGATCCACGCCATGTTTATACATAATAAATTAGAAAAACTTGGTGTTCGATGTTCAGTTCTGAATTGGTTGATTTCCCGTATTTACCGGTCGATATTTGGTCGTCAAGGTGGATAGTGAGTTAGCTGATGTTTATAACTGTGTACTCCCAAAGTAGGTGTCCTTGGCTCTGTATTATTTCTCTTTTATGTGAATATCCGCCAGACTATTGACACTTGAGGAGCTTCGGATGTATATTGTAGATCTGTAATTATAAGATTTTTCAAAAAATGAACAATTTGTTGATTTCGAAGAATCAAATCAAATCAAATCAAATATCTCTTTATTCAATAAAAACTTTTGTGGTTCTGATGAAAAATCAAAAACTTGAATGAATGGCGTCAAAGTTAAAATACAATAAAATAGCTAAGTAAAAACACTAAATCTAAACATTTACATACATATTAAATGAAGTAACATTCACATAACATCCTCTTGTCAGACATGACATTTAAAATTCATTTAAAAAAATGCAAAGAACTCATTCTGCGTATATGGTTCAATATGAACCAATAAATCATAAACCGTTTTCTTAAAACGTTTGAAATCCTCATTCAACTTTACCCTGATTGGCAGAGCATTAAAAAATTTAATTGCCAAGAAACCAGGCCCTTTTTCTGCCACACTAAGTCGATGCTGTGGGACATTATATCCTATATATCTCGTGGCAAAGCAGTGTTTACCTTCATGCTTCTTAAACCTGTCCTTATTTTTGAAAAGAAACAGTAGGCATTCGTAAATAAAAATTGCTGTTAAAGTTAACATACCCAAGGTTTTAAATTTTTCTTTGCAGGAATCCAAGTAACCAAAGCCAGAAACTATACGAGCTGCTCTTTTTGACTTTTAAAAGCCCTTTGTGATGCACTGCTCCCACCACAAAATATTTTTACTCCCAGTTTTGAGGTGTGACTATGGACGTAGCATTTAGGAATTTGGTCTTCAGAGATTACACTCAAAATAATTTAATTAAAAATAAGCGACATTAACATTTTGGATTGTACATCATTATGACTAAATGTTTGACTTACATTAAGGTTATCCTCATCCTGGCACTCTTCACGGGGGTTGTCACTAGAGTTCTCTATTTGTCGAACTGCTCAGGACTGGGACACGCTTGGGATCTTTTCTTTACTAACCTTCGGGGCAATTAACTAATTCGCCATAGACTGGTTGTTCTGCATCAGATCAATTAATCCTATGTGACAATATCACTCCATAACGAAGAGTTAAATAAACATTTGCAAAATATACAATTTTTAAGTTTTCCTTGGTCAAATATTTTGACATTACTCGTAAGAAGTATGAAGCAGTGTTTACCTTATTGCATACATCTGATATATGTTTTGTCCAATCCAGATTACGATTAATATGGATTCCAAGGAGTTTTGTATCTTGCTCTAGTGTGATGCTCTCAGCCCCTAACTCAACTGACTCAGGAAGTATCTGATTGTTTTGCTTTGTTGAAAAACAAATGTGATGGGTCTTTTCAGTGTTCAGTATTAATTTGTTCTCTCTAAACCATTTTTTAGCCTTGATAATATGTTCATCAGTAATTTTCATGAGATCTGCCGATGAGATGCCGATGGTTAAGATATTTGTATCATCAGCAAAGTTTACAAGATAACACCTTTCACCTGTAGATGCCAGGTCGTTGATGTAAAAAATAAACAGAAGAAAGGCCTATACGGTGGACTGCTGCTTCTTTTCGAGCTAATACACAATAGATCCAAGACCCGTCACCTGTCTCGATCTTATAAATCTTCGTTGCAACATCACGATGTCATTGCGTTTTCGTGCACGAATTAACACCATCTGTTTTTGAATGAATGTGAAATTATGCGGAAACTAAAGTGAACATTGCCACTTCAAGGTCAAATGGTCATACAGTATATGCAGTGTTACTAATAAACACAAATATGCCAATCTCATGGCATGCCACAAGACAATTTTGCCTTATCAGCTCATTCGCAACATCGATGGTTTCTTGTACAACACCCAGTAGATGATAACTACGTAAGAAAGTACAGCTAAATCAGCCCTGTTTTTTTATAAACAACATCCAAAGTCGGAAAATTCGATTTTCTGTCCGTAAAATTTTCCGGTTACATTTTAGAGAAAATTTGTCCAAATAAAAGTTGTGGGTATCGAAAAAGTCTTTAATCTCATTTTACATACGTCAAAATCGATAAATAATTTATCGAGATAATGGTAAAAAACCACCTTTTTTGCACTATTTTATAAATGTTAATAACTTTTGCAGGAAAAACCGATAGTGATGTATAATCCCTTGATGATAAGGCCATTATGTGCCTTTATAACTGTACGAAAGCTGGGCCAAATCGGTTTGGTAGTTTATGAATAATCTTAATTGTTTATCCCAGACACTGAATGTTCAAATAATTGTCCTTGCCCAGAGGATGATTCTACAAATATTTGCAAAAACGGAATGGATTCTTTGAAGTTCAAATTACAAACAAAGATGAAAAAACCATGGATTTTTAAAACAATTGTTGTTAAAAAACCTTTTAAAGAAGGGTACGTATAAACAATTGGAATAACTTTGTCAATTTTAATGATACAAGTTTGTGAATAAGTGGACTTGAAAGCTGGTGAAAAAACATGAATTAAAAAAAAGTCTCCTACGACCAATAGAAGCTAAAATAGGATTTTTTAAAAATCATATCTCTTTTGTTTATAAACATTAAGGGCCAAAAATTTCACAGATTTTAAACTAAGATCTATTTTTTTCGTTAGTAAAGTTATAGCCCTTCAAAGTGAAGGTACTTTTGCAAGTGCGTTGTAGCGAGTGATGGAGAAAGCTCGGCTTTCTCACAGTGTGCTGCTGAAATTCAAACTTCAAATTGGAGTGCGCAACAAAATTGTACGATATCTCGGGTTTTAGATAACGTAGAGCGTTCATTTTTTTAAACTGGGGTAACTCGACGAAATATTACGAACTGACTTATTTTCATTATCATAGAAAATCGGGAAATACCGGAAAATCGACATTTCATCGGAAACACATTTTTTCTCGGAATAAATAATCCAGGAATATGTTTATGCATAATACAAAACTTTATTTTTCTAAATACACTTTAAATACCGTAAATACACAATCGACTTTTTTTATTTATATAACTCAACGATGAAAATTTATATTTCTGTTCTTGCTCTTTTTTGTGGAGGTTCTTCTTCGTTATCATTTATCATTGCTTGTAACAAATCGTCATCTTCCTCCGCGTCATTTTCGTCTTCAATTATCACTGCAGCGGAGTTGTCGCATTTTTTATCTCCCTCATCGTTGCAGTTTAAACAAAGAGTTGTGCAATTGAGACCGTGCTTTTTTGCACCCAGTAGTGCGCTTACATGTAATTAAACTTAAAAGTTTCGTCGGGTATCAAATTTTCAGAGGTGTAAATTGGTTCGAAGCCATGGTTATGCTTTCGCCAGCCATATCTGGTTACGTCCATCTGATTTCTTAACCATATTTGCAATTGATAATAAACTCGGGGAATGTGTCCACTTATTCACAAACTTCTGTCTTTAAAATTAACAAAGTTATTCCAATTATTTATACGTAAAAAAGTACTCCTTCTTAAACGGGTTTTTTAACAACAATTGTTTTAAAATCCATCGTTTTTTCATCTTTGCTTGTAGTTTGAACTTCAAAGAATCCATTCCGTATTTGCAAATATCTGTAGAATCATCCCCTGAGCAAGGAAAATTGTTTGAACATTCAATGTCTGGGAAAAACAATTAAGATTATTCAAAAACTACCAAACCGATTTGGTCCAGCTTTCGCACAGTTATAAATGGCCTTATCATCAAGGGGTTGTACATCACTTTCGGCCTTTCTTGCAAAAGTTATTAACATTTATAAAATAGTGCAAAAAAGGTGGTTTTTCGCCATTATCTCGATAAATTATATATTGATTTTGACGTATAAAAAATTCAATACCTACAACTTTCATTTGAACAAGTTTTCTCTAAAATGTAACCGAAAAATTCTACGGACGGAAAATCGATTTTTCCGACTTTAAATGTTGTTTATAAAAAAACAGGGCTGATCTAGCTGTACCTTTTTACGTACTTATCATCTACTGGGTGCACCCTACGACATGGAACTTTCAGATATCTGCAATAAATTTTTACATGAAATCACAACAAATTCAGTAGGAAGAGTGAAGTATAAGCTTCACGCCACTCGTCGACTAGCGAACGACGGCCAAAATTGAAATAGCAAAACCAGCAAATCCCACGAAAACGTGCACGAGTTGATTATATTTTTTGGTCGAAAGCAAAGTTGAAGTTACTGTAAACAATATGGGTAGCGTTCGTTTGCCAAAACGTTGTGAAGAAGTATTCCATCTAAAATGTCAATGAATATGTCATCTGGCACCAAGCAACGATGGTATTGAGAGTTCCCCAAAAGATAAACAGAGTAGAGTCTCAACAAATAGTGTAAGCATCTGCCAAAAAATTTTACACTGTCCTTTTTTATTTTAGGAGTGATTTCTCAAAAGAGCTTATTGAAGTAACTCAATTTTTCCCCGACAAACATGTTAACGGCCTTTATGAACTTGAGGTAACCGTTTTTGGTATAAAAGTGAAGAGATCTGGACCTTGGAATTTATCACTTTTTGACTACAGTCAAACACTGTGGTTCAGCAGGAACACTCAAGAAGATATAAGTGACAAAGACGTAGTGAGACCTCCTATTAAAGTTAGGTGTAATATTGAAACAAGTAAAAACATAAAGGCACATATAGGAAATTTGGCTGGTGGATTGCCGATTTTAGGTAAGTTATAAATAAACCGAGTTATGTTAAGTATGATGCTTTGAATTTTTCTGCATTTTTTTCTTTTAAAGTTTTATTAATGGAAGTAAGATAAAACCACAAAACGTTTTTTTTTTGTATTTTTACTATTAACAACTCTTAGATACAAAGACACAGCGCTGAGTTGTGACGTCATCACCGGACGGCCATTAAATCAACATAGTTTTTGTTAGATTTATTTGTTTTTCTCTTACTTTCTAATTCGCTTATGAACTCCTAATGAATATTATTTAAATATTTTAAATTTATATTTAAGTAAATTATATGTTCACAAGGGTTACAACATATACCTAAAGTCTATAATTTCTGTCAGTGTATAGTATAGCAATTAGAATGTGAACTCACAGAATCTATTCATGAATCAATATTAAATAACTAAAATATTCAAATAATGCACAAACACAGGACAAAGGACTTTAGGGATAGGTAAGAAAAATGATTTGAAAAACACTACTTTGTCTAAAATCTTTTACGGTAATTTTTAAATAAATATATTAAAGGGAGTATTAATAGAAACTACATATAATAATATTAAATATTAAACCCTAAATTTTAATTACCTGCTCGAAGATTTACGAATAACTATACAAGGTGATTCTCGGGTAATTTATCGCTCAATTGTGGCAAAACTATAAATAGGAAGAATCTGAAAATTTGACAGTGTACACATGGGGGACAGCTGACTAAAATTTTTCAAGGTTGCGGCACTTCCAGTTATGGCGGAAGTAGATGTCAACCCAGAGGCGAATCCAGCCTCTCTCTTTGGGGGGGCGGTGATATCACAAAAGTACAGTATGGCAAGCGAAAGCAAGTTGTCGACGGGGGGTACACCAGCATCATTTCCATTTCTAGTGTAAAAGGCAGGATCGGATCTATTTTTCTGACTTTGAAGCTCTTGAAGAGGTGGGAGGCGATCACCAGAAAAACAAGTTGCCGATAAGGGGGGGGGGGAGGATGCGAGCAGCATACAAATTCCTAGTATAAGAGGCAGAATCGGGTCTATTTTCCTGAACTGAAAGCTCTTGGGGGGGGGGGGCAAGTCAACGGGGAGGAGTGCCAGCAGCATACACATTCCTGATACAAAAGACAAAATCGTTTCTATTTTCCTGAACTCAAAGCTCTTGGGAAGGGGAGGGGCGATCGCAAGCATACGCATTCATATACTCTATTCAAGAACTAGAAAGAGTAATACTGTTACCGAAACCTCCAGCGTAACTGCTCCAGTGCCGCAGGTAACTGAAGACTGCCGTAAATCTAATTATATTTAATTATATTTAAATATTATAAGTTTTTATAAATTTACTGCAACAATAAAATTTCTGATAGTACAATTAAATTTTTTGTCAGTGAGAAAAGTACATCTTACAGTGTGTCCTTAGTGATTTATTTTGTTTATGCTTGTTTTTATATATTATTTGATATTAGTGATATTCCCAAAAGATATGGCTTCCACATCTATATTTATTCCAAAATCGTTAAACCAGGGCATTTTTTCCTCAACGAAAAACTTATTACGATGAATGTTTATGATGCCTTAAGATATCAATATTTAGATAATAATGTTAAAAGCTCCATTGAGATGTGTTCCAACATGACAGGAGTTGGAAAATCTACGATGTACCGAATACTGAAGGAGAAAAAAATGACTGGAATTGTTAGTACTCCCAAGCCACATTCGATCACAGGCAGACGAAAAACCTCGTTGGAAGAAGAGATGTAGGGTTCGATTGTTTTATTTTCGCCACGTCTCGCCGTCTTGGCCAACTAATAACAAAACTTAAAAGCCGTATAACATTCTTACAATAGAAAAATGTTGAATTGCAATATTTAGAAAACTACAAATTTTTGAAATAGACAACCTTATAAAAAGTTATCCTTATTTTTAATGCTTAATATGATCAAATTGTAAAAATAGGTGCTTTCTATTTGAAAAAATTGACTTTTGACGATTTTTTAAATATAATTTGTATTCTTGTTTTTTGACCACTCTGTACTAATAATTTTCAAAATGTCATAAACAGACTACTAAAGTCGATCTTCGTCTACAAGAAAAGGAACCCAAATTAAAGAATAAATTTCCTTATAGGAAAAATTTATAGTTGAGTTTTGGTACCCATGTCATTTTTGACATAAAAATTATAAAACTTTAAAAATGTCCAAAACGGTGAGACTTAAGTATAAAATAATATACATAAAATATATCTAGAATTTTTCGTAGAAATCAAAAATGTAATAATATATAGGGCAGTCTATTTAAAATAGGAAAGTTGACATCTGCTTCTGGTATAACCGGATGTGCCGCCATCTTGAAAATATTTTAGCCGGCTAAAGTCTCCCATGCACGTTAGTACACTGTCAAATATTCAGATTCTTCCTATTATAGTTCTCCCACCATCGATCGAAAAATTTTCCGGAGAATTACTCGTATATCAAAACTTGACAAAAAAATAAATAAACTATGAATAATACGTAATAATAAGTTGAAAATTGACACCAGTAGTACATATACAAGCAAAAGCTTTATAATAATGTGAGACTTTGACAGTCGAAAGTCTTTTTTAAACTTTGTTTTCCACGGGTTCGAAAAAAAATTAAAACATGTAAACTAAAAAGTATAATTTAATGGCTTAAAAGAAAAAGGAATTATTAAGTGTTACATATCATTGAAAAACCCTTAGTAAGCAGAATGCAACGAAATGTTCCATTAAAAAAAACACAGGTTTGATTTATATCTAAAAAACAATAGTACTTAATGAAAAACTAACAACACCACTGAATTTTACTTGAAAAACTTAATTTAAGTCAATATTTACCTTTGTGAAAACCGAAATACGAAGGCTGTCCTAAAATGGTAAATTTTCTAAAGACTCTATATCTAAAAAACTAAGAGTGCATCCCTCTAACTTTAAAAATAGCAGAGCTACCTGGCAAAAACAACGAAATCCGGAAACTCTGTACACTCTTTTGGATTCTAGAATAAAATATTTTGCGGAGAAAGAATTCAATTTTTTTTGACTATTTTCACTGCTTGATTTTGAATTGAATCGGTCAGGAATAAAAGACATCTAGAGCCCGATATTAATCCATTTCTATGTTATTAATTTATTCTTGTTATTTTTAGAAAATATTGTGGACATACTTTTCAACACCTTCTGGAGAGCTATCTTCATTATAATGGCCCCACAGATTGACGACTTGGTCAGCACGGGTTTGTCAGAAAAATTCACCAAAAATTTTCAATATTTTCCATTTGAAAGTGTTTTTCAACATTAGACAGAATTACGTGTTTTATAGGAAAGATTTTTTCTAAAGACATTTTCAAATATACAACATAAGACAGTGTTCAAGAAATAATCATTTTGCGTCCAGTTGACATATCTTTTATTGTTAAACTGTATATATGGGGCAGTCTATCACTCTCGAAATGAGGTGATATTGACGTTTAGTGTTTCTAAATATTAGCCGGTAGGAGGATATTCAGAATAATGGTAGTAATTCATTTCTTAAACCTAAATTTTTTTATAAAAAAATTGAACCGACATCTAAAAATGCGCTAAAAAGTGAAAAATAACTATAAATTTCTATATGAATTTGAAATTTTTTAAGTCGGCGCCAAACTAATACCTGACAAAATGGAATTCGCATAAACAGATTAACAATACTTTATTTGTAACTGCTTTCTTATCACAATTTGTATAAATTAGTAGTTATTTGTTTCATTTACAAATAATTTGGCGCCGACTTCAAAAAGTTTAATTTCATATAAAAATTTACAGTTATTTTTCACTTTTTAGCGCACTTTTAGAAGTAGGTTCAATCTTTATATAAAAATTTTATTTTTCTATTTTTAGTTTTAGAATTCATTATGATATCCATAAATTATTTGAAATAGGTACTAATCGAGATTAGTGTACCTCGCAGTGACTCCAAAGTGGCAAAAAAGTACCCATTTTATCCAAAGTTATAAATCACCCTAAAATGAGCCACTAAAAATTCTTTGGTTCTTAGAGTTTTCTAAATACCAGTAAAATTGTGTCAAACAAATATTTAGTCTGTCATAATAAATCCACTATCTTAAATTTCAGATTAATTTTAGATTGATAATATAGGCCTCAAAACCTTCCAGTATCGATGTTTAAAGAACCTGAAATGAAAATTTCTTAGTTCGATATATTTTATACTGCATATTGAGTTTGTATACGCCTCAAGAACCCCACAATATCAATTTTAGACATAATTGAAATATGCAAAATTTTCTGTCCCTCATATTGTATGTTATCAACCTAATAGTTGTTAAAAATTAACTTCATATTTGTAATACACGACCCCGAAAACCCTCTAATACCAAATCTGAAAAAATACTAATAAAGTAAAATTTTCAACCCACTATATTGTATCCGCTATATTGAATTTCAAAAAAATTATTTTAAGTCTTAATCTAAACTAAATCTAAACCCTTCTAAGCCCCTTAGTACCGATTTTGGATGAAATTTGGAAATTTAAAATTTCTAGACTTATATTCGCTATTTACATCCTCAAAATCAATTCAGTCCCACCTTTGAACAAAACCGAAAAATGTAAAATTTTTAGTTCGCTATCTTGGATTTGCCATATTGAATCCTGAAAAAATACTTTTAAATTCATAATTTACACTCTCAAGAACCTCCTATATCAGTTTGGGAGAAAATCTAAAAATGTAAAATTTTTAGGACACCATATTGAATCTGCCAGATTGAGTTTTTCAAAAAATATTTTAAATTCATAATTAATACTAACAAAAATACTCCAATACTGATTTTAGACAAAATCGGGAGATGTAGAGTATTTAATCCGCCGTCTTAGATCCGCCATATTGAACTTTTTTAAAATAATTCAGATTCGTTATGTGCGACCCCGAAAACTCCTCCGTACCAATTTTGAAGAAAATCAAACAAAATTGATTTTTTCATCATGAATTTTTTAAAAATATTTTGGTGCCTTTATGCGCGACCTCGAAAACTCCCCCACACCAATTTTGGAGAAAATCTGACAAAACTAATTTTTTTTGTCGGCCATATTGGATCCGCCATATTGAATTTTTTTTAAATAATTTCAGATTCGTTGTGGACGACCCCAAAAATTCCCTCATACCAATTTTGGAGAAAATCAGACAAAATTAATTTTTTTGGCCGCCATATTGTCGGCGCCATCTTGGATTTTACTGCAGCAGTTTCATCCAAAAAAATATAGGACCACCGCAGCAACTTTCTAAACTTAACGTAACAAATTTCATTTAAATCAGTGCTGCCGTTCCGGAGTAATCGGTGTGCATACATAAAAAAATACATAGTCGACGAATTGAGAACCACCTTCGTTTAGAAGTCGGTTAAAAATAGATATTATACAAGAAAATTTAATCTTGAAATAAACCACTAGTCATGGTGAACACCGCTGAGAGTTGTTTTTATATGGAGATACTTTTTTAAGTTTATTCGAAGGTTTTTGACAATGTGAACCTCAGATATTTCATGAATCTTTAATTTATGACATATATTTATTTCGTTTTTTGACCAAGTTTCATCAACCCAACATACATACAACATAAAACAGTTAATGTGTTTCCTCACATTGAATTAAAGAGTAATATAATAATTTTTCACCAAATTGTGCTATAAAGCTTCCATTTCCATTAGCTGGCAAAATAATGCGTACTCCTCTACTTTGATATCTCGAAATTATTTTTAAGAAAGGAAGTAAGTGAAAAAGTATGATCGAGGAAAAAATGTCGATGATTTTCCAGATCGTGCTTTAACACGCGTAACTACAAAACATCAAGATAAAGTAATTATTCAAATTTTTTATCGATTTACCGATATAACCGAAAGTGTTAAATTCACAATCTGGATTATTCCCATAGCGCGCTTCCTCTATAGGTTATTAAGGTAACGTTATTAAAAATGAACATCGAATAAAAATTACGTTTTCGTGTATGAAAAACAAATGGGTACAAAACCCTTGCAGTACGAAACTTGGCTTTCACCTGAAATGCTTCTGTATTAAAAAATTAATAGCAAATTATAATATCTAAAAATTGTTTATATGAAAATAAGGTTATATTAGGTAACAAGTGTAACAATAAAAACTATATCAAGGCATTATAGAAAGTAAAAGACTTAGGATATGGGCAAACATCTAGATAAGCAATGAATCAGCTGTTTAATATAAGGTTATCGTACAACCATCTACCTGTAACAACTATAATTCGCTAATAGTGAGTCACAAAACGAGAGCTTTTAAAAAACAAAACTAATCATACCTTTGGATGAAAATACAGTGTTTCTATATACTTTCCTGTTACGTACATGTTATTCTATTCTTTAAAATAAAATGGTAGAGGAACGTTATACGGTTTTTCAATAAAGTGCTGATAACCACGGTTTCGGCTAAAAGAATTGAACACGTTTTGGCTTGTTAATAAGGATTTTTCTTACTTTATATCCCCATCATATTTACAAGCCAAACGGCTTCGCACTCCCTCCAGGGATTATTCACTCATACCAGGTATACAAAGACACCAGAAGTATGAAGCTCTGTGGAGACCCTTTCCTGTTATCGAGTCCTAGGTGGCGTGGTCTGCTGTATTTCCTATGAATTTTCGAACGTTTCGCGCGGTTGCTAGGAGAGTTGCTTTCTGCATCGGTTTATACAGATGCTCACTAAGGCCCAGTCCCTTGATATTCTGCAGCAGGTTCTTTAGAATCACTCCAGTTGTTGACAGTATTATAGGAATCGTGTGGACGCTGTTCATTGCCCACTGTCTGCGGATTTCCACCTCCAGATCTCTGTATTTGGCGATCTTCTTGTTGTACTTTGACCTTAGGTTATTGTTGTTCGGTACAGCGATGTCGATTAGTGTAGTTCGCCTGGAAATTTTATCTGTTAGTATAATGTCTGGCCTGTTATGAGCAACTGTTTGATCTGTTAGGACCGTTCGATCCCAGTATAACTTGAACTCGTTGTTTTCAAGAATAGGCTCTGGATTATATTTGTAGTAAGACACCTTTCCTACCTGCAATAGTTTTAACTTATCCGCTAACTCTTGGTGGAGTATCTTAGCAGCTGAATCGTGTCTTTCCTAATACTCGGTTGCAGTAAATGCTTGGCATCCTCCAGTTATGTGGCGGATCGTCTCTGATGTTCGACAGCCATATCTACATTGGTCATTTTCTATTGAGGGATCTCTGATAATGAATTTCCGATAGTTCTTCGTCGGAATAACCTGGTTTTGGATAGCTAACAAGAAGCCCTCCGTTTCTGGAAACATCTGTCCCGAAATCAACCCGTAGTTCGACGCTAAGTTGTCGACATTGTCCTGGTTGACCTCATTTGGATGCCGTCCATGAAGTGACTTCTGTAGCCAGGCTTGTAACTTCTCTTGATCTGTTCGGTGGTGAGAAGCAATATCCCGTTTCCTCAGCTGTAGCGGCGTTGAATCGTCTGCCTCGCATATTGCTCGATGTAGTGTGGAAGAGTCCGCTAACCTATGGAAATAAGAACGTAAGTTTATTATTTGTTGATCGAGCTGCTTACCAATATCGACCAATCCTCTTCCTCCTTGGTGTCTTGGAAGCATTGTACGTTCAATAGCACTCTGAGGGTGGTGTTTGTGTGCTTTTGTTAGGAGTGTTCTTATTTTTCTTTGCAGACCTTCGATGTCCGTCCTGCTCCATTTTACTATTCCAAAAGAGTAGCTAAGCGCAGAGCATGCGTACGTATTGAGCGCCTTAAACAAATTTCTACTATTTAGACTAGTTCGTAATACTCGTCTTACCCTCCTGACAAATTCGGTTGTCAATTCGGCTTTCATAATGCGATGGTCAATTCGATTAGCTTGTTTCATACCTAGCTATTTGTATGTTTGTTCCGCTTCCATTGCAGCAATGGTTTCACCGTTCTGCATCTCAAATGCTCCCGGTTGTATTTTTCCTTTAACGATGTTCACGGCACTTGTCAAGTCCAAACTGCATTCCGATATCCCCGGAGAACTCCTCGACAATTTTGAGCATTTGCTCCAGCTGGTTTTTGGTAGCAGCCATCAGTTTAAGATCATCCATTTATAGAAGATGATTCAATCTTGCTACCTCTTCGTTGTTTTTTCTAATACTAAAGCCGTATCTGCTATCTGGTGGAGTTCAAACGGCGAAACAGAGGGTTCATTGCAAGGCAGAACCACAATGGGCTTAGTGAATCGCCCTGAAATATTCCTCTTCGTATTGGGATTGTATTAGTTTCGATGGTATCGCTGGATGGAACTTGCAGTTGGATCCTAGTTCTCCAGGTTGACATGATGCGTTCTAAAAAGGAAACAAAATGATCATCGACCCTATACATTCTCAATATAGTTTTGAGCCATTCATGTGGCACTGAGTCGAAGGCCTTCTTATAATCCACATAGGCATATCCCCATTATAAATTATGTTTGCGAATGTTCACCAATGATCGGTAGAGGGTGCTGTTTCATAACTCAACTTTCAAATAGACATTAACAAAACAAATATACTGATGTAGTAATACATTCTTAAAGATTGTAGATTGTGAGTTCGTTGTTAAGGCTTTTCTTGCCTTCCTGGAAAGTAAGCCTATAAAAGAGCTCCTGAACTATCTTCCAGGTTTTCGGTACTCTTTGTTCGTCTGTTTAATGAGCCAATGCCGTTAAAGTGTTTTTTTGAGAGATGTTTTTGTAGGCATTGTGCTGGGGCAAGTACTGATATCTCCTTGTGATATGCTTTATTCAGTACTTGCCGTAATTTCATCATGAAATTAGTAGCTTCTTGTTCTACAAAGACACATCTATTTTCATTGGCAACTGTTTTTATTAAAGCATTTTGGAAATAATTTCTGTTTCGTTTTTAATCTTATGCTGAGACATTTAACTTTTCTAATGATATTAAGCTTATACGTTTTCTTCTTCTTCTTTTTCTTCTTCTTCTTCTTCTTCTTCTAGGTAGAACCAAGTTCTGTTATCTATACAATGTCTCATCGATCCTCGTTTGAGGTCGAAATCCAGCTGTCTCTCCATCTTTTGGGGAGCCGTCCAGGCGGCCTTTTGGTGTTTCGTTTATCTCTCATCACGGTTTTTGCTAGTCTGTCATCATCCATTCGTTCCACGTGATCTCTCCACTGCCTACGACGGTTTCGAATCCACTTCACAACATTCCCCACTCCGCTGTCCTCGCGTATTTTTGCGTTTCTTATTCTATCTCTTAAACTTGTTCCCGTGATCATTCTCAGCGTTTTCATTTCTGTGGTTCTCATAATTTGTTTTGTCTTTGTGGTTTCATTTCTTGTTTCTGCGGTCAGTATCGGTCTTACGCAGACCTTGTAAATTCTTGCTTTGCTCTCAACCGTCATATGTTTATTGTTCCAGATTATGTCTCTTAGTTGGCCTGATATCATGGCCGCTTTGTTGGCCTGTGTGCGTACTTCTTCCGTTACTGCCCTGTTACTTATTATATGTACTCCTAGGTATTTAAACTTCCCAACCTGTTCGATATGTTTGTCATCAACCATTAGTTTGCATCTTACCGGTTCTTTTGCTATTACCGTTGCTTTGGTTTTCTCCACAGATATATTCATATTATACTGTTTTGCTGAGATTCAGATGGAAAAGCATTCTTTGTAGGTTATCCTCGCTATCTGCTGTCAAGGCAACATCGTCTGCAAAGCATATAATCTGAATGGTGTTGTGTCCCATTGGGTACCCAATATTTGTGCTTTTTACCTCATCAATGATTTCGTCCATGATTACATTGAAAAGTGTTGGACTTAGGCTATCACCCTGTCTTATTCCTATGGATAGAGGGATTTCCTCTGTTAGAGTGTTATTTGTTTTAATTACCATGGTGTTTTTAGAATTCAGTTCGTATATTGTGCGTATGATTGCTTCATCTACTTGTTTTCTTCGCAGTAATTCTGTTATGTGTTCCAGTTTGACTCGGTCGAACGCTTGTGTAAAGTCCACAAAACAAATGAACAGCGGTTTATCGTATTCGATAGATTTTTCAACCAGCTGTCTGATAATAAATATACCGTCGATAGTAGAGCGGTTATTCCGGAAGCCCTGCTGTTCTTCGCACGCCCCTAACTTGTCTACGATCCGTTGTGACAGTATTTTGGTTAATAATTTGGCTGAACTGTTTAGTAGGCTGATTCCTCTGTAGTTTTCGGGTTGTTTCTTTGATCCTCTTTTGTGGATCGGAATTGTGATGCTTTTCCGCCATTCGTTGGGTCCTGACGTTGTGCGGAGTATTTTTTGAAATAGAACAGTAAGCTCTGTGACAAGGCTGGGGCCTCCGTACTTTAGCATCTCATTCATAATTTTGTCGGTACCAGGTGATTTTCTGTTTTTTAGTTTCTTTATTGTCAGGTGCATCTCTGCTTCACTGATGTTAACATCTGTTAGTTCTGTGGTTTCTTGTTGGTTTTTGTCTACGTTGTTTTCTGTAGCTGGTGCCTGGAGTAAGTCCTTAAAATGGCTGACCCATTGTTGGCTGTCGATTGGACTTAGTTGAACGTATTCATTGATTGGTTTTTTTCTGTTCCTCAGCATGTTATATATTTTCTTTTGTCCTCCACATAGGTCTTGTTCCATATCTTTTGAATACTTTTCCCAGTATTCTTTCTTTAGTTGGGCTATTTGACTGTTGATTCTGTTTCTCACCGTTTTGTACTCTTCGAAATGGTTTGTTGTTTTGTGCTGTCGGTATTTTGTAAATGCTTGTCGTTTTTCTTTTGCTAGTATTTTCACCTCTTCTGTGAACCATGGTTTTGTATTGCTTCGCTTGTTCGTGCTAACTGTTCGTGTTCCGATAGCCTTATACGTTTCCCAATCAATTAATTTTGTCCTTTTTGTTTCTTAACCGGTAAGTTCGATGATCTGAGTTTGAACTTCATGTACTAGCGGTTGGCTATTGAGGGGCTATCACAATCAAGAACTAATTTCCTGATTTCATTTATAAAAATTTACTTGTAGCCTTTATTGAGCACCTCTTGTTGATGTCTGCTCTTTATGTAGTGGGCATTTGGGTCGCAGCACAGAATGAAATGTTTATTTCCATTCTGGGGGAAGGTGCTCGTCAGAGTCACTAGAGAGGTTGTAATGGAACCAACACTAGTTATTTTATACTGTTTGACGTAAAGTTTATTCTGCTATACTGAGTAAATAAATAATTACTCTGTAAATAGATTTTATCCGTCGCAACGAGATAATATATTTTTTGATTACTACCCAAGAAAGCCTAAAGGAAAAATAAATCAATTATCGTACTTAATCCTAGTTTCAACTTTATTACTTTTGAGTCATTTAAGAGATCCTACCCTGGTTATGTAAATAAAACCGTAGAGGTAAGTGCCGAGGGAGCTTTTAACATCTGCAAAATACCGTTAAAGTTATAATAGGAATAATCAAATCAACTCACTATAATGTGATATATTGTTTGACAACATGTAAAAAGAAATTGTATAATTAATGTTTTTTTCTATTCACAAGGAATAACGAGTTAGATATTTACTTCCAAAACACCTAAGAAGACTGAATAGTTAGGAGTTATCGTTTACTTTTCGTTATAAGAGGACGTAGGTTAGGTTGATTAACTGATTCTTTTGTATAAAAAATAAGATTAAGATGCTTCAATCTAGATCAATTCGGGAATTAAGTATTCGGTGTAGGATGGCTAACGCCCTCTACATTTCATGAATGAAATTCACGTTTACAGGGTTCTATGGGATGATATAGTTTCTAGTGGGAACCCGCTTGGTGCCGAAAGAATGCAAGTTTGGCCTTTTAAGAAATAATAAACTTCAATTACGATCTGAGATTCATTAAAGTCATTAGTCGGTCTTGAGAGTTCTTTTGTTAGAAAACTACGTGTCGTGTCTATTCGGCGGGAATAAGTGTTTTCTTGGTTTTGTTTTTTATTTATTTTGGGGAGTTTAAGGGAATATTCTGTATTTATTTTACTGGGTAAAAGTAGCGACTTTAATACTGTTTGTTTAAGAAACAAAAATAGCTGTTTTTTCGTGTTCTTATTCTTTTTCTTGTTTAATATTTTAGAAAGCTATTTATATGTTTTATGTTCTAAATTAGGTTTTACATTATACCAATAGAACGGCCAACGGGAGTAATTATTTTAGTACCTTGATATTATTAGTCATTACTAATTTTAAGTATCTCATTGTAAATAATTTCCTTTCCTATTTATTTTTGTTAATAAACTTAAGTGTTTTGAGAAACTTGTTTTGTTTAATTTATTAATAACCTTCACGCCATTAAACTCGCAGGCGCAGTGTTGAGAGAGTTTCAAAACAAAAGGCGAGATCTGACCACCCAGATAGCAGCCTTCTCAAGTTCTGGAGTCCTGATCAAATGCTGTTACAAGGTAAATCGAGGCGATATCCAACTGCCTCTTTCCTATATCTGTTCGCATTTCTGCTAGAGTCATTGTGTTGAACTATGGAATCGAAATAAAATTAATACTGAGGTGCAGAAATAAAGCTGGTCGTGGTCTGTCTTCTGTTAAATCAGCGTTATTGTTTAAGCCCTATATTTAATTATTCTTTGATAAAAAAATTTTAAAGCAAGTTTGTTGCTGCTTTTGAATGCGACAGGGTAATCTGTAGAAATCTGAGGGACCAGTTGGTTTTTGGGGCAGTTTAAACTGAATTATACTGAAGTGGGAGAAAATGAAATAATAGACAACCTAGCAAAAAAGGGATGTGAACACTATATTTGGGGCCTGAATGTTTTTGCGGAATAATAGAGCAATAATGGAAGAACTAAGAAGAGAGGAAGAGAATAAGAGTTCCAATTATTTGAAAAGTCGACAGGGACTGAGATAAGCGAAGATACTTCTGGAAAATTATAATCAGAATAAATTCAAGAAACCTAATAGCCTAAATAAAAACCAAATCAGAAATCTAATATAAATTCTAACAGGGCTTTGTCAGATTAAGAAGCTTGGACTAACAGAGACAGAAGGATGCAGATTTTGCCAGAAAGAGAACGAAAACCTATTCACATTATTTTATTATGCGTGGCCTTACAAAACGTTAGGATGCAATACCTGGTAGAATATCAAATAGAAAAGTCTCCTGAGAAAAATAGAATCGGCTGACTTCCTTTGGTCTTCAAAAAGTGCTAGGTAAATAAATACATCCATAATTATTAAATTAATCACCACAAATCGATAAACTAATTTTTGACATCGAATAAGAACTGTCCTTTAATTAATAAACTTCTGAACTAATTTAATCAATTCCCTTTAATACTCGCAAATCATTCGTATATTGGCAATTTACAAATTGAATCATTTCTTGTAAGTAAACGTAGGTATCCTCATTTTGTCTAGCAGTAGCGCATTCTGAAGATAAAATCGAAGAAAGGAATTGAGTAATAATTTGTTTTGGTGGGGTTCGAACCGGCACTTTACCATGCTTTTCGAGTATACGCTTAAATATATACACTTCAAGTCTGTCGTGTTATTCTACGTAAAGTGTGAAAATATAAATTTTAAAAATTTAATTAAAATCATCGGCAGGTAGTTATATAAACATTGTGTTTATTTGTGTAATACAAATTAATTTTGTGTTATTGTATGTATCTTGTTGAAAATATTGTCATCATTTGTCCATACAGCTATGAAGTGATGTAAGTACTTTCTAAAAATATCTAAAAATTTGTTTTTTGTAGAAAATCTAATTCAGTTTCAGTGATAAATTAATTTTTCAAAAAAAAATCCGATTTCCAAAAATAGCACGGAAAATTAAAAAATAAATAAATAACTGTATTATTCTGAAATTAATTTAATATTTATAGATTTTTAAATTCACTTGGCATTTTTTTTAAGTCAGCGCCATAGTAATGAAGGAGTCAATTTTAAATTAATTCCTATTTTTTCCATTTTACTAATATAACATAACTTTTGCTTGTGTTAAGGTTGCCTTTATCTGTTTGCAGGCCACTATATATTTTAAATATAATACCGACTTCAAAAAATTTTAAATATGTAAAAGTTTAGACTTGTTTTAGTATAATAGTCTCTGAGATTACATAAAGCTGTTTGTGTATGTATACGTTTGGCCTAGAGTATGTAAATATTAATATTTTGAGATTTCATATATGCATCGATAAAAAATCCATTTTATAGAATTTGTTTCGATTTTTTATCATTTTTTGATATTGAGAAAATATTTAAATTTCTTTAACCTATTTGTTTTCTAATAAATGACAATAAATAAGTTTAACTTTTTTACACGCCAAATTTATTTATATAATTTTTTTGAGTTATTTAAAGCGGAGGCAATAAATAATTTTTATTATTAACAATAAATAATTTTTAATCACTTTTTTGCATACCAAATTTATTTCAATTTTATTTTAAATCAATTTCTTAAACACATAAAATCAATTTCGTAAATTTTCATTTTTTTTTGTATTATTTAAAGTAAGAGTAGTTTTAAATAACAAATTTTCATGTTTTTCACTAGCCCAAAAATTAGAAGTTCGTTATAACAGAATCGCAAAATAAGCATATTTCCCAATTTCAAAAAAAAAAGTCAAAAAATTTGCGATAAAATTTATTTTTATCGATATATAGATAAATTCTGCATTAGTACGGAAAAATAAAAAACAAATGAGACCTTATAAATAAATATCGATCAAGTGGTTATTGAAATACTTCCAATCCAATCCATCTTATCTGGTAGAAATGACGGACATATTACCGATGACGATATTTTGCCAAAATTTTTGCCTCCTTTACCCGTGTCCCCCAGCCCCTTTATATCCACCCGCATATCCTCCCTTTGGGATTTCGTTTAGTTATATCAAGACCCTTGACTTGGCAAATTCTCAAACGTTTTATCAATGACGACAATTTTCCGAAAAAATAGGCCACTTTTACCCCTTATAGCTACACCCTGTATCTACTAGGGCATACGTCTGCGCGGGAATTAGGCCGGCTGAGTTGGACTCATATGAGATGATTTTGAAATTTAATGCAAGTAGACTTCTTTCTGAATATGTAGAAACCTTCAGAATAATAAGAGTATTTATTTAGTATGTTGTGTCTCATTTTCTTTTTTGGGAAAATTTTTTTTAACAATTAAGATGTGAAAAAGCAGTTTACTCGAGTTCTAGGAAAAACTACTGTTTTTGAGTAAAAAAGTTTCAAACAAAAGTTGTACGCATTGAAAATACCTTCAAAATGAGCTAAAGTCCATCCGAATCGAATAACTTGTTCGTTAGTGATTGCAAAAAACCTGCTGAAATGGCTGGTTTCTTAATTGTATATAAACAATAGAAAAACATATTACATTAACTTTCTACTACAACTAAAAGAGCCTCTTGTTGCATACAACAAATGTGCAAAATTTCAAGTAAAAATATTCAATAGTTTTTTGCACAGTGAATTTGTTTTAACGTTTTATGTTTTTTTTAATTGTTTATTCTCAGCGATCTAGAACGAAATGAATTGTTGATTTTAAATTGTTGAAACAGATACAGAAAATTGGCGTTCGTTTTTTCTTTATGAACAAATAGAATAACTCTTCGACAATTATTGATATTGAAATGCTGATAAGTGAACGCGATAGCTGAGATTTTGATACACATTTTGAAAAAAAAAATTCTATACGACCACTAGAAGCTAGAGTTTTTTTTTTCAAAAAATCTCAGCGGAGTTGTTTATTAACATTAAGGCATTATTTAAGTAGGAACTTATAGGGAAATGGTTAAACTATTGTATGTAGTAGTTTTGAACTCACTTGTTTCAAAAATGTTGATGTAGCAATAGTTTAAAGTTGCACCTACTCTGAAAATCAGAAAGTGAGCAGTGGGGAGGGGGGCCTGCGGCGCGCGAAAAAAAAATGACTCAGATGCTCAAATTCGAAAAATGGATAATATGTTTTTGTAATCAAATTATTGTTAAACATAGCAATAAACAAATTGTTGCACTTTAATACATTTTATGCATAATTATAATTTTAACGTACTTACGTGTTTTTCAAACTGCGAAAAAATTGTTACAGTGGTAAACAGTATAATATGAATTAGGAATATTAAAAATTAGATTGATTTTTTACCATTAATATTTATCGAGATATAGCATGAAACAAATAACAACATTTTTTCGAGATGCAAAATAAACTATATTTGACGATTATATTGTAAGCCATTATCCAATCGAAAATTATTGTAATATTACTTTCAAAGACGATGAAAGCAATAGGGGAGAAAATAATTATGATTATGATAATAATGATGATGTTGATGATCATGGTAATTATGATGACGATGAAAGTACTAATGATGATGATAATTGTAATGATAATAATCAAATCAATAAGGGTTTCGAAAATGAATGTCCATCGATGTCTAAGGAACGGAGAACGGAATAAATATTTTGTATATATTTAAGCAAAAAATATGTATATTAGCAAAAAATTTTGTATGTGAAAAATGTTCGTCCAATAAAATATACAAAAAAGTTAACATGTATTTTTCTTGTACAAGCGATAATTTGGCGGCAAATGACAATCGAAATTTGTTTCATGTTCCATAAAAATAGTAGATTGAAAGTAATTTGATTTTTGATATTCCTAATTATTAGTATAATGCTGGCCACTGTAACATTTTTTTCGCACTTTGAAAAGCACGTGAAACAATTTGTTTATTGCTATGGTTAACAATAATTTGATTACAAAAACATATCATACATTGTTCATCATCATCATCACACAGACTGTAGCGTCCACTACTGAACATAGGCCTCCCTCAATCGTTTCCAATGCTCCCGATCTTGTGCTGACTGAATCCAGTTCGTTGCGATTCTCTTGATATCATCCCTCCACCATGTTGGAGGTCTGCCCCTACTTCTAAATGCCTGGAACCTAGGACGCCACTCTATAATGCGATTAGTCTACCTAGCGTCTTCCATTCTCGCCACATGTCCGGCCCAGTTCTATTTCATATGTGTTATACTTTCTATAGCATTCTTGATCCCTGTTCTAGTTCTAATAATTACATTTGGAACTTTATCTCTCAGTGTTATTCCCAACATCGACTTCTCCACGGCTCGCTGAGTCACTCTAATTTTTCCGCAACTTTTCTTAGTGAGTGTTAAAGTTTCTGTACCGTACGTGAGCACACACTCTTTATAAACCTTTCTTTTCAAGCAAATCGGTATATTGCTTTTAAATACGTCCTTTCTCAGTATATCCTCTGAGCCCTGATTGCAGACATTTGGAATGTTTGTTAGGTCATTGTCAATGGTGTACTTTTTGTATAACGCGCTGTAGAAATCTTCCACTATTTGGAGTATTTTTTCTCTATCTATTGTAATTCTACCTGCTGCATCGCGGAGTTTATGAATTTCTTTTGTTCCTTCTGCCAGGTTTCTTTTAAGTATTTTTAAGCTTTTATTCTGCTCAATTACATCGGATATGACTTCCGATTTGTATTTTCGTCTCTCTTCTTATAAGCCTTGATATTTCTCTGCCAATTTGCCTATATTCTCCTGAGTTCTTCTGTTCTAGTTTTCTTCGTTTTTCAATAAGCTCTTTTGTGTGTTGACTTAACTTGTCAGATGTTTTATTTTGTTTATTACAATACTTTTCTACGGCGTTTTTAGGATGCTTACTATTTGGTTATTTGTTTCCTCCAAGTCTATGGTTTCCAAAGTTTGGAGTCCGTTTTCAATATATTCTGTATATTATGAGAGATTTTCTGGGGTTGTCCATCTTCTTAGGTTCTTTCCTGTTACTAGTTTGGCTCTTTCCCTCTTAATATTTATTACCACTTTTCCTCTCACAGCTCGATGGTCACTACCTACTGAAAACTTATTAAGCACACTGACGTCTCGGATTATTTTTTTTCTACTCGATAGTATGTAAAATATTTCGTTTATAGTGACACCTTCTAGGCTTGCCTATGTCCACTTTCTACTAGCAGGTTTTTTAAAAAAGGTATTCATGATGTAGAGGTTATGTTCCAATGCGAATTGCAGTAGTCGTTCGCCTCTTTCATTTCTTATATCTATTCCTTGATACCCTATGGTTATTTCTTCCTCGTCTTCTTTTACTCCTACTTTCGCGTTGAAGTCACCGACTATCACTTCATAGTGAGCTTTTGAGTTATTTAATTCACTTGCAATATCTTCGTAGAATATGCCAACTTCCTCATCGCTATGTGAACATGTTGGAGCCTAGGCCTGGATTATTTTAAGGTCATACCTCTGACTCAGGTTTATAATAACACTGACTACTCTAGAGTTTCTGTTTCTTATTTCCACAATGCTGTTACTATGTTTTCTATGAATAAGAAAGCCGACTCCACCTACTGTATTGTCTTCAGCGCCCACATAGTAAAATAGATGTCCCGATTTCAATGTTATCTGACCTTCGCCCTTCCTTCTCACCTCGCTAATACCGACGATATCCCATTTTATATGTGTGATATAACACTAGGACCATGATGTCATGGTCCTAGTGTTATATGTTAGTATATGCAATGGTCGTCGTCTTTGGTAGCCTGGTCCTATCCGGGGATTCTTAACACCCTCCGTTCTTCGCCCTTTCCGGTTGCTACCAAGATAACCGGGGGTTTCCGAACTGCCGGATACTGAGGGCCTTACTTCTCTATCTTGAAAACTCATTTGGGGAGAGTGGCTAGTAACCTACCACGCTGGCCTATGCGGGTTGATAGGTGGTGTAGGATGTAGGGAAGGAGTTTAGGTTTTGGATAGGATTATTTCGGGTGTGGAACTGGTTTCCTCAAGTTATGGAATAGAGGAAGAACCAGTAGCTCGCATAGGCAGAGTCGCTAGACCTCTGAAGTAGGTCTATCCTCCGTCGGGATCACAAAGAAGTACCATTGTTTATATCACGTTGATAAACCACAAATTAAAAAAAAATTAAGATTCTACTACCAATATTCGCCGAGATAATCCAAATTTTTCCGGTGAAACGAACATGAATCTTCCGAGTTACGTTTTTCCCGCGCGCCGCAGGCTGAAAGAACATCCCCCTCCACTGCTCACATTCTGACTCTTGGAGTAGGTGCAACTTTAAACTATCGCAACATCAACAATTTTGAAATGATTGACTTGAAAACTGCTGCATACAATAGTTTAACCATCTCCCTATACGTTCTTACTTAAATAATCCCCTAATAATAAACAACTCAGCTTCTAGTGGTCGTACAGAATTTTTTTTTCAAAATATGCATCAACATCTCACCTTATCACGTCCACTTACGGGCGTTTCTATATCAACAATTGTCAAAGAGTTATTCTATTAGTTTTTAACGAAAAAACCAACTACAACGTCGTTTATCTGTTTCAACAATTTAAAATCAACAATAAGTTTGGTTCTTTTTTGTTCTTGTTAGTATAAGTCTGGAATTTTATTTGCGTACCTGCAAACCGCTGTACGACCTATAGAACGCTGAGAATAAACAATAAAAAGAACATAAAAGTTTAAAAAATTCACTGTGCAAAAAACGATTGAATATTTTTAGTTGAAATTTTGCATATTTGTTTTATACAACAAGAGGCTCCTTTGGGTGTAGGACAAAATTAATGCAATATATTTTGCTAATATTTATTAATAATTAAAAAAACAGCCATTTTAACAGGTTTTTTTTAGCAATAACTAACAAACAAGTTATACGATTTGGATGAGCTTATTTTGTAGGTATTTTCAGACCGCACAACTTTGGGTTGAAACTTTTTTACTGAAAAATAATAGCTTTTCCTAGAACTCGAAAAAACTGTTTTTCACATCTTAATTTTTAAATAAAAAAATTTCTCTATAAAAGAAAATGAAACATAAGATACTACATTATTACTTTTATCATTCTGATGGTTTCTACGTAGTCAGAAATCTACTAACAATAAATTTTTTCTAGAGGCTAATTCCGCTGGCCTAAATGTAATAACGGGTTTTGAATATTATAATGAATAAATGCCATATTACGGATGATGGCGAAATTTCGGCCTTATCTCATAGGCACTTTTTCGAAAACGGCCCCAAAGGACCCTGCACTTTCCTTATGGAAAGCAGCCCGCGGCCAAAATCTCTGAAGCTTTGGATTTTAATAGTCTTCGATGAAATTTCTTCCTGGATGCTAATTCCTTAAAACTCATGTTTTAAAGATATAACCCTTTGAAATTGGGTTGTTCATGCGTTTTGCAGTGACGTAGAGATACTGTAAATCTGTATATTAAATTAATAGTCATTACAGGGTCAAACTGTTTTTGTCGAAAATAAGAAGGCATTTAATGGCGCTTTGACCTTGAGTTATCTTCAAGGCCAGGAAGAATTTTTTTATCGAAAATCACTAGCGACCTTCTCTTTGAACTTGACAAATTTCAAAGCGAAACTTTCAGTGTTCTAATCTCGTAGAGTAAAGATCCCTGAAGATGTATCGTGCAATGGTAGGCGAAACATCGAATAATAATTCCCATTTGACACGTTCTAAACCCAAGATCCATGATTTTTAACTTGACCAAAGCCGTAAAAGCTTTCGCTCTTCACCAATACATGTTCGTAAATTAGTTTTGAAACTGTTTAATTTTTTTAGATTAATAGTTAATAATTGCTCAAAAATAGCCCTGATGAAAACCACATAAGAATTTTTAACAAAGATAGGAAAACAGAGCAAAATCCAAAGAAAGCTGAACAAGTTAATTTAAAATGTTTGGAAAAATTGTGTTGGGATTTGGTTTCCTATTTCTAATAATAAAGGATGCATTTTGTCAAGTTGATTTGAGTAAGTATATTAAACGTTTTTTGACTTATTTCAATATTTTAATAAAAGGTAAAAGATTATACTAAAAATAAACGCAAATTGGTTAGAAAAACCTTCAAAAAAGAGTAATCTTCAGACGTCTTCTCTGGCCACACAGCAGTTATAAAAATAAAGGATAAAAATTGGGAGAAATGCAAAGAAAAACTAAAGATCTTAATTGAGTTGCATATTCCACTTCAACACCCGAAAAATTTGGAGTATCAACATCCAAAGTGCAGACATAAAATTATTTAGCAAAGGAAAAACAGTCCGGTTATCATCAAAAAACAATTACAGGAAATGGAAAGCTAAGATAAAATTGGCAGAAATGCATAAATGAAGGTAGCAAAAATAAAGTTCACAGGGTAACTATAGATCTGCAGAAATAATGACTTCAGCTTAAAAAATAATTAATCCGAGACTATCTTTCGAAGATCCGGAGGATAAATGGGCCTGAAATAATCAGGAAAACCCTGAAGTTTTCTCAAATCATCTATGCAAAGTCTTTTAACCACACACACAAAGAAGTAGAATAATATCTAGAAATCGACAAGTATTTAGATACACTGAAGATTTACCAGTTTAAAAGTTATTTTTACTGAAAGCAAAAATATAAATATGAAAGAAATATACCATAAAAAACAACAAATTATGGCCTAATTAGAAAAAGGCTGCTCCAAGAAATAATATCAAAAAAAGAAATAAAATCAAAGCAATACAACAATTGGCAGTGTGACTCTTAGACTTAACCATTTTCGTAGATAATGAAATGTGGATGAGATAAATACGTTCGATTAATAAGTCTGTAGTTATTTCGGATATATCTGAAAAACTGCTTCTGACATGCCTGATACCGAAACACCAATTCTGATTTAGGAATAAATACATACTATGGAGCAAGTGTTAAAGAAGAATATTTTTTTGGATATCAGCCAGACGTTTGATAACTCCATCAATCTACAACCAATAAAACCAGACGCACCCCATGGTGTGAGATCTATATTATCTCATATATGTTGGCGATAAATTAAAAATCAACCGAATAGAAGTAGAACATTTGCGGATGATAACCTAATCATTGGTGCACACGTAAATCTACCAATAGCTTCAAAAAATTAGATACAAGAACGGCTGAAAAAGTGGAAACTGCAAGAAAATGAAAATAAATCAATGATAATTCACTCTAAGGAAAGACACTTAACTGTCCCGCTAAATAATAAAAAACTAATCCAGGTATGGTAGGTATGTTCCACACCTACCACGCTAATTATTTCTGATATTTCTGGTACTCTGAATGATTATTTTTTTTTTTCTATAATGAACAAAAAAACTATTATTTCATTAGAATTCATTATCGTTAATTAAATTATGTTATATGAATCGACGCATCTCCATTTCTTAAATCGTTTGTTACGTCATTTGCGTCAGATATTTTACAGCTGATTGTCAAATTTAGGTCAGAATATAACGTCGATGGTTACAAAATTGTGAATGTAAGAGGGCGACAACAAAATTAAATAAATATTACTTAATATTATGCAAAACAGTCAAGATCATGTTTACACTTTTTATGGTAAAATATTTCTGATATTTCTTGGAGTCGTGATATTTTAAATGAATCCGTTCATTTCGTTCGGCTCTCAAATGAATCGTTTACATATTTAAATTAAAATGTCCGGGAAATTTCTTAGACTTAAGATTTATAAGTTTAATTTTTCCAAATATTTTCAAAAGACGGGTGTTTTCTTCTTCTTCTTCTTCCTCCTCTTGTTATAGGCTTGCTCATGTATGTGTTGTGCCATATTATATCCGCCAGGCTTCCTGAGATTCTATTTGCCTTGTTTACTTGGTTTCTTACTTCTCTTGGTCTGTCTTGGTTTGCGGATATCTCAACTCCTCAGTAATTAAAGGTCATGAATTGTTCTATTGGTTTGTCATCCACTACTAGTTTGCATCTTAAGGGCACTTTGCTTATTACAATTGACTTAGTTTTATCGATGGATATTTTCATGTTGAATTGCTTGCTTATGGTGTGGAATGCAAATAGAAGTCTTTGGAGATCGTTTTCATTTTCCGAGACTATGACGGCGTCATCAGCGTAACATATTATTGTTATTTCCCCGGTATTCATTCTGTACCCTGGTGCCGCTCTTTTGACGTTCTCAATTATTTGGTCCATTACTATGTTAAACAGTAATGGACTCAGAGAGTCTCCCTGTCGTATCGGTACATCCTTAGTTAGATTGCCGCTTACTGAGATTTGTGTTGTGGTGTTGGAGTTTAGCTGTTCAACTATGTTAATTAAATTGTTTGGGATGCCTTTAATTTGCATTATTTGCGGAATATCATCCAGTCTCATCCTATCAAAGGCTTTAGTGAGACCTATAAAGCACATAAAAGCCGGCTTAGTAAATTCAATAGATTTCTCAGCTATCTGTCTTACGATGAATATGGCATCTACTGTAGATCTGTTTTTGCGGAAACCTTGCTGTTCTTCTGATATTCTGCAATAGTCAGTTATTATACCTTCAAGGATTTTGGTGAATAATTTCATTATTGAATTTAATAAAGTTATTCCTCTATAGTTTTCCGTGATTTTCTTATCACCCTTCTTGAAAATAGGTACTGTTATACTTTTCTTCCAATCTCGGGGTATCTCTTGGTCTTTAATTATTTTGTTAAAGAGTTTTGTTAGTTCTTCGTGTAACACATTTCCACCATATTTAATTAGTTCGTTGGGAATATTGTCGGGTCCTGGGGCTTTTCTCGTTTTTAATTTGGCTATCGTGTCTTTCGTCGTTTGGAGGCTTACTTCCTTGGTGTATTCGTCATATTCAGATGCATTTTCGGGTGAGTAGTTGTTCTGTTGTGATTGATCTGTATTTCTATATAGTGTTTTAAAGTGTTTTGGGATTGGGTGTTTTCAAAATTAATATATATATATATATATATATATATATATATATATATATATATATATATATATATATATATATATATATATATTGAGCATTCTCTGTCCACCCAACACCTTCTGCCCAGAACAGTTTCAATGCAAATTAGGTATATAGGGACTTAAATAAGAGCTTTTGACCTCTACCTTAGAAAACTGTCTGGCCACTTCTGTAATAATAATAAATTATATCTGAAGGTCATTTGAAGGTCAAAAATCTTTTTCAGGATTGTTAGAATTTCATGAGGGTAGCTGAACATCGGGAAAATAATTTCTGTGAATGTTGTGAAGATCACGCAGGGCTGTCATTTTGACCTTTGACTTGACCTTAGGTCTTTTTTCAAGTTCATGTAAAAGTTAAGTTCTATTTTTGTATGATTAATGTTAGTTTCAACACAAGATCCCATGAGCCATTTTGTTTTGAAGCAAACTCAGCACTTACACGGGGTACCCGAAAACCTCCTGTTCATCACACCCGTGAAAACATCCGATATAACAATATGTATACCGATATAACAATATATATATATATATATATATATATATATATATATATATATATATATATATATATATATATATATATATATATATATACTTATGTTTATGCGGCTTTCACGGATTCCTCCATGTGAGATTCAATGGCGTTTGCCAGTACCGAAAAATGCGACCCCTATCCTTTGGGCAGCGCGTTTCGTGTGCTCGATTTTACATATTTCTGTTTTAATTCACCGTCGCGACACCATATGGCGGTTATTTTACAAACTTTGTTAATCTGTGTGTTTCTTGTGTTATCGAGTGGACCATCGAGATGTCGTCTTTGTCGTCTTGTTTACTGTTTTTTGATTTTAAACTCAGGTTTATAGGATACAAAGGCGAGATGATGGTTTGTACCCAATGCGGTGGCCTGACGAGTTCCATATTAGGACGAAACAGCGCTGTCGCCATCTGTCGGACCCGGAGTTTTTCCATATTTTTGGAGTGCTCCGCACTTTTTAACACGAGAATCATGTAGATTGCCAAATTTTACGTCCGCTTCACCAATATTTGATTCTATTTTATTTTAAATTACACGGACAAAAACTTATCCATTTATTTATTTACTTGTTTGGCTTTGAAACACGCTGAACGATGCTCTCATGGTGGGATCGTTTGGTGCGACACGTGGCTTTGGCTGCTACAATAAGCGGTAGGCTTAGTTGCCAGTACCGAAAAATGCGACCCCTATCCTTTGGGCAGCGCGTTTTGTGTGCTCGATTTTACATATTTCTGTTTTAATTCACCGTCGCGACACCATATGGCAGTTATTTTACGTATATATATATATATATATATATATATATATATATATATATATATATATATATATATATATATATATATACGGATGGTGGAATGAATGGTTTGCTTATTCCGGGTTTCAATCCGTTCGTTGAAAAAATCGTTTTCACGACGTTTTGCCAAAATCTTATTTGGCATTTTCAAGTGCGGTTCGTCTCGTTACTCGCTGAGAAGTTCTCTCTTCTGTGTTTCTATGTCCTCTGTAATCTTTACTTGCAGTGTGGCCTTATCGTAAATATATTTCAGAAGATTTCTGTATCTATAGTTAATCCTTGCATTGTCCATTGCTTGAAATATGGCCAATAGCTCGACAAAGTTGCTATAATCAACAAATGCTAGGTGGATTTGAATATTATATTCGGTGCATTTTTTCAATTAATAATTGATGTTCTGTATCTACTCTGTTGTACTAAAGCCCTTTCGAAACCAAGCTTGTTTCGGAGGTTGATAGGAGTCAGATTTGTTCGTTAGTCTATTAGTTATTATCTCTGTAAGCAATTTGTACTTATGGTGCGATAATTTTCGATGTCTAATTTGTCGCTTTTTTTGTACAGAAGAATGACCCGGGCGTTTTGCCAGTTATCAGGAATTTTACCGTTCTGAAGAAATTTATTCAAAAGAATACTCACTGAATGTATCGTTCAAGATAATTAGTATTAACAAATATAAATTGGCTTTTGTAGCAAAAATCAATATTTCTAAGGATTATTATTCAGACGTATCATTTGCAATTATAGGATAATAATAGTATTTATGTCATCTTATTTTTTAAAGGATAATTTTTAAAAAATTATTAAAGTAATAATTTTGTAATAGTAACAAACGCAATAGACTTTAAAAAATATTAGTCTCAGATTACTGTTCAATATGACCTTCATTGTTTTGTATACGCTTACAAGCTCCTATTATTTGACGTCGAGAAATACTTAACTTAAATCCACACTACTTGCCGACTTTAGGGATTCTTACCCTTAAACAATTTTCACTTAATATCGAAACTAAATATACAAAATCTTTAATACATCCCCTGAATAAACAGTCTATGGAGTTAGGTTCTGGGAAATAGGATGCCCATTGAACAGAAACATTTCAACACCGACCAATGCAGCGATTAGAAAAATTTTGGTCTAAACAAGTCCTAATATTTATAGCAAAATGTGGAGGCACACATCTAATTGAAAGCAAATATTTTATCGTATCTGTATTATACTAAAAAACACTTTGAAAATTACAAATATGAATATCACCAGTCAAATTTCCTTATAAAATTATACGACCCGAAAAAAATTATCTACTACACCAGCCTATAAAATTTACTTGATGATGCATCTCTACTATTGTTCTATAGTTTTCTTCAGCCCACATGGAGGTATTATGCATATTTGTCATCATGTTCCTCACAAGCACTGCTTCATCAGTAAATAAAGTATCTTTAATAAACCAAACATAAAATGTAAATGATTGACACATCCAGCTAAAACTCTCAAGCCTTGCTTTCAAATCTTAAGACAAAAGTACTTGGACTGTTTGTAAAAAGAATGAATACAACTCGTGACCTCGCAAAATACCGTGAATTTTGATATTATTAACGTTTTCAACCCACTAAGATGCTTACACTGATACTTGATTATTCTTAACGATTTGAAGGATTTTCTATTCCTGTTCTGGGCTAATCTCAACTAATAAAAAAATACATATTTCTAATGTCATTTCAATACCTGTAAAAAAACGTCTGAATTAACAAGGAATGCGTGTTTTTAGAATAATTTTTGACATCTTCTCTTTAAAATGCCAATATTAAAGATGACCTAATGAATGGCCTATATTTTATACCAAAAAAATATATGGTTAACCAATTGGTTTCCTCTTTCCGGCCCATCCGTTAACTATTCTTTTTTTTTTCAATACACTCTGTATATCTTTTTAACAACCTTTATCGTTATAAATCATTTTTCTTGAAATATCTTGCGGTAAAATCAATAGAAAAGCAAATCACGAGGTCAAATTAACATTATACATCAATTACTACTGTTTTTACCACTTATTATTATATTATAAATGGTTAAATATGACTTTTGTAATAGCATCTCTGTCAATGCCAATGGTTTTGAAATTTAAAACCGAACTTAAAATCTACTATCATGATAAAATTCTTATAGCCAGATTGACTAAGATTTAAAATTTAAACCCGACTAGTTGCCATTAAATTTAAATCTTCTAGTCGGCCACTTTTCTTTTACTTATGATATTGTCATAATTTATATTACATATGTCAACAAATAAACGCATATATAGGGCTAAGGATAAAAACCTTGCGATAAAGTCTTGAAATATATATATAGGAAATAGTTGTATATCGAAAATAAATACAATTCCTCATTTTTGCAAGTTCAGTAGTAAGTCAAAATGATTCTTATGCTTGTATTTTCAGAGTTTAAAATTTTTTTGACTTACTGTTGCTCTTAGACCAGGACTTATCTGTAAAATATCGGGGTTTCGAGGATGCGAAATGGAACATGGAGATTTTTGCATGAAAACCTTCAAAATAACCTGAATAACAATAAATTTGATACGTGTACTTTCAAAAAGTTGGGCAACATTGTTTTTATTAATAAAAATCAAGAAAATTTACGAATAAAATAATTTAAAACCAAATTTTTTTTCAACTTGTTTAAACAGTGATTGTTTAAACAATTTTGATAATTAAAGTAAATATATCATTAAAGAAAGCAACACATATTATAAGCGTATATGCCCCCGATATGAGTAAATCACAGGAAGAAAAGGACAACTTCTACTACGAATTGCAAAACACACTTGACCGAATATCAAAGAAAGACAAGATTATCATACTTGGTGACTTAAATGCAAGAGTGGGCAATGAGATCATACAGGGAATCAAGAATAGATTCAACGAAGAAATCATCAACGAAAACGGCCAACAACTTATACATCTCTGTGCCGAAAACGAACTAAGAATAAACAATACCTTTTACCCTCACAAACCCCAGCACAAATACACCTTTGAAAACACAAGAGGACACAAATCTGTGATAGACTACATAACAAACAAAAATGTACAACCCTCTGAAATATTAGATGTGAGAGTATTGACCTCAGCGAACACCGGAACTAATCATAACTTTGTAATGTCAAAAATAAGAACCACCATAATGAGGAATGAGAAACTTAGACCAGAATAACTGAAAAGCTTAACATAGAATCTTTTGCAGACGACACCATCAGAAACCTATACCAAAACAGATTGATACAAAAAATTAATGAGAACAGAATCACTGAGGAAGATGACATCGACGCCGCACTGATGAAAGTACACACAAACATAATGAAAGCAGCCGAAGAAGCACTGGGCAAAAGAAAAGTGAATAAAAATGGAAAACACAACAAAAAACCATGGTTTACAAATGAAGTGAAATCCCTAGCAGCAGAAAAGAGAAAATCATATTTGAAGTATAGAAGCAAAACAATCACATACGGGGAATACAAAATAACCAGGAACAGAGTAAACGAGGGCAGAGAAAAGTCTGGAATATGCTAAGAAACCGCAAAAAACCCGTGAACGAATACATTCAAACCACTGCAATAACAACAGAACAATGGGAGAAGTACTTTCACAATCTGTACGACAGCATTGCACCCGCAATAACACAGGAAACCCAGGATGAATATGCGGAAAAAAATCAGGCTCCAAAATGGATTATCACAAAAGAAGAAATAAAAACAGCAGCCACCAAATTGAAAAATCGAAAAGCCCCTGGACCAGATGGCATAACAAATGAAATACTCAAATATGGTGGAATGGCACTACTAGAAGAGTTACATTCCCTCTATAGAAAAATACTCAACGAGGAAAAAACACCAGAACAATGGAGGGAAAGCTTGACCATACCCATATTCAAGAAAGGCAACAAAACTGACCCGAACAACTACAGGGGAATAACACTTCTAAGCTCAACCGCCAAGCTACTAACGAAAATCATAGCAAAAACATAGAATCTAGCGGAATCAGTGAGGAGCAGCAAGGCTTCAGACAAAACAGGTCAACAACTGACGCCATATTATAATTACAGTGAAGGCCATCGAATACAACAAAGAGGCATATATGTGTTTTGTCGACCTCACAAAAGCCTTCGACAGGATCAGACTTCATGACGTTCTCGAACTACTTAAGGACAGAAACATATGTCATAACATCCTGGAAGTAATTAAAGACTTAAACAGCAGAAATACAACAAAAATTAAAGTAGGTAACAAGACATCGAACCAAATTCCAATATCTATCGGCATAAGGCAGGGAGACAGCCTCAGTCCAATTCTATTCAATGTCATTATAGACGAAATTATCAGAGAGGTGAAAGAGGCCGGTAGAGGATATAGAATGGGAAAAGAAGAACTAAAGATAATTTGCTATGCCGATGATGCAGTACTGATATCGGAAGACGAAGACAACCTCCAACGGCTCCTGTACAAGTTTGAAAAGACCGCTGAAAAATTTAACATGACAATCTCCATAGGAAAAACCCAATCTCTCACGATCAGTAAAGAATCAAGAAGATGTAAGCTCGCTGTACACAATCAAAGCATCGAACAGGTCATGTCCTTTAAATACCTGGGAGCAAACATCACCAGCAATAGAAACTTAAAAGCATAAGTTCAAGAACAAACAATCAAAGCTGCCGTAATGTCAGGATACCTACGTGATATTATATGGAGAAATAAACATATGACGACACAAAGTAAGATCAGAATATATAAGACCTGCATACGACCCATAATGACTTATGCCATCGAAACAAGAGCAGACACATCAGCAACCAAAAGACTACTCCGAACAACTGAGATGAGAACGCTAAGAAGTATCACGGGTCATACATTACGCGACAGACTAAGAAACGATGAAATCAGAAAAAGATGTGAAATACAGGACGTCGTAAGATGGGGCAGAGGAAGAAGGAGAGCATGGAGGGATCATGTCGACAGGATGACCGACGACCGAGTGGCAAAAATTGCAAAAGAAGGAATACCAGACTCCTCAAGGCTTCCTGGTCGACCGCCTAAAAGATGGAAAGAGAGCTGAACATCGGTGTCACAGGAACAAGAATAAACGAGATGCATTGACAGCCAATACAGGACAAAGTCCTATACTAAGAATAAGAAGAAGAAGAAGATATCATTATAGTATGCTTAATTAAATTAATAAATAAAGATTCGCTTGAAAAGTCTATAGAGTGCAGTATGCTGTAAGTATGATGCATAAATAACGTCATTTGTTTATAACAAAATGAATGCATGATGGGCACATGGCATTATGATATTTGAGTTCCATTATTCATGGTACATCGGTTTAAAGAAATGATCAAAATCGCTCCATTAGAAGCCGAAAAAATGAAATTTTTTTTCAGATATGTATTTTGAATCTTGAATCAATTTTAAAATGAGCGCTCCCCACCCCTCTTTTTTTCATTTTTCACGCGCGTGGGTGATATTCTTTTCATTTTTTATTAAAGTTTCTGATAACATAAACATTTACATAGTTGTATCAAACAAGAGCTCGGCAAGATAAAGTTTTTGGTTCAAAAATCAGGTCGGTATTGTTTATAGATTCACCGTAACAGGCTGCCAACTTTGACAGTTTGTATCTCGGAAACCAATTGACTGATCTGAAATTTTTTGCACGAAAAGAAGCGTCTTTCCAGGTACTTTCAAACCATGTATTGCAAAAAAAATCCAATGAAAATCCGCCGAGATAATCTATTTGTTTTTAAGCAAAAATATCAACAATGTCTTTAAACAATTCCTGAGGGCGTCCAAATCATCCGATTTTGCTTCTGAAAAAAGCGTTGAAAAACTTGAGTTCCCTACTATATGTCGAAAATAAATTTAAATACGTTAACGTGATATTTTGGACTCAAACAAACTTCAAAAATGGTCAATTTTTGTAAATGAAATCGGATTGCAAAATTATTGTGGAAAAAATATCGATTCGATCCTAATGCATTTTAGCGCGTTATTTTATATATGAAGGTCCTCAGAGAAATTTAAATGGTCGAAAAAAATTGATTAAAAACCTGCTTTTTAACTTTTTTTTTAATTATTGCTATTTTGCAATAAGGAAAATCTATTTTGAGATTTTCGACTAACACTATCTTATGGAAAATTTAATTACGAAACTTTTATTTCTTTTCAACTTTCCTCTAAAATGAATACCTTCAAAGTTACACGAGAGAAAATGAAAAACGTTTTTTTTTTCGTTAATTTTATATTTTTATTAATAAAAACAATGTTGACCACCATTTTGAAAGTACGCATATCAAAATTATCGTCATTCAAGTTATTCTGAAGGCTCTAATGCAAAAATCTCCATGTTCCATTTCACATCCACCAAAAAACAAATAAGCCCTGGTCTATCTTGTCAGTTTAAGCCCTCTACTATCAATTTAGGATGGTTTTAAAATTAAACCACGTTAGTGAATTCGGCTGTTAATTTTTTAGCTTAAATAATAATACATGTTTTTCTAAATATTTAAATGTTAATTTCTACATATAATAATAATTCAACATACTTGCAGATAACACCTTAAGCAAAATATGGTTACATAAATAAAATTTTACGCATTAAATAATTCCTTGTTTTGTGTAGCTATTTAGATTTTTTAATTTTTAATATACATGTCGAATTTCACTTTCGATGGAATTCGGTGTTATAGTTACATCACTACGTTACATGTGTACGAATGTGAAGTAGATTAGCCTTTATACCAGTTACTTCTAATTAAGAGCAAAATTCCATATGAATTAAATTAAAATATCTTTCATTGAAATACAGTTTTACAACTACAATAAAATAATTTTTAATCTATTTATTATAGGCCAGCGGAGTTAGCCTCATATCAGGTGATTTTGAAATTTATTGTTAATAGACTTCTGATTACGTAGAAACATTCAGAATAATAATAATAATAATATATTACGAACAATTTTAGTACAATTCTTCAAACAGATCATGATCGAATCTAAACATATTTAAGATCTCAATATTAAATAATTATGCACCTAGGTAACATAATACCTGTATGTGCACAAAATCAATAATATTATATTAATTTCAGAAAACAGCCATAAAAAGAAAACATATTGAATGAAAATAATACTAATTAATGGAATACCTACATACTAAACAAACCTACACACTAAACAAACCTACACACTAAGTAACCTATGAAAATTTTGTCAAAGAAAAAATTTAAATTGATCAATATTATGAAAAATATAAGCTCTGCAAAGCTTACTAAATTTTTTCACATTGAAGATTGTTCTTATACTAATCGGGATAATATTGTAGAATTTGTGCGCTAGACAGTTAACAAATCTATAACTAATGTTTTTATTACTATTTGGTATCCTTAGATGTCTATTCATTCTACATCTCGTTTCATAAGAGTAACTTACATAATTTTTTAATTTCGTAGACTTATGTACATAAATACAAGAAAACAATATATACAATGAACGGACATCAAAAATTTGTTCTGAATAAAGAAACCTAGTAGAATATCTTTTTTTCTTCCAAAAAATTACCTTTAAAATGTAATTTTGTACTACGTTGAGTTGTTGTAACGAGTTTTGATACAGGCCACCCCAAACAATTATTCCATATCTAATTAAGAATTCTACTAATGTTTTATAAATATTTATTAAAAGTTGTATATAAAATTTATGAATTAATTTTCTGATGTTGTTTGTTAATTTTAAAATGTGCTGATCCCATTTTAGATTTTTGTCGATTATTATACCCAAATATTTTATGAATGGTACATTTTTTATTAAGATATTTCCAGCTTCAATTTGGTTGAAATCTGGACGATTTGATGTTGTTATCGAAAATGCAATATAATGAGTTTTGTCAACGTTCAAAGTGAGTTTAGAGGAATCCAGCCAGTTTATTATTTTAAGCAGACCAGTTTTTGTTGATTTTTTCACTTGATCCCAGGTTTCTCCAGAAAAAACGGCCACTGTATCGTCCGCGTATGAAATTAGAAAACCATGCTCCAAGCACATGCTTGTTAGTGAATTTATATAAACTATAAACAAAATCGGTCCCAATACTGTCCCTTGAGGAACCCCGATTCTGATGTCTAAAGGGTCACTAGATGTTATCAATTTTTAAAATTTGTTTCCTATTTCTTAAGTAACTCCCAAAGACACTCAACAAGGAACTCCTAACACCATAGACGTTTAAAATCTCCAAAAGTGAGTCATGGGGGTACAGTGTCAAATGCTCTGGCAAGATCCAGAAAGACGGCAAGACATTTTTTATCATTATCAAGATTCATGATTACTGACTTAGTAAATTCATAAATCGCATCTAATGTACTCAATCCATTGGTAAATCGAAATTGATTTTTATAGAGGATGTTATTAATTTCCAAAAAATTTACCAATCTATCTTTTAAACATTTCTCAAATATCTTCGCAAAATTATTTATTACACTAATTGGACGATAATTGCTAATAGTCGCTTTATCTCATGCTTTATGCATTGGTGTAACAAGTGTCAGTTTGAAATGGCTGGGTACTTTACCCGATTTAAAAATTAAATTTATTAGATAAGTCAAGGGTTTCAGCAAGAAGAGGTGGAATTGTTTAACGAACTGAGAATTTATTCCATCTACACCGGGAGCGCAATTATTCTTTAAAGAGTGTATTTGTTTTATTATTTCGATTTCATTGACAGGCTTCAGGAACATAGAGGAAATAGAGGCATGTCGTATAGTAATTATGTAGTATCTTATGTCCCATTTTCTTTCTTGAGGAAAATTCTTTATTTAACAATTAAAATGTGAAAAAACAGTTCTTTCGAGTTCTAGGAAAAGGTATTGTTTTTCAGTAAAAAAGTTTTAAACAAAAGTTGTGCGCATTGAAAATACCTATGAACTAAGATCCATTCGAATCGGATAATTTGTTCGTTAGTTATTACAAAAAGACCTGCTAAAATGGGTGTTTTTTCAATTGTTTATAAACAATAAAAAATATATAGCATTAACTTTATACTGCAACTAAAGGAGCTTTTTGTTACATACAATAAATGTGCAAAATTTCAAGTAAAAATATTCAATAGTTTTTTGCACAGTGAATTTGTTTATATTTTTTATGTTTTTTTTTATTATTTATTCTCAGCGATCTAGAGGTTGTATAGCGATCTGCAGGTACGCAAATGAAAGCTCGAGATTTATATAAACAGGAACAAAAAAGAAGCAAATTAATTGTTGATTTTAAATTGTTGAAACAGATAAACAAAGTTGAGGTTGGTTTTTTCGTTATAAACAAATAGAATAACTCTTCGACAATTGTTGATATTGAAATGCCGATAAGTGAACGCGATAGGTGAGATTTTAACGCATATTCTAAAAAAAAAAATTATACGACCACTAGACGTTGAGATAGACTTTCTTTTTCAAAAAATCGCTGCGGAGTTGTTTATTAACATTAAGGGATTATTTAAGTAGAAACTTATAGAGAACAATTGTATGCAGCAGCTTTCCACCCAATTATTTCAAAATTGTTGAAGCAGCAATAGTTTAAAGGTGTTCTTTCAGCCTGCGACGTGCGGAAAACGCTCGGACGCTTCAAATTCGATCGATGGCGCCACCTGTTTTACATTATCTGTGTTACTTACCTAGTGATTAAATAGGAAAACACGTAGGTATGAGGAATGCTTTTAATTTATTGACTGCTGGTGTATAGCTCCACAATGAAACGACTTAATTAAAACAAAATAACAATTCTATTTTATTCCAAAAAAAAAAATTATTATGTACATAAATTAGAATGGTACCTACAATTTTTTTTTATGCTCTTTCTTGATAACTATTGTTGTTATCTCGTTTTTAAAAGGTTATATAAAATTTGGCCGCAAACGTTCTAGAACCTTTAATTGCCAATCACGTAAGTTTTATAAAGAGAGTTATCAAAAAGTTCTTACATGGTATTATATCACATGAAAATATATTTATATTGTTTTGTTTGTATGTAAAAAAATTGATGTAGAGCTCCAATTCTTTAACTTAAAGTTTTCTCCTACCTGGTCTATGCTATGGTACCTCTCACTTCTATTATTTGATCCAGCGCTGTTGCTAGGATGCCTGTTGTTATGGATGAATGAGGGCTTTACAGGGTCACTTTCAACTCACCAACCAAACGCAGGGTAAGGGTTAAAATCGTCGTGGTACCACGGACAGGAAAACTAGGGCCGGAACCATCAGAAAGCCTTGACAGCAATATCAAAATGGAAATCACAGTAAAAAGAGTGAGATGAAGCCAAAGATGAAAAAGACTGGCTTCAGATAGCCCTGAAATAAAATGTTATTTTTACCACATGTTCGTAAAGATAAGGGGCAAAATCTTACCTCATTGATTAATGGACTTAAAAAAAAATACTTGACCGTCTGCCCTTTCAAATCTAATGGCAGAATTGGTCTACTGCCTTCGACGGTTCAACAGTAAAAGGAACAAAAAGAAAAATACCTCTTGCAACCAGACATGACAAATTTTAGGGATATTTGTAGTCACTTTTGCCAACCTTTTTCTCAACCTGGAGAACTCTAACCTAGTTCCGAACTTACACTGATTACCAGGTAATACATCAAATATTGGCAAGCCATGGAAAATTATCAAAAAGAAAATTATGATCAAACAGTCCAAAGTTACTAATCATGATTAAAACAAAGTTCAAAAAAATTGCTACAAATTCCATACTGTATACTCAACCTTAAATGATCGGTCACTACATGCCGTGCTCGTGTCAACGAATCGGGTATACATCCACAACAAATGCTAACTGAACTATATTACCGACTATAACCTTATATTTTTAATACTGAAATGGAATGTAAACAAATGAGAATTTATTAAAAATAAAATATTTGACGACTTTTAAATTCAAACCAAATAATATGATATATAAACTACAGCAATTTACAAACTCTGTTAAGAAGAAAGAGTGATAAGTTACAAGACCAAAAGAGTTGTGAACCAAAAAAACAAATTCCATGTTTACTATTTTAAATTACAGGATAAATAATTAAATTTAATCAGGTAAAAATATACAAATTATGTCATATTGCTAAAAACATGTAGCATTGATGCAAACTGCTAAATTTAAATGCTACAAGTTATTGTTAAACATAGCAATAAACAAATTGTCGCACCTTTATACATTTTATGCATAATTATAATTTTACCGTTCTTACGTGCTTTTCAAAATTGTTACAGTGGTCAACAGTATACTATTAATTAGGAATAAAAAAAATTAGATTGATTTTTAATGTACCATAAATATTTATCGAGATATAGCATGAAACAAATAGCAACATTTGTTGACAGCATTATTATTTTTCGAGATGCAGAATAAACTACATTTGACGACTATATTGTAAGCGATTATCCAATCGAGAATTATTGTAATATTACTTTCAAAGACGATGAGTGTAACAGGAGAGAAAATAATTATGATTATGATAATAATGATGATGTTGATGATGATAATAATTATGTCAATGATTAGAATGGTGATGATGATGAGAGTAATAATGATGATGACGATGAGAATGATAATGATCATGATAATTGTTGTGATAATTATGAAACCGATAAGGATTTCGAAAATGAGTCTCCATCGATGTCTACGAAACGGAGAACGGAATAAATACTTTGTATAGATTTTAGGAAAAATATGTATATTAGCAAAAAATTTTGTATGTGAGAAATGTTCGTACAGTAAAATAAACAAAAAGGTTAACATGTTTTTTTCTTGTACAACCAATAATTTGGTAAATAACAGTCGCAATTTGTTTCATGATTTAACTCCGTACATATTAATAGTACAATAAAAATCAATCTGATTATTAATATTCCTAATTAGAAGTATACTGTTGACCAATGTAACATTTTTTTTGCAATTTGAAAAGCACGTGCAACAATTTGTTTATTGTTATATTTAACAATAATTTCATTACAAAAACATATCATCCATTGTTCATATCTCGTCAAGAAACCACAGGGCCCCTATCCTCGAAAGTGTGATGTGAAAGGTGATGTGAATGGCGATGGGAATGGCGATGTGAACTTTTTGACAGTAAAAGCCGTATTCTTGAAAAAGCAATGTTGCCAGATATGAACGTGCTAAAACCCGAGAATTTCAAAAAATAAAATGGATGACAGATTGAATTGCCCTATCAGACCGAAAATGTCCGTAGTATATTTTGTTGCCATTTTAGGCAAAAAGTAGTTTTGGTACTTTAAATTAATCGTCAAAAGTAAAAAAAAATAGTGCTGTTGTTGTTATTTTTGTGAAGTTATTGATTGCCATTACAATATTTGTACTCTGCCTGGATTAAATTTATCTTAAATTGACACTCTAGAACTGTTTAACAAAAATGCATACGAAGAGCCAAGTACTTGAAGATTCTAATATATAAAGAAAAATGGATATCAAGAAAAGCAGCAATCATATATACAAAGTAATATACTGACAGTAATTGCAGAAAGTCAGCACTGATAAACCTTGAAACGGTGGAAATTACAACTCTACGTAGTATGACTAAAAGCCATCATCCCAATCCACTACGGAAACTATCCAATCAGTTATTTATTGTATGAATTCACAAAGTGTCCTGCCTCTTACTGCAAGAGGTTCTGTCCTGACAAGTAAATTTGAAAGAAAACCTGAAACTTGAACAATGATATTGAAACTGTTTATGACCAGAGACCGAAACCAAAGGCCAGGCAGAAGACGTCCATTAAAGATACTAGCGGATCTCACATTCAACTTGAAGATCAAATGTACCATAAATAAGGTCTTTATGCTGAAGGACCTCATTCGTTGGTGTGTAGGGTTCATATTTATATGTCTCGATAAATTATAATCATAATATTTAGTTAATTGTGGTGTCGTATAGTGTTTAACACAGTCTAATTAAGTTAAGTACTGTAGTTAACATAATTTAAATATAACATTTGTTACCTATTTAAATAAAAGTTTCAGATAGCTTACAAATTGTGATTTCTCAAATTTATTATAAGTTGTGTCGTGAAAAGAATTATGTTAGATTTAACTATTTAAAACTAAAATACTCGGCTGTTATGGACACAAGTATTTATGTTAAATCCATAAGCAGAACTCGCCCTAGAAAAACATTTTTAAATAGTACGCTCATACAATTGAGTTATGAACAGAATCTCCTGTAATAATTTTATATGTCTGCAATCTCAAATTTGCTTAATATTTGCGAGACACGTTAAACTTTCTAAGGATATTTTATTAAAAAATTTGAAAATATTGAAAATATCGAGTACTACCTAATTAACGTTTCAACTGTTTATTCAGAAAATAAAACGTCTTAAAGAAACGGTTCGTCAACATATAATTTTTTTTTCAAGTTATCTTGAAGAACCAGAAATAAACATTTTTAATTATATTTTATTTTTTGAAATCCGTGCCTTAAATATGTCATTTAGCGGCTGACATTTCATTTGCGCATGTTTCACCGTTCGCTTGCCTTCCACCAGGCGAACGAGGATGTGAATGATGAACATTTCAAGAATACGCGTTCGCCACCTTTTCACCCTTCACTTCACGTTCCCCAGTTCGAGGATAGGGACCCAGATTTAAAAAAAAAAGATTCTACGACCAATATTCGCCGAGATAATTCAAATTTTTCCGCCGAAACGAATGTAAAGCGTCCGAGTCACGTTTTTTTCCGCACGCCTCAGGCTCACTTTCTGACTCTTGGAGTAGGTACACTTTAAACTATTGCAACATCAACAATTTTGAAATAATTTAGTTGAAAACTGCTACATACAATAGTCTAATCATTTCCCTATGAGTTCCTACTTAAATAATCCCTTAATAAAAAAACAACGCAGCAGCCAATTTTAGAAAATAAAATTTTCAGCTTTTAGTAATCGTACAGAAGTTGTTTTATTTTTCAAAATTTGCGCCAAAATCGCACCTATCACGGCCAGTTATCGGCATTTCGATATCAACAATTGTCGACGAGTTATGCTATTTGTTTATAAAGAAAAAACCAACCACAACTTTGTTTATCTGTTTCAACAATTTTGTTATTGTTAGTATAAATCTGGAGCTTTCATTTACGCACCAGCAGATTACTGTACGATTGCTGAGAATAAACAATAACAAAAACATAAAATGTTATAAACAAATTCACTGTGCAAAAAACTTTTGAATACTTTTACTTGAAATTTTGCATACTGATTGTATGCAACCATAGATAAAATATTTATAGATCCGCAAAGTTTAATCCCAAAAACGGCAAATTTACGACAATAAAATGTAAACATAGTAGATCAGATGTCGGCATGAGCACTACAAAATGATCAGGTGACCATCGACAGGACCGAACTTCGAAAATCTATTTAGTTAGTTCAATTAGTCATAAATGGTGTCTAAATCAAGCAAGTTATCAAAGTTGCAACCATGGTTGCAATATTTAGTAAAAAAGTCGGTGTCATGTAACTTTCTTGTTCTGAGAGTCACATTATATGGGCACAAATAATATCTGAAGCAGAAGGGAATAATCCGATCTGTGTCTACCGATGGGAGTTAGTTTAGACATTTCTTATACTGTGAAAGTAAAATTGTGAAGAAAATGTATCTTACTATTTCTCCAATCTATTGTTTCCGTCTGTGTGCGTTAACTATCTTGTTGTAGGGTAGGAGTGAATAATTAACATTTTTAAGGTCCGGTAAGGTATTAATTTTCTCGACAAAATTATGAAAATGTTATTTCAAATAAAATAAGTGAACAAGGTCATTGCTGGGGGTGAATAAAAAAAATATACCAACAAAAGAAATTCACATTTGTCTAACTTATTTCGTAATATTTTGCTTTTGTTAACATATTAATGAATTTTTAATTTGACGATTTCAAAGTTGGGATTACCATGACCACATGAATCATGACAATTTCATAAAATGATTATGGACATAACTAATCTGAATTTACTTCCAAAACCAGTATTAATAATGAACAACGCTGTTTAACGTCATGTCCTCAATCTTCAGACATACAAAATACAAAAAGTTATGCAAGAATATGGACATTGTGCAAATTAAGAACTGCAAAAAAGTCATTGACAATTTGAGAAAAATAATTCAAACAGAGCTTAGAAATTATAGAACCAATAGCCGATTCTGGCTAAAATATAAACCTTGTACTGAAATATTTTATGTATATAACAAAATAATAATGCATTATAATTATTGTAAGTTATATATGTATGTTTTAAAATATTCCAACTTCATTTTGAGGATGTATGTTTTTATTTATGTAAGTAATGTAATAGATGGAGAAATTGTATCATTTCTTGACATATTGATGAATGTACTTTTTTCATATGATAGAATAAACTATTCAATGGTTTGGTGCGAATTTTTAGATTTTTCTAAAGAACTGATTGCTTAAAAGTTCAGTTTATCTTTTGGTAATCATTTGGAAAGTGCTAAAAATATATCATACTACATGTTTTGTAAATTTAATGTTATACGAAAACACTATAAATCGAAAAACGTTGTAAAGCAACACTATTTTTTACCCTATAGAGAAAAAGGAAAATAAAACAAATAAAGTATGTACACATTCCATTATATTAAATAAAAACACAAAAACAAATAAAATAAATCACTTAAAACACTATAAATCCGTTTAAATCGCACGCAACTCACAAAGCAAAAATAAACACAAAAAAAAAATGGCTTTGAGCCGATACTGTGCTGTTTACGGATGGCGCTACGAAACAACCAATCGATAATATTAAGTCGCTTATGCACATGCCCTTATCTGATTAACGTCCAAAAATATGACTGGCGCCCGATGTACAGAAACGCATTTTTTCACCCAGGGTTTGCCATTTTTTGGCTTTAGCAGCCGACAAGAGAAGGGGTCCATAGTAGAGGTCAGTGTATGCAACAAGAGGCTCTTTTAGGTGTAATATAAAGTTATTGGAAGATATTTTTCTATTGTTTATTAACAATTGAAAAAACAGCCATTTTGGTAGCTGTTTTTCCAATAACTAACCAATAAATTATCCGATTTGGATAAGCTTTAGCTTATTTTATAGATATTTTTAAAACGCACAACTTTTATTTGAAACTTTTTCACTGAAAAATAATAGCTTTGCCTAGAACTCGAAAAAACAGTTTTTCACATCTTAATTTTTAAATAAAAAATTTTCCCCAAAAAAGAAAATGAGACATAAGATACTACATAATTATTATTATCATTCTGAAGGTTTCTACGTAATCAGAAGTCTACCAACAATAAATTTTTTCCAGATGTTAGTTCCGCTGGCCTATTATGTTGTATACGATTCCCCAATAGTTCCAATTACCAAAGCAGACATTACCAAATCTGACATTGAACGAAATATATTAGAATAATGATTTTTATAACTGGAATTAACAAGAAAGAAATTAAGTTTTTAAACTTTACACATTTTAAAAGTTATCTGTTCGAATGGTTTAATGGAAAAATTCTTCACGGCCAATACATCAACATTATTTAACTTGTGCTTATGCCACCGTAACTACACTTTTTGTGCACTTGACCGCACTGTCTCCTCAAGTGTTGTAGTCCTAAAACCGTATTAAATTATTTAATATACAGTAAAGTATATACTTTTTTTTGAAAACAAATAAATTGCCTTCACGCTTCTCTAAACAGCGAAAGTTAAGGGCGGGAATATTAAAACATAAAAAAAAATCGATTCACAACTTACCCTAAAATTGATACAAACACATACATGGCGTGACAACGCGGTTTAGTTTCTTTAAAAAGAATTTACCTTTCCATTTTATTAGTTTCATCTATTGAACTCAAGATATGTACACTGTTAAAAATAATCTTAAATTAATTGCAAATTTAATATCCATTCTACATTAAATTTACTGATATTGTAACTAAAATCGTGAAAAATTTACATTTACCTTAAATCTAAAGCAATTAATTCAACTATGAATTCGTTGTGCATTAAATTTGATTAAATGGTATCTTAAATTTCAATAAAGCAACTGGAAAGATATTTCAACTTTCTGTACATTAAAATTAATTCACATGTACATTCACATTAAAGGAATTTACATAAATATTCATGGTACGTTGCATGAGATTCCGGGAGATGGCGGAACTTGTATTGAACTTTTTAATTAGTATGATATAAGTTGCTTAAAAGACTCAATTTTCTTATGGATGAGGTGTACATGTCTGCCGATACTGATGGAAACCAATGAGCTCGAAACTGGTCTACCGATAACACACTACCTATGGGAAAAATCTCCATCTTTTCCTGGAAGCAGAATTTTTTGCCTTCATATTAATTTTGATGCATTAAATATGTGATAAAACATTTTAAATTCAATGAACACTGGCTGTATATTTAATATACATAGTCACCTTAAAAAGTAATGATAAACTTTAAATTTAATATATATTTACATTGGATTTAATGGAATAGATTAATTTAGATTGTGAATTATTAAATTTAATGCATTAAATTAAACGCATTTAATAAACGTTTATGAAATTTGCTGCCAGCTTATTTACTTTAAATTTAATGCATTTCCTTCTTACAGTGTATTATACTTCGCCATGTTTCCACAGTTAGAAAAAAAATACCCATTTCAGCCAAAATTATTACAAACTACACCAAATTAGGCCACAAAAAATGTTTTGATTCTAAGAATTCTGCAAATGTTATTCTGAATGAAATTGAACCAAAAATTACCAAAGTAAATTTGCTTACTTGAATTTGAGGAAATTGCGACAGATTCATAATCCATGCGTCCGAAAAGCCCCCAGTACTTATTTAAAAAAAAATCGGAAATGTAAATATATATATATATATATATATATATATATATATATATATATATATATATATATATATATATATATATAAAATAGGGGTTCTTATATAATGCGTACGATGTCCCCTTCAGCAAACTTTGAATGTAACCAACCAGGTTCTTAAACCTCCTTAAATGCCAAAATCTGTTATTTCTGCTATGAAATTCAGAGGTTTTACTCATAAAACAATATTGATGCCAAATGGATTTTGAAAGTTGAAGATCAAGATCAAGGTCAAGTCGATTATCATCGATTTTTACCTGGAAAATTTTACTTACGTGAATAAACACTCAGATTTAACACATTTGACATTCAATTGACCTCTAAAACCTATCAATGCTACGGATGAATGTACAATTTTTCCTACTCTTCATTTCTGCAATAAATGAAGCATGGGCTCCGCTTCCTTATCGAGCCCCGTTGGTGGTGTCAGTCTAGGTTTAGGAGCCGTGCCGATACAATGGTCCCGCTTAAAGTGAGTTTTCTAGATAGAAGGAAGATCAAATGCATCTTTTCTTTGATTTAGAGTGCCAAATTAATCTTGCCTCGTAGTGTTCTATATTAACGATTTGCTGGCACTTATCAGAATCAATTTTATGTCCTGTCTCGAGCTAATTTCGAGCCTTTTTCCAGTATCATTTTATATGACGAATGCCCTTTTGAAAAAATTGAGAATGATGGTGGAGTCTAAAAAGGTCTAAAACCTCTCTTCGCCACCAATGTGACTTACTAGGGGCCTATTTCAGTGTTGAAATGATTTCAAAGATCTTCCAAGAGGATTTACAAAGGTAGTCTTTTTTTTTCAGAGCCCTTTACACCCCAAAATTATTTGTTATTACCAATTTCAGCAACGAAATTTTTTAAAAGAAAATTTTCAAAAGTGGTCCCTATCATTTATAGGGAGGGGTTTCTGAATTCAAAATGGCAGAATCATTATGAAACTAGGAAAGACTTAAAACTCGTCTGCAATGCCAAAATCACTTTCTATAAGCTTTTTCAGCATCGACTTAATTTTACAGTACTTTAAAGATTGTTTCCGAAGGTGGTCGCTCCTTGTCTGAAAAAGGAAAATATTATTATTTAAGATAGTGGTTCCAAAATGACGAGCGGAAAAGGCTTCAAATCTCTCTGTTAAAATTGCTCTAAAAATATAGACAAATTCTTTTTTTATCAAAATCTCTTACCGGTAATTTATTTGCATAATTGATCGCTCGAGTATTGGATGCAGAATCGCTGTTAAACTATTTCATTAATTTCAGTTTTGTTTTCGGGAAGGCACATCCAGATGAAATGATGGTTTGATAGCAGTCGAACTAAAAACCTTATTTTGAAGTTAGTTCAATACAAAATTGGTTGAATGGCTTGATTAAAGTGGCGTCAGTTTAATAAAGCGAATTTTGAGGAAATTATAATAGCTCAGTAAATGAATATCAGAATATACTATTGAAAAAATTAGAAACATTGTCATTCGTGCTTCTCAGTTCTCACCACCATGGACAATGGCCTTGCGTGACCGCACAAAAGTAATAGATAGTTTAGCTCATAATGAAAGTGAGTTAAAATGATTTAGGATTGGTTCAAGACAGGGATATTTTTTAAAGTATTTCCAAGTTAGTTATTATAATTATTCAAATTTTTTAGTGCAATATTTTGGAAACTGTAAATTAAGCGAATCGTCATTCGACGACTGCATCAAAGAAGGATTAAATGAGATTAGACCTTATTTTCCACATGGTAAGTATCATTCAATGTAATATGTCTTGTCTAATTAGGAACAATAAAGTAAATCATAGAAACTATCGACGCCTCTCAGAAAGTTTGAAAATACATGGCGACAAATTTTGAAATTATTTTTATTGCAACTTTGTGAATGAAATTATCAAGATAATTTCTTAATTTTACTCTAAAAAGTCTGGATATTGGAACTGCTTTTCTCGACCTATCAATATTTGCCGGACCCTCCTTTAAACGCCTTTTTGAGTTCTAATTAAACTTATTTTGTTTTTCTTTTGGTCTCGATGCGCCAGGAATCAATCAAAGTTAAAGAATTGAGATTTATGTGAGTTGGAGAACTTGGAGAGCAAAGGTTGCCAATCTTCGGACTTGGTCCCATCAAACTCACTGTGCCCCACTTTCGTAGGTTTAGAAGATTAAAACTTGCTTTTTTTCGGTCATTGTCATTTGAAACTCATTGTCCACAGGTATTATAAGTTAGAAAGTTTGGAGATTGTAGCTTGCATATATGTACTGGTCATTTTAAATTTCAAACACTTTCGTTTCAACTTTGAAATCCTGTCTGTAGAATCGCGAGTTTCATAGTTTCAAGTCGTGTAATTTCTTTTTTGGCACGTTCAAAAAACTTAAAAACTCGCAATTCTTGCCCAGAGCGCAGTTTTTCTAGATTTTTAAAACTTTAACTAAAGGGTGTTTTTTATAGAGGTATAGAACTTTTAAATGGAATAAAACAAAGATGAATTTTTTTAATTGACATGAAATTTACTTTATTCGAAAGATAACCTTCTGGCATTATAATTTAAATATGACTTCTGGCATATGACCGCCACGGCTAGCTCGGACGTAGTCTAATCTGGAGGTCCAATTTTCGATGACTTTTTCCAACATTTGTGGCCGTATATCGGCAATAACGCGGCCAATGTTGTCCTCCAAGTGATCAATCGTTTCGGGCTTATCGGCGTAGACTAACGACTACACATATTCCCACAGAAAATAGTCTAGCGGCGTTAAGTCGCACGATCTTGGAGGCCAATTCACGAGTCCGAAACGTGAAACTATGCGGTTACCAAACGTTCCCTTCAATAAATCAATTGTGGCACGAGCTGTGTGACATGTTGCGCCGTCTTGTTGAAACCACAGCTCCTGCACATCATGATTTTTCAATTGATAAACGAAAAAGTCAGTAATCATGGCTCTATAGCGGTCACCATTGACTGTAATGTTTTGACCAGCATCGTTTTTTAAGAAGTACGGACCAATGATTCCACCAGCCCATAAAGCACACCAAACAGTCAGTTTTTTTGGATGTAGCGGTGTCTCAACATACACTTGAGGATTATGATCACTCCAAATACGGCAGTTTTGTTTATTGACGTATCCATTCAAACAAAAGTGAGCTTCATCGCTAAACAAAATTCGCATATGAAAATCGGGATCAACGGCAATCTTGTTTTGGGCCCATTCACCGAATCTACGCCTTGCTAGGTGATCGTGTGGCTTCAATTCTTGCACGAGTTGGATTTTGTAAGCACGCAAACCAACATCTTTCCGCAAAATCTTCCACAAAGTGAATGGACACATATCCAATTCCTGTGCACGATGACGGATAGACTGATTCGGGTCTTCCTCTACGCTACGCTCTACAGCAGCAATGACTTCTTCTGTACGCACTGTACGACGTCTCTGTGGATGCGTATTATCATTTAGAGTGAACGTGGTGCGAAAACGTTCCGTAGTTAATCCAATTAATTGCTCTGATGGACGATTATGTTGACCGTAAAATGGACGTAGTGCGCGATACGTATTTCGAACAGAACCATGATTTTCAAAATAAATTTGCACAATTTGGAAGCGTTGTTCAGGCGTCAGTCTATTCATGTTGAAATGCCAAACCTAACTAAGCATAAATCACTTGACAGCTGACAAAATGGCCGCCAGTTAAAAAAATGTTGCCAACTTAAAGTTTTATACCTCTATAAAAAACACCCTTTATATCTGAAATTGCAAGTTTTAAAGCCTCTGAAACGTAATAAAATCGCGTCTTAGAGAAATTACCTTTCTTTTTTTTGATACTTTAAAAATTTTAAAGTCTGGTTTGAGAAACAGTTTCCGTCTGAAATATCCAACCCTTTAAATTTGCGAGTTTTAAAGCGATTGAGACTTAAAAAAGAAGAAATATGCATCTTAAAAATCTTTCTTCATTTTGAAAAGCTTTAAAACTTTAGATTACAGAGATTTGAAACTTAAAAAATAATTTTTTATAGAAATCTAATTCTTGTAGAATAGCAAGATTTGAAGCACAAGATTTCAGTCCAATTGACCTCAATTTTACATTTTTTCTTTTTCAAATCCTCATTTACTCATCTCTGTAACTCTTAAGTTTAATAGTTTTTAAACCTACCAAAACGAATTATTTTTTCAAGACGCGTAATTTCTTTTTTGGTATGTTCAAATAACTTTAAAACTCGCAATTCTTGCCCAGAGCGCAATTTTTCTAGATTTTTAAAACTTTAACTATATCTGAAATTGCATGTTTTAATGCATCTGGAACGTAATAAAATTGCGTCTTAGAGAAATTACCTTTCCTTTTTTTTGATACTTTAAAAATTTTAAAGTCTCGTTTGAGAAACAGTTTCCTTCTCAAATATCCAACGCTTTAAAATTGCGAGTTTTACAGCGATTGAGACTTAAAAAGAAGAAATATGCATCTTAAAAATCTTTCTTCATTTTGAAAAGCGTTAAAACTCTAGATTGCAGAGATTTGAAGCACAAGATTTCAGTCCAATTGACCTCAATTTTACATTTTTTCTTTTTCAAATCGTCATTTACTCATCTCTGTAACTCTTAAGTTTAATAGTTTTTAAGCCTACCAAAACAAAAAGGAATTATTTTTTCAAGACGCGTAATTTCTTTTTTGGCACGTTCAAAAAACTTAAAAACTCGCAATTCTAGGTGTTGAGATAACAATTTCTGTCATCGAACATTGCCCAGAGTGCAATTTTTCTGGGTTTTAAAACTATAAATATATCTGAAATTATAAGTTTTGGTGCTTCTGGAATGTACTAAAATTACATTTTGGAAAATTACCTTCTTTACTTTTTTGGAACGTTAAAAAATTTTAGTCTCATTCTAGAGACAGTTTCAGTTTCAAATATCGAAAATTCGTTCTTTCAGTACTTTAAAATCACGAGTCTTGAAGCAATTAAGTCAAAAAAAAAACTCTTCCTTTTGAAAAGCTTTAAAGTCCAATTTTCCCCAGTTTTACATCTTTTTCTTTTTCAAATCCTCATTTGCTCATCTCTATAGCACTTATCCTTCAAAAGATATGTGACGCCTCCCTGACTAGGGCGCACCTCACAGGTGGAAAATCGCCGACTTCGAGCTCTATGGGGACTCTTTCCATGTTGTCGAGCCTTAGGTGATGTATGCACATCTCATAAGCTTCCTGGTGGTTCGAGCGATCCTAAGGCACTACCTTTGCATAGCCTTATGCAGGTGTACGCTATGGCCCAATTCCAGCGTTTTTTAAGTAATGAATTTACTCGAAACTTTATATTCCCATTGGATATTTTCGGTATATTTGCCAGCCAGTCATTCCCGTTTATTATTATTATTATTGTTATTTTTAATTTCATATTGTTAAATTAGTATGTTATTCGGGTTTAACTTAAATTAAAAATAATAGTAATAAAAATTTGCAAAATAATTCAAAGCATCAGTGCCGCTTCTTGAAGCTACATTCTTGTAATTATAATTCATTAAAGATTCATAAAAAAATTACAACTATAAATTCATTATTCTGTTTTAGGTTTGCCAGAGTATGGTGTAGATCCATTTGATCCTTTTCATGCCGAACAAGTTCTCCAGAAACGTAGTGGTCCTTTTTTCAATTACAAATTAGTTCTCAGAAATGTTACCGAAGCTGGATGGACACAATCTCAAGTTACACGATTTAGGTAGGAAATACAAGGTGGACCATTCTGTGGCGTAGCTAAGGTCTGGCTGCTAGGTGTGCAAACTTCAAGGAGGCGCACTCGCAGACAAATCTTAACAGCCAGATTCACTAAGAAAATTTAAGATTTAAACTCAGTGTAGTTACCATAAAGTTTAAATCTTATAGTCGACCAGTTTTGTTTTGCTTATGATATGGTCATAATTTATATTATAGGTTGGTTGAAAAGTTTTGAAAGCGACACCTATTAGCCAGTACAGGAATCAAAATTATGACACCATTTTAATATCTCATCTTCAACACACACAAAACCTTATTTCTATCTGTCAATTCATTCTTTGTTTATAAGCCATTTAAAGTTGAAATGTCAGTGAATTTTTATACAATGAATAAAACCGAATATCGTGCAATGATAAAATTCTTTGTTTTGGAAGGTTCATCAGCAACATCTACTCCTTCATTTCTAACTGTGCATCGATGGGCATTAGAGTTTAAACGTGGTCGTACAAGCGTTGAAGATGAACCACGTAGTGGACGTCCAAAAAGTGCAACAACACCAGAAATCATTGAGCAAGTCTATGATATTGTTTGCAAAGATCCAAGTGCGACTAAGTGTGAAATTGTTGATACTATAGGCATCTCGGACGAACGAGTACTCTATATTTTACACGAAGAATTACGTATGAAAAAGCTATTCGGAAAGATAGTGCCGCATTCGTTAACAATTCAACAAAAACTGAATCGGAAAAAAATTTGTAAGCGTAATTTGGAGCGTTTTAAGCAGAATAAAACCGATTTTGTGCATCGTTTTGTAACTGTGGATGAGACTTGGATTTACCATCATGATCCTAAACTGAAACAAGAACGTTTACAGTGGACTGAAGTTGGTTGTTCAGCTTCAAAACAGGTCAAGTCAGAACGATCGGCAAAAAAGGTTATGGCATCACTTTTTTGGGATTCAAAAGGTATTTTGTTGATTGATTATCTTGAAAAAGGTGAAACAGTTAACTCTGAGTACATTGCAACCTTTTGGACCAATTGGATAACCAAGTTCGTGAAAAAAGACCCGGCTTACAGAAGAAAAAATCATTTTTCATCAAGACAATGCACATCCTCACACAAGTGGTTTGACAATGGCTAAATTGAAAGAATTAAAGTACGAATTGCTTGAACACCCAACATATTCACCAGATTTGGCTCCCTCTTCAGGAATTTGAAATAATTTCTTCGTGGAAAGCGTTTTTCGTCGAATGAAGAAACTGTTGCAGCCGTGAAACATTATTTCGCAGAGCTTCCCGAAAATCATGACAAAGATGGTATAAAACTATTGGAGGATCGTTGGAATAAGTGTGTTGAAGTTGAGGGAGATTATATTGAATAAAAAAACTAATTTTATTAAAAAATACACATTCTTTCATTTTCGCTTTCAAAACTTTTCAACCAACCATATGCTAACCAAACGCTAATATAGGGATATTTAGCATAAGAACCCTGTGATAAAGACTTGAAATATGTAAGAAAAATAGTTGTATACCGAAAATAATTAAAGCTCTTCTTTTTTGCCGGTTCAATAATGAAACAAAATAATTTCTTTATGCTAGTATTTTTAGGGTTTAAGACTTGCTTGACTTATTGTTGCTCTTGTCAGTTTAAGACCTCTGCTGGCAATTTAGGATGGTTTTAAATTTAAATCATGTTAGTAAATCCGGCTGTAAAGTTATTGTATTTTTTCTTCCTACAAAATAAGTAAGAACTAATTTTATGTCTAATGTTTAAATGTATAACTTAAATTACACTTCGAAGTTATAGTATTGTTTCTCGTCTTACGAAATAAGTTTTGGGGGGCGCAAAATTCAAATCTTGCCCTGAGCGCTCATGAACTTAGCTACGATCCTGGGATCACTAACTATTATATCATATAGACCTAATTTACACGCCTTAATTTCGAGTTTCTAAATTAAAATCTTGAATAATAAATACACTAGGAAGTAATTTATATTCAAATCAAGAAATGGATTTTTTAATAGTTAACATACAACGGCGAGGCTCTGAACCGACAGTAGTCGCATGGGTCAGAGCAATGTTAACTAAGAGAATAATATATGCTGAGCTTAACAATGTAACTGTTAAAGCACTGTCAAGTAGGGGCTGTCCACAGGGAGGAGTTCTGTCGCCGTTGCTGTGGAGCCTTGTAGTGGACAGCCTGTTGAGTGAATTAAATGATGCCGGTTTGTATACACAGGCCTATGCTGATGACCTGGTCATTTTGTGCCCTGGTCATCATGTCTGGGACCTGGAAGGACCAATGATGCGGGCCTTCCGGATCACGGAACGATGGTGCCGTAGGGAGGGGCTCGGAATAAATCCGGACAAGGCCGAGCTAGTACTCTTTACAAAAAAGAGGAAAATGGGGAGACTTCCCACAATTACATTGATGGGAAGGACTCTTCAACTTAAGGGGACAGTTAAATAAATACCTGGGAGTAATTCTGGACTCACGACTGAGCTGGAACGATCATATTGAGGCTCGAACCAAGAAAGCCATATGTGCTTTCTGGGCTTGTAAACGAGCCTTTGGGTGTACATGGGGACTGACACCTAAAGGGCTATTTTGGATATACACTATGGTGATCCGCCCCATGATAACGTACGCCGCTATTGTATGGTGGCGTAGTACAACAAAGCGCAAACACATTCTTCAACTTGACAAAGTTCAGAGAATGGCTTGTGTGGGAATATTGAGTGCGATGAGGACTGCTCCCACCAGGGCTCTGGAAGTCCTGGTGAACCTGCCTCCTCTTCACTTATACATAGAGAACGAGGCCCTGAAGAGTGTTTATCGTCTCAGTTACCTGGGACATCTTGGAATTGAGACAGGCGGCGACTCAGGTGTCTGGGAAAGCGTGGTGGAAAGATGTCCATCACTCCCCATGCGGACAGACTACATGACGCCGTTTTTAAAACCCAACCTCTCCCTGGAGATACTTATGCCAAGTAGAGAGGATTGGGAGGGAGAACAAAATCTTCCGATAAATGGATCCTGGTGGTATACTGATGGATCTCGACAAGATGAAAGAGCTAGAGTCGGTGTATTCGGCAAGACCACAGGAGTCAGAGAGTACTACGCTCTTGGACAATGTGCGACAATTTTCACAGCGGAAATTTATGCTTTTCTGCAGTGTGCCCATCTCTGTGAGAGGGACATAGACAGGAATAGAGTAATAAATATATGCTCAGACAATAAGGCTGCGATATTGGCACTGAAGTCAAGTGTCGTGACTTCGCAACTGGTATCTGAGTGCAAGGATATACTAAATGGTATGATAAGAAAAGGCTGGACAGTCAGACTCGTATGGGTCCCGGGTCATTCGGGCATACGCAGGAATGAGGAAGTAGACCGTCTGGCAAAGTTGGGTTCGGCGATTGAACCGTATGGACCCCAACCAATATTACCTGTTCCAATTGCTATTGGCAAAAGGGAATTGAAATCGTTGCTGGAAAGCAAATTTATTGAATCATGGAGGGGAGCTCCTGGAATGAGGTGTGCTAAGGAACATATAACGGGGCCTAGCGCACGGCGTACTAAGGAGCTTCTCTCCTTGGGAAGGAAAGAGCTGCGAATTGTGGTGGGATTGTTGACAGGACATTGTCACCTCCGAGGCCATCTTCATAGAATCGGTGTCAAGGGCGACCCGACGTGCAGATGGTGTTTGGAGAAGGATGAAACTGTTGGCCATGTTCTCAGAGGGTGCTCAGCACTCAACGGACTGAGACAGAGATATTTCAGAGATATAGTTTTGTTACCGGAAGCAGTTAGGCAAGTTCAACTAACGAGGCTGCTTGGATTCGCAAAGGCGGTCGGCCTCGAATAACCTGCAGATATGGTGGGATGTAAAGGGTCCAATGGAGGCCTAGGCATCGATGATCTAGTATCGCCACCCCTTTTTCATTCATTCATTCATTCATTCATAATAGTTAACACGGCCTAAATATTGTATATTTTAATTCAAAATTTCAAAAAAAAATTATTTGTATTAGCAAAGATTATTATAGCTTAGCGTTAGCTATAATAATCTTTGGTATCAGTCACTTTTTTTCCTTCATTTTCAGAAGTCTCGTAAAGAGTACCTGGTTTAAATAAAATTAAAGTCCGATATTATTAACTAACATTCACCATTTTGTCAGATTTTTTCAAGGAAGGTTTATAATTTTCCTCTAAAAACTTGAACACCCAATATGGAGGCTTTAACACTTTTGACTACTTCAAGCAATTTTGTGCAAATGTCTAATTTAATGTTTGTAGCTTAATTCGAAACCAATTCTAATTGAAAATTAATTTTCCAAAAACTCCATGTAGTCACATTTTACCAGCTGTGATTTTAAGTATAAATAAGTAAGTAAGATGAGAGTGTGACTCAACATCCCAAAATAATACCGGTTCTAAACATTAATTCATGTTGAAAAAATCTTAAATAGTATGGGTTGTTAAAAAGGGAGATCCTCAAAAATTGAAACTCATAGATCGAAATAAATCTTAAGCACTTTTTCAGAAATCTTTGTTTTTTGGTACTATATTTTTCCAATATATTATATTTTACAGGGTGACTAGAAAGAAGATGTGCTGTAATTAACATTGATCTTTTTAAATTGCAACCGTTAATTTTTTGTACATTTTTCTATTACATGTCCTATATCTACATGCAAATGTTTTCAATTTATGGACAGTTAAAACATGAAATGTAATACAGTAATCATTTACCAGCATAACTGATTTAATAACCTGTTCTTTTAACACATTTTGTCATATTGTCACTCACAATTTTGCACAGTGTTACTAATAACCATGGACGCTCCAACCTCACAGTAGGTACATGACGATCTTGTATTATAAGCTCATGCGCAGCATCGATAATTTCTTATTCCATACCAGATTTTGGGATACCTTCACTCGACTCGTCCGTGAGCGATCGACGGCCTCAATTCAAATTACTAAACCAACGGCCATATAAAGAGATAAGTTTAACGGTGCATCCATGTTGAGATAAATCACATTGAAAGTTGTGAAAAAATAATCTCATGAGTTTTTTGGTCGAGATAAAACTTTGAAGTTTCTGTAAACAACACAAACTGCGTCCGTATGTCAAAACGTTTTGAGTACGTATACTATATAAAATGTCAAACTTTATAATAGATATGTCAGATGGCAACGCCAATGTTGTCAATTGTCAAAATATAAACGGCGTAGAGTCTCGAAAAATGGTGTAAATACCTGCTAAAAATTTTTACACTGTCCTTTTTTATTTTAGGAGTGATTTCCCAAAAGAGCTTGTTCAAGTTACCCAGTTTTTCCCCGACAAACGCTTAAATGGCATTTATGAAATTGAGGGCACCTTTTTTGGACAAAAAGTGAAGAACTCTGGATCTTGGAATTTAGCACTTTTTGACTACATTCAAACACTGACTATCAGCCGTAAGTCTCAGAACGATATAAGTGGCAGATACGTATTGAGACCGCCTATTAAAGTTAAGTGTAATATTCAAACATGTAAAAAACTGGAGCTGCATATAGGAAATTTGGCTGGTGGAAGGACGATTTTAGGTAGGTTATAGGTCAAGAGAGTTATTAGCTTTGTTCGCGGAAAGGATTTAGAACCGATTCTGAACTAATACGCATGCGCAGTTGAAATAGTAACGTTCGCGGATAACAAAGTTCTGAATTTTTAGTTACAGTCCCATGTTCGCGGAGAAAATAATTCGATTCGAAATCGATTCTGAACCAGTTCTACCGGTTATAAGGATTGAACAAGAACTGTAAGTTCGGAATTTTATGCAGCGCCAGCTTTCATGCTGCGGCCGCAGTGTGCAACTATGTGACAAATGTTTTTATTTTATTTTGGGTTTTTCTTTTGTTTGTCATTTTTTACATTTCATGTTCCAGTATATATTTTATTATATTAATTGGTTTTTGTTTAATTAGTGGTAATCTACCTAAAATCTTAAAAAATGTTTTTTGAAACAAAAAGAAATGGATCTAAAACTATTGCGTTTTGTTTTTAATTTGGAAAAACCGACATCTTTTTATTAGGCGTGTGTTTAGAATTAGATTTACTTTGAGGCTCCCCAAATATGACCATAACACAAAATAAAGAGCATACAATAGATCTCGATTAAAATATATATTTTTTTTATCAAAAATTCTATTCAGCAAAAAGCAAGTCGTTTTATTCTAGAAGAAACTGGCAGTTAGGCTTTATAATGTATAAGAACAATTATAATTAGAATAATATGAATAATAAAACCTAATAAAAGACAGTTTTAAGTTATTTAAAACAACAAAAACTAGTTTAATCAGCATTTAACACCGTATGTTAAATTACGAGACTCATATCACAGTAGACGATTCAAAGTTCCAAAATCGTTCGTGATAAAAAAAATCCTGAACGCTGTAAGACAATCTTAAACTAATTCCGTACTAGTTCTGAACCGCTTCGGAAAGTGACATATATATATATATATATATATATATATATATATATATATATATATATATATATATATATATATATATATATATATATATATGTTAATGCGGATTTCACGGATTCCTCCGTGTGAGATGCAATAGCAGTGGATATATCCACATTATGCCGTTGTAGTGCTGAAATCACATTCAGCAAACATACAACTATATGCAGCTCCGCGTATGAATGAAGTAAAATGCGAACAGTAAATGCAAACTTCTCTCCATCATATCCTTTCTGTGTTATAGGTTGCACAGTTAGAATAAATTGTTATAAAAGGCAATTTATCCTATTCCACCACCATCGAGATGATGGTCTACCTGTACCACCATACCGAGAAGAAAGTCAAAACTTACCCTCCCCGCCACAGTGATACGGCAGAGGTACATGTTTCGTCTCTACTAGACTCATCAGGGTACCGACATGCACCTGGCTGTGCAAAGGACAGATCGGAAGGAAGCATGCACATACTGAACGCGGCTTCTCCGACCTCCCGCCGGATGGCGTATATATGTTAATGATGAGTCTAGTAGAGACGAAACATGTACCTCTGCCGTATCACTGTGGCGGGGAGAGTAAGTTTTGACTTTCTTCTCGGTATGGTGGTACAGGTAGACCATCATCTCGATGGTGGTGGAATAGGATAAATTGCCTTTTATAACAATTTATTCTAACTGTGCAACCTATAACACAGAAAGGATATGATGGAGAGAAGTTTGCATTTACTGTTCGCATTTTACTTCATTCATACGCGGAGCTGCATATAGTTGTATGTTTGCTGAATGTGATTTCAGCACTACAACGGCATAATGTGGATATATCCACTGCTATTGCATCTCACACGGAGGAATCCGTGAAATCCGCATTAACATATATACGCCATCCGGCGGGAGGTCGGAGAAGCCGCGTTCAGTATGTGCATGCTTCCTTCCGATCTGTCCTTTGCACAGCCAGGTGCATGTCGGTACCCTGATGAGTCTAGTAGAGACGAAACATGTACCTCTGCCGTATCACTGTGGCGGGGAGGGTAAGTTTTGACTTTCTTCTCGGTATGGTGGTACAGGTAGACCATCATCTCGATGGTGGTGGAATAGGATAAATTGCCTTTTATAACAATTTATTCTAACTGTGCAACCTATAACACAGAAAGGATATGATGGAGAGAAGTTTGCATTTACTGTTCGCATTTTACTTCATATATATATATATATATATATATATATATATATATATATATATATATATATATATATATAAATGGAATTAGAAGAGAATAAACTGTATGTCATCTTGTACTGTTCGCATTTTACTTCATATATATATATATATATATATATATATATATATATATATATATATATATATATATATATATATATATATATATATATATATATATAAATGGAATTAGAAGAGAATAAACTGTATGTCATCTTGTATGATTAGCAATTGACTTGAAGGTCTCTAGTTTAATCCAAAATATCGCTGGATGCCTCTAACAAATTAAAAATAAAATGTACCGGCATAGATCAAGTATTAATATTTTAAACTTTCCCCCACCCAATACAAAATATTTATAAAACTAAATAATTCGATCTTTAATAAAATCATCTTCTCCATTGTTTTTTATTTAATTACATTCAATATAATCAGCAAATACTGATTCTAAACTTAACATAATATTTGTTATCTTAAATTGTACATCGATGGTTTAGACTAGTAAATGAAATAATGCGTAATATATTTTTTGTGAAATCCCACTTATGTAAATATAAATTCGAATAGATTTCTTTCTCAGAAAATCTGTTAACATAAGAAAAAATGCTGAATATATTTCCGGTTGCAAATCGTTTTGAAATTATCCGTCTAACTAAATTTTATGGTTTTATCTTAAATAAGAGAACATTTATTATGTATATACAGGGGCGGATCCAGCTTCTCTCTTTGGGGGGGGGGGGGCGATGATATCACAAAAGTCCAGTATGGCACGCGAAAGCAAGTTGTCGACGGGGAGGTAGACACCTGCAACATTCCCACTTCTAGTGTAAAAAGCAGGGTCGGGTCTATTTTTATGAATTTGAAGTTCTTGGAAAGGGGGAGGGGGCGGTCACAAAAAAAAAATATGTCGACAGGAGGGAGGATGCGAACAGCATACACATTCCTAGTATAAGAGGCAGAATCGGGTCTATTTTCCTGAATTCAAAGCTCTCGCAAGAAAAACAAGGTACCAACGGAGGGGGGGGGGGAGTGCCAGCGGCCTACACATTCCTAATATAAAATGCAGAATCGGTTCTATTTTCCTGAACTCAAAGCTGTTGAGAAGGGGAGGGGCGATCGCAAGCATACACACTCCTATACTCTATTCAAGAACTAGAGAGAGTAATAAAATTGTTACCGAAACCTCCAACGTACCGGCTCCAGTGCCGCAGGTAACTGAGAACTGCCGTAAATCTAATTATATTTAATTATATTTAAATATTGTAAGCTTTTATAAATTTACTGCAACAATAAAATAGACATTTCTATCCATTTTATAAATAAACAAACTTAAAATGCTTAATTTCTTAAAAGGGCTTTTAACATTACATCAAATGATTTTTTTTGTTCAAAAAAGGATTCATAGATAAAAGGTGACCAATTCCAAAAAATGACCTCATGTCGAAAATGCGTCTCAAACTAGATGGAATAAAGTTTTGTTTTCAGTTTACCTGAAACACTTTCAGATAATTTAATTAATCATCCGAATCAATAAGCAAACAACATTCTGATAATCCAATGATCTCAACAACAGTAAAGCTTGGAAATAAAAGTCTTCAAGTATTAATTTATGTTTGTTATTTTAGAAAATATGTTGGACTGGATCATCAACAACGCCTGGCAACCTGGCTTCGTTATTCTCGCCCCAGTGATCAACGACCTGGTCAGCACGGCTTTTACTGAAATATTCAACAAGGATTTTCAATACTTTCCATTTGAAAATGTTTTCCAACATTAGACAGGATTGTATGTTTCATAAGAAAGATTTTTATAAAAAAATTTTACAAATATACAACATAAGGTAATGCTCAAGAGATAATACATTGAATGTGTGTAATTATCCACTTTTAATCTTCTGATTTTAGTTTATTAGCGTAAGTGAATAGCCAAAGAAATTTTTTGATAGATTTATTCACCTATGAAAGTGTCAAAGTATTTGAAGAACTCAAATAGCTGGAACCGCTTTGTGTAAAACTTTCCGTATTTAAAATTTTTTCTATTTCCTATAGTTCCCGAAATTTGAGACACACTGTAGAGTCAAGTATTTGTATAATCTTATAGAACATAACCTTATGATAGCTTTGACATAGATCAGTTGTTTGCCACCATGTATCGGTATTCATATTGTAATATAATTCAACAATTAATATTTGAAATCTTACATCTAAAAACAGAGCGCAGTGCGTAAAAACTGGTCAAAATAATGTCTGATGTTATATTTGCAATAATGAGTTTTTCAAAAGCATGTAGAGTATTTTTTAATTTGTCAGAGATAAGAAGAATCACAAACCAATTTGAAACTGCAGAAATCCTTTCAATCCTGCTACCGTTCCTGCAAAGCAACAAAATAGTTAATCTATTGTGCAGTCACTTTACTTAAAATTTAGAGTCTCGTTCTTGTCACAAAAGTTTGAGCTCCTAATTTATTATTTCTTTTTAAAGAGCTTAAAGGATAATTAAACTGGAGTTGTTAAAGTTTCACTAAAGTGCATTGCATTTTCTTTATTTGTTTTTGTGCGAAGTTTCGATTGCTTAACCATTTTATCTATCAATTAATAAAGATTCTTTTATGTAAATGTTCTCTTCTTCATGTTTGATTCCATAAAAATTTTCATATCAGGGTAGTTTGATCAGTAACTTGGTCTTATACCAATAGACGGCACCAGCGTCATCTGTATATGTACAGGGTGAGTCAACGATTGGATGAAGTAGGTTTGTGCCTTTTCGGTGAAATTAACAAAGAAACTATATTTATTGTTTGATACAGTTTATGTTTACGCAGATTTTAAAAATATTTAGGACTTAGCCAAAAAACTAGGACAGCTTAAAGTTGTATTTTTTTAAATAGAATACCCTATATACGAATCGTATTTTCGATTTAGCTTATAATTTTAAATCTTTTCTATTAAGGGTTTACTATAACAAAACTTTATAGTTTCTGAGATAATTAAGTTTAAAGAAAAAAAGTCACATTTTCAAGCATCAATTCAATCCTAAATAACGTTTTCAATTTTGTGACAAATATATTCAAATTTGGAATTTAGCAAGGCCAAGGACAAGTTAACATAATTTTTACCTAATATTTGCAATAAAAGCTACAGGGTGTTGAACACATCGGCTCAAATTTGAACAAGTTTAAATGAATAAATATCTTTTTTTTTTAAATGGTACACCCTGTATATTTTCATGTTATTTAATAGAGTAATAAAAACCCTAAAAGTTTTGTTCAATATATCCTATACCTATTTATAATAGTTTTTGAGATATTTCAGTTTCTCTTATTGTCCATACTTTTTTACAGAAATAGTCTTCATTATCATAGTAGCCATGTAAAATAATAAAAAGAAACTACAGAAACAAACAAAATGTGGTTAAATATGATGAAATACATTATTCGTTATGTTACAACGGCAATGGTTTAATTAAACATAATGTGAAAAAATTAACACAACAATAACGACAAGGCAAATACATATTTACTTTTATACTAAATTGAAACAAAAAAATTACCTATTAAATACTGAGATTAATTATTTCTTTTTAATAAGTGTTCGAATAAACGACCCTCTTGTGCGATGCACAAATTTAGTCTTTTTTGCAGATTTTCTCGGACCCTGGACAAAATTAGTGGCGTTATTGTTCTACAGGTATCCCTAATCCTGTTTCGCATATCTTCCACTGTTGTTGGTGGATTAACATACACCTTATTTTTAATATAACCCCATAGGAAGAAATCTAATGGGGTGATGTCGCAAGACCTTGGTGGCCACTCAATGAAACCCCCACGTCCAATCCATTTTTGCGGATATCGTTGGTCCAAAAACGCACGAACTTCACGATGGTAATGCGGAGGCGCACCATCGTGCTGGAACCACATACTGTCGAGCTCATCCCTATCGAGATCTTGAAACAGTTGGGGTAGTTCTTCTTGTAGAAAGTTCAGGTAACTATGGCCATTTAGTGGTTCATTAAAAAAGTGGGGTCCAATAATTCAATTATGATGAATACCACACCAAACATTTAATGATCAGTGGTTTTGATGTTGCACCTCTCTAATCCAAAATGGGTTTTCTGTGGCATAATAATGCATGTTGCGTCTATTTACGGCACCGTTACTTCTAAAAGTAGCTTCATCACTAAACATTACCTTGCATAATAAATTTAGATTTAATTGAATCTCCGCATTTATTGTACGACAAAAGTTTACACGACTTTCAAAATCCTGTCCATGCAATTCTTGGTGTAATTCCATGTGATATGGATGATACCTATATTTCTTGGTAGTACGATTAGCGGTGGATTGTGATGTTTCACATAATGCTGCTAACTGACGGCTACCAATATAAGGATTTTCCTGAACATTTACAATACTTGTAGTTCTTTTTCTTCATTAGTTACTGGTTTGTTGACCACTTTACGTTTTGGATAATCAACAGTACTAGAAGAATCAAATCTTTGCATTAAGTTTTGAAAAGGATGGGTATTAGGCTGGCGTCGATCAGGATACTTCATTTTGTAAATTCTTTGAGCAAGAAGGCAATTTTTTTGAGCCTCTCCTATTGTATAAATCATATCTATTAACTCATTCTTTGGAAAATTCATTTTACAATATAAGATGAATGCAAAAAAACCAAACTACACTACATAAAAACCAAAAGAAGCGATTGCGGTTATAAATTTGACACACAGAAAAATGTTCTTTTACATTGTTTTTACCATGGCTACTATGATAATGAAGACTATTTCTGTAAAAAAGTATGGAAAATAAGAAAAACTGAAATATCTCAAAAACTATTATAAATAGGTATAGGATATATTGAACAAAACTTTTAGGGTTTTTATTGCTCTATTAAATAAGATGAAAATATACAGGGTGTACCATTTAAAAAAAAGATATTTATTCATTTAAACTTGTTCAAATTTGAGCCGATGTGTTCAACACCCTGTAGCTTTTATTGCAAATATTAGGAAAAAATTATGTTAACTTGTCCTTGGCCTTGCTAAATTCCAAATTTGAATATATTTGTCACAAAATTGAAAACGTTATTTAGGATTGAATTGATGCTTGAAAATGTGACTTTTTTTCTTTAAACTTAATTATCTCAGAAACTATAAAGTTTTGTTATAGTAAACCCTTAATAAAAAAGATTTAAAATTATAAGCTAAATCGAAAATACGATTCGTATATAGGGTGTTCTATTTAAAAAAATACAACTTTATGCTGTCCTAGTTTTTTGACTCACCCTGTAGAGTCCTAAATATTTTTAAAATCTGCGTAAAAATAAACTGTATCAAACAATAAATATAGTTTCTTTGTAAATTTCACCGAAAAGGCACAAACTTACTTCATCCAATCGTTGACTCACCCTGTACAAAGCCTCCTAATTGACAACCTCACAAAGGGTAGAACCATCACCGTAGAACATGATGCGTCATTTTTGTACCGAATAATGTCGACAATAGCAGAGAAATGCTTGGAAATTGCCAAAAAAAAAAGGTTTGTCTCACTATGACACCGCACCAGTGCATTTAGCAGCGCGCCCACTGGTTCGGTTCGATTCAGACCGCTCGGCTCCGCACAATCGGCGCGTTTTGGTTTACACGTAAATAAATGAGAGCCCGCTCACTGGTTCCGACCCGCTAGAACGCTTCCGCGCTTTCAGCATCGGCGTCTCTCATTTATTTACATGTAAAGCAAAACGGGCTGATTGCGCGGAGCCGAGCGGTCTGAACCGAGCGGAACCAGTGGGCGCGCTGCTTAAAAGCCGTGTAATTCCGAAAAAATTGGCCGAGCAGTGAAAAAAAATGCTTCCGCACCCTCTTTATTGGCCAGATCGAACTCCCTCGGGCTACTATCCGTTCAACAGAGCGAAAATTTTAGTGAAATGAAGGATCATATAGGAAAAAATAAGTATTTTGAAAGCATTGAAGAAACTCATTTCTGCGAAAGAATTAGAAATCTGTAGCAACGTTGGAATTGAACTTCGAGAGGACTAAGTCAAGTAATAAAGTATATTACGAAACACAAATTATTATCTCAATATCAAACCAAGTTACTTGTCAGATATCTCTCGTACCTGTACACGGTGTTGTTTTTCCCTTGGCATGTTCAATAAAACCAAATTTTCTCTTTTTAAAATGAAGTTTATGTTCCCTAAATCTAAAATCCAGGTAATTAACTAAATTAAATAAAAAAAGTACTCTAGCTAGGAAGAAAGCATGCAAATTACCAGTTTTGGACAATATATTTTCGACTGTTTACTGCAAACCTTTTGTAATGGAAATATATAGAAAGGAATTCTGACAATACCCTTGTATTTTTGCAATAAATTTTAATGTCAACGATTGCAGATATAACCTAATCGAAACGTCGTATACACAAACAAGAATAAAGACAATACAAAGTAGACAACTACCTTTTAGTCACTAGTTTTAACGAATGTTGACTGATTTAATGTTTTCAATCTAAATTGACTCGAGGTGTCTTTACTCTCAACCATTAGAAATATAAAATGAAAAATAAATTATTAAATTTAATATATCAATAAATTATTCATTGTAAAGTAGCTTTTCTATTGGATTATTTGGTCCTGAATTAAATGTTCGATTTATATCTTTTTGGCAAAATTTTAATCATACACCACTTGTAAGTTTTGGCATAATAAAAATATAAAAATAGCCCAGAGACTAAACTCTACTTCCTGCATTAAATCCAAAAATAACGTAAAGGAACCTTGGGCCATAATTAGTGTTTATTGTAAGTGTTAGTTTAGTAAATTTTGTTCATTATGTATATCAACTTGTAAATAGATCACATGCTATCTTGAAATTTGAGATAGAAATTTTGTGTTTATAGGAATAAATCAAAAATCGATCGATTTTAGACTTTGTTTGATGTTTTCTTATTTGACTGTGTTTTTAAATAAAGTTATGATTTATGATGTATCCAAATTTTTTCTCTTCTAGTACTACTTTTTGGTAGAAATAGCTGATTTTGGTTAATTTCGGAGTTACAAATAATAAATTTTTTTCGGAAATTATTTGAAAAAGTGAAAACACCGAATTTTACAATGTTTTTTTTACACACTTCCTATTTTCAGGAAGTAAAACACGAAAATAATTTTTTTTCGGTATTTCGCGTGGTTTTTTCTAAAAAAAAATTGAATCATCTTTAAGTATTCTGATTAAGGAGCTGAGATTCAAATTCAAGAAGGACCAACAACCTTAAAAATATATTTTTTAAAATATTGCGTTCAAAAGAGCTACTGGAAAAATTATAAATACATTTTTATAGTTTGTACTAGGGTTGTAACGGAACCTCGCCTCCGCCTCCGCAAATGCAGAACTTCCGCAAGAAATCGTACCTCCGCCTCCGCATCCGCCTCCGCAAGTTTTTAACGGAGTTGTAACGGATCAGTTGTGGGTTGGCAACAATGTGTGACTTTGGGTATCTGAGAATATATCTTTTAATAGTAGTTTGCCTAGAGTGTTTTTTATTAAATTGTTGGTGTTTTTGTTTATGTTTTGCAAAAGTGGATAGACGGAATTCTTTTATATTTTCTTTAATCAACTTGTTCTCTCTAATAATTATTGCACATTTTAATAATTAATAAGTAATAATAATAATAATAGTAGGCTTCAGTTATTTGTAGTAAAAGGTCTTTTTATAAGTGACAAGAGGGCATTGATGTCAAAGATTAGGCAATTTGAATATCCACTTATCCATGTGGAACATCCACTTCGCCAACAAATGGCTTTGTGTTGCGATTCAAATACATATTTGCGACATTTCTTTAACTTTCTTGTTTTGGGTTGAATTTGCGAAATGCTTCGAAGTGCGGTGAGAAATTGGACAGAGGCCGGTAGGGGTGTAACTTGACGTTGTGCATTCGTTCATCACTTGTAATTGAATCGTGAAGTGATTTGTTGCGTAATAAGTAGTTATTCTTATTTAAATCAGGAGATGAAGCCAAAAACAAGTGATATTTGGTATTATTTTTTAGAAATAGATGATAATTATGCAAAATGCAAAACCTGTTACGAAAACTATTCAAGAAAAGGCCGGACTACTACATCACTGAAAGAGCATTTGAAATCTATGTATAAAGAAAAATATGAGGAACCTTGTAAAATGGAAGAACAACATGAAAAAGTGAAATTGAATCAGATAAATCAGCATAAACACCATTACAGCAAACAAAAAGGCAAATGACGATGGAAAAATCCACAAAAAGAAATCAAATGTGGGATATATCACATGCTAAAGCCAAAAAGATGGACGATTTGACTGGAGAAATGGATGGATTACAGAATCTGCCGTTTAACTTTGTCAAGGGCGTTGGTTTTCGTCGCGTAATGCAAACGGCTTTACCGAATTACCAATTAAGAGGGCGTTAGTTTTTTACTGACCATATATGTGACGAGATATATACGAAAATGGCAATAAAATTGAACAAATGCTAAAACAATTTCCTAAACTGTCTTTTTCCACGGATATATGGTCTGAGCCAAGTGCTAATGTGTCGCTTTTGAGCTTAACGGCACACGGAATAACTACAGACTTCAACCGAAGGCAGATTGTTTTAAAATGTTACTCACTTCGGGGCCGCCATGCTGGCGATATAATTTGTGACCATTTCAAAATGATGCTGCTGAACTGGAACATCCAGGATGAGCAATTGCATTGTTTTATTCGAGATGATGGATCAAATATGGTCAGAGCAATGCATTTGGCCAATGTACCTGATGTAAGTTACACAATCCACCAACTACAACTGTGTGTTCTTTCTGCTCTAGAAATCAGTAAAATAAAGGACTTAATTGCAAAATGCATTAGAAATAATTATTGGCAAGTTTTCTGATCTTATAATATGCCATGATACAATACAATAATGTAATTTTATTTATCTAATTTTATTTATCTTTTATTTCAGATGGAATAGCACTTTCCATATGGTCGACCGGCTGTTAAAAATCAAAAATTATATTTGCTTGTATGCCAGCAAACACAATATTCCACAAATTTCCTCAGAAGAATGGTTATGTCTTAATAAACTAGCAGCAATACTGACTCCTTTTGAAGAAATAACGAGGAATCTAAGCGATAAAAGAACTTGCATATCATCAGTAATCCCATTAAACGAAAATATACACAAATCATGATTTCGAAAATATGATTAAAAAACTAATCGAAGACATCAATTCGAGATTTTGTGACCTTCCAAGCAATTCACTGTATTCGCTTGCTACATATCTGGATCAAAGGTACAAATTAAAGTTTTTTAATGAATAATTAAGGAACAAGTTCAGTCCGAATTATTACGCTTGCTAACGATGTATGATTTGAGTCTTGCAAGAGATGCAAGTAGAGTTGATGATGACGGAGCTTCTGTTGCCAAAAGATCTAGAATTGAATCAAGTCCAGTGGAAGATGAACCGTGTATAAGCTTCCAGATGATGCCGCCAACGCAAAGTGTGCATTCAAATCTGGCGAATATGCTGAAAAATAGCAGTGACGATGAAGAGGAAATAGGAAACGACACCACTGTTACCAATAGCAACCTCATGATATGAAAATCATTAATAAATGAATATAATAAAGAAAACCGACTCCAACTAAACAAAGACCCTTTATTATCGTGGAGATATAACACTAAATTTCAAGTTTTTGCTCCCATCGTGCGCACTTATTTATCGCCGCCGCCAGCTTCAGTACCAAGTGAGCAACTGTTTAGTGGAGCCGGTTTAATTTATGAACCTCTAAGAAATCACTTAGAAGGTGACAAAGCCACAAAACTGTTGTTTGTCAAGTATAATCTGCCTCTTCTTAATTTTGATTACCAATAGTTAGATTTTTTCTTTAATAAATGTTTAATGAATCCTTTTTTCTTTATTTATCTCCCTCCGCCTTCGCTTCCGTTAACCTCCGCTTCCGCGGAGTCCAAGCTCTGCACCTCCGCCTCCGCTTCCGCCTCCGCTAAGATGACCTCCGTTACAATCCTAGTTTGTACCAATCAGTACGTTTATATCGACAGTTCCAAGCGCGGTTGAAGTCAAGCGTCTTCTACAAGCGGCTTAGAAATAACGAATTAAACGGGCGAGATCATACTTGAAGACGGCTTGGATTTGTTAAGTCAAGCCTGAAACGATTTAGGGTTGACTTAACCGAAGCGCGCTTCGGGTGGGAAATAAACACCTCAAGCGCGCTTGAAATCAGCTGTTGACTTCTGAACGATTACGTCATGCGTCAAATGGGCGTTAGTATATTATTTTGAATTATTTTTAATGTTTAAGAATACTTAAGTTTAGTTAAGCTAAATGCAGAATAAAACATTCTACCCCTCACAATAGTCAACAGTTGGTTTTTAAATAAGAAAAATATCAAAACAAGGCGTAATTTTGAGGTTAGGTACAGACAAGACATCAACCCTTTGCGAAAATGACTTGAAGCAAAGGCCAAGTCATGTTTAAGTTTGTGAAATAAACGCCTGAATTTCCAGTAAAATATGAGGCGGCTTCGGTTTGAAGCTGGCCCGAAAAATGTCGATTTAAACGAAGTCATTGAAAAAATAACGCTTATTTCAAGTGTTTTCAGGTAAACCTTATTGTGTTATATGTAATATTATTTTTGGTTAAGAGAGAAGTCCTAATTCCTCCTCTGCGTCTTGTGATAACGAATGTAAAATTATTTTTAAAAAATTCAATATGGTGGACAGAAAAATTTAATTTTATCTAAAATTGGTGTGAGGGAGTTTTTAGGGTCGCCCATAACGAATCCAAGATATTTTTGAAATATTCAATATGGCGGATCAAAAAAGGCGGACAAAAAAATTAATTTTGTCTTATTTTCTCCAACATTGGTACGGGTAAATTTTCGGGGTCACACATAACGAATCTAAAATTATTTTTTTAAAATTCAATATCGCTGACGAAAAAAATCAGTTTTGCCCGATTTTCTCCAAAATTGGTATGGGGGAATTTTCGAGGTCGTACGTAACAAATCTGAAATTATTTTTAAAAATTCGATATGGCGTATCCAATATGGCGGACAAAAAAATTAATTTTGTCCGATTTTTTTCAAAATTGATTAGAAGTTTTTGGAATTGCATATTACGAATCTGAAATTATTTAAAAAAAAATTAAATATGGTTAATCCAAGATGGCGCATTAAAGATTCTGCATCTCTCGATTTTGTCTAAAATCAGTATTGGGGGATTTTTGTTAGTGTTAATTACGAACTTAAAATATATTTTTTTTTAATTCAATCTGGCGGATTCAAAATTGCGTCCTAAAAATTTTACATTTTTCGATTTGCTCCTAAACTGGTATAGAGGGTTCTTGAGGGTGTAAATTATGAATTTAAATGTATTTTTTGAGTCGTTTTTGAGGATGTAAATAGCGCATATAAAATTTTTTTAGTAAAATCTAATATGTCAGTCTAGAAATTTTAAACTTCCGAATTTCATCCAAAATCGGTACTAGGGGGTTTTGAAAGGTTTAGATTTAGATTATATTAAGACGTTAAAAATATTTTTTTCATATTCAATATGGCGGATCCAATATGATGAGTTGAAAATTTTAACTTATTCGCATTTTTTCAGTTTTGGTATTAGGGGTCGTGTATTACGAATATGAAGTTAATTTTTGTACAACTTAATAGTTATAAAAAATTAACTTCATATTGTATCTTATCAATCTAATAGTTGTAGAAAATTAACTTCGTATTCGTAATACACGACCCCGAAAACCCTCTAATACTAAATCTGAAAAAATGCGAAGAAGGTAAAATTTTCAACCCACCATATTGGATCTTCCATATTGAATAATTTTAACGTCTCAATCTAATCTAAATCTAAACCCTTCAAAGCTCCCTAATACCATTTTTGAATGAAATTTAATATTTCTAGACCGTCATATTGCATCTGACTTATTAGATTTTCTTAAAATAATTTTATATTCGGTATTTATATTCTCAAAAACGATTCATTCCCATCTTTAAACAAAATCGAAAAACGTAAAATTTTTAATCCGCTATATTGGATTCGCCATATTGAATCCTGGAAAAATACTTTTAAATTCATAATTTTCACCCTCAAGAACCCCCTATATCAGTTTTGGAGAAAATCGAAAAATGTAAAATTTTTAGGACGCCATAATGAATCTGCCAGATTGAGTTTTTCAAAAAATATTTTAAATTCGTAATTAACACTAACAATAAAATTTTTATGAAAAAATTGAACCGACTTCTAAAAGTGCGCTAAAAAGGGAAAAATAACTAGAAATTTTTATGTGAAATTGAAATTTTTGAAGTCGGCGCCAAACTAATACCTGAGAAAATGTGATTCGCATAAACAGATTAAAAATACTTTATTGTAATTGCTTTCTTAACATAATTTGTATATATTAGTAGTTATTTATTTCATTTAGAAATAATTTGGCGCCGACTTCAAAAATTTCAATTTCATATAAAAATTTCTAGTTATTTTTCCCTTTTTAGCGCACTTTTAGAAGTCGGTTCAATTTTTTCATAAAAATTTTATTTTTCGATTTTTAGTTTTGAATTCTTTATGATAAATACTTGAACTACATGCTAATCGAGATTAATGTACCTCGCAATGACTCCAAATCACCCTAAAATGAACCACTAAAAATTCTTTGATTCTTAGAATTCTCCAAATACCAATGAAATTGTGTCAAACAAATATTTAGTCTGTCATAGTAAATCCAATATCTTAAATTTCAAATTAATTTTAGATTGGTAATATAGGCCCCAAAACCTTCCAATATCAATATATAAAGAATTTGAGACGTAAATTTCTTAGCCCGATATATTTTATATTGCATATTGACTTTGTACACGCCCCAAGAACCCCGCAATATCAATTTTAAATAAAACCGGAAAATGTAAAATTTTAGTCCTTCATATTGTATCTTATCAACCTAATAGTTGTAAAAAATTAACTTCATATTCGTAATACACCACCCCCCAACGCCCTAATACCAAATCTAAAAAAATGTGAATAAGGTAAAATTTTCAACCCATCCGGCATAATGAATTTCAAAAAAACAATTTTAACATCTTAATCTAATCTAAATCTAAACCCTTCAAAGCCCCCTAGTACCAATTTTAGATGAAATCCAGAAATTTAAAATTTATGAACGGTCATATTGCATCTGACATATTAGATTTTCTTAAAATAATTTTATATTCGCTATTTACATCCTCAAAAACGATTCAGTTCCACATTTGAACAAAATCGAAACTAGTAAAATTTTTTGTCAGCTATATTGCATTCGCCATATTGAATCCTGAAAAAATACGATTAAATTCATAATTTACACCCTCAAGAACCCTCTATATAAGTTTTGGAGAAATTCGAGATATGTAAAATTTTTAGAACACCATATTGGATCCGCTAGATTGAGTTTTTCAAAAAATATTTCAATTTCGTAATTAACACTAAAAAAAATCCCTCAATACTGACTTCAGACAAAATCAAGAGATGTAGAATCTTTAATCCGCCATCTCAAATCCGCCATATTTTTTTTAATAATATCAGATTCGTAATGTGCTATTCCAAAAACTCCCCCATATCAATTTTGAAAAAAATCGAACAAAATTAATTTTTTATCCACCATATTAGATACGCCATATTGATTTTTTTAAAAAATACTTTAGATTTGTCATGTGTGACCCCGAAAACTTTCCCGTACCAATTTTGGTGAAAATCGGACAAAATTGATTTTTTTGTCCGCCATATTGGATCCCCCATATTGAATTTTTATAAAATAATTTCAGATTCGTTATGTGAGACCCCGCCATATCAGTGTTCGAGAAAATCGAACAAAATTGATATTTTCGTCTGCCATATTGGATCCGCCATATTGAATTTTTTTAAAATAATTTTAGAATCGTCATGTGCGACTCCGAAAATTCCTCCGTACCAAGTTTGGAGAAAATCGGACAAAATCGATATTTTGTCCGCCATATTGGATCCACCATATTGAATTTTTTTTAAATGTTTTGAATTCGTAAAGTGTGACCTCAAAAACTCCCACATACCAATTTTGGAGAAAATCGGAAAAAACTAAATTTTTTTGTCAGCCATATTGGATCCGCCATTTTTAATTTTTTTAAAATAATTTCAAATTCATTGGGTACAACCCCGAAAATTCTCCCATGCCAATTTTGGAGAAAATCGGACATAATTAATTTTTTTGACCGCCATATTGTAAGCGCCATCTTGGATATTACTGCGCCAATTTCGTCCAAAAAAATATGGAACCATCGCAGCAACTTCCTTTACATAACGTAAAAAATTTCATTAAAATCAGTGCAGCCGTTCCGGAGAAATCGGTGTACATACATAAAAAAAAATATATACCCGACGAATTGAGAATCTCCTTCTTTTAGAAGTCGGTTAAAAATCTTCCAATACTGATTTTAGACAAAATCAAGAGATATAAAATTTTTAATCCGCCATCTTGGACCCGCCAAATTAATTTTTATTTTAATAACTTCAGATTAGTAATGTGCGATCTCAAAAACTCCCTCATATCAATTTTAAAAGAAATCGGACAAAATTAATATTTTATCCGCTATACTGGATACGTCATATTGAATTCGTTATGTGCGACCCCGAAAACTCCCCCATACCAATTTTGGAGAAATTTGGACAAAATTGATTTTTTCGTCCGCCATATTGAATTTTTTAAAAATAATTTTAGCTTCGTTGTGTACGACGCAGAAAATTCCCCCATACCAATTTTGGAGAAAATCGAACAAAATTAATTTTTTTGGCCGCCATATTGTCAGCGCCATCTTGGATTTTACTGCACCAATTTCGTCCAAAAAAATATGGGACCACCGCAGCAACTTCCTGAACATAACGTAAAAAATTTCATTTAAATCGGTGCCGCCGTTCCGGAGTAATCGGTGTACATACTTAAAAAAAATCGACGAACTAAGAACCTCCTTCTTTTAAAAGTCGGTTAAACAGATTGCAAGCCTACATATCACTCCTTAAGGAAAAAAGGTAAATTTTTGGATGCACTTAGAGGCAAAAAAAATTTTTTTTTGCACTTTTGTCACCTAATATCTCTTCTCCCCAGTATGACAGGCGCCAGAAAACTTTCCTTCCAAGAAAAAGAACTGTAATTTGTAGTTACCAATTAAACAATAAATAAATATACAATCTGTATCATAAAGCTACCCATATAAGACATGACCTTCCAAGCCATTAAGTAAACACTTATCAATGCTTTTATTTAAAGATATCTCACAAAATCGTGTGTTGTAGGGGTGATCAGAGCAAATTGATCAACCTAACGGAAAATACCAACCGAAATTTTAACAAATATTATCAATGTATTCAATTTTGATTTGGTATAACAGATATTATTATATTCCATGATATTGTTTTTATATTTTGCTTTTAATGGCATAAGAATGAGCTTTATAATTACAAAACTGAAGTGGAATACAGGCCACTAAGAGTTTTAGGGGTCGCGAATATGAATATAACATCAGGTTTACAAAATTGAGAATGACAGATTTAAAATGACGGATAAAACTGGTACTGATGATTGCGATAAGAGAAATATAATAATAATAATAATGATAATAATAATTATGTCTTTATTTCTGGCTCCATAAAATTAACAACATATTATAATTACTTAATATACAGGATAATATAGAAACAGAAAGGGCGAAGTCCAGATGTGGATAACACCTGAGTGACATCCACCCTGATCAACTCAACCCAGACTGAAAGTAAATAGGACCTAAATAATAATTAAACACAGAAGAGAAAAGAAACAATACTTATACACCCAAGTTAGATACATTATTACAAATTCTGGATTTTTTTTCATTAAAATTCAAAAGAAAAAGAGGATTTGTTTATCAAATGCGTGTTGGAAGAGAACATATCTCAATTTTATAGGCGTGAGAGTTTTGAAGAAGTCCGGAAGAGAATTATATAGTTTAGCGACATTGTAGGTAAAAGAGCGCTCAAACTGAGAAGATTTATGCAGGGGCGGAGTTATTGTTCCTCGAAAACGAATGTTGACGTTATGCACGTGGGATCTAAAAATGATTCGTCTGTATAGATATTATGGGCTTTTATAACATATAATTTTATGGTAAAAACAAGCTTCATGTAACCACCTCCTGCTCTCCATATTCAGCCATTTTAAGTAGAGTAGCTTATGAGATATTCTCTCATATTTAAGAACTCCATAAATTAGTTACAAACAAGAGTTTTGCACTTTCTGTATTCTTCATTTTTGAATGGTTGTTAGGCAGTTTCCATATATTACATCTCCGTGGCTAAAAATAGAGATCAGCAGCGAGTTACAGAGCAAAGTCTTAAGTTTTATGGACAAATCATGGCGGTAACTGTAAAGAAGTTTTAGTCTAATAGAAGCCCTCTGAACACAATGGGAAACATGCTTATCAAATCGCAGTGTACTGTCAAAGACAACACCTAGATTTTTAACACTATCCTCAAAACTGAATCGCCAAAGGCGACATCTTGATGGTTCACTTGATAACTCAAGAACCACATAAAACTAACAAAGTTTGTAAAAACCGCCATGTGGTGGCGCGACGGTGAATTAAAATAGAAATATATAAAATCGAGTACACGAAACGCGCTGCCCAAAGGATAGGGGTCGCATTTTTCGGTACTGGCAACCAGCCCTACTGCTAATTTCAGCAGCCAAAGCCACGTGTCGCACCAAACGATCCCCCCATGAGAGCACCGTTTAGTGTATTTCAAGGCCAAATAAGTAAATAAATAAATAGATATAATAAGTTTTTGTCCGTGTAATTTAAAATAAAATAGAATAAAATATTAGCGAAGCGGACGTGAAAATTTGTCAATCTACATGATTCTCATGTTAAAAAGTGCGGAGCACTCCAAAATATGGAAAAACTCCGGTTCCGAAAGATGGCGACAGCGCTGTTTCGTCCTAATATGGAACTCGTCAGGCCACCTTTGGGCAGCGCGTGTACTCGATTTTATATATTTCTGTTTTAATTCACCGTCGCGCCACCACACGGCGGTTTTTACAAACTTTGTTAGTTTTGTGTGGTTCTTGTGTTATCAAGTAAACCTTCAAGATGTCGCCTTTGTCGTCTTGTTTGCTGTTTTTTGATTTTACACTCAGCTTTATAGGATGCAAAGGCGAGATGATGGTTTGTACCGAATGCGGTGGCCTGACGAGTCCCATATTAGAACGAAACATCGCTGTCGCCCTCTTTCGGACCCGGAGTTTTTATTCTATTTTATTTTAAATTACACGGACCAAAACTTATCTATTTATATATATATATATATATATATATATATATATATATATATATATATATATATATATATATATATATATATTCCTAATCAGAATGTCAAAATACATATAAAAACATTGATGGAGCAATATTTTTTCATTCGCTACGAAAGCCCACAGCAGTTTAAATTCAGGTGCAACTAGGTGTATATGGGGTGAGATTACTTGATCACCAAGATCTACACTTGCCAGACTTTTAAACTGACTAGTGATCTCGCGAGGCAAGACAATATTTCCACTTTAACCTCGAAAGAATTGATATTCTAGCCTCGATTTTTTAGAAAAAAAGTTCGAAGTAATCTAATAAATAGTTCTTTTAGTTAGCATTTTATCCCTTGCAACCTAAAGTGTAGATTATAGGTAGGACGTTTGGACTTCAAAAATTTTCTTTTCACTCCATTCGCATATTACCCTTATATCCCCTACACAAAATAAACATAAACCATTTATATCAAAATATAAATAATGATTTCCGGTGTATGTTATATTGCCCTAAGAGTATTTTTTAAAAAAGACGAGATTGTATACGTGCAGAAAAATAAATATTGGTTGTCAAATATCGCGGATGGAATTTAGGAGATAAAAGTATTTTTATTGAATTTTAAGTTGTTTATTTTATTAAAAAAAATTTGCTTAGTAACGAAACGGTAATATGTTGAACTGTAATGTGCTATTCTACGTCATGTTTTGTCTTCGTGTTTAATAACGTTAAGCAATTTTTTTTGTGGACTTCAGACCCTTCTTTTAGCAACACCCCTACCCAGCTCCATGTCAATAATTTAATTTCTAGCTTTTATATCCTCGTTTGTCACTTTTTACTGTAATTTTGTACCTAAAATTGACCTCTTCATCACCCTTTATCCTAGTTTTAGTTTATTAGCTATAACTTCTGTTAATATGATCGTTTCCATGCTATACGGCAGGACTGCGAGAATACAGACATGGTAAAGTTTTGTTCTTAAGAACTTTTTCGGTGTTTTCAACGATATCGCAGAATCAATCAAAGGCAGTCCAGCTCAAACTTTTTCTCCAAGTGATTTGCACTATCTGGTTTTATTCTCCAAAACTGATCTAGTGTCCAAGTGTCTAGTGTCACCTTTTTCGATAAGAATTGTGTATCGATATTTGATAATATGTTTGTTTTCATCAGATTCATACTTAAGCTTACCATTTAAGTTCCTGTAACACCGCACAAATCTGTTAGCGTTTTATCGAGAAATGCCTACTGGACTGAACAGGAATGGCAACGCACATTGTTCTCAGGTGAATCTCATTCAGAAATATATGGTTCTAATTGGCGAATTTGAGTTATAAACTAACAGGGTGAAAGATTTCATAGCAACATACTTCAAGGGACTCTTCATTTTTAAAGATGATCAATAATGGTGTGTGGAGGTATTAGGGTTAGTTCCTGGTAACTCCTAATCGAAATGTGATAGGTTCTCTATACCTTATGGACTTTGTACAACTCGATGTATTAATATGTGCTAAAAATCATGGGGGAAAATTCATTTTTCGTTAGAATAATGCCCGCACATACGTGTCGAAAGAAGTTCGAATATTTTTTCACTCTTAAAAAAAATCTAATTTAATCTTGACATTTGACCATCCAGTTTCTTAAATAAACAATGCTTGCAGCTGATATTTTAGTTAAAAATCTATCATATTTGTTTTAGTAGTTTCATCGTTTATTCTTACTGACATATTCGGATACTAATTACAAAACATACTTATTTAAATGTAACTTTTTTTTTTAGTTTTCTGTAACTAACCAAAAAAGTTACCACACTTTTTAATGATAGTGACATACAGCGTGAGTCATGACAAGGAACTGTATAGAGGGATTTTATTAAATGTTCTTCAATTTATATTTATAAAAATATTTTTAAATTTATAATAACTTTTTGAACTTTTTGAAAAAAATTAGAATAAAATAACGTTAATTGAATAAATTAATTCAGAGTTGGACTGGAATAATGACCCTGGAAGCACAAATGTAAATTCGCCATTTTTGTACGCGATATAAACAGAGAACTAACGTTCTATAAAAAAATAAATGACCGATTCCATCCAAAATCATGCTGTGAAAATAGTCAAAAAAATATAATACTTTCCCCGTGAAAAATATTATTCTAGAACCCAAAAAATTGTCGTTTTGCAAAAAAAAATAATTTTCAAGGAGGTTATCGGGATTTTTAAGTTGACTTTAGAGCTGTTGCAGTGAAAAACAATGTAAGTCATTTTTTTATTCGAAATTGTATATTTTTATGACTAATCGACGTAATTCAGTTTTCTCTTTTGATTAAGGAAACATAAGTCATAAACTTTCAGAAAAAATTTGAAAATCGACAAATTTTCAAAATTAACAAAATGGCGACCATTTTTCAAAAAAAAAACTACATTTTTTTCGAGGGTGTCTTGTCATACACTTCTTTTTTTTTATTAACCGACTTCTAAAAGGAAGATCTCAATTTATCGACTATGTATTTTTTTTATGTTTGTACACCGATTATTCCGGAATGTTCAGGAAGTTGCTGCGGTGGTCCCATATTTTCTTGGATGAAATTGGTGCAATAAAATCCAATATGGCGCTGACAATATAGCGGCCTAAAAAATTATTTTGTTCGATTTTCTCCAAAATTGGTATGGGGGAATTTTCGGAGTCGCCCATAACGAATTCAGAATATTTTTAAAAAATTCAATATGGCGGATCCAATATGACGGCTCAAATAAATCTGCTTTGTCCGATTTTCTCCAAAATAAGTACTGGGGAGTTTTACGGATCGCACATAGTGAATTTAAATTTATTTGTAAAAAATTCAATATGGTGTATTCAATATGGCGGATAAAAAATCAATTTTGTCCGATTTTTTTCAAAATTGATATGGGGGAGTTTTTGGAATCGCACATTATGAATCTATTTAAAAAAAAATTAAATATGGCTAATCCAAGATGGCGGATTAAAAATTCTACATCTTTTATCTAAAATCAGTATTGAGGAATTTTTGTTAGTGTTAATTACGAATTTAAAATATTTTTGAAAAACTCAATCTGGCGGATTCAATATGGCATCCTAAAAATTTTACATTTTTCGAGAACAGAACAGACATAAAAGTTTCTTAATTTTCGTTAAGTTTAGAGTTCTTAGAGCGTATGTCACTGTCATTATCTACTTAAGTGAGTGCTTTGTTTTCCAAAGAAGACTTGATAAAAACTGTTGCAAATTATTATGCATCATGGCTGTCCATGGCGCACTTGTCATAAGTAAATAAATTTTCCAGTATTTTGCTTAATAATATTTAATTTCTGTTCTTATGTCTAATCCAATCGCAAATAAATTAGTACCGTTGGATTCGTCAAAGAATGCTTTTTTCGAAAAGTAGTTGTCAAAAAGGGGTCGCCATTTGAAAATTAATAGTAAGAAATGAAAACGTAATTTTGTCAACTTGTCTTATTCCTGTGTTTCATACTAGTAACTAAAACTTTGCGATTGTATTTTTTTGACATCACCTAAGGCCCTTAGATTAGTTTGCGTCCGATCATGGCCACCTAGATGCAATTTTAAAAGTGGCTCTAAAAAAATGAAGTAGACGTAAAAAGTTTTTAAAACGTCACATTCTGATCTAGAATTGTCTCAGAAATCCAAAAATGTTAAAATATACAGGGTGTTCCATTTAAAAATTCAAAACCGGGGCCATTTCCGGTGAAACCGGAAGTGGCCGGAAAGTGTAAAATATGCGAAAACTCTCCTCTTCACATAACATTTACCTGTACCAATTCTCATTTTGATACATATAATACTCTAGAAATTATGACTTGTCTAATAGATTCGTTGACAGCCGGTATACAAATTATGGTAAGAAAGCAATTACAAATAACGTATTTTTTATTTGTTTATGCGATTCACATTTTGCCAGGTGTCAGTTTGGCGCCGACTTCGAAAATTTCAATTTCATATAAAAATTTATTGTTTTTTTCACTTTTTAGCGCACTTTTCGGTTCATTTTTTTATAAAAATTTTATTTCTTTAACTATTTTCACTGTATAATTTTCAGTGGAATCAGTCAAACGAAAATAGACTCTATTTTTATTAGTTTTCTTCTTATGGTAACAAAACACTGTCAAATTAAAGGAGAAATTTTAATAAAACACTAACTATAAATAAAAATTGTTTATTAATTCAGACACTAACAAGACAATATAATTTAGCGTAAAACAAAACTGTGATTTGTTTTGCGATTTATATTTAAAAACAATTTATATACAGGGTGGTTTATTTGTTATCGGCTAATTTTTTATTTCAGAAACTATCGAAGCTACATTCCATTTCAAATAAAACACACTGGATTCTCTATAAATCTCTTCGAAGTCAACATTAAACTAAAACGCATTTTTAAAATAATATGCGCCCAGCAAAAAGTAAGGTTATATCAAAATGCATATTAAATATACATAAGTAAACTTATTTCAAGAACTTATTCACAAATTGATTTTCACTAGAGCTTTAAAACTCTGTCAAGTTTACTATGTTATATCCAGCATTGATATGTAGCAAAGACACTAATAAACTCACGAATTGGTGTATTTCTTAACATATTGCTTCTGTTTTCTGTTGTTTGCTTCCAACATTTTCAACCTGCTCGGAGGGGTGCAGTGGTATGGTTCACCATTCAAAAGCCTCTTTTATTCCGCCGTCCTCTTCACAATCTACAAAAAATAATAAAGTTTTCTACAAAAGTTTATTCCTGATGCAAGTCCATTTATTTTTTAAAGTAACATTAACATTCCTTAGTTGTTTATTAAAATGAATAAAATATATCAAAAATACAGACAGAAAACAAATAGTCCGTCGGCGCTTGGACATTTTTATATCGTCAAAAATACCAAAAGTACAAGACAAAAAGTTATTAAAAATTAAAACCCCAGTGAAAAAGTTGTCTTTCACTCTTGTGTTAAAAACTCCTAAAATAAGCTGATTGCGAAAAACCCGGGGTGGACACCCGTAAATGAGAACAGGCCATAAAATGTGATTCAGTGTTCTAAAGAAAAAATGTATCGCGTACATTATTAAAAACTGAAGTGAAAATATGATATTATTTTCACCGAAAATATAAACACCTCGTGCTTATGTGATAAACAATATTCCTCTAATTTTAGATATCATTTAGTAATATATTTATACAATTAAATAGTGAATGAGAAGATAACTCAAAGTAATCTTTTCGTAATTTTGAAATATTCAAGTACTTATCAAACACAAGTTTTTCCAGACATATCAATTAATCAACGAAATTTCTACGCCAGGATTAGATGATATTAGGTTCAAATTAAAAAAATTCCATTCATGTATTAAATATATAGCAATTTTGCAACATTTCCAAGTAGAAAATTTATAAGTAAGAAATTCAAAATAGTCATTCATTTAATAAATAAAATTAACGAAGTATATGATTTAAACATTATAATCGTTTTAGTCCTTCACTGTGAGTCCTTGAAAATGTCACAGTCCATATAAAATCGGTTATAGTTAACCATTAATCTGTTTACGAAGGCGGACTGGCAGTAGTTGGTGCGATGATAGCTTTCTTGGAACAGCCCTCGCAGCCTAGTATGCCTTGATGGGACCATAAAATTAATCTCGCTCAGCAATATGTCGCAGTCAATTATATTAGTAAATATTTTAAACAAGAACAAAAACATAGTTTCTCTTCTTCTGTTCTCCAGACTCTTGAGTCCACACAATATCAGTCTCATTACATAAGCTAAGCCGTGTGATGCAAAATGGTGCTTATATAGCAGATATTTCATGAATATATTTTGTACTCTCTCGAGTTTGCTTTTGAGGGTGACATAGTTGGGAGTCCATATAATTGAACAGTATTCTAAGATGCTGCGAATAAGCGAGTTGTATAAGTAAGTCAGTGCTCTAGTGTCATTAATATGTCTCGAGTTGCGCTTAATAAAACACAGCATTCTTAGAAACTTGATCGTGACGCTGTCAATACGAGCGTTGAATTGTAAATCTTCCGTGAAAATTACTCCCAAGTCATTGATAGATTCACCAGATTCGACATGTTGATCCAGTATTTCATATGAATTAACAATTGGGTTATCGCACTTGAAGAAGCTGATAGATTTGCATTTGGAGACGTTGATTTTTAGATGATTTGAAAACACCAGTCGATGAAAAAATCTAGATCAGTTTGTAAGTGGTTATAATCTGAGTTAAAAATGCTATAAAATTTCAGATCATCGGCGTATAAGAGGACGTGAGAGGAAACAAAGCAGGAGGTAACGTCGTTGATGAACAGAAGAAATAGAACCGGTCCTATGTGTGATCACTGAGGGACACCAGAAGTAGCCATTACTTCGCTGGATAGAGACCCGCACACCTCCACGCGCTGTCATCTATAGCTGAGATAAGATTTGATCCAGTTTAAATAATTTCCCAAGATACCGATTTCAGACAGCTTCTTGAGTATCAGTAGATGATGAATGCTGTCAAAGGCTTTAGACAAATCGGTGTAAATTTCGTCAATCTGATGTCCTTGTTCAACGGATTTGACTAGGAAATTCTGATAAATTGCAAGGATCGTTACAGTAGAACGTCCCTGATAAAATCCGTGCTGTTCAGGATTAATGTATTAGTTAGAAGTTTAGAAATTGCAGGCAAGATTGAGATTCCACGATAGTTTGCTACATCGCACTTATTATCCGATTTAAAAACAGGTTGAAGAGATCAGCATAGATGATAAAGATCTGAGAATAATCAAAAATATTTACTACAACCAAACTGCTAACATAAGAGTAGACAACCAGTTGACAGAAGCAATTTCAATAGAACGCGGAGTACGGCAAGTATGTATACTGTCCCCGATGCTATTTAATGTTTATTCTGAGCATATCTTCAAACTAGCCTTGGAAGAATGTGATGAGGGAATACTAATCAACGGTGAACGTCTGAACAACATCAGATACGCAGACGACACAGTGGTATTCGCAGACAGTCTGGAGGGATTGCAAATGTTGATGACAAGCATAACTGAAGTAAGTAAGCACTATGGGTTAGATTTAAATACAAAGAAGACAAAATATATGGTCATCAGCAAACGCCCAATCCTAAACACACAACTGACCATCAACCAACAAACAATTGAAAGGGTTGAAAGCTATACATACCTTGGCACCAATGTAAACAGTCAATGGGATCACTCATTGGAAATAAAACAACGTATAGCAAAAGCCAAAGCAGCGTTTACAAAAATGAGCACCGTCTTCAAAGGCCGTGATCTGCCGCTGAAAACCAAGGTCTTCATACTACAGTGCTATGTTTTTCCAGTTCTGCTCTACGGAACAGAGGCTTGGACGCTCTCTGAAGCGTCCATTAAAAAACTTGAAGCGTTCGAGATGTGGTGCTATAGGCGCATCTTAAGAATCTCCTGGGTCGACCGAGTCACAAATAATGAAGTCCTGCGCAGAATGGGAAAGGAGTGCGAAGTGATCAAAACAATTAAAAAACGCAAATTGGAATACTTAGGACATATTATGAGAAATGAACAGCGATATAACCTCCTCCAATTAATTCTGCAAGGGAAGGTGTACGGCAGGAGGGGGCCAGGACGAAGACGAATCTCTTGGCTCCAAAACTTAAGAAAATGGTTCAACATGAGCACGACTGGACTGTTTCGCGCAGCTGCCAACAAAGTAAGAATAGCCATGCTAGTCGCCAATATTCGGAACGAATAGGCACCGCAAGAAGAAGAAGAAGGTTGGAAAATTTCCATACCGTCGGGAAATAGCCGGAGTCTAATAAGCTCTGGAATATCCTTTGCAGTACTTTAGGTACATTATCTATAGAATGCGAAAGAACTAAAAAACTTGATATAAGTGTACTCATAGCAGAGTTTGCAAATAAAAATGCCAAACGTTTGGAACGATTTCGTAATAACAGATAAAACTGAATATTTTGTGATGTCTTTGATGCTTGTTTTGATGTGTATGAATAAAATTACTTTCATTCAAATTAATGTAGAACTGTTTTTTTTATCAAATAACATTATTTTTATATATGCTCTTAGAAAGTTGACGTATTACCTTTATTAAAACATAAGTTGTCAAGAACACACCCCAGGCACAGCGCGTGGGGTATGAGGGTTTGGGAGCTTGGGGTTTGGTTTAAAATCTTGCTTTGCTCGCCTGTCTGCTGTATAATGGATATCGAATTTTATACCACAATAGTACAACAGACGCCTTTAAGAGTGTGTTGGACAAAGTAGAGTGACGAAATTGCAAAAATTCCGCAACACTACTTAGCTAATTTCAAAATAATTATTAGAAGTATGTTAAAAAATATTTCCTGCTCTCTATGGAGAAAGACCAATAGTTGTTTCTGTTTTGTTCCCGACATTTAAAATCAAAGTTATATGTGAAAATCCTTTTTTCCAGTCCATTCAAACTGCTATATAATTAACGCACATTTCATCACAATAATATATTTAAAAAATTGTTTTGCCCTACTTTTCTACACGCAGTATTTTTACTTTTTTAATGTCCATATCATAATTACGGTACCTTTGTTTCGATACGAAACAATAAGGAAATTTTTAATCGTGAGATTTTTCTACCATAATTTTTAAGAAACTACCCATTGTGTTTTTCCCATTGTAAAGGTATTTTTCTCAGGGAGTTATTAATATGGTATTTCCACCGAATTAAAAAATCATTATTGTGGAGTTTCAAAACGAAATTAAGTAGACAATAAATGTTATGTGGGAAATATTAAGTCGATTTGTTAATTGTTTAATTTTTCGTTTTAAACGTTTGAAAAGAAATAGTTTTATGCCTATACTAAATAGATTTTTTTAAGGGTCATTATACGTTCGAATTCCCAAGTGTTTAATGACCCTTTGTATATACAGTTAGTCAAAAATATCTTCATACACTATAGTTTTTCCTCAATATTCACTTTTTTTACTGTTTTATTTGAAATTAGCAATACATTTTTTCTAAATAAATGTCAGCATTCTGCTGAGGAATAATTCAAAGTTAAAAGAAAAATACAGTATACCTAAAGTCCATAATTTCTGTCGGTGACTCATTTAATGCCGGTCGCCATTTATCCTCCTTATTTGCCCTTCTATTATGTATTGTAATAGCTTTGCTTTTAGATTTTCTTTGAATGTGATGTTTCTTAATTTGTCTTTTTTTTGTTTTACCTTCTATTTTTCTAGAGAAACTCATTTCGTTACTCTATATTATACTTCTCTGTTTTAGATTTAAGGACCGTACCTCCGAACCATATGTCAGATTTGGAATGACCACTTTTGGTCTTCTTGCTAGTCCTATCCTCTCATTCAATTCTTGGTCCATTTTCCATTTTGTGACACCGTTTAACCCAGATATTTTAAACTTTCTTCTTGTTCTATAACTGTTTCTCCCAGCTTTATCTGATGTGTACTCTCCTCCCTAGTCACTATCATCATTTTCACCTTCCTGTTATTTATATTCTTACTGATTGTTACTAAACTCTTGTTCATCCTTTTTAATCGTGTACACACAATCATCCTTTCATAACAATTTTAATATTCTTACTTTTTGGATCTTCCAGTATTCTATTTTATAAAGCTGTATTTGTCTTTTTGCCTTCTTAATTTCTTCCTCCAATACGACAGAGAACAATAATCGTACATCTGTGATTTCTCCTGTCTCACCCTTACGAGATCCTTAGTTTATTTGTATAAGGATCTTATTTCTTTTATTGGATTTTATTTATTCCTCGTTCCTCCAAGACTCTTCATATATCATTTCTGCCTTCTCTATCGACGGCTTTCTCTAAATCTATGAAATACAGTTGTATATCTCTATTTTTTCTAATAGTATTTTTAATTATTTATTTTATTGTAAAATTTATACCTATTACTCCTCTAAAGTCCTGTTATGAGTCCTCAATGTGGTCTTCCAGTCTTTTCCTTAGCCTTGCTTCCATTATCCTTCCAAATATTTTTCCAACTGTACTTAGTAAGGTTATCATAATCTTTCCGCTTTTTTGTATATTTGCCAATCTTCAGATACGTCAGCATAAATTTCTAATCTTTACCTGCATCTTGCATCCTGCCTACCTTCAGTTTTCCAATTGCTATAATTCTTTAGTGTCTATGTCAATTTCTAGATTTGTTTTCTCTGTTATTTCTGTAAGTCTTTCCTACCGGCTTGATATCCGATCCTTCCAGTAGATCTTTAAAATATTGCTTTCATCTTTCGATAATTTCATCTTCATCCAATAGCATCTCGCCTTCTTTGCTCTATCATTTCCCTATCTCATTTTCATTTTTTCTGTTTTTCTTCTTTGACCAATTTTTTTTCTTTAATTTTGTATAGTTTGTAATCAGACGAGCCTTTACCAGCTTTCTTTCATCCACCTATTTGCATTTTTTACAGATTCTGATTAGAAATGCAATATTTTAGTTTTGTGTGTTTGTTACTTTTGCAGTTCCACCTACTCTTTCTAACATCTTTAGTGATTACTTTAAAACGGGTCAACATGGATTTGTTTGTTAGCTTTATATTTACACTGTGAAAGGTTGGCGAATCTAACCCAATTTACCTTGGCTCAAAAGTTAATAGAGTTCGAAAAACAGAGTGGCAAAATTATAATTTTTTTTTAAACTTTTTTGTAAATATTTAAATAATTTAAGTATTTATGGTGTATGTACTTTGACTCATTATAGTTCCCCTTCATACTTTATCCAGGTTTACGAATCCAATAAATTTGAAATGTATTTAAGAGCCAACAAGCCAACGATAAAAATTTACAAGCTAACAATGACAAGAATGAACTGGTAAAGAACAATAAGAATAACACACAAAATTAATAACAAACCAAGAAAATGTATTTATATAATTTTTTAATTAAACTATAAGTAAATGTTCACAATGATTTTAGTTTTAATAATCCAATGGTTAATTCTAAGAAGAAAGTTGAACTGTACCCTTTCCATCATCTTTACGTAAACATAAACTATTTACTGAAGTTTGTATTCAGGTGCAGAATTCTTCTTAGGTGTTTACAGGTCTTGAAGAAGAAAAAGTTTGGGAACCGCAGTTTTTGAGAATATAAAGTTCTTTCCCTTCCTAGTCCATACATAAATAAATGTATTTTGTACGTTAAAAATATGTTAGTTCCTTTGAGCTGAATTGCAACTATCATCAATCAGTACAGCCCTGGAAATGGAGGTGCCTTTAAAGTTCCCAACCATCTCACTGCACCGTGTGCCAAAAAATCCTACTTATATGAGTTGCAAAGTACAATTGGAGACACTTTGAGAAAAAATATAATTTTTATAAATTTAAAACTAGTCTTAGATTGTTTTTAATTGCTTGCTATTTTTGCAGCCTTAAGGAATTATTTTCTAAATGGATTTATCCATTTATCAAAGGATATTGTGTGTGTATTTAGTTAGTTTTCTTTACTGCAACATTACTCCAGTCTTCCTATTGAATTTGAAGCAATTTCATGTACAAATTTATTGCAGATATCTGAAAGTTTCATGTCGTAGGGGGCACTCAGTAGAGGATAAATACGTAAAAAAGTACAGCTAGATCAGCCCTGTTTTTTAATAAACAACATCCAAAATCGGAAAATTCGATTTTCCGACCGTAAAATTTTTCGGTTACATTTTAGAGACAACTTGTCCAAATGAAAGTTGTGGGTATTGAAAAGACCTTTAATTTCGTTTTTATACGTCAAAATCAATAAATAATTTATCGAGATAATGGCGAAAAACCACCTTTTTTCCACGATTTTATAAATGTTAATAACTTTTGCAAGAAAGGCCGAAAGTAATGTATAACCTCTTGACGATAAGGCCATTATGTGCCTTTATAACTGTGCGAAAGCTGGACCAAATCGGTTTGGTAGTTTATAAAAAATCTTAATTGTTTATCCCAGACATTCAATGTTCAAACAATTGTTCTTGCCCAGAGGATGATTCTACAGATATTTGCAAAAGTGGAATGGATTCTTTGAAGTTCAAACTACAAGCAAAGATGAAAAAACGCTGGATTTTTAAAACAATTGTTGTTAAAAAAACCGTTTAAAAAAGGGGTACTTTTTTATTTATAAACAATTGGAATAACTTTGTTAATTTTAATGACAGAAGTTTGTGAATAAGTGGATACGTTCTCCGAGTTTATTATCAATTGCAAATATTGTTAGGCTTCAAACCAATGTACACATCTGAAAATTTGATACCCGACGAAACTTTAACTTTAATTACATGTAAGTGCACTACGGGGTGCAAAACAAGCACATGCGGCAGCAAAACGCACGGCCTCAATTGCACAACTCTTTGTTTAAACTGCAACCTTGTGGGAGATAAAAAAATGCGACAACTCTGCTGCAGTGATAATTGAAGACGAAAATGACGCGGAGGAAGATGACGATTTGCTACATGCAATGATAAATGATGACGAAGAAGAGCCTCCACAAAAAAGAGCAAGAACAGAAATATAAATTTTATCGTTGAATTACATAAATAAAAAAAGTCGATTGTGTATTTAGGGTATTTAAAGTGAATTTAAAAAAAATAAAGTTTTGTATTATGCATAAACATATGCCTGGATTATTTATTCCGAGAACATATCTATATATATATATATATATATATATATATATATATATATATATATATATATATATATATATATATATATATATATATATATATAAATGAATAAATAAATAAATACACTCTTTATTTCAAATCATATGGGTACATGAAATGAAATGACGTCAATCTAAATCACAACTACAGATCTGGACAAAAATCTCCTAAACTATATGGTTCTAACTCTATTGGAATTTTTCTAATATGTACCTTAAATGTTTTTATGGTGTTTATACTTTTTACTTGATTTGGCAGAGCATTAAACAGTTTGACACACATGTAAAGAGGTGCTTGCTCAGTAAGTGTAAGTCTGTGTGCTACATATTTATAATCTAATGTTCTAGTGTTGTATTTGTTTTCTGTTTTGGCTTCAAACAAAGTTTTATTGCGAAAAATAAACATCAGACTTTCATAAATATATACTGCATAAACCGTCATAATACCGTTATTTCTAAACATCGATCTGCAGCTCTGACGGTAATTCATGTTTTTTATAATTCTTACTAATCTTTTCTGAACTATAAAAATATTTTCCATCATGCTCTTCCTTCCCCAAAAGATAATTCCGTATTTAAGAACCGATTCGAAATTAGCAAAATATTTTATTTTATATATATATATATTGTGACAGTGTTTCATATTTAATACTTGCAATGAAATTAAACCACTAGTAAAGTTTTTTGAAACAATATTAGTGTTAATATTGCCAAAAAATATGTTTTCCGATGAAATGTCGATTTTCCGATCTTTCCCGATTTTCCGTGATAATGAAAAACAGTCAGTTCGTAATATTTCGTCGAGTTACCCCAGCTTAAAAAAAATGAAGGCTCTACGTTATCTGGAACCCGAGATATCGTACAATTTTGTTGCGCACTCCAATTTGAAGTTTGAATTTCAGAAGCACACCATGAGAAAGCCGAGCTTCCTCCACCACTCGCTACAACGCACTTGCAAAAGTACCTTCACTTCGAAGGGCTATAACTTTACTAACGATGCATGAATTTCATACTTATCAATTGCATCATAAAATATAGGTCTTCGTTTAAAATCTTTGAAAATTTTAGCTCTTAATGTTTATAAACAAAAGAGATATGACTTTTAAAAAAATGCTCCTATTGGTCGTAGGAGACTTTTTTTTCTTAAATTCATGTTTTTTCACCAGCTCTCAAGTCCACTTATTCACAATCTTGTATCATTAAAATTAACAAAGTTATTTCAATTGTCTATACGTAGAAAAGGTACCCTTCTTTAAACGGTTTTTTAACAACATTTTTTTTTTTAAATCCATCGTTTTGTCATCTTTCCTTGTCTTTTGAACTTCAAAGAATCCATTCCTCTTTTGCAAATATCTGTAGAATCATCCTCTGGGTAAGGGCAATGGTTTGAACATTCAGTGTCTGGGATAAACAATTAAGATTATTCATAAACTACCAAATCGATTTGGTCCAGCTTTCGCACAGTTATAAAGGCATATAATGGCCTTATCATCAAGGAGTTATACATCACTTTAGGCCTTTCTTGCAAAGTTATTAACATTTATAAAATAGTGCAAAAAAGGTTGTTTTTCGCCATTATCTCGATAAATTATTTATCGATTTTGATGTATTAAAAATGATATTAAACGTCTTTTCAATACCCACTTTCATTTGGACAAGTTTGCTCTACAATGGAACCGGAAAATTGTACGAATCGAATTTTCCCCTTTGTTTATAAAAAAAAGGACTGATCTAGCTGTACTTTCTTACGTATTTATCACCTACTGGGTGTCCTCTATGACTTGAAACTTTCAGATATCTGCAATAAATTTTTTCACCTTCTTTCATAGCAAGACCGGAGTACACGTGTGTTTTTATATTTAGATTGATTTCCGACTTGTCCTATATCACTTTGTAATCTCCTGAACAAATATTGAATTTTGAAAATACCAAATAACAAATATTATTATTATCTAAATTATAATTATATAATAATAAACTCATCTACTCCCAAAAACAAATTCCATGGCTATAAATCCGCCAAAAATATCTATCAATTTTAATCAAGCCTTAAATATAGAAAAAATATTACACCTACGTTAAATCACAATACAACACACGTGCTTTTTATTTATAGCCTAAAGCTAAAAAAGGATTAGCGCTGTTACCGACAGGAATATTTTTGTGAAGCAATAATATTCCTTATCGGTTTTATCAGTTTCCGGGATAAAAATTAAATATCCTAATTTCAAATAAACATATGGGCAAATATAACCGTTTCCGTTCGCCTGTTTGCACTAATTTTTATAATACACTGGGTGTGCAATTTAAAAAATATCATTATTTATTTCTCCGAAACGTTAATATATAGGGTGTGCGAAAAATACGTGTACGACGTTTACGTTGATTTATGTCAACCTAATTATATCCGAACAGGGGCGGATCCAGCCTCCCTCTTTGGGGAGGGGGCGGTGATATCAAAAAAGTATAGTATGGCAAGCGAAAGCAAGTTGCCGACGGAGGGGAGGGGGGAGAGACATCAGCAACATTCTCATTTCTAGTGTAAAAGGCAGGGTCGGATCTATTTTTCTGAATTTGAAGTTCTTGGAGACGGGGGCGATCACAAAAAAAAACAATATGTCGACAGGGGGGGAGGATGCGGGCGGCATACACCTTCTTAGTATAAGAAGCAGAATCGTGTTTATTTTCCTGAACTCAAAGTTCTTGGGGGGAGTGACTTTCGCAAGAAAAACAAGTTGTCAAAGGGGGGGGGGGGGAGAGTGCTGCTAGCAGCATACACATTCCAAATATAAAAGGCAGAATCGGTTCTATTTTCCTGAACTCAAAGCTCTTGGGAAGGGGAGGGGCGACCGCAAGCATACACATTCCTGTTCTCTAGAATTAGAGAGAGTAATAAAACCGTTACCAAAACCTCCAACTTACCTACTCCAGTGTCGCAGGTAACTGAAAATTGCCGTGAATCTAATGTTATTTAAACATTATAAGGTTTTATAAATTTACTGCAACAATATAGTTTTTGATTTCTGTCAGTGAGCAAAGTACACCTTACAGTGTACCCTTAGTAATTTATCTTGTTTGTGCTTGTTTTTATAGATTTTATGGGATTAGTGAGATACCCAAAAGATATGGCTTCCACATCTATAATTATTCTAAAATCGTTAAACCAGGGCATTTTTTCCTCAACGAAAAACTTATTACTATAAATGTTTATGATGCCTTAAAATATCAATATCTAGATAATAATGTTAAAAGTCACATTTTTCGAGAGCAAACATGTATCAAGTGCTTTTCCCTATGATTTTGCACCAAATTTGCAAATCAAAAGATCTTTTTTAGCTACCAAATATATTTTACTTGCCATCATCCTCGGAAAAACTGCTTTTCTCAGTTGAAAGTCAACAAGAAAGTTCTTTGTTAAAACATCTTGCGAGTCGGATAAAAGGAAAAATTTTGTTCCCTGTCCTTTATTTTCAGGACCAGTCTTTACATATCTCCAAAGCTACCTTTACCTATAATAACCCAAGAAAAACTTATAGGAAACACATTCGGAATTTTCCCTTCCTGAACTTGAAAATAATTTGTTTAGAAATTAATGACTTCCATATAAAACAAAATTCAATTTATTCTAACAGAATTAGAGCAAAAATCTAATACTTAAAAGACCATGCCTAAATTTCAAATTATAGAAGAATTACGGAGAAGAGACAAAATTCAAACTGAAATAACGAAAAAGCAAATAAAATACGTTTATTGTCCCTTAGCATAGCACCAAACTAATTACTAACATAGTTGCCGGATTGGACAGACGCAGAAAAATCGCTATGGTTAAAATAAAACTTAAGCGCCACCATGCACCGTTTCTTTAAAGTAGAATATACCTAAATTTCTCACAATAGTAGACGTCCAATCAAAAATTTGATATAAGGTTAATGAAGTGTCCTGGAAGCGTTTGGTAGATATTTCAACAGGTTGTAATTCTGCGTCCGTATACGGTTGCAGAATTACACTGGACGCAGAATTACATACAAATCTTAAATGTATGGACGCAGCTTTAACGGCAGTTTACATATATATATATATATATATATATATATATATATATATATATATATATATATATATATATATATATGTAGTTCTGCGGGTAATATCCTGCCAATATTTTGTGATATGGGATTTTAACTAGGCAGTTGTTTTCTGTGCAGTTTGCTCTCGGCTCGTTATAGCTCAACTGATGAGACCATTAGGTGGTCGAAACTACTATGGAGAGAGAACCAGAGTGGAACTCGCAGAAAATATACTGTCTGTCCCGTTTCCTAACGGTCGTAAGGAGAATAAAATAACTTATTATTTATTTATATATATATATATATATATATATATATATATATATATATATGAAAAATATAGGGCATTTGAACTGCATCATTTTGCGGTACGCAGTTCATGTAACCTTCGTAATTTCAAAGATTAATCATTTTGATGATGCTTCTGTTATTTGGCAGTTTTGTGCAACCATTAAAATTTCCAAATTCGCTTGATAAACTCAAAAACATATTTGATATAATACGAAAATACTACAAAAGAACAATATAACAAACTCAAAATACTTATCAAGTCTCTCATTTATCTTATTTACTAATTTTTCGGTAATTTTCAAGGTAAAAAGTTCGTAGTAATCTAACCAAAAACACAACAAATATTTTCATTCTTTTTTCCGGTATATGACGTTTCTAGGCAAAATCCATGAATGGCAAGCGATTATTTAAAATGTAATGGGTGAAAACACCGATTTTCGTTCATTCATTGGTGTTTGCGAATGCGTATTGCGCTACTTTGTAACGATTATTTGAGTATCAGTAGCGTCGCCAATTCTATCTTATAAAAAATATACCAATATAAATGACTGAAAATGGCGACAATTTAAATGGTTTAAAAAAAGGGAAAATTTTGATGTTTAGATTCCTTTATAGTCTACGAGAAATCTGGAATAATAAACATGTTATTTAGCTTTAAGTTTATGAGTGAAAAAACAACTTATAAAAAAGCCATATGTTGTCAAATACAGATGGAAAACACGTCAAATGGTGGTTAAGCATCATACAGGGGCCAAGATTTTGGCTCCGACAGCTAATTTTCTAGAAGTTTAAAATTAAACAATTTAAAAAATTATTTTGAAAATATTTTAGAACAAAGAAAACACAAGCCTACAAATTTCACAACCAGACTATACTTTTTCGAAGTTTTTCGAATCGCTGAATATGAATCTGAAGTCGGAATGAACCTGTTGTTTAAGAATTTTGCGATATTCCAACCAAAAAGTGCAAAAATTACGAATTTTCGCTATTTTTGAGGTTATGTAACAGGGCAAGTATATATGGCGGTTCAAAGTACTAATCTTTCCTGCAAAACTTACTTCGATTTTTATTAATATCTTATTTATCTCTAAAATATCTCTATAAAATATATGTGACTAAAATTCTTGAAAATTTCTAATTTATGTCTGAAACTTTGTATTCGGGAGTTTTTGAGGTCGTTGAATGCGGAAATCAATTCAAATTTTCCAAATTTTCATATTTAAGATTTTATATTCACTTCAGTTCATTAGATGGCAGATTTCACTCAGGTGGTCTTCATCCGATGCTATACTCCCAAAAGTTAAGAGCCTCTCAGTTAAATATTGTGTGCAGGCCTTTCTTGATAGCGGAGAACTCATTGCGTGAATTTTCTTCCTGAATCCTAATTATAAACTCAAATCTCACCACATGTCACTATTTTAAGAGTAAAGAAGAGTTCAGGATCAGCATCTAAAGATTCCAAGTTTGCTGAGTGAGCGATTTTGTTTCAAGAGTCGATATTCTTAGAATCCGTAGAACCTATTTCCATAAAACTTTGCTTATGCCTACTATGCCTACTTTTGCATGTAAAATCTCATATATTTAATGATTTAACAATAGTAGACCTTTTCAAACAACGATCTTTCAGCTAACATCAGAATTCGTTGAGTCGACAGACCTTCTACCCCTTGGGTCATCTTCAATGTATTCACAATTCCATCAAAACTATTTTGATGAATATCTCACTTACAATATACATCAATTATTCGTTCGTCAATATTTTTATGATAATTATGTTAAAAATTTTATGAAACTAAAAAAACGAAGAAGTACAATCAAATTTGACGCACAAGTAGACAAAAACTGTGACTCTTGAACATTGCTAGACGCCGTACAGTCAATTCATAATTAGATAGATACTTTTCTAGTATCACTAGTATATATATATATATATATATATATATATATATATATATATATATATATATAGGCTTGACCGACTAGTTCAACAACCCTTCGACACACAAAACCATCACTTGGTGAAATGGATAATCTGACCCGCAGAAGTGTGTGTTGAAATTGCCTAATATTACGCCTAATATAGAACCCTATTTTGTCGACTTAGACAGTGACGTCCTCTCCTACCAACTTAGATAACTAACTAAGTATTCTATTCGACAAGCAAACTTCTCTGAAGATCCTAAAAATATTTAATCTTACAACAAGGTCCTAGTTTACTATTTAGGACTAACTCAAAATAACTAATTCTTGGGATGCATTTAAGCAGTAATTATTCCTAAAAATAATAAGATAATTCGGTGCTTTAAATTTTGAAGTATCGGTTCTAGTTTTAGGCTCTATATAAAAAGATACTATTAAGCTAAGTCAAACTTTTGAAAAATGTTTATTATCTTCTTCAGGGCTATAATATGAGGACGTTGTATAATACCAGTAAAAACATTATTATATCTATTACTTCCTGCTAGTGTAATATAGAAATGAAGATCAAATCACACAAACAATTTTTCCTATTTAGTTGAATAAATGTATATACCTGGTGAAGCTATTAACTATGGTAATCATAGGATTAGTTATTTATTTTTCAAATTTAAAAACAGAAATATATTAATTCCATGTGGAATTCAGGTTAGTTCAGGTTAGTGTGGAATTAATATATTTTTATTTTTAAGTTTGAAAAATAATTAATTGCAATGAATACTATAGTTAATCCATTTTTTGTTTGTATTCTTTAACATTTTTATCATAACAGGTAGTTTAAGTTTAAGCCCCTCTCGTGACAGCAGCGCGTTGTTGAAATTACCGGGTATCTGAATTTACCCCTCTATCTTCTCTAATATCTTTAAAATGAACTCCGAAAGTGAAGCGACAACATTTTAAAAGGTTAATTTAAGCATAAAATTATCCAAAGTTTCGCGAAAATTTAACCTACTTGTTATCTTATCACTTCTGTAGAAAATTTGTACGAGTGATTATCGAGAAAAATGTGGCTTTGCTAGTGAAATTTTCTATATCTCACTTCCGTTAAAGAAAATTTAAAAATATCTATCCAAATTTTGAAACTTTTCAGTGTTGTAATTTTTTTATGCAAATAATTAAGGATTTGTACCTAAATTTATTACTTCCGTGAAATTCACCTTCGTGAATAATTTATGGAATTAGCGATGAAAAATGTTCCAGGTTCTTTTTTTTTTATTTGGTAAGTCCAATATAACATGTTAATGTCATTAGTTTTTTACAGTATATAATTCGATGTCATAATTCATTATTTAGTATAAAGGTGGTCCAAATATGTAATTATCGCATACAGTACTTGGATTTCCACAGATAATATCATAGTAAAAATAATAGTTCATGTTTTAATACTTGAAACTTTATAAATTAATTATCCAATAAAATAATTTTGTTCACGCATATGTGCAAATTTTAAATTTACTCGGCTTCTTAAAGAAATTAGTAAACTGAAAATATTGTGCGTATGGCTCTGATAAAGGAATTATCTGTTGTAAAGCGATCTGCTATAGTGTCGTTGAGAAATGCGGGGCAGAATATACGATATTGTCCATCTAAAAACGGTTTCTCTGATGTAAATTAAAATATATGTGCTCTGCAACGATTTACAGAAAACCATAGTTAAAAGGACGGTTCCCAACCTGGACAGCCTCTACAGATTCAAACCAGCACATCAAATAGTGCTGATTTGATAGACATGGAACAAAAAATATATCTGTCGCAACTGTCAGTGCCGTCTTTAACAGCAGAATTAAGTAGCTAGCTAAAACCATTACGAAAGTAAATGGACTAGTCTTTCGATTATATACTGCTAGAGACAGCATTAAATGCTTCGCGTGCGTTACGAGAGAAATAGAATATACTCCTATTCATCATCTCCGTCTTTTTGTTATGTATCGCATGCGAAGAACTCAATGTTGCTATGCACTAGTATTATATACTTGAAGGGCTAGATATCATAAATCTCGCGAGAGTTGATCAATGTAAAAAAGCATTTTTACTGACAAATCAAAATTCTAATTTATATTTCACCACAGTTGACAATGTTTGCAGATGATACCATTCTATGGTATAATACGGATGAAGGTGGACTGGAAAGAAATATCATGAATGATTTAAATAAGATTAAAACTTGATGTGATGCTAACTGTCTAATTATAAATGTTTCAAAAACAATGCTAATTAACTCAACTTCAGCTAGAACAGGTTCCAAACGAATGTTACGCAGTTAGGATTTACCCGCAAAAATTAGGTGTTGGTATTCACTTTGCTCTTATTACCCTTGGGTTATGGTGTGTGTGTTTTTGGGGTTCTTGTACAGATAAGCTGTTTAATAGAGTGTTTCTTTTACAGAAAAGGGCGATATAATACATGGACCAAATTAAAACTACAGACTCTTGTAAGCCAGTTTTTTTAGAGCAAAAAAACATGCATTCTTGTACCGGAAACAGTTTGTCTAATGAATAAAGATTTTTCATTGACCTCTATGCCACAGACTCGACAAACGCAATATCTCTTCCCATCTCTTCTACAGTTTTATTTAAAAAAAAAATCAAATAATTGCAACAGAAAAAAATTATTTAATCACCTCATCCTTAGAATTCGATCCTGTGATAGAAAATTCCCTAGGGAAGTAAGAAAATGCTTACAGTCGAGGCGTAGTACTCTGTGCTCGAGTTCTTAAATGATGTATTCGACAAAGTTGTTATCCTGTTTATTCGCCTTATATGTTATTAGCTTTCCATTCTAGACTGTATTTTATTAATGTTATATTTAGATCAAATTAATATGGATTTTATTTTGTGTTGTTTATATAGTTTTTCTGAGTTCTTGTTCGGTTCTGACGTTTTATTCTGTGTATTTTAGTAATTACGTACGTTTATACTCTTTTTTTAACTCAACCTGGCGCTTTCACCTTTTAATATAAAAAAATATTTGTATAATCATATTTTATTTATTTATAATTTTAAGATACTTTGATTATGAGTTATTGTATTTTACTTGAGACAATAAACCTATTTTGAAGTTGGAGTGGAGGTATTTAGGTTTAAAAGACGTTAATTTGTTCGACGTCAAAACAACAAACGTATGCTTACAGAACGTGTTCGAGTTGCGTAAAACATGGTGATAGTTTTATTATGGGATGAGGTTGTTTTGGAGGACACCGAGGGAACAGATGTATTAATTTAATGTTTTTTTTTTCAACAATATATAATTCGCTTTTAGGAAAAAGAAGCATTTTATTATTTTTATTACGAAAATAATTTCTTCGAAAATTTTTGCTAGAAGTATAGGCTCACACATGATAAATATAAAAAATACACTTAAATTTCATGCAATTTCGTCATCTTTTGTGATAATAACTCAAAACATCCTGTTTTTTTTTTCTGTATAATTTTCATCATTTACTTACAAAAACAAATGTTAGTACTAAGAACAAGTCTTCGAGCCTAAGAAAGAACTGCAAAATTGTTTAGCATGTTATTAACCGGTTATCTTATTGACATTTTTAATTTTCACGCCTACGCCTATGCCTGCCACATGCAGAGTGTCGTCGTAGTAGGTATACGTTCCATTCATGAAACAAATGCAAACCTTTAATCGATCGCGCCCTCACGTGGAGATTCGATCGTTTCCGTCCTTTGTCCCTTTGCCCTAATTCAAATTTGTAATCAGTTTGAAACGCGAAAAATTCCTTTACGAAAATGCCATCCCGGCTGACATGAACGAAAACCACAGAAAGTTGCGACATAGGAAGTGACCAAGCCTTTTAACTTTTTAGAGGCTCGTAAAGCAAAACGCGTAGGACTGCAGCAAAAGCCGACTGATAGTTCCGTCTCTCTCGTGTCAGCAGTCGAATCGCTCGGTCGCAGTGTGCGGATACACTCATGTCAAACCATTCCATTCATTTTTTAGAACATGGAGTAGAATCAGACAAATATGGCGGACGATAGTTTTAAAGTCAGGCTTGTTGAACGATTAAAAATTAAAATAGGTGAGTGATTTTCTGTTTATTTTTTATGTAAAGTATTGTTTTAAGTATTAGTTATAATTTGAAACATAAATATGTTCGTTTACGTATAAAATCACGCGGGATTTTGATACGGGGCCACGATTGTTGACATTTTGAGGTTGGCTCACTGCAGGTGGTGAGATTTTATGAATCAAAATGCTAATTATACCACTATTTTTGTGATTTTTTCTAAAAATTATATTTGTTTGAAGGTGAAGCTAAGAATTTGCCAACCAGAAACCATGGATCTTCAACACAAAGAGATGTATACTGTACACTGTCGTTGGATCAAGAGGAAATATTCAGGACTTCCACTGTTTACCAGACTTTAAGGTATGGGAACTTCAGTATTATTTTGATAATTTTTAAATTAAAATTTAATAGTTTTAAGACTCGTTCGTTAAATTGTTACGTATTGTCGCGAGGGTTTTTTTTTTAAAAAAAAAAAGGTTTTTAAAACTTTCAGAAAATTGCTTTAAAAGCTCAACAATCTTGAACTTCTCTAACTAGTATAAAATACTAATGCTTTTTTAACATTTATATTTAATTTGCCAAGCAAAAATATTTTTAAATGAAATTAGTTTTTAAACTGTTTTGGAATTGTTCTTTTGGAAAGTATCAATTACTATCAATAGATAATTAGATATTAAATGTATTGTTCAATCATTATTGAATTATTAAATAGTATACTAAAAGCAAGGGAGACCTAGTTCTTTACATAAATGTTTAATAATAACATATAATATAAATAACCCATACAAAAATTGCAGAGTATCACAGAAACCAAATACATTGTCAAAATATTGATAGTCCATAGGAAAGTCTCTCTTTAAATATTTATATAATTTTTATGTTAGTGTTATAGTTATTATCAATTTTTATTATTTTCAGCCCCTTTTTTGGAGAAGAATTTCAATTTGATGTGCCACGAAATTTTCGATTTATTTCTCTCTATGTATTTGACCGAGACAGACAAAATAACAAACTTGACAAGGTTTTAGGCAAGGTAGCAATTCGAAGAGAACATTTGGCATCTTACAACAACAAAGATCATTGGTTTCCTATAAAAGCAGTAGATGCGGATAGTGAGGTCCAAGGAAAGGCAAACATTGAAATTAAATTTGAACCAGTTTTTAACAGAAGTAAAAATTCCAGTTATGCTACAAACACTAGAAAACTTTTTGTGCAAGTTGTCGAGTGCCTCGACTTAACTTTAAAAAACGGTGCTTGTGACCCCTATGCGTTAATTTCTGTGACTTATACAAACGGTAAACGATTATCAAAAAGGACAAAAGTGCGTAAAAAAACTACTAATCCACAGTTTGAGGAAGTGTTTTCATTTAATAGTTGCGAGGATAGTGACAATGACACGGAAATATGTGAACTTTTGGTATCGATATGGCATGATACACCGGGTATGAGTGATGATGTGTTTTTAGGAGAAGTGAGGGTGCAACTCAGGGGTTTGCAGCAACAGAATGCAGCGCATCGAAATGCATGGTAAGTTAATGATTGTTGGATTTTGGTGGTTGAAGTGAATTATTTACAGGTCTGAAGTTCATAAAATATAACATGACAACTGTATCTGATGCTGAAGCTTTGTTTTACCAGTTATTTATTTATTTCTTTGTTTATGTATCAGCATACAGAAATAATTACATACAAGTATCAACTAAAATTGTCCATTTGGCCAGCTTTAAGACAAACTAAAAGTTTTTCACAATATTTGTTTACATTGACTGATATTGTATCTATGGGTTATGTAGTAAATACCATAATCAACAGTAGGAACTAAGCAGAAAGGATCTTATTATACATAGATAGGTAAATAAGTCTCTATTTATTCCAATAAGTATCACTTACAAAAAAAAAACATAAGGGCATGGAACAATGTCAAAATTATAGTTCATTCTCAGCTGTAGATAAAAAAAGGAAAAAAAATGAAAAGGGAAAACAATAATTATACAGTTTTAAATACCTTTCTTGAATAATTGTATCAAGTTAATGGAGCAAAAACAAAACAATTAAAACTTAAGATATATATTAGGTGATATAAAATATGGAAATTAAGAAAACACTTTAATATTCCCTTTTACTGACAAGAGATATCATATTTAGATATTATCTAGGTAAGTACTCATATCCTTCTCAATGTTCTGTTTTAAATGGTAATTGTCACTGGACCCTTGTTTAATGAAATACATATATTTATAGTTAATCAGGAACATTTAGTATGGTAAATATTCAGAATATTGGAAGCCCCTAATTTTCCCCTGATTTTTTCACACTCCCTATCTCAGGGTTGTTTTTTTTTGCTGTCGCGCATAATTTTTTTTTTTCAATTTCACACTGTATATTCTGAAATTTTTCATTAAATTATGTCACTTTCACAAAAATACAATTGCACATTTTGGTTAAAACTAAACATCAAATTTGGTTTAACTATAAAAGAAGACACTAACAGCCAGATTCAAGAAGGTTTAAGACTTAAAACCTTATTTAGTTGCCATGTATGTTAGGTCTAGTTGCCCAGATTTGTTTTGCCTATGTTATTGTCATAATTTGTATTAACATATGTCAACAAAAAAAGCTTTGAAATATGTAAAAGAAATAGTCCTATGTCAAATATAAAATTCTCCATTTTTTGGTTCAATAATAAAAGAAAATAGGCCGGTGTTGATCTGTAAACATTCATTATGATTTGGCTGTTTAGAGGGGGCGCCCAAACTTGCTCTAAACCCTCCAAAACAATGCCCATAACAATAATTGAGATATGCTCCCTCTCGAAAAAACTCGGCTACATTTATTTATCTAACAAAAATTGAAAAAAAAAATTAAAAACGCTATTTTTTCTGACTTTTTTCTTTATAATTTTGAAAGTATTCACTTTAGAGAAGTGTTGGAAAGAGAAAAAAGTTTTGTAATTAAATTTCCTACAACATAGTGTTGGTTAGAAATCTCAAAATTTATTACCCTTGTTACAAAATAGTAATAATCACAAAAAAAGTAGTTTTTTAATTTTTTTTTTTTTTTTGATCACTTACATTTCTCTGACGACCTTTATTTTAGGGCAAAAAACTTCATTTTATAATAAAACAATGTGCTAAATTTCGTTAAAATCGGTCCGATAATTTTTATATAATAATTTATCAAACCAATTTTTCAAATTTGATTGAGCCTTAAATCGAAAAGTAACATTCTTTTAAAAAAATTTTCACATGTACTAGAGATCTTTCAAACGCTTTTTAAAAAATTAAAATCGGGCCTGCTTAAGAATTGTTTAAAGTTATTATTAATTTTATTGCTTATAATCAAATTGAGTATCTCCGCGAATTTTCATCGAAAAAGTCCCGTTTTTGTTGTCAATTGACAGCTTGTATCTCCATGTTTCCAAGTACTTGTCTGACAAAAATGTTCACATGTTTATGTTATCGTCAATATGAATGAAAATGAAAAAGAAAATCTTCCACGCGAGTGAAAAAAAGAGGAGTGGAGAGACCTCGTCCAAAAATTGAATCTGCAGGTTGAAAATACGTAGGTGCAAAGATATATTATTATCTTGGCTTCTAAAGGAGCAATTTTAATTATTTTTTGTTGAAACTGATGTCACGTGAATAGAGAAATGCAAATATACCTATACCGAGTGTTCATCCGTGCCCTATTCACCTATTTATTAGGTTATTGAGTATAACTCATTTCCGACGTTAACTTAGAAGTGCGATATTTCTCGAACATCCAATGAAGCATTCTCCAAAAATACAGAAAAGTTGCGCCTTTGAAATTTATGAAACGAGGGGCCGTTTAAGTGGCATTTGAAAAAGTATGGACCTACCACAGGTGTTCCAACTATACATACCACCCCACACATGGATCTGACGATCGACAGTTCTAAATAAATTTCAATTTTCGTCAGTGTAATAATGAAAATTATGCCTGTTAATTAATCCGTTATTATGGAAAGTGGATTTATCTGAAAAAATGACAAAATCAAAGAAATCATCTCCTAAAATTTCTAAAACCCATAAACAAAATTCGAGTCGTCGGGCGCAACCTACTTCCAAAAGTTCCTGATATAGTTGAATGCCATATGGGTAAAATTTTTGTTTTTTATGATTCTTTCAGTGCTACGGTTACTTTATTCCTGTAGTTTCATAAATTTTTGCGATGACTTGTATGCGGATTTTCGACCACAGATCCTATAACTAAAAATTCATTTCCTTTATTTCTCATCATTGGTTTCTGACGGATTTTTTTTTATAAGCCACACATCCTGTTCTTTGAAAAACATATAGCAAAGTTTCTAATGAACGCTTGTTGGGATGATATCTATTAGGAAATTTTTGAACATAAATTCTTGATTAAGAGTTTTTATCACACTCCCCAGTTGCTAAAATCATATCAATCTTTTTTTCTTGGTGGTAAGTTCTCATTTTAAATAATTAAGATTTTCGAACAACATTCGTAGTGTCGTCAAATAACGCTATGTCGGAAATAAAACACGTCATAGCTGGAGTGCCGCAGAGATCACCTTTGTCACCCACTCTATTTAATTTATATACAGCGGACATTCCGACTGATAACTTCAGCAAATTATTTCTGTTTGCTGACTATACTGTTTGCGACCTCTTCAGGATCCTTAAATTACGTAGTCTTGAGACTTCAACGTCACATAAACAAACTAGAAAGATGGATGGCCGATTAGAAAATCAAATTGAACCTAAATAAGACTAGAGCCATCATATTTACAAAGTCGCGATTTCCGATCCCGGACAATCGGTTAACCATCTGGAATGTTCGCATTCCTTCGCGGCTAAAACGTCATGGTTGGCTCGCTATTCGCTTCTGCATCGAAACGGCAAACTGAACTTGAGGAACAAGCTGACCATTTACAAGCTTTTCATACAATCTATTCTGTCCTTTGGTGCTTCGACCTGGATCACCACAGGCAGATCTAGATTCAGGCTAATAGAGAGCGTTCAAAACAAAGTCTTAAGAATGATCTGTGGAGCCCCATACTTTGTGAGGAACACAATAATACACAGGAATCTCGAATGTGATACTTTTACTACTTTTATTCGCGAAACCATAACCAAATACATGGACCGTGCTACCCATTCTACAAACCAACTCATTACACAGTCATCCAAACTCACCAGGATACCACGGTAACGCTATCGCTACGTCAGAGATTCACTACTTGACCATTAAACTAGGTCTTTTTTTTTTCAAAATTAACTGGCTTAAAAGCCCAATATAAGTTCTCAGACCCATACTGTTTAAAGTCCATAGCTATAGCATATAAGTCTATAGGTCAAACCTGACTCCAAAACACAAAGAAGATCCAATAACCTTGAACAACAATGATGATTTAACTAATAAGAAATGTCATTAAATTATTTGTCAAAAATTTTTTGTATATAAGAATTATGCCTACATTTCAAAAATAAGTTGGAAAAAAATATGTCTACATACCAGTCCAACAACAAACAGTTAAAATTTTTCTTAATCACCAGTTTGTGATTATAACAAGAAGACCGAAAAAAGAAGACAACATTAGCCTATATTTTTGATATATCTTACACTAAATTATGTATCTTAGCTTCATATAAGATCTCTTTTAAATCCATATCTGCACATTCCACGACAAACATGACAGGAAATGGCAAATATTTCAGCACCTTCCTAGCTTCTCTTTGATGTAGCCTCAGATGTGCGAACTTTTTTCTGTTCGTACCGAGAAAACAAATTAAAAACATGAAAATAAATATTTTCTCAGTAAGTGTTGCTAATTAAACTAATACTTGAAATCCCACTTAGACTGTTTTATAAGGATCGGATCGAGGCGGGTGTAGGTACAGGTGCATTTTATTTACTCATGGTTGGTTAGTTTGGCAGATGTTAATTCTTAAAATAAATTATAATTATTTACAGATCATTTGACGACAAAATAATTGTAAAAGTGTGTAAAGTATGTTTCAAGATGTATTGTTTGGTTCTTGGCTTCAATGATGAGGGTCACTACCTGGAGCATTAAAACCTTTTTGTGGTACTGAGTGGGGTGCCAAATTTAAATGTAGATAACAGGCTAAGAGTATTTTTTTAAATCAGATTTAGAAAATTTCTATAAAATAGTCGTCCAAGTATAAAACTATTAACTGACGTCAAAAAGGGAAATGATAGAAGTTGAAATACACTCTACCTATTCTTAAAACCCTATCGATTCTCAAAATATTTTAGGATTGTCTAAATCTCATGAAAAATTCATAAAAATCATGAATCCTTATAAAATGTGAATAATCTAATAGTCGTTTGATAATTTGTACATTTCCAAAAATTATTATTAGAAAATTCCGAAAAATCTCGAATAGTCGGCGAAAAAATTTACGAAACTTTGTGATGATTCATAAAAAATCCACAAAACAATTCTGAATATCTAGGCAAAATCCCTCCATACTGATAAAAATCTTTGAAAATTTCTGTTAAATCTTAAATTTACTAGATCTTTCAGCATATATTCCAAGGTTTTTTTTAAAGCCTCGAAAATACTTGCGTATCTCTAGAATTCCAGGAAAGCCTTCATACATTTGTAGACTGATTATGTAAGACGAAATACAAAGGTTTTAACTGCAAGTGACTATCCATTTTTATTTAAAAAAAAACACGTCAAAACCGATATCAGCAGAAAAAATCAAACCTTATTTAATTTGCCAGATTATGACACTAATGAACATTTTTTAAATAAAAAAATAGCAAACGTGCACAGACAAAGTTTCGACTAGAGCCGGCCCTGATTGTTGTAAGTCAAAGCTGCACCGACAAAATGCCATTATTTACAGGATATGACAGACATTATGCCGACAATTAGTATTCGTATCTCAGCCGACTTATGAGGGAAAAAATCTTGGAAGCGACTTATTAATAATTAATTATAAATTATTCATTATCGATTGAGATGTAAATGGGCAGTCTTGGGCGGGTGGAACCCGTGAAGAACAATGCAGAATTATTATTATTAACGTCTGGAAAGATAGTTCCACAGGATATTGAATGAAGTTATTTATTTATTTATGTAAATAAATAAGCAAGTTTTTTAAATTATAATAATTGAATATCTATAATTAGCAATTACGATAATCGTGGAAAAAATCACCACTTATTCAAAATATATTAAACTTAATGTTTTTTATAGGATCATGATAAAAGTTATCAGATAAAAATAAAAGAAACCTTCCTTTTTGAACTTCTCCAAAAATAAGAATTTTCTTTAATTTGGGTTAGAAGTTGGTGAAAATGTGTTGATATTAAACTGAATTAGGCATTCCCTTCGTCTTCTTCTATATACAAACAATCATTTTATAATAAAATGTCTCTTATCAGAGAGAAAAGTGTTCAAAATCGAAAAATACCGAATTAATATATAAAAAAATAAAATGGGTTAACAAACTGCTTACAACTTAGTAAAGGGTCTATTAGACATATTCAGTGATCCCAACTGAGGTAAGAATTGAATAATAGCATTTAGGGCACTTAGCTATCTAATTAAAAAGGTTGGGCGTTGCCGATCTTAGGAAACTATTTAGTATGGTCTGATAGCATTTAGGATATTTACTCGACGTGCGACAAGTGAGGCGGGCTGATCCAGCGGGCTGGTGCTGCACGAAAACGACATGTAAAAATCGATATTTACACCGCCATACTCATGACATAATAATTATTAAAATTATTTTAACGTAAATATTAGAGATGATGTTTAGACGCTCAGCACTTCTTTTTTTTTATTATTTAAATTGGACTATTTTTACATGCTTATAAATACTATCTTCTATCAATTTTTAGTCCCAAAACAACAGCGCTCTCAACTGATGTTATTGTTGTATCCTCAAGTATTAATGTAAATTGATTATTTACTCTGTTGCCAAACATAATGTACTGTGTCTTGGAAACATTAAGCGACAGGCTGTTGAACCGAAAGTACCCATCGAGAATGTCCATCGCAGATTGAACCTTAATTGATAGCAACTCCGCCGTGCTTTCACTCAATATAAGTGATATATCATCAGCATATAGTACAGTCTGCTCTCCAGAGATTTCGTGTAAATCATTTGTATAAAGAATATACAAAAGAGGTCTAAGTATTGAACCTTGAGGGACACCCCTCTTTATTTTAACCCTCTGATACACTTTCCAGTGGATTACTCCTTATACCATACAAGTTTTAACAATAATATTTTACGATACTGTCATTGACGCCCTCTAAATTTTCCCAACTTGTACATAATTTGGTATTAATTTCGCATCGACTTTAAAAATTGTAATTGCATATAAAAATGTATAGAATTACTTTTTGTTTTTAGCACATTTTCGAGAGAAGTTAAATTTTTTATATGTGTAATACACCTTGTAATGTTCCCAAGGTCGCAAAAAGTACTCGCAATGAAAAATTTTTTGATCCCCCCCCCCCAATACCAGTTTTGAATGAAACTGACTTAAATAGAGATTTAGTCCACCATATTAAATCCAACATGTAGAATTTGAATGAGTTTATCTACGCCCCCTAAGACTTAATACCAATTTTGGTATTCTCCGTCTTTATTGAGCAGTTTACATCCATCTTTGGACATATACCTCTTTTATTTCCTTCAATATTTCTCTGATCCATACGATGTTCATCCATCTTCTTCCGGCAACGCTTTTAATGACATTATATCATCTAGTCATTGGTCTTCCTTGTTTTCATTTTTCACCCCATGGTTGTCATTTCGGTGTTCTCTTTGTTTATCGGGTCGCCATTCTAGCAATATTATCTCCACTCTCTCTCCAAGCTCTCATCCTTTAATTTACATCTTCCATCCTCGTTTTTTCACTTATCCCTTTTACGATCTTTCTATCCTTTAATTTGATGTTGAGGGACTTGTCTCTAGTGTATAATAGGACTGGGATTACTCATTGTTCTAGCACTAGTAAATTTAGGAAAATGTAATATGTTAACTCGCTATGCTTATATAGAATTTTACTAAAATAACTCTAAATTCAAAACGTTCATCTCAAGAACCTCCTAATACCAGTTTTGGAAGATTTCAGAACGTGCTATATTGTATTTTAAGAAATTAATTTTATTGTCAATATCCAAGTCCCCAAAAATCTCCTCCCAACCAATTTTGGGAATATTGGAAAAATTCAAATTTTTCTGTCTGCCTTGTTGACTTTTTTAATTTATATCTACGTCCTCTAATATTAATTTTGGAAGAATTCAAAATATATGTACTTTTTTGTCGGTCATATTCAATTTTAAGAAAATGATTTTAAATGCGTAATTTACGGTCTTAAAAATCCTTCAATATGAATTTTAAAGTAAATCGAGAAAATTTAAAATTTAGCCCTTCATATTAAATTTTAAAAGTTAAATTTTAGATTCTACACTTTTAAAAACACACGGCTACGCCAATTTTGCAGTAAATCCGACTATATCAATATTATAAACTTTTAAAGAATATTATCGACTCAAAAATTACAAGTTTGAAAATATGATGATTTTTCCATTATTATTCCTCAATTTTGCAGAAGTGTAATTACTATTAGACATTAATTTGTAATTATTTTCTAATGAAATAATCGATTAAAATATTTTTTTAAGTTTTTGTTTATGAAGACGTAAACGCAATTTGGTTTTTCCGCTGAAACATCAACAACTACCGAACTGTCTACCGTGGTTTCCTGTAAAATTATTCGCAAAAAAACTACGGAGTTTGGACTTTGACGCGAACACGAAACAGTAAATTTTTAGTGGTCAAACTTAAACAAACTTTCAACAAAAAAAGTATAAACTCGAAGAAATCCGATACCACGTTACCGCATACCGAGAAAAGTGCCAGGAAGCTTTAATGTGTGGAAACCACATCATATGGTGGCACATGATGCTGATGGATCGGATTTCGTCGAAGTTTGTTATTAAGCCGTCCACATGTAAATACCCGAATAATAAATGCGCTGTTTAACGAAAAAGTAATTAAAACATACGCATTTTTAGTAAAATAAAACTTTGTGTAATTTACATTGATGTATAAATATTTTGTTCAGGTCGGTAAATAACGTTATGGTAAAAAATAATTAATTCTCACGTGTAAGCCTGTTGATTAAATCATGAAAAATTTAACTTTTTCACTAGGATAAGATTGCTGCCTGATGACACGCTTTTGACCTTTTATTTTTCTAAGGTAGCGATATGCGATGAGACTTGATCGAGAACCAGAGTTTTGGGTCATAAGAATGTGCTCTTCCTGCACGACAAAACGCGAGTTCACTAAGCAGTAAAAGTTCGATTCTTCCAGTGTGATAACTTCTTCAAGTTGGATCATTTCTAAATTTGACTCATTCTGAAAAGGCTTTTCAGGAGATGCTATTTTTCAGATGATAATCTATTCTGAAGGCCAGAATAAAGAGTGTTTAAGTGAAATTTTCCCGAGAAATGTTGTAGATAGAATTCTCATAGAAAAGACTGACCGTAAAATTTGCCTATTTAGGGGACCTCTTATTTGAAACTAAAATATATGTTAATTGAAAATTTATGATAGGATAATGCTCTAAGAAAAGTTTCAATATGAGCATCTATTTCAATTTTGAGAATTTATCAAAGTTGACCTCCCAACGCTTATAAATACACACATATTTAAAATCTATTTTTAAGGCCATAGAACCTCACGATTCATCCTACTTCATCTCTTATCACTTTCTGGGCCCGCTTTTAGTACATAAGGTGGGACACTGTTGACATTTAAGCAATGTAATACTGTATACTGTCATCTTTTCAGTGTTATTGTCACCGAAAATACTGCCCCTTAATTGTTGGAAGAGAATAGTAACAAAATATTAAAAGGACACCTAATTATTACTTTCACTTTTATCACGTTAATTTACAGTGGCTTACAATCAAAATGATGGAAGCGGTTTTAAATTTATGAAAAAGGATTTCGAATAATAAATTTTCAATGACACTTTTATAACATTTGAACTAACTTATTTGGATTTGATGGGAGAGATTTTTTAAGGGTGCAGGGTGACGTTGGAGTTAGAAATCTCCATTTTATTAAAGGCACAATGGACAAATATGTTTCTTATGATAGTCTAAAAATGAGTCTGAAAGGAATGTGCTATCAAACTGGGAATTAGGAATAGTTTTGCATTTTATCAAGATAATAATATTAAGCATTTTTCATATTCGGCGAAAGAATGATGTGCATAATAGTCCCAAAACTATAAAAATATCGTCCCAGTCTCCTGATTAAAATGCTATAGAAAATTTGTGAAGTATGCTAGAAATGGAAGTGAGAAATTATGAAATTACACATGACTTTGTTCAGACATTTCCACGTCCCCATACTCCGGATTTGGAAGGAAGAGAAAATGCCAAGTAGTCGGAAAGCGAGTGTTACCGTGCCCCCACACAAAAAGGGCGACAAACTACAATGTCTTTAATGAATACTGGATATAAGATCTGGTCACTGATACTGCTCGAAAGACTAGCTCCATACGATCAACCATAAATCAGATCTTCACAATCCGTTAATTATTGGAGAAGTGCTGGAAATACGATAAAGTACTACACCAGCTGTTTATCGATTTCAGACAAGCATACGACGAGGGCAGCTATGGAATGCTTTGATGGAGCTGGAAATTCCGAGTATACTCGTTAATTTAACGAGGATTATTATGGAATGCTCCTCAAATGCCCTACGGATCGGAAAGAAACTTTCAACCTTTTTCACAATAAATAATGGTCTGAAACAGGGAGACACTATCTCCCTACTCCTTTTCAATAGAGCCTTGGAGAAGGTAATGAGGGCGGCAAAAACTGGGACTCATCTATTCACATCATCGTACAACCGATTACGACTTATGCCTGTGATACCTGAGCCATGACGAGAATAGACTAAGAATTGAAGAAAGAAAAATCCTACGGAGTACATACGGACCTATAAGGGATGATACAATACAGCAGTACCGTAGTAAAACAAACTGGACATTGTAAAAATAACTAAAGCAGAAAGACTTAGTTGAGCCGGCCATGTCAGGAGGCAGGAAGATGGAAGAGTAGTCAAAATGATATGGGAGCAGGCCCTAACCTGTAGAAGACCATTAGGAAGACGACACTATGATGGAGAGACAACATAGTATCAGATCTCAGAACCCTGAACATCACAGATGCAGTGGAGATAATGACGGACAGAGTCCAATGGAGACGAGTCGTTGAGTCAGCCAAGACCCACCCTGGGTTATAAGAGCTACAGAGAGAGAGAGAGAGAGAAGAATTGTAAAGAGCGAAAGGAAGAAAGAGAGAGGATTCAGCCGAGTTACACTAAAAAGCTATACAACGCCTTTTGAAATATATATTAAAGACTTCCTACCAAATATTGACTTTATTTGAGGCAGTTTTCATATTCATTCTTTCTTTTGCATCATTTTCACTATGGGGTGATTATTTTAAATTTTTTCCATGGCTCAAATTAACATTTATCTAAATGATAATTTTTTAAAATATAAATGTTATTTTGGTATGTTTAAGTTAAATTTTTTACAAGTTCCATTACAAATTTATAAAAGTTTATTATCCAAAACACCTTGTACCATTTTTACTGTGAGCCACAGCTAACTTTCACTCCAAAACTCTCTTACAGAAGTTGACTTAAAAACTTGCTACATTGAGGCGTTGATTGGTTGAACATGATGTCATACTCGGTCAGAAATAATATGTCCGATTAATCAAGATTTTTTTCGGATTTATATTAGCCTAAATTCATGCTAAAAAAATACAATTTTAATTTCCTCTAGCACAATTTTAAAGTGGTCAAAAATAATGTTTTACGATGCTTTCAGCACCACATATCGATTGGAAATGCATTGACATTGACTATAAATAATTCAAATGCTTAATTCATAGTAACACATTTATTAAAAATTCAAATAAAACTAATAAATGTTCAAGGTTTATTGCATCTTTTACTAATTTAATATTCAAGGTGCATCTCCGGTTTTAATTACCTATTATGTCTGCACGTCCCCCTTTCCGGTACTTGATCTGCAAAGTGCAAAGTAAAGCGTAAAATACAACAAAACAAAAAATAAGTAAATACCCATTTTAGGGTCAGATGGGGTAATTAATAACTACCAGTTCACGATCATTTATTTAGATTTTACATTTTTTAAGGTTTCGTTTGATACACTACGCGAACAACAAAAAAAAGTGATTCATTTAACCTGCACAGTAACTCTTAAGGCTATTTTTTTCAGTATGTCAAGTTTCAACTTATCGCTGGGTGTTCAGAAGTACGGATTTTCAATTTCTTTTGCACCACACTTATTTATACAACAGTATAAAGTGTAGATGATCACATACCACTGACGTATGGAAAACTATATCACTATTAATGACAAACAAAAAGGAAAAAGTAATAAATAATACCAATATTTCAGTGCTGGCATTACTGGCTGAAAATTTACTAGAAAACAGAAAAGATTAGCATTAGTATTTTCAAATACAGAGACTAACGTAACATCAACAATAAAATAAAAGATCAGTCTGAACTCACCCAACAACAGACCATATCTTCCACATTTTACTTAGTGTTTTGAGTATAAAAAACAGTATTTAGGCTTATTTAATGGAATTTCTTTGACTTTCTAAATTACTAGATGAAGTGTAAGTGCCTCAAAGGATTCCATCTACAGGAAAAGTCATTGATGCCGTTTTCTGAGATTCTCGCGGTGTGGTGCTCATAAACTACGTGGAGAGAAGTAGAGTCATTACCAGGGTGCGCTTCAATATTTGATCTATTGAAGGATGCTATTCATACTAAATTTCCAGATTTGGCCCGAAAGAAAGTACCTTTTCACCAAGATAATGGATCTACAAACATATCTCGAGTTGTTGCTAGAAAACTCCATCTACGTTTTGAAGTACTTTCACATACGCCATATTCACCGGATTTGGCCCCAGCGATTACGCCAAACCTGAAGAAATGGCTCGAAGAACGAAGATTCGCTTGAAATGATTTGATCAAAATTGACACAACTGCTGAGTTGGATAAATCTCATATTACTAAGAGGTTTAAAAAGTTGGTAAATCGTTGGTCTAAACATTTTGAATTTCAAAAATATTTTTATCTCGTCAGGCAGAGAACTTTGCATACTATCCTCGGATACTAGGAAATTTTACATTTATAATCTTTAATTTTTCCTTTTAGGAAAATATTGTCTGGTATCTTCATTCAGTCTACAACTACCCTATCTGACCCTACAATAAAAAGAAAAAGACACAATACTGCACATTCTATAACGTTTTAATGTCTTCATTAAAATATTGACAATTAAACCATTGTAATCGTTTCGTGCCATTGTTCTTTGTTGTTGTCTTTTCATGCCAAGCAAAGGCGAGATATGGCGCGGACGCTTTGAAAGTTATTCATTCCGTTCTTGCAGACGTGCGGAGTGTCAACCGATATTCGCATAGTTATGTGGAGGCAGTTTAAAAACTTATTGACGCATTGTCGTCATAATTGAAAATAAAACTCCTTTTTCTGTTGCTCTTATTTTGCTTTCCTTAAAAATAACTATTTTTCTTTTATCAATTGTTTTCGCTTCCCTGTAACTGTTTTCCAAATCTGTTCTTGTCAAAAGACACTTTCTCTTGTAAAAATATCATTCATAAAAAAATTTCATATTAGTAGTTATTTATTTAGTTTAGAAATAATTTGGCGCCAACTTAAAAAATTTCAATTCCACATAAAAACCAATATAGTTATTTTTCGCTTTTTAGCTGCTTTCAATGTTTTCATAAAAATTTTATTTTGAATTTTTAATTTTCAACTCGTCACGGTATCCATAAATTATGTGTACTAAACGAGAAGTGTAGTTTCCAAGGTCATAAAAAAGTGCATATTTTGTCCAAAGTTATTGTAAACTACACTAAATTAAACAACAAAAAATTATTTGATTCTAAGAGTTCTCCAAATACCAGTTTAGAATGAAACTGGACTAACCACAATTTAGTCCGCCCGAATGAATTCGTTATCTTGAAAATTAAGAAATTAATTATAGTTTCCCAATCTACTCCCCCAAAAACTACCCAATACCGATTTTGAAATACGTTGAAACACGTTTTGTCCAGCATATTGAGTTTGAAATAGTTAATTCACGATCCGTAATGAAGAGATCCACAATAATATTTTTTAGTAATATTATTGGAAAAAATTACCAGTTAATTTTGTAATGGATCATTTCAAAAAATTAAATATCAATTAATGAATAATTATTAATTTTCACAATGGAATTACCAATTTCTTCATCGATTATAAATTATGAAAATAAATTAATCAAATGTTGAAGTAATTCGTAATTTAATTTGTAAAATTATCAATAAATAAAATAATTGATAATTTTATTCCTACAATTATCAATTAACGAATTAATTGATAATTTCATTTTTACAATTATCAGTTGACGACGTAATTGAAAATTTCATTTATCACATTTTCCATTACAAGAGTAATTAATAATTTCATTTTCAAAATAATTGAATTACTAATTGGTAATAACTTTAATTTTAAATTTACTTCATTAAAAATTATGAATATTATTCAACCATTCAATCGCGTAAAAGAAATGTGAAGTATTTTATGATGATCTTCATATCGTGTACCAACAGTAAATTCTGAGATATATCCAAAATGTTTTTTATAAATTTTTAGACTTTTTATGATAACAAAACAAGTTGACTGTGCAAGTGTATGAATACGAAATTGTTTTTTGTTGAAAAACTCAATTTTTCATTTCATTCTAGGGGAAAAAATTTAACGAAAACGTATTTTACATCTATTTTTTTGTCAGGCTAAAACAAGTGATAAATAATTAAAAATTAAATATTATATGATGCTACATTATTTGCATCATAAACGTACTTTAAATTTTAAAAAATTATTATGATACAGAAAAATTACCAATTGATAATTCATAAATTTGGTAAATTAAATTACCAATTACTCTTGTAATGCGTAATTCCAAAATTGAAATTTACAATTACTCTGAAAATAAATGGGTAATATTATTGCAAAAATGATAAATTACTTCATCAACTGATAATTTTAAAAATGAAATGATGAATTTCTTCGTGAATTGTTAATTGTAAGAATAAAATTACCCTTTACTTTGATAATTTTGGGAACAAAACCTCCAATTATTTAATTAATTCATAATTTGTGGGAAAAATCTCCAATTCTTGCATTAATTGATAATTTTATTTTCGAAATTATTAATTGATAGAGTAATTGACAATTTGAATTTGCTTAATGATTTGTCAGTAATTCATAAATGAATATATTTTAATATGTTTATAGAATTTAAAACTTACTTTTTTAAAAAAAAAAAAAATTGATTAAGTGTTAAATATAAGGAGGGTTAAAAAGTTTACTTTTCCGAATTTCTTCCAAAGTTCGTAATATAGGGTATTTTACCGATCTAAATTGATTTCTTAAAAATTCAATGTAGTGCTTGAAATATGCCGTACATTTCCCAAATGTAAAATACTATGGTGAACTAATTTTTAGTCTTCTGCAGTTTAATTCAAAATTGACATTTGGAGGACTTTAACAATCAAAAAATTTTTAGTTCTCAATTAAGGGTACTTTTTGTTTTATTTAGATTTGACTGAAATTGATACTTTTTTTGTGATATTGGGATACACTGCAGATTTTGAGTAAGTGCTTAGTTCATATAATTTACAAATATCGGGATGAGTTTTTTTGACAAAGATTGATGTCTGTGAATTGTTTTTTATGTATTAATGTAGCTTTAAAAATTTCAATAACGTATAATAATTTATAGTTATTTAGCCGCTACAGCTGAGGGAACAGGATATTGCTTCTCACCACCAAACAGACCAAGAGAAGTTACAAACCCGAGTACAGAAGCCACTTCATGGACGGCATCCAAATGAGGTCAATCAGGACAATGTCGACAACTCAGCGTCAAACTACTGGTTGATTTCAGGACAGCTGTTTCCGGAAACGGAGGGCTTCTTATTTACTATCGAAGACCAGGTTATTCCGACAAAGAACTATCGGAAGTTCATCATCAGAGATCAATAAAAAATGACCAATGTAGATATGGCTGCTGAATATCAGAGACAATCCAGTACTTAACTGAAGGATGCCAAGCGTTTGCCGCAACCGAGTATATGGAAAGACACGACTCAACCACTAAGATACTCCACCAAGAGTGAGCAGATAAGTTAAACCTATTGAAGGTAGGAAAAGTACCTTATTACAAATACAATCCGGAGCCCATTCATGAGAACAACCAGTTCATGTTATATTCGGACCAAATGGTTCTGACGGGTCAGACAGTTGCTCATAATAGACCAGACATTATATTAACAGATAAATTTCTAGGCGAACTACACTAATCGAGATTGTTGTACCTAGCAACAACAACCTAAGGCTAAAATACAAAGGGAAGATCGCCAAATACAGAGATCTGGAGGAGTAAATGCGAAGACAATGGCAACGAACAGCGTTCAAACGATTCCCATAATTTTATCAATAACTGGAGTGATATCCAAGAAACTCCTGTAAAACATCAAGAGACTGGGCCTTAGTGAGCATCTGTTTAAGCCAATTCAGAAAGCAGTTCTCCTTGCAACCGCACGAGCCGTCCGAAAGTTCGTAGGAAATACAGCAGACTACGTCACTTAGGACCCGATAACATGGAAAAGGTTCCCATAGAGCTTCATACTTTTGGTATCTTTGTATACCTGGTATGAGTCAATATTCCCTAGAGGGAGTGCGAAGCCCTTTGGCTTGAAATCATAAACTTATTTTTCGCTTTTTAGCCCTTGTTTTGAAGGAGATTTACTTTTTTATCAAAAGATTTTATTACTATCGAAATTCATTTGTTGGTATATTTCAATAGGAAGTATGTATATACAAAACATAAATTCTTCAAATTAGTTGGAGAAAACAAACTCAATGTTACAAAACCCGAGGAAAGCATAATTAATTGACTGGAACTTCCTATTTTATTCAATAAAACCAATCATTTTTCATGCGCCTACGCATTTAATACGTACGATACTGTTGTAACCTTTAAAAACGCAAACATTACTAAACCGGAAAATAAGAACAGTAAATTCAAAGACCTATGACTTATACTTACTTACTGGTAAAACAGTTTTTTTTTATTAATTAATGTATCTAGTCACAATACAGTATGAGTAAAAATGACACGTTATTCATTTGTTTCCCATGAGCGGCGATCATCAGTGGGACTTTGGTATTTTATTTAATAATTGATTCATATTTTTACGATATTTTCGAGTTAAAAATTTACTCCTTATAACTGGTCAAGTGCATGTTAGACACGCATTATATTAGAGTTCAGTAGCAGATGTTGAGCTTGCTAAATTTTTCTACAATTACGTTTTTTAAGTTGATTGAAAGCATGTGCCTGTAAAATTTCTTTGCAAAAGATGAAGTTATAAGTCTGTTACCTATAGACAGACAGACGATAAGGTGGAAATGAAGAAATCATAAGGCTTACAGATCTGTGGCGAAATGTCCATATAATCCTTTGGAAAGTAATAGAGTTTTATTATTTAAAAATGGCTTTAAAGGTAATCTGTAAAATTATTTTTTCCTTAATATTTTTGGGATATATATATATATATATATATATATATATATATATATATATATATATATATATATATATATATATATATATATACAGCCTCTCTCTTTGGGGGGGGGTGATATCATAAAAGTATAGTATGACAAGCGAAATCAACTTGTCAACAGGGGGGGGGGGGGGTAGACACCAGCAACATTCCCATTTCTAGTGTAAAAGGCAGGGACGGGTCTATTTTTCTGAATTTGAAGCTCTTGGAGAGGTGGGGGGCGATCACAAGGAAAAACAAGTTGGCGATGGGCGGAAGGATGCGAGCAGCATACACATTCCTAGTATAAGAGGCAGAATCGAGTCTATTTTCCTGAACTCAAAGCTCTTGGAGGAGGAGGGGGCTATTGCACGAAAAATAAATTGTCAACGAGGGGAATGCCTGCAGCATACACATTCCTAATATAAAAATCGGTTCTATTTTCTGGAATTCAAAGCTCTTGGGAAGGGGAGGGGGATCACAAGCATACACATTTCTATACTATATTCAAGAATTAAAGTAAGTAATAAAAGTGTTACCGAAACCTCCAACGTACCTACTCCAGTGCCGCAGGTAACTGAGGACTGCCGTAAATCTAATTATATTTAAGTATTATAAGCTTTTATAAATTTACTGCAACAATAAAATTTCTGATAGTTTTAATTTCTGTCAGTGAGCATAGTACACCTTACAGTGTGCCCTTAGTGATTTATCTTGTTTGTGCTTGTTTTTATATATTATTTGAGATTAGTGAGATACCCAAAAGATATGGCTTCCACATCTATATTTATTCCAAAATCGTTAAACTAGGGCATTTTTTCCTCAGCGAAAAACTTATTACGATGAATATTTATGATGCGTTAAGTTATCAATATCTAGATAATAATGTTAAAATCTCTGTTGAGATGTGTTCCAACATGACAGGAGTTGGAGAATCTACTATCTACCGAATACTGAAGGAGAAAAAAACGACTGGAATTGTTAGTACTCCCAAGCCACGTTCGATCACACGCAGACGAAAAACTTCGTTGGATGAAGAGATGTAAACTGCAATAAAAGGAGTTGTACATACATTTTATTATGAGAAGCAGATCCCAACCGTCGACAAAATTCTAACTAAAATCAATGAAGATAGGGATTTACCTGAAATTAAAAGAACTGAGCTCTGGAAATTGCTCAGAGAACTTAATTTTTGCTGAAAAAAACCAGATAGGAAATTTGCTGTTATAGATCGTCTGGAAAATGTCCGTTGATGGAAATACCTCTCTCAAGTAAAAGGTAGAGTTGCTAGAAATAACACAACTTACAAAATTAGTAATTTAACTGAACTTTTGAAAGATTTTTTTGAATAAAGTTACTGCAGAAAATTGGGAAAAATCCATATAATAAAAGTATAAAAGAAAATGTGGAAACTCGATCTCATGATCGGTGAGATCGAGGAACCAATTATAATTAATTTGAGCGAAGATAACTTCACTGATTTTGATTATGAATTAGATACGTAATATTTACCAGCGTAAACTTTTTCTTTAACTTCCTTCACAAGCAGAGGTAAAATATTTAGTGCCGCCACTGCAACAAAGTATATTTTTCCGTCATTTACTATATTCATTCAATATTACCGACATTACTCGGCTTATTTATACCAATTATTGAAACTGTTACAGTTTACGTCAATGAAAATTGTTTTCGCAAGAATGAGAAACGTGAGCATGAAGTCAAGAAACTATCTATAATAAATAAGTATCTTAGCAATCGAGCTTACTTGACTAATAATTATCAACGGCATAGATCGGTTCTTTGTCATTCAAGATAAAAGAGAACTTGAGATTCTTAAGATACATATGAGAATTTCATTTTAAGCTAATAAAAAAAATTTTGGAATTTTTTTATCGGGTAACTTAATACGCAAATCCGTGAATTTTTTGAATTTTTCAAGATCCAAGTAATGGCTTTTATATAAATTTGTAATCCCGTTTATTAGCTCAAAAATATTAGTACACCCTTCTTCAAAACGACTCTCATTTTAGACGTCTCTAATTTTGTTTGGCATATACCACATAGCATGAAAGCTTTCCGATACAAGTTTCGTGTAAGTTTCCTTCCAAGAACTTTCCAGGAAGCTTATGAATAAATTTTTTAAAGGATCTCACTTAATTTTTCATAAAAGATTCTGAGAAACATAAAAAATGTTATTTGGAAGATTAACGTGGAACTAACTGAAAGTTTCGTGAAACCTTCCTGCAAGTTTCTGGAAAATAATTTGCAGTCTTCCAAGAAAAGATATTGTAATTTACCAAGTAAACAAAGTGGATACTTTAGCGTAACTCTCGGTGAGATTTCAAGAAAAGAGTTGTTATTCCATATTGATATTTTCAAGAAAGCTGTCTAATCATTCAGTAACCTTCTTAGAATTTTGACGGATGATCTGCTGCAAACTTGAATGGAAGAATCCATTAAGAATTTATGAAACCATATAAACCTCTTATATATTTTTCTTGAAAGCCTAATGCAAACTTTATGAAAGCTAAGATACATTTTCATATTTTCAGAAAGTTTTGTGAAATCTTATTGCAATTTTCTGAGATAACATGCAATCTTCTTAGAAAATAATATGTAATTTAACAAGTAAAGCAACTGAGAAGCTGTGAGTAACTCTCCAGCAAGATTTCAAAAAGAGTTTCTGTTATTCTAAACTGATACTTCAAGAAAAATTTCTGTAATCGTGCAGTAATCTTCTTAGAATTTTGACATGTAATTTGCCACAAAGTCCAATGTAAGCTTCTATTAAGGGGTTACATGGGTTTCAGAGGCTAAAAAAAGCGAATTTATACGATTTTTTTTTCATATAAGGAAATATTTATTATAGCCAAACTTTTTACAGGTGAAAGAGCAACTATTGAACTGCTTTCAGTAAAAATTTCATCTAAAAATCTTGAGAAATGAGCCGGTGCGATCTGATTTTCGTAGACGCTTCGAAAAAAAGGGACTTTGCTGTAGGCATGATAACTCGAGATAGCCTTATCTGAAATCAAAAAACCAAATATTTCCTGTTAGTGCATGAGTATAGCTAGGGAATGGACGAAGGATTTTGATTGAAAAATTAAAAATTGCATTTTTGACAGAGTTGCAAAAATTTTTTTAATGAAATTGATGCCAAGAAGCTCTGTCAAAAATACAAATTTTATTTTTTTGTAAAATCCTTCATTCACTCCCTAGAGAATCATTTTTAGAAAAAAAAAAACATTTAAAATTTGAAAAAGATCGGTGCATTCGTTTTTGAGAAATCGTGTCCGCCGCCTTCAAAAATGCAGTTTTGAGAAAAATGCGTTTAAAGTTTCATGTAAGAAAAAACCTGAGAATTTTTTTTTAACTTACATAGAATCATTAATCCTAATGCCATACAGCAAAGTTTCTGCATCAGTTGTAATATCTAAAGCATCCTTTTGCTCTCTTCTATGTCGAATTCGGGCTTCTCGAGTCGTAGCCTCTGCTTTTTTGTCGGCCAAGGAAATGCAATGCTCGTCTATCATCCAAGCATATTCATGGCAATTCCGGCCGACTTTCACATTCATATTGCGGAAAAACATCAAAATAGATAACATGCCTTCATTGAAAATAGATGCAGAAATGTATGCATCAATATGAACTATTTTGGAGCCAGCCGGAAGTATTTTTGGAGTTATCTTCCGAATTAATTGATTGAAACTTTCGTTATTATTTTGTGTGAATCCTCCGACGCACCGCTGCAGAAGTCCATCTTTACTCAGCTCATCGTAGATCAGCTTGATAGCTGCCAAGACATCATCTGCCAAAGGTTCATAATCATGATTAAAACCTTCGAGGCTATCGGTAGCTGCAGCACGTTGTCAAACACACCAAAAGTCATCCTCTGCTGGGCATTTCTTTTCGTACTGCGGATTTTATTCAGTCGAAGTATAATGAAAAAACGTTGCCCGTCTAGCATCCATCATCTTTTCTACCAAATCACAGTTCCTTCGTATAGCCAATCCATAATAAACACTGAATTTATCAATCAATTTTCCGGTTAGTTTTCCTCTACCTGAAAGCGAGTTCCTACGGATTGTTTTCCCTTTTTTAGTTGTCGTTTCAACTACACCACAAGATCGTGTAAACGAGTGCCCATACAATATTTTTTGTTAATCACGACATATTCACCTTTGGGTTTTTCTTTTACAATGGCAGATTTTAGAGTCACCGTCTCCAATATAATTAATAAACCTCGGTATGTATTTTTGCATTGACCGTTTAAACATTTCTACAATTGACAAGGCTTCCATATTACCAGCTGGTTCTGAGTGATTAGTATTACGTTCATTATTACATTCATTATTACTTGTATGATTTTCATACCACTCTTCAAACCCGGCCGAATCTACTTGTCTTTTCCAAGTTTCACATAATTCACAATATGAACTATCCCCTGTCAACGCAGCTGCACCGAATAATGAAGAAAATCATCGCTATTTCCACGAACCATTGCCTGATACAGTCACATCTGTCGTATCTGCAATCTCGCTTTTTTCGCATGTTAACTGCTCTTATTATTTTGCAGCAGAAATAGCCAACCGAGTGACCCTGAGATGGGCGGATCTTCTATAGGCTCTATTTCCGAAAGTTTAATCCCGATTGACTTGTAATTTTAAGAGAATATTTCTGAAATAGTGTACTTTTCAATGGGCCAATAAAAAAAATATATTTTTTTGAAAATTTGAAACCCATGTAACCCCTTAAGAATTCATGAAAGCAATGGGTAAATCTGTTATATATTTTCCTTATGGAAGTTAACATCTAGGATGTATTTACATATTTTCAGAAAGTTTTGTGAAACCTTCTTGCAAATTCCTGGAAGATAACACAATCTTGAAAGAAAAACAGTATCAATCTATCAAATAAGCAAACTTTAAAGTTTAGTGTCTCTTTGCAGTAAGATTTCAAAGAAAGTTTCCGTCATTAAAAATCGATTCTCTTAAGAAAACTTTCTGTAACCTTCTTGACGGATCTTTGCTGCAAACTCGAATAGAAGTTTCCATTAAGAAGTCGTGAAATTATCGTGTAAACCTCGTATATAGTATATCTTTCTTGAAAATGTTATTGAGTGATTCATCGAGATGTCGCCACTGTGTCTTGTTTACTGTTTTTTAATTTTGAAATCTATATATAGTGCACAGTTACGAAATGATGAGTCGCATGCTAGGACGAAACAGCGCTATAAATGCTTTCACAAGTATTGCTGGAAAGATTCCAGGATGATTTTGTGTAAGGTAATAAGTACCAAGTAGAAACTTTCAGAATCTTCCATGAGTCTTGTCGTACGCTTACAAAGAGTCCTAAGTTATGCTTTCTTGAAGTGGCGAAAGTTTAAACGTAATCTTTCCGTTAGTATTTGTCATGGACATTAGATAATTACTGGAAGATTCCACGAAAGATTTCAGAAATAATGGTGGAAAGATTATAGAAAACAAGTAGGAACTTGAAGTCCGGAATCCAGGGAATTTCCGTTGCAGAAATTGGATTGTTTGATTTGCAGTGTGGCATGGCGTACCGTCTTGTTGAAACCAATAATCACCAAGACCTATAACACGCATTTGTGGGCAGACACAATTCACTGATATCGATTTCCATCGACTGTTTCGTTTTCTTTGAAAAAAAAATTGCCCAATGATGGTTTCGGCGCAAACGCCGGCCCAAACAGTCACTTTTCGGTCATGCAGTGGCGGTTCATGGATCTCATGTGGATTCTCCGTCCTCCAAATGCGGAAATTTTGCTTATTAACGCCGCCAGAGAGTGTGAAATGAGTCTCGTCGGTCATCAGAATTTGCTTCCAAAAATCAGGTTCAGTGTCAACCATTCGAGAGACTGTTTGGCCAAATTTCAAGCGACGTGGGCGGTCTGTCGGAAATATTCTTTGTGTTAACTGCACTTTATACGGAAACAAATGCAAATCATCCTTCAAAATGCGCCGCAAAGTGGTTCCATTGACGCCAAAATGCTGAGCGCCGTGACGATACGACACTTTTGGGTTCTGAGCAACGCTCCCTCTGACCGCTTTAACCAATTCATTGGAACGTCTTGGTCGTTGATGAACGGTATTTTGAAGATTTCCCACTATCCCGCACTCACCAAATTTCGAATCCAAACGACGGATAGTGTTGTCAGACGGTGCGTGTTGGCCACGATATTTTCGACGATATGCACGTTGAGTTAACACAACTGAACGACCATTTTCAATGTAGATTGTCACTATTTCGGCGCGTTGTTTCGGTGTAAAGCGATTCATGGTTAAAATTGTACTGAGTTAACGTTTCAAAAACACGTATAACCCAATCAATCGGTTGGTAAATGTCAAAGTTATTCAATGTTTACATACCAACATAAAAATACACCTTTCATTTTCAGTAAAAATTCACAAATTTAGTTGGTAAAATATATGTTTAATTGTAACTTAAAAAAAAAAACAACAGATGGTCCTGAGTTTTGTGACCATTTTTATTTCGTGCATGACCAGATTGTTAACAAAGCCCAAAATCACGATAAAATGACATATCATGTGGGCTTAAAACTGAAAGTGTCTCCTTCAATTTATTTTAAAAATATTTAAGTAGAAATTTGTAAGATTTCCAAGCGATTTATAATAATCCGAACGATCAACTTATCCTCCACGAAACGAAATCGCTTTAGGAAGTAGGTAGGTGGTATTTACAAGTAGAACAGACCACACGCCCGTATTTTTTTCATTTCACTCACATTCCCATATTTATTTTACTACAAAAAGGTAATAAAGCAATCCCACGCTATTTCATTCACAATGGATTTTACTGACATCATTTTTTCGTTTAATATTATCAGACAAACAATGAATCGGCTCGTGAATGAATTTTTTATTAATATGTCTCTGATTGGTCGGTTTACCTGTTCGTGTCGTACCTCGTTAGGATTTCGCAGTAATACGAGGGAATTTATAAAATTATCTAATTGGCAGTGATGTAAACAATTAAAAAATGTCATTTACTACGTCAAAAAGTAACAACTTTTTTGTATGTGTGTCCAGTTTAAGTTAAAGATGTTTAATAGTATCATAAAGGAGGATGTTGCGACATGGAAAAGTTTCTCAAATAAATAAAAGAACATAATATCTCAAGAAAATTACATTTTGAATTGTACAGGTTGGTTTTGAGAGCGAAAATGAAAGAATGTATGTTTTTTAATAAAATTAGTTTTTTTATTCAATATAATCTCCCTCAACTTCAACACACTTATTCTAATGATCCTCCAATAATTTTATACCATCTTTGTAATGATTTTCCGGAAGCTCTGCAAAATAATGTTTCACGGCTGCAATAGCTTCTTCGTTCGACGAAAAACGCTTTCCATGAAGAAATTGTTTCGAATTCCTGAAGAGGTAGTAGTCGGAGGAAGCCAAATCTGGTCAATACAGTGGGTGTTCAAGCAATTCGTACTTTAATTCTTTCAATTTAGCCATCGTCAAACCACTTGTGTGATGACGTGCATTGTCTTGATGAAAAATGATTTTTTTCCTCTCTAAGCCGGGTCTTTTTTCACGAACTTTTTTTTATCCAACTGGTCCAAAAGGTTGCAATAATACTCAGAGTTAATTGTTTTACCTTTTTCAAGATAATCAATCAACAAAATCCCTTTTGAATCCCAAAAAACTGATGCCATAAGCTTTTTCGCCTATCGTTCTGACTTCTGAAGCTGAATAACCAGCTTCAGTCCACTGTAAACGTTCTTAGTTAGTTAGTTAATTTAATGGTTAAAGGCGCGTCAGTATCTCAGACCATTTAGCGCCTTCTATAGAAATTGTTGGTTGCATTTAAATTTTATTATAAAGAAACTAAGTAAGCGTTTGGCCTTAGTCAAATCAAAAGACATAACTGTCGCAAAATTATTAGAGGCAAGATACCTCTCTCGAGCATTTCTGTATGAGGGACTGTCAGATATTATATGTTTTATAGATAGGGGGGAACGACACGACAGACATTGAGGGGGATCCTCGTTTTTTAGAAGGAAAGAATAAGTCATTCTGCAGTGTCCAATAGCGATTCTCTTCCATTCGACATTTTCCCTTCTGGACAGTTGGGGAAAGTGATATGTCTCTGAGAAGTTTCTTTTAATGTGAAAAAGTTTATTGGGGTGTTCTAGAGATTCCCAACAAACCTGCACAATATTGCGAATGATGTTATCAATGTGTCTATTGAATTCTTTAGGGTTGAGTAAAGAGAGGAAAGGGGTGCCTTCAAGGATTGCAGATTCAGCTTGAGTGTCGGCTAATTCATTCCCATCTATGCCGATGTGGCTCGAAGCCCACATGAAGGCTATGTACAGATTACGTTGGGATCCCATTTTAACAAGGTCGAGAATTTAATTCATGAGAGGGTGGGATGTGTTGATGGCTTGGATCGATCTGAAGTAGCTGAGGGAATCAGAAATGATTAGATGTTTGGGGGTGGAGGAGTGTTTAATTACTTCTCTGATGCATTGCTTGATGGCAAACAACTCAGCTGAAAAAATGGATGAAAGGGGTTTTGTTGCATGAAAAGCTGGTTACGACGGCTGAGCCTACACCTTGATCCGATTTTTAAAAGTTTTGAACTTTGAGTTAATTAGGCTAAGGAAATGTTGTTTGATGATGGAAGGTATAGTATTGTTCTTATCATACTGCAGAAGATCAAAGTTGATTTCAAAGGGGGGAAAATTCCAGGGGGAGAAGATCTGAGGACGGAGGTAGTATTGGGAATGGATATGTTATGGGAGGCTATAAACGCAGAGGCTCTATCATTGGCACCCAATGTGACATTTGAAACAACCGGGAAATCAGAAGGATTATCATGATCCAAAAGGAATGGCCTAGATTTGACAGATATGACGTATTTTATAAGAAGAGAGGAACGTCGGAGACACAAAGGAGGAGTGTTAGTAAGGCATTGAAGACTGACTATTGGGGAAGTACGAAATGCACCAGTCGGTAAGCGTAGGGCTTGGTTCTGGATAGGGTCGAGGGAAGAGATATATGATGGCCTAGCCGAGTAGTAAGCAATGCAATGCAATGTTTTGAAGCTGAACAACCAGCTTCAGTCCACTGTAAACGTTTTTGTTTCAGTTTAGGATCATGATGCTAAATCCAAGTCTCATCCACAGTTACAATACGACGCACAAAATCGGTTTTATCCTGCTTAAAACGCTTACAAATTTGTTCTCGATTCATTTTTTGTTGAATTGTTAACGAATGCGTAGAGTACTTGTTCATTCGAGATGCCTATGGTATCAGCAATTTCACGCTTAGTCGCACTTAGATCTTTACAAACAATATCATAGACTTGCTCAATGATTTCTGGTGTTGTTGCACTTTTTCGACGTCCACTACGTAATGTAAACCTTCCAAAACAAAGAATTTTAGCACTGCACGATATTCGATTTTATCCATTGTATAAAAATTCACTTCAAATGGCTTGTAAACAAAGAATGAATTGACAGATAGAAATAAACTTTTGTATGTTCATGTAGAAGATAAAATATTAAAATGGCGTATAAATTTTGATTCCTGTACTGGTTAATAGGTGTCGCTTTCAAAACTTTTCAACCAACCTGTATAATATGGTTATAAATCATTTTTGAAATTTGCGATTGTCAAGAATATTTACCTCATAAATATTAAAAAATGTTTGGCAATATCTCATACATTTTATATTGCCAATTTTTTTTGTTTACGAACTTCTGTCAAAATTTTAAAATTTCTGTGTCAATGCGTTTTTGTATCGGTGATAGTAGCTTCTTCGTCAACGAACCAATTCTAACCTCCGCGTGTTATGTCGAGAGTCTGATCGAAAGGCAGATGTATTAAAAAAATTTGAAAAATAATGTTAGAAAGATCCGAAATGGCAAAATATGCATAATGATATAAGTATAGTATTAAACCTTTCCAAGCGAATGTTTCCTTTCCTGATTGTGCGATAAGGTAAGAAAATAAGACATCATTATTATTCTTAAAAAACCAGTTGCATCATACCATCCCTAAATTCATTCATTATTGTAATTTTATAAGCTTCAATCGTTATCAGTTTTTTTGACGATACCTATATAGGATGATTCTCCGGAAACTTTATCGATCGATTGTGGGAAAACTATAATTAGGAAGAATCTGAAAATTTGACAGTGTACTAACATGCATGGGGGATAGCCGGCTAAAATATTTTCAAGATGGCGGCACTTCCGGTTATACCAGAAGTAGATGTCAACTTGCTTATTTTAAATGGAACACCCTATATATTATTGTATTTTTGATTTTTTACGTAAAATTCTAAATATATTTCATGTATAATGTTCTATACTTAGGTCTCACCGTTTTGGACATATTTAAATTTTTATGTCAAAAATGACGTTTTGTGGACGAAAACTTAACTATAAATTTTTCCTATAAGGAATTCTTTATTATTTAATTTAGGTTAGTTTTCTTATAGATAGAGATCGACTTTAGTAGTCTTTTTATGATATTTTGAGAATTGTTAGTAGAGAGTGTTCAAAACAGAAGAATAAAAATTACTTTAAAAAAATCTTCAAAAGTCAATTTTTCCAAATGGAAAGCACCTATTTTTATATTTTTATCATATTAAGCATTAAAAATAAGGCTAACTTTGTATAAGGTTGTCAATTCCAAAAATTTGTAGTTTTCAAAGTATCGGCAAGGCAACATTTTTCTATTGTAAAAATGCTATACGGCTTTTAATTTTTGTTATTAGTTGGTCATGACAGCGAGGCGTGGCGATAATAAAACAATCGAACCCTACAGAATTGTCACTGTTTCTTGCCATTTCACATTCAGTAATAATAATCATGCCGGGGCGATTAAATTACACGCCGATTATTTAAACTTATTTATTATTTATGGAGAATGAGATAGAGTTATTTCAAGAACATGCGATATATTCGCGATCTGATATCCGAAGTAACAGAAACTTCAAGAACTTTGGATCTATAAAAGCTAAAAGAAATAGAAATAAACCAGTTGTTAATAAAATAAAGTTACAAAAATTATTAGAGTAAATGTTTAAATTGACGCCTTTGAACTTCCAAATATTTTTCGCACCTAAGCAGGAACTCTTCATGGGTTGCTCTTCTTATTGACTGAGGATTAAGTTCTTTAAATGCTATTCTGACGCGCTGCATACAATCTTCCATAGTGGTTAATGCGGTGTTGTATACTTTATTTTCGATTGTCCCCCAAATAAAAAAATTAAGTACTGTTAGGTCGGGGGAGCGAGGTGGCCAAAGATGTGGCCCATTCTTGGCTATCCATTGATCATAAAACAGTTTTGCAGATGATTGTTAACTAAATGACTATCATGTGGAGGCGCCCCATCATGTTAATAAAATATATTTCTATGATCACTCCGCGACAAGTTATCTAAATAGTTCACTTCCAAATTTCTCAAGATGTCGAAGTAGCCCTCACCTATAAGTTAAAAAACGTATTTTGTATCTACAACTCTTCAGAAATGGCTAACTTACCATTCAGATTATCTTGTTAGAATTTTAGGGTGACGACGCCGTCATTTCCTATAGCACAATACACGTTAAACTGCCAAGACACTTGAAAAAGTAATTCTCTAAATGAATGTACATTTGAGCGGCTCCAATAATGGAAATTGCGTCGTTTGAACAATCTATTTTTTGTGACTTTGGCTTCGTCCGACCAAATAATATTATCCAAAAAAACAGCATTTTCTTGTGACCGAAGTAAAATAAATTGACAGAAATCTACTCTTCGGAAAAAATCAGTGCCTTTTAAATACTGTACTATGGAGTATACATAGGGATGAAAATTGGGTTTCAATAAAATTCTTAAAACTGATGTTTGAGATAATCCAGACTCTAATGCTACTTGCCTTGTGGATATTGTCGGATATGCGGCGAAATATCCTAAAATTATAGTTTCAATATTTTCATTACTAACAACTGATTTATTTCTATTTCTTATTGCTTTTATGGATCCAAAGTTCTTGAAGTTTTCTATAATCGTTTTAACAGTCGATGGTGTTGGTTTCTGTTTTTGCGGATATCGGATCGCAAATATATCGTATGTTCTTGAAATAACTTATCACATTCTCCAGAAATAATAAATAAGTTTAATTAATCTTCGTGCGTGTAATTTAATTGCCCAGGCATGAATATTATAAATGAATGTCAAATGGCCAGAAATAGTGAGAATTCTGTAGGGTTCGATTGTTTTATTTTCGCCACGCCTCGCCGTCATGGCGTATAGCATTTTTATAATAGAAAAATGTTGAATTGCCAGTATTTTGAAAACTACAAATTTTTGGAATAGACAACCTTATACAAAGTTACCCTTATTTTTAATGTTTAATATGATAAAATTATAAAAATAGGTGCTTTCTATTTGAAAAAATTGACTTACGAAGATTTTTTAAATGTAATTTTTATTCTTCTTTTTGATTACTCTGTACTAATAATTTTCAAAATATCACAAAAAGACTACTAAAGTCAATCTGCGTCTACAAGAAACTAAGCCAAATTAAATAACAAAGACTTTCTTATACGAAAAATTTATAGTTAAGTTTTGGTCCGCAAACGTCATTTTTGACATAAAAATTTAAATATGTTCAAAATTTCAGATTCTTCCTAATTATAGTTTTCCCACGATCGATCGATAAAATTCCCGAAGAAGCACCCTGTATATCAATAGTGACTAATTAAGGGTGTTTCATAATGAGGTATTAATACTTAGGAGTTGTGTATTTAAGATCGTACGATTTGACGTTAATTGAAATAAAAAAAATATTCCAAAAAAAGTTTAGAATACTATTTTAATTTGTGTCAATTGTATGAAGCTGAGGAGGGGTCACGCTACTGGTTTATAGTTATATAGAAAACAATTTGAGTTGCTCTCGTATTGGAAGGTCTCGAATTTTTACTCGTTAATTCTAATATGATAATATAAAGCTCATTGACTACTTACATACGTAACTAAATATCGTTATCTATATTTATATTTAAATGCTAGTTTTTATGGTCTAATAATTAGTTATTCAACAACTAAAAATTACATATGTGGTTTATTTAAGTCGACTCTTTTCGTTTGGCAAGCATGAATAACTAACATGTTTCGATAATTGGTTTGAATACATGCAACAATGTTGGCTATTATTTTGAAAAGCAATAAAACCTAAAAGATTGCCCTTGAACTAATGGAAAAGACACTGAAATACAATTTTGATCTTTACATGGCGTTTTTGGATTACGAAAAGGCGTTCGATTCCATTGAACATAATTGCGGGATGTCATAACTCCCTGATCATAATACTACTTTAATAAAAAGAACATGTGTAACCAAGCAACATGATCTGTGAAAATGTATTTAAAACCACGGAAACGTCCCCGATTAAAAGTATAAGACAGCGAGATTGAAATTGTTTAGGGAGTGAATCCATCTTTTTATGAGACCATAACATAACGCAAATTTCATTCAAATTGATATAGCCGAGTCAAAGTAATAGACGATCTGTTTTGAAGTTAACTAAAAAAAAACTGATTCCCCGCACTACTATTTTATTACGGTAATTTTCACTGTATTTTCGCGATATCTCCCTAATATTAGCACGTATTAATTACATCCGGATATCCTCTAATCTTTCAGAATTGGGTGCTGCCGACGCACCTAAATTTAGACTAAATATTATGTGCTTTATTGTTTCCTGGATACGTTACGTTCATAAAAAAATTTCCACCATTACTCATATTTTCTGACGGATAAGAGTCATTAGACGACTTATTAGAGAAGTACTTAAAGCGGCCGATGAGAATGTTCACTAAGTATGCAAAGTCTGGAACATTTGAAGGAACTACATGGTGGCTCAAAGTTCTAAATTATATTGTTTGGAAAAAATGTGAAAAAACATTACCGGTTGTATTTACACGTTTTTTTTCTTATTATCCTTATTATTCCTGAAAAAAGATATTCAAATGCTCACCTTAAGGAATTTTTAGGGACTTTAAGAGCTATATTTTCTCCAGTTTTCGCAAGTGTAGCAAGTTTCTCGTACCATTTTTAAGCCAAAATAGAGCGTAAAATACAAATATAAAATGACACGACAGAGTGTAGTATAAACCAATAAGATTAGATTCAACCTAGAGTTGGCCGATATATCGATTACCGTAATTCAGTTGCTGGAAAACTACAAAGAACATTTCATTTCGGTATTGGAAGCGCGTACTTCATCCGCCTGATACAATCACCGCAACCGGATGACCATTTAATAAAATAAGTATTCCTTAGACTTGGGTTATTAGTGCCGTTGTTGGTTATTTTATTTTCCATCACTTCGGACATCCTTGTCGATGTTATTTTCGCTTGGTTAGTAGTTTATGTTAATTATTTCTCTCCTTTATTCATATAATCGATTATAAACGATAAAACATCAAGTTATCGGGTAAACAGGAAAAGTATTATGTAGATACATAAAAGAAAATATTTTTTTACTTTGTATTCAATGAACGTCTAGTTATATATATATATATATATATATATATATATATATATATATATATATATATATATATATATATATATGCAGAGTGTTCGAAGAATATGGATATCCCTTCAAATCTCGCAACGGATGAGTTTTATAAAAATTCTTGTGGAGACCATGATCTTGAAGGTCATTTAGAAGTCATTATTATTTTTTTTTAATGAGAACCTCTATTTTAGATATCGGCAATGGGAAGAGCGGAAATTTTACGTTCAAATATGTATTTAAGTCTACTATGACTTCTATGAGTTAGATAAAGGTGGTGCTAGTATGGAAAGCACTAGAACTTTCGTTGGATCAGTGATAAAAAACAAGCAAGGGCAAGTCTTAGGTAGTTTTTTAATTTGATGGTTACCTTGCATTTGACCTTGAACTTTATCTGCAAAGTCACTTAATGATCACGTTTTTTTCCCAATAGAAATCCCCTTTTTTGACACTAGTGGTCAATACAACGGAAAATTTAAGTTCAGATGTGTTTGACCTTGAATGAAAGTACCCTGGAGGGTCATTTGAAGGTCATCTTTAAATGTAACTACCAATCTTGAAGCCGGTCGCATTATGAAAAGTTTTGCAGGCGAAATTTTTGGGGTATGGTCCAAAGAATATATTGGTGTCTTTGATCCCAAGGTAATTTGTGAAGGTTATTTCAAGGTCAGTTTCGTTTTTTAAATAAAGACCCCCTTACGTATGGAAACGCTGAAAATTTTACGCTCATATATGTATTTGACCTTTACCCAAACCCACAAACCAAAGTGTATAAATATTTCTAGCTGAATTCAATAAAACCAGTCACGACCATGACATGTCAGCTTTTGACTCATTTTTTTTTTTGTTTTTGTACTATTTTATTTTTTTAAAGGTTTTTTACTTTCTATTTTTAAATTATTTTTCAGTTTTTCTATTATTTTATTTTGTTATAGTGTTCTATTTATTTTGTAATTAATTCGCAAATTTTTTTAATTTTTACAATGTTCTCAGTTTTCTGTTATTAAAGAATTCAAATGGCCCCCCCGGGGTAGCTTTTATCCAAGGTAAAATACACATCTGAACGTCAAAAAAGAGGGTTTCCGTTTGGAAAAACATTGGCCTTCAAATGACCTTGATTAAGAAGTACCCAAGACTCTTGCTTATTTTTTTTATCACTGATCCTACGAAATTTTTAGAGATTTCCATACTAGGATATTATTGACCTTTTCTGACCCGTAGCGGTCACGTTAACCTTAGATTTAAATATATATATATATATATATATATATATATATATATATATATATATATATGTGTGTGTGTGTGTGTGTGTGTGTGTGAACGCAAAATTTCCCACTTTATCGACTCCGATGTCAAAAAATAAAAAAATAACGTTGTCCTTAAAGGTCATAGTCAAGGTCAAAGTTGCAGTCGATACTCGATGCCCCTTTTTAAAACAGAAAATTTTTGTCTCTGCAAAGATTTTGAAAAAAATCTTCCTCTGAGATTTTACGGGTATCCAGATTTTTCGAACACCTCGTATATATATATATATATATATATATATATATATACAGGGTGTCCAAGATAAGGATCCTAAGCATGGGGATCTCGGAAACAGTTGGAGATACGAGGTCGGTTAAATTAGAGAAAAGTTGCGCAATTTAGTGCTAAATTAAACGCAGTTAAAAAAATTTAAAAATTTCAAACAGTTCCGGAGATTTCCGGAAAAAAACGAAATTTGGCAAAATCGTTTTTAATTTTTGCAGGCTTTATTTAAAGAGATATCAGAAAATAAAAGGTAGATTCTCATTGCCACTTTCTATTTTTTATAATTTGGTCTAAACAAAATTTAAATCCGACGTTTCATTTCTGAGATACCATCATGAACTTTCATTTTTTATATGGAACAAAAAAAATTATTCCATGTATTTGATAGCATTTTTTATTACAAATTCAACGGTGTATCACCCTTGCATATCGAATACGTAGTTCAAGTACTTTCCATAAGAGCTCCGTGAGAGCGAGAGAGAAAGGTATATCAGTTTTATAAAAGCCAATGAACTACACACTTGATATGCAAGTGTGATACACCGTTGAATTTGTAATAAAAAATGCTATCAAATACATGGGATACTTTTTTTTGTTCTATATAAAAAATGAAAGTTCATGATGGTATCTCAGAAACGAAACGTCGGATTTAAATTTTGTTTAGACCAAATTATAAAAAATAAAAAGTGGCAATGAGAATCTACCTTTTATTTTCGGATATCTCTTTAAATAAAGCCTGCAAAAATTAAAAACGATTTTGCCAAATTTCGTTTTTTTCCGGAAATCTCCGGAAGTGTTTGAAATTTTTAAATTTTTTTAACTGCGTTTAATTTAGCACTAAATTGCGCAACTTTTCTCTAATTTAACCGACCTCGTATCTCCAACTGTTTCCGAGATCCCCATGCTTAGGATCCTTATCTTGGACACCCTGTATATATATATATATATATATATATATATATATATATATATATATATATATATATATATATATATATATAACTACGCCATCTCGCATCGTACTGGGAGTAAAGTTACTGCAGTGAAAGATCACCATTAAAAATCACTGTGATTTATAATCACTATCGCTGTCTCACTAGTTATCATGAAACCGCTATATTACTCAACTACAGTTCAATTCAATAGTCCGTCTCAATCCTAGTCCTGCCGAAAATTGGTGTAAATTTAATTTTGGGAACCTTTTTTGTCGTATCTGGAGTTAAGGTAAAAAAGTTAACGGATTCTTGACAACGATTCAAATATAGATTGAAAACAGTGATAATTTCTTTTATCATTGTTAAGGTTGTGAGGTACAGACGGACGAACATAAAATTATAAGGTGTCTGTCCTAGTCGTTAGGAAACTCGATATAGGTTGAGATTCTATTAAAAAAAAAAAGAACAATTTTAAAAGTAAAGATGTGTTATCTTTGTCGCTCTCGTAGTAACGAATGTAAATGTCACTGAACGATAAGAAAAAGGAATGTGAAAAAATATATCGAGAATGATGAATAGAAGAGTAAACAGTTTCTATCAGTTAGTATACAGATTGATGTAAAATAAATCTTACACACATCTACACGTGTGGTTTAACACTGTTGTCAGATCATCTAAATTGTCATTATGAATGGTTATTTCTTCTACCTGATAAAAATTCAATACAAAATAATTATGGTTGTCTGAAATTTCTACTATAATATATTTTATAAATACCCAGTACGCGTTTTGTTGTATAATAGCTTATTCAAATCGGGTTTAAAGTAACAAACTGATCCCAATACAACATAATGTTAACAAACTCACTGTTGGTGGAACAACAATTTCCTTACTAAAATCATTGTGTGATACCACAGGACTAACTTTTTATTTAAAATAAAATAACATTCAGAGTGTTTCATATAAGCTCGCATTTTTGGTGAAAAACTAGTAACATGCTAATACATAACTTTTATGACATTTGTGGTGGAGAGAAATTAGAAACAAGATTCTGCACAATCTCACCCCTACTTTTTTTATTTACAGGTACTTTCTGCAACCCCGATCGAGTCGAAACCGTCCATTTTTGACCCATTCTACTCCGCCTGGTACCCGGTTATCAAGTGATAACAGCTTGGGGTCGCTCAGACTCCAAGTCCAGTATACAGAGGATCGTGTATTTCCGGCAGCCATATATGACAATCTTAAGAATTTACTTTTACAAAGTTTACATGTACAAGTAAGTAAAAAACATTATAGTGTAATATTTTCGAATCAGAAAATTACTTTTTTGCCCACTCGATGGCAAGTTCTCATTATATAGGTTCCGTTTTATATTGCTGTAAATTTCCTGGGTGTAAATTTGGATTTATTAATTTAAAAAACAATATTGGAATTCGTTTAGATAACTAAGGTACTGGAGACAAATATAGGCTAGCTTAATTTAATGCATTTTGCCAACTTTCTTTATACCATAATAAAATACTATATATATATATATATATATATATATATATATATATATATATATATATATATATTTATATAGGATATAGCGTGACCTGTAAAGTCCGCATCATATGCGATTTGCTTTAATAAATAGCTTTATTTGAAAATTGACTTTGGTAACAATTTCTGCTTTGATCGAGATGAAAATTAACTAAAAAAATATTTGTCACGTGATTAGCATTATCTGTCAAATTTTAATTTTTTTCCAAAAAAAACTCAAAAGTTGGGTTATATCGAAAAAAGTTATTAGAAAAAGATTTTCTAAAGGCAGTTTTTAGCCCATATGCAAAATTTCAGCTATATAAGATAATTTAGGTCTTGTGCCCATTTTTTGTAAATTGCACCACTGTTGCAAAATAAGATTCAACGCAACCTACATAAAACTTCTTAGTTTTGACAATGCTTCATTCCAGACTTTGTTTAAAGTAGCGCCGTATTAAATGTGTGTTTTTCTACAAAATCCAACTAGGCCTATTAAAATTTGGTCACATGTAATGCAGTTTATTTGTTATTGTCCCTGTGTAAGGGAACTTCATAAAATAATTATTTTTGAAAAGGTAGTTTGTGCCTAAAAGTAATACACATTAATATTAAGAAAATAGTTTAATTAAATAGTCTCAAGTTTTCCAATAAAGAAATCATAATATAAAAATTGATCGCATTTAAAATTTATTTTCCACCTAATGCAGACTTTACTGATGACACTGTATACTTGTTTGTCGTAATTATAATGTGTATTACTTTTAGACACAAATCGCATTCTCAAAAATCGTTATTTTATGAAGTTACCTTATACAGGGTCAAAAACAAATCAACTTTCCATCACATGTGACCACATTTTAATAGCCCTATTTGGATTCTATAGAAAAACACACATTTAATATGGCGTTACTTTAAACGAAATATGTCTGGGATGAAGTATTGTCAAAACTAAGAAGTTTTATGTAGGTTGCGTTGAGTCTTATTTTGCAACAGTGGTGCAATTTGCAAAAAATGGGCAAAAAAACTAAATTATCTTTTACAGGTGAAATTTTGCATATGGGCTAAAAATTGTATTTAGAAAAACAATTTCTAATAACTTTTTTCGATATTTTGAGATATAACCCCACTTTTGAATTCTTTTTGGAAGAAAATTAAAATTTGACAGATAATGTTAATCACGTGACTACTATTTTTTGGTTAATTTTCATCTCGATCGAAGCAGAAATTGATGCCAAAGTCAAATGACTTTCGTATAACTTACACCTATCTGAAACTTATTTAGGGTGAACAGGAAGAAGATAAAGCCAACATGTCATTTTGAAGACAAAATATTTTTATTAAGAAAGTGATCAGATTACAGGAACAAGTTAACATGAACATAAAATAAACTTAAAAATTTAAGTTTTCTATTAAGTAGGATGAGAAAAGAACTAACAGTACTGAAAAGCATCGGTATCAGTAGGTTCAAAACCAACAAATGTCTCATGGTACCAGGTAAGACAGTTGGCACACATTCACATGTCCTGCTGCTCGTCTTCTTCACAAGGAGCACAAAACCAAGGATCGTTAGTGAATTTATTCAACGTCGACTTACTGATGGAACTCGATTGTTTAGAAGTCGATGGAACTGGACTTTCTAGAGAAGAACTAATTGAGTTTCATATGCGCTGTCAAAAAGATCTTTTATAACCTGCTGAGCCTTGTAATTTAAAGCTTTTCTACGAGCTTATTCTCCTTTCCTCTTATGTACGGTAGTTCGCAGCAATTCTTGAAATGGTTTGTTTATTTATCAAAAGAAAAATATGTAGAAGTTTTGGCATTAATTTTGTGTGCTCATCTGAAGAGTCTTGAAAAGTAATTTCCATTTTCTGGTGCATTGGTCTTTTCCAGTTTCTCATTTTGTTTTTATGTGTCACTGGATATGCCTCTCGCCTTGACTAATGAAGCTATAAACGCTGAATCAGGTATTGCCTATGAATGCAATAATTATGTTCTCTGGCATCATACATTTTGGCCAAACTCTTAATAAAAAAAATGTTGAACCTGGCCTTGTTCAGACTTCTGTAGGGGTAGATATCCCAGTGCCTTAAAAATTATTGATTCCAGTGGGCTTCAAATAAGCGAAATGCGGCTTTTTCTAACGACTGAAACTCGTATGTAGTATTTAGTGGTAAACAGAACCGGGTCACATCGAAAGAATCCACGGTTTCTGCAATTGTAAAGTAGCAAAAAATTCAACGAGGAGATTTGTTGTCAAAGCTATCTGTGGAAGTCATTTAAACTAGAGAACCATTAAGTAAATTGTCAAAAAGTCCAGGCAATAAACGTCTTCCCTTAAAAATAATCATTGATAGAATAGAATTTCCAGAGGCGTTAGAACAAGCCACTATTGCAACATTTTCTGCATGCTCGGGCGCTGTCATATGAAGAAGTTTCTCACCTTTTTCAGTCAACACAATTACCGATGGTGGATAGTTTTTGGTTTATCTTTAATATTCATAGTTGTCATAAGTTAAGTAATTTTAGCGAAATAGTTAAATACAATTGTCCTCTTAAGTTTTTGGGCCAGAGCTGGATTCATAGGCTGTGCTTTTGTTGTTGACAAATCTCGAAGTTTAACCAGTCTTTTCCTGCAAGCTATTTTTATTATTAAAATTATTTGACACATTGTTAATTTGATAATATTAAAACATTTGCATACGCACCAATTTTTGTTGTAAGAGGTAGTACAGTACAGTAGACAGTACCGTTTAATTTTTTGAACAAAATTTCTTTCTTGTTGAGCACTTGTGTCCGGCATTGCTTTGGTTTTCCCCATATTTAACAGCCGCTAAAGCATTTTCAAGCGGACTTTGTTGCCATTGTTTACGCAAATTTTTACTAACTTTTCTCATTGTTAACCTTTACAAAATAAAACTAATTTTGTCCATGGATTTGAGGAATAACGTTTAATATAGACCAGATCGGATAGTATGCGCCACGGCCCATATAACCTACCAAAATATGGGCTATATTACGCCAACCGTTACTTAGCCTAGTTTTATCAAAAAACGGAACTTAAGCTATAAACGAAATATTTTTTCTACAACCCACTAATAATAGGATATTTACTTCTAAATATACTTCAATTTATAATTCGAATTTGTAACCACAAATGCTGAGTTAAATTAATAAACGATTGAGGAAATATGGATTGCTCAATACTAAGCAGGTGTTCGCAGAAAATTTTCGATTATACGAGGTAGGAACGAATAGTTTTAGCCATGGGAATGTTGCGACGTTGCCTGATTTTTTACGAAAACTCTGCTTTGTGAGTTGTATGTTGTAGCTCATCTTACCCGCCACCCTATATTTACCTCCAGTTACCTTATTATAATGTTTCTTGTAAATCTGTTTAAATTAAATCTTTTTTGCAGCCCATTACAAATAGTTCGATATACATACTAGGAGAAATCATTAGTAAAATAGAAATAGCCCCGCCCTTAGTCCGAATACTTCTACATGCTGATAAAGTAGTACCTATCATCCGATCATTGGCCGACGTAGAGATATCCAATGTAACGTAAGTAAATTATATATTTAATTTGAAAAAATGCCTCAGCCAAAATATCGAAATATTTAATTAAACAAACTTTGTTTATTGCTTTTTGATATATATATATATATATATATATATATATATATATATATATATATATATATATAATTTATTTATACAATTTCAGATATTATACAGGGTGTCTATTTTCAATGGTTTTACGGGTTATCTCCGTTATTATTAAAAATAGAAGGATAAAGTTTTCTTAGCACTGTGATACTTTTTTAAGAAACGAACGAATCCACTAACAGAATTTTCATTAACCTCTTCGTTTCGAAGATACGGAGTGATTTTGAAAAGTATGCATTTTAGGATACCCCTCATATTCGGTTATTTTGCAACTAGCACTAGAAGTGTATGTCAACAGGTTTGACAATTTTCTATTCAGTTTGAAATTTATAAATGCGTGTAATTCGTAGATATGCAGTGAGAAGACAGCCAGATAATAGAATGTTTTTGAGGATGAAATGTAAGCATTCTACAAGGTTTTTATTCAGCTTTTTGAGGGTCCTCTCACGCCCAATTCGTCTAATTCATACAATGCTAGAGTATGATTAACTGTATCAAATGCTCGGCTCACGTCAAAAAATAAACCCATAATATTTTTCTTTTCATTTAGAGCAACAAAAATATGTTGAGTTGAGCACTTTGCGCGAAATCTATTTTCATATTTAGAAAATAAAGAATTATTTTCTAGAAAACTAGTAAAACGATTATTGAAACATGCTTGAAACAACTTTGCTATGTAGTTCTGCACAGTGCAGTTGGACGGTAATTCTCGAGTCTTGAACACCACCCTTATTTTTAAAAATAGGTATAATTTTGCACAGATATAAGTGGTGACTTTATAACGCAATGAAACAAACGTAAACGCAGAATTTGCTTGATCACTATGTTAGAGGAGGGTACGATTCTCAAAATTTTATTCCCATAGATGAATTTATGCAATGATTAGTTAAGAAGATACTTCTATTGTGACAGAATGCATAAAATATTGCGGAATTGATATAAAACGTCGCTTAAATTGATAAAGTCGTTATTTTTGTGCTGTCAGTTTTATATTTTGGTGTAAATATAACCGTCAATATAAGCTACTTTATTTTTAACCGTGGCTACTTAATCATATATGTTTTTATCAATATTTCGTACTATAATTAAAGTAAGCCCACGTTAGCAAAACTTTTGCTATGTAGACCATATTTGTGCAGCTTAGAGTTCGTACATTTAGAATATTTCTGATAAAATGCTTTTTAAACATAAATAAAGGATATCTCGACATGAATTTGAATTTTGAATCGCATTTCAGTCAATCGTATTTTGTAGTTTTTTAATTGAAAAATAGATCTTTACGAAAATGATGCATTATGTTTTGGAAAAACGTTTATTAACATTAAAAATCCATTATAAAAATGGGGAAAATTTTACTGTAACGTTTGTCAAGTTACGTGATCATTTTGATGTGCATAATTGACCGTCGCGGACGCTTTTGAACGTTTTATGGAAGATAAAGCTTACTCGTTATTACCCTCAAAGATGGACTAAAAGCATCGCTGCTGTGTGTGTTTTTAGTCCAAAACTCTATCGCAGCACTCTTCCATATTTACAAGATCCAGATGACTTAAGAATTGCAGCTTACTGACCATGGACAGCGTAGAAAGTTTACCAACTAAATCTGTAAGGTGACGATACATTAGGGGGAAAAGAATCCACGGGCCTTGCAAAAAATTTCACTGCATCCTGAAAAAGTGACAGTTTGGTATTCCGTGTGGACTGAAAATATCATCGGACTATACTTTTCTGAAAATTATGGAGGTAGCTCCGTGACTGTTAGTGTCGATCGCAAGAATTGGATGGAATGAACGTAACAGATGTAATTTTAACAGAGTAGCGCCCCCTGTCACACACCACATGAAACAATAACGTTGTTACAAAGGAAGTTCCCAGATCGTGTCATCTCTGTATTTGGAAACCAAAACTGGCGACCAAAACTTCGTGACTGATGTCTGAGTGCAATGATGGTATGACAAGGAAAGGCTGCACAGTCAGACTCGTATGGATCCAGGGTCACTCGGGCATACGCGGGAATGAGGAAGCAGACCGTCTGGCAAAGTTGGATTCTGCGACTGAACCGTATATCACCTGTCCGAATTACTATTGGCAAAAGGGAATTAAAATCGTTGCTAGAAAGGAAACTTATTGAATCGTGGAGGGGAGCTCCTGGAATGAGGTGTGCTAAGGAACATATAACTGAGCCTAGTGCACGGCGTACTAAGGAGCTTCTCTCCTTGGGAAGGAAAGTGCTGCGAATTGTGGTGGTATGGTTGACAGGATATTGTCACTTCAGGGGCTATCTTCATAGAATCAGTGTCGAAGACGACCCGACGTGTGGATGGTGTTTGGAAGAGGGTGAAACTGTTGACCATATCCTCAGAGAGTGCCCAGCACTCAACGAACTGCCACAGAGATATTTCGGAGAAACAATTTTGTTACCGGAAGCAGTTAGGCAAGTTCAACTAACCAGGCTGCTTGGATGGGCAAAGGCGATCGGCCTCGAATAACCTGCAACTATGGTGGGATGTAGAGGGTCCCATGGAGGCCTAGGCATCAATGATCTAGTATCACCACCCCTTTTTCATTCATTCATTTATTCAACTGGCGACCAAGAAGTTGCGGTTAACCTGTTTTATTCCTCTGGGAACTATTGCCCTTCAGTGCAATCACTATTACAACATCGAATATCCACAAATGAAATTGCTTAGTCATAAAATATCTTCTCGTTCATCCAACCAAGCAAAAGTCTTGCGCATAGAAGCACATCAAAATGAGGAAGTTTTGTGTATTCTTCGAAACGAAATAACAGAAGCAAAAGGTAAAGAAGAAATTGACTTCCCATCAAAATTTGCTTCAGAAAATATTCATTCTTAAACGGCTGGATTACCCGTTACCAATCAATCAATAGCCGATTGGCTAAAAATCCACGTACACACTAAATTTAATTTTTAACTTAGTATCTGTTCAATATATGATTATTTTACCATCTGCTAAAATCATTATAATCCAGTTCTTTATAAAAATGATTAATTAGATAAAAATATATATTTAGAATCGTCTACGAATGATTCTAGGCGTAGATTACTTTTTTTCATTTTTAAGGGGACTGGATATGATTGCTCAAGGTTTTACGTAAGTCTATTGGGTTGATATGTAAATCTTGTGTATTCTTATACAGAAGGGGGAGGGTCTTCAAAATCGCTAAATGAGCTCTTACTTCATTTAAGAGTGGCAATTTATAAACTTAAAGAAAAAATTGAATAAATTCAACGGCTCTTACACCAAAACGTATTCCTAAATTTCATGGAATGATCAGGGTGGCAGAGGCTAAATTGGGTGACATTTTATTTAATTTTTAATATAAATAATTACCTTATTTATATATATATATATATATATATATATATATATATATATATATATATATATATATATATATATATATATGAAATAAAATGCGAACAGTAAATGCAATCTTCGTTCCAACCATATCCTTTCCGTGTTAGAAGTTACACAGTTTGAACAAATTGCTACAGAACATAATTTATCCTATTCCACCACCATCGAGGTGATGGCCTTCCTGTACCTCCATAACGAGAAGTGGTGATACAGGTAGGCCATCATCTCGATGGTGGTGGAATAGGATAAATTGTGTTGCTTAGCAATTTGTTCCAACTGTGCAACCTCTAACACGGAAAGGATATGGTTGGAACAAAGTTTGCATTTACTGTTCGCATTTTACTGTGTTTTTTACTTTATTTAAAATTTAGATTTTTGTTAAGACGTACTTCAAGCAAGTATAAAAAATATTTTAGGAAAATGAAGTAATTGTAGATGAATTCTACGACCCATAATCAAAGAGACAAATATACCATTCTATATGGATAGCACAACAACTTCTAAAGCGAACAGAACTTGTGATTTTTGAATTATGCAAAGTTGCTTCAATGTCGTGAAGAAAATGAGCTAGCAGACAAAACAACACTAACCTATTAATCAAGAGATATAGAACAACGAAATTATTCGAAGTTCTGGTGTATAATTCCCCTAATCCCAGAATACTACCAAATATCAAGGAAGAGCGTTAAGATATCGATCGTAGTTGGAAATTGGTAGGTACTCAGGTGTCTGGGAATGCGCGGTGGAGAGGTGTCCATCACTCCCCATGGGGACAAGTAGAGAGGACTGGGAGGGAGAACAAAATCTTCTGAAAAATAAGTCCTGGTGGTATACTGATGGATCTCGACAAGATGAAAGAGCTGGAGCCGTAGTACTCGGCAGAAGCACAGGAGTCGGAGAGCACTACCCTCTCGGACAATGTGCGACAATTTTCACAGCGGAAATTTATGCTATTCTGCAGTGAGCCCATCTCTGTGAGAGGGACATATACAGGAATAGAGTAATAAATATATGCTCAGACAGTAAGGTTGCGATATTCGCACTGAAGTCCAGTGTCGTGACTTCGCGACTGGTGTCTAAGTGCAAGGATATACTAAATGATATGACAAGGAAAGGCTGCACAGTCAGACTCGTGTGGGTCCCGGGTCACTCGGGTATACGCGGGAATGAAGGAGCAGACCGTCTGGCAAAGTTGGGTTCGGCGACTGAACCGTGTGAACCCCAATTGCTATTGGCAAAATGGTATTAAAATCGTCGCTGGAAAGCAAATTTATTGAATCGTGGAGGGGAGCTCTTGGAATGAAGTGTGCTAAGGAACATATAACTGGGCTTAGTCTACGGCGTACTAAGGAGCTTCTCTCCTTGGGAAGGAAAGAGCTGCGAATTGTGGTGGGATTGTTGACAGGACATTGTCACCTCAGGGGCTATCTTCATAGAATCGGTGTCGAAGACGACTTGACGTGCAGATGGTGTTCGTAGGAGGATGAAACTGTTGACTATGTCTTCAGAGAGTGCCCAGCACTCAACGGACTGAGACAGAAATATTTCGGAGATACAGTTTTGTTACCGGAAGCACTTAGGCAAGTTCAACTAATGAGGCTGCTTGGATTCTTAAAGGCGATCGACCTCGAATAACCTGCAGCTATGGTGGGATGTTAAGGGCCCAATTGAGGCCTCGGCATCGATGATCTAGTATCACCACTTTCATTCATCCATTTATTCATGGGTAGAATTGGAGAGAACTCTTTCATCACAGTAAGAAGACAGCAAGTTTCGTACTGCTTTTCGGGGGTTTTTAACCTTTCATTATAACAAAAACCTTTTTCATAACTCTGCGATCTTGAAGGAAATATGTCTTTTAAACATAATGTCGTGCTGATAGAGGAAGTTTTTAAAGAAATAGAAACCTCTTGATAATGAATTACTATTATGAGCTAAGTTGACTTTTACCAGGCTATCTATTCTCAAGATTGAGAGGATCACATATCGCGAGAATTCATAATAAAAAAATAAACCAAGATGTATTTGTTAAAATTAAATTGAGCATTCATTTTACGTTTTCATCAGTTCTCTCACAATATTTTTTTCTTTTCAAGCAAAACTCAGCAGACTCTAATAGCAGAGAACTGGGCCCCTTTATTAACATTAATGCTATCCGAGGGATAGCAATTTTTACAATAAATACGATCAATTTTTCGAATATTCTAGAAATAATATTTCGTTTTTGTTGGCTTTACTAATAAATGAGGTTGGCCCACGCGTTTCGTTCGCGTGGGCCACGCGCTTTAATATTAAAATTACCTTTTAAATACAGCAGCACCTACACAGTAAAAGAGTTAAGTGGAAAGAGATTGTAGGTTATGAAAATGTGTTATGTAGTTGAAATTTGTGTTTCGGTGACATGCCATGCTCGCATTTAATTAACTTTTTCTATCGGACGCAATGGAGTGTATAGGGTCACTCTAGAACTGTCCGTCAGGTTTATTAGAAAAGGCACGGTAAATATACTTGGACTGTATTTTCTTAAAATATCCATAAAATTTTCGGTAGCTCCTTAAAGTGTCAGTTCTAGAGTATTTCGCGAGCTATAAAGATTTTTGGAGGACAAATTATGTAACTTATACTCGCCACATTTTTATAGTTAAAGAGAAATACTTGAAAACCAAACCCTGATTTACGAATGCAGGGAGAAATCTCAGCTAAGTTATATTTAGATCCCCTGAGTCGCCGTGGTACATAAGCATTGTCTTATCAGCAAACTGCCTCACACTTCAGTACTGGACCAGAATCCGTACCGTGTGATATACCGTTCTTTACTGATCTTAACTCCCTTAAAACGCTGCCAATTCTGATCGGCTTAAATTGTTCCACAAGATATGAATCACAGCGCTAACCGAAATCCCAGAAATTCTAGCGACTTTATGAATAATTTTAAACAAATATTTATTCTTAAATTATCTTCCTTCTTCTTCGACCACTATTCATCCTCTGATCCATTGTCTACCTGCTATGACCTTAATGTCGTCGGGCTACCCCTTTTGTTGTCTTTCCACACCTCTCTTGTTTTCTCTTTGTCCACCAGAAAGAATTTCTGAGTCCCGTAGGCTGGCAACATACCCAGCCCACTGCGACATAAGCCTCGCGATACAAACACTTTTATTTAAGTATTAAACATTTCAAAGTTCCTATATTTTGAACTGCATATATTTCGGCGTTATCAGCATTATTTATTTATACTCTAGTCAAAAGTATGGAAATTTTTTTTTCGTCCACATTTTATGAATATTTAAATCATTCAATTATGTTCTATTGTGCTGCTGCTTTATGCTAAAGAGTATTGAAAATGTGCAAAAAGCAATATTTATCAGAAGACTACGGAACAGAATTGTAGAGTTGGATTACCAGGGTCTCGAGCAGTGTGTGATAGCAAAATCCCAAAAAGTGTCAGAAAGTTCAGTATCAAAAATATTAAAGTTTAGTGTACTACATGCTACAGCAAATCGTTCAAAATCCGGTCGTCCTAGAAAAACGACTTCTTACATAGAAAATCTCTATAGCAAATCCCCACAAAACATCCCTACAAATACAACAGGAGATCTACCAACATTATAACGTCAATGTGACGGATCGCACTGTAAGACGACGTCTGTGTGAAGCTGGTCTTTTAGGAAGAGTTGCTCCAAAAAACCCCTTGCTTTCAAAAAAGGATCGGAAGAACAGACTTAAATTTATTCAGAGTCATTTATTGTGGAATTGACAAAAGGGGGATACAGTGATATGAAGTGAAGCCAGTAAATTAAAATATTTGCATCTGAAGGTAGATCATTTATTAGAAGACCAGTGGGCAAAAGAATTAATATTAAGTATCAAAAATCTACTGTGAAACATGAGGGGGGGGCAGTATGATGGTTAGGGGATACTTTTCCAGATCTGGAACTGGCGCAATGTTTAAAATAACTGGGAAAATGAACCGATCCACGTACCGCGACATCTTAGAAAACACAATGTTGCAGTTTGCTGAGGAAACATTTCTTTAATATGGAGGTTTCAACAGGACAATGCTCCTAAGCACCCTTCTCGACTTGTAAAAGTTGGTTTTTGGGAAATAGCGTGGACGTTTTGGAATGGCCGCACCAAGCACCCGACTTAAACCCTATAAAACACCTCTGGCAACACTATAACTGGAAAGTCGGTTAAGGACTATTCACTCTGAGCAAAAGGATATTCCACTAAATAATAGAATTTTTGTTTAAAAACCAATATAAATGATAAAATTTTCTCTCCATACATTTGTCCAGGACTGTTTCTAATTTTAATTATTAAAATTTAATAATTACTTGTTTAGGCAAAATTTATGTTATAAATATTAAGTCAGCCATGTTTTATTTTTTACTATTATATTTATTTTATAAAAGAAAATTAAAAATTTTACAGAAAAATAAAATATTTCCATACGTATTTTTTTTTGTAATATTTTCTGGGGTATAGGTTTTTCCATTAGAGAATCAAAGGACAACAATTTTTCTACTTTCAAAATTCAAAATAAAAATACCAGATCTTTGAAGAAGCTCACTATATAGAGCGAAACTTCAGAAAAATTGTTGTCCTTTGATTATCTAATGGAAAAACCTATACCCAAGAAAATATTACAAAAGGTTTAGGATACAAAAATAAATTATAAATATATATAATTATATATATATATATATATATATATATATATATATTAATATATATTCCCAAACATATACATTTATTAATAAAGTAAAATATAACACTAATAAAATAATTTTAACAATCAAGGGGAATTTTTATTAAAGAAATAATAGTATAGAATTTCTCTTATATTATTTTTTGGACACTGTATATATTTTAGTGGTAGAGGTGAGCGCTATCACGCCACTTCCCCAATGAAAAATTCATGACTGGTGCGGTTTTGCATTTCGACACCGAAACGTCGATTCCGCCGGTTTGCGGTCTGGATTTGGCTGAATCATCGGAAACTCGTGGTTTTTCAAGACCTATTGAGAATCATTCGATTGTATTGTTTACATAAGGCGACAAACTTATGCGAATGTTATTCGTGTACTGAGGGTTCCGTACCATCCAAAACTAGAACTATTAAACTATGTTAATTTATTTTCGTACAAATATAATGTCGTGTTATTATGCTTATTTCACGGCAAAATATTAAATTTAAGGTTTATTATTGCGTCAAACTCCCTAAATAAACTAAATAATTTCGAAATACAGTGCTAAAACTCGAAAATTCCGTGTTTTGAGGCGAAAGAGCCAGATATGAAATGGCGCTGTGTCGATGCTTTTAATTCGGTGTTTCCCCGATTTCAGAGCGCGACGTCATCACTACGATAATAGAAAAATGTTAGCTTCGATATTAAGATGATTACAGGTTTCACTTCTTGAGATCACTCGTCCTTCTTCAGATTGAGTTTAGCTCTCGGGGGCCACGAGATTGTTCCTTTCTTAGGATAAATCGTGGTTCTTAAAGTAGGTTATCTTAGACATCATAGCAAATTTTTGATAGTAACAGCTAGTGACGCGTACAGTTTAATTAAGGCTTGGATTTGGAGATTAAATCTTGTTTAGCTCGCAATGCAAAAAGCTTCTGTTCAGGGTAAATCGCACCTGGTTAAGATACTTGGTAAAATGGTTGAATATACATAGATTTCTTGCCGGTCTGTGTGGGTTGAATTAATCCCGTAAAAACGTATCCTAGCTTAGATACAACGAAGTCTAATTCGAAGTTACAAATAGAATCTTGTATTCAAGCAAACTTCGATGGCTTCAAAATTACCAGAACTCGACAAAGTGACAAACCTGAATTGACATTGCGACTAATAGTCAGCTTTGTGTTGGCTATAAAGTTATGAAAACCCGATTTTGACAAATAAACCACGAACGTGATAGTGGAGAATGAAATAAACCCGGATTTGACTAGCGGAAAATACGTTCAGTATTTAAAAAAACGATAAAAAGTTCGGGAAAGTGAAAAAGTAAAAAGTGAATAAAAGTTAACTTAGAGCTTGGGACGAGTGTTACTAATGAAATTGAAATAAAATGAAATAGTTTATTGGCCATAAGAGTGTTACTTCAGCATTGGTTTCGTCAATAGTATATAATTAAATAAAACATATATAAATAACATACCTTAAGGCTAGAAAAAACAGAAAACCGTTATATTAGTTGATATCATAAGATACTTGTTATAATATGTAAAATAAACTTATTCTAATATTTTAATGCTAAAAGCCACAGATCAGAATCCTAAAACAATTAACTGGAAAGAAAACGATAAAAACATAATCCGTCGCACTGGTTAGCGAAGGACGCAACGAGATAATCACTCTATACACAGCAAAAAGTCAGAATACCCTACATGCTTAAATATTCATTAAATTAAAAGCATAAAATGATCCCTGAACAAGAAAATTTTTTATTTCTGTTTTGAATTTATAACTGTTTGATATATTTTCCAATTTTGCAGGCAGAATATAAATAGAATAAAAAGTCAAAATGCTGTTTTCTTTAAAAATGTGTCTACACGAATCCGTCGGCTTAAGACCGAATATCAACCTCAGTATTCTCTTCTGAGTCAGAAACACTCTATCACCTCACACCCTCTTCCCCAAGATATGACAGATGACTGTATGCCAGAGAATAATACACAGTCAGCTTGGTCTAGAGATGATTTCATCTGGAAAATGGAAAAGAAGGCAGAATTTAACTTTTTACAAACATGTTCAACGTGGGAAAAGAAGTGCAGCGATTCATCAAGCCATGTGCCTAAAAATTTAGCCTAAGTTAAGGTTTCAATATTATATGTTACTTTGTCCTCTACAAGTAATCGTTTTTTAATATTGAAATTTATATATAGTCTTTGTCGGGTTCAGTATTAACGATTACGCTGCCGATCTCCAACTTCTCTTATACCCCCCCCCCCCCAGCTGCACGCAACAGCTCCTCCGGGGCATTCGCAGATACAGCTATCGTGGTATCATCAGCAAACATAAACCAACTTTTCCCTACTGATGATTTTAGGTTGGTCGTTAACATAAACCATAAACAAAAGAGGCCCCAAAATCGACCCCTGCGGCACACCTAAGGTGACTTGTTTGTGATCTGATTTACTTATACCCGAAACAAAGAGTTTTCTCGATAAGAACTCTCTACTCACAGTATCAAACGCACTTGTTAAGTCAAACATTAGACACATCACATACTTGCCCTTGTCGAATTCCGTATATACAAAATTAAGTAAATCACAGCATGTTGTCTCGATGGATTTGTTTTGTCTAAAACCATGTTGGCAAGGAGTAATAACTGAATTCTGGTTAAAAAAAATTTGCCAAATTTTCGTATATTATTCTTTCAAACACCTTAGAAAATACACTCAGTATAGATATTTGCCTGTAATTGACCGGGTTGTGAGGATCATCCTTTTTATATATTGGCGTAACTGCCGCCTGCTTTAGTATTTGAAGAAAAATGCCCTCTGAATGTGATCTGTTCATTAAATATGTCAAGGGGAGTGCGACCATTTCTGAAATTAATTTTAAAATTTGAGAACTTATATTATCGGAACCTGAGGAGCGTTTGTTCTTTAACGAATTGATAGTCGATACTATTCTTTCTTGAACCACCGCAAAGACTATTATTCTTTGAGGAATTGATTCTATAGTTGTTGCTGGTAAGGACATGTTTCGAGCACAGGCCTCAAACAACTTCAACTTGGTAACAGAGCTGAAATATTCAGCGAAGTGGTTGGAAGCCTCCTGAGGGTCATCGCTTATACCATCCGTGAAGCGCAAAGCGGTGTTAGGGTTTGTTACCCTTTTCTTTCTATTAAGATTTTGCTTAATACAATTGCATATTTCTTTCGTTTCGTTGGTTGCATTATTTATTTTGTCTCTATAATAAGTTTTTTTTTGCATTTTTTATACTCCGCCTATAATTTTTTTTTATTGCGATAAAGCATCCTATGTTCGTTACTGTCTATATAGAAATAGAGATCATCCAGTTTCTTTCTTTGTCTTGCCAAAAAAAAAGGATCATACCACGCATTGATTTTTATCATCGATTTTTTGGAACTACGTCTCACTCTCAACAGCCAACTCAGATCCAAGTAATGGCCCACAGTAGATGAAAACTCAGACCAGGCAACATCCACGCTAGGAAATTCCAATAGAAAAGACCCATCAACACGCTCTAAAGATCTGAAAAGTGTGATAACCTGCCCACCCTATCTTCCACTCTGCGTTGATTGGTTACATCAAGATCGTAAGAAATACTAATTATATGAAGGAAGTGGTCTGCCAAGTGAAGATTTATTAACTTGCAATTAGACTTTGGCAGATTGGTGCAGACATAATCAACGACACTTACACACAGTTTACCAAATCGATTTAATGCAATTCTAGTAGACAAGTATGTATGTATGTAAAACCGTTCTAAGGTAAAATGAAACTTAATTAATCTTCACTCATCTGAGCTTCACTCAATCCCTTCTTATCCCGGTGAGCTAAAAGTCAAGTAAAACGGCTGGAATTTTCAATCTAGTCGGGAGGTTTGGTGGGACCTCACCAACAAACGCTACTTTGTGATAAAACTTAGGGTTTTCACAAATTCTTGGAAATAATTGCAATGCGAAAGTTCTTAAAATAAATTAATCCCGACGGAAACCAACTTCCACACAAGGATAAAAACATTCCAATAAACCCGGAAAATGCGTAAATAGGTTCATATTCTCGGAGATGAGAATGAAAAAATACTGAATAATGGCGGGATGCGTTGACGCCTGGCTAAAATCCAAACCAAGTGAAAGGTCGTTGAAAGAGACCCTTGCAAAAATTAACTAAAATACGGCAGATGAATCCGTTAATACAACATGGAACCCGTACAGGAACATAATTGGTATTTACGTGGCGAAAATTAAATTAAGTACACTCATACTTCGTCAATACAATAATAGATAAAGGTTTATTATGGTATGTATCTCGCAATTACGTGAGCTCAGATTTTTTGTTAATTTAAATAAGATTTTGTTTATGATTAAAATTTTAATTTTACATTAATAAAATCATATTCCTTTAAAAAAAAAGAACGGTTGAATTGCTTTGTCTTTTGTAACTGATTTTTTTACTGCTTCTCTCTCTAAAATCAAAATGTGAATCCTGAATGTTTTTTTTTTGACATTTTACTTCTTCAATTACGTTTTCTATTTAATCATTTGTCATTCCGCCGCACATTGTGTTTTTGCTATTTTATTTATATTCACTTTCTTCCTATGCATCGTCAGAAGGTGGCAATTTGGTGTTCCATATGTGCAAAAGTGATCATCGAACCATAATTTTGCAATAGAGATGAAGGTGCTTACGTAACCTACACTCTAAATATTTTTTTAAACAAATATGTATTCCCAATAATTGAGGTATCATGTAAAATTGAGATTTCCATGTTTTTAAAATCCAAATTATCGATTGCAAACACTCAATTATGTTTTAGTTGGAAGGCCAGACATGTAATTACTGAATGAAGGCAACGTATGATTGAATAGAGATTTTAATAAAATTTTTCAAATATTTAAAAAATGACGTAGATAAATAACATTATCTCAATAACTTTATTGTTTTTAGTTTATTGAATATCATATTAATTAATTGTTTACATTAACTAGATTATTTCGGATTTTATGAACAAATTGTGAATTAAGAATTTATTACGGAAAAATACGATTTTTAATATTTTAAGTATTTTTTGCGATAATGGAAATCTATAGGCTAAAGTTCAAAGAGGTGCTAGACAGGGTTGTATTTTGTCACCGTTGATCTATATTCAATGAAAATGTTTAGGATGAATAAGACGAAGTCGAGGAGGATATTCATACTGAATGGTATTGGCTTACATAACATACGGTATGCCGATGACACTGTTCTTATTGCTGATAGTATGGAAAGCTCCAGATGCTTTTTTTCCCAGCTTATAGGATACAAGTAAAATAAGGGATATGACAACCAATTGAGGAGATACGTAAAGTCTGTATCAAGCATATACGAGATGTCCAAAAAAATAGTATATTTGGGCAGCGTGGTAACGCCACTGATAAGTATTAAAAATCGAGTAGAAAAGGTCAGAGTAGTGGCGTAAATAACGACCCCACAGGCATCGCGGTGCGGGGGAGGGCTGCCATCTAGGGGCTCCCTAAAGTTCCTTGATGAAAATGAATAAATTCGAAGGATCAACACTGGTAAAATAGTAGGGAGCATTCAAAAATCTGCGAGGGGGGGCACATATTCTTAATAATAATAATAATAATAATAATAAGCTTTATTGTTGTAAAGAAATCAATCTTGTTAACAAAGCACTATGCAGAACAAAAAGTTAAAAATAAATATAAACAAAAACATCTTCAACACAAGAAATTGTGACAATAAAAAACTAAAAAAAAACTTAGATCAATGATAACAATAAACACGTGATTAAAGTCAGTAATTAAAATAAACAGTACAAATAAACAAAAGTCCATAATTAACAAAACAGGTACCTAAAATAAAATAAATGTCTACTAAATTAATTTAAAAGTTTACAGTCAAATAAAATAAAACAAGACAAAAATAGCCATAAAATTACACCATTACACACATTTTGAAAGCACAAACACACCTTGCTAAAAATGGTCAGCAAAATATTCTTCCAGTGAATAATATGGTCGTGTCACAAGAAAGCCCTTAAGTTTTTTCCTAAGAAATTTATCGTCCATAATATTTCTATACTTTAGAGGAATTTTGTTATATATTTTAATTCCCTCAAAAATAAGAGATTGTTTAGTGAGAGTAGTCCTGGGAATGGGCAATGGCAGGCCATTATTATGTGTATTATATGGGTTTGGAGTTGAATAATTTTTATATTTTTTATGAATCAGTCCCACTATTTCTAAAATGAAAATGCATATCACTGTTAATATTTTGCCTTAAATAAATAAAGGCCTACAATGCTCCTTCATTTTTACATTAAATAAATAACGCACTGCTCGCTTTTGTAACACAAGAATCGAATTTAATAACTGCCTACTACAGAATCCCCAAAATGCAATTCCGTATCTCAAATGAGACTCAATCAACGAAAAATACACTGTTCTAGCCACATTTGAATCTAGTTCCCTTGACACTATTCGTACCCCATAACACCCGGTTGCCAACTTCTTATTTAATGCCATTATGTGGTCAGTAAATTTCAACTTATCGTCAATAAGTATACCTAAAAATCTAGTCACTAGCTTATTCTCTATAAAATGATTATTTAAAGTTAAACTATCACAGGTAAATTTGAAACTTAACACGTTGGTTTTAGTAAAATTAAAACTTAAACAATTTGCAGCACACCATTCATTCACTCTAATCAAGTCACACTCGATAATATGTTTCAAATCACAGTCATTCTTTCCATGCCATAAAATTGTTGCGTCATCTGCAAATAATGCAAATGTTCCTCGGATATCAATTTTGGTCAGGTCATTTATATATAAAAGAAAGAGCAGGGGCCCAAGAACAGAACCTTGTGGGACGCCACAACTCAGAGAAGAGACACTGGAAAATTCTCCATCGTACTTAACCATTTGCTGCCTATTCGAAAGATAGGAAGCAAACCAATTTAATGCCACTCCTCTAATACCATACAATTCGAGCTTACTCAAAAGTACTTCGTGATTCACACAATCGAACGCCTTTGAGAAGTCACAAAAGACCGCAGCCGCGAAATCGCCCTCATTCAAACTGATGTAGAGTTTCTCTAAAAAAGAAAAAACTGCGTCCGTAGTGTTCCTGGAAGTCTGAAAACCAAACTGACATTCAGACAGAATGTTATGTTGGCTAAGAAAATTTGTTATTCTTCCTTTAACCAGTTTCTCAATTATTTTAGAAAGAGTGGGCAGGAGAGATATTGGGCGAAAGTTTGTCGGTTGACTCCGATCTCCACCCTTATATATTGGTATTACTGTAGCTGTTTTAAGACATGATGGAAATATACCATTTAAGAAAGAATGATTTACAGCTCTAGACAGGAAATGCAATGCAATGTCAGGCAAATTTTCAAAAACCTTGATCGACATCTCATCCAAACCAGATGTGTTTTTATTTTTTACTTTTGCTTTGATATTTTTTAGCTCGTTTACATCAGTGTCAAACAACACAAAAGAATTGGCCACAGAAATGCCTTTAAATAAATCTAACGGGCTTTTTTGTACATTAATTTTTGATGTTATGTCAGTTGCCACTGAACAGTAAAAGCTATTCAAGGCATTTAGGTCCATGCCCAACCGATCCTGCACCACACTATCCTTGCCTCTTAAGCTGTTGACTATATTCCAACTTTCCTTGGCTTTATTTTTAGAATGATCAATCCGACACCTGTAATGTGTTAGTTACATTTCTGAGTCAGAGCGTGGTTTATCCGATTTAAAAAAGTACTTTGTGGGCACAACTTAAACATAGAACTCCATAACAGAATATTTGGTTGTTACATCTGTCAGGTTCTGGTGTATGATGTAGAATCCTAAACTCACGAACACTGCTATCAAAGAGTTACAATCATTTAAATGGGGTGTAACAGACACGTACTAAAGGTTAGTTGGATAAAGTTGAGAACGAGAAAGTTTTAGAATGAATGAAACAGAAAACTGAAATTCTAGATATCATAAAAAATTTAAGTCTCCTACTACAGACACGTCTGGAACCTATAGAACAACATAGCTGGAAAAAAAATCCAGGAAGAAGATTTATTTTATGGCTGAAGAATGTACTCCAGCGATTTGGACAAATAACTGTAAGCAGTACTTTCTTCTCCACGAGTTTAGTTTAACGAAATGCTTAAAAACTTGCATTGAGGAATTTCAAACTCTCTATATAATATTGTGACAAGTGACGAATCTTGGATATACAATATTCGCATGAATCGTCCATTAAGCAAATAAGCAAAGGATGGATTCCTTTGAGTGTGATCCCAGATGAATCGAATCCCATAAAAGTTGTGAAGAAAATGATTCTTTGTTTCTTCGGTTGTACGGGACATGTAATCATTCCTTCAGAGAATGGAAGAACAATTAAGGCTAAATAGTATACAACAATTTGTTTGCCAAAAGTCATCAACAAAATCAGGAAAAACAACCGAAAACGTCACATTATTCTTTATCGTGATAACGCCGGCTTTCACATAATGGGCTAAACAATTATTTGAAGGAGAAAAACATCGAATTAGTGTCTCAATGCTCTTATTCACCTAATTTATCGCCTAACGACATCTTTGTGTTCCCTTAATGAAAAAAAAAACCACAGCTAATCCAGAGTGCTTGCCAAATTATAAATAGCAGTACATTCTAAAAATTCATAAGTTTTATTATGACGCTACTTTGATTTCCAATCGACCATTTTTTTTTCATTCAACTAAATTAATAAATTTTCAAAATTTTCACCATTCAACATTTTTTTGGCAAAACACAATTCATTACGTGTATTAATAAATTAAATAAGTGGCATCATAGATATTTAAAATTCGTAATTCATTTCGACCACCGGACACTGTAAAACCGTTTTGGTATGTATCAATTCATGTTCTCATTGTTAATTATTGAGAAATATTAGCATGCGGTGTGCTGAGCATACACAAACGCCATGGCACGATTTTAAAAAATGGGTCGTGATTCACTATTATAAAGTAAAGTGGAATTTGAAAAGGTATTGTATTTATACGAAGTTTTGATTATTCGTAGAAGTGATCTTATTTGAAGTATGTCACAAAGTCATTGCCAGATGGTGGATTTTGTTTTTTAAATCCACTTATGAAAAAATAAGGGGTTATTATCAGTTGAGGGGTTCTCAAAAAGTTTTTTTCCTAACAATGAAACAAGATTTTCTTGATAATTTTATTTTTCATTTCAGTGATGCCTTTTTTCTTCCAAACTGTAAAGAAAAAATAGACAGTTTATGTATATTTTATAATGAATCCTGTTGGGCTTCACAATAGGTATCAGTATCCTCTTCCAATTGTTGATTGTTTTTGAAATCACATTATCTAAGGTGCTTTTTCAAATTTTTGACTAAAAAAAAGTCAGACTGCCAAATCTGGACTGTACGATGGTCGTCGAGTTCGAAAGAGTTGCACTTGGAAGCAGGCGCGGATCCAGGGGGGGGGGCGATGCTTCTTCATTTCAACTGTGCATCGATGGGTGTTAGAGTTTAAACGTGGTCGCACAAGCGTTGAAGATGAACCACATAGTGGATGTCCAAAAAGTGCAACAACACCGGAAATCATTGAGCAAGTCTATGATATTGTTTGTAATGATCGAAGTGCGACTAAAAGTGAAATTGCTGATACCATAGGCATCTCGGACGAACGAGTACTCTATATTTTACACGAAGAATTAAGTATGAAAAAGCTCTTCGGGAAGATAGTGCCGCATTCGGTAACAATTCAACAAAAATTGATATACTGGAAGATTGGCTGAGGTCTGTATTCGTCCCAATCCCAAAAAAACAGCGAGCAAAGCGATGCAGTGAGTACAGACTAATAAGTCTAATGAGCCACACTTTGAAGGTCTTTCTCAGAATCATCCACAGCAGGATAAGATTTAAATGCGAAGCAAATTTAGATGAAACCCAATTCGGATTTAGAAACGCCCTAGGTACTAGAGAGGCTTTATTCGCTCTAAATATACTTCTGCAAAAATGCTGGGACCAACACAAGGATGTATTCGTATGTTTTGTCGATTACCAGAAGGCCTTCGACAGAGTACAGCACAGAAAACTCATAGACATTTTAAATAACGTAGGGGTAGACAGCAGAGACGTAAGAATTATTAAAAATCTATATTGGCGGCAGAAAGCAACAGTAAAACTAAATGGAAAACTCACAGAAGAAAGTAAAATTCTGCAAGGCGTCAGACAGGGCTGCATACTATCTCCACTGCTTTTTAATATAAATATATTCAGATTAAAACTTTAAACGGTCTACTCAAAGACAACGAATGGGAGTACAAATCAATGGAGAATATATAAATACAATACGATATGCTGACGACACTGTTATCCTAAGCGACAAACTACAACACCTGCAACATCTATTAAACTGTGTTAACACTGAAGGTCAAGAAATGGGGCTCAACATAAATATCAAAAAGACAAAATTTATGGTCTTTAGTAGACAACCTCATCTTAACGCTTCAATACAAATAGAAGGGAAAAGTATAGACAGGGTGACTCATTTTAAATATCTTGGATGTTATATCACCGAAAATCTAAACCCAGATAAAGAGATAAGGTGTAGAATAGAGACTGCTAGAGCAACTTTTCAAAAAATTAAACCACTTTTCTGCAATGATAACCTCAACCTAAAACTACGACAGAGAATGATAAGATCATACGTCTGGCCAGTGTTACTATATGGTGCAGAGATCTGGACAATTAAGGCTGCCACGATTAATCGGTTGGAGGCTCTCGAAATGTGGTTACACCGGCGAATGCTGAGAATATCTTGGACAGCTAGACAGACCAACGAAATGGTACTCAATAGGGCCGACACAACTCGTCTACTATTAAACACTGTGAAGTGTAGAAAAATCTCATATCTTGGACATATATTCAGAGGGGAGCGATATAGAATTCTTAAGCTAATCATGATGGGTAAAGTAGAGGGACGTAGAGGGGTAGGAAGGAGACAGGCTTCCTGGTTGAGGAATATTCGAGAATGGACAGGTATAGGTAGCGCGGGGGAACTGTTCCAGCTGGCGCAGGACTGTGAAAGACTTGCCAATGTAATTGCCAACGTGAGGGGGACCTGATATGGCACTTGAAGAAGAAGAAGCAGAATAAAACCGATTTTGTGCGTCACTTTGTAACTTTCGATGATACTTGGATTTACCATTATAATCCTAAACTGAAACAAGAACGTTTACAGTGGGCTGAACCTGATTGTTCAGCTTCAAAACTGGTCAAGTCACAACGATCGGCAAAAAAGGTTATGGCATCAGTTTTTGGGATTCAAAAGGGATTTTGTTGATTGATTATCTTGAAAAAGATAAAATAATTAACTCTGAGTATTCTTGCAACCTTTTGGACCAGTTATTAATAAAAAAAGATCCCACATGATACCTCTTTACTGATCACACTGTATATGCCTAAATGATACAATGTAATAAAACAAAAAGTAATTCTATATATTCAAGTAATTTGTTTGTTCACCGAAATACATACAAACTGTTAATAAGTGGTAAAAATAGATATTATATTGTTTATTGTTGAATTTTCATGAATGAACGAACGGTTCCGGCGACCTTGGTCGTTAGCGTGTGTGTATGCGTTTGTTATGTTGCTAAAATTGTTGAGGAAAAGTCGATCGATTTTAAAAAGCGATTCGCGTGCGAAAAATATTTATGTATGAAAGGGAACTCGCCGATTATATTTACGTTATTTGATTGTTTTTACATATAATATCAAGACCTGCTTGATTGGAAAATAACGATTTGGTTTGTTACGTGATCGATTAAAAAGGTATTTTGTAAATTATGGCACATTAAGTAGACGTTTTGTACGGCAAATTTGGAAAGTAATGACCGTAATATCCCAGTTTCTATATAAAAGAAAACATCTGCCTGTTTGTCTGGTTATGGTTATAACTTGAGATCGCTTAACATATTTTAGTCCAGTTTTTTGTTGTTACTTTAATGTTCTTTCTAGGAAATTTTTAATATATGAACCGTCTCATTATATTGTTTTTATAAGACCTTCACAAAACTTTGTTATACAGGGTGTCTCAAAAGAAAGTACACATTTGTTTTGCTTATTGCGTGAACGCAATTATTCCGAGCGGCGCGGGGGGTATGGGAATCGGTAGCCTGGCTTTTGGGAATTTAGTCGCTATGGAGCGTTTCTCGGGAGCGGACCGTGCTTTGTGCGTACGTGAGTTTTACAAAAACGGTAATTCGGCGACTGTAGCGCGTAGAAAATTCTGCAATTTTCGACATATTCGTCACTTAAATGATGCGCCAAGCGCTCGGCTTATTGGAAAATGGGTCCAGAAGTTTGAAGAGACTGGTTTAACACTAGATAAACCAAAATCCGGGCGTCCAAGGTCTTCGAGAACGGTCGAAAACGTAGAGAGTGTTACTCAATCTGTTCGTGACGACCCAAACGTTTCGATTCGTAAGCGTGATGTTGCTTTAAATGTGCATAGGTCATCATTATTCCGCATTTTACACAAAGATTTAAAGCTGAACCCCTATAAAATTCAGTTGGTGCAAGAATTGAAGCCTCAGGATGCTGGTCAGAGGCTTGACTTTGTAAACCAGATGACTGAACGCTTTTCAACGTTTACCAACATCTTCTTTTCGGATGAAGCCCATTTTCATCCTAATGGTCCTGTAAACAAGCAAAATTGCCGCTATTGGAGTGCAAACAATCCAAAACACAAACATCAGAAACCTCTATATTCTCCGAAAGTGACTGTATGGGCTGCGATGTCGGCGCGAGGAATTATCGGCCCGTACTTTTTTGAAGATGAAAGGGAACGCACAGTAACAGTGACTTCAGAGCGGTATGTGGAGATGTTAGACGACTTCTTCGTGCCTGAACTGCAAAATTTTCCTGGCTATAACCAAAGAACATGGTTCCAGCAAGACGGAGCAACTTCACACACGTCCAACATGTCTCTGCCACGAGTGCGTGAAATTTTTCCTGGCAAATTGATCTCAAAGAAAGGTGACATAAGTTGGCCTCCACGCAGTCTTGATTTATCACCTATGGACTTTTTCCTATGGGGTTATGTCAAATCAAAAGTTTACGCCAACAAACCGACTTCCCTGGCACAATTAAAAGAAAATATCCGCAACGAAATGGCAGACATCACGGAGAATACCTGCCGAGCCGTCATGGGCAATTTTAGTGCTCGATTAAATGAATGCCGTGAGCGCAACGGATTACATTTGGACGATATCATTTTAAAAAAATAAATTCCCAAAGATGTAATAAACATTTTTTCAATAAAGTCCTGACTTTTTTTAAATCGATTTTTTAAGTGTGAACTTTCTTTTGAGACACCCTGTACATTTTTTTATACTGATAATTAACAATACGTTAAATTGAATGACAATTTTCCTATTAAGTAGTATCAAATCTAGAAAAAAATTACCCAGTTCTAATGTTAAATATGGGCTCTATAATTACTTTTAAATTTTTGAACTTCATATTTAACATCGCACCGATGAAGTTCGAAAATAAGACAAACTATTTACTTTCACCACACTTTTAATCCCCATTTAAAAACAAAGAATAACAGTACTGACAGCCGAGAGACATAAGCAATATGCGTACAAACGGCTTTAGGTCTATTTTTAACTTCTAAAACACAGAAAGAAGTAATTAACTTGTCAAAGGTGAGACCTACAGACCAGTTTGTTACGGATGGTTTTAGATTTCAGTAAAATATGCATTTTTTCAAAAACTACTAAATTAATTTTATATGGCCAAGATAATAGCAGTGTTCAATATAATAAAAAAATTTTATTGCTCTAACTCAATATATTGCGGGAAAAATGAAAATAAAAGATTTAATCGTATAACTTTTATTGACGAGACGACTTTGCATTAACAAATCACGTAGTTTATTAAATCCAAATATCTCTTGAACAGAAATGTTTTATCAAGATTCTTGTGTAGCTAGGTTTTCACGTGTTACCGCATCCTTGATTCACCCCATAGATTTTCTGATTTTCCTATTCAGTTAAGGTGATGAGGCTGTGATTCCATGATATTAATTGTCTATTCATCCAGAGAGTTCCTACGTTTTCGCCTCATATCCTTGCAATCATTAAGGCTTAATTCTACATAAGGCCGTATCATTATTTTTCACAGTATTGTATATTCGCCCTTGCCAAATCCTCTGTCACAAAGGTGTTCATGCACTCAAAATACGGAGAGCTTCCAGCAGATCTCAAAGAACGTATCCGCGAAAAGAATAGGCTCAAAAACCGAGCCTATAGGACTGGTGATCCTGCAATCAAACGACTAGCTAACCGTGCATCTGAGCAAATAAAAAGAGAGCTCGTTGATTTGTACAATCGATGCTGCCAATCAAAATTAGAAATGCTGCAAACCCAAGACGGCAGTCTTTTTAAGATGACACGAAGCTTGACGAAAGGTTCGAAAAGAACACAACCACATATTGTTAACGGTGGTGTTACGCTTGTAGATCCTCAAGATAAAGCCAATGGTTTGCAGACAAGCTCTACGAGCAGTTTAGTCCCAATTCCAGTGTTGATCGTGCAGAAAAGCAGAGAATTGACAGAACAGTTCGCCTATTTAAATCACTCCAGTTTATTGACTTGGGCATATCTGTTATCGGCCTTGATGAAGTCAAGGGGATTGTCACGGGCCTATTGGTCAGAAAAGCGCCAGGTTTGGATGGTTTTCCGAACGCAGCATTGAAGCGCGTTCCAGACAGAACCCTCTCGGCTATTACTAATATAGCTAATGCCGTTGTACAATCAAGTGATTTTCCCACAGATTGGAACGTGGCTAAGGTAATTCTTATTAAAAGGAAAGGCGAAAGGGCCACCAACATTGACAGCTACAGGCCTATTAGCCTACTTTCCAATCTTGGGAAAATAATAGAGCGTGTAATTCTGAACCGCATAACTGACTTTATAACATAGAGGGATATTCTGCCTCGGGAACAGTTTAGCTTCAGCAGCGTCCAGCAGACCACCAGACTAGCGTCGATGATAACCCAGGGGTTCAACCGGAGATTCCATACGGGTGCAATCTTTTTTGATATAAGCAAGGCCTTTGACAAGGTGTGGCACAACGGATTGATTGTCAAAATGATAAGGTTAGGATTCCAAGTTACCTCGTGAAACTAGTCTCAAGTTTTCTAGTAGGGAGAACTTTCTTAGTATCGTCAGAAACAAAGCATGTTAGAGCAGGCGTGCCACAGAGTTCACCGACCCTATTCAAATTATATACGGCAGATATTCCGACAGACAATTATAGTAAGCTGTTTCTGTTCGCTGACGATACTGCATTTACGACCTCTTCCGGGTCATTACGTTATGTTGTGTTGAGATTGCAGTGGCATATCAACAAACTTGAGAGATGGATGACTGATTGGAAAATCAAAATTAATCCAAATAAGACTCAAGCAATCATTTTTTCAAGAAAACGCTTTAACAATCCGGACAATCGGTTGCCCATCTCGAACATGCGCATTCCCTGGCGGGATAGCGCCAAGTACTTGGGTCTAATTTTTGATAAAAGACTGAATTGGCTACTAAATACAAATTATATTTTATCCAAGGCCAAAACGTCATGGTTGGCTCTCTATTTGCTCTTACATCGAAATAGCAAGTTAAATTTGAAAAACAAACTTACCATCTACAAGTTATTCATACGTTCGATCCTGTCATTTGGTGCTCCAACTTGGATCACCACTCGATTTAGGCGAATAGAGAGCTTCCAAGACAAGGTTTTACGCATGATCTGCGGAGCCCCATACTATGTCAGGAACACGATAATTCACAGAGATTTAAATTCTGTTACTTCAGCACTTTTATACATGAAAGCATCGCTAAATACTTGGATCGAGCTGAATACTCGACCAACCCACTTATCTCAGACTCGGACGCACTCGCCAAAACACCACTCCAACGATACCCCTACCTCAGAGATTGGCTTCTTGACCATTAAGCCGGGTCACTTTTTCCGAATTTAACTGGCTTAAAAGCCAAATTTAATTCTCAGTCTCATACCGTTCTAAGTCCATAACCATCAAGCATAGAAGTCTGAAGATACGAAACCTAACTTAAGGGGTCTTTTAGGTTACAATTTTTCAAAAAAAATTTTTTTATTCATTTTTTTTAATAGAAAGAAAAGAGATATCATTTTATAATTTTGCACATACATTTATTCGTACTTTAAGTATCTAAAAAAACATTTTTTGGATTTTTTTATGGGTTTTTTTACCCATAACAATGTTTTTTTAAAAAAAGCACCAAAAAATGACAGCGGACGTGATTCCAGGTGACTGAATCGTCTGAAAAGAAAGAAAAAATACCAAATTAATCCTTGTTCAAGTGCCCATGGTCCTTACCGGAATAATTTTTTTTCATCCAAAAATAACAAAATGGCGGCCATTTGAAAAAAAAAATCCATTTTTAAGGGTGAAAAATCGGGTAAAAATTGGAAAATTTGTTACCGATCAAAGTGATTCCGGTACCGACCATGGGCACTTGAACAAGGATTAATTTGGTATTTTTTTTTCTTTTCAGACAATTCAGTCACTTGGAATCACATCCGCCGTCATTTTTTGGTGTTTTTTTTAAACATTGTTATGGGTAAAAAAGCCTATAAAAAAATCCAAAAAAAAATGTTTGTACGAATAAATATATGTGCAAAATTATAAAATGATATCTCTTTTCTTTCTATTAAAAAAAATTAATAAAAAAATTTTTCTTTTGAAAAATAGTAACCTAAAAGACCCCTTAATATTCCAAAGATGATCCAATGTATTGTATATTCAGGGAGTTATTATTATAGTTATTTAGTATCCTACTGTTTGGGGAATCGAAATATTCCAGTGTCAAATTTGTCATGACTGTCTTGGTTTTTAATCTACAGGGTGATTGAAAATATTGATTTTTTCGCACATCTCGTATTTCCGTTATGCGTCAATTTATCAAAAAGGTAAAAACTGATCTCTATTCTTCTAGTTTTTTACGTGGAGTTCATTGGCGCGGTCAGTTTTTTTTTCTAAAAAGTTTAGTTTTTGAGATATTAACCAAACTTGTAATTTTGTATATAGGGCACCCTGTATATTATTTTAAATATTTATTAAGTATAATTCAGGTATTTCAAAAATATGTAATGTGTTTATTTTATTTTGAAAAACAAGGTCAGAATTCGATAATTTCAATAGTTTACTTTATTTGTAACAGTAGGCCATGGCCAATTTCTTAGAGAAAAAAGGCAGGTGTTCAAGACTTCACAGTTCTGTCAGATTGTAATTATTTATGAAATATTTTTGTTACGTGGGTTTTTTTTTATTTTACTTTTTATGTATTTTGCATATAAAATGGCTCTTTATGATAATTATGAAATGTATGATATGTTAGTATGTTTTATACAAAGCAATGAAAATCCCCTGGAAGGTTCTGAATTATATTTCAATAGGTAATGTATTAAAGCATCTACATTAGGATAACTTCTCATATATGGCAATCGTTTTTGTTCATGTTGGGTGTCCAGAAAGAAGGCAACCCTTTCTAGACATATTTGCTCGTTTAAAAAGAAATCTAGTTGAACACGGATCCTTCGTTCCGCCGCGTCCCACAACAGGGAGAGAAAAGAAACAAATGTGTTATTTTACGTGGCAGCAAAAACTTCATCCTTTAGAAAAATAGAAGAAAGAAGTTGGTGTAGCAAAATCTGACTGAAAAAATTTTGAAAAAATATAATTACCACTCATTTAAATTTTTAATTGTGCAACATTTACACCCCAGAGATAATGAGCGCCGAGTAACGTTTTATCAGTGGTATTTAGAACAAATCCGCACCAACGAATCTTTTGGCAGATTTGTCATCTGGTCTGACGAATGTTGTTTTTCAAGTGCAGGAATTTTTAATCATCACAACACGGGTCATTGGTCTGCAGAAAATCACCATTTAATTTTCGAAAGGGTACAACAAAGGCACTTCGGGTTTGGTGTCTCGTGTTTTATTTTGGGTCGACGCATAGTCTACAGGATGTATGAAGGGGGTCTCACAACACGTAGATACCTAGAAGTCCTTGAGGAAATTATTCCAGGATTGCTTGAAAAGGTTCAATTGGCCCATTTCAGTTCCATTTATCTTCAACAAGACGATGCCCCGAGCCACAACTCTGAGCTGTTAAGACCATTTCTGGACAATAACTTTCCTCAAGGATGGATAGGTATCAATGGGCCAGTGAGATGGCCCCCACGATCATCCGATCTTTCTGTTTTGGATTTTTTTCTGGGGTTTCATGCAAAATCAAATGTATAAGACACGGCATGAATCTATAGCGGAACTTCGTGAGGCAATTGGTTTGGCCTTCAAAATTCTTCATAATAGACCTATGATTCTTTCAAATGCAATTAGAGTACTAACAAAACTGTGCCGATATTGCATTCGAGAAAACGGCCGTCATTTTGAAAACCATCTTTAAAAAATTTCTTGGTTGTTTTTAGTTTCAGTGTTTCTTTTTCTTTTTTTTACTTTAGTTTTGTGAAGGAATGTTGTTCTTGTTTCTTTACAATCAAATTTCAATATTCTGATTTTATAATACCAGTGTTGTTTCAAGTAAAAAATGTAATAATAACGAATTGTTTACCATTGAAAATATAGAAAAACATTAAAAATTATTTTAAAATGTCTAATCTTTGGTATAATTATTATTGTCAAAAAATTGCATCTGTTTCTTATAAATTTGTCTACTGTTACAAATAAAGTAAATTATTGAAAATATTGAATTCTGATCTTGTTTTTCAAAATAAAATAAACACGTTATACATTTAATATCTAAAATAATATACAGCGTGTCCTATTTAAAAAATCATAACTTTGGTTAATACCTTAAAAACTAAACTTTTTAGAAAAACCTGACTGCGCCACTGAATTCTACGTAAAAACTATAAAAACTCGTTTTTACCTTTTTGATACATTAACACATAACAGAAATACGAGATGTACCTAAAAAACGAAGTTTTCAAAATCACCTTGTAGATTAAAAACTAAAAGAGCCATGACAAATTTGACACCGAAATATTTCGTTTGGTTAAAAAATAGGACACAAAGTGAAATAACTCTAAAAGTGTCGAAAATGGGACACCCCGTATAGTTTGGTATCTGGGTCTGATGTTAGAGAAAATTTGGTCAACCTGTATAATTTATTATATTAAAATTAGTACTTTAGAGAAAGTAATTTGCATAATCCAATTAAATATGTTTACTTCCGGTTTAGTCAAAGTTGTCTACGAGTTGAAAGTTGATTATTACAAATGCATTTTTTCAAATTTTTAGGGACCCCACAACCATTTTCCGGGGAAACACTCTTGTGTCCAAAATGATGGACGAAGCCATGCGACTTATAGGACTCCAGTACCTGCACAAAACCTTGAGACCAACTATAGAACTTATTTTTAGGTAATATATGATATGTGAAGTTCACCTACATTTTATTTATTTTTTATTTACTCGAAGTTTGGTTAAATTTCTTATTTCAAGTGGGAACTTCAAGAATAAAGGAATCTTTCTAAATTTCCATAAGAAGGTAAATCATAAAATAAAAAATAATTTGATTTGTAGATTGATTTATTCATTAACAAATATGGCGGTTTTACTCTAAGATCTGGGGTTTTCATTTATGAATAACGCTATTCCCTGAAAAATTTTGACATTTCCAATTATTAAGTTATTAAATATACAGTAGTTTTTGTGTTTTCAGTGAGAAGAAACCATGCGAAATCGATCCGACGCGCGTAAAGGACCCGAACACCATCCAAACGAACCTGGCGAATCTAAAATTTTATATTGAGAAAATTTTCGCCGACATAACGCAGAGCGCCGTTCACTGTCCAGCTTTAATGTGCCAGATTTTTCATAATTTAAAGGAGTGCGCCATGTTGTATTTTCCGAATAACAAAGAAGTAAGGTAAGAAACACTTTTTGTTTATTTAAGCCAAATTTTTTCCAGTCTAAATTTTTTTTTGTTCAAAACTAGAACCAACAATGTACTATTTTTTTTGTAATTTTGACATTATTATCTATCGGAATTACGAGGGGTACTAGGAAAACCATCTACCTAGCCATGATAGAACAGAGCATTGCCTAGTAACGTTCAGTATTAGCAAGTTGTTTTTACCTGTGTCAAATTTGATTTCAATTTGTTCATTATCTTATGTTTTAGGTAGATAGATAAGTCTTTATTTATTCCCATAAGTATCACTTGCAAAAGAACCCATAAGGGCATGGAACAATGTTAAAAAAAATATCATTACTGTAATAAACATCATAATAAAAATTATAATTCATTCTCAGCTGTAGATAAAAAAAAATAGAAAAGAAAAAAACCCTCAACAATAATTATACAGTTTTAAATACCCTTTTTGAATAATTCTATCAAATTAATGTAGCAAAAACAAAACAATTAAAACTTAAGATAAAGGGCAATATTATAAATGAAAAAAAAAATTAAATTACAAGAAAATTTACACACATTTAAAATTTAATGATGCAGCCAACAAAAAAAATTCTACTTCGAAACAATGCCGCCTTTATGACACTCATAAAACTCTTCCATTGTATAGAAGGCTTTTTTGCACACTTTACTCTATTTCTCGGTAGTAAATGTACATTTTCAGGTAAAGAATATTATCAGAAAGCAGATTTGTTTTATTTCTAGTAATGTAGTTATGTTTAATAGATGCACCCTCAAAAAGATCACTGTTTCAAAAATAAACATCACCGAATCCAAAATGTACATAACTATTACCGTCAAAATATTGTTACTAATAAAGATATTTCTTCAAATGTCTTGTTTCATTGCAAAAATACACCGTAAACATCTTTTTTGCAGAACCAAAACTCTATTAATATCACAGGAATTGCCCCAAAATATAAAACCATATCTGAGTGTGGACTGTACAAATGCATGGTAAGCTAACAGAGCTGCATCGATTCCAACTCTCTCCGAAATAATTCTTAATGCAAAACAATACTGACATATTTATTAGCAACTCTATGGATGTTTAGTCGAAAAACAACATCGCTCTCAACTAATATTGTTGTATCCTCAAAGGTTAATGTGAATTGATTATTTAATCTATTTCCAAACATAATCCACTGTGTCTTGGAAACATTTAACGACAGGCTGTTGGACCGAAAGTACCTATCGAGAAGTCCATCACAGATTGAACCTTCATCGATAGCAACTTCGCCATGCTTTCACTGCATATAAGCGATGTATCATCAGCATAAAGTACAGTCCGCTCTCAAGAAATTCCGGGTAAATTATTTGTATAAAGAATATACAAAAGAGGACCAAGTATTGAACCCTGATGGACGCCCTCTGAGACACTATAGCCCCATCTCCACCGCACACTGAGACCTGTCTGTCAAATACGATCTTATTAATTTCAGAGCATTACCCCTTTATACCATACATTTCAAGTTTTTACAATAATTTATAATCCACAGAATCAAATGCTTTAGATAGATCCAGGTACATGGCCAATGTTTGCTTTTTTTATTTAGTGATTCTAGAATTTGTGTAAATGTTTGGTACAAAGCTCTTACTGTGGATTTGCCTTTTCTAAAGCCATTTTGTTTATCTGATATTACAGAAAACTGATCCAGAAATGTTACAATTCTCTGATATAAAACTTTTTCAAAAACCCTGCTTCTATTAGGCAATAGCGAGATTGGTCTATAATTCTTTTCTTCAGATTTCTCCCCGCTCTAGTATGGGTATTTTTTAGCTTACTTGAAAAAATACCTATTGTAAAACACAAATTTACAATAAAAAATAAAGGCTCAGAAATAAAAACACCTACATCTTTTAAAATAGAAATAGGTATGTGATCATCTCCAACCGATTTTTTGTTTTTTAAACCCTTTATAACCTTTAATATCTCATCGGAATCAGCAGGAAAGAATTACGAATCATTTGGCAACAGGAAATGAGTTTTGTATAAGTGGAACATTGCTCTATCATCAAGGAACAAAAAATGTAGGAATAACTACTATTTTAATAAATATTTGTGATTTTTCCCAGGATTTTCTGTTCACTACAACAAATAAATGTTAAAAAATAAAAATGGCTCTGCTTTCTTCCACCCTAACATCCTAATTTCAATTATTTTCTTTCTAAACGAAAAAATCTATATTTATTTGATACATTTATTGGCAATATTGAAAAATAATTATATATTATCCAAAATAGTATGTTTCATATTTACAAATGCATTTCTTGCCACTGCTGTACCAACCAACGTGGTTTTAGGTTAAAACAGAGACAGACACAGTGTCTGATAAGCCCTCGTGTTTCAATGGCAATCGCCAGGTGATAATCTGCCTTGTTGCTAAATCCTCGCTGTATTTGTAAGAAAACATATTGGATTGAAAAAAAACTATTAACATTTGTAATTACTTAAATATCGTAATATATTAAATAACGTAATTTCCGGGATGTTTAGAATTTCTTAGCCTACAAACCATTGCTTGTACCTAAAAGTTCTTGGTCTCCACCTGTAATGTTTGTCAAACACAACTAAAATTCGTAACATTATAAAACATAATTTCTCGAATTAATTGCACAACCCGGCAATCTCGCTTTTCAGTTATTGTGCAGTAATTTGTGATAATTCGCTCTTCTTTTTTTCCTTTTCAACTTCTAGTGAACAAGAATAAATAAATAAATAAATATGTGCAGTATTTACGTCTTTTAAAAGAAAAGAGGTGCGTAGGAAGTACCAGACCTTGTGACGTATAACACTATATAGTTTTTTTTCACGTATTCTTAGAAATTTTGGCTTTAAACCGTTAAATGGTTTAAAATAGACTTGACGGCCTCTTAATCTACAATCTCTAATAATTTATTAACATTTTTTTTAGGTATTCTGTGATATCGGGGTTTATCTTCCTACGATTTTTTGCTCCAGCGATTTTAGGACCAAGACTGTTTGACTTGACGACTCAATCCATCGATTGCCAGACCAATAGGACGCTTACTTTGATTTCGAAGACTATGCAATCGTTGGGGAACCTGGTAAGTCCAAAAAAGCACCTTTATATATATATATATATATATATATATATATATATATATATATATATATATATATATATATATATACATAAAACAAACAAAATGTAGTGATTTTTTGTTACGTAAAGAAATTTTTTCATTTTTAGTTTATTAAAAATAAATAAGAGAATATTTTTTTCAAAATTAAGGTTAGTTGTCGATCGACTCAACAAGTTTGCAAAGAAGAATACATGGACTGCCTGTACAAAGCTTTTATTACCGATTCGCATAGAACGGCGATGAGGAAATTTCTAGAAATAATTTCGGCCAACACTTCGAGTCCCCAAACGATAGAAAATGACAAACCCGTAACATTAAAAGAAGGGTAAGTGTCCGTTATATATCTATTAATTTTGAACATGTCCCTCTTAATTTTCGCCAAGTTATCAATCTTTTTCTTTATGTTGCTGCTCCAAAATTAGGGAAATAAAAAGGTAAAGTTTAAAAAACATAATAGAGAAATTTTGTGAACGAATTAATTATTTTTGTTCTATCGTTCGCAGGTTAATGATAAAGCGAGCACAAGGAAGGAAGCGATTCGGACGGAAAAATTTTAAGCAGCGATACTTCAAACTTACAACTCATAATTTGAGTTATTCAAAAAATAGAGGTAAGAATATGCGATTTCGTATTGTAATTTAATAGAGGGTTATAGTATTTATTAATGTAACTTTAGGTTTATCTTTGTTATAGATAACCATAAACTTTACTTAACTAATCAGAACCAAATTTTAACCTATGTTTCTTGACATAACTGGGAAGGTTTAAAGCTAAATTTTAGCTCGGAAAAATATTAACTTAAATTAAAAATAACGTTAAAATTAAAATGCTTTAAATCACAGTATGTTTAGATTCCGCCAGGTGGCGAATAACTGTGGCGCGCAACACCAGTCATCGTGGAGCGGAATAACTTTTTTATATCTTTTTCTCACACATTTGAAAGCCCATAGATATAGTATAAATGGAGTAGGTGACATATTTTTATTCTTCATCTGCAAGGCTTTTTCGCAAAAAAAAATGGCACAAATTTGAAGGAATAAATCGATATCTCATTATTTTATAAAGAAGGAACGTATTTAAGAAAACTCTCAAGAACTACTAAACCAAGCATCATTAAATTTTAACTGTAGTTTTATTATGGATTCCAAAGTATCACGGGATATATAAAGATGAAAAATTATATATTAAAATGTGTAAATAAGCAGCTCCAGGTATGCACTGCTTATTTCGGCCGTTTGATGGCGAGCCGCTAAGTTATGGTCGTGCCTTATGACAAGCCAGGATTGCCAGATCAGTAAATTTTTTTCACAATTTAATTGGGGACAATTTCAGTATCATTTTAGAGAGAAGTAAAATTTATTTTGGGGAAGTTTCCAATTCTTTATCTGGCAATCCAGTGGCAAATTGCATACATAATTCACTAGACTCCTGTAGTATTTTCGACTTTTTTTTTATATGACTTGCTTACCTTTATTTTACCATGTAAAATCACCTCTCTCCAAGTATCCTGTTGCATTATCCGAACACCCTGTATATATCCTAATAAAGTTTTCTAACAATAAAACAAAGAACTTTGATTTTTTCGATAATTTAATTTTCAACGTAATCTTTTTTTAACTTAATAATAATAATAATATCCTTTATTTGCCAACAAAACAACGCCAGAGAAAGAAATGATTAATATCAAGAAATATGAATACATTGATCTAATTACAGATAAGAGAAAACATTTCGTTATTTAGATTACATTTAGATAAACAATATTCAAGGTGCTAATCAGCTGACTAAGGCAGCTGAGCATTATCTTCAAGTGTTGCCTGAAGGTTTTCCTTTAGGAAATTTGCGGTTCCTCCTCCTCAGTACTGATGTCTTCCAAAGTAGCTTATTAATTTGTATCCATTCAAGTTGATCCTGACCATACTATCATCTTTCAGCCAGTGTTCAGTTATAACTTGAACGCACTTGCGTCATCTGTCCTAAGAAAAATATGGTTCGTGTTAACTTTCAAAATAGGCATTAATATGGCTCAAAATGACGTCCTCTAAGATTCTTCTTCAAATTTGTGTATCAAAAGAAGTCGGGTGAAGTCAAATCTGGACCGTAAAGCGGGCAGTTCGGTTCCGAGAAGTTGCATTTGGGAGGATGGATTAAACTGTAGCGGCTTAGAAAATATGTGTGGGTCAAAGATAAATAAAATAACCTAAACTACGAATTTTACCTTGTGTCATCGTTTGTTTACAACATCGTGACGTCACTCTAACCATGACATGACATCAAAAGTTCATTTTCGCAGGAATTTCTTATGATCAGATTTGAACAATTGTTTTTATTCTAACTACTGTATTATACATAAATTTCCAAATGTATTTCTATTAAATTTTTAATTTAAAAAATGTGTTTTCTACCACATATTCAGAAATCAATCAAAAAGTGACTAAAAAATATCATAATTCTTAGGTAAAGAAGCCCTATGCGAAATCCCCCTTTCCAACATCCTGGCGGTGGAAAGACTAGCGGAAACATCGTTTAAAATGAAAAATATGTTTCAAATAGTCCAGCCGGAGAGGGCGTTGTACGTCCAGGCAGCTAACTGCGTGGAAGAGAAGGAATGGGTGGATCTGTTGACGAAAATTTGCCAAACCAACGCGAATAGGTTAAAAAAGTACCATCCGTCGGCGTTTATTAACGGAGAGTGGATGTGGTAAGTAATTTATAAATAACTAAAAATATTTTCATTATTTTTTAAATGCCTTGATAATTAGTTGTATTATATTTATAATCTTGCTAGACTTTAAAATGAATGTACCATATCAGAATGAGCGCTGAGATCTGTGAAAATATGGAATCAAAGATTATCAAAATGAGGATTTCATATCTTTATTGCTTACGTAGACGTGCGTAAATTTGTTATTGTCTTAGATGCGTTCCAGAAAAGAACCCCCGAATTCACTAACATGGTCTAACCTTAAAACTGTTCTAAATTAACAGCAGAGTGTTTATTACTTTCGAAATACAACTGTTTCTCTTACATATTTCAACACTTTATCACCAAGTTTTTATCCTTAATACCCCTATATAACTACTTATTTGTTGACATATGTAATGTAAATTATGACAATATCATAAGCAAAACAAAACTAGCAGACTAAAAGATTGGTTTTTCTTTGCAACTAGATCGGATTTAAATCATAAATCTAGCTGGAAATGTTTAAAAGTCTACTTGCTACTCCCGTATTTTCTGATGTACCTAATTATTTTCTTCTTCCTATGTCATGTCAGGTCCCCCTTGATGTTGGTAATTACAATGGCGAGTTGATCACGGTTCTCTGCTATATAACTCTCGGATGTTCCTCAGCCAAGAGATCTTTCACCTCTACGACTTTTGAAGAATTCTGTACTGATCCCCTCTGAGAACATGGCCAAAATAAGTGGCATCTGCCCGATCTAAAACCTCTATATTAGCCAGCATAGTTATCCAGAGTATTTGAAGCATTCGCTTATGCAACCACATCTCAAATGTCTCCAAACGATTGATCATTGCAGCCTTCAATAGCCACACCTCCGCCCTATACAACAACACTCACCAGATGTAACATTTAAGTTCTGCCTAATAACACATCAATATTTTCATGAATAACTGTTGTAAAATTGTAAAATTTGCGAACTACATAGAATTCAATTCAAAATTAGCCAGATACTCTGGATGTAAACAATGTTTTTTTTTTTTTTTTTTTTAGTTGTAAATCTCCTAACGAATTAGCACCGGGCTGTAGTGAAGTGTCGCAGGTAGACAGCAACAATTACCACATGACCTTAGACCCAGAGAGGGATCTTCAAAGGGTTCACTCTCTGATAATAGGTCACATACAACATCTAGAAAGGTACATACAAGTGTTAGAAGAGCGAGATCCGGCGATATGTGACGTTTTGAAGCAACTCAGAGAGGTCGCCTTCAAAATCGAACACCAACACCGGATCTACAAAAGGACGTTGGATAGAAATACCAAATATGGGAGCTTGTAAGTAACTTAAGAACAGTTTTTAACATTAATAGATAAAGTATTTTAATATGAAGTATCAGGACTTGCTTAATACAGTATTGGCCATCATTGGACGGGCAAACTTTAAAAATGTCTATCTTTCAACAAAATTTCAATGGAATTTAGGTCTGGAAATTGGGACGGCCACTTCATAATATTCCACCTTCCAGAAACCGTTTTATTAACATTAAAGCACTTCCAACACTGTTTCGAATAATGGAAAATTGCATGGAGCATGGTAGGGATAGAGGAGGGGTGATTGAAGGTGATAATTAAAAATTTAAAATAAAATGTTTTACAACAATAGTCTCGTCATTTTATAGTCACCCCTCGTATTTTCACAGCTCCGAAAATAAATTTATTATAGAACTCTGTGTCACGCTATTATATTTTTAAGAAAATTGATATTAAAATTATCCAGTAATTTTTAACCTGCGTCGTCATCAAAACCTTAATCATCGCCCATCATTCCTCGAGTGACAATCCGACGGTCTTTGCTCTGATGATATAAACTACATTTCAGTAAATGATGTCACAACGAATCATCAATTTTCGTTAAAATAAGGTGTGAATGGAAGGCGTCACAAATGTACGTAACCAATCGGCAATATCGCGAATATTTTTACATAAGACGTCTTTCAAAGGTCGCTGGTGACGTCGAATCATGATCAATACAGAATGTTGTCGTCACTGTTTCACAGAATAACACGCAAGCATGATGATTCTGGTGGATAGGAAATATATTTAAAAAATTATATATTTTATTGCTGCGGTGTTTCAATTGCAATTAAAGAGTGAGATATATAGATGTGTGCTGCCAGTGAATCCTCCTGGCATAGCCACAAGTAATCGGTATTTGGTACCACCGACGATATATTTTCGTCAAAAACTTTTATCATACCAATAGATTTAAACAATAATAAATTTATTGCGTCGTTTTTTATGGGGAAGCGGTTTTTTTATGTTTGATAGACATATACGAGGGTAGTCCCAGAAGCACCCGATCTAACAAAAAGGCACAACAAATTTGGGAAAAGATATCTTTATTTCTCAACATACCCTCCTTTTAGCTCCATGCACTTTTCCCAGCTCTATGCAATAGTTTCAGTACTCTGTAGTAAGAACCGCACAATAGCCATCAACCACAAACTCCACATCTTCATTGTTGGCAATTATTTTACCACCGAATCATTTTTTCAAGTTTGGAAATAGAAAATACTCCGAAGGGGCTAAATCTGGCGAATAGGATGCACAAGGAAACAATTTGAAAATTAATTCATTGATTTTGGCCATCGCGACAATACAACACTTTCTTTTTCACTAAATGCGGGCGTTTTTCATTAATTTCATCACTCAAACACTGCAATAAGTTCGTATAATACTAGCCATTGATTGTTTTCCTTTTTGAATTTCACGCGCATCTCAAAAAACCAGCCAATACCTTGCCAGCAGATGGAACTCTCTTCGCCTTCTTTGGAGCCGACTCTCCCCTTTCAGTTTTGACTGTTGTGTCTCAGGTGTGAAATGCTGGACCTATGATTCATTAATGGTTGTCAATCGACGCAAAAATGCGGCTTTATTGCTGTAGAGTTCCTATCTTGCTCAGAGCTTACTCATGTCCAAATTTTCAGTCAGTGTACAATGTTCAGCACTGTTTCAAATGTCTGTCATGTCTGTTAACTTGCGTACTTTTAGTCAACGGTCATCTAATATCATTTTGTGAAACCTACTCACAGCAGCTCAGGCGTCCTCTTTAAACTGTGTCACCCAATATTTTATTGGTGTAAAGAAGGAGCAAGTTCCCCCAGAGTAGAATTTAGCTCGGCTTAAATATTGGTTGAACTGCGAGCTTTCAAATAACTTTAGCTTTATAAGGTTGATACTTTCAACCATAGTAATTCTTTTCAAACAATAACCGCCAACTATATATCAGGCCGGATACTTTTATGACTATCCTCGTATATTTTTAAATAATTTTTATCTTAGTTTTTTAGCTTGTCATGAATTTTTTGAGTATTTTTAAGTATTAAAAATTACTATAAATGCGAAGTTTATAATTAATATCAACAAAAAATTGAGATATTATTCACGTTATACTCAATGCAATTGGAAAATGATACTGTAGAGTTGGTGTGGATACCAAGAAATAAAAGAACACTGACATTTTATCACTTTTCCAAATATAAATAAAAAATATTATCACGTTATTGACCAACCGCACAACGAGCCCTAGTTTCGACGATATGTTAATTCTACGGGGGAATTTGTTGATCAAGAAAGACTTAACATCGATTTTTTTTTCGGGTTTTATATCTTTTTTCATATAAATAAACCTTCTCAACAAATAAAAACTGACGTCTGGAGTAGTAGAATTGATTGCTGCTTATTTTGTGACCTTATTAAGCGGAATTAGAGTTTGTAGAGTTGCCCAAAAGCTCACCGTCATTCTAAGCTCGCTAGGTTTTGACATAGGGAAAGAATTTTAACGTAATAGTAGGAGAAACCATGATGATTACAATCTTAGAAGTATTTTTAGATAATGACGATGATGCGATCCTAAAGTTGAATCAATGAATTTAACGATCGTGTTTCCTACAGGTTACAAAGGAAATAGGAAATTTGAAAGGGGTTTTTATGGTGATTTAAGTATAGCAGTAGTTTTCGGACTTGAGTAGGCACTAGGAAATCCTTAAAATTTTGTCATGTCTGCCCGCCCGTCTGTATATAACATACTTATTTATATCTTAGAGATTACTAATTTGTTTGCTATGACATTTTATAAGTATATCCTTTTAATTAATCCAAAAAGAAGCCCTGTATGTGGAAAGTTTGGGTGAATTTTTTTCAGTATCGCGAATAGTTCAGGAAATTTCAAAAATGTAGTTAAATATATAACACTTTTTAGCAACGGCTGTATTTTATTTACATTTTCAAGCTAGTTATTTCTGCAACGCATGTCTATATAGCATAGAACTGCTGATATTTTACAGTCTGGCATCAAAAATATCTGCAAGTGTAACATCCTGCTGATATATCGCGAAATGGAGATTATAAATAAGCAGTTGTTTTCTATGAATTTTCCTATTTGTTCCATACAATTTCAGTGATAAAACGAAACGCGTATAGAGAGAGAACCACAGTGAAATTCACATGAAATAAACTGTTTTACCTTTTTCTAAAGGCCTGAAGGGGATAACAAATCTAGGTAAACGCACTCAACAACCATAAAAATGCTTTACTGGATAACTAACAGTTTAAAAAAATTTTACCCGTAAGAAGTCTAAGGGAGTTAAATCCAGTGATCTTGGAGGTTATTCAATTATTCTCCTTTTGCCAATCCATTTATCCGGGGATTTCTCGTTTAGTCACTATCGGATGGGAAGAAAATAATTGGGTGGAGCACTACCTGCTCGAAACGAAGATCTTTGTGTAAAACTAAATTACTCTCTGGCTCGATAGTCCATTCAAGCATATTAAGGTACAGATCGCCTGTCTGTGAACTTTTCTTCAATAAATAAAGAACTAATAATGACATTTCAAAAACTATGCAGATTTTCATCACCTCAATAGTGACAATTTTGTTTATTTACTTTGCTATTTACACAACATATAACAGATATTTGTCAGAAGACTGGGGATGGCAATGTCTAAATTGAACTTTGTTTTACAAAAATCTATTCTACCAAAATGGTTCTCATGGAGCTCTTGAAGTATCTGCAATGTTTAGGGAAGAAATTAATGTAATTTACTTTACTTATAGTTTCCTGTGAAATTCTGGTCTGTTCTGCTGCTGTTCATAAGCAGCTGGTGAGCTCTGGAACAAATGTTCTCAAAACCTCAATTTGAACTTCTTCATTTAATAGTCACTGGTTACTTACCTACCAAATCAAGAAAATAGCCATGACTTACAACGCGAGTTGGATTTCTTTCATTAAAAAAAAAAGCTTCCCTTCATACTCTTGAAAAGAGTAAACCATTTTACAGTTTATTCACTTATTAAAATTTGTACTAACAATATTACAGCAAATCCTTAAAATTTGTGTAAAATTATTTTTTTATTTTTTTAACTTTTTTGCAGGAGTAGCAAAAAAAAAGGTTGACTTTATCTATGGAACATTCCAAATATAATATACACTGAAAATCCACCACTTAATAAAAGCAAATTTACTACCATCGACATTGTACTCTTAGATTATTTTTTCAAGTAGATTTTGGGATTTTACTATACCCCTGATAAAATTCCTACTAAAAGGGTATTTTTGAAAAGCAAATTCAGCGAGCTTTAAAATTATGTGTCGAAGCCTGATAATATTCGTGAAAAGTGCCCCCCTTAAAAATAAAATTAACATCTCTTTTCGATTTTCAATATTATTTAATGGAATGACGATATTAAGGGTGAAAAGTTTGCAAATTGACATTAAGTCATTAAAATATAATGAATTTTTAGATTATGGAGTAACCTTATTTTTTCCCGTTACAGAGCCGCGCCAATAGGAGATGATAACTACCTGTTGGCATCCAGGATGAACCTGGACCCCAATGTGTTACTTCGTTGTATGACGACGGACTCGTCTGTGTCGTAAGTGAGTTAAACAAACCAGCTTTATATTAGGGCTATATATTTATTAATTATATAATTATACCATGAGTTTTTTTCAAAAGATACCACATAAGAAAGGTGCATTTTTAAAAACGAAAGTGATGGTCCTTGGGAGTAGTTGGTGTAATTTTTAACTTATTGTTGGATAAAAAATTGTGCCATCAGATTTTTTTTATACAATTTTAAATAAGCGACAACATCGTAACTATTTCACTCTATTTGGCAACATTGTTTCATATATTTAAAAAAAAATAACACTTAGCTATATGTGCAATACAACATTTTTGTGTGGTAGCTTGCGAAAATGTTAAAAATTATACAAAATAATATTTACTAGTATACATTTAGTAAATTTGACCCTAGAGATTCTCAAATTTAAGACTGCTATATATTATATATATATTTCGTAAGCGAGAACGCCAGTGTTATATTATTCTAAACATAGCGATACGAATTATTTGTTTTGAGATCACGTGAGAAGTTTTTCTTGTGAATTGAGAAGTTTTCATAAAGTTGGCAACATTGCATGTAGCGCCACAATGGTTGTATGGAGGGATGGCGCCATTGTTACGCGTTTTTGAAGATGCTAGCTTCTCTGATACCATAAACAAATTAAAATTTGTCCAAGGTATATAAGAAAAATTACCGCGTGATCTTAAAATCTGTTTTTTTTTTAAGTTTTGTACATATTATTTTGTCGAAAGGTACATAAATTTAATATATTTTAAAGATCTTGAAAATATTTTTTTATTTTATTATTTATAATGTTTCAATATGCAACGTCGCAGATTTTTCGGAAAGTCAAAACTGTCATTGCTTGTCAGCGTTATAAGTATTAGCCGTATGGACAATAAATAAATCCTAACGTTTCGTTTTTAATTTCGTGAACATCTTCAAAGATCTTTGCTCTTCAGAAAAGCGTCTATCTTTATTTATATTTCTAAGTTATAAGTGTAATAAAAACTTTGTCTTTATTTCATTATACCTGGGGAGAATTTTATTTCGCTCTGTTGAACCGTTATGTTTCATACGGAGAGTAGTTGTTTCAAAAGTTTTTAATGATTATTCTATCAGTTAAAATCAAAAGACAATTTTGATATATACGTTAAATTTGCGATGAAATATGTATATTGAGAATCAAAATTTTTGGTTAAGATATACATGATGTTCGTGCCAACTGGTTTCTTGTGAGGAGGGGATGTGATACTCTTGAAACGGATAAAAGTCAAAGCATTTGACAAAAAAAGATGTCATTAATCAAGAACCTTGTAAAATTACGTAAACGCGGCAACAAGGTAACATATTGGTGCACAATGACAAATCTGGTAATTTACGCAAATAAGTGTAATTCAGTCATACACAAAACAGCGTTAAAATTTGGTAAAACGAAGCTTTAAACATGCCGCAGCCTTTTACAAAAAGTGAGTAAGTACTCTGTATACATAAGAGTTTTTTTTATTTTAATTAATTAGAGGAATATGACCATGTAAGAAATTTTAGATTTAGATAAATCTCTTAATTACTCCATTGCACCAAGCCAATTAATTACTCCTTCAATTATATATTTTTGCTGCAACATTGATTGATTGATTGAATGACATTGCAGGCTAGGGTTTTCAGAAGCCCTTATACTGCAACTCAGTAACTTATTGTGTCACCTGTCATGTTTGTTCTATTTGAACAAGTTCGTTGCCTTAATCGGGTTTATCAACCTGTTCACTAATTTGTTGTCTGGATATAAACCTTCCGGGTTGATCGATCCTTGAAAGTATCTCGAGTGGATTAGAACTTTGCATTCAAAGATGATGTGTTAGACTGTTTCTTCCTCTTAGGCCTTGGTTCTTCGTTTGAGATACCCATTGTGTGTCAGTGTTTCCTTAGGCTGCAATGACGGGTTATTATTCCTGTAACTATCCTAATTTGTTGTCTGCTTAAACACAAGATGGGGTTCCTAGTGTGTAAGTCAATTCTTGATACCCAATTTCGCGTATTTATTCTGAGAAAACCAGTATAGAGACAATAAAGAGATTTTGGCGTATTTTTTTATTGAGGATTATAGGTACAGAAAAAACATTGTTACTTTCTAAACCCAAACATGAGGGCACTGGAGAACGCTGAATCTGCCCCCGCCAAAAAACTCGATTTTTCAGCGTGCAGTGTGTCATTCCTTCTTACAGTAGATGTTTGTAGTTACCATTCTGACTTCATTCAAGTCAAAACTCAAAAACTCTACCAGTGGCGCGACATTCAAGAAGTTTTTCCCATGTTTCTTTTGTCTTTTCAAGTTTGCACGCCGACTTAATAAATATGGTTTGGTGAAATACACGTTTAAAATTTGGAAAGTGGTTTACAAGAAAATAGTCACACCTACATTTAGTCTGCAATGCCTGGTCCGTACAGTATCCCCACCTGTTTCTTCCTAAAGACTTTACGAGTATCAAAAAATGCAACGCACTAAAAATTTGGCGAGTGATTTGCTCAGCAATTGTTTTTTGTGTGAATGTGACCCGCATTATGGTTTTAGTGAATCTAGTGTTGATGGATTATCCACCAAGACAACCACTTACGAATAGGAGCATTAGTAATACCAAATAGTGGTTCCGGTTAAATAAATGTAATAGCAGACCCTTATCTTGCAAGTTGGTCCGGTTTTCATTTACTAGGATGCACTTTTGTCGTTGTACCCTCTCAAGAGTAACTTTTTTATTAAGATTTTGCAGACAATCCCAGACCTATTTTGATCAAATACAATGTCATGCAAGCGGTCCTACCCTGAAACCCCTCGTCATATTCTCTCGAAGACAGGTATCAATAGCATGTATTTATGCCTGGAATTCCGTGGTGTACTGCGTCAGTGTCTCATTTAAGATGAGTCCTGGTGGGGCTTCGTGTATTATAGTTGTTGTACCGTAGTCAGTTTTGGATCCGTCTGTAAACCAAACGAGATTTCTTGGCTGACTCGGTGATCAGTCAAATCCTGTTTTCCAGTCAGTCTGAATAGTTAAGCTCTTGGCATGGCATCATTGCTCATCTCCAATGAGTTTATCGCCATGCCTTTGATGCTGGTATGTCCAAAGGCAGGTTCAGTCCATTAGATCTTGTTTTGCTCCAGTCTGTATGAGGGAAATTTACTAGGGTTTCCATGGCTGCTATCGTAGTACTTCTCTAGGCGCCCGTAATGCACAGGCATTCCAAACTTTGGAGTTTGGGAAGCTCCACAGTTGCCGCCCCTGAGTGGTTTCTGTCCACCATATAACCGAACCATAGGGATCTTACCTCGACAATGTACAACCACTGGACAACGTATGGTTTTAATCTCCAGGTTTTGCCCAGTCCCCTTTTTGCTGCTATGATAGCAATTTTACGTTCGGTAATAAATTCCTGGAAGTGCGAGTTCCAAGTAAGCTTTGCATCCAGAATTATACCTAAGCACTTAACCAGCAGGAACATCATGTATAAAACTTTTTTTTGGTTGATTACGGATATAAGTACAAACCCGTGTCTTAGATACTGTGCATCCTTATATTGAAAAACATAGTTTAAAACATGTATTTAAATTTTAAGCAATAACAAGATAGAGTGACTAAATTTAAGGTTAGAGGCATGTACATTTAAAACCGTAACCATTTTAGGTCATTTACTATAGTTTTCGTCTTCCCTTGTATACTGTAGAGGGTTCTTAGAGCGGAAAAAGATCGGATTGTTTTATTTTTTAAAAGATTTAATAATTTTTGATAGTTTAGCCACGGTCTACTGTTAGAAAATATGTACGTGCTAGAAATTCATGCACAACAAGCAAGAATATTGACAATTGTGTTATAAATCCTGAACAAAATAAGTCCTGGAAACCTGCAAGATCAGTACAGACGTTTCTCAAATTAAAATACAAAAATATGAAGAAAAATTTGATGTTTTTTTCGGTTTTGTTGTAATAATCTGGATATTGCGAAAATAAAAAAGTCTCGAAGAGTATATCACATTTTTACTTTCTTAAAAAGCAAAGTTGCCTTTATTCGCGTTGTTTACGAGCGGCATTGTTGTTGGAAATTTTTAACGATGTGGCAACGCTGGCCACCCTTATTTATATAGTAGCAAAACGACGGTGTCAGTTTAGTATAATTTAGTATGGTAAAATTTATTTCTGAAGGGCTTTGAATTTTGCTCAATGACTCATTGATTGGTAATTGTTTAGATTAAGTGAAAATAGGAAAATGACTTTTTTTATTCATTCATTTACTTGTGCCCTATTTCAAAGTCGTATAATACGATTCTGGCATTGGTTTTTCACATTTTTTTCCGTTTTCCTAGAAAATGCAGAAAAAACCGTTCATGACTTGTAGGACATTTGTATTTTTTTTAAATTTTCATTTTAATTATTAATAGTTCTAGTTAAAATACATGGTATATACAAATTTTATCAACCAAGTGAAAAAAAATTGTGTTTTTAACGACAAAGCAAAAATAAGTTTCTTAAGCTTCGACACTTCCGCTACTTAAAAAACTGAATATTTGTTGCTACTTTGCCACATATCAGAGTTTCATATAACATGCTTTTATTTTAAAACTCCGTTTTTTTTCATGTTATAGAAGTGTAAAATTAACCTTAACCAGTTCAGGTTTAACTTGGTTTTAATTACTTTAGAACACTGAGCTAATTAACACTGAAAGTAACCTGAATTAACCAAGAACACATGAACGCCAAAATCAGGTCTAATGTAAAATTAAAATGGGGAAAAACAAGAGGAAATATTATCCTTAAAACCAATAATATTTAGAGGGAAACAAGTTGCCTATATTCTCCTTCAGGGAGTTAAAAGGAAAATATACAAACATTTAAAATACAACCAGGGTCTCTCTCCATACACGTTTCGACCACCTAATAGCCTCATCATTGAAGCTGTAACGAGTCAAGAGTAACATTCATAAGCGACAGCTATCTACATAAAATATAAGATATCCCGACAGGATATTAAATCTGCGGAATTTTATATAGAGGGTTTTATATTGCGTTGTTCTATCCAGCTCCACTGATAAGACCACTAGGTGGTCGAAACGCGTATGGAGAGAGGACTAGAATTGCATTTGCAGGAAATAAATTGTTTGTATAGTTTTCCTTTAACTACCTAAAGGAAAAAAAAGGTTACCTTGTTAAACTAATTATACGGCAGATAAAAATTTCCTTATCTCTTACTGAAATTTTAATTTTAATTTAGGGAGAAAGTCATGCGTAATCTAAAAATTAAAAAAGGGCAGAGTAAAATGTTTTTCTGGTTTCTTTCTTTAAAGCTTAAGATGACGCGTCAAAACATTTCGGACAAAATAGCTTGAACACATTATAACCCCCTTTCAAAATAGCCCGAATACATTATATATATTGTGCGACAAAACATATGCGCGACCTTGTGGATATTAAAATATGCCTTAATAACAAAACAAAAACACATTGCTTTTCAAATTGTTTTATTTATTTACAAAATTAACAAACTAAATTTACTAAAACAAAACAAAAATTTCCAACATTTGTTATGAAAACCAACAAAAACCATGTTTCATAATTAACAATACTTTCTTTATGCGACAAAACAATAGCACATTTTTAGGTTATCCCATTTAAATAAAAATTTAACTAATATTTAGTTGCGTAGCCCTTATTTTTTAAAACCTCCTCGCATCTGCGTGGCATGGACTCTATAAGGTTAGATAAAATTTCATCGGAAATTCCATTCCATGCAATTTCCGCTTGTCGGAAAAGGTCATCCGCAGTTTTGCAATTATCGCGATTTATTTTGCGATCTACAATATCCCATAGATTTTCTATGGGATTGAGATCAGGCGATTGCGCTGGCCATTGCAAAACGTCAATCTTGTTTACGAACCACTCTTTCACACATTTAGCAGTGTGTTTTGGGTCGTTATCATGTTGATACCTCCACTTAAGTGGCATTTCTTCCTCTGCGTGTGGCAACATTACATTATTTAGGATATCATTATACACAAAACGATCCATTATACCATTAATTTTGTGAATTGGTCCGATTCCATGTCCGGAAAAGCATCCCCAGACCAAAACATTTCCTCCTCCGTGCTTAACTGTGCCTTGCGTATAGCGATGGTTAAGACGTTACCCTTTAGGTCTGCGTACTAGCAGAAATCCATCCGAATTTTTCAGGTTGAACTTCGATTCGTCAGAAAAGAGTACGGTCTTTCATTGGGTTGTAACTCCAATTTAAGTGTTCCTTTACAAATTCAATTCTAGCTAGTCTATTTTGGCGGAAATAAATGGTTTTTTGGCACTTCGGTATGATTTCAATCCACCTTCAACAGCTCGTCTTTGGATGGATCTTTCAAAAATATATAGTGGTAATCGATTTGCAATTGACCTTGCTGATATGAACGGATCTTTTTTTATTAATCTAATTATTGTCTGGTCGTCCCGTTTACTGGTTTTTCGTGGACGACCTCCTTTGTGGATAGTGATCAACGAGCCTATATATATATATATATATATATATATATATATATATATATATATATATATATATATATATATATATATATATATATATATATATATGTATGTATGTATGTATATATTTCGCAGAAATATTATGTATTCTACGGCAACAGCGCAATTTAAAACAAGTGACATATATAACAGATGTTACCCGTGGTTGCGTTTTTAAACCATTTTAATTGTTTTCCTTGATTTTTTCTATTAAAAAAGGGCAAACTTACGAAATTTAATATATTATAGAAGTTTCTATAAACGTGAAACTTGTGGATGTACCAAAATTTTAACGATTTGGTAGAAAAAAAATAAACCCTAAGTGGAAAATGTTTTTTAAGGAAAAACCAAAGAAAAATGTGGAAAACCAAGATCAGACTTTTATTCTACGACCTCAAAATAGTGGGTATATAAACGAATTTTCCAAACAATAAAAACATCAATTTCCTAGGTTTCATTTAATCCAAACAATTGGCCCTTAATATTGCGAAATAGGTTACCACAGATAGTTAAAAACGAAACACAAGATATTTTCCTAACAGTAGTCCGTAAAGTGTATATTAATATACAGAAGATATACAGGGTCTAGAATAGCATGGAAAAGAGAGAAATATTTTTAGGATCAAAACTGTCGATCTTTTTCTAATATTAAGAACCGCCCTAGATGTAGTTAAAATTTTGGCTTACATGTATCATGTTTATGACGTTTTATTTTTAATTATTTTAAGTTGTTCATTTTTGTATATAGATTGTTTGTTTTGTTTTTTTTTTTCGTTAAAAATGGCCATTAGGCAGGGCATTTACCTTTAAACCAATCATTATTACTCTTTAAAAAATTAGGTTATGTTTATATTCACGTTAATCTTACAAAGTTTGCCAGCTCAAGCTGCACAATGTGACAGACATTGTGTGGTAAGATATAAAACCGCAAAAACCTGGGACGTTTTATTCATGTATGTATAAATATTTTGTTCTGGTTTTATAATTTTTTAAAGTGTAATATGGATTGTTTTTTTTTTAAGTTTTTTTTTATCTTATGTAGGTATGTGTATATCTTTAGTTTCGTAAATGTGTTTTGTTCAAGAAAATAATAATGTTTTCGCTTTTTGTATTCAGCTTTAAATACTTTAATGTATACTGTAAAAAAAAGAATCTTAACCTTACTTTTATTGGTAAAATTTACCAGTTTTGTTGTATATTTTTTAAAGGAACTGATTTTTGTAGTTTTTCGCATTTAATGCATTTTTAATCATTGTTCTATTAACTTATTAACGATTTAAATTATTTCATGTTAATGTTGTTTTTAAAGATAGTTTTTCATGTGAATATTTTTATTGTACAAAATTTTAATAAACCCTTAAAGAATTTACGTTTACGTTTTATTTCAAAATCTGAGAATCACAATTATGTTTATTTCTCATGAGAAATAGAGGCCTATGCGATGAGGATGCAGCAAAAGAGAATTTCACAAAAATCGGTAAATATTACCATTTTGGTTCAATGGCAGAATGTTTGCTTCTTTCGTTAACCTTTCGTAATGTTTTTGCAGCGTTGTCGAATTGAAGATGTTTCGAAAACTACCCAGTAAACACACACACGTATAAAAACGTAACCAAACGTTATCTTTGGGTTAGAAAACCACGTTGAATTGTGAGAAAAATGTCATGCTAACGACGTTGAATAATGGTTAAAATCAATTAAATAAAATAAGCATAAAATCAACGTTGATTCAACTCTACAAACAACGAAAAGTGACAATAAAAAACAACATTGTTCTAATAAAGAACGAAATCTTTCAAAGTTAAAAATCATGGTTCTTGGGGTTAGACTGTGTCAAATTGGTATTATTATCCGACGTTTCGCCTACGATTGCACGAGACACCTTCAGGGACCTTTACTCCACGAGATTAGAACACCGAATAACTTTGCGAGAAGCAACAGCCCGGTATTTATACTGGTGCTCAGGGAACCGTGACCTACCGTTACAATCGATTTCCACGTGTGACGTAGACTGTCACCCGCATATTTACAAATTTCGATAGATTCTCTAATTTTACGTTTAAAGAAACGTGCACCTTGGTTTCTTTTACATTAATAGTATGACCTGAGCAATGCTGGTGTTCAGCAACTTCACATTGTACAATTTGTTTCTTTTTTATACATCTTTCATGTTCCTAGTGGATATAGACCGTCCTGTTTCACTTACATACACTTTACAACAAGAGCAAGGTATCTTGCAAACGCCTTCTGTTTGAAATGGAATTGCGTCCTTTGGAGACTTCAAACATTGTCCAACTTTCTTACATGTGTTGAAAATTGTCCGAATGTGTGATTTTCGGAGCAATCTGACAATCTTGTCGGTGGTTCCGTGTATGTAAGGTAAGACAACACTGTCCATAGGAGGTTCATTTATGGCATTTTGTTGAGGAGTTGGGCTTTTATATTTATTAATAGAACGTCTTATATCTTAAGCGCAATATCCGTTGCATCTCGGAGCATTAGTCAGTTTTTCTATTTCTAATTCCAGTGATTGTTCGTCACATATTGAAAGTGTTCGATCTACCAAAGAGTTTATGACGCACTGTTTTTGAGAAGGATGATATTATGAAACAACAACATAGACTCCACCCTACTAGAATTAATTAAACCATGTCTGATTTCCACTTATTCTACTTATCAAGGAACTTTCTACGAGCAGACTTCGGGAACGGCCATGGGATCTCCACTATCATCTGTGGTAGCTAACATCTTCATGGAAGCTTTCGAAGGAAACGCTTTGTCTTCTGCTCCTCTAAAACCTAAATTTTGGCGCAGATGTGTGATGATACATTCGTAATTTGGTCGCATAGCGTAGATAACCTCCATAATTTCCTGTATCATCTAAATCAACAACACCCTAGCATAAAATTCACTATGGAAACTGAATCAAATGATGCCCTTCCTTTTCTTGATGTACTAGTACAAAGGAAAGGGAATGGCAAATTAGGACATTCTGTGTACAGAAAACCAACACATACAAATCGATATCTCAGTGCGGATATTGCTCTCAAGATATAAGACATTGCTCCTCGATAGTCATTCAGTGTTCTATTCTCGTGGAGTTCCCTGCAGATGTCTCATGCAATCATAGGCAAAACGTCGGATAATAATTCGAATTTGACACGGTTTAAGCCCAAAAACCATGATTTTCAACATTGTTTTAACTTATACGTCAGACTAAAATAAATTCTAGAACAATTTTAAAGGTGATTTATTATGCTTTTACAGACGTATGAATTTATTGAAATTCCTTTTATGTTAGGATTTAATTACTACAAAAAAAAAGATACCTTGACAATCAACTAAGTTGGTAACAATGTCAATATTAAATCATTAATAATGGGTATAACCTTCTCCTGCTCTAATTACAGCTCGCATACGATTAGGCATAGATCTGGTTTCTTGTGGAATATAAAACCACTCTTCTTCTACTCAAAAAAATAAGCTCTGGGATTTAGGTTGAGACACGAATCTCGGCTTGGATTTTTGAAGTCAAAAGTGTGCAGTGGGCCAATTTCTCACGTAAGTATATATATATATATATATATATATATATATATATATATATATATATATATATATAAAGAGGGAAATAGTCGCTACTGACTAGTCAAGAAACAATATTCCAAACTAGGGTTATTGGGGATGCGCTATGTTTAAATTTGTAGACCTTGGTAAGGAGAAAAACCCTTTTTGATTCTGTCAAGCTTTATTTATCTCTTCCTCAGGACACCTCTACAATTATTATAAACAGTTACAGTATTAACCTAACTTATAATTATTAAGTAACTCACCAACGGGGTTTAAATATTAAACAAGTACACGTTTGAAAAACAGGGGAAAACCCAACATTAGCACTTTTTAACTGTATTTAGATGCATATTTTGATGGAATTGTAAAAAATCATTGAAATTCTAGAATGTTCGAAAACAGCTAAACATCCTACTTGACTATTTTACCATTTTATAGTGACACCTGTCATGTGTCAACTGGGAAGTGTAGTGAGCGGTGTAAGTAGTGGGGGAAAATACAGATCCGTAAACAGCTTAGTCAAGCAAGAGATTTAGCAAAAATAGAAAAATAGTGCAGAAATTCGCTAATATTTCTACACAGACATAACGGCGCTAATTGTTGGAAGACCTCTATGAAGTTGGATTGTTTGGAAGAGTTGCTGTCAAACAACCTTTACTCTCCAAAAAAATCTAAAAGCCAGACTTTAGTTTGCTCAGAGGCATTTAAATTGGACACCTCAAACTGGGGTGGCAGTTTTATGGTTTGTGTCAGGTAAGTAAAAATTGTTTTTTAGCGAAAAGCGTTGATTTACTAGAGTGGCCTTCTCAATTTGTTTAGTACCATTTCATTTGGAGAATTCTCAGTGCGCTACCACGCAATATTAAGTCGTTACTGTGTTCCTTTTGTCCCTCGTAACATTACAGTTGATAAACCGTCACAATTTGTCTTCGATAGGCATTCCTATACTTTATTCAAAATTTTTAAACATTTATGGCTTTTTGAAAAATGACAGTTTAAGAAATAAAAACACAAGATTAAGTAAAACGTTTATTTAGAAAATCATCAAGTGAAAAAATCTTTAAAAAAATTAAATATAACCATAATGACAATAATATTGTCCATCACTAACATCGGTCTATTTCAGAGCCAGTTTTACAATTTAAAAAAAAAAAAAACAGTAAGACTTCTTATTTTTACCACAAAATAAAATTTCGCCTTTCCTATTTAATTTAAGTAGTATTTTAAGTATACCGATGATGTAAAACTAGCCCGGAAGGTATTTTCTAACATGCATTTATTTCAAGCAGTACTAAAACATTTAAAACTATTTTTATTTTAACAAAATCTTCTAAAAACATTCAACGTACAGTATAGTGTTGATTGACTAGTTGTCTATAGCTATTTTATATTACGTTTCAATATATATGAAGATGTTTTGTTTCTACCGAGTGGTCTAATAAATGGATCATACATAAACTAAAATTAAATATCATACAATAAGTCGCAATTCTATTTATTCAAAAAATATCACAAAAATGGCAATCGAAAAAATAATTTAAAATCAACAATTCATATTGAGAGAAGTCCTTTAATTTAATTATATTTCAATACAAAGTTTGTTGTAAAAATGCAACAACTATATTTTTCAATAAATTATTTTAAATTAGTTGTAAATTCCAAACAAATTTTTTATTAAACTATGTTAATAAAACCACTCGAAAATTAACAGAATAATCAAAAATGCCCGTCTCCCAGAGGTTTAAGCTGCCTTACTTTTTTAAAAGTAACTTATCTATAAAAGATTCGATGGTACAAAGACAGAAGGTACAGTTTCAGGTTTGGATTAAGGTTATGTTGAAGTTCCATCAGAAAAGATATTTTTAACATTGTAAATATCTTTCCAGAAAAACAGGAAGAAGAAAATCATGGTTTTCTTGAGTTACTGTATATCAGTAAAACACCATTATAAATTATACAACTATATCGATCTGCCTATTGTAAGTATTCATGACAAACAAAACGAATCATCACCTTTTTTCAATACTATAGTAATGCCACCTCTCGAACTTTGCTATGTACAAACGTCTCTACAATTCCTCCAATTCAAGGTATATTTCAGAGTTGGAAAAGAAAGCAGTAATCCACTCTTTTGGAATAAAAGTTCCTCCTGCTACAGTTCTTAACATTAAAATAAAGGTCAGGGAAAAATGGTGTGTTGGTTTAGGCTACTCTAAAATTTTATGCTCCATGCCAGAAAAGATGTCAAAAAGAATACTTTTTACAAACAACAAGAAAACAAGACGAAAGTTTGGGTTATCACGCTGTCAGTATCAACTGGCTTCGCTAGGGTTTGTGAAGAGAATGCTTATGGATTTTGATAGTGTGGACTCCTTCAAAGTGATATAGGTATTGCTCTGTAGTCCAATCAGTCTTAGAATATTCGTCACCTCATTATTTCACATATAAAGAAAAAGTAGAAAGGGAACAAAGAAAGTTTTTAAGTTTCATAGCCTTTAAAACGGGAACGCTGTGAAAGTGGCCTATATGTAACGATACTACCGATGATTTGAGGTTGCTACCATTGTGTGTGAGACTCACATGTCTTAACCTCGTTCTACTTTAGAAGATTGTTAACTCTTGTATTGATATTCCTGAACTACTCAATAATATTGGATTATTGGTTCCTAAAAGAGTTTTTAGAGCTCATGGTTTGTTTGAGGTAATGTATCACCGAATGAATTATGGCATTAACGGTCCTATTTCTCGATTGTGTAGGAAAATGAATTCAGTTCCTCCGAGATTAATAATTTCCATTTGCCAGTTAATGTCTTTAAATTAAAAATACTGCAATTTTTGAGAAATTGTCAACTGTCAATATTTGCTTTTTGAAACACTTTTATGCATTCTATAATTTGTAAGTTCCTTAATTTTGATTCTGTTTTTAATATGTTTGTTTTTTGAAATGGTTTGTATTTATTAATTTTAGTCCGTTAATATACTATTATTACGAACTTGAAAACTTTTTTTTTAGAAAAATAGAGTTGGACACATTGTATTTTCATAATAACCAAAATTTTTGATTCAACAACACCTTATTCGGACATCGCAACTTCCTACTCCTATATGATCCATTTATTCAGATCCACTTTATTACGAATTAAGACATTATATTATTTTACAGCACCTATACATCAAAATCTTTGGAATGATGGGGTTTTAACATTTAATATTGTTAGTTCGTTATATTTAATGAACACCTAAGCAACGAAATCAAACTACCATCAACGCTAAAAATCGCCAACTTATCTTTTATAAAAATCAAGTAGAACACTTTAACCTTTTTTACCTAAAAAACCATTAATTTTTAGAACACATTAAATAGGTAAAAAAACATATTTTAAAGTAAAAAAACCCAAATATATTTTTAGTAATTAACATCATTTAAAAACAGCCTAAAATTTATTTTTCTAACTTAATATCTAGAGTAGCAGTACATTTAAGCCGATATTTTTGGATCGTAGAAGTAAAGATTTGAAATTTTTACAACAATAAGGTTTATTGCAATAAAATCTGGACTACACTCAGTCAATAATTAATTTGACATGACGTCTTAATAACCATTTTGATATGTGTTTGAGTTGGACGTCACTCGCATGAAAACGACGGTGTACAGACGTTATATTAATATCAAAAGGTACAAAATTACGGTATTTAAAGCGTTTCTATCTATTACATAAAAATGCCTCATAATACATCGATTCAGATGACGTCAAAATTCCATATTAACCTCTCACACACGTTGTGTAAATTAATAAATAAATGACACTTCATAAAGTCAATTAAAATAATTGACCAAAAAAAATGTCTTTTATGTATAATTGACTGAAAAAATTGTCAAGTATATATAATTGACAGATTGTTCTGTCAATTAGTATAATTGACAAAAACAAGTGAGAAATTAAAATGTTAATTATACAATTTTGAATTAAATTGTCTTTCAATGCTTTCGTAAAGTTACCAAAGTAAAGTTGCCATTTGAATCAATACCAGAATTCTGTTTATTCCAAGCGGTTACTACGAACGATTTTTTTAGTATACGCGTTTCATCATACGTGAATGGCCTAAAATATAATGTATATTATAAAAGACTAGTTTTGCCACATTTATTTACTATTCATTAACCTAAAGGATAATAAAAAGTTTGAATAATTGTTGAGAAACCTACTGAACGTTTAGTGATTGTTAGCTAATGCCATGGCCCTCCAAGGTTTCCTTTCTATACGTTGGATATCACTGTACGAACGTTCTGAAACAAAAATATTAAAATTTCATTAAGGTTTCGTTAAAGAAAGGGTAAAAATGATTTTTTTGTCTATTCCCTGAAAAATGAGTAATTGTGATGTCAGCGACTAAGTTCATGATGGTGGAGAATTCACACGTTACAGTTAAAGTTGCATGAAAAACTTTCCAAAGTTTTCCAGTAAAATCATGAAAAACTATAGAAACAGAATAATATTTGGAAAAAAGGGAACTTAATTAAATATTGCTTTACTTAAAGTATATTTCACTAAATAGAGGAATTAAATAATCACTCTGAGTTCAACCATGGAAACATAAAAAGAATCGTATATTACCACCCAAAATTCGTTATCCACACAGGAAAATATAAATGACTTATCAAACTTAACCAGTTTTATTACTTTTGGGTCATCTAACTTTTTTTTGTAATTATACCCTTGTCAAACATGTAAACCGTTAAAGATAAAGTCAATGATGAATTTAACACCATTAGCCTAAACCACCTAGAATGTTATTAAATTGAACAATTTCCTCTTTATAAGAAAATAAAAGAATAATCAAATAAAATCGCTATAATGCAATATATCCATTTAATTACATGTACGAACAATCCGTATAATGATTGTTTTTCCTATTCAAAGAAAAAGAAAGATTTAAATACCTCTAAAATGGTTAAAAGAGTGAAAAGGTTTTTTTACATGTTTTCACAGGATTCCAGGCTGAAATTACAACTATCCAGAATAATGCAGAGCAAACAAAAAACAAGAGAGTTCGTGACAAAAAATCACAATCTAATTTGACAGGTAAAGGGCTGAAGACCTGGCGATTCACGGTCCCTTGTACAAACAGAACTATTTTGTGAGGTTACGATGCTGATGGTCTGGATGGATAAATTTACGTGCTGGAACTTTCATAGATTTTTTAGGTAGTATCAATAACTTTAAATGATTTAACTTTGGGAATGTTATAAAAGTGCGGTTGGTATTTCATTTATTTTTATACTTATTTTTTAAGGTGAATATCATTACACTTGGATGTCTTCAGGAATAAAATTAACTTCCTAAATTTAATTAATCATAGCAAAATTAAATAAATTATAATATTATGAATAATTTTATACAAATTTAATTTCTAAGAGCATTCAGCGAAGATCAACGAAAAAGAAAAATCTTATTTTATAAACAAGTTTCTGTTAAAATAGTAAGCAAAAATGGGGTAAGTCTAAAAAGCAATTCCTTCCATGAAAAGAGCAAAATTTTAATTAAGTTCTTGTATTTTTCTTTCTAAGTTTCCTCTACTGCATTTTAAAATTTTATAATTAAGATACAATAAGAAAATGAAATAATAATAGAGCTCTAGGAGACAGTTTCAGCCAAAGTTAAGAAAGATAAAGAAAACTAGTAATAGACTCATAAAATTTTGCTTGAAAGCAGTATCAGTATTAGACGAGTAATATCCGTTAAGAGATAGTATATATATGAGAGAGGTGAGAAGAGGAAAATAAAAAAAAGTAATATTTGTTGTCAGATGCCTTCATTTTTATCCACACGGTACACTATAAACTTACCTCTAAATTTAATATATTGACACTGGTTATCCGCTACGTTAGTAACTCGTTTAGGAGGCTGGCTACTGTCTCTTGTAGACCTGAACGACCCTGCTGCCCTGAGAGAGGGCGGTTGGACACACAAGATGTCACGACTTAGTCGGTATGATGTTACTGAGGGAGCTCCTAAGGTACTGTCATCGTAGGAGTTGATGTCAATATCGGTAAGCACTGAAAGAGATAAAAAAGATAAAATATCAAAAAAAAAATGTGTGGATATGGTATGAGTTATTCGCGACCACATGAGTCAACTGAAATGTAGTATCCAATATTTGACAAATTAAATTAAAATGCTAATAAAGAATAATATACCTTAAAAATAGTTTGCAAGGAATTTATCACTGAAATAGAAAATTTTATTAAAATAAAAATAATTAAATAGCGAATTTTATTTCACTCATTTAAAACAGGTGGTCCTAACTAGTCAGTGATTTGGGAACGTTGTGTTTTTACTGTTTATGTTTACCTTAGAGACAGTCTAACGTTACTCTTTCATAATAAATAACTTTACAAAATAATAAAATGTTTACTCATAATATTCCAATATCTCATGGCAAAGACTTTGGTAAGTTTGTAAGTCTCAAACGTAAACAATGGCGTCAGAACAAAGTAAATGCATAAAAAACGTAAATTAAAAGGAAAGTTCATTCTATAAGATTCTGTTCGTATCAATAACTGAGTGATGGAAATGAAATGAATTGCTGATGATTTGTGGTGTAAAAATTGTAATTTATGAATATCTTTAAGACGTGTCATTAAGGAGGAAATTTTGGGGTTAGTATTTTTCATGTAAAATTCATAAAATGTAATAGTATCAGTTTATTTTATACAAGTAATTATAAAGAAGATAATACACATCATAAACATTAGGACATTTACTTCTATTAGCTTTTGATAAATATTAATTATATATATATATATATATATATATATATATATATATATATATATATATATATATATATATATATATATATATATATATATGGGCCAACCGGATCAGAGCTACGATCAAAAATAGAAGCTATCAAACAAAAAAATCGACCAAGGACTCATTTTCAAGCTTAGAGCATCTACTTGCAAAAGCGCCTTTGAGAAATTCAGTATGGCACTTCCAATATGGCGGTCGAAAGCCCGAGAAAATCGAGCGTCCCGCAAAAAAGCTTGTAGAAATAAAAATTCGCAACCAATCGTGTCCTTTTTGGGTCAAATTGTAGCTTATGGACGCCCCTAAAAAACTGGTGTGGTAGGTTGACAAAATCCACCAATTTGATCCAAATTTGGTATACGGGGGGTTTTTGAGATCGTTGATCACGAATTCGAAGTCTGATTTGCAAAATTCAAGATGGCGGATCCAATATGGAGGACGTATTTTTTTGAAAATCATCCGATTTGCACTAAATTTGGTATTTGAAGGATTCGATTATAGAGTTTCTGCCATATTGGGCCCACCATCTTGAATTTTGAAAACCCCAAATCATTCAAAAATGTCGTCCGCCATCTTGGATCCGTCTTCTTGAATTTGGCAAACCTGATCTGGGATTCGTGAGAAGCAATTGCTGAAATCCACGTATACCAAATTTTGTATAAATCGGTTGATTTTCAAAAAATACGTCAACCAAATTGTATCTGCCATCTTGCATTTTGCAAATCCGACCTCGGATTCGTGATTTCACTAAGGAGAGTCTTCATCCAAACCCGAGGGATAAATCCACGCCCTTCGGTATTCTATTTTCACGTAAGTATCATCAAAGATTATTATAGCTATAGCGTTAGCTATAATGATCTTTGGTATCATTTAACTTTCTAATTTATGATTGACATAAATATTAAACCATTTATTTAACTCTTTCACGTTTTAAGGGATATTATAATAAGTGTAACAATGAAAAATTATACAAATAATTTAATTATGGAATTGATTTTATATATATATATATATATATATATATATATATATATATATATATATATATGTATATATATATATATATATATATATATATATCAATAAGATTGTATTATTTCTTCCAAGATTTGAAGTGCGCGCTCATACCATGTTGTCAAACGTTTCGACTCCATTTTAATGTACATTAATCTTAAATTCTATGTCATTTCTTGTCATTGATATATCCGTAAACCCCACGGAAAGCTGGATATTTATTGCAAAAAGTATTTTTTTTTCAACCTCAACTAATCAACAATGGTAATATAATTTAAAGAAAAGTGCCAAGATACTGATTTCGCATAAGACTCTATACAAACTTTGACATTTTTGGAAATTAAATTCTCAAATATTTATATGATAAAGTTAATCAAAATTATAAAAAAAAAACTGATATAGTAGAAAAAAATACACAACAATATATCCATGAGTTGCAATGCATAGCCACGGGGCTCACTCACCATTGACCTAACCTAACCCTGCGTTATAAGGCCACTCATTACATTTGTGTAAAATCATAATTATACATAGAATTTTTTTCGATGATTCATTGCACCTATCGATTAATTTTGATTAGTTAATTTTATTCTTCATATTAGATTGTTATAATGTAATTTTTCATCAAGCCCAAAATTTTAAAAATTCGTGTTTTCAATCCGGTCTCATACAAATGGAGCATCATTTTTTTATGGGGTGAATGGAGTCACAGGATTTTGGGTGTCAAAATCATACCAAGCGGGTTCATAACAGAATTTGATTGTATTTAAACGATTCTTATGTTTACGAGAAAACACTGGGCCATAAATTTTAATTATTTTAATTTACTTTAATATTACAAACTGAAAACTAACTAATGGCGATGAAATAACGCAATTGCGGCTAGTTAATATCCTCAAAGCACGAAATGTATCTCAGTTATTCCGCAGATTATGCAGTCTAAACTACAGGATACTTACTCATCCTACCTTGAAAATTAATTTATGTAATGGTCGCCGTCGCCGAAGAAGAATTTTAGAACTCGATTATTTATAGCGAACATATAAATTTATTTAGAGTCCGATGAATGCAAATCTACATTCCAAATTGATCCTTTTATTAATTAAAATTATTGGAAGAATTTTAGATTTTACTCTTGTTCATCATCATTTAAATCGGTGAACCCGGTAATTAATGTATGTATATATATATATATATATATATATATATATATATATATATATATATATATATATATATATATATATATATATGTATATATATAGATATGTTTATGCAGCTTTCACGGATTCCTTCATGTGAGATGCAATAGCAGTGGATATATCCACGTTATGCCGTTATATGAATGAAGTAAAATGTGAACAGTAATTGCAAACTTCTCTCCATCATATCCTTTCTGTGTTAGAGGTTGCACAGTTAGAATAGATTGTTATAGAACACGTGAGGTCGGCGAAGCCGCGTTCAGTGGTTGCATGCTTCTTTCCGATCTGTCCTTTGCACAGTCAGGTGCATGTCGGTACCCTGATGAGTCTAGTAGAGACGAAACATGTACCTCTGCCGTATTACTGTGGCGGGGAGGGTAAGTTTCGACTTTCTTCTCGGTATGGTGGTACAGGCAGGCCATCATCTCGATGGTGGTGGAATAGGATAAATTGCGTTCTATAACAATTTATTCTAACTGTGCAACCTCTAACACAGAAAGGATATGATGGAGCGAAGTTTGCTTTTACTGTTCGCATTTTACTTCATATATATATATATATATATATATATATATATATATATATATATATATATATATATATAATGAAGGCTCTCCGAATCGCGAACCGATGATGACGGATGGAAAGGACCCTTCACTATAAGAGAACTGTTACGTATCTGGGATGATCATATTGAGGCTCAAGCATGGAAGGCTATATGTGCTTTCAGGGCTTGTAAGGGAACCTTTCAGTGCACTGATACCAAAAGTTATATACTAGATATACACCATGGTGATCCATCCTATGATTACGTACGATGCTCTTGTATGGTGGTCTAGCATAACCAAGTGCACCATCTTCAACTTGACAAGGTTCAAAGAATAGTTCATATAGGAATGATAAGTACTATGAGAATTGCTCCTACTCAGCCGCTGGAGGTCCTAATAAATCTCTGCCTTGAGGGAAGTTTATCGCCTCAGTTGGCGACTAAGAGTAGGAACTTGTGGCAAGCTGTGTAGCTGAGGAAGAGCTATGGAAAGATGTCCATTGCCCCTATGTAAACATACTACATGGCGTCGGTTTTGAAACCAAACCAATCTTTAAGATACTTTTACTAAGCAGAGATGAGTAAACTCTTCCCAGAAATGGATCCTGGTGGTTTATAGATGGACCTCGATAGGATGAAATATCCGGAGCTGAAGTATCCGGTTACTCTCTGGAATAGCATGAAACAATCTTCCAAGTTAAATTTATGCTATTCTGTAAAGCTATCTATTCTTTTACATATTAAACTAATTTTTTTTTTTTTTGAAAGAGTAGATTATAACAAACAGCTTCGTTTTGTCAGTATAATCATTTTTAATATATTCGCCTATTTGGCAAGAAAATTAAGAAGAAATTTTTCGGATTTTGATTTTTATTTATTAAGTTCAAGTGCCCAGGAATGCCAGAAAATTACACATTTGTAACCCACCGCAAATTATATTAAAAAGTCTCTATAATTTTTCACTAATAGACAGAGATAAAAAAAAATGTATACCTAAAAATTATTTAAAAAAGGATGTGCGAAAACACTACAATTAAAAGATATGGGATAATAAGGGAAAAAGGGATTTAAAATGCATTGGTAGTCAAGATACTGCGGAAAAATGTATTCATTACTCTCGTTAATGCAGACGATAACTGAGAATAGTAATTTATGTGTTTAGAATCGAGATATTCATTTAAAATGTTTTTTTCCCGAGACGTTAAAGCAAAACGTAAAATACACTAATGGACAAAATTTGCGAATTTTTATTTCATTTTGAAAAAATAATATCTGATGTATTTGGTCTTAGTACCAAGAAGACAGATTTCACAAATTTTAAGTGATCAATATAAAGTATTTGTGAGGAGAAATGCGTGTAGAATTTTTTTCTTTAAATGGCAATATTGCTGGAATGCAGTTATTAGCCTTTGATAAAAATAGAAGCAGATGTAATAAGAATTGTTCTCTACTCTCTAGTAACTGCTTGCTTCCAATAGAGTTTGGATTTATTATTAAGGAATTATATTTCATTCATCTTGTGTGATGCTGTTTTATTATACTTGTACGTTTCAGCTGATTCCACAGGCACCCTATCGGATTTAAGTTTGGGCTGTATGGTGGCTAATCTACTTTTAGACCGGATGGAGGAATTTGTCACTATGCCAGTTACATATAGTCGAGCGTTAAGACATATATTTAATAGGTATTTTTCGTATCAAGTAAAGCCGACATAGAATGACACAAACAACTCCCCCAAAGCACTTTAACGCCCCCTCCAAATCTAACGCTCTGTATGAGATTATAGCTCAAGTAACATTCACCAACTTTTCGATAGACTCGGTTTCGTCCATCTGGTTTCGATAATTGAATTTGAGTCTCATCCATGAACTGAATATTTTTGGAGTTCTCCATATTTCCACTGGCAAATTCCAATCGTCAATTTTGTTAATTTTGCAAAAGACACGGGACTTCGCAAACTCTTGAAACCTGCTTCTTTTAGTTTTATTTATTTGTTTTCGAACTAATATTAATTTTTTTTACATTTGGTACCTCATTTTTGCGTTGCGTGGACGTCAACATGAGATTTTGTATAAAATTAATTATTAAAAAACGGCCATCAATAGCTCTTGTTCATATTTAGAGCTCTCGAGCGGATCTTTTAACAAAACTTCCAGTTTCTTGATAACTTTGTAAACTATTTCATGCTGTGATCGACCTCTTCTGAGACGTGGATTCTATTTTTGTTACATAAAGCTTCAATTTGTGCTGCTTCAGCTTCATTAATGGCATAGTTATGTGTTTAATAAAGAAAAAAACCAAACCTGAAACCTGGGTCTGGGGCCTCCTTATGAGACAATTGAGGTGTTTTTAGTTGGCGAACATTTCAATAGATGGCGCAATTGCGCCAAAAAATAGAACCCTAATTGATCGACGTGCCATCTGATACATTATGTTACTTTGTTTAAATACGGCGATGATTTGTAAAACTGATTTCATTGTTTTGTGTTTAGACAAGTCTCAGTTGGTTAATTGGCCTCTTCAGTGTATTGTGCAGTGTTTCTAAAAATCATAGTAGAGAAATTGTGTGTGTAAGTAAATTTAATTCTCGATTAAGGTTATATTGACCGAAAAGTCATATATTCTTTCTTCAAATACTAATATCTAAAATTTGTGCTCTTTTCGAATGAGCTTAAGCTTGCTAGTATATCTTTTTACTTATAATATTACAATGTAATCACTGAAATTAGTATTGAGTGGCCTATCTATTCCTTCCTTATCAAAACTATGCGCGAAACAGTAACTTATTTCATCACAAATAACTTATATTTATCTCAGTTTTTAAATTATTTAAGGAATTTTTATGATAAAATGCGCGAGAGAAAATAAACGATATTAACATGAATTAAACGTAAACATTTTTAAATTAAGTTAAATGAAAAACATCAGCGCATATATAAGTGTACGGCCCTAAGTTAAAATATTTTTAGGTAATAAAATTAATCAATTAAACAATGATAAAGCCATAGAAACATAATGAAATAACAAAACACCGCTTTAATTACATTTCACAAAATATGGCGTCCGACACAATCTTCTCTCATTTCTGGTACATTTTTTGTCACTTATTACCAATCTGACAGCTTTTTTTACACATCAAGTGATTGAGAAGAGTATTGGCCCATTTTATACCATTATAACTTCCAAATAGAACGTGTTAGAGAGATCTATGATGGCTCAAATTGAAAAGCTTCCTAATGCAAATTAAAAAATTCTTTAGTAGAAGTTTTTAAGAAAATGCATAGCTTAAAATTATTAGCTATTGTATATGTATATGTCTACCCATTCCCGGTGAACTTTGGACCATCAAGCTGTATTGGCTTACTCTTACTAAATTCGTAAGCTTCAGTTTGTGGAGTTTGATGACTAAATTCTGTAGCCAGATTTGGTTCTAGCGCAAAAAGTTATGGATATAAAGATAAAAAGATACAAGCAGATCAGAGTTTATAGTTTCGAAAATAAGCTCCCTGAATCCACCATCTTAGATTCCCGGAGGATGCTAAAGAGTAATTAACGTAACAAAATGGAAAGGGCAACCATTTGTAGATTAACACTCTCAAAATCTAGATTCTCAAGCACACAATTGTCTAACCATGATAGTGACAAGCAGTTGGTGGTCGATTGGGTGAACATGTATAGAGTGGTCCATAATTTTTGACTGATATTAAAATGCTTATACTTTTATCAAACCTGATTTTTTTTTTATTTTGTTTCGAATCGAACACCTGAGAATTGCTCCAGCTGAGATGACTATACCAACATAATTATGTGTTTTTTAACAACAGTTCTGTGGCTGACTTGCTGTTCTGGTAAACCACGTTCTGCATTTACAGCATAGAATATTTAGCGACTATAAGCAAGCGTAGAATATAGAAGAAGATTCAAGAACGGTAACCAGATGTCGTTGTAATGAACTGATGTTAAATGGAACAACTTTCCAGCATATTTTGAGGCATCTTGGCTTAGTTTCATATCAAATTCAATAAGTACATAACTTATATTCTTGAAATTATTAGCAACGATTCCTGTATTTTGCATTTGTATTGGAAACAGAAGTTTTATCCTCTATTGTAGAGCCATTGTAGATCTTTGTGGTACCTATTATTCTGAACTTATAAAGGATCTAAGAATGACCTTTTTTTCCCAAAATTTTGACGGCGCACGACGATTTTACATTTAAATCTTTTGAGAGAAAACATATATCGAAATTTGTTGGCCATTGAATCGAAAAACAGAAACAAAAACAAACTAAAACAAATAAATTAAAAAACTATACAGGATGTTATGAAAATAGTAAATTATTATATTTAACAATTCATCCACGTGAAGTAAACATTAATTCATACCCGTAAAATAAACAAAACGGCGTTTCCTCTATGTCTAGAATTTTACGTAGAACTCAAAAATGAAATAATATATAGGATGTTCCATTTCAAATAAGCAAGTTGACATCTACTTTCGATATAACCAGAATTGCCACCGTCTTGAAAATATTTTACTCGACTGTCCCCTATGTACAGGGTGAGTCAACGATTGGATGAAGTAGGTTTGTGCCTTTTCGGTGAAATTAACAAAGAAAATATATTTATTGTTTGATACAGTTTATTTTTACGCAGATTTTAAAAAATATTTAGGACTCTACAGGGTGAGCCAAAAAACTTGGACAGCATAAAGTTGTATTTTTTTAAATAGAACACCCTATATACGAATCGTATTTTCGATTTAGCTTATAATTTTAAATCTTTTTTATTAAGGGTTTACTATAACAAAACTTTATAGTTTCTGAGATAATTAAGTTTAAAGAAAAAAAGTCACATTTTCAAGCATCAATTCAATCCTAAATAACGTTTTCAATTTTGTGACAAATATATTCAAATTTGGAATTTAGCAAGGCCAAGGACAAGTTAACATAATTTTTACCTAATATTTGCAATAAAAGCTACAGGGTGTTGAACACATCGGCTCAAATTTGAACAAGTTTAAATGAATAAATATCTTTTTTTTTAAATGGTACACCCTGTATATTTTCATGTTATTTAATAGAGTAATAAAAACCCTAAAAGTTTTGTTCAATATATCCTATACCTATTTATAATAGTTTTTGAGATATTTCAGTTTTTCTTATTTTCCATACTTTTTTACAGAAATAGTCTTTATTATCATAGTAGCCATGTAAAATAATAAAAAGAAACTACAGAAACAAACAGAATGTGGTTAAATATGATGAAATACATTATTCGTTATATTACAACGGCAATAGTTTAATTAAACATAATGTGAAAAAATTAACACAACAATAACGCCAAGGCAAATACATATTTACTTTTATACTAAATTGAAACAAAAAAATTACCTATTAAATACTGAGATTAATTATTTCTTTTTAATAAGTGTTCGAATAAACGACCCTCTTGTGCAATGCACAAATTTAGTCTTTTTTGCAGATTTTCTCGGACCCTGGACAAAATTAGTGGCGTTATTGTTCTACAGGTATCCCTAATCCTGTTTCGCATATCTTCCACTGTTGTTGGTGGATTAACATACACCTTATTTTTAATATAACCCCATAGGAAGAAATCTAATGGGGTGATGTCGCAAGACCTTGGTGCTGAAACCTCCACGTCCAATCCATTTTTGGGGATATCGTTGGTCCAAAAACGCACGAACTTCACGATGGTAATGCGGAGGCGCACCATCGTGCTGGAACCACATACTGTCGAGCTCATCCCTATCGAGGCCTTGAAGCAGTTGGGGTAGTTCTTCTTGTAGAAAGTTCAGGTAACTATGGCCATTTAGTGGTTCATTAAAAAAGTGGGGTCCAATAATTCGATTATGATGAATACCACACCAAACATTTAATGACCAGTGGTTTTGATGTTGCACCTCTCTAATCCAAAATGGGTTTTCTGTGGCATAATAATGCATGTTGCGTCTATTTACGGCACCGTTACTTCTAAAAGTAGCTTCATCACTAAACATTACCTTGCATAATAAATTTGGATCTAATTGAATCTCCGCATTTATTGTACGACAAAAGTTTACACGACTTTCAAAATCCTGTCCATGCAATTCTTGGTGTAATTCCATGTGATATGGATGATACCTATATTTCTTGGTAGTACGATTAGCGGTGGATTGTGATGTTTCACATAATGCTGCTAACTGACGGCTACCAATATAAGGATTTTCCTGAACATTTAACAATACTTGTAGTTCTTTTTCTTCATTAGTTACTGGTTTGTTGACCACTTTACGTTTTGGATAATCAACAGTACCAGAAGAATCAAATCTTTGCATTAAGTTTTGAAAAGTATGGGTATTAGGCTGGCGTCGATCAGGATACTTCATTTTGTAAATTCTTTGAGCAAGAAGGCAATTTTTTTGAGCCTCTCCTATTGTATAAATCATATCTATTAACTCATTCTTTGGAAAATTAATTTTACAATATAAGATGAATGCAAAAAAATACCAAACTACACTACATAAAAACCAAAAGAAGCGATTGCGGTTATTAATTTGACACACAGAAAAATGTTCTTTTACATTGTTTTTGCCATGGCTACTATGATAATGAAGACTATTTCTGTAAAAAAGTATGGAAAATAAGAAAAACTGAAATATCTCAAAAACTATTATAAATAGGTATAGGATATATTGAACAAAACTTTTAGGGTTTTTATTACTCTATTAAATAACATGAAAATATACAGGGTGTACCATTTAAAAAAAAAAAGATATTTATTCATTTAAACTTGTTCAAATTTGAGCAGATGTGTTCAACACCCTGTAGCTTTTATTGTAAATATTAGGTAAAAATTATGTTAACTTGTCCTTGGCGTTGCTAAATTCCAAATTTGAATATATTTGTCACAAAATTGAAAACGTTATTTAGGATTGAATTGATGCTTGAAAATGTGACTTTTTTTCTTTAAACTTAATTATCTCAGAAACTATAAAGTTTTGTTATAGTAAACCCTTAATAAAAAAGATTTAAAATTATAAGCTAAATCGAAAATACGATTCGTATATAGGGTGTTCTATTTAAAAAAAATACAACTTTATGCTGTCCTAGTTTTTTGGCTCACCCTGTAGAGTCCTAACTATTTTTAAAATCTGCGTAAAAATAAACTGTATCAAACAATAAATATAGTTTCTTTGTTAATTTCACCGAAAAGACACAAACCTACTTAATCCAATCGTTGACTCACCCTGTACGTTAGTTTTCTGATTCTTCCTAATTATAGTTTTCCCACAATCGATCGATAAAGTTCCCGGAGAATCACCCTGTATACAGGGTAATTAAGGTATAATTCGGTTAAATTCAAAACACATTTCTCGAAAAAAAATTAGATACATAAAATTTATCCATTCTCTTCAAAATAAATCAATACTAAATTAAAACTAAATTAAAATTTCATTTTATTGGCAAACTGTGTACACCCGTTTTCATAATATCCTGTATGTACAAAAATATAACGGTTACACTTTGCTACAATAATATCTACTATATAGGAAACAATACTGGTAATAACGTTTAACGAATGGACGTAACAAAACACATTTTAACATTTAGCCCAAAATTCACAATTTTTGGACTTACTGCTTGATTTGCTTCCGAAAAACCATTTTCGTTTTTGACCAGTTTTGCGTCTTTTGGCTGCTTTGAAAAGTCCTAATAAAAGAACGAAACTTAGACAATGTTTTAGAATTTTGGGATGCGAATATCATCCAATGCTCTAAATTTTAAAGACACATTATAAACAGGCCTAAAAATGACAAAAAGAAAGGTTTCTTTGATCACCCTGGCAATTTTGGCAATTAATTAGCTTGATTTAACTTATAACCACTTATTTCTGTTTAAAATTATCATATTCTTGTTAAATAGTCTTGACATTTCGATAAATTAATAGGGTAATCTAAAAAGCTGGTCTCCTTGTCATTTCCAGGTCAGAAAGTTAACGATATGTATATTTGCCCGCTCATGGTCCTGCTCGATATTACTAAAACACCCTGTATGAAAAATTTCAGTTGTACATTGCTCGGCACAAAGTAAGCACCCTATTGAATTTTTTTGTTATTAACTTATTTCTAGATTAAACTGTCTGTATCAATATCAGTTTCAAATAAATTGTACCAGGAGTCCTGAAAATTATGAATAAAAAGAATCGATCAAGATGATTTTTACTTACGGGATAATCTGTTATCCAAGGTTGGATGTTCCCAGTCTTCTTCTCTAGGACTCCATTCTCGACGCCTTAGGGTAACTTCTTGTTTAGGAGTGGATACACTCTCTGCAAGCAGTCGTCCCATCGCTACAAATACAGAAAAAAATTAAAACGTTAAAAAACAACAGGATCTTAGATATTTTTAGTTTGAAGTGACATTGCACCATTTTTTATACATCACGGGCTATATACAGAACTAAAAAGAGAGGAATAAGACAAGTGAAGATACTTTTTGGGAACTTTAACCACAAGAAATTCAAAGAATGTATTAGTCGAATAAAAACCAACTTCGAATTTTAACAGGAAACCTACTGCTATATGTAGGGACACCATAAAAGAATGCTGATCTTGCAAGGAAGAAAACAAAACCTGCACTATCTGGAGGCATATCAAATAGAAGAAGGAAATCCACCCAGTAGAAGTCGTCAAAATGCTCATTTTTAATACTATTATTAAAAGCATAGTCAACACTGTTAGCCACTGAAATGGACTTCTGGAAATGATCGGCTAGAAAATCCAGAAGAGACAGGCAAACCAATGACCGTATCAGAGAAATAATGGGAGTCACTCGCAAAATAGTAAATGAATAAGAACAAAGCAAAATATAGGTATTAAAATAAATGGCATCCCAATAAACAACTTGGGATATGCCGATGACACGTTTGTAATTGCAGAAACTTCGGAGGATCTTCAGATACTAATTAACAGAATACTAGAATGCAGTGAAGAATATGGATTATCGCTTAACATCAGTAAAACAAAAATAATTGTGGTATCTAAATCACCACAAAACTTCCCTGACATAACCGTGCATGATCAAAGAATTGAACGTGTGAGAAAATATAATTACCTGGCAACTGTTATCAACGAAAATAACGATAGCTCTGAAGAAATCAGAATCAGAGTGGAAAAAGCTAGAGCTACGTTTATTAAAATGAAGAAGGTGTTCTGCGGACGAGATTTAAGCCTTAAACTTAAAATTCGCCTTGTCAGATGTTACGTGCTGTCAGTTCTTTACTACGGAATGGAAGCGTGGACATTGAAAAAGATTGATACCAGGAGGATGGCAGCATTTGAGATGTGAATGTACCGTAGAATATTAAGAATATCGTGGACAGAGAGAGTAACAAATGTGGAGGTTTTGCGAACAATGTGGAAAGAAAAAGAATTAGTACTTACTATTAAAGAACGCAAACTGCAATACTTGGGACGTGTTATGAGGGGAGATAAATACCAGTTGCTGCAATTAATTAACCAGGGAAAAATAATAGGCAAAAGATTCATAGGAAGAAGAAGGCATTCATGGTTAAAGAACTTAAGAGAATGGTACAATTGCAAAAACTGCCAACTGTTTAGATCTGCAGTGTCGAAGATACGCATAGCTTTGATGATAGCCAAACTTCGGAAAGAGGACGATACCTAAAGAAGAAGATAAGAACAAAACAATCGATACGGTATGGCCACGTGCAGCGAATGGCAGAGAAACGTCTATCTAAACAAGTATTAAGCTGTATACCGCAAGGGAGAAAAAAAACGAGGGAGTCCAAGGAAAAGCTGGCGAGAAGGGATCGATGGAGAAATGAGAAATAGAGGTTTAGAGGATGATCAGTGGATGGACAGAGATTACTGGAATTTGGGTATCGGAAGACGGCGGAGAGCGTTATAAACCGATCTATATATATATATATATATATATATATATATATATATATATATATATATATATATATATATATATAATAGGATTGAAAGACCTGCTATATAAAGGGCACTGTTAAAGCTATTCATATTTTCAAAAATTATCTAGTATTTCGAAATAATTTTACTTCAACACATTCAGACTTCGGTACTTTTTCTTAACCATTAGAATATTAAGATTAAAAACTATTTATCTATATCAATAATACAAGTTCACAAAAGAGCTTTTGTATTTAGTGTTGATTAAATTATAATTTACCTTTACATTTTGTTCAATTCCAATTATTTTTAATTAATTTTTGAGCACTGCATCGAATTAAAATCTTAATTCCGCTTACGGCGACAAACTCTCTTTTTTAATATCAAGTGTAGGGATTGTTCTCTATGAATAAAAAAGCCTATTCATGTAATATGCGCCATATACATACATAATGCATGTAATGTTCATTGTAGAAACAAAAAAGGAGAAGAGTGGAAGAGAATAAATGAATAAAATACGAGGAGAAGGAAAATATTTTATTAAAACGGTGAGATACGTTTACAAACCCTTGCAATTAACGTATTATCGACTATAGCCTCTAGACGAAGCATCTGTTGTAAAAGTATGCAACCATTAACACACTATGTAAATATAAAAATACATTTAAGGGTATTTTATTTAGGAATGCCGTTACTTTGTGTTTCCTACAAAAAATTTATGTTTTACGAAAAAAAATTATGTTTTATACTCAATTCTAGAACATAATGATGAAAATTAACCAAAGTGAGTTGGTTCTTGAAATATATGTTCTATTTTTCTTGTCATTCAATATAAAGGGTTTTCCAATAAGAGGTGTCATTTTGAAAAGCCCGCTATTTCGGTAGATGTCACTTTTGAAGCTGTAAGTTTTTGACGTTTGACAAGTAGAAACTACGCCATAAATAAAGATGAAACGATACACGCTTCAACAACGCATTGAAATTATTAAAATTCACTATAAAAATGGTGAAAATTTGGCCGAGACGGTTCGTAAAACTCGAACATTTTTGGGTCGTCATGAAGCACCTTGTCGGAGCGCAATAAAGAAATTGGTGAAAAAATTCGAGCTGTTGGGACAAGTTAGTTATGTGAAGAAGAAAACCCGTGCACGTCGCTCAAGAACAGCCGAGAATATTGCTGCTGTAGCCGAAAGTGTTGAAGAAAACCCAGGTTTGTCCATTCCTCGTCGTTCTTTGGAATTAGGGATTCCACAAACGTCATTACACCGTATTTTGCATAAAGATTTGGGTCTTAAGGCTTATAAAGTTCAGTTAACGCAAGAACTCAAGCCGGCCGATCATCAACAACGTCGTGCCTTTGCTGATTGGGTTCTTGAAATGCATGAAAATGATCCGGAATTCCATCGAAAAATCATCTTCAGTGATAAGGCCCATTTCCACCTCGGTGGCTTCGTCAACAAACAAAATTGTCGCATCTGGGGCTCGGAAAACCCAAGAGTTATTGTTGAAAAACCTCTCTATCCTGAACGTGTGACTGTTTGGTGCGGTTTATGGTCCGGCGGGGTCATTGGACCTTACTTTTTCGAAAATGAGGCTGGAGTAACAGTTACGGTAAATGGATTGCGCTATCGAGAGATGATTAATGATTTTTTATGGCCGGAATTGGATGGTATTTATCTGGACCACGTTTACTTTCAACAAGACGGCGCTACGTGCCACACAAGCAACGAAACCATTGATCTTTTACGGGAAAAGTTTCCGGGCCGTGTTATCTCTCGAAGAGGTGATCACAATTGGCCACCGAGATCTTGTGATGTGACACCTTGCGATTTCTTCCTTTGGGGCCACGTGAAAGACAAGGTCTACGCCAACAGCCCAGCGTCGATTCAAGACCTCAAAGATGGAATTCGTGAGGCTATCAAGGACATAGGGCAGCCACTTTGCGATTTGGTTATGGAAAATTTCATGAAAAGGATATGGTCCTGTAGGCATGGTCGTGGTGGTCATTTGGCTGATGTTATTTTCCATCATTAACGGCATACCTTCCTCTTTATAATGTAATAAATATCCGATCATTTATCTTAAAAAATGGCATTTTTCTTTGAATATCAAAATAACACCTCTTATTGGAAAACCCTTTATTTATAGACGTTTCAGTTAAAGTTTAGGAAGTATTTATATATATATATATATATATATATATATATATATATATATATATATATATATATATATATATATATATATATATATATATATATATATATATATAAAACAGTTTTTTCTTTCTCAAGTCACACAAATCACAAAATTTAATACGAAAAATAAATACACAGGGACAAATTGTTACAAATTTAAAAAGAGAGAAAAAGAGAGGGAAATATTTTTGGATTTATCTAATCAGACTCACACATTGTAATTGCAATTGTGGTGTTGTTAATTTATAATTTTCTTTAAAAAAATTATAGAGACACATTTTAAAATATTTCTTATCAAAAAGCATTTATTATTAAAAAATATTAGTAACGTATTTTTCATACATTGATATTGATACCAAACAGTAGCTTGACAACCTGTATCAGTGAAACTTATTTTTTAATAATATTTTTGTTAAGAAATATTTTAAAATGTGTCTATAAAATTGTTTTAAGAAATTCATAAAATATCAAAATTGGAATTACAATTAAAAAAGAACGATCTACTAGGTAAATTGAATAATATCTTTCTCTCCTTTTAAATTTGTACAATTTGTTTCTGTGTGTTTATTTTTATTGTTAAAATTTGTGAGGTATGATTTGAGTACGAAAAAATTGTTTTAGATTTTTTTAAAACTGATGACCTGTATACTGGGAAAAAAATACGAAATTTAGATAAACGAAGGTTTTTGGGTATATTATATGTCTGCTCAGTCCTGGATGGTTCTGACCAATCATGTTGATAGTTTTGTTGCGTGTTTTCTGCATTTTTGCTAGTTGACTAAAATGTGGTTGTCGAATTAAGGAACATAAAACTCATACACAAAAAGGAGAAACGTCGAGACCAGGTATTGCAGAACACGCCTGGGATTAACAATACCATATAAAATGATCTAAAGTGACGACAATATACATGGAACCCAACATGAAAGAAATAAAATTTAGATAAACAGCTTATATTACAAAAATTAATCGAGTCTTCAGTAAACCCAGTGTTCTGATGCCTAATCTTTGGCAACCACTACTTTGTAACATCAAATCAGTGAAGTGAAACTTTGCGTTTTAATGGACACAATCCCTATATAACCTCGTAGCCTTAAGACAAAACATTCAGTTTATACCTGATAACAGTTAGAAATATAACCTAATCGGAACGTCGTAAAAATAAAAAAAAAATAATAAGGAGAATGCAAGTCCGACAACTACATTCTAGTCAATCTTTACCATTGTCTACAACCCTCAAGCAAACTCTTGTCAGTATTTGGGGTTGTGTTGCCCAGTTATGATCGGTTCCTTTACTACCTACTACTAACCGATGTTTCCATAACAGATTTTTTCAAGTCTTAGGCAACAACTGACTATCGTTTCTGCTATATAAGTTGTTGGGCCGCCTTGCCATTTGAATGGCTTCCTTTATTACTCTTACACATGACATCTTGATAACATTTTTGTCCCTCAGAAAGTCTCAGTACCCACACGAACACCTTCAGTTACTTATATATATATATATATATATATATATATATATATATATATATATATATATATATATATATATTTGTATTTGGTTTAGATTAAAAGGTGTCTAAGAAACCGAGACTAAGGATTTTTTGTTATCTAATTTAAATTATTCGATTCGTTTCGTTCATCTTAATAATAAAACGATTGGGATATTGTCCTTGAGTTTCGTAATTCTGTAGTTGGTTTAAACGTAAACTTTCTCTTGCATCTTATTTTTTAAATTTGTTCATATACGTATGCATATTCATATATTGTATTTTTTTAACGTGTATTCAGGCATAAAACTACAATTTTGAAATTGATAAATAAATGAGACATGTCATTAATTTCATTAAATTATAAACACATAGTGACGAATGGGCTAGAAAACGGAAAAAGGAGCATGTATGCTTGGTTGCTGAATTAGTTCGATTATTAAAAATTGCCAAAATAGGAACTATTTTTTAACTAAATACCAAATATTAACCCATTAATTCGCTAAGATAGTTTAATTTTAAAACTGGCCTAAACTGACTGTAAAGGGCTACAATTGATCAGTACCATAGTGGGTCAGTCAAGTTTTAAACTTTAAAAATGCAAGAATTAAAATTTCGTTTTCTACGATCATACCCTATAGATTTGTTTGAAAGCTATTTATGATCGGCGAGGGAGAGACTTTTTTGATATTTGACAGACATAAACATGTTTACTTATCTTTTCTTTCAGTTCAATTGCTTGTCGTGATTCTTTTCAATGTTTTTAAGTGCTAGAAGTTACTATAAATGCGAAGTTTGCAATTAATATTAATAAAAAGAGGATTCTTGGAGTTTTATTGGTAAATATTGTTCACATATTCAAAAATAACAATAATAATAATAATTTAGGCAACCATAAATTCATTCTACAATTGACGTACCGATTATCATATGATACTCGTTTAAATAATGCAATTAGAAAAGGATAGCATAACATCGGTATGTGTGTACCAAGAAATGCAATATCTACTGTTTATCAACACTTTTTCAAATATGAATAGAAATATTATTACGTTATTCAGCATTCAAACACGCGGGCCCTAGTTCTGACGTTATGCTAATTCTACAGGAGTATGTTCGGAGTTCGTTTTCCTATTTTACTATTCTGAAGTAATATACACCATTGCTAGAAGTAATTTTAAGGATATGCAAAAATTTAGTTTGATTCTTTCCCAATTTAAGATATAAAGCGATCACAAATATCAAATTTCCAATATAAAGCTCAAACCTCTTCCCGAACTGTTTTCAGCGTAAATTCGGGTTAACTTTCCAGATTATTAAATAGAATGGTTCAAAACTCATGCCATAAAAATGGCAACAGTAAAACCGAAAGTCTGGTTGAGATATGTCGATGATACAGTCATAGTATGGAAAAGCAATGAACAAGAACTTAATGATTTCTTGAAACATCTAAATACCATTCGACCTACAATTAACTTTACCGTGAAAAAGAGGTAAATGATCAATTGCCCTTCCTAGATGTCATGGTGAACCGTTCGAACGGAGTTATCAAAACTTCAGCATACAGAAAACCAACACATACTGGACAAGATCTCAATCATAGTTCTGATCATTCTGTTGTAACAAAACGAGGAATTATACGCAACCTCTATAATCGCGCTATATCTATATGCAATAATGCCGATTCATTGGAAAAAGAGGTAGCAAATATTAAATCCGATTTACAACAGAATGGTCATCCTTTAAAACTAATTAACGATGTCAAAAATAACTTTAAAACAACGAACACTGGACAGCAAGAAACATATTCCTTCTTCACAATTCCGTACATTAAGGGAACTTCGGAGAAAATAAGACGAATTGCCAGTAGTTATAATATAAAAACAGCCTTTAAATCAGGAAATATACTTAGAACTCATTTAAGAAAAACAAAACCAAAAACTACTGATAAGAAAGTTCCATGTGAGTGTGTTGAAATGTATATTGGAGAAACCAAACGACCAGTAGAAGGTAGAATTAAAGAACATAAAACTGATACACAGGCCTGGGATACACAACACCATATAAAATGGTCTGAGGCTATATATATATATATATATATATATATATATATATATATATATATATATATATATATATATATATATATATGGAACCCAACATGAAAAAAAGAAAATTTATAGAAGCACCTTATATTAAAAACAATAATGGAATCTTCAGTAAACCGAGTGTTGAGATACCTCATCTTTGGCAACTACTTTGTAACATCAAATCATTGAGGTGTGTACAGTGAAGCGAAACTTTGCGCTTCAATGGACACAGTCCCTATATAAACTCGTAGTCTTAAGACAAAACACTGTAGGACAGGTTTCACCCTACGGTAGAAAAGGACTTTCACCACTTGGTATACACAATCAGGCAGATAATTTTTCCAATCTCCACCGTATAATTTTTTCATGCCTCTTTTCTTTTTCGCTTACTGCGCGTATTTTTCTTTGTTTAATTAGCGGAATTTTTCCTTTTCGAAAACTTAATCTCCTTTTACAACTCCTCTAACATTCTACAAAAGAAACTGCCCCGGAAAATGTAAAATGAATGCATACGAGCATTAAAGGGTTTTCTTTTTCGGTCATATTTTAATGCAGCTTAGCATTGGCGTAGCAAGAATGTGAATGTTCCAATGTTAGTGAATTGAACTTAATAAGGATTATGTGGGATTTTTTTTTTACTTTTTAATACAGAATATAATTTTCATATCTTTAAATATATCTTTGGTTTAAACTTTAAAAAATTTGATCTATACTGCCATCTCCGTAAATACTCTATGAATAAAGATATATGGATCGAATAAAATTGAACAATTGAAAGCAAGTACTTGTTAGTACCTAGCCTTGAATTCTGAAAGCCTAAAATAAAAAATTAACCTCCCATGGTCTAACTTTAAAACCGATCTAAGTTGACGGTACAAGGTTTAAACTGACAAGTGTAACACTAGTCTTGGAAGTTTTGAAATTTAAAAATTTTCTTGTATTATTAAGAAGAGGAATCTTCGATTAATTTTCTTATATCAGAACTTACTGCTTTTTGTTTAATTTTGGCATAACGTAGGAATTTTTTTTTCAGAAACTGAAATCCATTTATGGGTAATCTTAATACTGTACACAAAAAAGAGATATTTTTCTGACTGCTCACAAAAAACTATTACAATGAGTAAACATAATACTCTTCTCTGTCTCTCTCTTTCTCTAATAGCCCAATTCGGTCCACTCCTGGACATAGGCCTCCTCTAGCCTCTTTCATTCCAACCTATTTTCTGCAGTCCGGTGCCAGTTTCTTTTTTATGTTGTCTAAACATCTTTTTGGGGGTCTTCCGATACTTCTTTGTGACGACCTAGGTCTGCATTGCAATATATGTTTTGTCCAGCTTGTATAGTCTTGCCTAGCGACGTGTCCCACCCAGGTCCATTTCAAAGTAGCAATGCGTTTTATCACATCCTCCACTTCCGTGCGCCTTCTTACTTCTTCGTTCCTTATTTGGTGACGTAGTGATATTCCCAGCATGATTCTTTCTACTGCTCGCAGTGTAGTACGTAGTTTATTGGCTGCTTTAACTGTTAATGTGGTTATCTCCAATCCATAGGTCATTACTGGGAGAACGCACGAGTCAAATACTGTTCTTTTCAAATTAAAGGCAATATCGGGATTTTTAAGAGCGTATTCCAATCTTACAACGGTTGCCAATAACATACTAATTCTTCTATTTATTACCGCTTCTTGGTTTTCTTTCCCAAGTCTAATTAGATGGCCTAAATACACATATTCCTCGACTTTATGTATTTCGTTGTTTCCTGCATAAAATGGCGCATCTTCTGGAGACATTATTTAGGTTTTTGCTAAGTTCATGCTTAATCCAAATTTCTCTAAAGCATTTTTCAACTCAGAGAGCATTTCCTGTACCTTGTCTAAATCTTTCACTTATTAATACCACGTCATTCGCGAAACATAAATGAGATATCTACCATAGGTGCTAATGCCCCTATGTTCCCAGTTTAATTGCTTAAAGACATCTTCCAGCGTTAAAGTAAAGAGTTTAGGGGAAATTGTATCTAGGCCTTCTGTTATCTTTACTTGCAGTGTGGCCTTATTGTAAATATATTTCAGAAGATTTCCGTATCTGGAGTCAATCCTTGCATTGCCCATAGCTCGACAGAGTCAAAAGCCTTGCTACGATCAACAAATGCTAGATGGATTGGAATATTATATTCGGTGCATTTTTCAATTAGTAATTTGATGTTCTGTATCTGCTCTGTTTTACTAAAGCCCTTTCGAAATCCAGCTTATTCTGGAGGTGGATAGGAGTCATTTTTTGCACAGAAGTATGGCATTTTGCCAGTTATAAGGGATTTTACCGTTTTGAAGACATTTATTCAAAAGAATACTCATTAAATGTAGCGTTGCAGACCCTCCGAGCTCCAACATTTCTTTAGATATACCATCTTCACCTGGGGCAAGATCAGATTTCATTTGTGACAAAGCATGTTTCAACTCTTCGATTATGATGTCAAGTATTTCTTCTGAACCAACATTGGTAACATTGGGGAGTTTGATGTCTGGTTTTGGATTAACTGAAGTGTACAAATTTGAATAGAACTCTTCGACGATGTTAGCCACTTCGCTTGGTACATTTTTTGTTTCTCCTTCTTTATCTTTAAGTTGGTTTATTTGCGTTTACCAATTGAGTCTATGGATTTTAATACCTTCATATTTTTGTTGTTTTCTATACTTTCCGTGTTATGCTTCCTAATATCGTGTTTAATTTTTTTTCTGATTTATTTGTTTAGTTGTACGTAGTCTGCTGTGCCCTTTTTCATTTTTCTTCGTTTATTTATCAGGTCTTTGGTCTGTTGTGATAATTTACTGTTTGTTTGTCTTCTAACAGTGCAGATTTTCTTTACTGCAGTTTAGATATCTTTATGGATTTTATTTTCCAGTTCGTTTATTGTCAATGTATTAAGTTTATCTAATGACGTAATTTTTTCTAGATATACTCTTGATATGTATCTTTATTTTGTTCGGAAAACGTCGGAGTTTAATAATTTGTTTCTTTTTTTTTAATGTTGATGTTTATTTTTGCTCGAGTCTGTGACACTGACTTCTACTATGGACCCCTACTCTTATCGGCTGCTAAAGCCAAAAAATGGCAAACCATGGGCAAAAAAATGCGTTTCCGCACATCGGGCGCTAGTCATATTTTTGGACGTTGATCAGATAATGGCATGCGCATAAGCGACTTCCTATTATCGATCGGTTGTTTCGTAGCGCCATCCGTAAACAGCACAGTATCGGCTCAACGCCATTTTTGTGTTTATTTTTGCTTTGTGAGTTGCGTGCGATTTTAACGGATTTATTGCGTTTTAAGTGATTTATTTTATTTGTTTTTGTGTTTTTATTTAATATAATGGAATGTGTACATACTTTATTTGTTTTATTTTCCTTTTTCTCTATAGGGTAAAAAATAGTGTTGCTTTACAACGTTTTTGGATTTATAATGTTTTCGTATAACAACAAAACATGTGGTATGATATATTTTTAGCACTTTCCAAATGATTACCAAAAGATAAACTGAACTTTTAAGCAATCAATTCTTAAAAAAAAAATCTGAAAATTCGCACCAAACCATAGAATAGTTTATTCTATCATATGAAAAAAGTACATTCATCAATATGTCAAGAAATGGTACAATTTCTCCATCTATTACATTACTTACATAAATAAAAACATACATCCTCAAAATGAAGTTGGAATATTTTAAAACATACATATATAACTTACAATAATTGTAATGCATTATTATTTTGTTATATACATAAAATATTTCGGTACAAGGTTTATATTTTATCCAGAATCGGCTATTGGCTCTGTTTAATTTATTTTTTCAAATTGTCGACGACTTTTTTCCAGTTGCTAATTTGCACAATGTCCATATTCTTGCATAACTTCATCCACCTTATATTTAACCGATGTTTCCATCCAGCTCAAATGTTTTTTTTTTGTTCTGCAGCCATTCTATGATTTATTATTTTGTATGTCTGAAGATTGAGGACATGACGTTGAAAAGCGTTGTTCATTATTAATAATGATTTTGGAAGTAAATTCAGATTAGTTATGTCCATACTCGTTTTATGAAATTGTCATGATTCATGTGGTCATGGCAATCCCCACTTTGAAATCATCAAATTAAAAATTGATTAATATGTTAACAAAAGCAAAATATTACGAAATAAGTTAGACAAATGTGAATTTCTTTTGTTGGTATATTTTTTTTTATTCACCCCCAGCAATGACCTTGTTCACTTATTTTATTTGAAATAACATTTTCATCATTTTGTCGAAAAAATTAATACGATAAGAAAATATTTGCTTCGTTCACCATTACGGCAGAAAAATATTATTATATAATATTATTTTTAAAAAATGAAAAAAAAAAAAAAGATAAGAAAAAGAGGGTCATTATTTTTTAATAATTAGAGAATAAATTGCCGGAACTTAAAAATGTTAATTATTCACTCCCACCCTACAACAAGAAAGTTAACGCACACACACGGAAACAATAGATTAGAGAAATAGTAAGATACATTTTCTTCACAATTTTACTTTCACAGTATGACTAAACTAATTCCCATCGGTAGACACAGACCGGATTATTCCCTTCTGCTTCAGATATTATTTGTGCCCATATGATGTGACTCCCAGAACAAGAAAGTTACATGACACCGACTTTTTTACTAAAGATTGCAACCATGGTTGCAACTTTGATAACTTGCTTGATTTAGACACGATTTATGACTAATTGAACTAACTAAATAGATTTTCGAAGTTCGGTCCTGCCGATGGTCACCTGATCATTTTATAGTGCGCATGCCCACATCTGATCTACGATGTTTACATTTTATTGTCGTAAATTTGCCGTTTTTGGGATTAAACTTTGCGGATCTATAAATATTTTATCTATGGTCTCTGATCACTACCCAGGTCGAATTTGTTTACGGTTGTTATATAGGACACAATATACACCACTTGTTTTAAAATGTCATGTCGAAATATTTTTTTTCATTTATGTACTTGGATTACCTTGTACCGGGTGAGTCAACGATTGGATGAAGTAAGTTTGTGCCTTTTCGGTGAAATTAACAAAGAAACTATATTTATTGTTTGATACAGTTTATTTTTACGCAGATTTTAAAAATATTTAGGACTCTGCAGGGTGAGCCAAAAAACTAGGACAGCATAAAGTTGTATTTTTTTAAATAGAACACCCTATATACGAATCATATTTTCGATTTAGCTTATAATTTTAAATCTTTTTTATTAAGGGTTTACTATAACAAAACTTTATAGTTTCTGAGATAATTAAGTTTAAAGAAAAAAAGTCACATTTTCAAGCATCAATTCAATCCTAAATAACGTTTTCAATTTTGTGACAAATATATTCAAATTTGGAATTTAGCAAGGCCAAGGACAAGTTAACATAATTGTTACCAAATATTTGCAATAAAAGCTACAGGGTGTTGAACACATCGGCTCATATTTGAACAAGTTTAAATGAATAAATATCTTTTTTTTTTTAAATGGTACACCCTGTATATTTTCATGTTATTTAATAGAGTAATAAAAACCCTAAAAGTTTTGTTCAATATATCCTATATCTATTTATAATAGTTTTTGAGATATTTCAGTTTTTCTTATTTTCCATACTTTTTTACAGAAATAGTCTTCATTATCATAGTAGCCACGTATAATAATAAAAAGAAACTACAGAAACAAACAGAATGTGGTTAAATATGATAAAATACATTATTCGTTATATTACAACGGCAATAGTTTAATTAAACATAATGTGAAACAATTAACACAACAATAACGACAAGGCAAATACATATTTACTTTTATACTAAATTGAAACAAAAAAATTACCTATTAAATACTGAGATTAATTATTTCTTTTTAATAAGTGTTCGAATAAACGACCCTCTTGTGCAATGCACAAATTTAGTCTTTTTTTCAGATTTTCTCGGACCCTGGACAAAATTAGTGGCGTTATTGTTCTACAGGTATCCCTAATCCTGTTTCGCATATCTTCCACTGTTGTTGGTGGATTAACATACACCTTATTTTTAATATAACCCCATAGGAAGAAATCTAATGGGGTGATGTCGCAAGACCTTGGTGGCCACTCAATGAAACCCCCACGTCCAATCCATTTTTGCGGATATCTTTGGTCCAAAAACGCACGAACTTCACGATGGTAATGCGGAGGCGCACCATCGTGCTGGAACCACATACTGTCGAGCTCATCCCTATCGAGAACTTGAAGCAGTTGGGGTAGTTCTTCTTGTAGAAAGTTCAGGTAACTATGGCCATTTAGTGGTTCAATAAAAAGTGGGGTCCAATACATCGATTATGATGAATACCACACCAAACATTTAATGACCAGTGGTTTTGATGTTGCACCTCTCTAATCCAAAATGGGTTTTCTGTGGCATAATAATGCATGTTGCGTCTATTTACGGCACCGTTACTTCTAAAAGTAGCTTCATCACTAAACATTACCTTGCATAATAAATTTGGATTTAATTGAATCTCCGCATTTATTGTACGACAAAAGTTTACACGACTTTCAAAATCGTGTCCATGCAATTCTTGGTGTAATTTCATGTGATATGGATGATACCTATATTTCTTGGTAGTGCGATTAGCGGTGGATTGTGATTGTTTCACATAATGCTGCTAACTGACGGCTACCAATATAAGGATTTTCCTGAACATTTAACAATACTTGTAGTTCTTTTTCTTCATTAGTTACTGGTTTGTTGACCACTTTACGTTTTTGATAATCAACAGTACCAGAAGAATCAAATCTTTGCATTAAGTTTTGAAAAGTATGGGTATTAGGCTGGCGTCAATCAGAATACTTCATTTTGTAAATTCTTTGAGCAAGAAGGCAATTTTTTTGAGCCTCTCCTTTTGTATAAATCATATCTAATAACTCATTCTTTGGAAAATTCATTTTACAATATAAGATGAATGCAAAAAAAACCAAACTACACTACATAAAAACCAAAAGAAGCTATTGCGGTTATAAATTTGACACACAGAAAAATGTTCTTTTACATTGTTTTTGCCATGGCTATTATGATAATGAAGACTATTTCTGTAAAAAAGTATGGAAAATAAGAAAAACTGAAATATCTCAAAAACTATTATAAATAGGTATAGGATATATTGAACAAAACTTTTAGGGTTTTTATTACTCTATTAAATAACATGAAAATATACAGGGTGTACCATTTAAGAAAAAAGATATTTATTCATTTAAACTTGTTCAAATTTGAGCCGATGTGTTCAACACCCTGTAGCTTTTATTGCAAATATTAGGTAAAAATTATGTTAACTTGTCCTTGGCCTTGCTAAATTCCAAATTTGAATATATTTGTCACAAAATTGAAAACGTTATTTAGGATTGAATTGATGCTTGAAAATGTGATTTTTTTCTTTAAACTTAATTATCTCAGAAACTATAAAGTTTTGTTGTAGTAAACCCTTAATAAAAAATATTTAAAATTATAAGCTAAATCGAAAATACGATTCGTATATAGGGTGTTCTATTTAAAAAAAATACAACTTTATGCTGTCCTAGTTTTTTGGCTCACCCTGTAGAGTCCTAAATATTTTTTAAATCTGCGTAAAAATAAACTGTATCAAACAATAAACATAGTTTCTTTGTTAATTTCACCGAAAAGGCACAAACCTACTTCATCCAATCGTTGACTCACCCTGTACAAATCTCTAACCGAGATATTGGCGAATTTTTAGTGTCACCTAGTGTTATATAAAATTAATTTCTTAATTATAGTATATAGTGGGTTTTTTTGCGGTTTAATTTTTTTATTTTCCGATAGATAATAAGACGCTTTATGACATTTAAATTTTCAAACAAAAAATTTAATATTTAAACAAGAAATAAAATAAACATTATTAACCAACTTTTATGTGTATTTTTTTATATCTTGAGGACAATCCTATTTGAACAAAAAACATTACATCATCTCTGGTTTATTCTTCTCCGTAAAATATTAAATATTCTCGAATAATAATATTTTTCTCATTTTAATTCCAAAGATAATAGTGCTCTATACTTTGCCGTTTTTGCACGATATTTTCTACACTTTATGATCCAACAACTTATTTACTAAAGCTGCAAGAAGGGCTATAATCGATACCAGACGTCGAGGAGAGCAAATATCTCGCAAACAATGGAAATAAAACTATTGGTTTTGCGAGAACTTTTAAATTAAGAGTACCTACGAGAAAAACAGAAAAATATAGGAGATAAATGGAACAGAGACGGCGGGAATTTAAAATATAGTTAGTGGTGTAAGCAAGCAGAAGAGAAAATTGTTGATTCAGTAAAGGTGCGGCTGCAGGAAATTCCTTAAAGTGTTCTAAGAATAACCTTAAATAAGAGAACGGTAAATAACATTGATTTTAAATCAATGTAGACCGTACTCGTTATGCAATAGGACTTTAGGAGGATCATGCTCAATTCTCTATAGATAAAACAGACTCGTGTATTGTCATTGTTTTAAGGTGAATTTATACAAGGGATTTGAGTAATAAGTAAGGTAAATTAGTCATAGATGGCGCCACTATCATTTTCAAATGCATACAATAATGTAGCTGTACCACGCACGTATAAAGTATATGTACTGATCGTAAAATATACAAAAAATGTCCGGACCATGCTATGCGCCATTTTGGGTAAGGTGAAGTTATAATAACAGTGAATACACTGTCGCCACTGATAAATTATAAAGACTAAACGTAATCGTTTACCTCCCACTGACAAGGTTTGAAGCAATTTGCATACCTTTCCGAAATTTCATCGACATAAGTAGTTGAACGAAACGAATGGTAGAAAGAGATAAAATGACAGTATTATGTTATAACCTATCCAACTTATCCAATTTGTGTCAATTGATTGTTATGTGTGGACGTCTGTCATACTATTCGTCGGTCGTAAAAATAAATTAAAAATTTTTATTATATTTTTGGTTGTTAAAAATAACTAGTCCTTAAAAAAAGCAATATGTTGACGAACCGTTTCTTCAAAACGTTTTATTTTTTGAAAAAACAGTTGAAATGTTAATTAGGTAGTACCCCGTTATTTTCAGTATTTTCAAATTAAAATTTCCTTAGAAAGTTGAATGTTTCGCAAATTTCAAGTAAATTTGAGATTATAGACATACAAAATTATTACACTAAATTCTGTTCATATCTCAATAGTATGAGCGTGCTGTTTAAAAATTGTATTCCTATGGCTAGTTCTAATTATGAATTTAACATAAACACTTGTGTCCCTATCAGGCGCGGATCCAAGGGGGCGGGGGGGGGAGGGGCGATCGCCCCCCCCCCCCAAGAGCTTTGAGTTTAGGACCCGATTTTTCCTCTTATACTATAGTTTATTCAAGAACTAGAGAGAGTAATAAATCATTTTTTACCCTTTTTCTCTTCGCAAACTACCTGTGTTCTTTAATCCGGTGTTTTTAGCAAAATTTGTTAGACACATATATTTTTCATAGGAATGGGTTAGAAATTTTATAATCAAAAATACCGGTCTATAATAATAGACTCAAACGTAGGATTATTCTCTCAAAAAATTCTAAATTTAAATACTTACAAAATATCCATTATCAATAATACAAAAAGTTAAACATATATAAAAAAATAAATTCGACCATATAATAATAAAATATTTTTGGGGCTATCGGTCATTTTCTTATTAATTAAAAACATATTTAGGGTATTTGACGTTTCAGTTTATTTATTTCTTAAACCGTCTGCAGAATTACAATTAAACACTAAAAAGGGATCTAAATGTGATTAATTTTTTTTATGTTATAATTAAAATTAGACCTACTTATTTTTATTTCTATTGTACTGATATCTTAATTTAATTTACTTTTATGTATGGAAATACGATAGCCCCAAAAAACTAAGATAATCATGTTAATTCTACACGCTTAAGAAAAAAAAACACAAACAAAATAATAAAATAATAAAAAACTTACGGCTAAGTAGAATTAAACATATATAAAATTAAAGAGTGGGACACACTAAAATAAAAATATATAAAAAAATAAAAAAACATATAAACAACATTAAACAATCAAACACAACAAAACCAAAAATTTAAATAATAAATTGTGTTTACACTAGTAAACATTATGTATGTAATTCCTAATCAAAGTCAGTGAAACTATCTTCGCTAAAATTAATTATAATTGGTCCCTCTGTCTCACCGATTATGAGATCGAGTTCTCACATTTTGTTTTATTCTTTTATTATATGGATTTTTCCCAATTTTCCGCAGTAACTTTATTCAAAAAAATCTTTCAAAAGTTTAGTTAAATTACTAATTTTATTAATTGTGTTATTTCTAGCAACTCACCTTTTACTTGAGAGAGATATTTACGTCTTCAACGGACAGTTTCCGGACGATTTATAAGAACAGATTTTCTATCTGGTTTTTCCCAGCAAAAATTAAGTTCTCTGGGCAATTTCCAGAGATCAGTTCTTTTAATTTCAGGTAAATCGCGATCTTCATTGATTTTAGTTAGAATTTTGTAGACGATTGGGATCTACTTCTCATAATAAAATGTATATACAACCCCTTTAATTGCAGTTTTCATCTCTTCTTCCAACGAGGTTTTTCGTTTGCCTCTGATCGAATGTAGCTTGGGAGTACTGACAATTCCAGTCGTTTTTTCTCCTTCAGTATTCGGTACATAGATATTGATACCTTAAGGCATCATAAACATTCATCATAATAAGTTTTTCGTTGAGGAAAAAATGCCCTGGTTTAACGATTTTGAAATAAATATAGAGGTGAAAGCCATATCTTTTGAGTATCTCACTAATCTCAAATAATATATAAAAACAAGCGCAAACAAGATAAATCACTAAGAAAAAACTGTAAGTTGTACTTTGCTCACTGACAGAAATTAAATTAAACTATCAGAAATTCTATGTTGCAGTAAATTTATAAAATATATTTAAATATAATGAAATATAATTAGATTTACGGCAGTTCTCAGTTACCTGCGGCACTGGAGCAGGTACGTTAGAGGTTTCGGTAACAGTTTTATTACTCTCTCTAGTTCTTGAATAGAGTATAGGAGTCTGTATGCTTGCGATCCCCCTCCCCTCCCAAAAGCTTTGAGTTCAGGAATATAGAACCCATTCTGCTTTTTATATTAGGAATGAATATGCTGCTTGCACTCCCCCCCCCCCCCCCCTGTTGACAACTTGTTTTTCTTGCCATACTGTACTTTTGTGATATCACCGCCCCCCCCCCCAAAGAGAGAGGCTGGATCCGCCCCTGGTCCCTATATCCCCAAACGGTCGAGTATCTTACTTTGAAACAGTTAAGTGTAACATAATTGTTTTCATCAACACACCTTATAAAAAATTTGAGAAGTAACAATTTGTAAGATATTTAAAACTTTTATTTAAATAAGTAACATTCAATTTTATATTCAAATAATGTTAAATGCAACATTTTACTTCCTTAGACTGTGTTAAACACTATACTACAATTAAATAAATATTATTGATTATAATTTATTAGGACATATAAATTTGAACCCTACAAGCCATCAAACGAGGTCCTTCAGAATAAAAAGCTTATTTATAGTACGTTTAGTCTTCAAGCCTACAAATCTTCACAAAATAATAAAAAAAAGTATATTAAAGGTTGAATAGTATCGTTAATGGGGGTCTTCGGGCTGGCCTATGGTTCCAGCCCCTGGTCGTACACAATTCCTCTATCACCGGTCAAGTTTCAGGTTTTCTTTCAAACTTACTTTACAGGACAGGAAGTCTTGCAATAATCGGCTGGATGTTTAGTGAAGTCATACAATAATTGATTGGTGGATAGCTAGAACGATGGATTTTAGTAATACTACATAGAGCAGTGGTTTCTACCGTTTCAAGTTTTATGAGTGCTGGCTTCCTGCAATTACTGTATATAGGAGGTATGTATTCCTATTAAAGTCAGTATATTGCTTTGTATATATGAGTTGTTTTTCTTGATATGCCTTTTTCTTTGTATATTAGACTCCTAAGGTATTTGGCCCTTTGTATACATTTTTTGTTTAACAGTTCCAAAGTACCAATTTAAGATAATTTTGTGGTCTATATTTACACCTAAATATTTGACTGATGGCTTGGTGCATATTACTTGGTTATTAAGTTATTTAAAATAAATTTAATACAAGGAAAAACAAAGATTATTTCACAATAATAACAACAATGACACTATTTTTTGACTTTTGACGGTTAATTTGACGTGCCAAAATGTCACTTTACCCAAAATGGCGCAGAGCATACTCCGGACATTTTTCGTTTGACAGTTCCATTACCACCTGTCATCCATTTTATTTTCAGAAATCCGTGAGCTGTACTCTTCGGAGGAACCTCTACAAAGTTTTAGTATGGAGCGATGCTAAGTGGCAGTCATTGAAGCAGATCATCACATCATTGAAATAAATAATGGAAAAAGACGAATTTCGAGCGTTAATTAAACATTTCTATATGAAACAGTGGACAACTACTCAGTTTAAAACTTAGTTAGATACTGTTCGCAGAACTTCTGCACCAACTTTAAAAACTATTGATTTTTGGATAAACGAATTTAAACATAGTCGAAAATCATTTAAAGATGAAAAACATTCGGGACGCCCAGTGGAAGTCACTACACCAAAAATGATTGAAAAATATATCGTATTGTTGATAATGATCCACGAATATTCGTCATATAGCTGAATGTGTAGACGTATCAATTGGTACTGTAGAAAATATTTTGCACCAACATTTCTGTATGAAAAAACTGTGTGCCAGATGGGTGGTGAGATTGTTGACAGCTGAAAACAAACTCACCCAAAAGATCAATTGACAGCAGTGTTTATTGATGATGAAACGTAATCTAGCAGATTTTTGGCGTAGATACGTGACTATGGACGAAACTTGAAGCTGTCACTACGTGCTCGAGGCGAAGCAGCTGTCAAAATAGCAGAAGGCGTCCAATGAGAACGTGCTAAAACAGGCAAAAGTTGTTTTGTCGGCCAAAAAGGCTAAGGCCATTGCTTTTTGGGGTTCTTAAGGCATAATATTTATTGATTATTTTAAAAGAGGTTAAACAATCACAGGGGATTGCAATACAACACTTCTTTGCCGTTTGGATGAGGAATTGAAAAAAAAACATCGCAGACTACAAAGCAAAAAAATTATTTTTCATCACGACAATGCTCGAGTTCACACATGTGCAGCTGCAGTATCAAAATGAAATGAATTACGGTTTAAATTAGTCCCCATCCACCTTATTCACCAGATTTGGCACTTAGTGACTTTTTCCTCTTTCCTAACCTAGGAAAAGTGGAGGACAGAGATTTTCATAATATGAAGCGATTATTAGGGCTGTAGAAAACTGTTTTGAGGATTTGGATACTTCCTACTTTTCAAAAGACATAAAGAAGTGGGAATACCGCTGTACAAAACTCCAAGGAGACTATATTAAAAAAGAAGTAAACAATAATGTTGTTTAATTCATTTTTTACCTTACTTATTGAACCACCCTCGTAGAAAGAACTAACCTTGTAAAATTTCGCTAGAAACACTTTCTTTCTACTTCAAATTTTATATCAACTGTGTCTTAATCAGTGTTTTACGAGGTATTTTGCAACAAAAATTAAGTTGTGAAATTGGAGCATCGCAGTGTGGTGCAATGTTTTATCTACAAGCTCATATAAATGACTGTATCTATTGAAGTTCACTTTAAATACTTCAATATTTTGATGCTACAAAGATTAGAAACAATATTTCAACACTGGGCTTACTGAAGATTTAATTATTATTTTGAATGTAAGTTGCCTCCATAAATTTTCTCTTTTGGGCTTGCAAAAAGGGGGGCAGAAACACCATTTCTCTGGCCTCAATCTTTTTGCGGAATTTGCAACAGCGTTGTGGGGAATTTCAACTGTCGACCTCATAAACATGGATTTAGTGGTGTGTATTTTATTAATAGGGGGTTGAAGAGAAAGTGGTAAAAAGTATTAACACCTTTAACAAGTAAATCCAAGTAAACTTGACAAAATAAAAAAATTATTGCTGGTTGTATTTGTAATGAAAAGCACTTGTTCTATTAGAAAGCATCATAGGCTTTATGAAACGAATTGTGATTTTGGAAGAATTTGCGTATTAATTAATTAACTGTATGAATTCACTGATATATCTAACGACTTCTTCCGTGGACACAAACGCCGAAAGGTAATAACTACACTAATAGATTTAGATGTTCGTGTAGCAACACGACGGAAAAAAATTATTTAAATCGTGTGTAAAATGTTCTTATGTCAAAGTTCCTAACAGTTAGGATTATTGAATATCGAATGGTCCAATAGGTCCCTTATCCCTATCAAAACTTGTGCATAAATAAACATTAAAATATTAAAAAATATTTTCTTCTTTTTATGTCCATTAATATACAGTTTTTCTTTATGCTAAAATAAATTTTATTTCATTACAACAGTCTTATTTTTGCATTTTGCATTTTTTAAAGCTCCAGGTGTGTCTCTTTCCCCGTAAACTCCAACGGGTTAATGATTGTTAAACCTCAAACCACGCAATCAGTGGGAGTGGATAGAATACGAGTTAATAACGTCAGAAAATAATGAAATTGCTCAGTCCTTTGGCAGAACGTACAAGGGCTCAGGATAATATAATTAATGGCTTACGATTTAAAATTTTAAATTAAAATCGATCTAACGTAACTAAATATAAATTTGAACCGAAATAGGATACGGAAGGAAGATGGCGTTATATTACGGAAAAAACTATTGTTATTTGAGTCGTAAATGAAAGAAAAGCTTAAAAAGTCTCTTGGAAAAATTGTGAATTTATAAGGCTTACTCAAAATAGCTGTAATTGTAGTAGCCATAAAAATATATTCAGGTAATGAGGCTTAAATTCCTTAAATTCACATTTTTCTAAATTTTTAATCGATGAACTTTAGATACAGGAAGATATATTACATATATTTGTTTGACAGGGTTAGATATCTTGTCCATGACTTTAAATAATATACATTTCGGTGCACATGTTTTGCCATACCTAGATGAAAATCTGAAAACACAAAAAGTTTTATAACTTCAAAAGAATTGGTCGCAGCGTAAAAATTCCAACGGTACCTTAAAATTTAGGTATAAATCTTCAAAAAACTGTTACATTTATCTCCAAAACCCATAAACATAAGTATTAAACAATATCATAAAACAGTAAAAAAATTGAAAAAATTTTGATGATATTTGTACTGTTATAATTTCAAGTGCAAATATTGCAGAATACAAAAACCAAGACATTTTAAAAGAGTATTGCTTTATCTTTAAAATGAGCGATAGATCGTCCAATTTGGTACATTTGGACCAAAGTTAGACACTTTTGTAAGAAAATATGTTTTTCTCCGAAACGCGTATGTCTAAAAAACTAAACAAAAAATGTAAATAGAAAAAAGAGGTGTTTTTTTTGTATAAAAAATACAGGTATATAATTTTCAAAAAAAAAATCAGAGAAAAAAATTTTTTCCCTATTTTTTATTATACAAAAAATTTTAGAATTGTAAAGTTAATGAAAAACATGACACGATATTTTGTTGAAGTTAAAGAAAAACAAATTGCAGAAAAGTCGAATATAAGTAGACGTAGCGTTGATTACAACGTTAGAAAATATATTAAGGAACCTGGCTCTATTAAAGACAGATATATTGTTCACACTGCTTTACATAACAGACGTTTCAGTGTTTCTGATATAACTGTGCTAATTAATAAAAATTTGAAAATTATAATTAATATATTATAATTTGAAAGTATGTATAAGTACGTCGGAGACTTCATGAAAATGGAATTTTTGGTCGACTTGCTACTAAAAAACAGTTGTTAAGACTCGTAAATAAAAAAAAAAGATTAAAATGGGCAAGACAACATAAAAATTGAAGCATAGCTCAGTAGAAAAAGGTGCTTTAGCGACGAATCGAAGTTTGCAGTTTTTGGATCGAAATGTAAAGTGTATGTGCTTTGAAAAGCAAATGAAAAGTTTTTGAAAGATTGGTTCCTAGTGTCACACATGGGGGTGGCTCAGTAATGGCTTGGGGTTGCTTAGCCGGATCCCGTGTTGGTGTCCCTGTAAAAGTAGAATGAATCTCGAAAAAGGAAGGCTATAAATAGTTCTACACATGAACGAACTGCCGTCTGGTACTTGTCTATTAGGTACTCCTTTTACTTTCCAACATGATAACGACCCCTAACACATTGTAAATATCTGCAAAAGTTGCTTGGAAAGTCTTGAAAAAAAGAAGAAATTTAAAGTCATGGAGTGGCCACTACAGAGCACAGATTGAAACCCGATAGAATTATTATAGGATGAATTAAACAGCTGTTCAAAAGCAACGTCCGACATCGGTTTCTTACTTATGGGAAATCTTACAAGTGGAAAAAAATCAAGGCAGATACACTCAACAAATTAATCTTGCGAATGCCAAGAATCTGCCAGGCTGTAATTACAAGCAAAGGCTACCAGGCGGATCCAGCCTCTCTCTTGGGGGGGGGGGGGGGAATATCACAAAAGTATAGTATGGTACGCAAAAGCAAGTTGTCGATGGGGAGGGGGGTGGGGGGGTACTCAGCAATATTCCCATTTCTAGTGTAAAAAGCAGGGTCGGGTCTATTTTTCTGAATTTGAAGTTCTTGAAGAGGGGGGGGCGATCACAAGAAAAAAATAAGTAGTCAACAGGGGGGGGGGGATGCGGGCAGCATACACATTCCTAATATAAAAGGCAGAATCGGTTCTATTTTCTTGAACTTAAAGCTCTTGGGAAGGGGAGGGGCGATCGCAAACATACACATTCCTATACTCTATTCAAGAACTAGAGAGAGTAATAAAACTGTTATAGAAATCTCCAACTTACCTGCTTTAGTGCCACAGGTAACTGAGAACTGCTGTGAATCTAATTAAATTTAATTATATTTAAACATTATAAGGTTTTATAAATTTACTGCAACAATAGAGTTCCTGATTTCTGTCAGTGAGCAAAGTACACCTTACGGTGTGTCCTTAGTGATTTATCTTGTTTGCGTTTGTTTTCATATATTATTTGAGATACCCAAAAGATATGGCATCCACATCTATATTTATTCCAAAATCGTTAAACCAGGGCATTTTTTCCTCAACGAAAAACTTATTACGATGAATGTTTATCATGCCTTAAAATATCAATATCTAGATAATAATTTTAAAAGTTCAATTGAGATGTGTTCCAACATGACAGGAGTTGGAAAATCTACTATGTACCGAATACTGAAGGAGAAAAAAACGACTGGAATTGTTAGTACTCCCAAGTCACATTCGATCACAGGCAGACAAAAAACCTCGTTGGAAGAAGAGATGTAAACTGCAATAAAAGGAGTTGAACATACATCTTATTATGAGAAGCAGATCCCAACCGTCGACAAAATTCTAACTAAAATCAATGAAGATCGGGATTTACCTGAAATTAAAAGAACTGAGCTCTGGAAATTGCTCAGAGAACTTAATTTTTGCTGGGAAGAACCACCTGTTCTTATAGATCGTCCAGAAAATGTCCCTTGGCGAAGGAAATATCTCTCTCAAGTAAAAGGTAGAGTTGCTAGAAATAACACAACTTACAAAATTAGTAATTTAACAGAACTTTTGAAAGATTTTTTTAAATAAAGTTACTGCACAAAATTTGGAAAAATCCATATAATAAAAAATAAAAGAAAATGTAGAAACTCGATCTCATAATCGGTGAGATAGAAGAACCAATTATAATTAATTTGACCGAAGATAGCTTCACTGACTAGGATTACGAATTAGATACGTAATGTTTACCAGCGGAAACACAATTTATCACTGAAATTTTTTTAACATATAAAAATTAATTACATTTGAATCCCTTTTTAGTGTTTAATTGTAATTCTGCAGATGGTTTAAAAATAAATAAACTGAAACGTCAAATATCCTAAAAATGTTTTTAATTAATAATAAAATGACCGATAGCCCCAAAAAAATTTTCCCATTATATGGAAGAATTTATTTTTTTTTATGTTTAACTTCTTGTATTTTTGACAATGGATATTTTATAAGTATTTAAATTATAACTTAGAATTTTTTGAGAAAAAAAAGCTACGTTTTATTCTGAATGTGCCTAAAACGGTGGGCGATCGCCCCCACCACCCCCCCCCCCCCTTGGATCCGCGCCTATAGTAATGACTGATATTTATTTTTGTTTGCATTAAAAGATTTAGTACGTAGTTAATGTAAATATGAATTAAAATTGTCCCTTTGCTAAATAAGAGTGTTTTTTCTTTAACTTTAAAAAAAATCGTGTAATTTTTTTATCAATTTTACAATTTTGAAATTTTTTTTGTCACAATTTTTTTTCTTCTATATGCCTGTGTTCTTTGCATTAAAACACGTCTTTTTTCTATTTACACTTTTTTTCTATTTTATTTAGTTTTTTAAACATACACGTTTCGAAAAAAACATATTTTCTTACAAAATGTGTCCAACTTTGGTCAAAATGGACTAAATTGGACGATCTACCGCTCATTTTAAAGGTGAAGCAATACTCTTTCAAAGTATCTTGGTTTTTGTATTCTGCAATATTTGCACTTGAAATTATAACAGTACAAATATCATCAAACTTTTTTTAATTTTTTTACTTTTTTATGATATTGTTTAATACCTATATTTATGGATTTTGGAGATAAATGCAACGGTTTTTTGAAGATTTATACCTAAATTTTAAGATACAATTGGAATTTTTACGCTCCGACCAATTCTTTTTGGCGTTTTCAGATTTTTATCTAGGTATAGCAAAAACATATGCAGGGGACTATATATCGTGACCTTATTTTGTACCTTAAATACCTATAAATCAAAATTATTTCGATAATATCTCTTATATATCTTTTTAAAAGGTCTTTTATTTACAAAAACTGATCTTTCTCTGGTATAAACCGAGAAAATTTTGTCTCAAATTTATCCTCTGTGAGTGCTTTGGAAAACCCAAAAGTGTCCATGAATTTATAAAAACCTGTATAATCCTAACAACAAATTACAGCATACAATGGACTTACGAAATTTCTGACGAGCAGCCAGCCATTCATCCAAAGACGCGGTGATGTTGTTGTTGTCCCTCGGCTTACCATCATGTGAGTGTCTAAGGGCTCGCCTTCTTTCTTTGCTGGTTAACATACACTCTTCTAGAAGTTCAAACCAGTCTTCTAAACCATCTGCAGCTCTAAAAAAGTATTTGTTTACTAGTTTTTAATCCTGAATTATTTGAATTATAATGTTGTTAAATTTTTTGCGGAGTTTCTTTTGTGAGAAGAGAAACAATCAGTTGACATGAGAAAGCTTCTATATTATTAATAGCCACATTGTTTCCCATTTAGTTTACCTATCTAGCTGTATAACATTTGCATAAATTCTACTATTGATACAATTATCAGTCAAGAAGAATGTTACTACAGGGTGGTCCATAACTTCTTATGTGATTTTAATAACCGATAACTATTGGTATAGCGGATTTCTTTTCTTTTCTTTTCCGATTTAGAAACTCGATACTTTGGAATTTAATCACGAATATGATCATTATTGTGCAAAGAATCAAATCAGTTGAACTTTATCAATGGCCAACTTTTACCACTTTGCCATCATACTGAAGACACTTTTATGTGGTTCTGTGGCAAAGCTACTACGTACCGATACGCCATTTATTTACATCATAAAATATTCAACAAGTACAAACAAATATGGAAAAGTATGCACGAACATCAACTATATGTGGTTCGTGAAATAGGATTGTGTCGAATATCTATCCAGGATATATTTAAAGTACTCAAATCTTCAAAATTATCATTACGTCAATAGTTTTTGACAAAAACTTTAATTTCTTAAACCGGTTTAGCGATTACCTGTATGGCTTCATAAATAAGCAAATGGGGAATTTGAAAAATAGAAAATCTGAAAGTTGTTCACGAAAGACCATTTCATCCCACAAAATGTACTGCATGATATAAGGTGGTAATTCAGTATATGATAATGATGTAAAATGCAACAAAATAAGCCAGAGATACGGCAGCTCCAAACGGAATTATGTGGTGAACGAATAACTTAAAGACGATCCGAAGTTTTTTATCTGCCACGTCCGCCAGACTTGACACCCGCCGATTTTTTCTGTCGGGTTATCTAAAGTGAAAAGTTTACACCAATAAACCTAAAACCCAGCGAAAATGATGCTGTTACAGAAAGATATTGTAATTTTTATCATAAAACACGAGTTAAAAAGAGCAAAACAAACTTCATCAACGTATTAAATTTATGTGAGGCCTATTTCAAATTACAGTTATTAGCTTTATAAATCACCTAAGAACTTATTGTTCACCCTGTATATCTTACGATATATGTGTACCATTTAACTTTGTTTTTAATAACCCAGTTAAAAGGAATGGAGAGAAGTATTTTTACCTGTTTTGGGACGAACGAAAGCCTGTTAACTGAACAAGTTTTTACAAAAATAATTAAATTCAACCTGTGTCCTTTTTTTATAATCCGGCAATTTGGTCTAGGTATTATATTACATCACTTAAAGGCTAACGAAGTTAAATAAATAATTCGTCATATAGCAGTATTCAGATGTTCATCCCTAGCAGGAAAGACTCTTTATTACAAGAAAAAGTGGAATATCTGAGAGTAATTCTGGACTGACGACTGAGCTTGAATGATCGTATTGAGGCTCGAACCAGGAAGGTCATATGTGCTTTCTACGCTTGCAGAAGAGCCTTTAAGTACACTTGTGGGCTAACAGCGAAAATGTTATATTGGATATACACTATGATGATTCGCCATATGATTACGTACGCCTCTATTGTGTGGTAGCATAGTACAACCAAACGCAAACACTGTTTTCAATTTAACAAAGTTCAAAGGATGACTTGTGGGGGAATAATGAGGGTGATGATGACTGCCTCCTATTAGGGTACTGGAAGTTTTTATATCAATTGCCTAGGGCATCTTGGATTTGAAACTGGCGCTTACTCATGTAATTGGGGAATCGTAGTGGAAAGATGTCCCATGCAATATGGTGCCAATTCTGAAACCCCTCTTGAGAAAGGAGAGTTTTAATCTGTCGGACAACATGCAACGACCTTTCAGGTAGTAATTTATACTATTCTGCAGTGAAAATATCTCTGGAGGAAGAAGAAACTGTTGACAATGTCCTCAAAAAGTACCAGCACTCAAAGTACTAAAGCAGAGTCATTTCAGAAATACAATTATCACTTGAAACCATTATACAATTCAGTTCAGTTCAGACTGCTTGGAGTCGCACAGGTGATCGGTCAGTAACTTGCAGCCATGTTGGAATGTAAAAGGCCTAACAAGGCATAGACATCGAAGACCTAGTGTAACAACTTTTATACATTCATTCTTTCATTCGGATGTTTATAAATCAGAAGTATTGGATGAGTATTTGTTTACTTACCTTAGATATATTTTTCCATCCCTTCCAATAACTAGTGCAACAGTACTATAAGTCTTTTTGTTTTCCCATTCGACTTTGTCGACGTCAACCAGCTTCACTTTAAATAAAAATTGTCCCATTTCTGAGATCCTAAAATTTAAAATAAAATTCATTTTAAGCATCAGAAATAGATCATATAAGTACTAAGTAACACTCGAAAAAAAATCATCAAAAAAAGGAAATAGTTTTTGAGAAGATTGAGTTTGTTTTTTTCCGAAAAACGGCAGCCATTTTGTTTTTTGAAAATTTATGACTCATGTGACCTTAATCAAAAGAGAAAACTGATTAATCAGAAACCTATAAATTTTGAATAAAAAATGACTATTATTTTTAACCGACTTCTAAAAGAAGGAGGTTCTCAATTCGTCGAGTATGTATGTTTTGTTTTTATGTATGTACACCGATTACTCCGGAACGGCGGCACCGATTTGAATGAAATTTTTTACGTTATGTTCAAGAAGTTGCTGCGGTGGTCCCACATTTTTTTGGACGAAATTGGTATAGTAATACCCAAGATGGAGCTGACAATATGGCGGCCAAAAAAATTAATTTTGTCTGATTTTCTCCAAAATTGGTATGGGGGAATTTCTGCAGTCGTACGCAACGAATCTGAAATTATTTTTAAAAAATTCAATATGGCGGATCCAATATGTCGGGAAATTTTTTTTTATTTTGTCTGATTTTCTCCAAAATTAGTGTGGTGCAGTTTTCGGAGTCGCACATAATGGATCCAAAATATTTTTAAAAAAATCAATATGGCGGACAAAAAAATCAATTTTGTCCGATTTTCTCCAAAATTGGTACAAGGGAGTTGTCAGAGTCGTACATAACTAATCTAAAATTATTTTTTAAAAATTCAATATGGCGGTCGAAAAAATCAATTTTGTCCGATTTTCTTCAAAAGTGATACGGGAGTGTTTTTGGGATCGCAAATAACAATCCGAAATTATTTTTAAAAAATTCAATATGGCGGATTAAAAATTCTACATCTCCCGATTTTGTCTAAAATCAGTTTTGGGGTATTTTTGTTAGTGTTAATTATGAATTTAAAATATTTTTTGAAAAACTCAATCTGGCAGATTCAGTATGGTATCCTAAAAATTTTACGTTTTCAATTTTCTCCCAAACTGATATAGGGGTTCTTGAGGGTGTAAATTATGAATTTAAAAGTATTTTTTCAGTATTCAATATGGTAAATCCAAGATAGCGGACTAAAAATTTTACATATTTCGATTTTGTTCAAAGGGGGGGACTGAATCGTTTTTGAGGATGTAAATAGCGAATATAAGTCTAGAAATTTTAAATATCCGGATTTCATCCCAAATTGGTACTAGGGGGCTTTGAAGGGTTTAAATTTAAATTAGATTAAGGCTGAAAATAATTTTTTTGAAATTCAGTATAGCGGATGCAATGGTTTGAAAATTTTACCTTATTCGCATTTTTTCAGATTTGGTATTAGAGGGTTTTCGGGGTCGTGTATTACGTATATGAAGTTAATTTTTTACAACTATTAGGTTGATAAGATACAATATGAGGGATAGAAAATTTTACATATTTCGATTTTGTCTAAAATTGATATTGTGGGGTTCTTGAGGCGTATACAAACGTAATATGCAGTATAAAATATATCGAGCTGAGAAATTTACATCTAAGATTCTTTAAATATTTAAAATTGATATTGTGGGATTCTTGAGGTGTATACAAAGTCAATATGTAGTATAAAATATATCGAGCTAAGAAATTTACATCTCAGGTTCTTTAAACATCGATATTGGAAGGTTTTGGGGCCTATATTACCAATCTAAAATTAATTTAAAATTTAAGATAGTGAATTTACTATGACAGACTAAATATTTGTTTGACACAATTTTACTGGTATTTGGAAAACTCTAAGAACCAAAGAATTTTTAGTGGTTCATTTTAGGGTGATTTACAACTTTGGATAAAATGGGTACTTTTTTGCCACCTTGGAGTCATTGCGACGTTCACTAATCTCGATTAGTACTTAATTCAAATAATTTATGGATATCATAATAAATTCATAACCAAAAATCGAAAAAAAATTGAACCGACTTCTAAAAGTGCGCTAAAAAGTGAAAAATAACTATAAATTTTTATATGAAATTGAACTTTTTGAAGTCGGCGCCAAATTATTTGTAAATGAAATAAATAACTACTAATATTAAAAAATTATGGTAAGAAAGCAATTACAAAGAAAGTATTTTTAATCTGTTTATGCAAATCACATTTTGTCAGGTATTAGTTAGACGCCGACTTCAAAAAGTTCAATTTCATATAAAAATTTATAGTTATTTTTCACTTTTTAGCGCACTTTTAAAAGTAGGTTCAATTTTTTATAAAAATTTTATTCTTCAGTGCAAAAGCTCTAAGCTTAACTTTAAGGTATCGATAACTTCCTTGAAAATGAATTTTTCGCAAAATAGCACAATACGTGTACACTTTTTAGGATTCTAGTATAACATATTTCACGGAAAAAGAAAGCATTTTATTTTTTTGACTATTTTCAATGCATGATTTTAAATGGAATCGATCGTTTCTTAAATTGACTTATTTTTTGGATTAATTATAATAATCAATGTTAGCATTAAAATTTTTCTTTTTTGGTAATATTTTAAAGCCCAACAACTAAAAACTTGTGGGAAGAAAAACAATATCTCAAGGCCAATTTCAGGGAATAAATAATATTGTGTTCTCGTTAAAGTCTACTACAAAAAACACATACCTATCTGCCCCCGATGCTCTTCTGAAACAATGTAGATAATCCCGTGTTAAAATGAAATATCTTTCTTTCCAACGACTGAAAAGTCTGTCTCTTTGTTGCCAGAGTAGACCTCTCTTGATAGCATGAGTCGATTCTTTGCCGTAATTGTTTGTTGACAAAAGAGACTGAAAGAAAAAAAAACATTGTTAGTCAGATAGAAAAAAATATATATAGACAGCTTATATAATAAATAAAAATAAATAAAAGTATTAAAATCCTTTTATTTTATATTAGTGTAGGGGTCAGAGGGGTCATAATTGTCTCTTTATTAATTTAGATTAATCCATCGAAGCTTTTTTAATACCGGGTGTCAACGAATCTATTAGACAAGTCGTAATTTCTAGAATATTATGTGTATCAAACTGAGAATTGGTACAGGTAAATGGTATGTGAAGGGGAGAGTTTTCGCATATTTTCCACTTTCCAGCCACTTCCGGTTTCACCGGAAATGGCCCCGGTTTTGAATTTTTAAATGGAACACTCTGTATATTTTAACATTTTTGGATTTCTGAGACAATTCTAGATCAGAATGTGACATTTTAAAAACTTTTTACGTCTACTTCATTTTTTTAGAGCCACTTTTAAAATTGCATCTAGGTGGCCATGATCGAACGCAAACTAATCTAACGGCCGTAGGTGATGTCAAAAAAATACAATCGCAAAGTTTTAGTTACTAGTATGAAAGACAGGAATAAGACAAGTTGACAAAATTACGTTTTCATTTCTAACTATTAATTTTCAAATGGCGACCCTTTTTTGACAACTACTTTTCGAAAAAAGCATTCTTTGACGAATCTAACGGTACTAATTTATTTGCGATTGGATTAGACATAAGAACAGAAATTAAATATTATTAAGCAAAATACTGGATAATTTATTTACTTATGACAAGTGCGCCATGGACAGCCATGATGCATAATAATTTGCAACTGTTTTTATCAAGTCTTCTTTGGAAAACAAAGCACTCACTTAAGTAGACGTAAAAGTTTCTTAATTTTCGTTAAGTTTGGTTTAAATTTTAGTTAAAATAATGTATACTCAAAGTAAAAAAGTGGATATGTTATTAATATTTGGAGAGTGTCATAGAAATTCAAGGAATGCTGCCGAGTTGTATGCTCATAGATATTCGAATCGGCAACATCCAGCCCATCAGTATTTTCCGTTTGTCGAGACTCGTTTTAGGCAAATAGGAAATCAAGAGGCGGAACAGAGATTTATCATAAATGAAGAGACTGAGATGAACGTACTTGCTATGGTTGAGGTTGATAAAACAGTTTCGTTAAGAAAAATTAGTCAAGAACTGCAGATAAGTTATGAATCGGCAAGAAAAATACTGAAAAAGCATAGATATCGAGCATTTAAATATCAGTTACATCAACATTTGTATACTGAGGATGGCGATAGACGGGTAGTGTTTTGTGATTGGCTGCTTCAAAATCATAGAGTTAACCCAAATTTTATCGATTTTATTCTATTTTCCGACGAATCCCGATTTACAAATAATGGTATGTTCAATAAGCAAAATACTCGGTACTGGGCCCAACAAAATCAACATGAAATGAGAGAGGGCAATTTTTAAGAAAGATTTGGCGTCAATGTCTAGGCTGGTATCGGAAACAGAATAATTGGGCCAATATTGTTTCAAGGTCAGTTAACAGGGGTTAGATACTTAGGTTTTCTTCAAAATGAAATCGAAAATCATCTCAATGGTATACCTTTAGCAGTTTTACGGCGAATTTACTTTCAACAAGATGGAGCACCGCCTCACAATACTAGAGAAGTACTTAATTATTTAATAGAGCATTTTAATAATTGAATTATTGCAACCAATGGTTCGGTACGGTGGCCAGCCCGCTCACCGGATCTTACTGTGCTCGATTTCTTTGTCTGGGGATATGTTAAAGAAAGAGTTTACTATGGAGCAGCCCCAGCTACTCTTGAAATATTAGAAGAAAGAATTTTACGGGCATTTAGAAGTATAACGACCCAAATGCTACAGAACGTGTTGAGAGAAACAATTGAACGAGCTGAAATGTGTCGTGAAAAAGAAGGAATACACTTTGAACATTTACTACACTAAACTTTGTAACAAATTCAGCTACTGTACTTTCAAATATTTTAAGTGCGTCGTCTAAATTATTAGTTTATTTTGTTAGTTTTTTGTTAATTTTGTTAAATTTTTAATCCAATTCCTGTCTTTCATACTAGTCACTAAAACTTTGCGATTGTATTTTTTTGACATCACCTAAGGCCGTTAGATTAGTTTGCGTCCGATCATGGCCACCTAGATGAAATTTTAAAAGTGGCTCTAAAAAAATGAAGTAGACGTAAAAAGTTTTTAAAATGTCACATTCTGATCTAGAATTGTTTCAAAAATCCAAAGATGTTAAAATATACAGGGTGTTCTATTTAAGAATTCAAAACCGGGGCCATTTCCGGTGAAACCGGAAGTGACCGGAAATTGGAAAATATGCGAAAACTCTCCTCTTCACATAACATTTCCCTGTACCAATTCTCATTTTGATACACATAATACTCGAGAAATTATGACTTGTCTAATAGATTCGTTGACACCCGGTATATTTTGAGCCGCTGAATACGATTTTTTCGGGTGAAAGTTCATCCAAGTGAGAAAAAAGATTGTTATAAACAAATAATTATTAAGACAGTTCTATTTTTGGTTAAATTGTATTCTCTGACGTAATATGCCACTGTTTTTTTTTTCATACGATGCTTAGTTTCAGAAATAAACAATACTATACATTCAAAAATGTAATTTTTGCGATGTTGGACGTTAAAAACTTCTGACTGAATAAACATTTTTTAATTCTGTTTATTGAGAATGAAATTTCAAATCAAGATCAATAAGCTACAATAAAATAACATAAGAACAAGGCATGGTTTAAATGTTTTTTTTCCGGTTAGCACAAATAGCCTTTTGCCGCTTATACAGGGTGTTTCAAGACACATAGGCCAATGCTTACTTGGAGAAGCTTCAGCTAAAAATAGAACCAAAAGATTATATGATTATGGGTTCGCAAAGGCTTCGTTACCAAGATACAGGGTGTTAATGATTTTAAATTATTTATTTTTTTTTAAATAACTTATTAGGTGATGTAAAAAATATTTGGTGTGTGAAATGCATTAATGAATGAGAATATTACTCCATAGAAAATAGACCTTCGTCAGTAACAAAAATGTAACATTGTTTTTTTTTTTGCTGGAATGTATTCATTTTGGCATCCTATGAAACATATCTCGATGGTAACCCTGAAAGACCTTGCAAAAAAAATGGCGGTTCAAAAATGGTCACGATTTTTGGTTTTTTGAGTATATTTCGAAAAGTAAAAGTTATTTGGAAAAATGCTTCAAACAAAAGTTGTAGAGAATTAAAAAACCTATCGATTCATATAATATAAATTATAGGTGGCGCCACTAATTATCGAGATATATTTTTTTCGACAAAATTTAGGGTGTTTTTTTTTTTTTTTTTTTAAAGACATTTATTAACAAATTACCGATTTAAAATTTAATATAAACGTAGCTATTATCATCATAAAAAAATATGCCAAACTTGGAATCTGTGAGTTTTTTATTTTCCGAGAAACTCGATGTCAAAGTTGAAAATTCAACCTCAATTTTCCGCTTTCCTAATTAAGATACAATGCTCAATTTTAATGGAAATTGTTTGTATTGTTTTTTATTTTGAAGATATAAAAAAAAATTCAATTGTGGGTCGAGAAATTTTACAAAAACCAATTTTTGCACCAAAAAAATTGCGATAACTTTTCACCGGATGGAGATAACAATTTTTTAATGCGTGCATTGGATTTAAATGTATCATTTCCGATCTCAAAAAAAAAAATAATTTTGGATGAAAAAAACGTTTTTTTTTTTCAAAAATTCATAATGGCGTGGCAAATGAATATTAAGAGCTCAAATTTGCAGAAGATGCTTTTTAATACTTGTACTTTACCTGTGGATTTTTTGGATCCAACAAACACACTTCCATACGATCTGTGAAACTTCAAAAATTGGGCCGAATCTAATCGAAAATAGCTGCTGCAGGCCGCTGTCGGCGTGTTGACATAGTTCAGGCGCATTATTCATTGGCGCTTCAAGGAAAGTTATGCATCACAAGTAATATTTATAATATTGATGTTGTTTTATTAATTTATATGATAGTAACAATTTGTTTATTCGTATTAATTATTAATTTGTTTATTAACAAAATTTTTACAAAAAATTATAGAGAAAATCATAGAAATATTCAATTATATATTACATATTATTCTGTTTTTTTTTCCTTTATATTATTAATACCTAATAGTTTATAAACAAAATTTTTACGAAGATTTCTATAAGCCAATCATATAAAAATATAATAATAATATATATAATACGTCATATAAATATTTAATCATACATTAAAATAAATATTGCTTGTGATGCATAAATTTCCTTAAAGCGCCAATAAATAATGCGCCATAAGCGCCCTGCAGCAGCTATTTTTAATTAGATTCGGCCCAATTTTCGAAACTTCACAGATCGTATGGAAGTATATTTCTTAGATCCAAAAGATTTACAGGTAATGTACAAGTATTAAAAAGCAATTTCTGCAAATTTGAGCCCTTAATATTCATTTGCCACGCCATTCTGAATTTTTGAAAAAAAAAGTTTTTTTCATCCAAAATTTAGAATTTTTTTTTTGAAATCGGAAATGATACATCTAAATCCAATGCACGCATTAAAAAATTTTTATCTCCATCCGGTGGGAAGTTATCATAATTTTTTTGGTGCAAAAATTGGTTTTTGCAAAATTTCTCGGCCCACGATTGAAAAAAATTTTTTTTTCATTTATCTTTAAAATATAAAACAATATAAACAATTTCCATTAAAATTGGGCATTGTATCTTAATGAGGAAAGCGGAAAATTGAGGTTGAATTTTCAAATTTGACATCGAATTTTTCGGAGAATAAAAAACTCACAGATTCCGGATTTGACATACTTTTTTAGAATGATAATACCTATATTTATGTTAAATTTAAATCGGTAATTTATTAATAAAAGTCTTTAAAAAAAAAACAAATCCGTAAATTTTGTCAAAAAAAAATCTCGATAACTAGTGGCGCCACCTATAACGTATATGACACGAATCGATAGGTTTTTTAATTCTCTACAACTTCTATTTGAAACATTTTTCTATACAACTTTTACTTTCCGAGATAAACTGAAAAAACCGAAAATCCTGACAATTTCTGGTCCACCATTTTTTTTTGCACAGGTCTTTCAGAGTTACCATCGAGATATGCTTTATAGCATGCCGGAATGAACACATTCCAGCAAAAAAAACCAATATTACATTTTTGTTAACAAAACAGCTCTTTTTTATCTAATTCCCATAGAGTATATTTCGGACTGCACCAGGGAGGTATCTGAAGGATTACAGATTATTATTTGTTGAGTAAAGATATGTCCGTCACCAATTTTTTCCCATTTGGACGTCATTTTTGTAAAACATGTTATATGTCTTTCAAAATGTACCTCCTAGAGTTTCCTCGATGTTGACTCCGTTTAGGACATAAATCCAATTATGATAAAATAAGCAGAAATAAAAAATGCGAATTGTTTCAGTACATTGCTAAAAGAACAATATGTTTATTATTATTGTTAATTACAATTACAGGAAATGATGAAAATGGCCAGCTCCTGATCGAATACAAGCATTTAATCTTATTCTAAATGTTCCACTCTTAAGTTATTTAAGAAAATGAAAATAATGTGATATTTTAACACCTGTATCTGGGCATGGAAGCCTCAGCGGACCCAAGTTCTTATAAACTTTTGGTTCTATTTTGAGATGAAGCATCTCCATATAAGCGTTTGCCCATGTTTTTGAAACACTTGCAGCCATAGCTATGCAGTCGATGATCGTTGTAATTGATTTTTTCAAAATAAATGATTCGAACTTTTAATCGCACCATGAAGAATTTAAAAATACCTATTCAACCAAAAGATATTGTGGCATTTTTCGAATATTTTACATTGTTTATCTTAAAAACTAGATGGCGTAAAAAAAATTAGTTAGAAACGTTTTCGTTTAAATCGATAAAGGAATATGAACCAATAAATTTCTTTGCAAAAATCCAATTTCCAAAAATTTAAACAATTATTTGTTCATAACAATCTGTAGCTTTATAGTGATTTTCGCAATTACGGAAATAATAATAAATCTTTTTTATTTTCCAGGAATTAGTACACATTTTAATCAAAAATCTACTTCAAATATATTTAGAATTAATTAATAAAAAAATTGTTCAAGATTAGAAAACTGTCTCCAGTGATGAATGCTTGGAAATGTGCATACCTATTGTATTAATTATAGTTAATTAAAGATAACGATAATACTAATAACTTGATAACCCAGTTTTTAGGAATTGTTTTATTGTGATTTTTTATTTGTTATGTAAAGATTTTTTGCCAATTATCTCATAAAATAATAATTTTTTTCTGTAAATACAAATTTTTGAGAAACTTAAGTCATCAAAAATATTAGGTACATCATTGACCCCGTATTTTATTGAATTACAAATAAAAAATACTTCATTCAACCCACTTTTTCATACTAATTTTTGCTTTTCAGTAATCATTGAAGAAAATAGGAAAAGAAACGGCTACCGATAAAGATGGAGACAAACCTCAAAAAATGGTTTGCTGGACAAAGATTTCAGAACATCGAGGCAGTTATTGTTTCTGTGAATAGCCATTTTGAGAAGCTCAACATTTCGCTTCATAAAAATAGTAAAATTAAATTAAAGCACCGATATGAAAAATTTATAAACCTTTCTGGAAATTATGTTGAGAAAAAAAACTAAAAACAAAAAATTTTGTTTTCATTATTAGGCTCAGGACTTGACTGAATGAATGAAAAAGAGAGTGGTGATACTAGATCATCGATGCCTAGGCCTCCTTTGGGCCCTTTACATCCACCATAGATGCAGGTTATTCGAGGCTGATCGCCTTTGCGAATCCAAGCAGCCTCGTTAGTTGAACTTGCCTAACTGCTTCCGGTAACAAAATTGTATCTCCGAAATATCTCTGTCTCAGTCCGTTGAGTGCTGGCCACTCTCTGAGGACATGGTCAACAGTTTCATCCTTCTCCAAACACCATCTGCACGTCGGGTCGTCCTCGACACCGATTCTATGAAGATAGCCCCTGAGGTGACAATGTCTTGTCAACAATCCCATCACATTTCGCAGCTCTTTCCTTCCCAAGGAGAGAAGCTCCTTAGTACGCTAGGCCCAGTTATATGTTCCTTAGCACACTTCATTCCAGGAGGCCCCCTCCACGATTCAATAAATTTGCTTTCCAGCAACGATTTTAATTCCCTTTTGCCAATAGCAATTGGGACAGGTAATATTGGTTGGGGTCTATACGGGTCAGTTGTCAAACCCAACTTTGCCAGACGGTCTGCTTTCTCATTCCCGCGTATGCCCGAGTGACCTGGGACACATACGAGTCTGACTGTGCAGCCGTTCCTTGTCTTATCATTTAGTACGTCCTTGCACTCAGACACGTCGCGAAGTTACGACACTGGACTTCAGTGGCAATATCGCAGCCTTACTGTCTGAGCATATATTTATTACCCTATTGCTGTCTATATCCCTTTCACAGAGATGAGCATACTGCAGAATAGCATAAATTTCCGATGTGAAAATTGTCGCACATTGTCCGAGAACGTAGTACTCTCTGACTCCTGCGCTCCTGCCGAATACTCTGTCTCCAAAGTCGAAATCCATCAGTATACCACCAGGATCCATTTTTCGGAAGATTTTGTTCTCCCTCCCAATCCTCTCTACTTGGCAGGCTCAGGACTTATCAGCCTACCCTCGTATGTGATATTTCCTAATATTGGAATAATGCTCTAATGATCCTCATATTCAGAAAAGATGAACAATGCCAACTACAGACTGATAAGATTTATAACAAAAGTAATAACACGACTCATAAAGAAACGAATCTATTACGTCATGACTACAAGCTGTTTACAGGTATCAGTACGTTAGAACACCTTCAAGTAACAAAGACACTATTTGCAGCAAATAAATGCAATATGGATCTTTAGAGGGCGTTCGTAGACCATGAAAAAACGTTCAACAGAAATTTGGATTATTTTAAATTAATGAACCAAGAGTCGAATATATCATATGCAGACAGTATTCCCTTAGAACTTCATTAAAAGAAAAATTTACCTAATGATTAAAGATGTGTTTAGAAAACTAAAACAGAAACAAAAAGGAATTAAAATATAAGGAGAATAATGACACTCTTTCCTAGACTCAAGCTAGTTATTCAATATTTTCATTGTTTGGCCTACAAGTTCCTCATGCCTATTCACACAAATTTAAGTTCTGTGGATTCCGAATCTACCAAACGAAAATATTTTAGACTACCGAATTTCAAGAATATCTAAACTTCAACAATAAAGAAGTTTTTTCATAACTTCTCCAAATGATTTCCAAACTTTTGATTGAAAAAAACCGCAACCATAGAAAATATTATATTTTTTTAATAAGTACTATTACTTTTATTTATATCCGAGATTTTTTAATGTTGTATATTTTCCACTTCGCATCACGCTGCACAATTTTTGCTAATAAATTTTCCGACATACAAAAACTTACTTCAAAATTATAAAATATTATTCACAGTTTGTAAAGCCTCTGGGTGAAGTGTACTTTTACAGTTGGTTCAGTTTTAAATTTCTGGCATAATTTGACCCTATACATAGCTGCTGCTCTCTAATGGACTTAAAATGCACTTTTAATATTTTATCAGCAAATGCGAGAGCGAATGCGCTCGTCGCTGTAGCGAAAATTTTCAAAGCTTTCTTTAAGCTTTTAGTTTTAAGTTATGGAATTAAAATTTTGAAATACTGTGATGCTAGTTTTTTTTTACCAAGAAGAATCCATTAGATCTCATATATACTTTACTTCTCTCATCTTATAGCAGCATTGCAAATCAAATCAATGAGATACAAAATATGACAAAATGAAATTTGAAGAACATGATGAATAAAAGAGACCTTCCAGAAAAATTTTAAAAGTGCCACGATTTCAATTAACTTTTTGATAAAATCTTATTGCTTTTTTAGTTTAAAATCTACCCTTTACAGGTCTAAAGACATTCTAAAATTATATTTCTAATAGCATTATTTAGTATAATTCTAGAATAATTAGTTTTCCAGGCGTAAAATAGAAGAAAACCCACACAATATTCCATTGTGGTCTGATAAATCGTTAATATTCAGGTATTTGCCTTAATAATACCCTAATTTGAATGAGGTTTCGTTATGAAACAAGTAAAATTATTACTTTCTGAGGCTGTATTATTAAAAACATAAATAAAAAACTATATTGTTTGTTCTTTTTACTTAGACTGACAAAGTATTATTAATTTTTAAATTTTTCATGAAGTTTAATTATGTTCTAGACACGCAAAACAGTTTTCAAATTTTTAATATAATATATTTTAAAAAACTGGCGTATCAGACACGCATAATGTTAGGGTTCCGTAGTAGTTATTGACCTTTAAAATATATTGGAAATTAATTTAACAATTTTTTATTTTGTATATTTCATAAATAAGTAAAAGTAACTTTATTGTATCAATTTTCATTGAAAATATTTATTAAGTGTTGTTATGACAAATTTTTCAGATTCTTAAAATCCACCGGAAAATTAAAGCAGAGTACAGCGCCATATTGGATCCGCCATTTAGACATTCGATAAGTTGATTCTAGAATATTGACCAACGGCAGCGAAAACCCGCTAATAAGCAATGTTGTGTCCAAGGTATACATATTTTTCCACAAGCTCCACTTCGTTGTTTCCAATATTGATATTTCCACTAGGTACCAGATTGGTCATAAATTTTGTTTTTGATATATTTATTTTAAGACCCAAATTGGCGCACACTAGCGGAAGTTCATGTAACATTGTACATATCTCCTTGAGATTATCGGAAAACAAAACTATGTCATCCGCGAACCTCAAATTTGTTTTATATTTAGGCCTGTTTTTCCCAGTTAAGTTTTTTACAGGCGTATTCTAGTACTGCAGTAAACAGTTTAGGCGATAAGGTATCACCCTGTCGGACTCCTCTGCCAATTGGGATATGATCCGTGTTTCTGTGTAGGTTTACCGACATAGTTACATTCCTGTATATATTGTAAATTAACTTTGTATATCGATTGTCAATGTGGCATGCTTGTAATGCTTCCATAATTTTGTCAATCTCTACCGTATCAAAGGCCTTATGGAAATCCACAAAAGCCAGAACGAGTGGTCGATTTTATTCAACAGTTTTTTCTATTACTGTTTTGATGCTCTGTAGGTAATCGTTTGTTCCAAACTCAGTACGAAACCCCGCTTGCTCTATTTGTTGATAGAAATCAAGTTTTTCCTCAAGTCGATTCGTTACTATTCTTGTAAGGAGTTTATATAGGTGACTAAGAAGGCTTATTGGTCTGTAGTTTTCGGAATCATGGCACTTGTCGGGTCTTGTACTGTCCAAAAGGCACATATTAAAAAGGTCTTTTATTTTTTTAAGTATACAAACACTAAGAATATATATATATATATATATATATATATATATATATATATATATATATATATATGTGTGTGTGTGTGTGTGTGTATATATGTATGGGTTCATATTATATTATTCAATATTAAAATATGCCGTTATTCTATTATGAAGTGGCAACTAATGATAACCAAATTGATAAACCAAACCGCAATAATTCATCCATATCAAATATTCATTGAAAACGTTGACCGCCGATATTTTGAAGGAAATGGAAAATAAATTCATTTGCATCCAAACAATAAAATTATCGGGATTTTTGCCTTTCAGACCGCAGGGAATAGAGAACGATAAAAAATCTTTGAAGTCAGAAGTCACCACTTCCTTTCTTTTAATTTGATAATGCATTTTAACAAACTGATAACAGTATAGGGAATTCACAAGTAGATAGTAAAAGAGTAGCCTCTTTGTGGTTAACAAAACTTTAACAAATATTTGGATAATTTGGCGAACCGGATTTATTTTTTTGCAATTTATTTATTTTACAAAAATCACAATTATTATGACACTCTTCAACGCACGGACGTTATCAATTCGACGTGTTTATAAATATACAGGGAGTGGCTAAAAGCTTGTGCAATACGCTGGCGCAATTTACCTTAGTCTAAAAGTTGATTGTTTTCGGAAAACAGGTTGGCAAAGTTATAATTTTTTCTAGCTTTTTTGAAAATACTGATTATAGTTTCGAGGTACATAACAGAGGGCGCCACCAGCAATATGTCGCCTACATCTAAAGCTTTATAACTTTTTTGTGCCTCAGCATATTAAATTTCTAATCCAAAATTCTTATTCCTTGACCTCTTTTATCCCAAAAAGTTATAGTAGGGGTCGCTTTGAACAACCATTTCTGAGATAATTGAATTTAACTATTTTATTGAGTACTGAGACTCATAACCCTCCTTCACACTTTATCCAGGCCTAGAACTAATCCAAGAAATTTGAAGCGTATTTAGGGCCAACAGAACAACGATAATAAAAATGAAAAGTATCGTTATTGTTAACCGATTCAGTCTAACAAACTTTTACCCCCTAATTTACTAACATAGTCTAACTTTAAAACAGGTCTAAGTTGGCAGTAGAGGCTTTAAATTAACAACTACAACAATAAGTCAAACAAGTTTTGAATTTTAACAATTCAAGATTAAAAAATTGTTTGTATATATTACTAGGAACTTCAAAACTTTTTAAACTTTCATTTACTTTCAGGAGACAAAATTTTTTCTCTTACCCATTCCAAAGCTATTATCTCTGGTTTTTTATCCTTAATTTTTCTACATAACCGTTTATGTCTTGACTATTGTCATCGGATAGAAGCGTTGCAACCAGAGGACTATCCTAGAAGAAGTCACTGGCTCTTACATCAGTACAACATAAATGACAATTTTTACCAAATTTATTTTGGCTACCAATGAGGCTACGTTTACAAGAAATGAAGTAAATAATTTTCACAACAGCCATGTTTTGGCAGTAAAAAATGCGCATGCAGTTAAAAGTCATTTCAGCACAGATTTTTGTAAATGTTTGGGATGACGTAGTAAATGGCATGATTATAGGGCCTTACTTTTTTCCAAAACGACTGACAGGTGAAAATTATTTAGACTTGGTTCAAAACAATCTGTCACAATTATTAGAAGATACTCTTTTAAATGTGAGACAGAATATGTGGCTTCTTCATGATGGAGCTGCGCCACAATTCAGACAAGAAGTTCACGAACACTTAAATAATGCGTTTCCTAATAGAGGGATGGGGCGAAACTGACCCATTTCTTGATCTGCACGTTCCCTGGATCTAAATCCATGCGATTTATTTCCGTGGGCTATTTAAATCAGTTAGTTTATCACGATGGGGAAGTGAATACTGTGGAAGAACTACAACAGCGCATTGAAAATACTTGTGATGTTACTCGTGAAGACCGGTATTTTATTTTTGACGCGTGAAGTCACTCATTGATACGTTGAGCAAGATTTTGCGTTAACCGAACAAATGGTGACAATTTTGAGCTTGTTTTGTAGAACAAGATTATTGTATTCAGAGTTTTTACAATACAGTGGTTGAAAATATCATGACATAAGGTTTGTATTACAGTTTTTAAATTTTTTAAATAATTGTTAATAATACGAGTTCTCCAAGCGTTAAAATAAATGACCCAACTTTGAGAACACCCTGTATATCTACAAGGAGATGAACCCGTTAAATCCAAATCTACCATGAGAACTAAGTTAGCATGTCTCATATTTCTTCTAACCTCACAATCCAGCCAAAATCGTGATTTTCAAAAAAATTACCTGATTTATGCCAAATTTGGTATAGAGCTTTTTTAGTTGTTAATCACGAACCTCAAAAATTAACTACAACATATACTTTGGGGTCATTTCGAAGTTGGGTTGTGAAAAAATCTCTAACTCAAATTAGGCTCTCTGGACAATTTTTGTTAAAATTGAAACTATATTCTTCTTGTTTCCGCTATCTTGAATTTTGAAAATTCGAATTCAGATAAGTGATTAGCGACCCAAAATCCTCTCTTGTACCAAATTTGGTAAAAATCCGTTGATTTTCCAACATCTTAAACTTTGCAAATCTAACTTCAGATTCTTAATCAACGACCCAAAAAACTCCCTATACCGAATTTGGCTTGAATCAGATCATTTGTGGGAAATGACGATTATTAGCTGGATTTTTTTGAGGTTAGGAAAAATATGAGACATGCTATCTTAATTTTGACGATGGATTTGGATTTAATGGGTATATAGATGTACAGTTTGATACGAACCAAGAAATTTTCTAATTTTTTTTTTGAGCATTTTCGTTCATTTTCTTTGATTTTTTACCTGTTTTTTGAGGTTAGGAAAAAATGGTGACGTGAAAAATACGGACAATAGAATCAGTTGAAGAAAATCCTAGTCACAGCATTAGACAACTAGATTTAAAACTCACAGTTTCTAAAGATATAGTAAATACGACTATAAGAAAACAGTTATGGCGTCCGTTCAACCTCCAGGCAGTAAAAGAACATTTATTTCCCGATCTCGACTTGAGACTAAGCTTCTGCCGATTCATTAAAGTTATAAATTTTGAAATTATAAAAGTTATAAAATTTCAAAATTTTTTAAAACTTTTAGAAATACTTGTATATAAGTCAGGTAATATCTAAACTGTCCATTTTAAAAATATCTGAATAAGATATGACATCAGTCGTCCCCATTAAAATTCTGGAGAATTGTGGTGAAAATTACCCATTAAATATAAGTAATCTTAATGACTAAATCGCTGGGTAATGTAGTAAAGATGACTGTACTGTTAAAACATCAACAAAATGAGTAAGATAAAAATTTTACTTAATACATTCTATACTTTCCGGATTTTAGAATATGAATGACAAAAGAATTTGACAAAAAATAATAAATCATAACATCGCGAAAGATCGATTTGGTTATAGGTCATTGAACTTATTTTTCCGAGCTGTTACGAGTCAAAAAAATTTGCTAAGTATTTTGTGCATGTTTCCGTAAAAAGTTGTTCTGGAATTATCAAACAAGTTCGGGGTGGAATGTTTTTTTTAAGTATAGAGAAAGTATAACATTCTAATTCAAGATGTTGTTCTAAATTTAAGCTATTTTCCAATATATTATTAAAAAAAAATAAATTAAAAACCCAAAAATGAATTAATAACAGTGTAATACTATTTTTATTTAATTTTTGTCCGGTCAAGTTAGCCCTAAAAAGAGAGGTAAGGTTACCAAAATTCGCATAAAGCTGAAAATTTCTACAAATGTTCGGAACACCATTATAAATAAGTTGTTAAACGTCCACAACGATCCCATGCCTGGAAAAAAATATATTCAAGGTCAAAGCAAGGAAAAATGGGTTTTCGCGTTTTTCAGCCAAACGGTAAGTTTTATTATCAAAATAGCTCGAATCAAAATTATGGATCATTAAATTACCTATAAAAATTGTTCTTATACTTGTTTTCATAAGAGTCGCCGTTTTCGAGATATCATCGCTCAAAAAGTTGAGAAAGCTGCGTTCTCCATAATATGCATAAGTACGCCGCGTACAGACATCACTGGAGCTGTAATACGAGTTGAAATATTTTTCTATTGGTATATTACCTTAAATTTATAAAATAAATCAATATTAACTTCTAAGAAACTCAGTCCTCTACCTTCTACGCCAGTGCAACCTTGAAAAACATCTGCCTCCTATTCAACCGTCTGCGTAGCAAGGGTCGTATCTGCTTTTGCAAAGTGCTAAAATCATGTTTTGTGTTTACATGCAATAAGTGGCTGCGATACGACATCAGCATTTTACAGAAGGGGTAAAACATCTGTTTTTAAAATGTTTGAAAAACAAGATTTAGTCGGTTGTGCAGAAGTTTTTAAAAATAGTAACTCTACTCCACAAGAAATTATCACCAATGGAATTCGCTTTCTTCTTGGCATGTACGGAGCTCCAAAAAAATTACCTGCATCGATAAGCTACGCTACGCATCTTTTGTTAAAAATACTCGAAACAAAAAGGGAGTGCAATTAGCTTGTCTTCCTCCAACCTCTGCTTCTGCCCAACAACATCTATTTTGGGTATATTATCAAGTTCAACTGTGGCTTGGTAATCAACTAGATCCAAAAGATTGGGGTTGGAAGTTGATTGACAATACTTTGGAACCAATTCAGATTTTACTCCTATCTGCACCTGAAAAACTCCTCAACACAATTTTTTGCAATTGTAAAAAGAGATGTAATGCTAAATGAGGCTGCAAAAAAGTTGGGTTATTTTGTTCATTAGCATATACAAATTGCCAAGGCCACTCCTGTTCCAATGTTGAATCTCCATTAAAAGACGATTCATATCATATCAACGAAGAGACGTCTGATACATCGCTTTTGAAGGGGTTTATTTGCACTCAGCAGGAAGAAGAAGAAGAAGAAGAAGAAGAACGAGAAGACGAAGAACAAGAAGAAGCAGAAGTATTTAGCGATAATGAATCTGACGAATAATTGACCTAAATTCAATAGAATCCAGACAGCTTCGATTATTTTTAACTATTTCTTCTTTTTTTTAATCATTACATAGTACAGTATGGCTTGTGGAATAGGCCTACCGGGGAAACCATGTTAAAAAAACGCGTCAAGTACACCACTACCTCACAGATGACGTGGAAACGTGTGCATATTTTGGAGAACGAAGCTTTCTCAACTTTTTGAGCGATGATATCTCGAAAAAGGTGACTCTTAGGAAAAAAGTGTAAGAACAATTTTTATAGGTAATTTTATGGTCTACAATTTTGGTTTAAACTATTTTGATGATAAAATTTACGGTTTGGCTGAAAAACGCGAAAAACCCATTTTTCTCCACTTTGACCTTGAATAATTTTTTTTTTCAAGCATGGGATCGTTGGGAACTTTTGAAAACTTATTTGTAATGGTGTTCCGAACATTTGTACAAATTTTCAGCTCTATGCGAATTTTGGTAACCTTGAATGTCTACTTTGACCGGATAATTAATAATAGAAGATAATATGTATTTACTTCGCATTTTTACGTTGAATGACTTATTTTTCCCTTAATTCTGGGTAAAATTGTTTTCATATCCCTAATACAAATATAGATATAAAAAGAATCACTGACTGATTCCATTCAACTCATGCAGTGCAAATAATTAAAAAACTGCTTTGTTGGTGAAATATATTATTCTAGAACCCAAAAAAGTGTACCCACATTTTGCCGTTTTACGAAAAAATTATTTTCAAGGAAGTTATCGAGATTTTAAAGTTAACCTTGGAATTTTTGCAGTGATGAAAAATGAAAATGATTTTTTTATTCAAACGTGTAAATTTTTATGACTAATTCAGTTTTCTCTTTTGATTAAGGTCACAAGAGTCATAAACTTTCAGAAACAAAATTTGAAAACCCAAAAATTTTCAAAATTAACAAAATGGCGTCAATTTTTCGAAAAGAAAGCAATTTTCTAAAAAACTACATCTTTTTTTTTTTGGTGAATTTTTCTTCGAAGTTTCCTTGTTATATGTTTCTTTAACTACAATTGTTCTCATAAATGCTAAAATACAGGAAGAGACACAATATTTTTTTTCTTTTTTCAAATCATGCAATGATATTTTTAAAAAAATTCTCTATCAAATATATCATAACAGAAACTAAAAATGTGTACACGTATTTTGACATTTTCAGAAAAAATCATTTTAAACGAAGTTATCGAAATTTTCAAGTTGAGAAACGGTCGCCATTTTGTTTTAAAAATTTTTCGGTTTTCACATTTTTTTTCCTGCAAAAGCACTAATCTCAACTTTAAAATCTCGATATCTTCGTTGAAAATGATTTTTTCGCAGAATGGCATAATACGTTTGCACTTTTTTGATTTCTATAATGATATATTTCACGGAGAAAAAAGAGGATTCAATTCGACAATCGATTACTTCATAACTAATAGGGAAATCCTTCCAAACCAAATTCTCGATGTAAGAACCCTAACATCTGCGAACGTCGGAACAGAACATGGCTTAGTACTGTGCAAATATCGATTCAAAGCCAACTTCCAAAAGAAAAAGCCTCCGATATACATCGAAAAGTTTAACATAGAATCGTTCAAGGAAACATCAACAAAAATGCTATACCAAAATAGGCTGAAAGAGAAACTAGCCCTAGATTCAATAATAGAGGAAGATAGTCCTAGTGATGCTTGGAACAAAATCAAGATAAGTATAATTGATAGTGCAAAAGAAGCACTCGGTACTAGAACAACAAACATAAATGGGAGAAGAAACAACAAACCTTGGTTCACTTTAGAAGTAAAGTCATTGGCACAACAAAAGAAGGAAGCATACTTAAAATAAAAAAATATAAGAACGCAAGAAGAATACTCAGCATACAAAGCAGTGAGAAATAGAATTAATAACGCGATTAAAGACCTAAAGGAAACATACTGGGAAAGGTTTTCCACCGAAATGGAAAGGAATTTATACGGAGGGCAAAGGAAAGTTTGGAACGTAATAAGAAATAGGAAAAAAGAAGTCAACGAAGAAGTGGTAATCAACTCTATAACAGGAGAAAACTGGAAAGAATACATGCAGAGCCTTTACAATAACCAGGAGTATAATAATGAGGACATCCAAATAGATTTAGATAAGGTAAAACCGATGATGGAAGACGAGAACATAAAAATAGAAGACGTACACGAAATGCTGACCAAACTAAAAAATAGAAAAGCTCCGGGAACCGACGATATTTCCAATGAAATGCTCAAATATGGGGGCCTGGAACTAGAAAAAGCATTAACAATACTATTCGACAAAATTCTATCAACCTGCAGTATTCCAGAACAGTGGAGGAACAGTCTGACTATACCCATCTTCAAAAAGGGAAATAAGAATGACCCCAACAATTATAGAATAATAACACTACTAAACAGTACAAGCAAATTATTAACAAAAATCATGACTTCAAAACCAACGAGTAAAATTGCAATAAGTGAAGAACAACACGGGTTTAGACAGAACAGATCGATAGTTGATGCGATTTTCATTATCCGACAGACTATTGAATAATCGATAGAATACAATAAACCTCATTTCATCTGCCTAGTGGATCTTAAAAAAGCGTTTGATAGAGTTCGACTTAAAGACGTCTTGCAAATACTTCAGGAAAATAGCGTTAACCACAATTATATTACGGTAATTGAAGAGCTACATAAAAACAATAAGACACGCATAAAGACACAACAAGGAGTAACAGAGGAAATACCTATCACAACGGGAATACGACAAGGCGACAGTATGAGTCCATTTCTCTTTAATTTAATTATGGACAAGATAATTCAAAATGTAAAAGAAGTCAATGGAGGATACAAAATGGGACGAAAATTTTTAAATATCTCATGTTTTGCCGACAACGCCTTACTGTTAGCAGAAAATGAAGACGATCTGCAACCACTACTATACCGATTCTAGACCACATCAAAAAATTTAAATATGGAAATATTTACAGAAAAGACCGAAACGATGGTAATTTCAAAAGATCCTGTCAGATGCAAATTGGTGGTGAAGAACCGTCCTATCAGACAAAGCATGTCTTGCAGATACTTGGGAGTTGATGTATCAAGCAATAAAAATCTATACCAGGAAGTCAGAGCACAGGCTAACAAGGCCTCAAGGATATCAGGATGTCTGAAGGACATAATCTGGAAAAATAAGTATATTTCCATAGAGAGCAAAATATGCATCTACAGAACTGTGATAAGACCATTACTAACTTATACATCGGAAACTCGAGCCGAAACATCTAAAACAAAAAGTATGCTACGAACGGCTGAAATGAAAACGTTAAGAACAATCAAAGGAGACCTAAGAGATCAAATAAGAAGTTCCGAAATAAGGAAAGAGCTCAAGGTGCCTGATGTGGTACGGTTCATAAGGTCAAGGCGCAGATACTGGAGGGACCATGTGGATAGAATGGGCGACGATCGATGGGCAAAATGGGCTAAGAACGAGATACCAAACACTAGAAGACCCATTGGTCGACCTCCAAAACGATGGCACGAATGTAGGACATCAACATCACAGGAGGCTTAATATAGCAGAAAAACAAGACGTAGTCTTAAATAAAGAGGAAGAAGAAGAAGAAGGAGAAAAAAGAAACTATTTTCACTGCGTGATTTTTAATGGAACCGGTCTACTATAAAATAAAATAACAGATTTAAAAAGGTCCAGTATTTGAAACAAAAAATTGGCACAAATTACCTTTTTTAACCTATAATTGACCCCTTATGTTCTTAATCTGAACAAATTAAATTATTATAAATAATTGCGCTGTTTTAAAATAATTTCGCATGTCGATAGAAAATTTAATTTCTCACGGTTTATTCTCCTTATTATAAAACATATAATAAAGTTGAATTCGTTAACAAATCCCGTTAAATATTAATTATTTTAAAATTATTACTATAATTTGATTGACAATTATAGTAGATCGTGCCTCAATATGTACTGCAAGCATGTGGATTTATATTACGAGCACTAATAATATAAATTGTTTTAATTAACTCTATAAATATTTATATTAATTAAATTGATTAATATTCAATATTAATACTTATTAGAATATTACAAAATTTTGTACGTAAGAGGTTTTAATCACCATATGCGTGTGTTGACATAATATATTATGACTACATACACTATATCTAAAATAAGTTCATATTTGTTTATTTTATTAAAACAGACCACATTTAAAGTTGCTTAATTGAAATGATAATGTGCCGACACGGTGTAAAACTTTTTTCAAAGTTTTTGTTTTACCAATTTTAACACGATGTTGTTATTTAATAGGAAGGAAAACGGGCAGAAGAACATAATACACAGGGTGTCCCACGGTGACCGTCCATTAGAATATCTCGGGAAGTAATCCGATCTGAATCCTGCAAATTTGTATGGTTTCCGATGACCCTCTTTTCACATGAAGTAACAGCGTTTTTGTGCGACTTCCGGTTATACCGGAAGTTGTCCGAACCTTACTTATTTTAAATGAATCACCGTGTATGTTATATTTTTTTGTATTCCAAGTTTTTTGCCCTACTCTACCCGTTTTTGAGGAAAAAAACATTTTTTCCAAATTTTGATCTTTAATAGGGTGTCGCCTAAAATTGAATATCGTTTTAGAAATAGAATAGTGAAATTCGAAATTCCAGTTTTGGTTTTAGATATTATTGGGCTCGAAAATGGATTAGCTGAAAATGACATTTGAAATACAGGGAAGTGGAAAAGTAACAATTTTGAGCTCTATCAAAAAATTTAAAAAAACTTAATTTTTTCAAATACGATGTTAAGTTGTTGATTCATTTAGTAGATAGACAAGAATATTCGCTATCTGCCCATATAAGATGTCCCCGTACTTGACTAGAGAGATTTTCAACTTTTTTATAATTTCTCACAAAATCCTCCAAATATCGAGCCGTTTTAGTGATTTTTGGCAACAAGGCAATGGCAGAAAACTTATACTATGTTATAACTAACATGTTACTGTTAGTTGCAAAATATTATTTATCGACGATTTGCTACCGTGTTTGTTGGCGAAAAATATCGCAAAAATGGAAAATAATACATACAAACGCTGACATATTCAATTTATTTTTGATACATGGCGAGTCCAACATAATTAATTATAAGTCGAACATGCAGAGTTTTCAACGAAAGATTTTCTAATTGACAAACTGAGAATGACTCGCCTCATCACAGATACATACTAATAATATATTTGAAGGATTTTGAGAAAAATCGTAAATTAAAAACAAACAAACTAACGGATATATTCCCGGACTGATACTGAATCATGAGGAAAATAATCAGCTTCCGTTTCTAGACATCCTCGTAACCAAAACAAGGGATGGAGAACTGCGACACACAATATATCGAAAATCAACCCACACGAACAGATACCTGAATGCTGATTCTGTCCATCACCCTTCACAAATACAGGGCATAGCCAATACCCCAATATCAAGATCCCTTCACCTAACTGATGACCAAGGAAAAGAAAAAGAACTGTCACATGTAAAAAGGGCCCTCAAAGAAAACAGCTACAAGACACCAACCATAAATAAGGCAATAAAATTACAACAAAAACACACGCAAGAAACAAGGCCACCTGTCTAAGATAGACAAATCACCATACTTCCTTACATAAAAGGCACACCAGACAGAATTGGCAGATTGCTCCGGAAATACAACATATTTACAATCTACAAACCCTACAAAACAATAGACCTTTCTTTAAGAAATCCAATAGACAAAATCAATCAAGGAGTATAAAATCGCATGTGGCCCCTGCAAGAAAACATACATAGGCCAGACCAACAGAAGAATATCAGCGAGACTAGAAAAACATAAACTCAGTACAAGAAACAAACAGACCACATCGGCGCTTTTTCATCACCAGCACGAGACAGGACACAAAATTGATTTTGACACCGGCCAGCAAATCGCTAATATAGAACACTACAAGGCAAGGTTAATTCGTGAATCCATCGAAACTGAAAAGAATGGCACTCCGAATAAGAGAGACTTAATCTTCCTTCTACTTGGAAAACTCTCTTTAAGAGGGAGCATTGTACTGACACGCATGCCACCCTTAAACTGACACCAACGGCGGCGCTCGAGAGGGAGGCGGAGCCAACGCCAACCAACCGTTACTATCTGCGACCGTGTATAAAGCATGCTGTATCTACAATCTATTGAACAAGAACGTTACCGTTATTATTCAGAAGAAATAAATCTGACAATTGTTTTCACATATTTTATAGAAGTACATGTTATTAGTTATTGCGCAATTACTTAATACTTTGTCCAATCGCTGGCATTATTTATTATAACTTGACACATTTTTTTCAATGCTTTCAATAAGATTTTCAGCGTACTTTATTGGTAAAGATAACCATATCTTTTTAATTTGATAAGCGAGTTATTTTTCCATGGACATGGGTTTTCTTCTGACTTGCATTTCGATGTAGGACCACACATTTTCTATTGGGTTTGCATCTGGAGACATTGCTGGCCTTTACATGATTGTAATGATTTTTCACACACTCCACAGTTTACTGTGATGTTTTGGGTCATTTTCTTGTGGCAGCACCCAAGTTATTGTGTCTGAACCAAAAAACTTTTCTCTAGACCTCATTAAGGATGTTTCATAAATGAAATTACCAAATCCACGTGTGGAGAAACATCCCCAAACATGCACTTTTATAGGGTGTTTTGCTGTACCTATAAAAGTAACATATTATGCTGACTTATCCCAGCTTTCGACAGAGAAAACCATGCCCAGAAAGAAGATTCATCTGTGAAAATAACGTTGCTCTAATCTCGATTCAAATTTTCCTTTGCCCAGTTGAGTGGTTTTTGAATGTGTTTTGATAACAAAAGTTTCTTCAAAGCAATCCGAAAAGATCCATCGTTTTCATGCAGGCGACTACGGATTGTATTTAGGAATATATCTATTCCTTTCTGACGTAATTTTGATTGAGCAGAACGTAGTAAAATGGCTGGAATATCTCGAAAAAGATGAAGGATCGCTCTGTCCTGCTCTTTAGCTGTCACTCGGCTTGATCCCCCTCTGGCAGGTCGTCCACGTTCTCAAACTCTAAATATCTTTTCACCCATTTATTCACAAAACTTTCCGACTTTTTCATTTATTTTACAGCTGATTTACATGATAGTTTCGGTCTTTTAGCGTGTTGAATAAGAAATACTGCTTCGTACCATTTCAAGTACTTATCACTCTTTGTAATAATAAATAATTCACTAGAATTAATAATGCCAAACACCGGTAGAAGTTATATTGCTTATTAGAAAATTAATCAAAGATTACTACAAAAAATTTCTTTCCATAATATTGTCTGAAATGTTTAATGTATCTCTGTCCACTGGTGTATTTCCTGATGTTTGGAAAGTTACTTATATTACCCCTATCTACAAGTGTGGTGATAGGACGAATGTTGAGAATTATAGAGGTATCTCAAAATTCTCTATATTTAGCAAATTGTTTGAACAGATAGTCCATCAAAAAATATATCCCCTATTTATAAGTATTTTTTCTACTGTCCAACATGGCTTTGTCCGTGGTCGCTCTGCAGTCACTAATCTTTTGGCTTATGAGCAGGTCTTGTTGGAGGCGTTGGAGAGGCGTTGTCAGGTGGATGCTATTTACACTGACTTCTCCAAGGTCTTTGACAAGGTGAATCATCAGTTTCTCTTGATGAAGCTAAGTAGTATGGGTATCCACGGAGTTTTTCTTAAGTGGTTTGAAAGTTATCTTTCCAATCGAACACAAAGGGTGAAGATTGATGGCGTTGGATCTGCTGATATACCTGTCACTTCTGGAGTCCCACAGGGTGCACATTTGGCACCCCTTCTTTTTAATTGTTTCGTCAATGACATAGAGGATTCTATAATCTCAAACAGATGTATTTTATATGCTGACGACTTAAAGATATTTAAGGTTGTTGGAGAGATAGGGGACTGTAAGGCCTTGCAGGGTGACCTGGATAGTTTTACTAAGTGGTGTGACCGTAATTTCATGCAACTTAATTTAACAAAATGTTCTGCCATTACTTTTACAAAGAAAAAAGATAGTATAGTTTATAATTACACATTTCACAATACAATGCTGACTCGCTCAGATCATATAAAGGATCTTGGGGTAATATTTAATGAGGGTATTTCTTTTGATCTGCACGTTAATAGTATTCCGAGCCGTGGTTTGAGGCTTGTTGGTTTTATTAAACGCACATTAGCTGATTTCAGCAGTGTGCAGTGTTTTAAATCTGTATACTGCTCAATGGTTCGATCTGTCTGGAGTATGCATCTCCAGTCTGAGCCCAAACTATGAAATATACAAAAATAAAATCGAGAAGGTACAGGTCCGTTTCTTGAAATTTGTTGCTTTTAAGCAAGATGTGCCATTCATTGTAATACGGGATTATATGAGCTTGTTATCATTATATAATAGACGCATCTATCTTGACCTAATATTATTTTATAAGATCATAAACTCTATGGTTGATGCTCCTGAATTGTTGGGGGCTGTTGGATTCTCTGTACCTCAGAGGGTGCTTCGGATCCATAGTCTTTTTAACGAACCATACCATAGGACAAACTATGCGTTTAACACCCCAATGTCCAGAATCAGTAGGGAAATGAATTCACTGCCTAGGAAGGTTGACCCATTTATACTCTCTCTGAACTCATTTAAGGGTTGTATAAAAGAATTTTTAAGTAATTGAATTTTATACATAATAGACTGTAGTGACAGTATTATTGTTTTAGTTAATTGTTATTCTTTTATTACTGATGGGACTTGTGATATTTTGTGATTGTTTCGTTTTAGATTTTTTATTCTTATTTCACGTATTATATAAAATGGAATTTGTATGATTTATTGCCGTTAATAAACCATAGATTAAAAAAAGAAATAGCGCTGTAGTGTCTTTTGTCTGAATAATAGCGATCATGTTCATGTTGAACAGACTATATATATATATATATATATATATATATATATATATATATATATATATATATATATATATATATATATATATGTTATCTAATACAGAAAAATTGAAGAAAAAACTGCAGAAAAAACACAAATAGATCCGCCTCTGTTTTTTCCAATCCTTAATTAAAAAATAAAATAATTAAGATACAAATAAAAGAAACTAGAACAACGCTCTTTCATAGATATAATTTGATACTTAAATAAACAATAAATTAAGAAAGATATATTTTTCAAAGCTTATAAGCTTTTTATATTTCTATCTTCCCGCTATAACTATCCCATTTTCACTCTTCGAAAATATATTATTAAGGGAAGGATTCAAGAAAGAAAATTCCTTGGAGAATATCTTTTCATTCGTCGCTTTTCAAGTAGAGCCGAGCCGCAAAGGTGTATTTCTATAACATCCTATTTTGTAAAACGGGATAAAGCTACTTCTTATGTCATAAAAGTGGATAAAGCCAGAAACGTATTATTGCAGGAAAGGTAAATATTCTCTAACATAAAGAGTACCCTGTGCAATAAAAACAAATTATATTTAAATATTGTTGATTTATCAAGTTATCCAGAACAATTAGTTCTATTTCTATAACAGACACTTTCCTACAACGATCTTTGAGAACCTTTATTTCCATTTTCCTGCAAAACGCGCGTAAATCAATATTATTGATAAAACGTAGTATAGAAAACATAAAAAATAATAGAAAAACTGTACAGAACCCTAAAGTAATGCATGTATTTCACTTGACTGGTTTGTTGATTTCAAGTCTTTTTGAGGCCAACCGAGATGTACGTACGGTCTAGTGCACTAATCTGATTCCTAATATAATTCAACAAAGAAAATCATGTAAATAAATGTAGCAAAAACTTTTTATCAGCAAAAAAAAGGCTTCTTAATAATGATGTGGGACGGAGACTACCGCAATTATATTTCAGTATTTGTTTGAGAGAATACAAAAATATTATACTTAGTTTTATGATTTCCTTTGTTGTTTCGAAATGCGACAAGTTTAAGTGGACTCTACCATACATCTTTTACGACCGACATATTAAAAAAGTGGTCGAGAAATTTAATTAGATATATTGTAGTTGAGATGCTTTTGTAATAACGGTAAAGTTAAAAACACAACAATGTTTCTAAATTATTAACCAACTTTCAAAATGGAGGTCCTCTAATATATATATATATATATATATATATATATATATATATATATATATATATATATATATATCCCAATTTTTTTGCAACAAAAGTATTTTGCTTAATCTTGTGTCAGTAAATAGACATCAGTGGTTCCTATTCCAATATTTCTTAATTTTTATTTCCATTTGTTGAAAAAATTTTTAATAATTTATTTTATCTATTTTGGAAAACAATTTAAAGCTCCGATTCTTTAACGTTGGAAATATAAGTATTATTTTAAGTAATGGTAAAGTAACCATTATTTTTTTAAACAATGGAATTGTTAAATGAAAGCTTATATTATATATTATTATTATAAACATAACATAACTGCTCAACATGTGCACATTATGAAAAAAAAGTCGAATTAACCCATTTAATTGCTTACAACAGTTGGCGACATTGTTTTTTTAACCAGCAAATTACATAAAAACCAATTTAATAATTTTACCCAGACGAACTGAGAAAATAATTTATTGAAATAACATGTTATGTGGTTATACATATTGTTTAACACCTGTTACTTTCATTTTCTGCAAAATGTTAAAATTTCTGCGAAATTAGCTTCTTTTGGTTATACTTATATTTAAGGAACATATAACCTGTCAAAAATGTAGCTTTTAATATAAGATTAGATCAATCAATTAAACGATTTACATTGATAACTTGGTTATGTCAATTCAACGCCTTACGTCTTTGGTCAGTTGAAAATCATGGTTCTTGGGTTTAGACCGTGTCAAATTGGAATTATTATTTGACATTTCGCCTACGATTGCACGAGACATCTTCAGGGATCTTTTCTTCACGAGATTAGAAAACATTTAGTATTCTAATTATAATTCCAATTTGATATGGTCTAAACCCAAGAACCATTATCAACACAAAAATGCTTTGGTTCTGTGATGGAAGTTAACATCGTAGACTATGGGAGGTGACACTTAAGTAAGTTTGTATATTAATTTATCAAAGGATCGCAGTATATACAAATCTCTGTACGTCTCTACGTCCTAAATTAAGTAACTTTCAGTCGCTACTACTAGTGATACCGTGAAAATGAGACGAGAATCAGGACGATGTCTTGTAGTAGAGAATATGTATGAGGCTCATAAACCTATTAATAATATTGTGTTTTCTAAAGTTTTCTGCATTTGGAAAAATTACGAGCAAAAACGTGGGCGGCCAAATTAAAGGGCGAATGGTTATCATTCAAAGTAAAAAAATTAGCTAAATAAAATAAAAGATTTCCGCTAATATTACTGTACGTAACCGACTGTTCATTATATCCGTCCTGTTCACATACAGTGGACCTAACCCCCCGCATGCGGAACGAATAGCGCGTTCAAAAAGAGATAAGTTTTCGTTCGTGTAATTTTTTGATAAATTGGCTTAAAAAACACGTAGCGGCTCTCATGGGGTGATCGTTGGTGTAACGACTTGCTTAAACTGCGGGAATCGTGGTTAGTTTGGTCGCCGGTGCCAAATGATGCGATTTCTATCCTTTGGGTATCATGTTTTGTAAATCGAGTTTTGATATATTTCTTTTTTAATTTACCGTCGCGCCATCACATGGCGGTTTTACACAACATTTACGGTTTGTGTTGCTCTCGTGTTATTGAGGGATGCGTCGAGATGTCACTGTCGTGTTTGTTTTTTTTTTCATTTTAAACACAGTTTATAGGGGACAATTGCGAGATGATGGATTGTACCGGATGCAACGGCCTAATGAGTCCCATACGAGGATGAAATGGCGATATTGTCATCTCTTGGACTGTCTTGGAGTTCTAAGCACTTTTTAACATAAGATTGTAATGTTTAACGACAATCTTATGTACGTATAGCCGAGAATTTCCTATTTTATTTTAAAATTACACGGACAAAAACATTATATAATATATATATATAAACATTTAATTTTCTAAAATTTTTTCTTAAACCATCTTTCTATATAAATGTATGGTAACTTCTTTGGATTAGGTTTCAAAAATTAGTACTACTATTCTGTGTTTGACGTTTCGCCCAACGTAGTGGGCTTTTTCAAAAGTATAATCTCAATTTACCTTGGCCATATTTCTCAGTAGAGTAGAGAAACATGGCCAAGGTAAATTGAGATTATACTTTTGAAAAAGCCCACTACGTTGGGCGAAACGTCAAACACAGAATAGTAGAATTAATTTTTGAAACCTAATCCAAAGAAGTTACCATACATTTATATATATATATATATATATATATATATATATATATATAAATTTTTATTAACAATTTAAATCAATTGGTCCTAAAAGATAATTACTAAGAAAGACTAATATCAAGCAAAGGTTGTAGGTGCCATTCATTTTTTTGTTGTAAATAATTTTCTCACTCATTGAGAACAAAATAGAGCGGTTACTTTGTTTTAAATATTTGTTTTATTATGGTATTTTCTTGGTTTTATTCACAAAGGAAGTTCCTCAAACAATGTAAAACACATAACCAAAACAAAGCACATTTATCTGTAAAAGACATACGGATCTAACCTCCGACAGATTGAACTATCGTACATATTATTACAGTACCAACAATAAATACAGACGTTACAAGTTATTTGGCATAATATTAAAAATACATTTTAACCACTTTATACAGAGACTGTAAGAAAGTGCGCACCATATGGGAAAAATGTTTATCTTTGAATTTGATGAATTTATTTTATTTCGAAAAAGTTCTGCATGTTCCCAGATCAAAATAGGATCCATCAAATCCGGTGAAATTCTTGTAGTACACAAGGGGGAATCAAAAATTTTTAACCATCCGTCGCATACCATAAAACTTGCACAGGAATTGATGGGTATTATGTTGGTTTGGGATATATAGAACTGTTTCAAGATAAAATAAATTTATTAAATTCAAACGTAAAAATGTTTCCCATATGCTACGCACTTTGTGCAGATCACTGTATAAAAGTATTCCGAAAAAGACAGAATTTATTTTTTAGATAATCATACGCAAAAAATGGGAAGCCAGAAATCATGTCAATATCGTGATTTTTCACAGGGAAAATTACTAATGACGTCTCATCCTTTTTTCCTCTTTTAAAATGCGAATATCGAACAATCAAGAAAATTGTTTTTAAATATTGTTATAAGCTATCTTTTAGAACCAAAATCAAATCTGTATTTGATCATGAAACATAAATAAATTTATAAAATGACAATTTATCTCTTTTCACAAAATTTCGTGATTCTGTCTTACAATTTGGGCTATGCGTTGATATGTCAACAACGGTGCTTACCTGCAGTATTCCAGAACAGTGGAGGAACAGCCTGACTATACCCATCTTCAAAAAGGGAAATAAGAATGATCCCAACAATTATAGAACAATAACACTACTAAACAGTACAAGCAAATTATTAACAAAAATCATGACTTCAAAACTAACGAGTAAAATTGCAATAAGTGAAGAATAACACGGGTTTAGACAGAACAGATCGACAGTTGATGCGATTTTTATTATCCGACAGACTATTGAAAAATCGATAGAATACAATAAACCTCTTTTCATCTGCCTAGTGATCTTAAAAAAGCGTTTGATAGAGTTCGACTTAAAGACATCTTGCAAATACTTCAGGAAAATGGCGTTAACCACAACTATATTACGGTAATTAAAGAGCTAAATAAAAACAATAAGACAAGCATAAAGACACAACAAGGAGTAACAGAGGAAATACCTATTATGACGGGAATACGACAAGGCGACAGTATGAGTCCATTTCTCTTTAATTTAATTATGGACAAGATAATTCAAAATGTAAAAGAAGTCAATGGAGGATACAAAATGGGACGAAAATCTTTAAAAATCTCATGTTTTGCCGACGACGCCTTACTGTTAGCAGAAAATGAAGACGATCTGCAACGACTACTATACCGATTCCAGACCACATCAAAAAATTTAAATATGGAAATGTCTACAGAAAAGACCGAAACGATGGTAATTTCAAAAGATCCTCTCAGATGCAAATTGGTGGTGGTGGATCTTAAAAAAGCGTCTGATCGACCTCTAAAACGATGGCACGAATGTTGGACATCAACATCACAGGAGGCTTAATATAGCAGAAAAACATGACGTCGTTTTAAATAAAAGAGGAAGAAGAAGAAGTGCAAACTTTTAGATAAAATATTTATCAATAAAAATGACTTCACTAGAACAAAATAAATCAAGTAACATGATACATTGAAATAAAATTACGTAGTCTCTGATTGGGTTGGCATCACATAACACCCCGGGTATATAGTATAATATGGTACACTGACTATGGTCAAGGTATACTGTTTACATACAATGGATAATAAAATATAGGCATATACATTTTAATTTTGCGAAAATATTATGTAGGATAAACATCTTATATAAAATAAGAAAACTATAATCGTGGGAAGAAGTAGCTAAAAGGAATATTATTATGGACATACGTAGTTTAAAATAGTTTGCTAATTATATAAATAACATATGATGTGCAATGCTGCTCACTGAATAAAAATTTTATTATTAATAATACTCGGTTGGGATGTTTTTGTTATAGTAATACATGCTTGATTTGAATTTAAACACGTGTATATATTATCGGACTAAAGTGAGGTAATACTTTCCAAAGATGGACAAATGCCGATATTAAAATATATGCGAGATACATAATATCGCATATAAATATATAGTATTTTAAACAACAATTATTTTCAATAATCGAAGCAAGCGAACTGATATTAACGCAAACTTACAAATGCATAATAGTAACGCGTCAAAAGGAAAGCTACATTTAAATGTTTTTCTAAAAAAGAAAGTTTTTATAAAAGTAAAGCTCTCCTACCAGGGCCGGAGCCGGTGCCCGGTGCGGTCGCCCTAGGCCCCTCACGTCTGATGTAGACTGTAATCTGCATCTCTATTATCTAGATATTTATAAATTTAGATTTTTGTACAATTTGTTTCCTTTTTATACATCTTTCATGTTCCTTAAGACCGGCCTGTTCCACCTACATACACTTTACCACAATAGCAAGGTATCTTGTAAACGCCTTCTGTTTGAAATGGAATTGCGTCCTTTGGCAATTTCAAACATTGTCCAACTTTCTTACATGTGTTGAAAATTGTCCGATTGTTTGATTTTCGGAGCAATTTGACAATCTTATCGGTGGTTCCGTGCATGTAAGGTAAGACAATACTGTCCATAGGAAGTACATTTATGACATTTTGTTGAAGAGTTGGGTTTTTATATTTATTAATAGGACGTCTTATATCTTCAGCGCAATATCTGTTGCCTCTCAAAGCATTAGTCAGTTTTTCTGTTTCTGATTTCAGTGATTGTTCATCACATATTGAAAGTGGTTTATGTACCAAAGAGTTTATGATGGATTGGTTTTGAGATAGTGTGACGTTGCATTGAGGTATCGATTTGCATGTGCTGGTTTTCTGTTCACAGAATGTCCCAATTTACCATTATCCTTCCTCTAAACTACTAAAGGGTATTTTTTTATAGAGGTATAGAACTTTTAAATGGAATAAAACAAAGATGAATTTTTTAAATTGACATGAAATTTACTTTATTCGAAAGATAACCTTCTGGCATTATAATTTAAATATGACTTCTGGCATATGACCGCCACGGCTGACTCGGACGTAGTCTAATCTGGAGGCCCAATTTTCGATGACTTTTTCAACATTTGTGGCCGTATATCAGCAATAACGCGGCGAATGTTATCCTCCAAGTGATCAATCGTTTCGGGCTTATCGGCGTAGACTAGCGACTTCACATATCCCCATAGAAAATAGTCTAGCGGCGTTAAGTCGCATGATCTTGGAGGCCAATTCACGGGTCCGAAACGTGAAACTATGCGGTTACCAAACGTTTCCTTCAATAAATCAATTGTGGCACGAGTTGTGTGACATGTTGCGCCGTCTTGTTGAAACCACAGCTCCTGCACATCATGGTTGTTCAATTGATGAACGAAAAAGTCAGTAATCATGGCTCTATAGCGGTCACCATTGACTGTAACGTTCTGACCAGCATCGTTTTTAAAGAAGTACGGACCAATGATTCCACCAGCCCATAAAGCACACCAAACAGTCAGTTTTTCTGGATGTAACGGTGTCTCAACATACACTTGAGGATTATCATCATTCCAAATACGGCAGTTTTGTTTATTGACGTATCCATTCAAACAAAAGTGAGCTTCATCGCTAAACAAAATTCGCTTATGAAAATTGGGATCAACGGCAATCTTGTTTTGGGCTCATTCACCGAATCTCCGCCTTGCTAGGTGATCGTGTGGCTTCAATTCTTGCACGAGTTGGATTTTGTAAGCACGCAAACCAAGATCTTTCCGCAAAATCTTCCATAAAGTGAATGGACACATATCCAATTCCTGTGCACGATGGCGGATAGACTGATTCGGATCTTCCTCTACGCTACGCTCTACAGTAGCAGTGACTTCTTCTAAACGCACTGTACGACGTCTCTATGGATGCGTATTATCATTTAGAGTAAACGTGGTGCGAAAACGTTCCATAGTTAATCGAATTAATTGCTCTGATGGACGATTATGTTGGCCATAAAATGGACGTAGTGCGCGATACGTATTTCGAACAGAACCATGATTTTCAAAATAAATTTGCACAATTTGGAAGCGTTGTTCAGGCGTTAGTCTATTCATGTTGAAATGCCAAACCAAACTATACATAAATCACTTGACAGCTGACAAAATAGCCGCCAGTTAAAAAAGTGTTGCCAACTTAAAGTTCTATACCTCTATAAAAAAACAACCTTTACATCAAGAAAGGGAAGGGCACCATTTGATTCAGTTTCCATAGTGAATTTTATGCTAGGGTGTTGTTGATTTAGATGATCCAGGAAACTATCGAGGTTATCTGCGCAATGCGGCCAAACTACGGACGTTTCATCTACATATCTGTACCAGAATTTAGGTTTTGGAGGAGCAGAAGACAAGGCGTTTTCTTCGAAAGCTTCCATGAAGATGTTAGCTACCACAGGTGATAGCGTGTACAATCTGCAGTAGCTGAACACCAGCATTACTCAGGTCACACTTTTAATGTAAAAGAATCTAAGGTGCTAGCATCAGTGTCTGGTTTCTTTAAACATAAAATTAAATAATCAATAGAAATTTGTAAATATTCAAATAATATTAACCAACCAATCAACAACCTATATATTTCTGTCAGATCTAGAAGCTTTTTTACCTCCTGAAAAACTTTAATTGGATAAGCGGTGTTGCCAGAAAAAAATATTTTCAATTACATGCATACACCAATTTGCTGTAATAACATAATAAATTTTAAAATAAATATTTAAAGTACACGTATGTATTTTAAAAGATTGCAAAAAAAACTAACTAAAACGGAAACATTAATTAAATAAATGGGCATTTTGCTAAATATACTTATTAACACTTTTCTGAAAATGAAATTGGACTCAATCTAATATCTCAGGGTTATTAAAAAGGTTGTCAGAGTTTAAAATGCGTATCAATAAATTCTTCGCGGGTGTTCCCGGGAATATTGTATACTTCTGTTTTAGGAGCATCCCAGAAAAACAAGTGACCCATATTTAACTCTGGAGAATGTGGTGACCATCTTACTGGTGCTTCTCTGCCTCTTCCAATTCAATGGTTAGGATATTGACAGTGTAAATATTGCGAACAGCAACGGCAAAATGTAGTGCGGCACAATCATGCATATACCATAGTTCTCGCCGAAGTAATATAGGAACATTTTCCAGAAAAACTGGTAAAGTGTTTTGAAAGAAATTTAGATTAATATTTCTATTTATCTTTGCTGAGATCACAACAGGACGAAGAAGCTAACTATCAATAATAGCTGCCCCCAAAGAGAGGCTGAATTCGCCTCTGTCGTAGCTGACACATATAATTGGGGATTTTGTTTTAATAATTATTTGCTAATTTTTTTTTATTTTTCCGATTAAAAAAGGGCAAATTTATAAAATTTTGCATAATACGGAAGATCTAGAAGCGCGAAATTTGTAGATGTAACAAACTTTTAAAGATTTATTGCAAAAAATTAAACATAAAGTGAAAAGGTATTTTATGTGTTTTTCAGAAAACTGAATTGTAAAAACCCAAAACCAGAATTCTGTTTTACAACCTCGAAATAGGAGGTATGTATCGAAACTATTTCAAAAAATAATTTTCTAGATTTTACTTATTCGAAATAATTACCGTTTATTATTCGCAGGAAAAGCTCAAACACTTAAAAAACGTATTATAAAATTGTTGTGGAAAAAAAAATCAAATTTACTTCAAAACTGCCATAAAGCAAATTGTAACAAACCAATTTGACTGCCTTAAATCCCCATTTATGTTCTTGGAAGTGGCGAAATGGCTTATAAAAGTATTATCACGCGTTCCGCAGGAAACGGTTCGCGATATAAATGGATATATCGATATAGACATACAGATTGGCTTCATCAAAATTCTAAACGTGGCTCCTGCAGCCTTCCTTCTGACTTTAGTCACCTCGATAATACCATTATTTCTATTTTAAGTTCGGCAATGTCTTTAAAGGATATTGCGAAATGTATGATTTTGTTATTGGCACATTAAATATAGTGTAAAGTATAGTATTAAATCTAGCATTTAGGTTTATTCAAGTTGTTATCAAATATGGTTTTAATTTTTTTTATTGATTTTAATTGATGGGACTTAAAAAATTTGCCTTAAAAGTAAAAAATAAATTAAAAGTTGTAGATTTACTTATTTGGCGTTTTTTTTGAACTTGGTGTTGTAGTAGTTAGAGGTTTTTTTATGAGTTCTAGACAGGAGCAGTGACGAACCGAGAGCAAAATGCACCGAAAACAACTGTCTACTTAAAATCTCATGTCGTAAAATATCGGCAGGATATTACCCGCAGAAAGTTGATGCCGGAGTGTTATCTTAAAGAGTACAAACGAACATCTGTATATACCCCTAACTTTTTCAAAAACATAAACCGTGAAATGGATTATTTTTAATAATTTCGTACCGCTCCGGGGTATATTCAGATGTTCGTTTGTACTGTTTAAGATAACAGCCCGGCATCAAGTTTTTGAGGGTAATATCCTGCCGACATTTTACGACATGGGGATTTTAAGTAGACAGTTGTTTTCTGTGCATTTTGCTCTCGGTTCGTTACAGCTCCACTGATGAAACCATTATGAGGTCGAAACTAGTATGGAGAGAGAACCACAGTGGAATTCGCAAAGGACATACAGTCTGTTCCCATTCTTAATGGTCGTAAGGAGAATAAAATAACTTTTCCAAATAGATAGACAGTGAGATAGATTATTTTTAATATATATATATATATATATATATATATATATATATATATTTATATATATATATATATATATATATATATATATATATATATATATATATTTATATATATATATATATATATATATATATATATATATATATATATGTATATATATTTATATATATATATATATATATATATTTATATATATATATATATATATACATATATTTCGGTTATGACTATACCTATGTATAATTGATTTGTACCAATTTTTTTTTATTTATTTTCATTAAAAATTACTTAATTACAAATGTGCTGTATTTCTAAATGTACCCCGTTTTTAGTGATTTGAAGTTTAAAAATTGATGTCAGTTTTCTCTTTCTCAGGTAAGTTCAGATGAAAATATAATTATTATTTTAGAAAAAGTCAAACCAATGATTCAAAAACACAAATACAAACTTTATTTAAAATATTACAATCATGTCAGTGGGCGCAGTTTTTATGTAAAATTTATAAATCATCTTATCTATACCGAATTAAATTATATATATTATTCAATATGCACTGTATTATTTTATGGGATTTAGAATTATTAAATCCTGCAATATTGTATAAATATCTGAACGGTGAAAAATGACTAGTGTCTTAATATATGTGACTTTATTTTAAAAAATCTAAAAATAATTTAGTGTGTGGTGTTATTATTAAAAGTGATCTTGTTACAGTGCAAATTAAACAATTTATTTTATTATTAACTATAACTATTCATAATAAGGTTTGTATGTATCTATTTTATCAAACTATTTTCTGGCAAGTCAAAAATTTCTATATCTTACACATTAAATAAATACCTTTTAAATCTCCAGAAATTTTTTTTACAACCACGTTTTAGATTTCTCCCTTCCTATATAAAGAAAAACTTCAAAATCCTTTCTTCTTTGCCAACTACTGTAACATTTAAATATTTTTCCCAGTTGCTTGCTTATTCATATAATTTTTACTTATTTATTGAACTTCTTTTCCTTTAAAATTGATTTTCAATCTCCAGATACTTTTATATTCAAGCTCTATGTTTCTTCCTTTATTTAAAAATTTTAATGAATATCACAGATTAATCTGCATTGTCTTCCTTTAATTCTTTTTTATAAAATAATATAAAAAATTTTTAAGTTATGGTCCCGTTATAAAAAAGACTAGCGATTTTTACACTATAACCAATTAATATCCACTCCTTCTTTTACTTTTCAAAATAACAACTGAAAGTTTTGAGGTTATGTTACTGTTTACGAACCAGACTAACGATGTTTACTGTAAAATTGATGGACCTGTACTTAAAAAAAATGAATTTTGGCTTTTATAGTAAGTGGTGACGCAGTATAAATTTTTGTTTTAATTTTTTTCTGATTGGTGGTCGGCTGTCTGGCGAGAACTGGCAACTACATGGAATTTTAAGCTTTGAAACACAAAATCAAAATGGATATCTAATTGTCAATTTATGATAAAATTTTGATATTTTATTGATATTATGAAATAAATATTCTATTTGATGACAATATATTATGATTTTTGTAAATTTTGGACTTTTGCTGACATTTTGATATATCTACACTTCACTTTGATTATTATTTAGCACATAAAATTGATGAATAAAATTTGATTACATCTAACAAAATTTTACATATACATTTAAATTTTAATTGTAACTTGCTGAAATTAATAATTCCTGTTTTATTAATATTATAATCATATTTAACAAGGTTTTACCTACAATTAGGTACTATTTTATTCTAGTTTCTTACTAAAATTAACTTATATTCTACATTTTCTTATACTATTCTTACCCATTTACAATATTTTTAACAAAGTTTTAATAAATACTGTTGTTGTAATAAGTAGAAACTAATATATTATAAATAACTATTGATGAACAGTATCTATATTTCACTAAATAGTTATTATTTGACACTTATTTTCACTAATATTATCTTTACCCGCACTATTTATAAAATGGGTGATTAAGATTCTCATTTTTGTGGATTTCCCTATATTGTTTTAAAATTTCTTTTTAAATCACTATCTCTGGATAATAACACTTCACACCTTATTCAAAATATCACTTATTTATTAGTTTATAAGATTCATGTCTTTCAGAGTGCAATATGCAATAATTATTACTATATATGCACTAATGTCCAACCTTTCACACTAATTTTTATACATTTTATCATGTTATTACAATTATTGGCATTTAATGTCCTTTAAAAACATGATTCAAATATAAATTTTTACATACTATTAACTAGCATCTATATTACCATCTGCACTTACCACATAAATGCATTAATTAATTATTTATGTCCATTTTTGTTTAACATTTTCATAATCAAAAAACTTCTGGATACAGGATTAGATGCAATGCATGCAATGCACCGCAGTTGTAATGTCAGAAAGCAATTCAACCTTGCCACGGTTTAATTTTAAAAACCATTTGTCTCATTTACTTAATAATCCCGCTTTTATGGTTACATTATATTTGACAATGAGAGTATAATAAAAAAAATAATTACCAAAATACTTTTAAATAATTTATTACTTAATTTAAAAAACTAGCAATGGCATTCACTCTAGTTAAACTAATTAAAACGTTTTTTGTTGAAATGAGTATTATTATAATGTGGTTTTACTTTCTAAGCACGTTCATTAACTAGTTGGACGGAATGTAATTCACAAAACTAAGTGAAGCAAAGATATTTTCAAGATTTACGGGAAGTTCATGAACGTCATGATAATATCGAAGAAATGTGATGTGTGACAAAAAATGATCACTTTCACTATTTATATAAAGGTAATGTACTCGTTTTAACGTTCCAACAGTGTATTAGGAACTCAAATTAAATCATTAAGGTATCGTGACGATAAATAAGAAATGCATGCTAGGAAGTTGATTTAAAATAAATTGCAAATATGTCACGAAAATTGTAATTAACAGAATGTATTGAAATAGCAAGATGGCACTATCCAAAAACTAATTAAACTAACACGTTGAATATTCTCATATGTTTCATTTTTATATCTTTGAGTTTTCATATTATTGAGTACCAAGTTCCATTTTTTCATGCTAAATGCACCAAAAAAATAAGTGACGCTCCTTCATATTTTATGAAGAATTAACTGTTTGATTTGAAAAATGTTCCAGTCAATTTTACTATGGCACTTCCAGAATCCCCTTACACACCATAAGAATACTAATTGAAAAGTGCACCGAATATAACGTACCGCTCCATATGGCTTTTATAGATTTCCAGAAGGCATTCGACTCCGTCGAAATATGGGCAGTATTACAATCCTTAGAAAACGCAAGAATCGATTCAAGATACATAAACATCACAAATAACATATACGAAAATGCAACCATTCAAATAAAAATAGATGACAAGACGAAAACGAACCCCATAAAACTACAAAGGGGAGTGAGACAAGGGGACACTATCTCACCAAAACTGGTTACCCTAGTCCTAGAGGACATTTTTAAGGAACTTAAATGGGACATCAAAGGTATAAACATCGACGGAATATACTTGAACCATCTCAGATTTGCTCATGACATAATCTTAATAGCAAGTAATCTCCAAGAATTGAACGAAATGCTACAACAGCTAAATGACGTATCCGCATCTGTAGGCCTTAAAATGAACTACAACAAAACAAAAATAATGAGCCACGAACAGGCAAACATAACAATACAGAACCAGAGGATAGAAAACGTCAAACACTATGTATATTTGGGTCATGACATCAGACTAGGGAAATCAAACCAGGATGCTGAAATAAAAAAGAACACAGCTGATATGGGCCGCTTTCGGAAAACTTGCATACATACTGAAAAATAATTCAATTCCCATAAATCTAAAAAGAAAAGTATACGACACATACATATTACCGGTGTGTAGAGAGACCATGTCCCTCACCAAAAAGTCTGCTAAAAAATTAGAAATAGTCGAAAGAGCGATGGAAAGAAACAAGCTTGGAATATCATTAAAAGACAGGATTGGAAACACCGATATAAGACGCAGAACGAAAGTCAAAGATATCGTGAAGGAGGTTGCAAAGATGAAGTGGCGATGAGCTGGTCACATAGCCCGATATGAGGACAACAGATGGACACGAAGAATCCTGGAATGGAGACCGAGGGAGACAACAAGAAGCACGGGAAGACCTCAAAAGAGATGGGTAGACGACATAAGGACAGTGGCGGACAAACAGTGGATGAGATTGGCGAAGAATAGATAAGGATGGAAACAATTAAGAGAGACTTACACCCAGGAGTGGATGGACAGAGGTTGACAAAGAGAGAGAGACTTCCAGAATCAGTTTTCAATAAAACAGAAGTAATATTTAAACAGAACAACATACCTAAAATGAAATAAAATAGAAAAATAATTCTACAAATTAGCAAATAGAAGAAATAACCAATTATCAAGACATTTTTGTTGTCAGATTTGTGATGACACTATTCGATTTTGCACAATTACATGGAACGGCCTTATAATACAAGTATATAAATGTAAGCTGTAGAGAAAGCACACGTGCAGATTGCTGCAAATTATACCAGTCAAAATCTACATGTTTCCAGCTATCATTTTTTTCTCATGTAAACAATACTCAGAAGTGGACAAAACTTTCTAGGGCTTCTAAAATGAAAACCAATGAAGGTACTCCAATGCGGAAAGTTGTAGAGAATCAGGAATCCTTTGTGAAATGATAATTTATAACACGTTGATTAAGTGTGTAAAAGATGGGCGATGTCGAGTAATTAGTTATTGCACAATTGTATTTGACATTTTGTATACACGAAAATCCCCTATCCACAAAATGCGTAGTTGCTTCACAGAACGCCATATTTAAATTTTAAAAAGAATTTCGAGACCAGATAAAATTTTTTACAAGTCATCTAACTTTAACGATCAAATTCCTTAAAAAGGAGAAAAGTGCAATAAAACATGGGTAGTATCGGTAGTATATATATATATATATATATATATATATATATATATATATATATATATATATATATATATATATATATATATATATATATATATATGTATATACAATTTTTTAATTTTTTGGGTATGGGTTTTTACTTCAATTGTGACAACAAAAGCTTTTTAACGTTTCACCTGTCGTGGCAGGCTTTTTCAAAAACATTTTTATTTTTATTTACTTTTAAATTAAAGTATTGTTTACAACCTACAAAAAGAAACAGATTTCAACACAACATTATTTTAAAATATTAAAATTAATTACCATCACTAACGATAAAATGCACCTTGTCTAAATAATTAAAATCACAATACAACATCTTTATAAAACTTAAATGTACGCACCTCGTGACCATGTTCCATGACTTACTGTCATTGCCTGGATTTTTTTTTATATAAAAAATATCTGTGAAGTCTCTAATAATGTGTAGCGGGTGTGGAATAATTCTTGGTGGTTATACAGAGGTAAGTTATAAATTTTGACAATTGTTTAAAAATATTTTCAGCGGAATAAATTGTGGTAAATTTGGCTTAAATTGCTTATGTCTTATTTGTCATTTACGACATGTTGTTTTCTTTTTATATGAATCATTTTCTTCACTAGAAGTTTATGATAGTTTTCATCTTGCGTTAAAATTTTAGTATTTAGAAAATCAACTAATATATCAAAGAAAAATGGAACCTATTAAAAGAACATACTATCTTAAGCGAGGATATGTTTATAGAATGCATCAATTTATGTTTAACTAACAATTAGTTTTAATTCAAAGATAGTTTTTATCAACAATTAGACGTTTGTGCAATGGACTCTCCCATATCTTCAACCATTACACAACTAGTCGTGGAATACTTAGAACAGGAAGTCTAAAAAAAACTGACACACCTGTTATTTTTTTTCAAAAGATACGTCGATGATTGTCTTACAGCTGTACCTGAGGATCAAATAAATAATAGTCAAAAAACTTTTAATAATTTTCATCACAAATTACAATTTACGCAAGAAATTTAATATAATAAGAAAATTAAGTTCTTCGATTTGACATTAATCAGAAACGTTAATAACGACAACCTAAAACTAAATGGTACACAAAAAACACCTGTCAGGCCGTTATTTAAATAATAATTCACACCTCCCTACACCTCAAAAAAATAGTGTAATAATAGGATTAACAGTTTGACCTCACCAGAATATCGGCCAAAAAACATTGAAAAAAGTGAAGAAAATACTTAAAGAAAATAATTTTTTAGGTGACCAGATAAATAAAATAATTAAACAATGTTCTTATAGATTTTACAACAAAAAGTCGTCCCCCACATCCTTCTCGACAACCAATAATTTTACAAAATATATTGCAATGCCTTACGTCTAAGAATTGTCTGAAAAAATCAAGTATATTTTGAAAAAAACTCGATATTGTTGTATATCACAAACCTCAAAACTACCTATCCTCACTCCTTACATCTTTAAAAAGTAAAGTACCTTCTAAAAAAATATCAAATGTAATTTACTCCAAACCATGTATGAATTGCCCAAAAAAATACACAGGAATGACAATCCAATACCTAGACAATAGAATAAATGGACACAAATATACAAAAAACGTATCTACGGCTCTACACAAACATGAAACTAATCTTAAGCATGAGTCTGATTTTGTAGATACCGAAGTTTTAACGCAAGATGAAAACTATTATAAACTTCTGGTGAAGGAAATGATTCATATAAAAAGAGAACAACATGTCGCAAATGGCAAACAAGACATAAGCAATTTAAGCCAAATTTGCCACAATTTAATCCACTGAACATATTTTTAAAGAGTTGTCAAAATTTATAACTTACCTCTGCACAACCACCAAGATTTATTCCACACCCGCTACACATTATTACAGACTTCTCAGATATTTTATGTATAAAAAAAAATGCGGGCCGTGGCAATAAGTGAGCGAACATAAAATCTCGAGGTGCGTCTATTTAGGTTTTATAAAGATATTTTATTGCGATTTTAATTATTTAGACAAAGTGTATTTTATCGTTAGCGCTGTTAATTAATTTTAATATTTTAAAATATTGTTCAGTTAAAATATGTCTCTTTTTGTAGGTTGTAAACAACAGTTAATTTAAAAGTTAACAATAAAAAATGTTTTTGAAAAAGCCTGTCACGACAGGCGAAATGTTAAATAGCCTTTGATGTCACAACTAAAACAAAAAAAAAAAAGAAATTTAAAAATTGTATTATTGAATGGTTTAAGAAGAAATATGATGATATAACACACATAGTAAAAATAAAAAGCAACTAAATGATTTAAAAGAAATTGCTACAATTAAATACAATGAATGAATTTATATAGTACGAAAAATAACTAATGTGAAAAAACGGCTCCTTAAAATTTAGGATGGATAAACAATTTCAAAAAAGTTTTTATATTTTTGAAAAAAAGAAAAAATAATTTCGTATAAAAACCCTCATTTCATTTTTTATTTATTATCCAACCTTTACAATTGGTTTTTACTTTGAATGAGTTTTTTTTCAAACAAATTATTTGTACATTGCACACACTTGAAATTTCAAGCCAATAATAACCTTAAAATTTCTACTTCCTTATCAGCTATTGTTTGTTATTTGTTTAAAGGTAGTCTCTATAAAATCACTTACAATTTATACTATAAATGTACCTTTTCCTATTTCACAACTCTTTTTTTAAACCTAAAACTTGGAGTTGCGAAACAGCGGTTTTAATTTGACTTGTTAATTTAACCTTAACTAAGCTTACGATTTTATTTCCTTTAGTTCAAAGTAATTTGAAAGAAAGTAATGATTAGAAACAGTTAAAATTCGAGAGCAATACTTAAACGGTTTAACGGAATTTACTGCTAAAAAAAGTACACAAGCGTCACAATATGTTTTTATATTTTCAGAAATATTTTAATAAGTTTTTGTATTTTTAATATAATATTTTAATTCGTAGAGACTAAACTGAGTAGCGAACATAAACAATGGAGCCTATCTGTAAATATGAGTCTAAAATTATTCAGTTTTTTCTATTAACAATAAATAAGATCGTTATTTTAGTTTTTATTTCATGTTTAAGTTATTTTTGAATAGATCAAGTTTGTACTTGGCATGAAAGACCAGTGACGGACTAAGCCCGTTGAAGGCCCGGGACGGCGGAACTAAAAGATGTCACCGATCTGCTTAAAAATTAATGTATTTATAGTACATATTTCGTAAAAAATGAATAATATAGATGTTAAAACTGACAAAAAATTAGTATTTATAATGTATAAAGTCTACGCTCTAGAAATGGTAATAATACAGCCACAAGTGAGAAAAAGAATATCAAACAGCATTCACCCGGAAACTAGCAGGTAGAATGCAAAATGCTTTTATTTTACCTGAACTTCTCAATAAGGTCATTGAAATCTATTTCTTTTTAAACTTTTCTTTCAATTGATAGAATGGACAGATTGACTAGTCGTTCCTGACTCATCGTAGATCGAAGATAATTTTTTATTAGTTTTAATTTAGAAAAACTTCTTTCACATGATGCAACTGAGACACAAATGGTCAAGTGATATTGGATTATAAGTGATGTATAGGGTAATAATTCACTGAAATCCCAATAAATTATAAATTGCAGGATTTCTTGGGCTGCCCATCTAGGAGCAACATCCACACTAGTTTCGAATGCACAGAGATGTCTACGATACATTTTTATTCCTTGCAGCATCTGCTCTTTATCAAATTCATTTTGAATTTCTACCAAATTGTCTAGTGCTACAGCCAGAGCGTCATCCAAAGCTACAATCATAAACTTGGTTTCAACAATTTGAAAAATGGCCTTGTATCATTACGACAGTGGGATTCCACCACAGAAATCCTAAACAACACGATATTTTTCTTTATTTTTAAGGAATTTTATTTTCATTTAATAATAAAAATTTAATTAAATTTCCTTCAAGTCACATGACAACGACACCAAAGAAGGCGAGTGATGTCACTCCATAATAACGTCATCGCTGGCACTCCATCCTGATACCATCATGATCACTTCGACCTAATGATAAATAAATGCATATTCAAAAGAACGTGAAGTTATCAGTTTTACTTTTTTCACTTTGATCATTTGATAATTACTCTAAAGAATCATAATTACTCTAAACGTCATCGCTATCACATTCGTGATCCCTGCCTGGAGGCCTTCCTCAGCCAGATACCCCTGAAATCTCCTATAATATTGTCAGGTGACTTTAATATTGATTACGCTGGTAAACTTAGTAATGATGAATGAAACTTGTTGTATTCTTTCGACCTACATATGCATGTGAAGCCAACAAGACTTCACAGCATACTACCTTCTGAAATACTATCTTTAAAAAATAGGAAAACAGAAAATACGTACCGTTTCTGCAAGAGCAGAAGTGACAGAGGAACACCAGCTGTACGAATGCATGTGTCTGCTCTGCAATAGACTTAAATTTCTGGCCTAGTTAATATTTTATAGTCATTTTCATGTAATTTCTTCGAAATTTCCTTATTACTTCCTTTAAAAACGTTTCTAAGAAGTTTTCCCATAATGGAAAGTGGATTTATTAAGGCAAATAGTTCGAATTTACCGAGAATTGATTGTTTTATAGTGACCAATTTCTTCACAAAAAACAGTAACTTTTGCTCTGCTGAATTTAGAAATGTGGAGACTTTCATGTGAGGAATTTACCAAGGATTGTTATTTCTGCAACCGATAATGAATACATAATAATAATCATAGGTATTTATAAGCTCAAAATTAAAATAAAACGAGTAGTGCCGGACTAGCTGAAGCCATACTTTCCTATTATTACAGGAACGTGGAACGTGAATAAATAACTTTTCAGATGTTTTAATTGTAGTACTTGTACACTGAGATACCGCACAATACATAAAATAAGTTAGAACTCATCTTTTATCACAAAAATTACGAAAAAAATTTATATATCCTTGTCAGTAGTGTGTAAAGTAACAGCGGTCAAATGACAAGTATTGGCGTTTTGGAGGGAAATTTGAATCTTCAATCGTAGTTCCTTCTCTCCCTAAAAACTCATTCAGAGTTCTGAATTTGGTGAGCCCTTTATCCAAAGTCATTCTTGGGGGCTGTTGTGTCAAAAAGATAAAATCAATCAATTTGCTCTGGATGGATGTTGTATATCTTATAAATTACTTGTTATTGTGTCCATGTTTTCTTTTACAACTTTAATTAATTCGTAAAAAACACTCCAGCGAGATTCAGGCACACGTTTCAAACTTTCTTCTATTTTTTCTATAAGTTATTTATTTAGATCTATGTGTGGAGGATGATTGAAATTAATATAACTTCTCCATAGTGACGCTAGAAAAAACGCATGTGAATGCATGGACTCCATAAAGATTTAAGGAATGATTTGCACAGGAATTGATCAGAATTTCTGGATTGACTTCTCGAATTGTTCTCGTCTAAGTATACGTAACAGTGATGCGGGATTATTATAACTTTAAGCCTTGCACAAAGCAATATCCAACCCATCTTTTTCAAACTGCTGTTGAATATTTATTGACATATCTGCTGCAGTCTCTCCCGACATCAAAAAAGAAACTCAAGAAAGATTCTCCGACTTCCACAATATTACCTTCAATATGGACATATCCAATTATTTGATCCATTAGGTCAGTTCTGCTGTCAAAAATTATTCCGTAATACCTTTTTTCATATCTGCAATAAATTTTTCTTTACCATGTTCACCCAAACTAAAAATAAATTCATTTTGTATCGCTTTTGATAATTGAGAAGATACTCCCTTTGACTCATCGGAGAACTCTTCAAGTTTTAAGCAGTGCTTTCAATACTAGATCATATTTTTTCAGTTGCACCAATTCCAATAATATGTTTGAGTGAATCAATTAGAATTACTCACACTAAATGCAGTTTTACTTGAAAACTACTAGCCGAAACGTCGTGATATTCAAGAAAAATAAAGACAATGGAAGTCCAACACATATCTACTACTTCGCAATAAATGCATTAGTGTTACTCGTAACACAAGTCCTAAGCATTAGAACTCTAGTGTTCTTAAATTTGAAAGAATACTTTTGTCACTGTACAGGGTGAGTCAACGATTGGATGAAGTAAGTTTGTGCCTTTTCGGTGCAATTTACAAAGAAACTATATTTATTGTTTGATACAGTTTATTTTTACGCAGATTTTAAAAATATTTAGGACTCTACAGGGTGAGCCAAAAAACTAGGACAGCATAAAGTTGTATTTTTTTAAATAGAACACCCTATATACGAATCGTATTTTCGATTTAGCTTATAATTCTAAATCTTTTTTATTAAGGGTTTACTATAACAAAACTTTATAGTTTCTGAGATAATTAAGTTTAAAGAAAAAAAGTCACATTTTCAAGCATCAATTCAATCCTAAATAACGTTTTCAATTTTGTGACAGCTTCATCACTAAACATTACCTTGCATAATAAATTTGGATTTAATTGAATCTCCGCATTTATTGTATGACAAAAGTTTACACGACTTTCAAAATCCTGTCCATGCAATTCTTGGTGTAATTCCATGTGATATGGATGATACCTATATTTCTTGGTAGTACGATTAGCGGTGGATTGTGATGTTTCACATAATGCTGCTAACTGACGGCTACCAATATAAGGATTTTCCTGAACATTTAACAATACTTGTAGTTCTTTTTCTGCATTAGTTACTGGTTTGTTGACCACTTTACGTTTTGGATAATCAACAGTATCAGAAGAATCAAATCTTTGCATTAAGTTTTGAAAAGTATGGGTATTAGGCTGGCGTCGATCAGGATACTTTATTTTGTAAATTCTTTGAGCAAGAAGGCAATTTTTTTGAGCCTATCCTATTGTATAAATCATATCTATTAACTCATTCTTTGGAAAATTCATTTTACAATATAAGATGAATGCAAAAAAAACCAAACTACACTACATAAAAACCAAAAGAAGCGATTGCGGTTATAAATTTGACACACAGAAAAATGTTCTTTTACATTGTTTTTGCCATGGCTACTATGATAATGAAGACTATTTCTGTAAAAAAGTATGGAAAATAAGAAAAACTGAAATATCTCAAGAACTATTATAAATAGGTATAGGATATATTGAACAAAACTTTTAGGGTTTTTATTACTCTATTAAATAACATGAAAATATACAGGGTGTACCATTAAAAAAAAGATATTTATTCATTTAAACTTGTTCAAATTTGAGCCGATGTGTTCAACACCCTGTAGCCTTTATTGCAAATATTAGGTAAGAATTATGTTAACTTGTCCTTGGCCTTGCTAAATTCCAAATTTGAATATATTTCTCACAAAATTAAAAACGTTATTTAGGATTGAATTGATGCTCGAAAATGTGACTTTTTTTCTTTAAACTTAATTATCTCAGAAACTATAAAGTTTTGTTATAGTAAACCCTTAATAAAAAAGATTTAGAATTATAAGCTAAATCGAAAATACGATTCGTATATAGGGTGTTCTATTTAAAAAAATACAACTTTATGCTGTCCTAGTTTTTTGGCTCACCCTGTAGAGTCCTAAATATTTTTAAAATCTGCGTAAAAATAAACTGTATCAAACAATAAATATAGTTTCTTTGTAAATTGCACCGAAATGGCACAAACTTACTTCATCCAATCGTTGACTCACTCTGTACATATTAAAGAGAATTTACTAGTGGTTTATAAGTGCAAAAATAAAATAAACACCCGCCCATGAACGTGCGCCAGATATGTAAAATTTTTACTCAAAGTGCAACGGTTATAATTTTAGATAATAATAAAAGTGTACAAGCAGATCTTCACAATGCCTTGTTAAAACCAACGTTTTTCTTTTTAATCTTTTTACAAGATCTTGCGTTTCTTACCGCTTATTAATTGAAGCACGGTAATTAATAGGGCATCTCTTAAATTGCTAGGAATCGTTAACAGTACCGTACTCTTTATATGTATTGTTAAAATGAATGGCAATTAAAGAACTTATTAAAATATTGCATGAAAATATGCATCCGTTATTTTAGATTATGCACTATTGGACCAGAAAAATAGAAGCGCATAAGTCTATTGAAGATAATAAACAAATATTGCTGTAAATATTAAATAATATTTTGATGGATAAGTATTATGACTTTGGATGGTAGCAAGACATTTTGATGCGATTTTCAGCATATTGCAAGAGGCTCTCTGAAGAGGTCTTTATATTTTCAAGATAGGTTTATTAAGAGTGGGTTTCCTCTTTTTAAGATATGCATCAACTTTTTCATTCTGGACCAGGGTAGCAATGACAAATCCCTCTATCTCTGGAAAGAGGAACCTGTTCTTTAACTTCATTAGATGCTTCCGTACTTATGCGGAGCTGATTGGATCGTTATGATGTTGATCATGCAAAGCTTCTTATACCCACTGATCTTGCTTTTCAGCGTTTGACAGTGATAATATTTATACATTTTCAATAGCGAGATGGTGAAGTTTGGAATTTTCGGCTTTGCGGAACTTTCTAAATTTAGTTAATCGACTACAATGTTAGCTAATAATATCTATCAATGATGTTCCTCTCTGAATTCTCTATACAGGGTTCCTGTATTGAGAATTCTGGAAATTCCCCTTAACAAAACATTTTGGATTTCTAATCTTGCAAAAATTTTCTTACTATTATAAGAAAAAAGCTAAAGCCAAAAAAAGCTACTGGGAGTGATGACGTGTCAATTTATTTATTTAAGAGATGTGCAGATTTTCTCTCCTTATTTCTAACTTTAAATATTATTCTTGGTATAGAAAAAATAGCCATCTTGATCCTATAGTGAATTTACTAGAAAAAATATTTGAACAGCTGCTATATGGTGGAAAAAGAAATTTTCAAAACTCCTATGTCTCTGAAAAATATGATTTTTTTACTTGAACTACTGACTTTCTCAAATCTACTTATTTTGACAAAACAGCGAAGCTCAATATTGTTATTAGTAAACTTAATTCTTTGTATCTTCAAGAGGTTCAGATTGGTAGAACACTTTCAGAATAGTACGAAAGTAGTTTGCCTTCTTTTATCATCTCCGCGAAAATATAGACTGAGAAAAGGTACACAAAAACCTCTTCACTAATATATATATATATATATATATATATATATATATATATATATATATATATATATATAAATATGTAGATAAGTTTTTGTCCGTGTAATTTAAAATAAAATAAAATAAAATATATAAAAAACCTCTTCACTAATATATATATATATATATATATATATATATATATATATATATATATATATATATATATATATATATGTTATATCGTAGATTTTCACGGATGGTAGAATGAATAGTTTGGTTATTCCGGGTTTCAATCCGTTCGTTCACCAGTCATAGCCAACCTTTTCATGATATATTTCGAACAAGAGGCACTGCAAAAGGCTCCTATAAAACCGAAATTTTGGAACCGCTATGTTGATGATATTTTTATAATATGGCCACATAGAAAAGAACACCTGGACGATTTCCTCATATACCGAAACAATATCCACCACAGAATCTAATTCACGCTAGAAATCGAACAAGAAAAGAAACTTCCTTTTTTGGACCTGTTATTAACAAGGAAACTCAACAACACCCTGGGCTTCAGCGTATATCGGAAACCGTCACATACTGACCGATATCTCAATGCAGCGTCACATCATCATCCCTCTCAAAAGCAGGCAGTAGTCAACACATTAGTATCAAGATCTCTCCGCCTAACAGAACTTGACACAAAACAAGACGAAATAAAACACATTTCAACAGCTCTAGAACGGAACGGTTTCTCACAAGCAGATATAAAGAAAGCCATAAAAAGACAAGAGAAGAATACAACAAAGACCAAAGACCAAGATCAAACAAGGAACAAAGCCATAATACCATACATAAAAGGAATAACAGACAGAATCGGAAGAATCTTAAGAAAACACAACATACAGCCCATATTTAAACCACAAAAAACAATAGCCAACATCCTGGGAAATCCCAAAGACAGCATTCCATGTGCAGATTGCCATCAAACTTATATAGTACAAGCAAACAGGCGCATATTAGCAAGAATCCAAGAACATAAAAATAGCCTCAAAAACAAACAGACAACCTCAGCCCTATTTCAACATCATCAAATAACCGGACATACCATCGACTTCGAAAAAACAAAAGAAATGGCACCAGTACAGAACTACAAGGTACGCGTCATAAGAGAGGCCCTAGAAATCGAAAAAGCGGGACAGCTAAATAAACGAGACGATGCTATACATTTTTCATCTACATGGAAAACATTAATAAAAAATCAAGAAAGAAAACAACAAAAATCAACTAGTACACAAGAGACCTGCATACAAGAACAAAATATATCGTATTCGAGAGAGGGGAGAAGCCTTCGAAGTCGTTCATCCAATCAGGCAGCGAGCCAGCTAAACAAAACTCGAAATTCATCAGAGGCCACTATCAGTTCTCAGCGAGTAACGAGACGAACCGCACTTGAAAATGCCAAATGAGATTTTGGCGGAACGTCGTGAAAACGATTTTTTGAACGAACGGATTGAAACCCGGAATAACCAAACTATATATATATATATATATATATATATATATATATATATATATATATATATATATAGATAGATAGATAGATAGATAGATAGATAAATAGATATATGAGCCCTTGGTTTTATTATTAGGAAACGAAGATATCCAGCAATGTTATTCAAAAAATGCTAAAACATTTCCTTCAATCCTTATATGTCAACACCATTTATAATAATGTGCTAAATGTGTTCGATTTGGATTAGAAAGGTTAAGTGAAAGATGATGTTATACATTCTATATTGTTTATTTGCAATATTGTTAACAATATTGATTATAAGTAGTGGTTTCTAATAAACAAGATTGCGTTTATAATTCCTAAAATTAACTTGATAATTAAGAATCCACTATTATTTTTCATGACTCTTTGAGTTCTTCACTATTACAAAATATGTTTAAGGAGTGTAATCTATTAATCTAAAACTACAACCTAGAAAAAGGGAGTCGGTAAAGGCTAGTCTAGGGTAGGTCTACCCATTTTAAAGACTAATCAAAACTAAAAAGAATGAATTAACTATGTGTAAATATAATATAATATTTTTATTAATACGTAAACTTTAAAAATAATTTTAGTAATTACGTAAAGGTATCGAGTAATGCATCAGTATTTACCCAAATCAATCAAAAAATGACAGCACCTTTTTGTATAACATCCTCAAATTTTTGATGAAATTTGTTTAAATTAAATATGTTTGAAAAGACCAATTTTTGATAAATTCACTTTATCTAAAGCACCTACATCACATGACAATGCAAAAAGGCATTTGAGTCGAATTTAACAGATAAAAACCCATAACATGTTATTTTTGCAAATTGACCTATCCATTTTCTTTAAAAGACAAGTTTTTCTTACCCTCAGTTGTACCTCGATCTTTACGTCCAAAACTGAACAAATGACAAAGCAATCCCAAATCTACTTTCGTAAATTTTTAAAACCCTCCGACTGGGGACACATCAGCGAAATATCATCCCTTTTAACAAAACCCCTTTTGTCTATATCAAGAGAAAAGCAAACGATATCGTATTGCACAAGGGAGGAATGGAAAAGTTAAAATTCATGCAACTTTTGATAAAATCTCTTTTACCAGTAAAATTTTGCGGTGTGTTGACATTGAGTAACAGAGACGGCGTAAGCCGACATCCTTAACGTCTTGTTATATATGTAATTCTCCTTTCAGGCAGAGAATATGAAAAATATGTACAAACAGTTTATTTCCTGCAAATATCGCTCTGGTCCTCTCTACATACGCGTTTCGATCACCTCATGATCTCGTCAGTGGAGCTGTATCGGACCGAGAGCAACATTAGCAGGAAAAACTGGTATATATATATATATATATATATATATATATATATATATATATATATATATATATATATATATATATATATAAATTTCAAGGTATGTCGGCAGGATATTACACCTGCCGTCTACCAACTTCGATGTCAGACTGAAAAATATCGCCAGTCGAACGACATCTATGAATCAACGGAGTAACGTGAAATTTTTAAACAATCAAAATTTCAGTAAGAAATAAAGAAATCATACAGCTCTACTGATGAGATTATGAGGTGATCGAAACGCGTATGGAGAGAGGACCAGAGCGATATTTGCAGGAAATAAACTGTTTGTACATATATTTTTCACATTCTCTGCCTGAAAGGAGAATTACATATATAACAAACTATTTAAATACGGCAGAAAGATTTCTTTATTTCTTACTGAAATTTTGATTGTTTAAAAATCCTTAACGTCTGTTTTAAGTCCGCATTATATGAGATTTTTTTTTATTGATAGCTTTATTCGAAATTTGACTTTGGCATCAATTTCTGTTTCTATCGAGATGGAAATTAATAAAAAAAAAATAGTTGTCACGTGATTAGCATTATTTGTCAAATTTAAAAAATTTAAAAGTGGCGTTATATCTCAAAATATCGAAAAGAGTTATTAGAAAAAGTTTTTCTAAATGCAATTTTTAGCCCATATACGTTTTAGCTGTATAAGATAATTTAGACTTTTTGCCAATTTTTTGTAAATTGCGCCACCACTGTTGCAAAATAAGACTCAACGTAACCTACATAAAACTTCTTAGGTTTGACAATGCTTCATTCCAGACATATTTTGTTTAAAGTAGCGCCATAGTAAATGCGTGTTTTACAACAAATTCTAAATAGGGCTACTAAAATTTGGTCACATGTGATGCAAAATTTATTTGTTTTTAATCATGATAACTTCATAAAATAACTATTTGTGAAAATGAAGTTTGTGTATAAACGTAATACACATTAATATTAAGAAAATAATTTTGTTAAAAACACACAAATTTTTTAATAAAAAAAACAATATTAAAATTAAGCGCATTTAAAACTCCACCTTTTTAATTGATAACAAACTATTTTTGGTATTTGATTATTAAATTAAAAACAATTACAAAAACTTAAAAAGTAAAATTACATTTCTGTCTTTACGTTCAATACAAACAATTCTTCTTCTTGACACATCGTTAATGGAGATTCTGATACTAAGGGGCCTTATTTCTAAAATACAGTTTCGAATTACCGATCAATATTACTGAAAGGTCTTTGTTTGTAAACTTTTTGTTTCAGGTAACCTCACAAAAAAAATCAAGTCAAGTTAAATCCGGAGACCTATCCGGCCAGTTTTGCTCCATATTACGCCCAATTACTCGGCCCCTAAATATTTCCAAGAGACGTTCTTAAACCTGTCCTGTATTATGGATGGAAGCACCGTCACACTGGTACCAAAGATTATGCCTCATTTCAATAGGAATATTATCCAAAACTTCAAGGACCTCGCTGTTAAGGAAGCGTAGGTATTCTTCAGAATTTAAATTACCTCTAAAAAAATAAGGACCAACAACTTGATCGTTTAAAACCCCGCACCACTCATTAGTTTTAAAAGCATTCTGGTCTCTGCATTCTATTATAAAATCTGGATTTTCTTGAGCCCACCATCTACAATTTTGAAAGCTAACAACGCTTTTTGAAGTAAAAGTGGCCTCGTCGACCCACAAAACATGAAAGGGAAGGGCACATCTTCATTTTCCCCCTGGTATCAAAAAGAGAATCCCAAACGTATGTGAAAATCTTGTTCCTTAAGAGTATTTATAAATTTCGGTTTATAAGGTTTAAATTTGATTTTGTATAAAATATTCCTTACACTCTTTCTTTGAACGTCACTTCTGCAAGAAACATGTCTAATACTAGTTTGACCATGTTCCACAATATCTAGGCACACATTTAATTGGACTCCTTCACTATGCTTTATAGAATTGTGAAGTTTTTTAAATGAACTTTCCACCGATCCAGCTGATTTAAATTTTGCCATAATCCTACTCACAGTAGATTGTTGCACAATTTTGCCTGGATGCCTTTCATTAAAAATGTTGGCTGCTACACGATGACTTGTGTTTTCATCACATATTTATAAAATTTCAATTTTTTCTTGTAAAGTTAAATTTTTTTTTTATTTAATACGCAGTATAATTAAGAACCACTATAACAAACAGAAGGCGATTTGGCTGTCATTATTAAAGCAAGGGCTTGATGATTTTTTTTTATCACTTTTTTTATGGCCAACTTGTTTTTGATGCATCATCGTAAGGTACAATACTAATTAATTTTTTGGAAACTGCACTTAAATAACAAAATACTATTTTAACTTTTTTTAATAACATAGCTTCATAACAAATTTTAATAATAGAGTTTTAAATTAAATCGTTGGAACTTTACGTAAAGTTAAATAAAAATTTATTTTTCATCTAATGCAGGCTTAACTGATGACGCTATGTACTTATTTGTCTTAATTATAATGTGTATTACTTTTAGACACAAACTACGTTTTCAAAAATAGCTATTTTATGAAGTTACCTTATATATATATATATATGTATATATATATATATATATATATATATATATATATATATATATATATATATATAGAGAGAGAGAGAGAGAGAGAGAGTTTATTTTGTTCAAAACACAAACTGTAATGCAAATTATTTGCTCAATAAATTTTTCTACTTAACTTAACTTCACATACTTTTGACATATATGAAGAAATAATAAAATTGGTATTTAAATTTTCGTCAAACCGGCCCTGTTCTTAGTTTGTAAAATGAAAACTTTTACTCTTCTGTTCTGCGTCATTATTGTTCGGAGTTTGTTGACATAAAAATTTTGAACTACGGACTTTAAAGGAAAATTTTCATGTTATTTGATTTTGCGAAAAACAGATCACATATTGTTTTTGTCGACGTAAAAAACTGAAAATTAGTGATCCATGCATTCAATGCATTGCTCTGATTAAAAAGGGTTGTTTACTTTCGTTTTAAAAACGCTATTGTTGATTATATTGTAACTCAAAAGTGAAAAATTAACAAGAGAATGGAACTAATGTGAAAATCTCAATAAACTGGTTTTGAACAAAGTTATTTTCGAAAAAATGTTTTTGATCGAAGGATGATTCAACCCTTTTTTTTTGAAAAGCGCGAAGACCCGCATTTTTTACTTCTTTTATCCGATAAAATGGTAATAAATTCTACAAAATATGAGCGATAGATTTTTTGTTGTAAAAACTTTTTAAATTTCAATCCCAGTAATTTATGGCCGTTTAAATATATAAATATAGCAAAATCAAGCAAGATCTTAAATTGGAGAATGGGCAATGTATTAAAAAATGCGAGAGTTACACATACTTAGGGTTAAAAATAACAAATGATGGTACACTGGATAAAGCAATAAAGGAAAGGAGCACTCAAGGTAGGAGAGCTATAGCTATGATGAACGGAATTCTATGGGACCAGCAGGTATCAAAAACTAATAAACATCGAATATTTAATACGATAGTAAAAAGTATTATCACATATAGCAGCGAAGTGTGGCAAATCAAACAGAGGACGGAGGGTCAACTAAGAGCTACTGAAATGGACTACTGGAGACGTGCGGCAGGTAAATCAAGGATGGATAGAGTGACCAACGAAAGAATTAAGGAGATTATGGAAGTTACACATGACATAGTGGACGACATTAAAATTAAACAACTTACGTGGTATGGACATGTTCAAAGGATGCCTGAAGAACGGCTCCCAAAGCAGATATTAGAATGGAAACCACGAGGAAGACGGAAACCAGGAAGACCAAGAAGAAGTTGGAGAGGAGGAATTGACGAAGAAATCAGGATAAGGCAACTGGATAACGATCTTTGGCAAGATCGGGATCAGTGGCGACTGGAAATCGGAAGACGTAGAAGGACGTTATAAACCGACTATATATATATATATATATATATATATATATATATATATATATATATATATATATATATATATATATATCATTACATTACGCACTTACAAGAGAATACAACTAGAGATAAAAATGTCTATAATATTCGTAGACATGATGACCTCCAAGTAAATTTCCTGAGGCTAAGTCATAGGATTAACTATTCTGGACAAAAAAAAAAGGGCAGCGTGATTAAAAATGGCATGGAAACTTGAAGTCCTAATACTGAAAGGTTGAGAAATGCTGGTTTAAAATGAAGTATTAACTAATAAATACTACAAAAAAACATAAAGATATAAAAGTTGTTTTGTTCAAGGAAATTACGATAAACAAAACATTAATGAAAAGATGCGCAAATGAATATAAATTACAGTGAACTATGACATAATTCTATTAAAATTAATGTAAAATTCTGGGTAAAGTTAAGGCGTATGATTCATAAAAATACTCGACCAAGCCAATCAAAATAAATTAACACAATACGGCTTGTGTCACGAAATTCAATGACCCATAATTAACAGTTTAAAAATAGTAGATGTTTCAAAATCCAGGTCCTTTTACTTAAAATGCAAAAACGGTTTGTTGTTATTTCGCTAGTTGATTTTGATTATCAAAATTATTGTGTTATATCCGCCTCCGGCGTCCGTTAAGTCGTATTTTTTAAATCCGATAAACAATCTTTGTTTAGATAGATAAGATAAGCCCAAGAATTGTTAACTGTAATTTACATATTATTGTTTAACTTAGACTGAAAATTTACATTCCTCCAAAAACATTAATAATAAGAAGTTCTCCGTTATTCTAGTCTGTCTGGTTTAGTGAAAAAAAAAAATGGCAATTTTAATGTGTGGCAAGAAAGTTTATCATGTAAACTTTCGCAATTCGAACTCATAAGTTTGAGGTGTATCATTTTCGACTGTTTTAGGGGGTATTGGAGTTATTATCAAAAATAGAATGTTGCGGTCAGGCGCGGATCCAAGGGGGGCGATGGGGGCGATCGCACAACTATATTTTTATTATTTTTAATTTTGGCATAGATACCGTGTTAGACACATTCAGACTAAAACGTAGCTTTTTTCTATCAAAAAGTTCTAAGTTATAATTTAAATACTTACAAAATACCCATTGTCAAAAATACAAGAAATTAATATATAAAAAAATAAATTCGTCTATGTAATATTAAAATTTTTTTGGGACTATGGATCATTTTATTATTAATTAAAAACATTTTTAGGATATTTGACGTTTCAGTTTATTTATTTCCTAAGCCATCTGCAGAATTAAAATTAAACACTAAAAGGGGATTCAAATGTGATTAATTTTTATATGTTACAGAAAATTGAAATAATAAATTGTGTTTACGCGGGTAAACATTACGTATCTAATTCGTAATCAAAGTCAGTAAAGCTATCTTCGCTCAAATTAATTATAATTGGTTCCTCTATCTCACCGATTACGAGATCGAGTTTCCATATTTTCTTTTATTCTTTTATTATATGGATTTTTCTCAATTTTCTGCACTAACTTTATTCAAAAAAACCTTTCAAAAGTTTAGTTAAATTACTAATTTTGTAAGTTGTATTATTTCTTGCATCTCTAGCTTTACTTAAGAGAGATATTTCCTTCTCCAACGAACATTTTCTGGACGATCTATAAGAACAGATTTCCTATCTGGTTTTTCCCAGCAAAAATTAAGTTTTCTGAACAATTTCCAAAACTCAGTTCTTTTATTTCAGGCAAATCTCGATCTTCATTGATTTTACTTAAAATTTTGTCGACGGTTGGGATCTGCTTCTCATAGTAAAATGTATGTAAAACTCCTTTTATTGCAGTTTACATCTCTTCTTCCAACGAGGTTTTTCGCCTGCCTGTGATCGAATGTAGCTTAGGAGTACTAACAATTCCAGCCGTTTTTTTCTCCTTCAGTATTCGGTACATAGTAGATTTTTCAACTCCTGTCAGGTTGGAACACATCTCAATGGAGTTTTTTACATTATTATCTAGATATTGATATTTTAAGGCATCATAAACATTCATCGTAATAAGTTTCTCGTCGAGGATAAAATGCTCTGGTTGTTCACTGACAGAAATTAAATTGAACTATCAGAAATTTTATTGTTGCAGTCAATTTATAAAAACTTATAATATTTAAATATAATTAGATTTACGGCAGTCCACAGTTACCTGCGCCACTGGAGCAAGTACGTTGGAGGTTTCGGTAACAATTTCATTACTCTCTCTAGTTCTTGAATAGAGTATAGGAATGTGTATGCTTGCGATCGCCCCTCCCCTTCCCAAGAACTTTGAGTTCAGGAAAATAAATCCGATTCTGCCTTTTGTACTATAGTTTATTCAACAACTAGGGAGAGTAATAATTCATTTTTTACCCTTTTCTTCTTCGTAATCTACCCATGTTCTTTAGCCTTTTGTATTAGGAATGTGTATGCTGCTGACAGCTGACAACTCGTTTTTCTTGCGATAGCCCTTCCTCCCAAGAGCTTTGAATTCAGGAAAATAGACCCGATTCTACCTCTTATATAAGGAATGTGTATGTTCCTAGCTCGAATCCTCCGCCCCCCCCCCCCTGACGGCAACTAGCTTTTTCTTGTGATCGCCCCCCCTCCCCAAGAGCTTCAAATGCAGAAAAATAGACCCGACCTTGCCTTTTACACTAGAAATGGGAATGCTGCTGGTGTCCCCCACCCCTTCGTCGATAATTTGCTTTCGCTTGTCATACTGTACTTTTCTGATATCACTGCCCCCCCCCCCCCAAAGAGAGGGGCTGGATCCGTCCTTGTATATATATAAATATATATGTATGTATATATGTATGTATATATATATATATATATATATATATATATATATATATATATATATATATATACTATAAATAAATTACTGTTGCTACTTATAGTTGTTTAATGCAGTTCCAAAATTAGTTGTTTTTGGTTTTTTTCACCACTAATAAATTATTTGTATTTAATTAGAACCGTAGTTATAATTAGTAACATAATTTAGTAGTGGTTAAAAAACCAAAAACAACTAAATCTAACATTGCCCTATTAATGTATTTCTATTTATAAGACCATTTGAACGATTTGGGTTAAAGTTCCAAGTAACGGCTAACAAGGTAAAAATTGAGTCGATAATTTTCAACCTCCGATAGGAGATGATACCTCACAAACAACAAGGTTAAAGTTAAGTTATAAGACTTAGAATCCATAACACAACATGTACCAAGAAATTACAATCTATGAAGTTAAAAATTTCCTTCCTTTTACAATTTCCTACAATGCCACCTACTTGCCTAAGTAATTCATCTATTTTCATGCAGATGAGTAAAATACTTATTAGTTAAAATTTTATCTAATTCTGCAATATGATGTGACCATAATATATGAATATTAAGAGTCTTCAAGAATTTATAGTCTTTTAAGTCAACCCCTTACCTAGAGATGCCTAATAGTAACAATCTTTTCCACTTGTGTGCTAAAGTTGATGTTAATTCGTTCAAAATTTTGTGTTTTATATAGTGTTTTGTAACAAAAAATGAGTTTTGTAAAATTGGAACATCACAGTTTAATCAAATTTTTAACATAGATACTAAAAATATTCACGAATGGATGTTGCAAGACTTCATCACTTTTAACAATAAAATATTAGTCAAAATAGTTTCAATAGGGTCGTAAATTAATTGAAGATAACCTAAGAAGTGAAAGGATTTTGGATACAATCAGTCCTAATGTTTTCAAGAAAATGGAAACAATGCTTCTCGAAAACAGTCCTTTGAAAATGTATATTATTACCATTTTGACAGTTTCATATAACAAACTAGGCATGAGTCAAATTTAAGAAAGGTGGGCTTCAAGATTGTTGATTCCTGAGCAAAAACTGCATAGGCCGCAATTTTTTTAGAACGATTTGAAAGCTTTCAATGCATATTCTGATTTTTTTCTCTAAGACAGTAGCAAGGGTACATTATTCGGATTAAGAAGTAAAATTAAAGTCCATGCAATGGGCATCGAAAAAAGGCCCGCATCAAATAGTCTGCTAAAAAATAGATGGTCACAGTGTTTTGAGGCCAAGCAGGATATTTTCTTGTTGAATAAATACCAAAAAATATTACTATAACAACAGTTCTTCTCATTCCTCTTTTATTTAAGACTGACGTCTTGTTTTTCTGCTATATTAAGCCTCTTGTGATGTTGATGTCCAACATTCATGCCATCGTTTTGGAGGTCGACCAGTGGGTCTTCTAGTGTTTGGTATCTCGTTCTTAGCCCACTTTGCCCATCAATCGTCGCCCATTCTGTCCACATGGTCCCTCCAATATCTACGCCTTGACCTTATGAACCGTACCACATCAGGCACCTTGAGCTCTTCCCTTATTTCGGAACTTCTTATTTAATCTCTTAGGGTTCCTCCTTTGATTGTTCTTAACGTTTTCATTTCAGCCGTTCGTAGCATACTTTTTGTTTTAGATGTTTCGGCTCGAGTTTTCGATGCATAAGTTAGTACTGGTCTTATCACAGTTCTGTAGATGCGTACTTTGCTCCCTGTGGACATATACTTATTTTTCCAGATTATGTCTCTCAGGCATCCTGATATCCTTGAAGCGTTGTTAGCCTTTGCTCTGACTGAGAAAGGTAAAGGCAACACAAAATGCCAGAACTACACACTTTTCTATAGTGGCAAAGAAAAGAACTAGAGGGCGCACGCTGGGGTAGGACTACTAATACATGAAACGTTTGAGAATCACATAGAAGAAGTTCAATATATAAACAGCAATATTATGTACATCCATTTAAATTTTAATACAGAGAATCTTAACTTCGTAAGCATATATGCGCCAGACATGACTAAGCCCAAAGATGAAAGAATCACCTTTTTTGAAGAACTCCAAGAAGTAATAGACAGATTGCCAAAAAAATCAAAAACTTTCATAATAGGTGACTTCAACTCTAGAATAGGGAATACTTCCATTCCGGGTATAATGCACAAATTTAACGACGAGACCATTAATAACAACGGAGAAATGCTAACGCACATAACGAGCTTCGTATAAATAACACCTTTTATAATCACAAACAACAACACAGGTATACTTTGGGCAACACAAGAGGATTCAATTCGACAATCGATTACTTCATAACTAATAGGGAAATCCTTCCAAACCAAATTCTAGTTGTAGGAACCCTAACATCTGCGAACGTCGGAACATAACATGGCTTAGTACTGTGCAAATATCGATTCAAAGCCAACTTCCAAAAGAAAAAGCCTCCGATATACATCGAAAAGTTTAACATAGAATCGTTCAAGGAAACACAAAAATGCTATACCAAAATAGGCTGAAAGATAAACTAGCCCTAGATCCAATAATAGAGGAAGATAGTCCTAGTGATGCTTAGAACAAAATCAAGACAAGTATAATTGATAGTGCAAAAGAAGCACTCGGTACTAGAACAACAAACATAAATGGGAGAAGAAACAACAAACCTTGGTTCACTTTAGAAGTAAAGGCATTGGCACAACAAAACAGTTATCTACTATAAAACATTAACAAAATTTAGTATGACTGTTGATCCCAAACGTGCTAGTTGGAGTCACAAGATTATCCTCTTTCTTCAATATAATATGCGTGTTCAGAAAGCAACCATTATTCAACCCCACTATTCGCGAATGTAAATTCTTGAAGTTGAACTACCCCCTCTTTTGACTCTACTAGTAAAATATTGATGACAACTGTGAAATTCCTCGTATTACTTTCCTAAAAACATTGGTAATATTTAAAATTAAAACTAAGAAGGAATTTCCTAAATGCCCGAAATAGGCAGTTAAATGTAGATTAAGTAGGAAAAACGCAGCACCACTTATATTATTAAATTTATAATTTGCTGACTCACGAAAGCACATACTTTGCTCGCATTCTTTAAATTACATTTTTAAATGCGGTAACTGAAATTTTTGTTAAAAAATAAAAAGAATAATTACCGTTCAAAAATTTACAATAAATCTCAAGGCAAAGATTGGCGGCTTGGTATTTTGCATAATTTATTAGAAACATGCCCAGACTGGCGTCTCTATAACAGATATACATTTTAATTTTTTTATTTAGTCAAAAATCCGTACTTGAATGAGATATATCTACTTTCCGAAATAGGACATGCCATATTATACTTTTTACAAATGACCAGATAGATAATAAAACATCTGATATTGCGAAGTGCAGTAATATGATGGGTTGGTAATTTGCCTTGCGATCGTTAAGGTTACTGGTATATTCATGGTCTTTATACTATACGAGTATTAAATAAATGTGCTAGTGACAAGCATTTAACATAGATAATTCAGTCTGTGTAAAGAAAAAAGATCGATTTCACCGACAAATTTAATACAGATATTTGATATTTTTAAATTATAAGGGGTCCTAGTAAATGATAAATACGCATAGAGGTATTGTTAGATCGGCTCTGTTTTTGTTAGTGCACAAAATCTATTATAGCATTTGTTGATCGTTGTATTAATACGTTCAACTCATTTTAAAATATTCGTCTTCTTAGAGTGCCATATCCGATTATCGAACGTTGGCTATCACAACATTGTTTACTGCAGTCCTGAAGAGAGATGTTGTTGTCATGCTGAACCACTGACTCAGGTTTTTCAACCAGAATATTTTACGCCTTCCGGAACTACGTCTACCAGCGCTATTTTTCCCTGCATTATTAAATGAAGAAGGCTTCCCCACTACAGGTAAAACTGAACTAACCTGCCTTAGGTCAATTTTAATTCACCATCTGACATCAATAAGTAAACTAGTTTTATACAAAATATTGCTAAAGATTGTGACATATGAAACCAACAAAGAATTAAATAATTCAGGAAGAGAATTTTTTTACTTCAAAATTCGAAATTTAAAATAAAATTCTTTTGCATGAGGAATATTTGAAAAATAATTGCACAACAAATACTTTATTATTTACATATTTTATACAATTTTGATTATGCAAAAATGCCAGATAAGAGGCGGAATTTACTTGTTAAAGTTGTTATAAAAATGTTAAGGTGAAAATCATCATAATTATTTACACATGTAGGAGTTTTGTTTATATTATGGATTTGACACAAAATAACCGAACATAAAAAGAAAAACCAACAAATCAGAATGACCTAATTGAACAGTTGTGTGTCAATGGGGGGAGTAGGCTTATTTTTAAAAGTTTGAACCTATTTTTCTTATTATAAACGGAATTTTTGAAAAAAAAAAACGCACAACGCCTAAGTATTATTACTATTTAACTGGTATCTTATTTTCCCTTCTATACTGTTATATTTATTAATTTTTTTTAGCATAAATTATAAAAATCGCCTTTCTATTATTTTAGAAACAAAAAAAAAAAGGAAAATTACATTGATCTAAAGACTACTATCGTTTTTAAATCTAAGGTAAGAAATTAAAGTTGTTAAATAACAGTCGTCTATAAAAAATATACTTACTAATTAATCAACATAGTCTAATGAAAATCGTGGGTCTCAGGTTTAGACAGTGTAAAATTTTATACGATCTAAACGCAAGCACAAGAATGTTTTTTAACTTGATCAAAGCCGTGGAAGCTTTCGTTCTTTATTAACATAGCCTAATTTTAAAATCATTCTAAGTTGATAGTGGAAGGTTCAAACTGACAAGAGTAATAATTAGTCGAGCAAATTTTGAACCTTAAAATTACAAGCATAAAAAAACAATTTTATTTCATCACTGAAGGGGCAAAAATAGAGAATTTTATTTATTTTCGAGGCACAACTATTTCTCATACATATTTTTATCCTTAATATTCCTATAAAAGCGCTTATTTGTTGACATATATAATACAAATTATGAAAATATCATAGACAAAATTAAACTGGTAAACTAGAGGATCTAACTTCCATAGCAACTATAGCGAGTCGAAGTCTTAAACTTTGTTAGTGACTCTGGTTGTTAGAGTTTTTTTGTTTGTGGGAAAAACAGCTATTACTGTCATTTTCTTCTCTTCCAGTTATTATTCATCAACATATTTAAGGTTTCCGAGTTTCCAAATTAATTTATTAATTTAAAAATTAAATTCAATAATGAAATTATTCACCAAAATCCTTGAAAGTATAATAACTAACTATTGCAGAATATCAGAAGAACAGCAAGGTTTCCGCAAAAACAGATCTACAGTAAATGCCATATTCATCGTAAGACAGATAGCAGAGAAATCTATTGAATTTACTAAGCCGGCTTTTATGTGCTTTATAGATCTCACTAAAGCCTTTGATAGGGTGAGACTGGATGACATTCTGCAAATAATGCGAATTAAATGCATCCCAAACAATTTAATTAACATAGTTGAACAGCTAAACTCCAACACCACAACACAAATATCAGTAAGCGGCAACCTAACTAAGGATGTACCGATAGCGTCGGGCATACGACAGGGGGACTCTCTGAGTCCATTACTGTTTAACATAGTAATGGACCAAATAATTAAGAACGTCAAAAGAGCGGCACCAGGGTACAGAATGAATACCGGGGAAATAACAATAATATGTTACGCTGATGACGCCGTCATAGTCTCGGAAAATGAAGACGATCTCCAAAGACTTCTATTTGCATTCCACACCATAAGCAAGCAATTCAACATGAAAATATCCATCGATAAAACTAAGTCAATTGTAATAAGCAAAGTGCCCTTAAGATGCAAACTAGTAGTGGATGACAAACCAATAGAACAACTCATGACCTTTAATTACTTAGGAGTTGAGATATCCGCAAACCAAGACAGAACAAGAGAAGTAAGAAACCAAGTAAATAAGGCAAATAGAATCTCAGGAAGCCTGGCGGATATAATATGGCACAACACATACATGAGCAAGGACGCAAAAACAAAAATCCACAAGACCTGTATTCGACCGATAATGACGTACGCAATAGAGACGAGAGCTGACAACACAAAAACAAAATCAATTCTAAGAACTGCCGAAATGAAAGTACTAAGAAGAATATCGGGATACGCATTAAGAGATCATATAAGCAATTCAACAATACGCGAGGAACATGGAATACAGGATATAGTAAGATGGGGACGGAAGCGCAGAAGAGCCTGGAATGAGCACGTGGGAAGAATGGCGCAAAATAGGATAGCGAGAATCGCCCCAGATGGAACACCGGAAACCAGAAGACCAATAGGTAGACCACCTAAAAGATGGAGAGAGTCCTGGATTTCAACATCAAATGAGATGAATGATTGAGTTGGAAAAAACAGGCTGTAAGCCTATAACAAGAGGAAGAAGAAGAAGAGTGAAAGAAGGGCAATTTTTAATATTTAAGAGATTGATAAATTTAACAATAAAAAATTAAAATTAAAAATAAAACATTTACAACCTTGTTCAACCACATTATTAATACAACATACAGTATTTTCATTAAAAAATTGAGGTTAGAGGCTACCCAAAGATGCGAATCCAAGATAGTATCCAGAATATTTTACTCACACATAATGAAATTTTCTCCGAGTTAAAAATTTTCTCTAAGGTTATTTAATGAAATAAAGATATTTATAACAAAAATAATTATATCTTCCCATAATAATAACAATAAAAATGAGTTTGTGAGAAGGCGCTTGGCGTAAAAATTTATCGTGCAAAAACGTCTTTAAGGACTACATAAAATTTAAAAGCAGCAGGTCCCGTAATTTCAGGAAAGAAAATCCCTTTTCATTATGTCTTTGCTGAGGTGTCATAAATTAAAGATTTAAGGTTACTTGGCTTCTTTCAGATTTGCTTAAGATTTTGCGAGGACTCGCTTGGTTTTTTGATATTTTTTAATGAAACAGGTATTAAAATATATAGACCATACAAAAATAAATGAAAATATTAAGAATTTGTTTAGATGCAAAATCACTTTATTAAAAAAAGGCTAGCAATAATTTTGAATAATATGGACCAAAAATTCAGTGAAAAGCATGTAGTAACAATAGTTTCATTCTAATTAATAATTCAAAACCTTAAAATTAAATGCGTAGAATTTTGATATTAATGAGAGAGATCAAGTAAATACGTCATTCATTCAGTTTGACTTAATCAAGTGGCAATTCTTAGGAAAATGATGAGAAACTTTTCTAGAGGTTCTTTAATGGTTTTGAACAAATTTACATTTCTACAGAATAATCAATAAACATTTAACATAAGTTAGACTACTCGTGTCAAAGGTCCAAAATTATGTCATCATACCATTATTTTATCAAATGGCTATTTTTAGAACATTTCTAGTGGTCTGACTTTTATTATCTAATTAGTATAATATTAGTTCAAATTTTATATAATAAATAAATATTTATATTTACAACATTAACGAAATTAATTAAAACACAGCATTTAATCTTTATCACTTTGTGCTGCCGACCTGTCCGCTCATCTGTAATTTTTTTTTGCAACAAAATATGAGCTTTCAAATAATCTAAAGATAAACATTAAGTAAAACTGTAAAAAATGGGGTACCCACCTATCCGTATGTGCTAAGAAAGGATCTTCAAAAATTTCAGTTACGTAGACAAATGTATAGAATTAATTTTTGTTTTTAGCACTTCTTTTAGAGAAGGTTCAATTTTCCAAACATTAATTTTCGACTATTAGTTTATTTTTTTTCAATTGTAGTTAATTTTAAAAATGTCTCTAGAAGCATTATCTACTCAGCAACAATTGTTTAAACTTTTGGTGTCTTTATAAACAATTGACATTACTCAAATTGTCCAACCGATCTGGCTGAACTTTCACATACTTATAAAGGCCGATAATGGCCTCATCATGAATGTGTTATATGTTCCTTTTGATCATTATTATAAAAGTTATAAACATTTATAAAATCGTGCAAAAAAGGGGATTTTTCGCCATTATCTCGATAAATTGTTTATCGATTTTCACGTATAAAACATAAAATTAAAGGTCTTTTCAATACCTACAACTTTTCTCTAAAATTTCATCGGAAAATTCTGCGGACAGAAAATTGAATTTTACGACTTTGGTCGTTGTTTATAAAACAGCCAATCTGACGTATCTCTTTACGGATTTATCATTTACTAGCCGCTTTACTCTATTATTTAACACCTTCGGATATCTGTACTAAATTTATTCACCTTTTCTAACCGACTTCTAAAAGAAGGAGGTTCTCAATTCGTCGAGTATGTATTTTTTTATGTATGTACCCCGATTACTCCGGAACAGCGGTACCAATTTGAATGAAATTTTTTACGTTACATTCAGGAAGTTGCTGCGGTGGTCCCATATTTTTTTAAATGAAATTGGTGCAGTAAAATCCAAGATTATTTTTAAAAAATTCAAAATGGTGGATCCAATATGGCGGACAAAAAAAATTAATTTTGTCCAATTTTCTCCAAAATTGGTACGGAAGAGTTTTCGGGATCGCAGATGACAAATCCAAAATTATCTTTAAAAAATTCAATATGACGGATCCAATAGGGCGAAAGAAAAAAATCAATTTTGTCCGATCTTAAATTATTTTAAAAAAAATCAATATGGCGGAACCAATATGGCGGACAAAAAAATTTAATTTTGTTCGATTTTCTCCAAAATTGGTATGGGGAAGTTTTCGAGGCGGCACATAACGAATTCAAAATATTTTTAAAAAATTTAATATGACGGACAAAAAAATCAATTTTGTCCGATTTTTTCCAAAATTGGTACGAGGGAGTTTTCGGGGTCGCACATGACGAATCTAAAATTATTTTTTTAAAATTCAATATAGCAGAATCAATATGGTGTCCTAAAAATTTTACATTTTTCGACTTTCTCCAAAACTGCTATAGAGGGTTTTTGAGGATTTAAATTATGAATTTAATAGTATTTTTCAGGATTCAATATGGCGAATGCAATATAGCTGACTAAAGATTTTACATTTTTCGATTTTGTTCAAATGTGGAACTAAATCGATTTGAGGGTGTAAATAGCGAATATAAAATTACTTTAAGAAAATCTAATACGTCAGATGCAATATGACCGTTTAGAAATTTTAAATTTCTGGATTTCATCTAAGATTGGTACTAGGGGGCTTTGAAGGGTTTAGATTTTGATTAGATTAAGACGTTAAAACTATTTTTTTGAAATTCAATATGGCAGATCCAATATGGTAAGAAGAAAATTTTACCTTATTCGCATTTCTTCAAATTTGGTATTAGAGGGTTGGGGGGTGGTGTATTACAAATATGAAGTTAATTTTTTACAACTATTAGTTTAATAAGATCCAATATGAGGGACTAAAAATTTTACATTTTCCGGTTTTATATAAAATTGATATTGCGGGGTTCTTGGGGCGTATACAAATTCAATATACAATATAAAATATATCACGCTAAGAATTTTACGTATCAAATTCTTTAAATATTGATATTGGAAGGTTTTGGGGCCTATATTACCAATCTAAAATTAATTTAAAATTTAAGATAGTGGATTTACTATGACAGACTAAATATTTGTTTGACACAATTTCATTGGTATTTGGAGAACTCTAAGAATCAAAGAATTTTTAGTGGTTCATTTTAGGGTGATTTATGATTATGGATAAAATGGATACTTTTTGCCACCTAGGAGTCATTGCGAGGTACACTAATCCCGATTAGCTCTTAGTTCCAATAATTTATGAATATCATAATGAATTCAAAACTAAAAATCGAAAAATAAAATTTTTATAAAAAATTGAGCCGACTTCTAAAAGTGTGCTAAAAAGTGAAAAATAACTATAAATTTTTATATGAAATTGATATTTTTGAAGTCGGCGCCAAATTATTTTTAAATGAAATAAATAACTACTAATATATACAGTGGCCATCTTCGATTCGCCATTTTGAAATTTTAAAAAGCTAATAGTTTTTTGAATGGCAAAAGGTCATTGAACAAAATGGTAAATATACAATTAATTAAATTTTATTCTTTGTATAAAAAAAACTGTTTCCGATAAAGATATATTCAAATTACGCAGCTTAACTACAAAAACATACATAAATATTCAAAAGTTAATCGTAAAAAGATAATGATTTAATTACAAAATTCTTATAATTATATTCTCTTTTGGACAACGAAAGTCAAAACTTGGTAATATTTTGCATTTAAACAGTAATAACGTAAGAGTATAACACAGGAAACAGCATCATTTACTTTCTAATTTAAATAGAAACTTTTATCATAAAAAACATTTTGTACAAAAAAATAAATATGCATAAATTCAGACATCGTCAAATAATAAAGTTGTGTAAGCAAGCTCTCTTATATTCCTGTGTTAATTAGATTTAAAATTTTTATAGTTTGATATAGATGTAATTAAAACATATATACAAAATTTGCGTACCTTGGCACAATTTAAATTGCTTGAAATAAAAACAAAATGTTTGCAATCAATATTCGCACCTGTTCACGCCTTTAAATCGTTTATTTTTAGTACAAAATGTTAAATAAGCATGACTATAATTTAAATACCTACATATTATATATTTACGTAAGATGTTTCCTAAATAATTGTCAATAGTTCAGGTTTTTGATGATTGGATGTTCGAAACTATTTTTTTTATAGAGGTCTCGCGTTGTTTCGGAGTAATTATTGTACATATATCAGAAAAATACGTAGCAGTCGGATTTAGAAGCGCCTTCTTTTAGAAGTTACCTATATATTTAAGTACAGAAGTATTCAACTCCGCCATGCAAATAAGGAATTTTTATCGTTTTAATCAAAAGCTATTATTCCAAGATCCAAAAATAAAGCGCAACAGGTATGTTGACTATATTCAAATAAAAATATAATTTCAATTAATGATCAAAATGTAATTAAATCACTTTCAAGTGTCGCGCGACAAAGAACACCAATCAAAGTACATAACATCACTTGCTGACAAACATCATCGCTGTCAAAGGGTACGTTGTTGGGCTAACATTATTTTATGATTTCCGTGTAATTTTTTCGAAATTTGCTTACTATTCAATTTGAAAATGATTCTAAGAAGTTTTCCTATGATGGAAAGTGGATTTATTAAGGCAAATAATTCGAATTTGCCGAAAATTGAATGTTTTATGGAGGCAAATTTCTTTGCAACAAACAGTAACTTCTGCGCTGCTGAGTTTAGAAATGTGGAAATTTCCGTGTAAGTAATGCGAGTATACTAAGAATTGTTATTTCTGCAACGGATATTGAACACATAATAGTAATCATCGATTTTTATAAGCCCAAAACTAAAATATAACAAGTATAAAACATTACTACCCAATTTTGATTACTTTATTTCTAACCTCTAAATTCCAATTTTGTAAATTTGAAAAAACTTTAAATATAACAAAAGTAAACAAATATTATCGATACCAACATCAAAATGATCTTCACAAAAATACATTTTAGATTGTGTAGATACAAGTACAGGCTAGCTGCCACATTATCCTATTATTTTCCGAACGTGGAAAGTAAATAAATGACTTTTCAAATGTTTTAATTGTAGTACTTTTACATTGACGCACCCCACAATACTTATAAAACTTAGAACTCATCTTTTACTACAAAAATTACGAAAAAACTTTATATCTCCTTGTCAGTTTTGCGGTCTTTGGCAACACGTGACGTTACAGCATCAGTGACAAGTATTGGCTTTTTGAAGCGAAATTTGAAAAGAAATTTAAAATGTATGATCTTTAAAGTATTACTTGTATTAAAAAAATATTGTTAAATATTTTGGGCTCTATTCCTCAAAAAGAGTCAACATCCCTATTTTTTTTTTTAAATGCAGTAGCGTACAATCTTTTTATTGTCAAAAATGCTCAAAAACGTATTAGCATGGACGCCAATAGTGATTGACAAAATTTGTACTTCGTACATAATTCAACAAAATATTTAAAGCAGTTACAGTTTTATTAAACCGATTCAGAAACAAAACACCCTGTATCTTAAAAATAAAGCGAGATACATTGATATGAACTTTTTCCTAAAATCGTCCAAGGGTTCACACCTTTAAGTAATAGCATGCAATTATTAATGTCCCTGTATATATCTTTTAAGTTATTTTTAAAATGTGTTACCTCTAAACTAGTACTAATTGAGGTAATTAAAGCGCAATTACGGGAAAATCTAGTACATTAAACTGCGGTTTTTTAGACGCCCGTATTACTCATAACCGAAGCAAATATTGTATTGCAGTAAATAGCCCGATAATAACACACGGTTGTGGACACTAGAAACATTACAAGTCGCAGAGAAAGTAACATGTTTTCGATTTCTTTTTTACTACCTTATAAAATGCATCATATTCGTTTAATATGTAGCTTCGTACGCAAATATCTAATTATTTAGACATTAACTTGAATTTTCTTCATACTAAATTACTTGATATGAAGTTAAATTAACCTATTTATAAAACGCAAGTTTCTATATATATATTAAAAAAAATTTGCAGTAATTTTAAATCATTAAGAGGCGACGTTTCATTTCATGCGTCATAACGTGTGCACTGTGACGAAAAGCAAAGCATGCTTCTATTATAATTCCAGCTTAGTATGTGATATGCTGTAAGCTACGTATATGTACACTCCCCTGCACATGTTTTTGCCATACCAAGATGAAAATCTGAAAGCACAAAAAGTTTTATAACTTCAAAAGAAATGGTCGTACCGTACCTTAAAATTTAGGTATAAATCTTCAAAAAACCGTTACATTTATCTCCAAAACCCATAAACATAGGTATAAATAAATATCTAAAAAAAATTGACAAAATTTTGATATTTGTACTGTTATAATTTCAAGTGAAAATATTGCAGAATACAAAAAACAAGTCAGTTTGAAAGAATATTGCTTCATCTTTAAAATGAGCAGTAGATCGTCCAATTTGGTCCATTTGGAACAAAGTTAAACACATTTTTGTAAGAAAAGACGTGCTTTTGATATTTAGTTTAAAAAAAAATAGGAGGAAAACATTTTTTTCTTATTTTTTTTTAATATAAAAAATTTCAAAATTGTAAAATTAAAGAAAAAAATTACACGATATTTTGTTGAAGTTAAAGTTAAACAATTTTATTTAACAAAGAGACAATTTTAATTCATATTTACATTTACAAGATACTCGGCCTTTTAATAAAAACAAAAATAAATATCAATCATTACTAACTAATTAGCGATCAGTCCTTAAATATCAATATGCATAAAATTCCAAATTTAAACCAATAAATAATACAAAAAAAGAATTTTAACAAACAATTATAACGAAAAAAGGTTAATATCAATTTGTTAGATAGTATAATAATTACATCTCAACATATATCTCATCAAAGTGGTAGCCTTTGCTTTTAATTACAGCCTGGCAGAATCTCGGCATTCGCAAAATTAATTTGTTGAGAGTATGTCTTGATTTTTTTTTCACTCGTCTTGTAAGATTTCTCATAAGTAAGAAACCGATGTCGGACGTTGCTTTTGAACAGCTGTTTAATTCATCCTATAATAATTCTATCGGGTTTAAATCTGGGCTCTGTAGTGGCAATTCCATGACTTTAAATTTCTTCCTTTTTTCAAGACTTTCCAAGTAACTTTTGCAGATATTTACAGTGTGTTTGGGGTCTTTATCATGTGGGAAAGTAATAGGAGTACCTTACTAAATGAGCACCAGACGGCAATACATTCTTGTGTAGAAGTTTTTATAGCCTTCCTTTAACAAGATTCGTTCTACTTTACTAGGGTCACCAACACAGGATCCGGCTAAGCAACCCCAAGCCATTACTGACTCACCTCCATGTGTGACACTAAGAATCAAACAATCTCTAAAAAATCTTTTCATTTGCTCTTCAAAGCACATACACTTTTCTTTTAGATTCAAAAACTGCAAACTTCGATTCGTCGCTAAAAGCATCTTTTTCTACTGAACAATGCTTCAATTTTTTTGTTGTCTTGCCCATTTTAATCTTTTTTTTTATATTTACGAGTCTTAGCAACGGTTTTTTAGTAGCGAGTCGTACAAAAATTCCATTTTCATGAAGTCTCCGACTACTTTACTTTCAAATTATAATATTTTAATTATAATTTTCAAATTTTTATTAATTTGCACAGTTATATCCGAAACACTGAAACGTCTATTATGGAAAGTAGTGTGAACAATATATCTGTCTTCTTTAAGAGTTGTTTTCTTCAGATATTCTCTATTACGTCTACGATTAATAGAGCCAGTTTGCTTTATACATTTTCTAAAGTTGTAATCAACAGTACGTCTACTTATATTCGACTTTTCTGCAATTTGTTCTTCTTTAACTTCAACACAATATCGTGTCATGTTTTTCATTAATTTTACAATTCTGAAATTTTGTGTCATAAAAAATAGGAACAAATTTTTTTTCTCCGATTTTTTTTTAAATATATTTTTTCTTTGCACAAAACACGTATTTTTTCTATCTACATTTTTTTTCTATTTTGTTCAGTTTTTTACACATACGCGATTCAAAAAAAACATATTTTCATACAAAAATGTGTCTAACTTTGGTCCAAATGCACCAAATTGGACGATCTATCGCTCATTTTAAAGATAAAGCAATACTCTTTTAAAATGTCTTGGTTTTTGTATTCTGCAATATTTGCACTTGAAATTATAACAGTATGAATATCATCAAAATTTTTTCAATATTTTTACTTTTTTATGATATTGTTTAATACTTAAGTTTATGGGTTTTGGAGATAAATGTAACGGTTTTTTAAAGATTTATATCTAAATTTCAAGATACCGTTCGAATTTTTACGCTACGATGATTTCTTTTGAAGTTATAACACTTTTAGTGTTTTTAGATTATCATCTAGGTATGGCAAAAACATGTGCAGGGAAGTGTATATTCAACTCCAAAAATTACCACGTAAATCTAAACCGGCCCCTTTCAGGACCAAGTGATGTGCAAGATCGATCAAGCACTTCCTTCGTGTTTTAAACAAATAGATGATTGCTACGTATTCCGGATAGTTTTAGTAGCACTACAAAATAAATGTTAAATTGTATTTATAGCCATCTTGGCTTCAAAATCTTGGATTTTCAGAAATTTTGAATAACTTATAGGAAATTCGTAATCAGCTATCACAAAAATCCTTCACAGCATCCTCAACTGGTACATTTTTAACATGGAATGATTTTTATCCGTTTTAGCGGCCTTCCTGGAGTGTTATATATATATATATATATATATATTAAAAAAATTGCAATAATTTTTAATCATTAAGAGACGATGCTTCATTTTATGGCAGTGAAACTTTTTCCTATAAGTTATGATTACCAATTCATGATATTTTTGTGTTATATAAAAAATAAGCAACAAAATACCTATAATTTTATTGTTTTACTTCTTTTGTAGTCTAAACTAGACACCAACAGAGTTGATGATGTAATATAAGGTAATATTATAGGCTTACCTTTAAATGTTTGTAGTTTTTGGAATCGAAAAAATATTCAGAGGTGATATAAATTTTTCGTATTTCGAAATCATAATGATAGTCAATAAACAAAATAACAACGAAAATGAATGCCATAAATTAACGGTTCAAGGTAGTTTTATTAGTAAAAATACATAATTTTCTAACAATATTTAATGTGGGTTGTTTCGGAAATAACGGAGACAGAACATAAAAAACCATATATGAGACGTAGTACTTCTCCCAAAATGAATGAATGTATATGTATATATATATATATATATATATATATATATATATATATATATATATCATTTTTCTTTATTTCGTCTTTTCTTGGGTTTAGGTTCTATATTTAATAAAAAACACAAAACAATTGACGTTTCGCCCTTTATTTAAGGCATTTTCAAAACTTTTTCCTCCTTGACATTTTGTTATTCTATTACTAAATGTATTTACTAATAGAATAACAAAATGTCAAGGAGGAAAAAGTTTTGAAAATGCCTTAAATAAAGGGCGAAACGTCAATTGTTTTATGTTTTTTATTAAATATAGAACCTAAATCCAAGAAAAGACAAAATAAAGAAAAATGATATAATCTATGGTTCAAGAATCAAGAAAATAAATAAATAAATATATATATATATATATATATATATATATATATATATATATATATATATATTATTATATATAATATATATATATATATATATATATATATATACATATATATGTTTGAGAATTTATAGGTTAACAACCACGTTTGTTTTAATACTTTATAATACAAATTTTCTCTATAACAAAAGCTATTTTTACCACAAAAAAAGGGTGACTTTTATTAAAAGATAAAACTATTTCTAAGTTGTTTGAATCAATTATTTTTGAGCATGGTTTTCGTGAGCTTCTTTATATTATGCAGTGAATTCTATGAACAGAGACTTCTTCAAGGTATTTGACAGGAAAGAACATGTCAAATTATATATATATGTATATATATATATATATATATATATATATATATATATATATATATGTGTGAATGGTTGTTATTCCGGGTACAGCAATATTTAACAAAGCACCAAGTCGTACAGCTTCGCAAGCTTCCGTACAGTCCTGACGTAACTCCCTGCGACTTTTGGCTCTATCCCAAATTAAAAATGCTCAAAGGACACCGTTTCGATGACAAAGAGACGGTTGAAACTAATGCGACGAATACACTGAAGGCAATTCCGAAAACTGACTTCCAGGACTGCTTCAGGAAGTGGAAATACCGCTGAGAACTTGATATTCAATTAAATGGGGAGTATTTTGAAGGATGCCACTCACCGGATGATAAAGAATAACACCAATCCGGAGATATGAAGGTAGGCTCGATACTTTTGGGACAAACCTCGTATATAGTCCAGTCGCTCTAATAAATATCAACCCATTTCAAAATGGTCCCATGTTACATAGTTTATGAACCAAGCATCTACACAGTAACAAAAGCTATTGAAAGATCAAAGAAGATTCTTATTACACGCTTTCTCTCATCAATATTCTGAAAACTCAAAACTCAAAAAACTACATGAAGTAGATCCTACGGAATTTCCTGGAAGAAAGCCATGTTCAACAGGAATTAAAACGTTGTAGTTGTAAATTAAATTGATTAATTTGTTATAAACAATCTTTTCAATCATTTTTGAAAATGTACTATGTTACCTGGATTTTTCCTTCTGTGAACATAAATAATACCGGCACTTTCTAATATATTTGTAGAAACTTCTTTTTTCAGACTATAATTTATCAGTTGTCTAATCGGGATCACTCACATTTTATAAATTATCATATCTACTGCTCACATGTTGGGAAGTACTCAATTTCACCTCGTCTGTTAAAAACGAGTCTGCAAAAATTTCACATCAAATTATTAACACTTTACGAAGTTATGATGCTGTGATTTACAGACGGATGAACCCTAAAAAGATTCTGAAATACATAGTTTTGCTTCAATTTATCTAATTTTATGTCTGTAAAGATTAACAAGTGGTGTGCTGTAAAACTAACGTTATGCATGTAAATATTGATCATCACTTATTAAATTACACACTATCAGTCGATTTCTATTTGTATGGTTAATAGGTTCAGGGTTTTGTTCCTTTAACATAATACGTTGGTTTAATTAGTTTTATTCAAAATTTAATAAACCAATCGTGTCTGGTGGTCTGAGGAATAAATTAGTTCAATGTTAATACAAATACATAAATCTTATTTATCACTTTTAAAACGAAATATGCAATACTTTTTGTCCAAGTTATTGTCGATTTCGTATTGACCAACCTACATTTCTGTGGTTGTGGGATACAATTTTTTATTATGATTTTTTTAAATTTTCTGATTATTATTCAATTGCTTTATCGGAAATAACCACCATGACAAACTCTGCGCTGTTTAATAATAATTTATTTTTAAATTGACTTTTTTTATATAAACGCATTTTTAACGCCACCCTTCTTTATGAAATTCTATTCCATAAAATAATTTAAATACCCAATGATTGATTTGCTCATTAGATGGGAATGTTCGCTGTTCTCGTAAAATTTCCCCGTAATTTTTCCCGATAATTTCCCCTAACTTCCGATTTCCCCAAAATATCCCAAAATTGCATAAAAATCACCCAATCTGTCAACCGCGGTCATAAAGAAGGTCCATGACAGTTTAGCGATTCGCCATCCAAGGGCTGAAATGAGAAGTGCAGAGCTAGAACTTGTTATTATCGGCTTATTTGCACGTTTCTATAAATAATTTTTTTCCTTAAAGTTATCGTTAAAATTTGGCAAGCTTAAGTATGTATTTGCGTAGAGTTGGGGGTCTGTACACTGCGACCTGGTAGATCTATTGTGCCCCCCTACTGCTGAACTGCTTTCTACTATATTAGAGTACCTAAATAGGCAATGTAGAGAGAGAGAGAGAGAGAGAGAGAGAGAGAGAGAGAGATGGATTAGGGACGCATCGACTACTAGGTCTTTTAGCGTCCATTGTTTGGTTTCCTTGATACGTATATTGTTTGTTCTACATTAGATTATATAATCCAATGTCTGATAAATTTGATAACGTTGTTAGAATTTTGGTAGGAGAGAAGAATATCAATCTTGCTTTCCTGTAATTGACGGAATGGGTGATGATATGTTTGATTGATAGGGAGGTATGACAGGTTTCGCAGTAAGGAGCAGGGGATTTCTTTGGGAGGTATTCATGGGTTAGCTTCGTGTGGCCAATTCGGAGCCTCGTCATTATGGTTAATTCTTGTCTTGGTAGATTAGGGAGGGGGGTACCAGTAAAGAAAGTGTTTTTAACTAATTGAAGTTTGTTGATTGAATCCTGAAGGTTCCATTCTAGTTGAATGAGGTTTCGAGACATATGACGTAAAGAGTTTTTCAGGTCTTGAGGGTGGAAGATTTTGTTTACTTTATTAGGAGAGTTTTGATGATTGGATGTGAGGGTGTCGGCTTTAGTATTTCCTGGGATTCCAGTATGACTTGGTACCCAGAGGAAGGTGAAGGATTTGTTCCTGATATGGGAGTATTTTATTAGAGTGTTGATCTCGTGAGCTATTAGATAAGTAGGATTGTATTATTCGATTAGTTTGAGGGAGTTTAGAGAATCTGAAATTACCAGCAAGTTTGATTCAGAGGTATTTATGTAATATTGTAAGGCTTTAAGAATCGCGAATGGCTCAGCAGTAAGGAGTGAAGAGGAATCATGAAGGGAGAACACTTTTTCTGCATTCTATTATAGTATGATGCTCCGACTGTATTAGCTTTTTTGGAGCCATAGGTAGATATGAGTTCATGATTGCGGTATTTTAACCGAATTATTTGTTGGTACCTTGATTGGATTATTCTCGGGTTAACTTCTTTTTTATCTAGTAGTGTAAGTTCGAAGTTACAACTGATGGGGAAATGACTCCAGGGTGGGAATAGGTAGGAGTTTATTTCATCTACTGAGGGCATAGTTATTGATAGACGTTCCCTGGTTTCGGCGAAGCTAGTATGAATAAAAGGAGGATACTTATTCAAAGAAGTTGTTGGGGAGGGGGGTTGAAAAAGGATTTAAAATGCGGGATGTAGGGACAGAAGTGGAGAGAGCTCACATAATTAAAAGTAAGTTGCATCCTTCTTGTTCTAATGATGTGATTTCTGATTCACAATATAGGCTATTGATTGGACTGGTGTGAAAAGCACCTATGGAAAGGCGTATGCCTTTATTATGGATAGGATTTAATTTCCTGATGTAGGAGGTAGGGGCTGAAGAGTAGACTATACATCCATAATCCATCTTGGATTGGATTAAAGATTTGTAAATCTTCAATAACGATGTCCTATCTGATCCCCATTTAGTATTTGATAGCATTCTAATGATGTTTAGGTATTTAGAACATTTCGTCTTAATATATTGGATGTGGGCATTCCAATTGAGACGCTTATCAAATACTAGTCCCAGAAATGTGTGCTGGGGGCTTAGAGGTATGTCTTGAGAATTCATAGTAAGCCTAGGGTTGATGTTGCATTTTCTTTTCCTACAAAAATGGACGAGTGCCGATTTAGTTGGTGAGAAGGTTAATCCAATAGCATGAGGCCATGTCAGGATTGAATTGAGGGATGTTGGTAGGGAGTTTTTATTGTCCGAGGAGTATTATAGTAGGATATCATCCGCAAATAGTTTAAGGTGAACAGTTGGATGAATATGATTGTTTATGGCTATCAGAAAGAGTGTGGGGCTAATTGAAGATCCCTGAGGAAAACCAGTGTTTTGGGGGAAAGGATTCGAAAGAGAGCCGCGAACTCTTACCCTATATGATCGATTTTGTAGAAAATTTGTTATAAAAGTGGGGAGGTTTCCTAAGAAAAAGCAATGTAAAGGTCGAATTTCATTATCAATTAATAAACAATATATATATATATATATATATATATATATATATATATATATATATATATACAATCTTATAATTTATTTGTTTTTATGAAATTTCAAGTTATAATAATTATGTAGGTGTTCTGAAACAGCTGCAAAACCTATTATCTGCTTTTCCAATCCACAAGTTGCTGGTTTCTCTTGTTTTGTTTAAAAAAATGTTGTGAATATTTTTCTTTACAACTGAATAAAAATAGCACGAACTTATATATAAGAATTAAATATATTATAAAACACACTAGAACTTTAGTAAACTTAAACCATTAAATAAGCCCTAGTTTAAAATTACACCAAAAAGGTCTTTATTCGAAGTTACAGAAAAAACTAAGGAATATTAAAGTTTCAGAAGTTTCCCTACATTTTTCGACGGTCGATGACAATTCCTTCCTAATAATTTCATTTTGTATCCTTGTAAATAAACTTTTACAGCGATAGAAACTTGCTAAACTTGAAATTTAAGGTTTAATCTCGATTTTCTTCAAAGTTCTTCATAAGGAGTTTCAGACTGAAATAATCCACTTGTTATGTTCAGTTCCATTTACATGAAAATTAAATGCAAAATTCAGATCAGAGTGAACCCGAGTAAGTAAGAAATATTGTATAATATATGTAACATTATAATTAGTTTAAAACTGTTCATTACAGAATAATGCTTTTGCTTCAAAATAATTTTTAAATTGCGCTGCAAAACTATACATAAGCTGATCTAAAAAATGAGTCACTAAAAGACGACGATTTTAAAAAGTCAGGTTTAAGAATATGCCATCCTATCAAAATTTGACAGTCTATTGGAATTTACTAGAATACAAATTCAGTGGAATATTGAGAATCGGAAAATATTGTGTTCACAGATGGTAACTGATACATTAATTTAAGAATAAAGTAACTGGCAATAATAGACCAGGGCATATCTGTAAAATATTGGGGTTTCGTGGATGTGAAATGGAACATGGAGATTTTTGCATGAGAGCCTTCAAAATAACATGAATAACGATAAATTTGATATGCGTACTTTCAAGCATTGTTTTTATTAATAAAAATATAAAATAAACGAAAAAAAAATTTTTTTTTCAAATTTTCTCTCGTGTAACATTGAAGCTATTCATTATAGAGGAAAGTTGAAGAGGAAAAAAAGTTTCGTAATTAAATTCTCCATAAGACAAGGTTATGTTGGAATCTCAAAATGTGTTTCCCTTATTACAAAATAGCAATAATTAAAAAAAAAGGTAAAAAAAAACAGTTTTTTAATCAATTTTTTTCGACCATTTAAATTTCTCTGTGGACCTTCATATTAGAGCAAAGAAAACTTTATGCCATGTTAAAAGAACACGCTAAAATTTGTTAGGATCGCATAGATAGTTTTTGTATATAAATTTTGCAATTTGTGTTCGTTTAGAAAAAGTGACCATTTTTCAAGTTTGAGTCCAAAATATCACGTTAACATATTTAAATTTATTTTCAACATATAGTAGGGGACTCAAGTCTTTTTTCAGAATCAAAATCGGATGATTTGGACGCCCTCAGAAATTGTTTAAAAATATTGTTGAAATTTTTGCTTATAAACAAATAGATTATCTTGGCGGATTTTCACTGGATTTTTTTCTGAATAAATGGTTTGAAAGTACTTGAAAAGACGCTTCTTTTCGTGAAAAAAAATTTCAAATCCGTCTATTGGTTTCCGAGATACAAACTGTCAAAGTTGACAGCCTGTTACGGTGAATCTATAAATAATACAGACCTGATTCTTGAACCAAAAACTTTGTCTTGCCGAATTCTTTTTTGATACAAGTATTTAAATTCTTATGTCATCGGAAACTTCAATAAAAAATGAAAAGAATATCGCCCACGCGCGTGAAAAATGATAAATCATAGAGTGAGAAGCTCTCATTTTAAAATGAATTCGAAAATTCAAAATATATATCTGAAACAAATTTTCATGTTCTCAGCTTCTAATGGAGCGATTTTGATCATTTTTTTTAAACCGATGTACCGCGAATAATGGACCTCAAATATCATAATGCCACGTACCCATCATGCGTTCATTTTGTTATAAACAAATGACGTTATTTATGCCTCATACTGAGAGCATATTGCACCCGACAGTATTGGACTTTCCAAGCGAATCTTTGTTTATTAATATAATTAAGCATACTATAACGATATATATTTACAATAATTATCAAAATTGTTTAAAGAAATTGAAAAAAAATTTGGTTTTAAATTATTTTATTCGTAAAATACAGATAAAAATAAAATAGTTATTCTTTATAAATTATGTTCAAAAAGTTCAATAAAGCACTCTTAACACTAAATATTATATTACAAACTTTACAGAGTGCAGAAAAACGTTTTTTTACGTATATATATATATATATATATATATATCGTCATAGTATGCTTAATTATATTAATAAACGAAGATTCGCTTGGAAAGTCCAATACTATAGGGTGCAGTATGCTGTAAGTATGATGGATAAATAACGTCATTTGTTTATAACAAAATGAATGCATGATGGGCACATGGCATTATGATATTTGCGATCCATTATTCGCGGTTCATCGGTTTAAAAAAAATGATCAAAATCGCTTCATTGGAAGCCGACAAAATGAAATTTTTTTTAGATATGCATTTTGAATCTTCGAATTCAGTTTTAAAATGAGAGCTCCCCACCCTTTTTTTCATTTTTTATTAAAGTGTCCGATAATATAAACATTTAAATATTTGTATCAAAAAAAAACTCTGCAAGACAAAGTTTTGGGTTCAAGAATCAGGTCTGTATTGTTTATAGATTCACCGTAACAGACTGTCAACTTTGACAGTTTGTATCTCGGAAACCAACTGACGGATATGAAATTTTTTTCACGAAAAGAAGGGTCTTTCCAAGTACATTCAAACCATGTAAAATCCGCCGAGATAGTCTATTTGTTTATAAGCAAAAATATCAACAATGTCTTTAAAGAATTCCTGAGGGAGTCCAAATCATCCGATTTTGATTCTGACAAAAGCGTTGGAAAACTTCAGTTCCATACTATATGTCGAAAAAAAATTTAAATACGTTAACGTGATATTTTGAACTCAGACAAACTTGAAAAATGGTCAATTTTTGTAAACGAAATCGAATTGCAAAATTATTGTGCAAAAACTATCTATTCGATCCTAACGAATTTTAGCGTGTTATTTTATCATGGCATAAAGTTTTCTTTGCTCTAATATGAAGCTCCTCAGAGAAATTTAAATGGTCGAAAAAAATTGATTAAAAACTGCTTTTTTACCTTTTTTTTTAATTATTGCTATTTTGCAATAAGGGAAATATATTGTGAGATTTCCGACCAACCCTATCTTAATTACGAAACTTTTTTTCCTCTTTAACTTCCCTCAAAAATGAACACGTTCAAAATTACACGAGAGAAAATTTGAAAAAGAAAACGATTTTTTTTCGTTAATTTTACATTTTTATTAAAAAAAACAATGTTGCCTAACTTTTTGAATTGACGCATATCAAATTTATCGTTACTCAGGTTATTCTGAAGGCTCTCATGCAAAAATCTCCATGTTCCATTTCACATCCACCTAAAAACAGATAAGCCCTGGTCTATAAAGAAAATTATAAGTTTCTGGTCGCCTAAGATATATTATTATATACACTTAACAATATTTAGCGATAAAAATAAGTTTTTAAATCATCTTTTATAGATACTAATTATAAACTTCACAAGCAAAAAAACCGAAAGCAAAATTAAATAAAAATATTTGTATCTGCTAGACATCAGAAAAGCCCCCCCCCCCCTGACCAACCACAAACAACGTTCTGTTGTTACTGTAATGATCGAAGATATAAAACAAACAAAATATGAAAACCAAAATTAGTGGTACTATCAAACAAATTCCTTTTAAACATAAATTAGTTCATATCTTTAAAATGAGTCTAGACATATTTTAAAAATTACTTTCAAGGTTTTTGTAGATATTTATGAAGCTTATTTATGACCTAGATATGCTCGAATTTTTTTTTTTTTGAATTACATTTTTTAAATTTGAAAACTACGCCTTAGTACATTTTAAGTTCTACATTTTTAAGATCTGTAATTGATAGAAATTTTTTCTTAGCAATTATAAAAAAATTGTTGACATTTATTATTTTTGTGTTGTGGAACTCAACATCCTACCACCACTTTCCGGCAAAACGGGACTTAAATAGAGGTCCAAGTTTGTGGAAAATACAAGGATGTCTGGGAAAGATACCGGTGGATCCCACTGATGAGTCCACCACCGGTATCGGGACGAAACATCCATACATTTACGGTGGTCGAAAATAGATCGCTTACCACCAGGGGCATTGCTAATTGCGACATGGCGCCCGAGCAGGGACGGCTGCAGACGAGGGTCTTAACCGCCGTTGGCTTTGATTAAGCCTGACCCGAACTTGGAAAGACCACCAAGGATGTCCGTTCGACTTCCTTTTCAGGCCTGTGCATTCTTACGGCTTGGACTGTACGACATTTAAAGCCGAAAAGCAAATGCCTTAGGGGAGGCATGTTGTGGAACTTAACATCCTACCACCGCTTTCCGGCAAAACGGGACTTAAGTAGAAGTCCAAGTTTGTGGAAAGTACAAGGATGTTTGGGAAAGATACCGGTGGATCCCACTGATGAGTCCACCACCGGTAACGGGACGAAACATCCATGCATTTACGGTAGTCGAAAATAGAATGCTAGCTACATGTTCTTACCACCAGGGGCATTGCTAATTGCGACATTTGCTACCAGCTCACCATATAGATAAAGAATCGTAAAGTTAACAAACGTATATTTCCTAGCTTCAATTTCAACAAACATTTTTGAAGGGCTTTTTTTAACTGAAGTTCGAAATGAATTTAAAAATATGTTTTAAGATAATAACCTAATTTTCTAGCCTTCAAGGCCCAGTTTCACAATTGATGGTAACATCAAGTGGTTGAGTAACCAACGCTTTGAAGTGGATGGATTTTCAAGACCCGGCGTTTCACAAGTCAAAATTGAAGGTTGGTTAAGAGATCATTGGTTCAATTTTATTTGTCAATGTTGGTACTTGAATTTTATAAAAATTGGTCTATTGACGTAATTAAAAAATAAATTAATAAATAAAGAAGAATATTGCCTTTCATAACAAACACCTATTTTTTCGACATTATTTTAAAAAAAGAAATTCTCAAGATTTGTTTTCTTATAAAGATTTTGTGTTAATTTTATAATAATAAAAAAAATTCAAAAAGAGAACAGACAAACTGAAAAATATTCCTTATCAAAGAGCAAAGATGTTTCAACCGTAAAGATTGCAACTCCTATTTTGTATTTTCAAAATTCTATCTTTTTTACACTTATTTCTATTACCAGCTTCTTGTGGGGCAGATCCAGCCTCTCTCTTTGGGGGAAGGGGGGGGGGCGGTGATATCAAAAATTACAGTTTGGCAAGCGAAAGAATGTTGTCGACGGGGGGAGGGGAGACACCAGCAACATTCCCATTTCTAGTGTAAAAGGTAGGGTCGGGTCTATTTTTCTGAATTTGAAGCTCTTGGAGAGGGGGGCGATCACAAGAAAAAACAAGTTGTCAAAGGGGGGGGGGGGGAGTGCCAGCAGCATAGAGATTCCTAATATAAAAGGCATAATCGGTTCTATTTTCCTGAACTTAAAGCTCTTGGGAAGGGGAGGGGCGATCGCCAGCATACATATTCCTATACTCTATTCAAGAACTAGAGAGAGTAAAAAAATTGTTACCGAAACCTCCAACGTACCAGATCCAGTGCCGCAGGTAACTGTGGTCTGCCGTAAATCTAATTATATTTAAATATTATAAGCTTTTATAAATTGCCTGTAACAATAAAATTTTTAATAGTTCAATTTAATTTCTGTCAAGGAGCAAAGTACACCGTACAGTGTGTTCTTAGTGATTTATCTTGTTTGTGCTTGTTTTTATATATTATTTGAGATTAGTGAGATACCCAAAAGATATGGCTTCCACATCTATATTTATTCCAAAATTGTTAAACCAGGGCATTTTTTTCTCAACGAAAAAGTATTACGATGAATGTTTATGATGCCTTAAGATATCGATATCTAGATAATAATGTTAAAAGCTGTGTTGAGATGTGTTCCAACATGACAGGAGTTGGAAAATCTACTATGTACCGAATACTGAAGAAGAAAAAAACGACTGGAATTGTTAATACTCCCAAGCCACATTCGATCACAGGCAAACGAAAAACCTCGTTGGAAGAAGAGATGTAAACTGCAATAAAAGGAGTTGTACATACATTTTATTATGAGGAGCAGATCTCAACCGTTGACAAAATTCTAACTAAAATCGATGAAGATCGGGATCTACCTGAAATTAAAAGAACTGATCTCTGGAAATTGCTCAGAGAACTTAATTTTTCTTGGAAAAAAACAGATAGGAAATTTGTTCTTATAGATCCGGAAAATGTCCGGTGGAGAAGGAAATATCTCTCTCAAGTAAAAGGTATAGTTGCTAGAAATAACACAACTTACAAAATTAGTAATTTAACTGAACTCTTGAAAGATTTTTTTGAATTAAGTTACTGTAGAAAATTGGGAGAAATCCATATAATAAAAGAATCAAAAAAAATGTGGAAACTCGATCTCATGATCGGTGAGATAGAGGACCCAATTATAATTAATTTGAGCGAAGATAGCTTCACTGAATTTGATTACGAATTAGATACATAATATTTACCATCGTAAAGGCAATTTATTATTTAAATTTTCTGTAACATGTAAAAATTAATTACATTTGAATCCCTTTTTATTGTTTAATGGTAATTTTGCAGATGTTTTAAGAAATAAATAAACTGAAACGTCAAATATCCTAAAAATGTTATTAATTAATAATAAAATGACCAATAACCCCAAAAAAATTTTAATATTATTTGGACGATCGCCCCCACCGCTACCCCCCTTGAATCCGCACCTGCTACTTACAGATGATTTACAAAACACTGAAATGCAGTAAGTTTATTTCCTTAATAAATATTTTCAGCTTGTTTGGTAATGGTTGTCAAATTTTATTAGAACATTAACCAATTCTGATATTTTAAAGCCCAATTTCAAAAAAAGTCGTTACCGAAAGGTTAGGACAAAAGCGTTGGTTGTTTATGAACAACTGTTTAATAATTGGCGATAAAAGTTTTACCGCAAGTTAGCAATGAGTTAAGTTTACTAGTGGATGATATGGTGGTTACTTGTTTAACTAAGAAAACATAACCTCAAATGTTATTACTATACTGCGTTATTTTATCCATGGTTTATTTTATTTATGTTATTTGACTTCTGTATCAATTAGTATAACAAACTGTAAAACCTAATTTTAAAAGCTCTGATTTAGTTTATGCATAGCATCGTTGGAATTATTATGAAAGTTATTTTTATACAGGATCATAAACTATTTGCTAAAAAGCATTTTTGAAAATTATTACTAAATATTTATATTCAGTTTATATTTCCAAAAATAACAATTAAGACTAAGAATTGCCACTAAATTAACACCTACACTAAGGAATAAAAATGCGTTGTTCATACTTCAAAATTTAACAATTAGTAAAAATTAAAAATAACCAATTAAAATCATCTATTTTTACTCTAGCCCAAAAGTGAAACGCACTTTTTTTTTGTTTTTCAATTGTGGTTATTTAAATAATTTTATTTTAAAGTGTTACAGCTATTTTATGACACAGTTTGATTAAGAAGACCGTTGTCTAAGATAAAAAAAACCAGAAAAATGCCTCAACTAAAAGGGTCTGGATACTTCCATCATCCAACTAGGATCGCTCGTCCCATTAGTGACAACCGACTATAACAAAACATAATTTGTCACATGTGTGACTGACATTTACATATTTCACACCGACTATTTTGCTTGCCGGATGCAGATTTAACCGTCCGCCACAGGTATATTTATTCACTTTCATTGCATAAAGAAACGATATGTGGGGCGAAAATTGACCCGCCCTCCGTAGAGTATCCACTTTCGCCCAAACTTTTCCCTGAGCAAGAGTACTTGGGCCTACATATTGACAGTTTAATGACCAATCAAAACAGAAGCTATAAAAGGCAACATTTATTCTTTATTTATTGTTTTAATAACGGCATTAAATCTATTTTCATAAAATTGAAGTAATAATGATGACAAATAAAATTAAACCGATGATTTCGCAACCAACATTCAATTTTTATTTGTGATTCACCTGGTACTGAAAACTCATGGTTACCTTGAAAATGTTGGTTACTCAACCACTTAATGCTACCATCGATTGTGAAACTTGGCCTAAGTAAAATAACCTCGCGAATTTACGTTGTTGTAGGGTACATTTTTGCTTTATATTTACTAAATCTTTCTACACTCATCGCAATATTTACCATTCATATAAATTCTCAAAATGCATCTTTTATAACATTTTCAACATCAACGCCCTAAGCAAAACAGACACATGTTTGCAAAATAAATTTATAAAATTCTAGACGACAATGGTGATGTCATGAAATCAAGTATTGTACTTATGCTTGGCATAAAACACTGGCATAATATTAATTCCCTGCAGCCATATGAGCAATACTTAGTCATTGTAGAATGTTGACTGTTTTAGGATTGTAATTTATACTGCCTTTTTCAGTGGCGTAACAACAACAGTTATCTCATAACATTTTCATTAATTACAATTTTTTGTCTCTAGAAAAAATTCAAGAGCCTCATTATATTTCAAGATTTTGAGGTGAAATAAGAACATACTTTCAATAACTTTGAAAGCCGTGTAGATATATGTACAAACATTCTATGTACAATGTAGGTCAAGGGTTTTCTTCTTTCATTATATATTTTTAGTATGTCTAAATATATATAACATTTCTATAATTCGGTGGACACAACAAAGAAAACAAGCTTGAGTCTGTAAGCAGGAAGTAAACATTCCTTATCGTTTTTAAGACAATGGCATGCTTATGCATTATTATGAACGGAACTAAGATGCTAGATGCTTATTCTTATTCCATTATACAAGGTGTCCGGAAATCACGTGTACAACTTTTAATGACAGACTTTAGACGTCAAAATAGGTTGTTTTAGGCCAACTTAGTTATATCTGATAGTGCTTCATTTACGGCTACTTTATAGACGATCGCAATACCACTAGACAACGTTATATTATAGTGTTAGAACACACGCCAAAAATCATTAAATTCAGTTATTATGTTTTCAAGAAATTTGGAAAAAATCAATATTTTCTTCAACTTTCACTTATCTATGGCCTAAACAAAGCAGTATCGCATATAACTTTGCTTAAATCGATGTATTTTGAAGTCACAAGTCTGTCATCAAACGTTGTACACATATTTCTCGGACACCCTGTATATTACAGTGGAGAAATTTTCATTTACAGTAACCAGCATTTATATTTTCTAAAATAATAAACGTTTGTGATATGATTTAAATTTAAAATATACATCTTTATTTCGTTTGCCAAAAAATCTGTATTTATTTTAAATATATTATGTTTTTAATATTTTTATTTCTAGTCCTAAGTAATTTGAAAAAATAATTGTGTATTTCGCTTTTGCACAACAACCCGATATCATCTCAAATTATTAATATATAAAATGATTGACAATACTGATGATGGTGCGTAATTTTACGGAAATACTAAATGGACACCCTGTATAAAGTGTTATATCGAAAATGAAAAAGTACATTGTGCATTTTTTTCGTAAGATTGAATGTTAGTTTTTTATTTCTGTTTCTTGTACGCTACTGAAATCTTATTCCACGAGAATTGGCAAGATTTTGTAGTAATATTACTCACTAATAATAATATTGCTACAACATTCAACATGTTTATACAGACAGTAGTAAAAGAGCATTTTACAATGTCCTTTTAAATTATTCCTTTCCTACTATAAAACTACAGGTTTTAACTAACTAACTGCTAATATTTTAAATGTCAAGTCTATAAATACTAATCGTATCAAGACTTCAACACAGGTGTAACATAAAAATTCAGGATGTCTTGCTGGAGAGTTGAAATAAGGTATAAAAGATTTATGATATATTTTTATATTTTGAATAATATAAACTACAAAATCTAAAGAGGTATCAAAGTGGGCGAACATTCATATAGAACAACAATAGAAAATAACTGAAGTACGAGCCAAGGCATATTTTAAATTGTTACTTGCCTGTAGCATTTGGTACAATTTAAAATATATGGATCTTTGTAAAAAAACAACTTTTTGATAACCAACTTTTTCCAATTACTCTGGAATGGCAGCACCGATTTTACTGAAAATTTTTGCATTACATTCAGCAAGTTTGGCCTAAATTGGTTCAGTAAAATCCAAGATGACGCTTATAATATGGCGAAAAAAAAAATAATTTCGTCCGATTTTCGAAAAAATTGATATTGGGGGTTTTTGGAAGTGTAAATTAGGAATTTAAAATTATTTTGGAAAAACTACATATGCCTTGATTGTGTCCAAAATTGTCATAAGAAAGATTTTGAAGGTGTAAATAACCGGTCGAAAATTGGTACTGGGGGGGTTTTCGAGGGTGTCAATTAATATTAGATTAAGAGTTTAAAATTATTTTTTTTAAATTCAATATGGTGGGTTGAAAATTCACATTTTTTTCGAAATAGGTATTAAGGGGTTTCCGGAATCGTGGGTTACGAATCTAAAGTTAATTTTGTATAATTTAATATGGCAGATACAATACGGGGTACTACAAATTTCAAATTTTTCTAATTTTGTAAAAATTGATAATGAGGGTTTTTGGGGCGTATATTACAGAGTTTAAAATTAATTTCTTCAAACTCAATATGCAGGATAAAAGATGTCGGACTAAAAAATTTACATGCCTCAAGTTCTATCAATATCGGTATTGGGGGGTTTTGAAGGCCTAGGTTACGAATCTGAAATTAGTTTCTTAACATTCGAGATAGCGGATTTATGATGACAAAATAAATATTTGGTACAATTTCATTCAAAATCGATATTTAGGGATTTTTGTTGTTCAATTTAGTGTGATTTACAACTTTTGATGCCGTGAGTAATTTTTTGCGATCTTGGACACATCGTGAGTAATACGGCCCATGTCGCTTGGTACGTCATTCATATAATTTAAGGATATCATTACGATTTTAAAATTAAAAATCGAATAATAAAATTTTTATAAAAAAAATTGAACTGATATCTAAAAAAGCGCTAAAAAGTGAAAAATAACAATATAAATTTTTATGGGAAATTTTTTAAGTCGGTGCCAATTGTTACTTGAAACAAATAACTACTAACACGAGATGCAAACAAACCACAGTAAGAAAACAATTACAAAAAGAGTATTTGTGAATTTTTTGTGTGAATTACATTTTGTCAAGTATTCATTTAGCGCCGACTTCAAAAATTTCAATATCATATAAAAATTTATATTTTTCACTTTTTAGAGCTTTTTTTTGAAGCAATTTTTTAATAAAAATTTAATTTAAGTAACTAGACATAACCTGAAACCTAAAAAATACTTTTAAAATACAATTCATGCGAAATAATGTTCAGGAAATACCAGAATAATGCATAAACCAGTAAAGAAATACATATTTTCACTTTCTCGTATTTGCTGTTATTACATACGTTTGATGAGAGTATTTTGACACATCTGTCCGTAAGACAATAAACACGAAAAAGTAAAAAAGAATATTTCAGTTCCAGATGACATTTATTCTATGAATCACCACGTTTGTTTTTTAGTAAGAATGGAACTAATCAAGGTTTAAATATTTAGCAAGTAAAACCCTATGTTCCAAGTTAAAAGAGATGCACTGTATATCAGAATGTTTGCCACCATTAAAAACAAATTTAACAACAAAATACATATGTTATAACGTATGTTTATTTGAAAATTGAAATTAAAAATGAATTATCATTTAAATGCAGGCCTGATTGGTTTTCGACCTTTATTAAGCTTTTATTGTCAGTCCATTTAAATCCCTTTTATCTTCATTTGTTGGTTGTTTTGCCTTTAAAGCAAATCCGAGCTTTATTTCATTTAATTTGAATTTTAAATAACATAAATTAAATTATTTTCCATCAAGAGCAAAATTGTGAAAGTAGAAAAACACAATCATAGTATATGTATATGAGGTCATGAGGTCAACCAGGACAATGTCGACAACTTAGCGTCGAACTACTGGTTGATTTCAGGACAGATGTTTTTGGAAACGGAGGGCTTCTTGTTAGCTATCCAAGACCAGGTTATTCCGACGAAGAACTATCGGAAATTCATTATCAGAGATCCCTCAATAGAAAATGACCAATGTAGATATGGCTGTCGAACATCAGAGACGATCCAGCACACAACTGGAAGATGCCAAGCGTTTGCCGCAACCGAGTATAAGGAAAGACACGACTCAGTCGCTAAGATACTCCACCAAGAGTTAGCAGATAAGTTAAAACTGTTGCAGGTAGGAAAGGTGCCTTACTACAAATATAATCCAGAGCCTATTCTTGACAACAACGAGTTCAAGTTATACTGGGATCGAACGGTCCTAACAGATCAAACAGTTGCTCATAACAGGCCAGACATTATACTAACAGATAAGATTTCCAGGCGAACTATACTAATCGACATCGCTGTACCGAACAACAACAACCTAAGGTCAAAATACAACGAGAATATCGCCAAATACAGAGATCTGGAAGTGCAAATCCGCAGACAATGGGCAATGAACAGCGTCCACACAATTCCTATAATACTGTCAACTACTGGAGTGATACCAAAGAACCTCCTACAGAACATCAAGGGACTGGGCCTTAGTGAGCATCTGTATAAACCGATTCAGAAAGCGGTTCTCCTTGCAACCGCGCAAACCGTCCGAAAGTTTGTAGGAAGTGCAGAAGACCACGCGACCTAGGACCCGATAACATGGAAAGGGTCCCCACAGAGCTTCATACTTTTGGTGTCTTTGTATACCTGGTATGAGTGAATAATCCCTGAAGGGAGTGCGAAGCCGTTTGGCTTGTAAATCTTGTATATGTATATTATTAAAAGGTTTATATTTGGGGAACTGGTAACACTGGCAATGCTAGATGCCATCTAATATGTCAATGGTAAAGTCAGACATTTTAGACGGCAGGTGGAAGAGAAGAAATATTAGTTACGACTTCAATTTATATTAGATTGATTAACTTAAAATATATTCCGTACTATAGCAACGGATATTTTATATGTGTACCTAAAAATCGTTATCCATAAAAGAAAATAAATTAGGTATCAAACTTAAACATACACTATGTTTCCTTATTCTTCGAGTTGTTCATATATTTGTTTCAGAAAACATATAAACCGGGACAATTTAGAGAGACATAATACCAAAACAGTCGTACCCTCGTTAATATTTTAAAACAAATATGCCAAAGAAACTCTATAGTTGTTTATTTCATTTGTGTCTGGGATTACCAAGGGATTGTTATTTGTAAACAGAGCAAATTTTCTCATTCCAAGGAAACAAAAGAATATTTAAATAAAACTGCTACAATGCAATATATTTATTTGTTTATATGTGCAAAGCTATCGCCTTTTGACTATTTTTTACCTATTCGACAATAAAATAAGAATAAGTAAAATGTGACAGATGGATAAAAGAGCGAATAGGATTTTTTTCATGATCTAAGATTGGAACCTTTCATTACCAGACAAAAATGTTTGGGCAAATCGGGAACAGACAAAAGATTAGATCTTTCGGATCTGGAACCACCCTATGGGAGCTTGGTGTTTTGCGAAATAACATTCTATTGGTTGAGCGACTGAGGAGTGGTACTAATGCGGGAGAGTTGCGTGGGATGCAAATTGGGTGGATGCTTTTAAGAAGTTGAGTTACGACTTGAAATTCATTAAAAGCGGGATTTAATTAAGAAAGTATTTATTTTTCATTTTAGATTTATTTTTGGGAAAGTTAATTAGAAATTCTGTTTTAATTCTACAGTGGAGAAAAGCGACTTCAATACTGTTTTCTTTAAACAATTCAAATAGCTGTTTTTTTTTGTGTTTTTATTCATTTCCTTGATTAATCTTTAGAGAGCTATTTAAACGTAATATTTTCGAAACTGGGTTATATTTTACGTTCCGAGTTAATTTTGCGGTCGATAAGAGCGTTGATTTTAGTTTTTGTTGAATTGCTTTATCAATTTAGTTATCAATATTTATTATTGTTAATAGATTTAAGTGTTTTAAGAAACTTCATGCGATAAATCTCGCAAACGCACTGATGTGAGAGCTCTAAAACAAGAGGCCTATTCTGACCAGTTAGTGAGACGAGGTCTAATAACCTGTAGTTATTCAGCACCAAAATTGCAGGAGCCAAAAAACCGACTAGATTTCCAGAGTGCTTTTGTCACAATGGGTTTCATTTATATGTTTATAGGATAACTATTAACTAATATGGAAATACAATAAATCGAAACGGCCTTACGTTGTCAAATTAATTCGTTTGCAGGATTTCACGATCAAATTATGTCACATAAAGATGATAGTTGTATTGTTGTTCAAAATTTAATCTTGAACATTTGTGAACGTTTTCTTGCCATTCTTTTTCACAATTTTCGACGCGGTTTATCTCACGAAGAGCTCATCGATAAAGCAACAACAAAAACTACCATATATCGCTAATTTAGTAGATTGAATCTAGGTTTTTGTTCGCTTAGGGACAAGTCGTGTAAAGATGGTCCAAAATCTGTTGCAGCGCAAGGACACATCGATGCTCTGCGTGAACTCATAATGTAAGTTCATTGTGAGATATTCCCTGTAAATTAGTAGCACAAGCGTATATAATATATTTCAAAAACATGGCTGTCAAAGTAGTTATGTTCGCCTTTCATTCCCCATTATTTGACAATCATTCAAAAAAAAGCTTATGTCGATTGGTGCAAGGAAAGGGATCAACATATTTAGAAGATCGTGACAGGTGAATAGTTTTGGATCTATGCATGTGCAGGCACGGATCCAAGAAGACGGCGGTGGGATTGATCGCCCCCCACCCTAAAAGTCTCAAATTTAAAAAAAATAAACTTGTCCCTGTCTGGTGCTTTAGGAACGCGAGTGTCGTTGACACCCCCCCCCCTCCACCCGTCGACAACTCGCTTTCTCGTGTCATACTGTACTCTTGTGATATCCTCCCTCCAAAGAGAGAGGCTGGATCCGCCCCTATGCATATGAGCCCGACAATTTTTAACTTAATTCCGCTCATCGTATTTAGCTAAGCATGGCTTCAGTATGCTAGTAAATTTACTTTCCAAAAAAGAGGAACTATATTCTATAAATCACTGAACTCAGCTATATGCGACTGTAGTCAAAATTGGAACCCGATCTTAACAAAGTGTTGAAACTTCACCTGCTTTAACTATCTCAGTAATTTTTTATTACTTTCTATTAATTTTTTTATTAGTTTCTAATTTCTAATATTTTTTTTAAATTATTTAACGGTGTTTTAATTTTTAATAAGGTATTTTAATATTAGGTACAACTACTATAAGAAAGGGGGATGTTAAATTCATTTTTTCATGCTAAGATGGCAGTCAATGCGAATACATCTTAGAGTTTATGTGACATATTACGTATTTATTTTTAAAACTGTTCTTTCACTGTCATTGTTTCTTTGGCAAAATGTTTTGAAATTACCTTTCTAATAAAGCATAGTATTTTCTAGAAAAACTTGACACTATTTTGAAATATCAAATTAAAATAAATATACTTTATTTACCTATAAATATTTTGAGTTTTAATTATTTTCTCATATTGTTCCTAATTAGATGTCCACCGCTGTATAAACTTTTGCTTATTTACTTTATTACTTTAAAAATAACATTTATTTTTCCTCTAAATAGGATCTTTACACTATCTCAAGATCACATAAAGTTATTGTCGAGGTCGAATACATGTTATTTATATATTTACTTTTTAATTACATTTTAAACAACCATATTGCCTAAGACTTCTTCTGCACAAAGAAAAAAAACGCAGAGGATGTTGTTCTTTTAGGTCATTTTTCCTGTCAATGTCAAATAAAAATATACAGTTAATTAAAGTAACAATTAATTGACTTGAACAGGAATTAATTTATTTAATAATAACGTCGAAGCCAGATTTGTACTTGAAAGTATTACAGATCAATTATTACTATGTTATTAGAAACATATAAATTATATTTTTAAAAAAATGAACCGACAAAAAATTCAACTTAAAAGAAAAAAATTAATCATTGGGTGTTTTATATGGCAATTGATTTATCGTTTACTAACTGACTTAAAACTTTTTGATGAATAATTAATTTACATAGTATGGAAAATGGGTGCTTTTATTATGCGTTATTTATACTCTTAGAAACCCCCCAGTAAAAATTTTTGAACAAAAGTTGGAGACCTAAAATTTTCAATCCGCCATATCGAATTTTTTAAAAATAATTTGAAATTCGCAATTTACAAACTCAAAAACCCCACATACCAATTTTGGATAAAATCGAGACATGTAAAATTTTTAGGACGCCATATTGAATCCGCCAAATTGCATTTTTCAATAATAATTTTAAATTCGTAATTTACACCTCAAAAATATTAATAATTTACGAGAGTTGTAAAATTTTTAATACGTTATATTGGATTTCAAAAAATTATTTTAAATTCGTTCTCTGCGACCCCGAGAACTCCCCCATACCAATTTTAGAGGAAGTCGAATAAAATTAATTTTTTGTCTGATATATTATAAGCGCCATGTTGGATTTACTGACACAATTTCGGCCAAAATGATATGCAACCACCGCAATAACTTCCTGAACATAACGTAAAAAATTTAATTCAAATCAGTGCAATCGTTCCGGAGTATCGACGTACATTTATTTAAAAAAAAAAATACATCGCGGTCGAATTTAGAACCTCCTTCTTTTAGAAGTCGCTTAAATATATATTCGTCTAAAATTATTATATTTTTCCTAATACGTTCAAAAAAAGAACACTTATTTAGTTATTTAATCATTAACTTCCAAAAAATTAACAGCTAACAACACCATAATTTGTTTTAATTCCAGAGCTAAATGACATTCCTCAATACCCAAAATTTTTCATCACGCGTCCCTTTTAAAGTCATTATTCTTCATTTGAAAAGCCACTCTGTAGATAATATATATTTTTATCATATATTCTACGATCTCTTATTTCACTTTTAATAAAAAATCCATTTACACCCACCTTAAATATCAATAAAGATGTATAGTACATAATATAACCTTCCTCGCAACTCATCAATTTTTTCATAAATAAATTTACCTACATTTTCCTTTCTTATATAATGCCCCGTTTTTTGCAAGATTGGCTTTACAATGTTATTAAAGTTAGTCATATATAATCCCCGAAAATAAAAATATTTGACAGAAATAGAAAACTTAAAAACTCCCTAAAATATGACGCTACCCGCATGTGGGTATTTATATATATATATATATATATATATATATATATATATATATATATATATATAAGTAACATTTTACGCAGACACCTCTTTTGGTTTTTTGGTCGTTGCAAAATAGTTTAAAAATAATTGAAATATCAAAAATCGAAATACCAGTTCTAAATATTTCAACTTTAAATGCTTGCCAAATCGAAAGTTTGTGAGATTTTTAGCCATTTCAAAAATCAAAACAAATGTCTTTCGAAGATGCATACTTTCGTAAGTTAAATTTGAAAAATATTGTGAAAAATTACGTTTATTTCAACTTTAAATGCTTGCCAATTCGCAAGCTTTCAAGATTTTTATACACTTAAAAAACAAAAGTATGCATCTTCTAAAGACGCTTTTCTTTATCTTTTAAACGTCTAAAAAGCTCAAAAACTCCCGATTTGATAAGCATTTCTCCGGGCATTTTTCAACTTTAACTGCCTGTAAAATCACCACTTTCCGAGGTTTTTAGACACCTAAAAAAGTAAATATCCATTTTCAAAAGACACTTCCTTACATGAATATATACATATACATATAATATACTCTAATAGACTCATCAGAGTACCAACATGTACCTGTCTGTGCAAAGAACAGACCATGCAGCATGACTTTCTTCTCGGTATGGTAGTATAGGTAGGCCATCATCTCGATGGTGGTGGAATAGGATAAATTGTATTCTATAGCAATTTGTTCAAACTGTACAACCTCTAACACGGAAAGGATAAGGTTGGAACGAAGTTTGTATTTACTGTTCGCATTTTGCTCCACTCATACACGGAGTTGCATATAGTTGTATGTTTGCTGAATGTGATTTCAGCACTACAACGGCATAATGTGGATATATCCACTGCTATTGCATCTCACACGGAGGAATCCGTGAAAGCCGCATAAACATATATACGCCATCCGGCGGGAGGTCGGCGAAGCCGCGCTCAGTATTTGCATGCTTCCTTCCGATCTATCCTTTACACAGCCAGGTGCATGTCGGTACCATGATGAGTCTAGTAGAGACGAAACATGAACCTCTGCCGTATCACTGTGGAGGGGAGGGTAAGTTTTTGAGTTTCTTCTCGGTATGGTGGTACAGGTAGGCCATCATCTCGATAGTGGTGGAATAGGATAAATTGTGTTCCTTTACAATTTCTTCAAACTATGCAACCTCTTACATAAAGAGGATATGGTTGGAACGAAGTTTGCATTTACTGTTCGCATTTTACTTCATTCCTACATGGAGCTGCATATAGTTGTACGTTTGCTGAATGTGACTTCAGCACTACAAAGGCATAATGTGGATATATACACTGCTATTGCATCTCACACGGAGGAAGGGTAAGTTTTGACTTTATTCTCGGTATGGTGGTACAGGTGGGCCATCATCTCGCTGGTGGTGGAACAGGATAAATTATGTTTTGTAGCAATTTATTCAAACTGTGCAACTTCTAACATGGAAGGGATATGGTGGAACGAAGTTTGCATTTACTGTTCTCATTTTTACTTCATATATATATATATATATATATATATATATATATATATATATATATATACATATATTAAATTAAAATACTAAGAAAAATAGAAAAAAATTGAAAAAAAGTGGTAAATTTAAAATGACTATATCTCAGCCAAATTTGATCGAAAATTATTTTCCAAAAACTCTTTTTAACGGGTGAAACGTCAGCTTTCTTTTCTCTCAAGCAATGCCTATACCTATATCTACTCAGAAAAAAGTTATGGACAAAAGTTTGAGAAGAAAAACAAAATAGCGCATTTTTTTATTTTGCAGGAAAAATAATGTTTTTGACCTCCGATAAATATATTGCGATAGGAAATTCAATTGTCTATAAAAAAATCGTAATATATGTATATACTGAAAATGTATACTTATTAAGTTACTTCTGAAAAGCTGAAAAAGTGCCACTTTCACCCCGTCCTCAAAAATACACCCATGAATTTAGCAGCACTTTGTGATTTTATCATATTTGAGTGCTGTTACTAATTTGTTCCTTGCAAAAAGTCATAGTCAATAGCCTCTATACATTTTAAATTTCGAATATATAATAATTCCATAAAAAATTAAGCAAAGAGTTAAAACTAGATTATAAAAAGCGCGCCTTCAAAGAAAATTTGCAATTTGCAATGGTAAAATTCTCCATTAAAAACCTCCGTACCTACCGCAAAAGCGAAATTAAATTAGTGAAGAGTCTTGTAAAGCATACTGCCATAAATATATCAAAGAAATCCCCGGAGATTCGAAAATGCCTCAAAAGTTAGCTTTATTAAAGTTAAGTGAGATAAGGGTTCGAGAAAGAAGTAACAACGCTATAACGGAAGACAATTAAGGAATGCTTTCTAACTGTCTGTCCGACCTAATGAAAAATACAGCAACGTTTGTAATTAGAATGGAAAAAAAAATGTTACCTGATTACGCTAATTATAAATAATAGAAGTGTTAAATAAGACGTTTGCTTTATAATATAAGAAGACATGAAAATTAAATTTCAGCTTGGACAGCAACGATTTTAACTGTCTCAGAATTTAAAGCAGTAAATCATACGATCGATTTAATTCAGTTGGCTTTAAAAAAATCAAAAAACTTTTTCTATTTATCGAATTTTGGTACATTAAGGCTATAGTTTTAAATTTAAGAGGCCTATTTACACAAATTTCATATCATAAAATTAAAATCGAATTATTGGATAAAATTTAATTAGAGAGACCTTTAAATTGAATGGAAAAAAATTAGAGAATCTAGAAAATTCGCAATAATGAAATCAAATATGCCCTGTACCTATACGCAAGTTTTTCAAAAATACCGTAATTCAATTTAGGTTGCACCAAAAAGTAGCTCGAAACATTTCCATGCAAGAAATTAATATGGAAAAACATGATTGGGAAATTAATATTTTTTCAGGTTTCACCATTTCAATTAGTCGAAAAATAGATTCATACAATTCTATTTGAAATTTAAAATTGAACAACAATAGGACACCTTTTTATATGTAAGTGAAATTTTTGAAGTTGGTGGTAAATTAAAACATAAAAAATCGTTACCCACACCCTCAAGAACTCCTTATACCAATTTTGAATAAAACATAGGGAAATGTTGACTTTTTAATACGCCATTTTTTTTTTTTTTTAATAATTTTATATTCATAATCTGCCCCTGGAATTTGAGAGGCATTTTTTAACCGACTTCTAAAAGAAGGAGGTTCTCAATTCGTCAACTATGTATTTTTTTTATGTATGTACATCGATTACACCGGAACCCGAACTAACCTGAACTTTTTACGTAATATCAAAGACTATTATAGCTAACGCTAGCTATAATAATATTTGGTAATATTCAGGAAGTTACTGCGGTGGTCCCATATTTTTTTGGACAAAATTGGTGCAGTAAAATCGAAGATGGCGCTGACAATATGGCGCCAAAAAATTATTTTGTCCGATTTTCTCCAAAATTGGTATATGGGAATTTTGGGGGTCGTAAACAAGGAATCTGAAATTATTTTTAAAAAATTCAATATGGCAGATCCAATATAGTGAACGAAAAAATCAATTTTGTCCGATTTTCTCCAAAATTGTTATGGGGGAGTTATCGGAGTGGCACATAACAAATCTGAATTTATTTTTAAAAAATTCATTGTGACGTATCCAATACAGCGGATAAAAAATTAATTTTGTCCGATTTTTTTCAAGGCTGATAGAGGTGAATTTTGGGATCGCACGTTACGAATCTAAAATTATTTTAAAAAATAAATACAGCGTATCTAATATGGCGGATAAAAAATCCACGATAGCGGATTAAAGATTCTACTCGTACATTTCTCGATTTTGTCCTAAATCAGTATTAATTACGAATTTAAAATATTTTTTGAAAAACTGAATCTGGCTGAAAATTTTACATTCCTCGATTTTCTCCAAAACTGATATAAGGAGTTCTTGAGGGTGTAAATTCTAAATTTAAAAGTATTTTTTCAGGATTCAGTATGGCGAATCCAATATAGCGGACTAAAAATTTTACATTTCTCGATTTTGTTCAAAGATGGGACTGAATCGTTTTTGAGGATGTAAATAGCGATTATAAAATTATTTTAAGAAAATCTAATATGCCAGATGCAATATGACGGTCTAGATATTTTAGATACCCGGATTTATTCCAAAATTGACACTAGTAGGCTTTAAAGGGTTTAGATCTAGATTAGATTAAGAGGTTAAAATTATTTTTCTGAAATTCAATATGGCGGATCCAATAAGGTGGGTTGAAAATTTTACCTTATTGGCATTTTTTCAGATTTGGTATTAGGGGGGTTTTCATAATCGTATATTAAGAATATGAAGATAATTTTTTACAACTATTAGATTGACAAGATACAATATGAGGGACTGAAAAATTTACATTTTCCGATTTTGTCTCAAACTGCTATTGCGGGCTTCTTGGGGCGTATACAAACTCGATATGCAATATAAAATATATCAGGCTAAGAAATTTACGTCTCAAGTTCTTTAGATATCGATATGGAAGGTTTTAGGGCCTATATTACCAATCTAAAATTAATTTTAAATTTAAGATAGTGGATTTACTATAACAGTCTAAATATTTGTTTGACACAAATTCACTGGTATTTGTAGAACTCTAAGAATCAAAGAACTTTTCTTTTTTTTTTTTCATTTTATTTGACTTACTTACTTGAGGGTGACTTACAACTTTTGATAAAATGGGTACTTTTTGCCACCTTGAAGTCATTGCGAGGTACACTAATCTCGATTAGTACTTAGTTAAAATAATTTATGGATATCATAATGAACTGAAAACTAAAAATCGAAAAATAAAATTTTTATAAAAAAAAATTGAACCGACTTCTAAAAGTGCGCTAAAAAGTGAAAAATAATTATAAATTTTTATATGAAATTGAAATTTTTAAGGTCGACGCCAAATTATTATTATTTTTTAGTGCACTTTTAGAAGTCGGTTTAATTTTTTTTATAAAAATTTTATTTAAAATTATTTTTACTTGAAGGCTGTTTTGACCTAGTTTCGTCTACCTGAAGTAAAGTGATTATGTTTGATTTGGTATTGTAGGAGAATAAATTTGCTTCTTTTCAAATTTAGTATATGGAGTATTAAACGAATATTAATAGAATTAAAAATATAATTATTTAAAATGCATCTTGATGAGGTTAAAAATCAGAAAATTTCACAACTGCTTTTTATTTCTAACAATTCACCAATAATAGCCTAACTACATGTTTTATGTCAATGTATACTTTTCTTTTTCTCGTTACTAAATCAGATAGACGCGATATATAATTAATAATCAGACAGGTGAAACTTTGACTTGAGACAAATTCAATTTAGCTCGTCTCGAAGAGTAGACATCTACACAACTCGACGTTTTTGTTTAGTCCCTTTTCGATACTCGAGGCAAATTGCCTCAAAACGAACAGAGGTGAGACGTGAAATTGTATCTGGTATCGTGGCAACGCTAAACGAAAATCAGGTGTTATATTCCTTTCTAAATAAGCATACTTTTATGGTAATTTAAGTATCGCGTAACACTATAATTTTCTTAATATTTAATAGACAGTATAATACAAGTGTATTTATCATAGATACCAGGCAGTTCTTTTTGGGTCATATTTTCCGGTATAGATAAGGAATTCTATTCCTTTGAATAATAAATGGAAATAGATAAAAATATGGCTCAGAGCTATGAAATTATAATATTAAGCGCGATTCCATGCTATTTCTAATCTAATCGTATTTCCTAATCGGGCAATTAAAACAATTGGCAAGGACAAAACTAAAAATAAGAATATTAAAAGCGCAGATTAGAAAAAAAAAATAGTAAAGATCCATAAAGATTAATAACATAATTTTATTTATCTTCCTATATATATCTATGATTGTTGAATTTGATTTATTTGCGGGCTTATTCTTACACTATTAATATATTATTTTCAATAAAAAAAGAGGTTCTATGTTAAAATTGTTAATTCCTTTTGAAAATAATCTAGATATATACAGGGTTAATCACTCTCTACAGCACGGAATATTGCGGCCAAAATACGTGCCTTGCAAAAAGTTTTACTTTTGAGAATATATGGGGGTCTAATATAGTTATTTTTTACAATTATTTCCATATTATACAAGGTGTCCCAAGAGTTCTCAAATTATCAAAGTTTAGTTTTTTTTAATTAAACCCCCTGTATATTATTGCATTTTGGGATTCTCTGATCAAAATAAGTTCCTATTTTAATAAGGTTTATAGTACCTAAATTTTAAGGGTTTTTAAATAATTTGAATTTTGACAAAATCTAACGGAATTGTCATGTTTCAAATACTTAAGAAATATTTTAGTTATCTACTCGAAATTTACAGTAAAGTGTAACAATAAATCATATTTTATATACTAATTATAATACATTTGCTATATTATACAGGGTGTCCAAAAATTAAAACTAATTATATAAGAACTTTAGGTGGCTATAACTTGATTAATTTAAATAGAACTCTATACTTTTAACTTACCAAAAAATGTACGTTTTAAATGCCTATCGAATGGTATAGAGTATTTTATAGCTATAGTCCATGGAAATTAGACTCAAAAAGAACTGTTTTGGGAAAAAAATATAACTAGCGATTTTATTGCTAAAAAGGGTTTATTTTGGCATCACTGAAAACATACTTCGACGTAAATTCATATGGTCCATGGCTTACAAAATGGCGGCCAAAAAATGGTCACTTTTTTCAGTTTTTCCAGTTTATCTTGAATAATAAGGATTGTATGAAAAAATGTTTCTAACAAAAGTGATAGATAATTGAAAAACCTATCGGCTGATGTAATTAAAGTTATAAGTGAGGCCACTTGTTAACGAAATATAAGTGTGTTTAATCCGAAATTTGTGAGTTGCATAGTTTCCGAGAAAATCGAGCTCAAAGTTGAAAATTCGATGTCGATTATTATCCTTCCTAATAAAGATACAGCAACCTGGTTGACAGCAATTTATTTTAAATGACGTATATTTTTAAGATATATTTTCAAAAAAATCTTTTTTTTGATTTTCCGTCGAGAAAATTGCGAAAAACAGTTTTTTGCACTCGAAAAATTGCAATAACTTTTTTGTCAGTGTACTTACGATTATTTTAATACGTCTATTAGATTTAGATATATAATTTCCGATCTCTGGAAAAAAAATTGTTTTACGATAAAAAATTTTTTTTTTTAAATTCGCAACGTCACAGTTTATAAATATTAAGGGCTGAAACTTACAGAAGACATTATTGAATACTTGTAGTTTATCGAGAAATTTTTCTGTTTCACGAAAAACATCCCTGCAAGATCTACGGCCCTCTGAAAACTACCCACAGAATATATCCGACGGTAGTCAAATCGCGCGGATACAGCTAGTCAGAGGGTTGCTGCAGGCGTGCCGCTCAGCTACGGACTACACGCACATATCGCTTTGTGCGACTGGAAACATTTTGGAGTAAAGTATATGGTAAAATTGTAATATTTAGATCATATTATTAATAAAAGTTATTTCTGATTTTATTAGCAATCCACCATTTTATAAAAAAATACAGTTTGAACAAAAAGTATACATAATATAATAATACAAAAGTTATATCTTATTTTATTAGCAATACATCATTTTAATACAAAAAAAAAATTGAACAAAAAGTGTATATATGTAATATAATAATACAAAATATAAAAAATATATATTAGTATGGTTCAGCCGCCCGTACATTTCATTATTTTCCTCGTCAACATTCATATCATTCTCGTATACATCATTTATTTCATTAATAACATTAACTTTAGCCTCATCATCATCATTCTCTTAAACAATATCTTCGAGAATAATGATTTTGGAAGAATTATCACACTGACCATCGCAATTCTCACATAAATTAGTACATTTCAGATCATGACTTTAACATGTGCATTTATTATTAACACATCCCGTTTTACATGAACACGAGAAAAAATTTTCGGGAATAATTGTTTCATTTGTATATAGCGGTAGCAAACCAGAATCAGTCTATTCCCAACCCCAATCTGTAGGTACTTTAGTTTTTCCTAACCAATGCTGCACTTGCAAATAAACACGATAGACGTGTTCTTTTGGTGCAGCTATCATTGGGGGCAAAGATTCCAATTTGAAAGACCCTGACAAATGTACAAACACTATAATATTTTTCCTTTCTAGTATGTCAAAACGTTATATCAAATTAACTCCAAAGCATACTACTCCGAAATGACAGGTGTTACCAGAATGCCGGCTCCGAACCGGATACTGCCAAGAGCGAAAGACATCTGTGCCTTGCAACATAGCAACCCGCTGAATAGCTGTACCCGCGCTAATTGAATACCGTCGGATAGATTCTGTGGGTAGTTTTCAGAGGTCCATAGATCTTACAGGGATGTTTTCCGTGAAACCGAAAAATTTCTCGATAAACTACAAGTATTCAATAAGGTTTTCTGTAAATTTCAGCCCTTAATATTTATAAACCGCGACGTTGCGATTTTTTTCAAAAAAAAAAGGTAAATTTTATCGTAAAACAATTTTTTTTTCCAGAGATCGGAAATGATATATCTAAATCTAATAGACGTATTAAAATAATCGTAAGTACACTGACAAAAAAGTTATTGCAATTTTTGGAGTGCAAAAAACTGTTTTTCGCAATTTTCTCTACGGAAAATCAAAAAAAAAATTTTTGAAAATATATCTTAAAAATATATGTCATTTAAAATAAATTGCTGTCAACCTGGTTGCCGTATCTTTATTAGGAAGGATAATAATCGACATCGAATTTTCAACTTTGAGCGCGATTTTCTCGAAAACTATTCAACTCACAAATTTCGGATTAAACACACTTTTTTGGGTCAAAAATATTCATCATTTCCTACAATTCTGAAGCAATAGTTAATTAATAAATATCATTTAATTATAAATAAAAAAATGAAAATTTCAGAGAAAAAAAATTATATTTCGATAACTAGTGCCGCGACTTATAACTTTAATTAGATCGGTTTTTCAATTATCTATAACTTTTGTTTGAAATATTTTTTCATACAACCCTTATTTTTCAAGATAAACTGGAAAAAATGAAAAAAGTGACCATTTTTTGGTCGCCATTTTGTAAGCCATGGACCGTATAAATTTCCATCGAAGTATTTTTTTGGTGATGCCAAAATATATCCTTTTCAGCAATAAAATCGCTAGTTACATTTTTTTCTCTACAAAAGTTTAATTTCCATGGACTACTAAGTCTTCGCGTTTTCGCAGAATACGCCAAATAATCGTTTTCTGTGCCATTTTGTGGTTTTTGAATAGATGTTCTAGTGTATCTAGTTCCCTACGGCAGTTGGAAATGACAGCAAAGTCTTACAACACTTACATATTCTTTTTTCGAAACCACTGCTAACTCTGGACAATATTTGCGGGGTTACAGTTTGAAAAGCGCCTCTTATATGTATTTTCATATCGTGTGGTGTTGTCGGAAGCGCATTGTAGACAATTCCTTTTATGTATCCTTATAAAAAAAAATCTGGTGGAGTTAAGTTCGGAGATTTCGGGGGCCAATTTAATAACATTGGAAGTTGGTGCAAAAGGAAATCGCGAAACATTACACCATTTAAAGATCGTTTAAAAAGTATGGTCCAATTAAGTATGGACCCAGTATTCCTACCCACATATTAACTGATCACCTATTCTGGTTTCTCTCGGTATTCATGCGGATTTAAATCAGAATAGTAATGCAAGTTGTGTATATTCACGAAATTATTGTTATAAAAAGTACATTCATCACTGACCAACACATTATCAAAAAAATGTTCGTTTTCTGCCACTTTATCTAACACTCACAACCAGAATTCAGTTCGGTTGTTAAAATCATTTCCGTGAAGCTCTTGACAAAGCTGGATTTTATAAGGATGAAATCTGTATTTGTTAAAAATCCTTAAACACCTGCTTAGCTAATGTTAGTATTTTCGGATATATGATTCTGACTAATATTGGGATTTTCGATCACTGAACCAAGTGGAGTAAAAGCATTTTCTTCGTCCTCAGTGACAGGTTTTCTTATAACAGGTTTGTGGCTCGTGGCTGTGTGGCTACTAAGATGGTTTTTGGTGGGGCTGATATTTAGTCCAAGGCTCCAGCTTGTTTTGTATATGTATGACCTTCTGATTACGAATGGTAGATTCCCAAAAAATGGGTAGGTAATTTCTTACAAATAAAAAAAAAAGTTAATAATTAAAAACATTTTTAACTCAAAGACTTTAAAAATCACAAGAGACACTTCCTGCTTATAATCAACCTAGGAACACGAAAATATCTATTATTTTATTGAGAAACAATTTTTTTAAAAAATATATAAAAACTTTGGTCGAGCCATGTCTTTTCATCGGTTACAAAAACTTACTGGGCCCCCGGACTATTTTGAACTCAGTTAAAAAGAGAAGTTGTATGGTCAACAATGTCAATTTTTTCCTGATAGTTCATAATTAAAATGTAAAACCGGCCCAGCAGTAATCGTTCTGCTTTTTATATACATTCCCCAAACCCTACGATATTTTAAATGTATTTTAAACTTAGACCATTAATCAAAACTGATAAATGATCTTAAATTTTCCAACAAAATATATACGGTAGGTACAGATTAGATTATATTTGTTCAACTAGATAAACATGCTTTTGCAACCTTCATTATTAAATGCGAACTTATTTTGGCCCTATTCGAAATTCGGAATGTTTTAAATGTATAAACCAAACAAAATGTCTAAGATGTTGTACATATATACACAACACGGATATAAACATCCTGTAAACGATTTATATCTTTTTATGATCGATATGAATGAAATTTACAAGTTTTTGTTTATTTTTTGTAAAAATTTGGGCCAACATCCGATGCATAGATGTGTATTTAAAAATACAAATACTCCGTCAATCAATCTATTATTTCAGTGCAGCTATTTATGATGCTTTAGAAAAATGACGAAAATATACAGTAGTAGTTATGATATACAGCAATGAATAAATATTTCCGGCTACCATTACAAAATTACGAAGATACCGCCTGTGCCAGTACACTAAAAACAATCCGTAGTGATATTTTGTTACGTTTATCACTCCATACTATGATCCGTTAATTTGTTATCAACAATTAAAACGAAAAATTTGCGTTTTTTGCTTATAAAATCAAAATTAATGAAGCAACGGAGAAAAACGAAAAAAAAAAACGGAAAATTCATTGTTTTTTCGAAAAATCATATCTCCGTCATTTTTCAAGTTCTAAAGCTGGCTGTTCGTGCAATAATAGTAATTTATATGCACTTGAAGCGTACCAGTTCATTAGTTTCCGCACAATTGCCATTTGAAATTTTAGCACGTCTAGATGCGTCATAAATGGTCCGATTTTAATTTTGTAAAAATATTTTAAAAGCAGAAGTGTCATTCTTCTTCTTCAAGTGCTATATCAGGTCTCCTTGACGTTGGCAATTACATTGGCAAGTCTTTCACGGTCCTGCGCCAGCTGGAACAGTTCCCCCGCGCTACGTATACCTGTCCATTCACGAATATTCCTCAACCAGGAAGCCTGTCTGCTTCCTACCCCTCTACGTCCCTCTACTTTACCCATTATGATTAGCTGAAGAATTCTATATCGCTCCCCTCTGAATATATGTCCAAGATATGAGATTTTTCTACACTTCACAGTGTTTAATAGCAGACGAGTTGTGTCGGCCCTATTGAGTACCATTTCGTTGGTCTGCCTAGCTGTCCAAGGTATTCTCAGCATTCGCCGGTATAACCACATTTCGAGAGCCTCCAACCGATTAATCGTGGCAGCCTTAATTGTCCAGATCTCTGCCCCATATAGTAACACGTATGATCTTATCATTCTCTGTCGTAGTTTTAGGTTGAGGTTATCATTGCAGAAAAGTGGTTTCATTTTTTGAAAAGTTGCTCTAGCAGTCTCTATTCTACACCTTATCACTTTATCTGGGTTTAGATTTTCGGTGATATAACATCCAAGATATTTAAAATGAGTCACCCTGTCTATACTTTTTCCTTCTATTTGTATTGAAGCGTTAAGATGAGGTTGTCTACTAAAGACCATACATTTTGTTTTTTTGATATTTATGTTGAGCCCCATTTCTTGACCCTCAGTGTTAACACAGTTTAATAGATGTTGCAGGTCTTGTAGTTTGTCGCTTAGGATAACAGTGTCGTCAGCATATCATATTGTATTTATATATTCTCCATTGATTTGTACTCCCATTCGTTGTCCTTGAGTTTAAAGATTTTATCTGAATATATATTAAAAAGCAGTAGAGATAGTATACAGCCCTGTCTGACGCCTCGCAAAACATCCTTGTGTTGGTCCCGGCATTTTTGCAGAAGTATATTTAGAGCGAATAAAGCCTCTCTAGTACCTAGGACGTTTCTAAATCCGAATTGGGTTTCATCTAAATCTGTTTCGCATTCTACAAGCCTATATTTTCATACTGCATCAAAAAATCTGTAACATACGTGATAAATGCGAGCAAACATGATTGAAAACGGCCGAACGAGTAGTGAGGGTAACACGGACGAAAGGAGACCTACGTAGTTTACAATACAGTTATTTATGCTAAATAGTATCATAAAATGAGCACGAATTATTACCCCTTAACAATTTATAGACAAACAAGTAAGCAAGTCCGGACAAGAATTTTCTGATAGAAAGAACCGCTAAAAGCCGAGCAGTAGGGTCAGAACGGCTGATAAAGCAACTTTTGAGGGATTTACGGATCGGTACTTTGTGCTTTGCTGTTTCAGTCATGTTTGCTACCATTTTTTACAAATTTCACAAACTTTTTGATACAAAATAAAAATATAGGCTTGTAGAATTATATCTCTACTTTCAAAATCTTTGAAATGTTTATAACTTATTAATGGAAAATATAACAAAATATCACTCCGGATTGTTTTTAGTGTGATGGCATAGTCAGTATCCTGTATTTTTGTCACAGAATCACTTATTTTTTTTTTCTACTGATTGGCGTATAATCTGTCGCCAAGTCAAATATTTCTCAATTTAGATCATAGGTCTACAATGGGGGAGGTAAATACCCCCAGTGGGCCCTGAAGACTTTTAAGGAGGCAACTGCGAGTCCAGAGGCAACTAGGGGGCGATCATATGTCTATGGTGGACAGCACATTAAAGAAATTAACAATATGTACTTTAAAACTTTTCTCTGATATAATTACAAAAATAAATATAAATTCAAACACTAATTAAACTCCTGCTCAGCTACCATCAGCACTTTTAACTTCTTTCTCTATATCCCAGTATTCTAGCCCAGCAATAAGGAGTACTTCATATTTTGTAAAATAAAAACTCTATTGATATTAGCACTCATTCCCCAATTTTAAACCTCATTAAGCAATGAATATTTGTAAAATAAATAGTCAAAAGAACTTTTTTTGCTTGCACATTTTCAATGTGAAGCAACCACTTCAGATTATTACCCAATGTTACGCCCAACACCTTGGTATTACTAGTCAATCTTAAATTGTTGTCAGATGCCAAAAACAAACATTTTAAAATAAGGATTATCTGATCTCGAAGAAAAATTAATGCTAGTAGTGGGGGGGAGTGATATCACAAAAGTACAGTATGGCAAGCGAAAGCAACTTGTCGACAGGGGGGACAACGGAAACATTCCGATTTCCAATGTAAAAGGCAGGATCTGGTCTATTTTACCGAATTTGAAGCTCTTGGAGAGGGGGGGATGCCAGCAGCATACACATTCCTAGTATAAGAGGCAGAATCGGGTCTATTTTTCTGAACTCAAAGCTCTTGGGGGCGGCTATCGTAAGAAAAAGAGTTATTAATGGGGGGGGAAGTACCAGTAGCATACACATTCCTAATATAAAAGGCAGAAACGGATTTAAAAACTTCAACAAAATATATCACTACTATCAAAAGTTACGAGTAAAAAAACAGTAACTTTGTTTAGCGCAATAATGTTCCTTTGATTTCGGTATTTTGGCTGCTGCCAGTGCCGCCAAGCTGTACACCTAAATGACTGTTTTTAACAGTACTTTCTGTCACATCATAGATTACTGCAGTATAAGCAAAGATCCCGACTTAACCAACCTATAAGAAAATTGTCTTTATGTCAGATTCAATAAACCTAAATTTGTTGCATTAGTTGCAAGAAAACGAATTTTCTGTACATATCTAAGCTCTTAACGTCTTTTCCTACAATAACAATTTAATTATTTACATTCCTTATCAGTAATTACTCCAAGAATGGCCGACAAAGTGACTGATAACTTGATAAGAAATAATTTTTTAATGTATATACATTGTTATAATTATTCCATATGTCTCTTTATTATCTTGATATAATTTCCTATGTCGTGTTGAACTATAGCCGTCTACAATAACTGCATTGTTAGAGTGGATGTTGGCGCAATAAACATTTTTATGGGCTTATTAGTAGTTATAACAAATGTGGCGTAAAGAATCGATTACCTCCGATAACTTTAACGGTCTTTTTCGATATTCAATACAAATTATAACTTTGGAGAATTGAGTTTTATAGTCTGTTTCTTTGTGACAATACTTAAAAAAACTTGCTTATAAATTGTTTATTTTATAACTTTTACTATTCCGCGTCATTTGTTGCTATTTTGTACTCTTGCATAATTAAGTAAATACTATATACAAACTGTAAAAAAAAGTGCGGAATCAGCACAATTAACTTTTTTTGTTCTTTTAGTTTTTAATCCCTTTTGAAGAAATCTATCTTGGAAATACTATTACGAGCCCCCTGGCAAAGCTGATTAAAGTGTCATCAAAATTTGTAGTATATATATATATATATATATATATATATATATATATATATATATATATATATGTTATGTCGGATATTCTCACGGGTGTGATGTGTAATCGAAGGCTTTCGGGCATCCCGTGTATGTGCTGAGTCCCTGCCAGGACTGTAAGGCAGCTGACGTTTCGGTGAAATCTCATTCATAATTTTCAAAGCTCACTGTATGGAGTCGCTCCAATAGTGAGAATTGCGTCGATTAAACAAATTATTTTTTTGTGACTTTGGCTTCGTCCGACCAAATAATATTATCCACAAAACCAGCATTTTCTTGTGACCGAAGTAAAATAAATTGACAGAAATCTACTCTTCGGGGAAAATCAGTGCCTTTTAAATATTGTACTATAGAATCTACATACCAGATAGGCGGACACAATATCAATATAATATGCTACGCGGATGATGCGGTCCTACTCGCAGATAACGAAGACGACCTCCAGAGATTTACACACCTATTTAACGTATCAACTAAGAAGTACAATATGCAGATATCAACGAATAAAACAAAGTGTATGGTAATTTCCAAGGAACCAAGAAGATGTAAGCTACAGATAGAAAATGCCATAATTGAACAAGTCATGAACTTTAAATACCTAGGCATTGACACAACAAGCTGTCGTTACCTTACTGGAGAAGTACTGTCACAAAATACAAGAGCCCTACAAGTGGCAGGATGCTTACGAGATGTTATATTTCGAAACAGATACATGAGAATAGAGGGAAAAACAAAAATATATAAGACCATGATACGACCAATTCTAACTTATGCCACGGAAACTAGAGCAGACACTAAGAAGACAAAGCAGAAAATGAGAACTACCGAAATGAAAGTACTGAGATCAATGCTGAACGTGTCAATCAATGATAGGCTGACAAATACCTTAATCAGAGAAAAATGTAATGTGCAGGACGTGGTCAAATGGACAAAAGAAAGAAAAAGAGGTTGGAAAGTATACGTTGAAAGAATGAGTGAAGAGAGACTATCCAAGGTTTGTATGTATGGACGACCAAGAGGAAGAAGATTACCAGGACGACCACCAAAGAGATGGGCCCAGAGCTGGTTCTCTTCATCAGCAGAATAAGGCGGGTGTAGATAGAATGACAAACAGGGATATCCCTAGTCAACGTAGAAGAAGATAAAGAAGAATCTACATAAGGATGGAAATTATGTTTCCATGTGTTTGAGATAATCCAGACTCTAATGCTACTTGCCTTGTAGATGTAATCGGATATGCGGCGAAATATCCTAAAATTATAGTTTCAATACTTTCATTATTAATAACTGGTTTATTTCTATTCCTTATTGCTTTTATAGACTCACAGTTCTTGAAATTTTCTATAATCTTTTTAACAGTCGATGAACGGTGTTGGTTTCTGTTTTTGTAGATATCGGATCGCGAATGTATCGCATGTTCTTGAAATAACTCTATCACATTCTCCATAAATAATAAGTAAGTTTAAGTAATCTTCGAGCATGTAATTTAACAGTCCCGGCATTATTATTATTAATGAATGTCAAATGACAAGAAATAGTGAGAATTCTTTCTGTAGAGTTCGATTGTTTTATTTTCGCCACGCCCCGCCGTCATGGCGAACTATTAACAAAACTTAAAAGCCGTATAGCATTTTTACAATAGAAAAATCTTGAATTGCCAATATTTTGAAAACTAGAAATTTTTGAAATAGATATTTTCTATTTGAAAAACTTGACCTTGGCGATTTTTTAAATATAATTTTTATTCTTCTTTTTTGATCACTCTGTACTAATAATTTTCAAAATGTCATAAAAAGACTACTAAAGTCGATCTTCATCTACAAGAAAACTAAAACAAATTAACAATAAAGACTTTCTTATAGGAAAAATTTATAGTTAAGTTTTGGTCCGCAAACGTCAATTGTGGCATAAAAATTTAAATATGTCCAAAACGGTAAGACTTACGTATAGAACATTATACATAAAATATGTCTAGAATTTTACGTAGAAATCAAAAATACAATACTATATAGAATATTCCATTTAAAATAAGCAAGTTGACATCTACTTCCGGTATAACCCGAAGTGACGCCATCTTGAAAATATTTTAATCGGCTGTCCCCTATGCACGTTAGTACACTGTCAAATTTTCTGATTTTTCCTAATTATAGTTTTCCCACAATCGATTGATAAATTTTACGGAGAATCACCCTGAATTGATAACCTTCTCTTTTTTGAAGTCGGTCCTTATCAAGTGTTTCCATCTATTGAAAAAGCTGAAAAAGCAACCTTATGAAATCTATCTACAAGGTGAAAGCAAAAATATCAGCTTAATCTTAATCTCAAAAGACCATGTAAAAGATTCGCTCTAATGCACCGAAATTTCGGCTAACATAAATGTAAATTAAGTGTTAGCCTAATACGTATGTATACTAGTTAAAAAATTATTACTACAAGCCGGATATGAAAAGAATACGATAGTATTTAACAATCTTCAAGCTGTATTATAAATGTTCACTGTATATTACTTAGATCTAAACTATGCATACTAAATAATACCGCAATGTTAAACTTTCTTATAAACATTTTTGTTGTATGAATAATGATATGTATTATTTTTTTGATGAATTATACTTTATTTGTCTTTACAATTTATTGGTGGAGAATAATAGTACATTTAGGGTAGGGCAAAAAAATGCATCCTGTTTGAGATCCCGCAATTTAGGAATGGCTTGTTGCATAACAATAAAATTCAGAAGAAACATTTTGTCCAACAATAGCAGACATTTTACACTAAGAATTAGGATTACATAAGTACACACAGGCGCGAATCCAAGGGGGGGGGGCGATCGCCCCCCCCCCCCTCCCCAATAGCTTTGAGTTCAGCAAAATAGACCCGATGTTGCATCTTATACTATAACTTATTCAAGAACTAGAGAGAGTAATAAATCATTTTTTACCCTTTTTTTCTTGGCAAACTACCTGTGTTTTTTAGTCCGGCGTCTTTGGCAAAAACTGTTAGACACATATATTTTTCATAGGAATCGGTTAGAAATTTTATAATCTAAAATACCGGTCTATAAAAATGAATTATTTGGGTTAGATAACAATAGATATTTGGAAGTGTTAAAAAGGATTTTAATCCTTGTCACAGGCGTCGGAAGGAGGTTTATTTTATCACCAAGTATTTATAGCATCGAATATTATTTCGGTAATAAACTTAAAATAAAAAGTTTTTATAATATTATTTTATTTCTTATGATTTCTTAATAATTCACATACATTACAAAATACAGATAATTTTGACATATTTAACACAAATCACAATTGTATTTTTATTATTTTTAATTTTGGCATAAAAACCGTTTTACGCACATTCAGACCAAAACGTGGCCTTATTCTCTCAAAAATTCTAAGTCATAATTTAAATACTTACAAAATACCCATTGTCAAAAATACAAGAATTTAAACATATATAAAAAAATTCGTCCATATAATATTAAATTTTTTTGGGGGCTATTGGTCATTTTATTATTAATGAAAAACATTTTTAGGATATTTGACCTTTCAGTTTAATTATTTCTTAAACCATCTGCAGAATTACAATTAAACACTAAAAAGGGGTTCAAATGTAATTAATTTTTATATGTTACAGTTAAAATTAAACCTACTTATTTTTATTTCTTTTGCACTGACATCTTAATTTAATTTACTTTATTATACGGAAATCCGATAGCCCCAAAAAAATAAAATAAATGTGTTAATTCTACACGCTTAAGAAAAAGATACAAATAAAATAATAAAAAAATTACGGCTAATTGGAATTAAATATATACAAAATTAATGAGTGGGACACACTAAAATAAAAATATATAAAAAAATATATAAACAACATTAAACAATAATATTCAACAAAAACAAAAATTAAAATAATAAATTGTGTTTACACTGGTAAACATTACATATCTAATTCGTAGTCAAAGTCAGTGAAGCTATCTTCGCTCAAATTAATTATAATTTTTTTCCTCTATCTCACCGATCATGAGATCGAGTTTCCATATTTTGTTTTATTCTTTTATTATATGAATTTTTCCCAATTTTCCGCAGTAACTTTATTCAAAGAAATCTTTCAAAAGTTCAGTTAAATTACAAATTTTGTAAGTTGTGTTATTTCTAGCAACGCTAACTTTTAGTTGAGAGAGATATTTCCTTTTTCAAAGGACAGTTTTCGGACGATCTATAAAAACAGATTTGCTATATGGTTTTTCTCACCAAAAATTAAGTTCTCTGAGCAATTTCCAGAGCTCAGTTCTTTCAATTTCAGGTAAATCCCGATCTTCATTGATTTTAGTTAGAATTTTGTAGACGGTTGGGATCTGCTTCTCATAATAAAATGTATTCATCGTAATAAGTTTTTCGTTGACGAAAAAATGCCTTGGTTTAATGATTTTGGAATAAATTTAGAGGTGGAAGCCATATCTTTTGGGTATCTTACTAATCACAAATAATATAAAAAAACAAGCGAAACAAGATAAATCACTAAGGACACACTGTAAGGTGTACTTTACTCACTGACAGAAATTAAATTGAACTATCAGAAATTTTATTGTTGCAATAAATTTATAAAAACTTATAATATTTTAATATAATTAAATATAATTAGATTTACGGCAGTCCTCAGTTACCTGCAGCACTAGAGCAGGTACGTAGGCGGTTTCGGTAACAGTTTTATTACTCTCTCTGGTTCTTGAATAGAGTATAGGAATGTGTATGCTTGCGATCGCCGCCCCCCTCCCTCTCCCAAGAACTCCGAGTTCAGGAAAATAGAACCAATTCTGCCTTTTATATTAGATATGTATATGCTGCTGGCACTTCCCCCTTTGACAACTTGTTTTTCTTGCGATAGCCGCCCCCCAAGAGCTTTGAGTTCAGGACAATAGACCCGATTCTGCTTCTTATACTAGGAATGTGTATGTTGCTGGCATTCCCCCTTCTCGAAGAGCTTCAAATTCAGAAAAATAGACCCGACCCTGCCTTTTACACTAGAAATGTGAGCGTTTCCGGTATATCCCCCCCCCCCCGTCGAAACGTGTTTTCGCTTGCCATGCTGTACTTTCGAGATATCACCGCCCATTTCCTAAAAAAGAGAGAGGCTGGATCCGTCTCTGAGTAGACATGGACACAAAACACGAGAGGGTTAAAATCTATCATAGACTAAGCAGTAGGCAGACAAAAAACAAGACTGAATGTGACAGATGTACATGTGTATAGAGGAATTACCTGCGGAAGCGACCACCACCTGTTAAAAGTTAAAATTACATCTGCACCCAATAGAGAAACGGACGAAAAGGCAAAAGCAGATAGAGGTAAGATGGCAGAGGAAAGGTATAACTTGAACAGCTTAGACCAAGAGAGTGTTAGAGAATTGTACAAGAAAAGATAAGAGCAAAAGCTGGAAGAAAAACAATTCAGTAATAATGGACAAGACTACCATTATATAAAAACATGCTTCCGAGAAGCAGCGGCGGAAGCCCTGAGATACCTAATAAAAATCAAGAAAAAATATCCATATTGCTGGGACAGCAAAATAGAAGAAGAGGCAGAAGAAAAGAGGGCAAAACATCACAAAGATCTAAAAACAAACAATGATTCAGACGAAATCAAATACAAGGAAGTCCAGGCAAAAGTCCGGCGAATGATTAGCCAAAAGAAAAATGAATCGTGGCAAAGGAAATGCACATTTGGAAGGAAGAAGAAATACAGAAAGCTGGAGGTTCTTAAAGTTCATGAGACAGGAAAGGAAAAAGATTTCATTTCAACCATCACACTCAGAAAATGGGATGATGATTTTGAAACACTTCTGAATGAAGATAGAATATAATTTATGGGCAACCAGGCTAATCAAGACATAATCACGTCAGCTTCTCCCACACGAATAACAGAGAGCAAGAGAGGTGAAAGAAATTTGCAAACAGTTACAAAATAATAAATCGCCAAGATCAGGAAATATACCAGCTGAACTAATAAAATACGGCTCTCAAAAACTATGGGAAAGTTTAATCAAACTTTTCCAAAACAGCATCAACAGAGGCGATATTCCAGAGGAATGGAAGAAAGCCTAGTAGTAACAACGTACAAAAAAAGAAGTCGAGAGGATTGTAATAATTACAAGTGCATTGCTATTACAAGTACAGTTAGCAGAATATATGGTACCTTACTGAAAAAACGAATAGAAAGAGAATATAGCGACATGGATGCTGAAGAGCAGGCGGGATTCAAGACAGAAAGGTCAACGATTGATAGCCTTTTTTGCGACACACAAATTATAGAGAAGAAAATGGCCGTAAATCAGGAAATACATTTTGTGTTCGTAAATTTGAAGAAAGTTTATGATAGTGTCCCACAAAACAAGCTCTGGGAAGCATTAGAGAATACAAACCTGAACGTCAACCTAATTAAAGCGATGAAAAATATGTACGACAACTCTACAGCTAAGATCAAAATTGGAAGTAGTACCTCAGAGGGTTTTAACATCACAAAGGGTCTCAAACAGAGATGTTATCTAACCTCTATTTTATTTAAGATATACCTCGAACAGACGTTAAAGAGCTGAAAAAGAAAATGCAAAAATATAAGCATACCGATTAACAACAATACCATATATACACTGTCTTTTGCAGACGATCATAGCGCAAGATTACGAAGATATGGAATATACGAATATGACGAGGAAATTCATCGAAGAATACAGGAAATGGAGATTGGACATAAACATAGGAAAAACGGAATATATGTGTATTGGTGGCGAACAGAGACCTGATACTGGAAGACAATCAAGTAATTATATACTACGACACATACAAATATCTAGGTCTAACTATTACAAAAGATAGAGGTATGGACAAGGGATAGAAGAAAGTACCAATCCAGGAAGAAGAGCCATTTAACTCCTCAACAGTGTAATGTAGGACCAAACAATTTCCAACAGAAATCAACAACGAATAAACAACACGATTGTCAAAAGCATAACTACTTATAGCTGCGAAGTATAGACGCTGAAAGAGTGAACCAAAAAGAAACTAGAAGCTACAAAGATGGACTTATGGAAAGATCCAGGTTGGAAAGAATTACCAACGACAGAATCAGACAACTTATGAACGTGCAGCATTCAATCGTAGACGAAATTAAAACCCAGCAGTTGAGAAGGTATGGACATGTAAAGAGGAGAGACTGCCGAAACAGATCTTAGAGTGAGCATCCCATGAAAAACGGAAACAAGGAAAATCACATCTTAGATGGAGAGAAGGAATCGGCCGAGAGATGAGAGATAGTAAATTGGAGGAGACTTTCTGGACATATATATATATATATATATATATATATATATATATATATATATATATATATATATATATATATATATAATAAAATAGAATAAAATATTGGCGAAGCGGACGTGAAAATTTGTCAATCTATATATATATATATATATATATATATATATATATATATATATATATATATATATATATATATATATATATATATAATCATCAATAAATATTATACGTAGACTTAGCAAGACGGCTTTGGCACTGAAAAACTTTATTTTTACAATTTAGTTTTTGGCGCCGCAAAATCTATAAAAAAATACTTGCCGTCAAAACTAAACAACTCTACTAAATACATTTTTTCATGAAATTAATCAAATAAAAAAAGACATTACAGTTTCCTGGAAAAGTTAAACATAAAAATTTTTCCTCGAAGTTAAATCAGTTTTTAAGACAAAATTCGCACATTCAATTTTATATCTTGGTTTTTCCCTCCTTCGGTTTTTTATTATCTCGAGTGATAAAGTGAAAATAAACAGCTGATCATTTTTAAAATAAATATCCTGTATCCTTCAATGAATAAGTAGCTAGGAATAGCTAAAATGTAAATATCTATAGAATAATCGTACGTAACTTGATAAAATATGGGTTAAAGATAATGCTATTTTTATTCGCGTTACTTTTAAATTATTTCAAAAATAACACGCTTCTGAATGAATAATAAAATAGTCACATTCCGCCCACGTTGAAAATGACGATATTATTAGTGTGTTGTTATTGTTAGTCATAATTAATACATAATTAAATTTAAAATTAGTTTATGCATTTTTACAAAAATAAATTATTCTATAAATATGCAATGTGCGACAAAACATATGCACGAACTTGTGGATATTAAAATATGCCTTAATAACAAGACAAAAACACATTGCTTTTCAAATTGTTTCAGTTATTAACAAAACTAACAAACTAAATTTACTAAAACAAAACAAAAATTTCCAACATTTGTTATGAAAACCAACATAAACCATATTTCATAATTAACAAAACTTTCTTTATGCGACTAAACAATAGCACATTTTTAGGTTATTCCATTTAAATAAAAATTTAACTAATATTTAGTTGTGTAGCCCTTATTTTTTAAAACCTCCTCGCATCTGCGTGGCATGGACTCTATAAGGTTAGATAAAATTTCATCGGAAATTCCATTCCATGCAATTTTCGCTTGTCGGAAAAGGTCATCCGCATTTTTGCAATTATCGCGATTTATTTTGCCATCTACAATATCCCATAGATTTTCTATGGGATTGAGATCAGGCGATTGCGCTGTCCATTTCAAAACGTCAATCTTGTTGTTTACCAACCACTCTTTTACATATTTAGCAGTGTGTTTTGGGTCGTTATCATACGATACCTCCATTTAAGTGACATTTCTTCCTCTGCGTGAGGCAACATAACATTATTTAGGATATCCTTATACACAAAACGATCCATTATACCATTAATTGGTCCGATTCCATGTCCGGAAAAGCATCCCTAGACCAAAACATTTCCTCCTCCGTGCTTAACTGTGCCTTACATATAGCAAGGGTTAAGACGTTGCCCTTTAGGTCTGCGTACTAGCCGAAATCCATCCGAATTTTTTAAGTTGAACTTCGACTCGTCAGAAAAGAATACGGTCTTCCATTGGGTTGTACTCCAATTTAAGTGTTCCTTTGCAAATTGAATTCTAGCTAGTCTATTTTTGGCGGAAATAAATGGTTCTTTGGCACTTCGGTATGATTTCAATTCACCTCAACAGCTCGTCTTTGGATGGATCTTTCAGAAATATAGAGTGGTAATCGATTTGCAATTGACCTTGCTGATAAGAACGGGTCTTTTTTTATTAATCTAATTATTGTCTGGTCGTCCCGTTTACTGGTTTTTCGTGGACGACCTTCCTTGTGGATAGTAGTCAACGAGCCTGAAGAACGAAATTACGCTATGATTAATTCTAAATTTCTTTGCAATTGATGTCACTGATTCACCACTATTATAATATTTAATTATTTTTTCCTATACTTGCACTGAATACTTATTATTGGCCATTTTTTTCATTAAAAACTTGTACCATATGACCGATGACTTTGAAAGATCAAGAACGACTATAAACACGTGGAAGTTTTCTATAAACATTCTTACAATGTTCAAAAGAGAGTTATTAGTTATTTCACGGTACTTGTTGTTGATAGTTTTTTATAATTCATAAAGAATGTAAATTCCTGTTATTTCGTGCATATGTTTTGTCATAAACAAAAGGTGATGTTGTAAAGAAAACTAATTTTTTTTTGATACAAAAAAAAATTAGGTTTGTTGTGTTGTGTCTTTTCTTTAGCAGAAGAGTCCATCGCGATCATAAAGAAGTAAAAAGAATTTAAATTTAAGTGCATTTGACTATGTTATTTAGCCATATATTAGCAAGTAGAAGTTCGTGCTTTTATTTTGTCGTACACTGTATATATATAATAATCTTTTTTCCTATTTTTTGCTGTTTTTATAAAAAGTAATTTATCCATATCAATTGCATACTAAGTATAATAATTGAATTTTTTTTTAACATACACACAAAGCTACTTTCAAGGTATGTACTATTTTATAATTTTCACTATTTTAACCTGTGTATTGTTTTAAATTTTAAACTTTAACACTGTTGCAAAATCTGTTTTATTTTTATTAATTTTAATTAAATTAAAAATGTAAATGTAATGTGTATGTAGGACAATTACTGTGATATATTTTTATTAAAAAAATTTATGATTTTGTAGATATAAAAATAAATATACCAGATCTTTAAAGAAGTTCACTATGTAGAGCGAAACGTCAGAAAAATTGTTATCCTTTGTTTCTCCAATGAAAAAACCTATACCCAAGAAAATACTACAAATATATATATATATATATATATATATATATATATATATATATATATATATATATATATATATATATACAAAAATTACAGATAAAGGAAAAAACACTGTTAACGACAGAACAGATATGGGAAATTTGAGTCACATTTACGCAAGCCTAATTTAAACAAAAATATTAAGTATTCGATCCGGTCAAATAAGAATCAAAAATGGAATATCCTCTTAAACATAAAACCAAACATATACCTTATTTGTTTTTTTATGCATTGTAAAATATAAAAAATATTAGAAAAATAAAACACATTCGCATTCCACGTATCCTCAGTAAACGATGTAAAATTTAAATTTTATTTAGTAACAGAACAGCAAAATGTCAAGGTATGTACCGGTAAAATTAAATATTTTTAAAAAATGTTAAAGTTTTGACTACTGTTTTTAAGTGTCCTGTTTGTTTTTCGAAATTGTAAATACGTTTTTTATGTGATGTATGTTGATTATATATTTTTTTTAGGAAAAAATTTTGAAAATGCCTTGAATAAAGGGCGAAACGTCAATTGTTTTGTGTATTTATTAAATATAGAACCTATATATATATATATATATATATATATATATATATATATATATATATATATATATATATATAAATATACCAGGAGAAATATATATTGTATTTTTTTTCTTATGATATTACTATTTGAAATAATTATTCCATTATTTTTATTTTCGTTGTATATATTTAGAGACGTTTTTTAAAAAATTTTAAAAAACCTAAAACAATTTTTTTTCGTTCTTAAATCTCAGAGGTCACAAAGTTTAACGCGAAAAATATATTTCGATTTACCAAATCAGGTCCATCCATTTCAGTGGTAATGCACATTCACACATTATAATTCCATTTTTGTTATTTTGTGATTTTTGTTAGTAAGAAATATTTTAAAATTTGTATTTGTAAAATTATTTTAAAAATTTCCCATTGAAAGTTACTAGGTATTTTTAATGTCTTTATAAATTCTCCAAAACTAAAGGAATATCTTATATATTGTTATTTTTGCATGTAATTTGAGATAGGCTGGATAGGTTTCTTAGAAATTTTGATAATTTAAAAAACGGTGACTGGGATCAGGCTCTATCACCCAAAATATATGGACGTATATATATATATATATATATATATATATATATATATATATATATATATATATATATATATATATATATATATATATACAAACATATGTTATATGTTTACAATCTTTCTGAGGATACAATTTGTTTAAATATCTATAATATACTATCCCGCAGCAACCTCTACCGAAATGCAGCACGAGACATTGGGTAACCGTGCAAGTGCTTATACATAATATATCTTTAAGGCAATCAATAGGTTGAAACGGACTTATACAGCATGACGTGCAAATACCTAATTTCAACAAATTATGTATATTTCCGATCGAGCACAGAAACGAAGAATACTTTGACATAGTCTAATTATTCTACTTTGAATTTTCGATGTTGGTATTGCTAGTGCCTAACTTCTAGAATTTTCCGAAATTGACCTAGTTTTTCCTGTCTATCTAGAAATTCAAATAAAAATTGGTTTTCATAGAATGCATACAATTCTTTTCTCTAAGTGAAAGTATCATCAGATTATCAAATTAGTAAAATTTTACTTGCATAACATGAAACAAGAGCATATTTTAATTTGATTTCTTATTTCATGCAGTTATGTGATATTTCTAAATGTTAATATAACTTCATTTTAATACCATATAACTGATATTTATAAAATAAAATGCCTGACCGAGATTCTTGTTCAAATCTCATAAGTGTTTGATGTAGTGCAGTAGAATCAACTACCATATTTTAAATTGCAAGAAAATTCTAAGTTATCAACCTTATAAAGGGTGTTTTTTATAGAGGTATAGAACTTTAAGTTGGCAACACTTTTTTAACTGGCGGCCATTTCGTCAGCTGTTAAGTGATTTTTGTTTAGTTTGGTTTGGCATTTCAACATGAATAGACTGACGCCTGAACAACGCTTCCAAATTGTGCAAATTTATTTTGAAAATCATGGTTCTGTTCCAAATACGTATCGCGCACTACGTCCATTTTACAGTCAACATAATCGTCCATCAGAGCAATTAATTCGATTAACTATGGAACGTTTTCGTACCACGTTTACTCTAAATGATAATACGCATCCACAGAGACGTAATACAGTGCGTATAGAAGAAGTCATTGCTGCTGTAGAGCGTAGCGTAGAGGAAGACCCGAATCAGTCTATCCGCTATCGTGCACAGGAATTGGATATGTGTCCATTCACTTTATGGAAGATTTTGCAGAAAGATCTTGGTTTGCGTGCTTACAAAATCCAACTCGTGTAAGAATTAAAGCCACACGATCATCTAGCAACGCGTAGATTCGGTGAATGGGCCCGAAACAAGATTGCCGTTGATCCCGATTTTCATAAGCGAATTTTGTTTAGCGATGAAGCTCACTTTTGTTTGAATGGATACGTCAATAAACAAAACTGCCGTATTTGGAGTGATGATAATCCTCAAGTGTATGTTGAGACATCGTTACATCCAGAAAAACTGACTGTTTGGTGTGCTTTATGGGCTGGTGGAATTATTGGTCCGTACTTCTTTAAAAACGATGCTGGTCAGAACGTTACAGTCAATGGTAACCGCTATAGAGCCATGATTACTGACTTTTTCGTTCATCAATTGAACAACCATGATGGGCAGGAGCTGTGGTTTCAACAAGACGGCGCAACATGTCACACAGCTCGTGCCACAATTGATTTATTGAAGGAAACGTTTGGTAACCGCATAGTTTCACGTTTCGGACCTGTGAATTGGCCTCCAAGATCGTGCGACTTAACACCGCTAGACTATTTTCTGTGGGGATATGTGAAGTCGCTAGTCTACGCCGATAAGCCCGAAACGATTGATCACTTGGAGGACAACATTGGCCGCGTTATTGCCGATATACGGCCACAAATGTTGGAAAAAGTCATCGAAAATTGGACCTCCAGATTAGACTACGTCCAAGCCAGCCGTGGCGTTCATATGCCAGAAATCATATTTAAATTATAATGCCAGAAGGTTATCTTTCGAATAAAGTAAATTTCATATCAATTTAAATAATTCACCTTTGTTTTATTCCATTTAAAAGTTCTATACCTCTATAAAAAACACCCTTTAGATTCCATTCAAATCTCAGTAAGGTATTAGTAAAATGAAACCAAATAATAATTTAAATTGGTATCTCGCACGGGTACTACTAATTTTTCACACTACTATATGCAACCAAATTAAAACACATCTTTTACAACAGTATGTAAATAATATTCCATATATTTATTCAAGACCCCACGATATGCAAATTTGGAAAGAATGTTTATTTATTAAAATTTCCACTTTTTCAATATATGGTCTTCAAATATCATCTCTATTATTAAATGTTATAACTTACCTGTGTGTATCCAGCTCTTATGACATCTTGTCCTTCCCTATTTGTCCCCTCCTCATGTCTCAGCATAGCACGCTCGACTCGTGCGAGTGTGGGCGAGTCCATGAGTCGGGGATGGTTCAGATGCTGGATACAATTGACACCGTTTCTGATCCGTGATGTTGTACCATTGGATGATGTACCATTGGTATGGTGTTCGGTTTGTAGCAGCATTTTGCTGTAAGTAAAAGATCGAAACGATTAAAAATAACAATGGCTGGAATATGTTTTTTAAATCCTTACTATGAGGTAAAATGTGTAATTTTTAATAGAAATTTGAATCTACTTTAACACATTTGCTGTTCTACAAAATAGACAATGGGGACTAAAATTTAAAATAAATTCATGACTTAAAAAACGCTGGATTTTTTTGAAGAACGACCCTCAATTTTTATATACTTTTAGACTCCCTGCAAAATTCTGAACATTTTCTTTATTACATGTATTTTTTTTTCGATTTATTGACAGTTAAAACGAGGACCGGATCCATTCTCTCTCTCTCTCTCTCTCTCTTTGGGGGGGGAGGCTGTGATATCACAAAATCACAGTATGGCAAGCGAAAGCAAGTTGTCGACGAGGGGGGAGAGCCGCCAGCAACATTCCATTTCTAGTGTAAAAAGCAGAGTCGGATCTATTTTTCTGAATTTGAAGCTCTTGGGGGGGGGGGGGATTTCAGCAAGCACAGTATGGCAAGCGAAAGCAAGTTGTCGACGAGGGGGGAGAGCCGCCAGCAACATTCCATTTCTAGTGTAAATGGCAAGCGAAAGCAAGTTGTCGACAAGGGGGGAGAGCCGCCAGCAACATTCCATTTCTAGTGTAAAAGGCAAAGTCGGATCTATTTTTCTGAATTTGAAGCTCTTGGGGGGGGGGGGGATTTCAGCAAGCAGCATATACATTCCTATTATGAGAGACAGAATCGGGCCTATTTTCCTGAACTCAAAGCTCTTGGAGGGGGCGGGACGATGACCCTCCCGTTGGATTCGCACCTGGTTAAAACTCGAAATGGAACACAAGAACTAGTTTTCAGCATAATTGATTCAATGATCTGTTCCTTTGTCACATTGTCCAAATTGTAACTTTGTATTGATTTAGATATTCTTATAATGATGGGAAGAAAAAGTGTGTCAATTATTTCAAGAAAAATATCCTAATCTTCGGCTTGGTCATGTTCGAGATGTTCCAAGAAGCGCTCTACCAGGTGATGAAAAAAAAGGAGACCTAATATTAAGTGTCCATGATAATCATCATATTAGATGATATTAAACATATTAATATTAATAAATAAAATATGTTTCAAGATCTATCGTTTGGCTCTTGGTTTCAATAATGAGAATAGCTGCCTAGGGCATTAAAATCATTTTGTGATACCGAGTGCGCTGTCAAATTTAAATATAGATAACAGGCCAGGAGTATTTTTAAAAATCAAATAAATTTTTTATAATATAATCCTTCTTTAAATTAATTAATTAATAAAAAGATTATTAAAACATTCATATAATAAGTAAAAAATATTTATATTTAGACAATAAATTAAATATAATAGCTAATATTAATTATATAATACGTACATAAATACATTAATACACTTTATTATAAAATGGAAATTTATAATGGAGAAAGAAAAAATAAATTACTTAAAAACTATAAATCCAACACACTTTCACTGCCGCTGTCTTCACTCAACAACAAGCGAGGAAATATGTATCAGATGCACAAAAAAGGCAGATATTTGCGATTTTTTAAAAAATTACCATATCTATTAATCAAATTACAACTTTTGTAAATTATTCAGTAATATTTTAAGAATATTTTGTGAATTTTTCATAAAAAAATATTAAAAAATAAGTCATTAGTAGCGTGAACATCGAAACGCCTCACTAAAAAGTTTCCATGCGGTAGTATACATAACTCATAACTGCTTCATTTGACATTAAAAAACCAAAAAGATTTCTTTAATAGGTAAGTTTTTCTTAGTTTTGAACGAAGAAATTGAAAAAATGTTAATTTTTGAATTTTTGGAAAAAGTGTAGTCAAAAAACTATGATTTTGGCCTAAAATTGGTCTATTTGTTTAATTGTAAAATGAGTTGAAATTGAAGAAAAAAACTCCTTCATTCAAAACCAAGTATTTAGCTTGTAAAAGAAGTGTGCAAAATTTGAACAAGATCGGTCAAATAGTTTTTAAGCAATCTTAACTACTTGTCTTTATGTTTATTTATTTTTTTAACTCCTAGATGTCATGGTCAACCGTTCAAACGAAACTATTAAAACTTCAGTATACAGAAAGTGAACACATACTGGACAATATTTTAGTCAATATCTTAATCATAGTTCTAATCTAATCACTCTGTTGTAACAAAACGGAGAATTATACGCAACCTCTATAATCGGGCTATATCTATATGTAATAGTGTAGATTCATTGGAAAAAGATGTAGCAAATATTAAATCCGATTTACAACAAAATGGTTATCCTTTAAAACTAATTGACGATATTACAAATAACTTTAGAACAACGAACACTGGACAGCAAGAAACACATTTCTTCTTCACAATTCCGTACATTAAAAGAGCTTCCGAGAAAATAAGACGAAAGAGAAAACAAACGACCACTAGAAGTAAGAATTAAGGAACATAAAACTCATACACAAAAAGGGGAAACGTCGAGATCAGGTATTGCAGAACACGCCTGGGATAAACAATACCATATAAAATGATCTCAGACTGCGGCAATATATATGGAACCCAACATGAAATAAAGAAAATTTATAGAAGCCACTTACATTAAAAACAATAATGAAATCTTCAATAAACCGAGTGTTGAGATACCTAATCTTTGGCAACCACTACTCTGTAACATCAAATCATTAAGGTGTGTACAATGGATACAGTCCCTATATAAGCTCGTAGTTTTAAGACAAAACATTCAGTTTGTACTTGATAAGGATTAGAGATACAACCTAATCGAAACGTCGTAAAAATAAACACAATGCCAGTCCGACAACCACACTTTGGTCACTTTATAGTTTGTTGTTCAGGTAGTTTCAGTTAAATGATATAAGAATCATACTAAATTATTTAGAAGTTTTATCTACTCGAAAAAAGAAAAATTATTTTTACCTGCTTAATCAAAAGAAGAGAAAGAGTTAGAGCCGTTTTACACACACAAGATTTATAGTCAAAATTTATTTGATAATTATGTTGAAAATTTTCATAAAACTAATTTGCTGTTTTACACATCAAAGAAATATTGTCAAAATTTTGGTGAAAATTTTCGGCATAAAAATATAGAACGTGTTCTATATTTTTATGACTAAAATGCAGAATGTGCGCGAAAATCGACGCAGAATAAAATATGTGAATTGACAACCCGCGTTTGGTAATCAACCTAATCTCAATGTTTACTCATTGTTTCTTGCACAAAGTATCCCTCTTATTTTGTGGTTTTTGGATTATATATGTTTGGAAACTTTCATATTTATGACATTTTAAGGGTATTCTCAGATTATTTAACTGCTTGAACGTCACATGTTATGCAAATGCGCATGAACACCGAAAAAATTACCACCAAAATTATATTCAGATTTCTTGTACGTATCAAACAGAGTGGTATTTTATTGTAAAAATTATCTCCAAAGAATTTTTGGCAAAAATTTGCTAAAAATTTTTGTTTTAATTTTCGGAATAATTCTTGTGTGTGTAAAACGGCTCTTAGTTAACGTTTAGTAATCGAAATATATCAGTACAACCAACAAAAAGGGTTGGATCCAGCCCTGACATCACCCCGAACGAGCCCCAAGTATAAAACTATTAACTGGCGTTAAAAACGAAAACGATAGAAGTTGAAACACACTTTACCTTCGTTTCAAAATGCAACTCATTCAAGAACTTTATGAAGATTTATTGTGGCAAGCATCTTCAATTTTGAGAACTATTACAAGAAATGCTTTTTCGGAACCCAGTTTTTATTAAAAACATTGTTTTTTTTCCAAAGAATCTACATTTTGCCTAAAAAGTGATGTCAACACACAAAATTAACGGTACTGGCCGAATACAAACCCAAATTGAATGAGAGAAGAACAAACTTAGTACAGATAAGAGTAAATATGTAGGATGGAATCGTGCGTAATATCGTTATAACCCCATCTGTTTTGATGCAAATTTTACTGCTGAAACATATTTACAGTTTCTATAAGAGGATTTCATTCCTGCTCTTTTGACGCTGTTTCCTGAAGAAAATAATACAGATTTATCCCATGAAATGCCAGAAGAAGATTAGAAGAAGGAGAAGTGGCCGCAGAGGTCACCAGATTTAAACCCCATTGAGTCATTTTTGTGATGTTACCTTAAAGGTAAAATTTTCAAAACTAAGCCAATTGACATAGAAGACTTAAAGAATCAGATTATTTAAGAAATGCGATTAATTACAGAAGCAATCATAAATGTTTAAAATTAATTTATAAATCTTATAGTTACTGTCAATTAATCAATGGGAGACGGGGAGTCTCAAAGAGTCAAAGCTGATTATAACACGGTCTCTTTCCAGTTATCCTGGATAATTTAATATATTGGAAAAATTTCATACCAGAAAAAACAAAGTCGGTATGTTCGAACCCAGAATCGTCATTCTGTACAGTCAAGAAGATGTGCCTTTTTAAAACAAACATTAATTCTCCCATACAACAAAAATTCCATCTGGCTGACCACTTGCATTTTTCTTATGCTATTCTTACACATCTATTTTGCATGCGTCACCAAACGAATCAATAAGTACCCCGTAATTTTTTTCGCTTTGTATTATGTAGGTAAACTCAAAACATGGGTGTCTTTTTGGTAACCAAAATTTTCTATAACCCCAATCGGTACTTTTTATATTAAATGTTCCGTAACCTTAACAATTCTTGTTAATATTTTTTTAAAATTAGTTCTAGCCTTTATTGATAGGAATTTTACGACATAAACCCTATTACTAAACTTAAACCATTAATGTGAAATAAACGGAAATAAATAAAATGAAATTTTTCATTATCATTACAAAATTCTCTTCAAACACCTGATATAATTCCTAATTTAATCGCGATTTGTTATAGTCGGTTTAATACTAACAACTTAATATTGATTGAGTACGAGAAAGTCTGTGCGACAGTGCGTGCAGTACTGTTTCTTTATTAATCAATAAATCTAACTGATTAGCTTATTAATTATGCTACTAATTTAAGTATAAATACATGGACATGCTTAACATAACATTTTAAAAGAAACATATGTCGGTACATCATATTTAAGCTCCGTTTAGAAAAATGCCAAAACGATGATGTAATAATTATATAATGGTGAGGAGCACATTATTTATCTGCCCCAAAAATGTTGTCTGAATGGAGCCTGAAAATTCGCTTCTACGGATGTTTATTTTTCTGTTTTATTGGAAAGATAGAGTGCAATATATTTATATATAAAGGATCATTAAGCTAGGACTTCCTAACTTTGATATGTAATATTTTTTTCTGTTTCGCACCAAAATTGAGATTTATGCTTAGCAAAATTTAATCATGGGAAGATATATAGTTGCAGAACTTACAGAAGTTCGTCAAATTTATTACAAAAAAAAAACAAATATGCTGTTCTGCATTCGTGGTTAACGATAAATTTATGGTCAGCATAATCAATCTTCAGAGCGTGGTATTTCTAATTAAGTCAGTAAATTTAAATCAGCTGGTGTAGTGTACATGATGCTAAAAATCCAATACGCCAAAGATATCGATGCTGAGAATTAAAGTGTGAATAATAAACCAGATTAATTAACTGCACGTCCTTTTTGGAGCGAGAACTTGGTTTTTCTTACAACACTACATTAAATATTCTTCATCAAAATTTATATTTGAAGATGTTTCAAATTCAGTTGATCCTAGAATACAAACCAATTGCATGGAAAATTTACAAATTAGGCTTGTTTTGGGGTTATGTCTAATTTCAATTTTCAATTTCAATTTTTGCTAATAAATCCCTTCAAATTTAGATTCCTCCGTGTGAGATGCAATAGCAGTGGAGGAATCCGTGAAAGCCGCATAAACATATATACGCCATCCGGCAGGAGGTCGGCGAAGCCGCGTTTCAGTGATGTATGCTTCCTTCCGATCTGTCCTCTGCACAGACAGGTACATGTCGGTACCCTGATGAGTCTAGTGAGAGACGAAACATGTACCTCTGCCGTATCACTGTAGCGGAGAGGGTAAGATTTTTAACTTTCTTCTCGGTGTGGTGGTACAGGTAGACCACCATCTCGGTGGTGGTGGAACAGGATGAATTGTGTTTTTTAGCAATTTATTCAAACTGTGCACCCTCTAACATGGAAAGGATATGATGGAGCGAAGTTTGCATTCACTGTACGCATTTTACTTTATATATATATATATATATATATATATATATATATATATATATATATATATATATATATATATTATTAAGTCATTGTTTCATTCCTCGGAAAATCATCTTTCGGTAAGACATTTTTTGTACATTACTTTACATTTGCGTTGTTGGTAAGCAGCCTTGTTTGAACATAACTGAACTTCTTTCGCCAATATTTATAGTAGATCCTCTGACTCAATGTTCATGACTTCAATTCTATCTACATTCCTATTATCTACTGGAGGATCTTACTTTCATACAGTTTTTCATAGTAATTCTGTTCACTGGCTCTAGGTTCTTGATTAGTTATTAATTCATTGTTATCATTTCTAATTTTTGTTATATAGTGTTTATCTTCTGACGCTGTTCTTGGTACAGTTTAAGGCTTCTTACATCGTCAAAATAGTGTTGAATTTTGCCAATTTCTTAATTTCTTTTATCACTTCTAATTTTTTGAATTACATCTTTGTTTGTTTCCTGTATTTTGTCTACATCTTGGGAGGTAGATCGCTGCATAATAATATATTTATAAAAAAAAGGTTGTACTTTCTCTGTTCTCTAATGTATATAGCATCTTTAAAAAATTTGATTGTGATTCTTAGTTTTCGAATTTATTTTTATATTAATCAAACAACATTATACTCCAATTACAAATTTAAAGCAACAAATTTGTTTTAAACCTTTGCCTCACTTTATGTAATCAGTTAGGAAAAGTAAAATAATTCCTACTAATTCTGATGTTTGCCAGAAAGTGGACACAGTAAGTATCTACGATTGTCCACGTTTGAAATTCTCCATAGCTACCCGAGCGTTAAGTAGATCTGAACTAAGACTTTTCGGTAAGTATAAGCACTTTGAGCTAGATCACTCGCCGAATAATCCAAATTGGGTTCCTTCTGACTTATTTTTATTCAAAAATCTTGAACAGCATCTCAGAGGATGTCATCTTGCAGACAATAACCACTTGAAAAAGGATGCGTATTTGAAAGCCAAGAGGAATAATTTTTTCCTGCTAGAATAAAGTTGTTGCAGGACAGATGATGCAAATGATGAAGTTGAGAGATATTATTTAAAAAAAATTAAATTACGAAAAGAAATTGTAACTGTTCCATTGTTCTAGAAATAACTTTTCTAGTGCATCTCTTAATATAATGTAACAAAAATGATAAAACATAAAAAATAATAAAGCGTTTTAAAACAAGTTGTAATGTACGATGATATAATTAAGTAGAAAATAAAGTTAGTTCATTAATAATGAACACTTCCCTAATGCTTTTTTTCTGAGCCTTCGGCATCATTTTTCTGTATTTCTTATCATATTATGCTACTTTATATATGAAATCAATGACTTTTCCGAAAAAGGAAATTAAAGAGAAGCCTAATTTATGACAAAATCTAAAGTTCTTTTATAATTTCCTTGAAACACACTACCGCGAATTTCATGAATACTTTAATCATGAAAGAGGAAGTCTTACTTTAAAAGGCATCTTAAAAGGAAATAAAGGAGGCTGAAACTGCTCCGAAAGTGAACAAGTTTATCAGTATAATATTGCATTATATATAGCATAGTTTTCCCTCTTTAAATTAGAATTAATAAGACGCTTTTTAACACTATCAAATTTAGATCGAAATAGGGAGATTAGAAATTCAGAGAAACAAATTAACACCGGGGACAGAAAACCCCAGAAAATGATAATCTATTTCCGCTTATGAACAGCAGGTCTTCAAATTAAAATAAATGCAAATCCAAAACTTGTTAAAATTGGATTAAAACGGTACAAATAGTTGAAATCTTCAAGAGATATATATTTTTTTCGTTTTAATGATGCTGAACATAAAACGAAATGCAGTTCTGTGTGTGGAAGTATGTTTAGATGTGTAAACAAAAAATTATTTTTCGGATACGAATATCTCGAAAAAGACATATATTAGTTAGGAAGAAATGTATGATTTTAAAGACAATACAGAGTATCCAATTTAAAAAGACCAAATTTGCTGTTCTTTTGCAGAAATGAAAATCTTTAATTTAAATTTACTAAAACACAGATCTACAAGGGTGTTCTTTTTTCATGACAAGAGTTATATGTTCACCAAAATTGGCTATCATGTAAAACATTTTCTGATATTCCAACATAAAAGTGAAAACAATGCCTTTTTTAAGTACATTTGGGCTTAAATATCTCAAAACCAGCGGTGGTAAGCGGATTTGAGTTATATAAAAAAATCTACGGACCTAATATACAGGATATCCGTAAAATATATGTACAAAAGGCCAGAGCAAATTTCTGTCTCTTTTTGTTGGCCCGTTGTCCCTTAAACCCATTCCAAATTTCTTGAACCAGTTACTCAAGGCGACACCTACAAGGTATAACTTATTTAAATCAAAGATATAAAAAAATAAGAATTTTTAATTAAAAATTTAATAAATAAAAGCACAAAAAAGGTATGAAGCTTTACATGTATGAGAAAGGTTGCTGGTGGCGCCATCTGCAATTTATTTCGAAACTGTAATCAAATCTTGATGAAAACAGCAAAATACCAAATTACAAAAAAGTTTTAAAACTTTACACCTTTAAAACCCAGTATTTCTAACACAATCAACTTTTGGACTGGGGTAAACTATACAGATATTTTAGAGATACCTATATAAGTCACAAAATGTGTACACTCGATACCTAAAAATATTATTTTAGAGTGGAACCAGCTTTCAAACCCTCGTTGCATTGCGAAATAGATACAAGAAACTTCGAGATACACGATTTAAAATTTGAGGTCTTGTTATAAAAATTTAAAACGGTAGATACAATAAAGAGATAGTCAAACACAAGCCAAATTGCAACAGACAGAGAACAGAGATGATAAAAAATTATAGGAAAAAATTTGGATTTGATATCAAAAAAGTCACAACCAAACTCCAAATTTCAAATTATTGTTCTCCGTGACCCTTGGAAATATTTCTGCAGCGTATACCGGGTTTTAGAGCTGATTATACTCACAAACGGGCTAAAATCATACTTTTAGTTGAGTCAAGTGCACACACATTTTGTGAACAAAAGCGGATAAAGGACTGAACTGAGGATGGGGCAATTTTCATTTAATGTCACCTATCTTCCAGAAAATTTGTTTTAAAAAAATAAAGTTCATAGGTTTGCTTAACTCAGTAAAGGAGGCGGGCAATTACATCCATCCCCCCCCCCCAATTGGGATTCACGCCTGTGTCGTGACTATTTTCAAGTTATATTCCCAATTGTTCTCTCAGCTTTACGATTGATTTCCATGTATTTTTTCGTGTAGAATTTAAATCTGCAGCCAAAATGTACACCGAGAAATGCATATTTTGTCATTTTTAGGTAAGAATATCTCAAAATCCTGATAAGCAAGTCAATTTTAGTAAAAAGACATCGATTTAACGTACCAAACTACGTAGCCAATCTATAAATTTATAGGCAGGTGTTACTTATCAAAAATTTGTATGTAAAAAGACTATAAACGGGTTTGAAAAATTTTTACCGTTGGATAGCTGATTTTCTACTTATAAAAAAAGGATACAGGAAAGATTATACACCTACAGAGCAAGAAAATTTTTATGGTTATTTCGTATACCTCTTTTTCACCGACAAAAATAAAGGATCTCTTTTTATCTCTGCGAACGGATAAAAACCATGTTCTTCCAAAAGATGCCAAAATTTACCAACAAAACAATCACAAATAAATATTTTGTTAAATAAAAAAAAAACAAATAAAATTCAACATGTAATCCAAACTCGCATTAACTTTAAAAAAAAAATCAAGTTAATGCTCCGAAATTTATCAAAAAAAAAATAATAATAGACATACCGATTTGCATTCCTACATGGGAATAAAAAAATTAAGGGTCCAAAAAAATTTACTTACCACTGTCTATTTTCGATTCCTTTCTCAAACCAACATAAAATGAACTAGTCAAACTGTCTTACAAGTCAGTCACGCACGTCAGTCCTGTAAAGTCTAGTCAAAAGTCTTAAGTCAAAAACAGGACGAACACGTTGTTATCCTTGCGAACGATCAAGGAAGCGTACTATAACCTGCTGCGATTTGGAAGGAACTGTCAGATGGAGCGCGATCGCCGACTTGTTTCGCGAGCTTCAAGTGGTCGCGGCGGTAGGGATTGTCGCCAGTGGTAATTACTGAAATAAATAAAATTCGATAATTATTTATATATGTATAAATAATAATTTCTCTAAATAGTGGAAACACACAGGTAATACAACATTAATTGGAATTTTTTTTGGACTGTCTCAAATGCTCCACTGATAAGATCACTAGACTATCGAAACGCATATTGAGAGAGTACCGAAGTTACATTTGCAGGGAATAAAATGTCTGCATCAGGGTTGATTCTGATTTTTTAAATCTAAAATCATTAATATAATTAAAGAAAAGCAAGTCATGATCCTTTTGATTTTTTTTTGAGATTTTCTCATAGGGAGCAAATTGAGAGGATTTAATCAAATTTGTAAAATGTATTTTATTATCGAGTACAAATACGCACGTTTAAAACACACACACGTTACGTACTAAACCTCGAGTGTGCTCTTGTAACAACTGACAAATCTTATTTATTCTTTCTCTTCCTGATGATGCAACATGTGTTGTTGCGAAACCGCTAGCTTATTTATTAATAAAGAATTTTGGGAACATAAGAAGACATTTTTAACCGACTTCTAGAACAAGAAGAAGGTTCTCAATTCGTCGACTATATATGTTTTTCTTGATGTATGTACACCGATTACTCCGGAACGGTGGCACAGATTTTAATGAAATTTTTTACGTTATGTTCAGAAAGTTGCTGCGATAGTCCCATATTTTTTTGGATGAAATTGGTGCAGTAAAATCCAAGATGGCGCTGACAGTATAGCGGCCAAGAAAATTAATTTTGTCCGATTTTCTCCAAAATTAGTATGGGGGAGTTTTCGGAATCGCACATAATGAATCCAAAATATTTTTAAAAAATTAAAAATGGCGGATCCAATATGGAAGACGAAAAAAATCTATTTTGCCTGATTTTCTTCAAAATTGCTACGGGGGAGTTTTCGGGGTCGCACATAATGAATCTGAAATTATTTTTAAGACATTCAATATGGCGGATAAAAAATTAATTTTGTCCGATTTTTTTCAAAATTGATATGGGGGAGTTTTTGGGATCGCACATTACGAATCTGAAATTATTTAAAAAAAAATTAAATATGGCTGACCTAAGATGGCGGATCAAAGATTTTATATCTCTCGATTTTGTCTAAAATCAGTATTGGGGTATTTTTATTAGTGGTAATTAAGAATTTAAAATATTTTTTGAAAAACTCAATCTGGCAGATTCTATATGGTGTCCTAAAAATTTAACATTTTTCAATTTTATCCCAAACTGATATTTTATTATATATTATAAAATTATGAATTTAAAAGTATTTTTTCAGGATTCAATATGGCGAATTAAAAATTCTACCTTTTTCGATTTTGTTCAACGGTGGAACTGAATCGTTTTGAGAATTTCCGGATTTCATCCAAAATTGGTACTAGAGAGCTTTGAAGGATTTAGATTTAGATCAGATTAAGACTTAAATAATCTTGTTGAAATTCAATATAGCGGATGCAATAAGGCGGGTTGGAAATTTTACCCTATTGGCATTTTTTCAGATTTGGTATTAGGGGGTTTTCGGGGTCGTGCATTACGATTATGAAGTTAATTTTTTACAACTATTAGGTTGATAAGATACAATATGAGGGACAACAAATTTTACATACTCCAATTTTTTCTAAAATTGATATTGTGGGGTTCTTGAGGCTTATATAAACTCAATATGCAGTATAAAATATATCGAATATAAAATTTACATCTCAGGTTCTTTAAATACTGAAAACTGATATTGTGGGGTTCTTGAGACGTATACAAACTCAATGTGCAGTATAAAATATATCGACCTAAGAAATTTATATCTCAGGTTCTTTAAATATCGATATTGGAAGGTTTTGGGGCCTATATTACCAATCTAAAATTAATTTGAAATTTAATATAGTGGATTTACTATGATAGACTAAATATTTGTTTGATACAATTTACTGGTATTTAGAGAAGTCTAAGGACCAACGAATTTTTAGTGGCTCATTTTAGGGTGATTTGCAAATTTGGATAATATGGGCACTTTTTTGCTATCTTGAGGTCATTGCGAGGTACACTAATTTAGATTAGTTTAAATAATTTATGGATATCATAAAAAATTTTGAAAGTAAAAATAGAAAAATTAAACTTTTATAAAAAAAGTGAACCAACTTCTAAAAGTGCGCTAAAAAGTGAAAAATAACTATAAATTTTTATATGAAATTGAACTTTTTGAAGTCAGCGCCAAATTATTTGTAAATGAAATAAATAATTACTAATATATACAAATTATGGTAAGAAAGCAATAATAAATAGAGTATTTTTAATCTGTTTATGCGAATCACATTTTGTTAGATATTAGTTTGGCGCCGACTTCAAAAATTTCAATTTCATATAAAAATTTATAGTTATTTTTCAGTTTTTAGCGCACTTTTAGAAGTCGGTTCAATTTTTTTTATAAAAATTTTACTTCCTTTCGTCATTCCACTGCCCAAAAATGAGCTATTTAGAATCTTTATATTTGTTTAGCTACAGTAAGTTTTAAATATTTTACAAACTAAATTATTTGAAACATTTACGTAGTTTAAGGTAAAGGTTATCTTTTTTTACGTCCTTAAACTTTTAACTATTAAGTCATTTGTGTTTTTTTTTTCTTCACAAGTTGTTAGAAATATTATAATTAATATTTTTTTAAGTTGAATCAGGTTTTTTATTGAAAAAATCAAGTGATTTAAATAGTGATTTTAATAATGATTTAAACCTTTTATTTAGAATCAACCAGTCTTGATCTGTATGCAAAATATCAGATATTTTACGCTTATTCGAATAATTACCAAGTATTGTTTAAAATCATCAACAAACACTAAAAAATGACCCTAAAAATAAAATAAATGGAATATTTGTAGATATCGTCACGAACTTTATTGCATTAGACATTCCATAGTGTTAGTTTGTGTTTATAGTTTGTGAGGTTTTAGGTTTATTTTCTACAAGTTCATAATTTATTTAATTAATTTTTCTTTTGGTAATTTCCTCATGAGACGTCTATGAAAGAAGGTCTGGAACTTTTTAGAAAATTATATTTCCTTATTTTTAACATGGAACGCCTATGACAGAAAGTCTAGGAATCGTCACATTACTCCTTTTTCTAATTTTTATTACACCATGTAGTAATAAATCCTTCTAGAAAGATGCAGAATCTGCTAGTACCCAGTTAAAGGATATATAAAGGGTCCAGATCGGCTTGCGGGAAAAGTTTACCTTGAGACGTCGTGGAAGAGTCTTGAATTGTTTGACAAACTGTCAAAATTGTGGTAATAAGGGCGATTGAGATAATACAGTGTGTATAAATACCGGCTGTTTGGAATAATATTTATTCAAGTTTATATCGGTTAAAATTTCAAGCCACAAATAATCTTAAAAATAATAATTTTTTAGTAAACTTTGCCACATGTATTATTATTTTAACCAATGGTGCATGTAACTTACTCCCAAACTGTTTGCGCGCTTCGACTAGATTACCGAGAAAATTTGCGATTTTTCCACTTTTGAAATCGAAAAATAAGTTACCGAGTTGAGTAGACCTACGTCGGTATTTTAGATATCCTATTTGGGAAACGGATTACTCGCTTGACAGCGGCGTTTAGCCACGAAAATTTCCTGCAAATGGAAAACTTTTCCGTGTTTTCAATGTTTTCCTTAGGGATTTACCTAAATAATCCCGGAGAGCAAAAGTACGAATGAGAAAATTCCATTATCCTTAAAAAAATTGCTTGCTAATGAAAAAAATATATTGCGGCCTACGTTTTCAAGAACTTCTGTCGAGAAATACAGGATGGTGCAATTTCCGATAAAAATTTCGCAAGGATTCCCAAGCTACAATTTAAAATAATTTAGAATCATACAGCGCGTGTCTAATAGTCAAAAACTTACCTCATTGCAACATGACAATTTCTACGTTAAATACAAAGTGTTCTAGAAAATTATAACTACTATGAAAGTAAAATTATGGAAACCGAGGATTACCTGGTTTAAAAATTTTGAAGAGAAATAAGTTCTATTTCACTTAAATTATTGTCACAAAAGTAGTGTAATTTCAGCAGCAGAATTGTATTTCCCGTCACGATGATAGATATTTATCTAGCAACAATTCATCCAAAAATATAAAAGAGTACAACAAATCCCTGTTTCTCTGTTTTTGGGGACCTCAGACAAGTGTTTGATGGAGTGCAGCTACTGGACGTTTTAGAAATGCTTCGACAATTTGACATTCATCCACATTATTTTAAAGATATAAAACGGCAAAAAAACAGCAAAAACTAATTAAAGAAGTTCAACACTGTAGCACCTACGAGGCATGAATGAATGAAAAAGGGTGTTGATATTAGATCATCGATGCCTAGGCCTCCATTTGGCCATTTACATCCCACCATATCTGCAGGTTATTCGAGGCCGATCGACTTTGCGAATCCAAGCAGCCTAGTTAGTTGAACTTGCCTAACTGCTTCCGGTAACAAAACTGTATCTCCGAAATATCTCTGACTCAGTTCGTTTAGTGCTGGGCACTCTCAGAGGACATGATCAACAGTTTCTTCCCCCTCCAAACACCATCTGCACGCCGGGTCGTTTTCGACACCGATTCTATGAAGATGGCCCCTCCGGTGACAATGACCTGTCAACAATCCCACCACAATTCGCAACTCTTTCCTTACCAAGGAGAGAAGCTCCTTAGTAGGCCGTGCACTAGGCCCAGTTATATGTTCCTTAGCACACCTCATTCCAGGAGCTCCCGTCCACGATTCAGTAAATTTGCTCTCCAGCAACGATTTTAATTCCCTTTTGCCAATAGCAATTGGGACAGGTAATATTGGTTGGGATTCATACGGTTCAGTTGCCGAACCCAACTTTGCCAGACGGTCTGCTTCCTCAATCCCGCGTATACCCGAGTGAATCGGGACCCATACGAGTCTAACTGTGCAGCGTTTCCTTGTCATACCATTTAGTACATCCTTGCACTCAGACACCAGTCATGAACTCACGACACTGGACTACAGTGCCAATATCGCAGCCTTACTGTCTGAGCATATGTTTAATACTCTATTCCTGTCTATGTCCCCCTCATAGATATGAGCACTCTGCAGAATAATAATAAAAGTAATAATAAATTGTCTTCGAATCGAGTATATTAAGAATGTATAGGGTTGATATTCATTTTGTTTCCTTTTTAGAATGCATCATGTCAACCTGAGATTCCGGAACTCGATAACATCAGTCAAGACACATCCAGGAGCCGACATCAAGTCTGATCACAATTTACTCCTAGGCATAATAAAACTTAAGTTAAAGAAAATGCAACGAACAAAGACCAATAAACACGACATCAGACAACTAAAAAATGAACACATAAAACAGAGCGCACAACAGTATATGAAGGAACAGCTAAATACTGAGGAAGACACTAGTAGTGCAGAGGAAGAACTCGGAAAACTACACACAATAACTCAGAACATACTTGACAAGCACCTAAAACCAACAAGAGTAAAGAAGAAGGGGTGGATGACGGAAGAGATTCTGGATCTGATGGAAGATAGACGAAAGGTTAAGAACAGTGACATAGCAACATATAAAAGAGTAGACAAAGAAATAAAAAATGCTATTAGAAATGCAAAAAATGAATGGTTAACGAAAAAATGCACCGAAATACAATTACTACAACAAAAGCATGACTCGTTTAACCTCCACAAAAAAGTCAAAGAAGCGGCAGGCCTATATAAGCCTAAACAAGTTGGACGCCTAACTGACACTCAAGGAAACTTAATAATAGAAGCAGAGCGGAGAAGAAACACTTGGATGAGATATGTAGAGGAAACCTTTAGAGATGAACGACACAATGACACAAAAAACACAGATTGTATAACTGGGCCTCCATTTACAATCGAGGAAGTAAGAACTGCTATAAGAGGAACCAAGGATGGCAAAACTACAGGACCTGACAACTTTTATTCAGAATTTTTAAAGTTAATGGATGACAACGGGAAAATATGGCTCACAAAACTGTTTAATAATATTTATAATACTGGAAAAGTTCCCCAGAGTTGGTTGAAATCAACATTTGTGACCTTACCAAAAAAACGAAATGCAAAATGGTGTGATGATTATAGAATTATAAGCCTTATGAGCCACCTACTTAAGACTTTCCTAAAAATCATCCACAAGAGATTATACAAAAAATGCGAAGAACAACTAACACGCACACAATTTGAGTTTCGCGATGCTCTGGGTACACGGGAGGCACTTTTTGCTGTCCAGGTCTTGTTCCAAAGATGCAGAGATGTCAACTGCGATATATATGCATGCTTTGTGGATTACCAGAAGGCATTCGATAGGGTAAAACACGACGAGCTTATATCAATACTTGAAGAGATCAGCATAGATGATAAAGATCTGAGAATAATCAAAAATATTTACTACAACCAAACTGCTAACATAAGAGTAGACAACCAGTTGACAGAAGCAATCTCAATAGAACGCGGAGTACGGCAAGGATGTATACTGTCCCCGATGCTATTTAATGTTTATTCTGAGCATATCTTCAAACTAGCCTTGGAAGAATGTGATGAGGGAATACTAATCAACGGTGAACGTCTGAACAACATCAGATACGCAGACAACACAGTGGTATTCGCAGACAGTCTGGAGGGATTGCAGATGTTGATGACAAGCATAACTGAAGTAAGTAAGCACTATGGGTTAGATTTAAATACAAAGAAGACAAAATATATGGTCATCAGCAAACGCCCAATCCTAAACACACAACTGACCATCAACCAACAAACAATTGAAAGGGTTGAAAGCTATACATACCTTGGCACCAATGTAAACAATCAATGGGATCACTCATTGGAAATAAAACAACGTATAGCAAAAGCCAAAGCAGCGTTTACAAAAATGAGCACCGTCTTCAAGGGCCGTGATCTGCCGCTGAAAACCAAGGTCTTCATACTGCAGTGCTATGTTTTTCCGGTTCTGCTCTACGGAACAGAGGCTTGGATACTCTCTGAAGCGTCCATTAAAAAACTTGAAGCGTTCGAGATGTGGTGCTATAGGCGCATCTTAAGAATCTCCTGGGTCGACCGAGTCACAAATAATGAAGTCCTGCGCAGAATGGGAAAGGAGTGCGAAGTGATCAAAACAATTAAAAAACGCAAATTGGAATACTTAGGACATATTATGAGAAATGAACAGCGATATAACCTCCTCCAATTAATTCTGCAAGGGAAGGTGTACGGCAAGAGGGGGCCAGGACGAAGACGAATCTCTTGGCTCCAAAACTTAAGAAAATGGTTCAACATGAGCACGACTGGACTGTTCCGCGCAGCTGCCAACAAAGAAAGAATAGCCATGCTAGTCGCCAACATTCGGAACGAATAGGCACCGCAAGAAGAAGATGTCAACCTGAAGAACTAGGTTTAAATTGAAAATGCCATCCAGCGATATCATCGAGACTAATACAATTCCAATACGAAGGGGAATATTTGAGGGTGATTTACTAAGCCCATTGGGGTTCTGCCATGAAATGAAGCCAATATCACGTTGTTTAAACTCCACCAGATGCTACTTTAGTATTAGAAATAACAACAAAGAGGTAGTAAGATTGAATGATCTTCTATATATGGATGATTTTAAACTGATGGCTGCTACTAGAAACCAGCTGGAACAAATATTTAAAATTGTAGAAGAGTTCTCTGGGGATATCAGAATGCAGTTTGGACTTGACAAGTACCGTATTTTGAACATCGTTAAAGGAAAAATACAACCAAGATGCAAACCGGTGAAACTATAGCTCCAAAAATGGAAGCAGAACAAACATTCAAATACCTAGATATGAAACAGGCTAAAAAAATTGGCTACCGCACTATGAAGGCCGAATTGATAACCGAATTTGTCAGGAGGATAAGGCGGGTATTGCGAACTACCCTAAATAGTGGAAATTTATTTAAGGTGCTCAACACTCATGCTCTGCACTTAGCTACTCTTTTGGAAAAATGAGGCAGGATAGATATCCAAAGCCTTCAAAGAAAAATAAGAATACTCCTAACAAAAGCACAAAAACATCACCCTCGAAGTGGTATTGAACGTGCAATGCTTCCAAGGTACCAAGGAGGAAGAGAATTGGTGGATATTGGTAAGCAGCTCGATCAACAAATAATAAATTTACGTTCTTATTACCACAGGTTAACGGACTGTTCCACACTACGTCGAGCAATATGTGAGGCAGACGATTCAAAGCCACTACAGCTACATGATATTGCATCTCACCACCAAACAGACCAAGAGTAGTTACAAGCCTGGCTACAAAAGCAACTTCATGGACGGCATCCAAATGAAGTCATCCATGACAATGTCGACAATTCATCGTCGAACTACTGGTTGATTTCAGGACAGATGTTTCCGGGAACGGAAGCCCTTTGTTAGCTATCTAAGACCAGATTATTTCAACGAAAAACTATTGGAAGTTCAGTATCAGAGATCCTCAATAGAAAACGACTAATGATTTTCGAACATCAGAGACAGCACGTAACTGAAGAATGCTAAGCGTTTGCCGCATCGGAGTATAAAGAAACACATGACTCAGCCGCTAAGATATTCCACCAAGACTTAGGCGATAAGTTAAATCTATTGCAGGTAGGAAAAGTGCTTTCCTACAAATACAACCTGGAACTTGTTCTTGAGAATAACGAATTCAAGCTATATTGGGACCGAACGGGTCTTACAGATCAGATAGTTGCTAATATTAGACCAGAGATTATACTAATAGATAAAACTCCTAGGCGAATCACACTAATTGATCTAGCAATACCAAACAACAACAACCTAATTAGAAGGTGGCCAAATACAGAGATATGTGGGTACAAATCCGCAGACAATGGGCAATAAACAGCGTCCAAACGATTCCGATAATTTTATCCACAATTGGAGTGATATCAAAGAACTTTCTGCTGAACATCAAGGGACTGGGCGTTAGTGACCATCTGTATGAAATGATCCAAAAAACAGTAATTTTTACAATCGCGCAGACCGTTCGAAAATTTGTAAGAAATACAGCAGACCACGTCTTTAGGACCCTGTAACATAGAGAGAGCCCCCACAGAACTCATTAATTTTAGTATCTTTGTATACCTGGTATGAGTCAATATTCCCTGGAGAGAGTGCGCAGCCCTTTGGCTTGAAAATCTGTATAATATATATATACAAGGGAGGTCAAAATAATCCTTCTATATCAAGGAAAAAAAATTCATGCCAGCCTAATGAAGAAAAGCTAAAAGTAACTTATGATTTATGGTATCAAAGGTTTTTGAAAAATCTTAAAATTGTAATTTTACTATTTCTGTTCAATATTCAACGTGATCCTTGATTGACTTAGAGATAAAATGTTGGTCAGTCAACTCAACGTCTTAGGCATAGTCGATAGTTCATTAAAAGATCGGAGATCCTTAAATTTTGAGAGGAGACAGTTTTGGGAATCTGCTGTTCCAAAAATTTACACCATATAGTTCGTACCTAGACTAATTTCAAGAATTTCAATTCAAGAAACATAATTTAAGGAAAAGAGTACATATCAAAGTAAAATTCGCCTCTACAAAACCGCTTTAAAAGTAATATTCATATTTTGCAGCTGAAAGGCGGACAGATAACATTTCTATAAAAAATATATGTGTCCAACAGATTTTGCCAAAGACACCGGACTAAAAACATAAGTAATTTGCGAAGAAAAGAAAGGGTAAAAAATGATTTATTACTCTCTCTAGTTCTTTAATGAACAGTATATGTGGCAAAATCAGGTCTATTTTCCTGAACTCAAAGCTTTGAGGGGAGGAGGGACGATTGCCCCCACCGCCCCTCCTTGGATCCGCGCCTGCTTTGAGCCTGGTCTTTTCTGCGGCTGAATATTGTGCCAGTGTACAGACGAAGATGGTAGGTACGCAGCTAAACCATACTATTTTTTATGTTCTTGTTTTGCTTTGCAACAGAATAATTCCTTTTATTGGGAACAATGGAAACGGAAACTTTGAGACATCAAATGAGAAGTGCAGATATACTAGAAAAACTGAACATGGTTGCATCCTGAATTTGGCTAATATACTAATATGCTTCTAGATTGTATATAGAAACTTTCATGAAGAACCTCATGTATAGTGGTAAAAATCATCCGACAGATTCTGAACAAATCACAAATATGCATGTAGTCAAAAACTAAACCGACTTTTTTAAATCGATTAAAATCTTTACCCTACAATATAATAATACAGTAAAAGTATAAGATTTTATTAATAGAACCCTAAATCAACAACATGGGGTGTGGTACTCGTATTATCAGATAAATATGGGAATCTACCAGACGCCATAGATAAAGTGGGCGCCATTCTGCTAATTGTGCTAAGTTATTTAAAATCGGAGATTATTAGTAATAAGCAGCAGTCATGTTTATGTTTAGACAAAAATTATACCTAATGGCATTATTGGATTTTATTATTGTTAAATATTGACAATCCATTCGGATCCTTCTAAAAAAAAAAACAAGGTGTTCTGAAAATTTCCAATCAATAAATAAAGTTAAATAGCATCTGATTGTATAAGAATGATATTAAGATATAACAATTAATGGAATAAACATTAAAAAACGAAAGTCGACTTTACACGGTGTGTTCAACAAAAGAAATTTATTATTAATATATTTTCTATCGCAGCTTACAAAGGCTGACTAAATAAAATATACAGGGTGTCCGGTAAGTATCTACTAATTTCTTAGGAGCATACAGAGGACGTCATAATGAATCGACTTGTAAAATTTAGTGAAATATTTTATAGAGGCCATAAAGTTTCATTAAACCATACTACAGTAGATGTTTTAGATCATCAGAGAAGTTAGGAACGGACTTGCAGCCACACTCGTTGGGACTAATTTTTGCCAAGTGTCATTTCACAGAGCTGAAGAAAATGTATTGAAGTACTTGGAGCCCATATTAAACATTTGACAAAATAATATTTAAACGATTTCACTATTTTTGTATTTTAATAACACTGTAAATTAATTAAGCCCCGATCGACCCTTTGAAAAGTTTCTGAACTTTCTGAGCTGGAAATATTTCAGTATAACACCTTCTTGTCTTCGAAGACTTAGACAATGCTTCTCCATAAATTAAAGCACATCAGCACACCCGCGTGTTTCATTTTTACCTGTTTGTGTTTAGCATTAGTAACTTTTGAGTTTTTCGCATTGGGATATATGGGGTCTAATACAGTTACTTTTTAAAACTATTTTCATATTGTACAGGGTGTCCCAAAAGCTCTTAAAGTATCAAAGTAGTTTTTTAAATGGAACCTGTATATTAATGCATTTCTGGATTCTCTGATCAAGATAAGTGCCTATTTTAATAAGGTTTATAGTATCTAAACCTTAAGGATTTTTAAATAATTTGAATTTTGACAAAATCTAACCTAAATTTCATGTTTTAAATACTTAAGAAGTATTGTAGTTATGTACTCGAAATTTACAGTGAAGTGTGACAATAAATCTTATTTTATATCCCAAGTACAATTTTTGGACATCCTGTATAATATAGCAAGTTTATTACTTCTTAAGGATTTTAAACATGAAAATTAGGTTAGATTTTGTCAAAATTCAAATTATTTAAAAACCTCTAAGGTTTAAGTACTATGAACCTTATTAAAATAGGCACTTATTTTGATCGGCGAATCCAAAAATGCAATAATATACACGGAATTCCATTTAAAAAAACACAACTTTGATATTTTCAAAGCATTTGGGACACCCTGTATAATATGACATTAATTTTAAAAAGTAATTATATTAGACCCCATATATCCAAAAGTAAAACTTTTTAAAAGTCACATATTTTGGCCGCAATATTCCCTGCCGTATAGGGTGAGCAACCCGATATATATATATATATATATATATATATATATATATATATATATATATATATATATATATATATATATATATATATATATATATATATATATATATATATATATATATATATATATGTGTGTGTGTGTGTGTAAGGCAGCTGACGTTTCGGTGAAATCTCATTCACCATTTTCAAAGCTCGCAATATGGCGTCTACGAGCGAACTAACGCCTGCGACTCCGGTCCTGTCGGTACCGTGTATCGGACACGTTCATTTTCCGAATGGTTCCAGCCCATCAGGTTGCGAGACCTGCTGCGCGTCATCGGCCCTGTTGCGATTGAAACCCAAGTGATTTCACTACTGCAAATAATTGGGCGGGGTGGTGATGTGAATCGGCGTTGAGGTACCTGTTGGTGTGAGTGGGCTTTCTGTAAACAGTGTGCGAAAGCAAGCCATCCTCTTTTCTTTTCAGTACGATATCCAGAAAGGTAGTTCTCTTTCCTGTTCTGTCTCCATGGTGAATTTAATTTTGGGATGTATACTGTTTATGTGTTCCAGGAAACTTTTGAGATTTTCTTCCCCATGTTGCCAGATAACGAATGTGTCATCTACGTAACGTAGCCACAGTAGTGAAATCACATGCGTTTCGATCGCAGTCCCTTACAGATCCAGAAAATTATCACAAAGAGATGAACATACTGCAAGACGCCCTAACAAAGAACGGTTATAAAAAAGAACATATAGACAAGGCTCTAAAAAAACAAACACTTGGCCCCAAAAAATCGCGAAAACCAGGAGAATAGCTCCAAAGCTTTTGTTCCTTATGTAAGAGGCACCGTATAGGAAATTCCATGCGGAGAATGGAGCTCATCTTACGTAGGCCAAACCAACCGAAAAATAAGCGCCAGAAGAGACGAACATATGAAAGCTGTCAAGCAAAAAACAACTTCTTCTGCTCGGGCCCAACATTGGTTAAATACAGGACATAGGATAAATTTCTCGGGAACAAAATGCTATCAAAATGTGAAAACCTGTCCACAAGAATTATAAGGGAAGCCATTGAAATTGCAAAGAGGCCCAACCTGATGGGCCGGAACCATTCGGAAAACGAACCCGTCCGACGCGCACACGGTACCGACAGCACCGGAGTCGCAGGCGTCAGTTCGCTCGTAGACGCCATACAGTGAGCTTTGAAAATGGTGAATGAGATTTCACCGAAACGCCAGCTGCCTTACAGTCCTGAGAGGGACTCAGCACATACACGGGATGCCCGAAAACCTTCAATTACACATCACACCCGTGAGAATATCCGACATAACATACATATATATATATATATATATATATATATATATATATATATATATACATATCGGTAGAACACTCCGCTCATATATATATATATATATATATATATATATATATATATATATATATATATATATATATATATATTATCGTAGAAACGGACATATCGGTACATCTCACCGGTATGTTCCGACCTAAAATAAGTACTTATACAAGTATTAAGTATATGGAAAATAGACACAGGGGTGTCTGACCCCTGATGAGTCCTACCATCGACGTCGAGGACGAAACATCCTTTTAGTTATATTATTAGAGCGTATTTCGCGGTACACGGTCTGGCGAAATACGACATGGCGACAGTGACAGGACGGGGCACAGCATAGGGTTGCTTGCACCGTCAGGCAGCTAAAGCAGCGCCCGAATCTGAGGCCATTCGGGATGGCCGTCCCTACAGTTACTTTCAGTCACCCGCTTTCTATATCGAGATTGTGGAATCTCAATATTTAAGAGCGGCTGCCTTAGGGGGGCATGTCGTAGAAACGGACATATCGGTACATCTCACCGGTATGTTCCGACCTAAAATAAGTACTTATACAAGTATTAAGTATATGGAAAGTACACACAGGGGTGTCAAGGGTGTCTGGGTAAGGCGTCGACGGACCCACTGATGAATCCTACCGTCGACGTCGAGGACGAAACATCCTTGTAGTGGTATTATTAGAGCGTATTTCGCGGTACACGGTCTGGCGAAATACGACAATATATATATATATATATATATATATATATATATATATATATATATATATATATATATATATATATATGTTTATGCGGATTTCACGGATTCCTCCGTGTGAGATGCAATAGCAGTGGATATATCCACATTATGCCGTTGTAGTGCTGAAATCACATTCAGCAAACGTACAACTATATGCAGCTCCGCGTATGAATGAAGTAAAATGCGAACAGTAAATTCAAACTTCTCTCCATCATATCCTTTCTGTTTCTGTTCGCATTTTACTTCATATATGTATATATATATATATATATATATATATATATATATATATATATATATATATATATATATATATAATCAATTTTCAATAAACTATCTAGTCACAGTATAGTATAATCGGTACATCAATTCGAGAATACATAAAAGTACGAGTTTATGGTTGCCTATATCATTATTATTGTTATTTTCAATATGTAAATAATATCTGACAATATTTACCAATAAAAATAAGTTTTTATGTTCTCTTTTTGTTGATATTAATTGCATACTTCGCATTTCTAGTAATTTCCAACACTTAAAAACACTGAAAAGAATCACGACACGCAATAAAACTGAATGCAAAAATAAGTAAACATATTTATGTCTGTCAAGCTTCAAAAAAGTCGCTCCCCCATCGACCATAAACAGCCTTCAAACAAATGTATTATTGTTTATAGTTATTGGTATTATCGAAGATATAAACATTGTATTGACTTATTAATTTTGATTTAGTTCAAACAAATATTACGAGTATTCTTTTACTTAAACAACTGCATATATTTTATTGCATAATATATAAATTGTAATTAATTTAATAACTGTAATTTAATAGTTTTGCTTTAACTTTCACCCTTTAAACAATTATTTTTTAATTCTACCACTTAAAGGTAAACCTGCAACTGCACTTTCTTTAATCGGCCTGGCTGGAATAAGACTCGAACCCATTTTCCCCGACGCCGACGTGTACCGAATTCCCTCTTTGCTGTTTACGCGTTGAACCAACGCACTGATTTTCATCGTAATAAATCACAAAATTAGGAAGTGAAAAATTTCGTAATAAATCTACCTGTAATATCATTTTGTTCTAATTGGAGATTTAATTATGATATCTCGTAAACAAGCGGCGTACCTTAGCTTTCTTTTGTTCAATATTTACGTTAAAAACCCAAGCCTAACTAGATTAGGACGTATTACATGTTATTAAATTCACGAAATACATTAATTTAAACAGGTAGAAAGCTAATTACGCTGCAAAGCAAAGATTTTAACTTGTTATTTTCAGGTAACATACATGATATTACTTTATATCTATTGCGCTATATTCTGGGTCAAACATACATATTTTATGAGTACTTATAAGGTATTTAAGTACTTAAGGTGTCTTATGGAAATCAGCTCGGCTATGTCATATAATATTTTTAGCTAATTTTAAAAATAAGCTTCTGTGATATTGTGATATCCGTGATGGAGATACGTTACCCTTTGCCTTTGAATGTTAAATTTGAATGCAACATTCATAGAAAAGAGTTATATCAGCCGGTAGGAATATATAGTTTTTTAGGCTTCAATTTATGTTTGGGAAAAAATTTTTATTAAACAATTACGGTGTGAAAAAGAGTTTTTTTGAGTTCTAGGAAAAGCTACTGCTTTTTAGAGAAAGGTTCCAAACAAAAGTGGTACCCCTTAAAAATACATACATATAAACAACATCAAAATCAGATTATTTGTCCGTTCCTTTCTGCAAAAAACATGCAAAAATAGCGGTTTTTTCAATTGTTAGTAAACAATCGAAAAACATATAGCCATTGACTAAATAAACTCAAGACTTTCACTACTTATGAACGCTTCGGCAACTATATTTTTATATCTCACACGGAGTCCTCCGTGTGAGATGCATTAGCAGTGGTTATATCCACATTATGCTGTTGTAGTGCTGAAATCACATTCAGCAAACGTACAACTATATGCAACTCCGTATATAAGTGAAGTAAAATGCAAACTTCGCTCCATCATATCCTTTCTGTGTTAGAGGTTGCACAGTTAGAATAAACTGTAATAAAAAACAATTCCTCCTATTCCAACACCAACGAGATGGTGGCCTACCTGTACCACCATACCGAGAAGAAAGTCAAAGCTTACCCTCCCCGCCACAGTGATACGGCAGAGATACATGTTTAATCTCTCACTAGACTCATCAGGGTACCGACATGCACCTGGCTGTGCAAAGGACAGATCGGAAGGAAGTATGCAACACTGAACTATATATATATATATATATATATATATATATATATATATATATATATATATATATATATATATATATATATATATATGTATATTGGTTCATAAGAAATTTACTTCATTCTCTAACACATTTTTATAAGAACCTCATTGTCAGTTGGCTTATAACTCGATATTCTTGTTCTTGTACAAAAATTTTAAAGTTTGCTTTTATGGATTATTAAACATTGAGTGACTTCGCTGATATAAATTACCTTTAATGGAGGTTAAACACACATACAACGGTTCATTATTTATTTGTGTTTTTAGATGCACGATGAATTGAAGTATTAAAAATAAGATAGAAAAAAGGGTACAGATGATATAAAATATTAAAATAGTCAAAATGAGGATTTAAGAATCTTCAGCAGCCTCACTTCACTAGCCTGAAGTTCTTGCAATAACAATAATCTTTTGTAAAACTTATTGATTAAAACAATATAATGTATAGGATGTCTAATTTTCGATTGTTACATATTTTTGAAAAGCTTGAAAGAGACCTATCACATTATTCTAAAATATGTAGGGTGTCTCCTTTAAAAAAGGCAAGTTTGATTGACTTCTCTGAAACAGTTGAATCTATAAAAATACTGACTAAGCCAATGAACCCTCGATGATTTGACACCCTATACAATATACTTACTACAGTACAATATTGTATTTTATTTATTATGCCGCATTTTAAACAGAGATTGTAATTATTATGCAGAATATACATCAATCAGCCCGCTCGGAAATATAGTTATAATAACTGAAGTTCCTTATGCTAACGTATTGTTTGTTTTATGATTACATGATTAGAATTAATAAATCAAAATAGATATATATATATATATATATATATATATATATATATATATTAAAATGTGTTCAAAATATTAAAGCAACGATCAACAAAAGCAATAAAGGATTATGTGCACAAGGTGAGTACCTCTAAGTAGACTTCCACTTTCCTTCATACACGGCGACGCGCAAGTTAAAATTGATGAAAAGATATTTGTTAATAGCATTAAAAAGTAATAAAAATATTAAATTTTCGCATTGCAATTAATCAAATAATCGACGCAGAATTTTAAAATATATATTCAGTCAAAAGTTGTCAATGTTAAAAGTGGCAAAAATACCATTTTTCAAATATTTAACGATTTTTAACTCAAAAACTATACGTCGAATGGAAAAATTAGAAGAAGCATTTTTTGCTTTATTTACAAAAAAAAATATTAACAATTTTCTTATTTATAACAAATTATCTGACCATTTTTCTGGAAGCCACCCTCCAGTTTTATGATGAATAATCACTGGGCTACCACACTATAACAAAGTTATCAACCACGAGTGTTGAAAATCTAATATTATACAGGATGATTCTCCGGGAAATTTATCGATCGATTGTGGGAAATCTATAAATAGAAAGAATCTGAAAATTTGACAGTGTACTAACGTGCATGGGGGACAGCCGGCTAAAATATTTTCAAGATGGCGACACTGCCAGTTATACCGGAAATAGATGTCAACTTGCTTATTTTAAATGGAACATCCTAAATATTATTGCATTTTTGATTTTTAGGTAAAATTTTAGACATATTTCATGCATAATGTTCTATACTTAAATCTCACCGTTTTGGACATATTTAAATTTTTATGTCAAAATGACGCTTGCGGGCCAAAACTTAACTATAAATTTTTCCTATAAGGAAGTCTTTATTATTTAATTTGAGTTAGTTGTCTTGTAGGCGAAGATCGACTTTAGTAGTCTTTTTATGATTTTTTGAAAATTTTAGTACAGAGTGTTCAAAAATAAAGAATAAAAATGATATTTAAAAAATCGTCAAAAGGCAATTTTTTCAAGTAGAAAACACCTATTTTTATAATTTTATCATATTAAGCATTAAAAATAAGGATAAGTTTATATAAAATTGTCCATTCCAAAAATTTGTAGTTTTCAAAATATTAGCAATTCAGCATCTGCCAGCCATGACGGCGAAGAATAGCGAAAATAAAACAATCGAACCTTACAAAATTATCACTATTTCTTGCTATCTGACATTCATTAATAATAATCATGCCGGAGCGATTAAATTACACGCACGAAGTTTATTTAAACTTATTTATTATTTATGGAGAATGTGATAGAGTTATTTCAAGAACATGCGATACATTCGCGATTCGATATCCGAAGAAACAGAAACAACACTACAACTGTTAAAAAGATTATAACAAACTCAAGAACTTTGGATCTATAAAAGGTAAAAAAATAGAAATAAACCAGTTGTTAATAAAATAAACTTACAAAAATTATTTGAGTAAATGTTCAAGTTGACGCCCTTGATCTTCCAAACATTTTCGCACCTAAGCAGGAACTCTTCATGGGTCGCTCTTCTTATTGACTGAGGATTAAGTCCTTCAAATGCTATTCTGACGCGCTGCATACAGTCTTCCATAGTGATGAATGCGGTGTTGTATACTTTATTTTTGATTGTCCCCCAAAGAAAAAAATCAAGTACTGCTAGCTCGGGGGAGCGAGGTGGCCAAAGATGTGGCCTATTATTGGCTATCCATTGATCATAAAACAAGTTTTGCAGATGATTGTCAACTAAATGACTATTATGTGGCGGCGCCCTATCATGTTGATAAAATATATTTTTACGATCAGCCAGCGGCAAGTTATCTAAATAGTTCATTTCCAAATTTCTCAAGATGTCGAAGTAGCGCTCAAATATAAGTTAAAAAACGTATTTTGTATCTAGAAGTCTTCAAAAATAGCTAACTTACCATTCAGATTATCTTGGTAGAATTCTAGGGCGACGACGCCGTCATTTCTTATACCACAATACACGTTAAACTGCCAAGACTCTTGACCATGGATGTACGTTTGAGTCGCTCTAATAGTGGGAGTTGCATCGATTAAACAATCCATTTTTAGTGAATTTATCTTTGTCCGACCAAATAATATTATAAAAACCAGCATTTTCTTGTAACCGAAGTAAAATAAATTGACAGAACTGTACTTTTCGTGGAAAATCAGTGCCTTTTAAATGTTGTACTATGGAATATTATAGTTCTTGAAGTTTTCTCTAATCCTATTAACAGTTGGTGGTGTTGGTTTCTGTTTTTGCGGATATATTATTTTCCATAAATAATAAATAAGTTTATATAATCTTTATGCGTGTAATTTAATCGCCCCGGCATGATTATTATTAATGAATGTCAAATGGCAAGAGATAGTGACAATTCTGTAGGGTTCGATTATTTTATTTTAGCCCCGCCTCGCCGTCATGGCCAACTAATAACAAAACTTAAAAGCCGTATAGTATTTTAACAATAGAAAAATGTTGAATTCCCAATATTTTGAAAACTACTAATTTTTGGAATAGACAACCTTATACAAAGTTACCCTTATTTTTAATACTTAATAGGATAAAATTATAAAAATAGGTGCTTTCTATTTGAAAAAGTTGACTTTTGACGATTTTTTAAATACAATTTTTATTCTTCTTTTTTGACCACTCTGTACTAATAATGTTCAAAATATCATAAAAACACTACTAAAGTCGATCTTCATCTACAAGAAAACTAACCCAAATTAAATAATAAAGACTTCCTTATAGGAAAAATTTATAGTTAAGTTTTGGTCCGCAAACGTCATTTTTGGCATAATCATTTAAATATGTCCAAAACGGTATAGAATATTATAAATAAAATATGTCTAAAATTTTACGTAAAATTCAAAAATGCAATAATAAAGATGTTCTTCTTCTTCTTCCACTCTATGGAGTTAGCTGCCACTTTTTTGCTTTCAGCGCCGTACTCCAGCACGATTTGGTGTAGAACTGAGGATTGCGAGCTCTGAGCTCCCTCTGAACTACTAATGCTACAACTGACTTAATATAAATGTACATTATATTAACTTAAATTATACTATCAAACGATATGAGATTCGATGAGATGTTAGTAAAACAGATAGCACAACCAAGGAAAAAACTCTTCTCGCTCCCGGACAACGGAGGAGAATGACACAATTTAAAGTTGTCTCGGAATCAAGTAGGATAAGTTATTAAAAGAGGGAAACGCGAAACTTAGTTTAACCAAAGATTTATAAGAATATTTTATTAATTTTGAGAAATTTGATTATGATTTTAATTGTCTTCGAATTTGTATCTGCCAACAAAGCATGAATATTTATAGGACCAAACCTGTTGTTCTTTCTTAATATATCATATATGTTGAAATTAGGAATAAAATTTATGGGGCATTCAAAAAATATATGATCTAAAGATTCAATGCTACCACATTCACACAAAGGATTTTCTATGATACCTATTTTATGGAGATGTTCCTTTGTTAAACAGTGCCCTGTTCTCATTCTAATGTAAGTCGTGATATGTCTTCTATCTATGAATGTTTGGTCACCATACCAAGGTTTGTAAGCAAATTCGGTACGAATTTCCCCATACCATTTACCTTTAGTATTGAAGCTATATCTCCACGTTTTTTCAAAATTATTTCTTATCGTTTTCAATACCCCACTAAAAAATTCCGATTTATCTAGTTTAACCTTAAGTGGAACGTTTAATATCCTTCCTTTTTTAGCGAGATTATCCGCCATCTCATTTCCCAATATTTTAGAGTGACCTGGTAACCAAGCCAGGAAAATATCCCTGTCGTTCGTATTTGATTCAATTAACAATCTTTTGGTAAATAGTGTAATTAAGTCATTTTCGGCGAATGTACCCATTCTATTAAGTCTAAAAATGGCGCTTTGCGTGTCCGTAAAAATTATAACTTTTTTCACATTTTTTTCCAAACTTATGGTAGCCGCTTTGTTGATAGCAACAATTTCCGCTGTACATATGTTCATACTGTCTGGTAACCTAGAAGAGAAATTGATATCTAGCTCAGGAATGTGTACCCCGAAGCCCACCCTATTGTTATCTTTAGATGCGTCCATGTAAATAAAGATATATCTTCCTTTATAAGGTTCTGTAGCCTGCTTGAAATCTGCAACGGTGTGGATGTCATTCTTTATAAGATTTAGATTGATAATTTTTAATTTGGTAATCTGATTGACCCATTCTATATCAAAACTAGGTAGCACGCTGTGAATGTCCAATTGATCTAAAGTTGGTCTCATTAATTGTAAGGCTTGAATTAACAATAGGGGCTCTCTGTTCCTCCAATAGCTGTATTTATTCATGAAACATATATTGAGAGATTCCACAATTTTTAAAATCGGATGATCTTTAATACTTATCACTTTCAACAAAAATTTGGCTGCTAACCACAGCCTTCTGGATTCTAAATCTATTTCCCCTGTTTCTCCTAATAGTGAATTAATAGGCGTCGACCTCATACAACCTGTGATCAGTCTTAAGCCCTGATAAAAAATTCTGTTGATAGTATTAGAATTTTTCTTGGAAGTTGGGCACTACAAAAACCCACCCAGGTCCAAATGTGATTTGACCAGCCCTTCAAAAGCCAAATGCAGGGATTTTGGATCCCCTCCCCACCAAACTCTGCTAAAACTTTTCATTATATTAATTCCCCTTCTGGCACAACCGACTATGTATTGAATATGTAAGTCCCATTTTAAATTTTGTTGGAGAATTATACCCAAATATCTAACTGCGGGTTTAAATGGTATCCTAATATTGTCAATATATATGTTATTATGATGTTTCATTTAAAATAAGCAAGTTGACATTTACTTCCGATATAACCGGAAGTGCCGCCATCTTGAAAATATTTTAGCCGGTTGTCCCCCATGCACGTTAGTACACTGTCAAATATTCAGATTCTTACTATTTATAGTTTTCCCACAATCCATCAATAAATTTTTCGGAAAATTCCCCTCTATGTCTTACAAAAACTATATTTTTTTCTATAATATTATGACGTGTACGTATAATATTTAATTTTTCTGATTAATTTTAAATTAAAAAATATCTGCATTTTCTCTACTACCAATATGCAACGTGTCACATTTATTTATTTAATTATTTAAACTTTGACAGAAAACAAACCCTCGTTACAGTTTCGTCTTTGTCTCCGACATTCTTAGTTTTTGTTTACCTTTTGGCTTATTGTGCTAATGCAATTTAAAGTCAGACATTCTTTGTTATCAGTCTTTTGTAATTTGTTATTATTGTATTTTAAAATTGGTCTGTATTTTATAGAGCATGAAAAAGGGTGCTGTAAATGAGTTATTTTGCCAGAGAAAAACATTTTAAATAGGACGATGACAATTTAAAGAAAATTAATTTTGTCTTACTTTATTATCATTTAGTCACTAAAATATTATTTTGTAAATTATTCTTCTAGTGCGGAAAGAAAAAAGCTGAAAGGTGCGATCTTCTTCTCGGCTGAGTTTCACACTTTCTAAAAAAGTTACGAAAAATATAAAACAACAGTTTTACTGAACATAACGCAACTTGCCTCAAATTTATCGCATTTTTAGGAATTCGTAGCTAGCTAAGAATCCTTATAATTTCTTTATGTTCATGCATCCGGCTGTCTGTATGTCACAACCTTATAAGTATATCAGTTTTTCATCTGTTGCAATGAAATGATCTAAGCACATGATTTCAATTAATCTAAAAACAAACCTAAAGCAAGTTCTCCTCTCTATTATATATATATATATATATATATATATATATATATATATATATATATATATATATATATATGTATGTATGTTCTCACACGGAAGAATCTGTTAAAGTCGCATATAACAGATTCTTCCGTGTGAGATGCAATAGCAGTGGTTATATCCACATTATGCTGTTGTAGTGCTGAAATCACATTCAGCAAACGTACAACTATATGCAACTCCGTGTGTGAATGAGCACACGGAGTTGCATATAGTTGTACGTTTGCTGAATGTGATTTCAGCACTACAACAGCATAATGCGGATATAACCACTGCTATTGCATCTCACACGGAGGAATCTGTGAAAGCCGCATAAATATATATACGCCATCCGGCGGGAGGTCGGCGAAGCCGCGTTCAGTGATGCATGCTTCCTTCCGATCTGTCCTTTGCACAGCCAGGTGCATGTCGGTACCCTGATGAGTCTAGTAAGAGACGAAACATGTACCTCTGCCGTATCACTGTAGCGGAGAGGATGAGTTTAACTTTCCTCTCGGTGTGGTGGTACAGGTAGGCCACCATCGCGGTGGTGGTGAAACAGGATGAATTGTGTTTTTTAGCAATTTATTCAAACTGTGCAACCTCTAACATGGGAAGGATATGATGGAGCGAAGTTTGCATTCACTGTACGCATTTTACTTCATATATATATATATATATATATATATATATATATATATATATATATATATATATATATATATATATATATATATGCATATATTTCTAATTTGACATCTTCTGTGTTTGGTAGTTGTAGGTAAAAGGAGTAATTTTTCATATAATTTTTACCTAAATATTAAGTTAAAGCTGAACTAAACATAAATACAAATGAATATCTTAATAAAATTTTTTATATTTGTGTCCGAGAGTCACATAATTTTGAAATTACATCGTAAATGTGATTCAATTAATTTTGTCCCTACATAGTTGCTAGTGTGCGAACATCTCAGCAAAGAGCGCAGAACGCAATCACAAAAATTAGTATTGATGGTTTATCTATCCCTACATTATTTATCCTACGTCCACCCTTCCATAACATGGAGCTCTATACTATCTGGAATACTACCTTGCCCAGCGCATTCACCAAAATTTAGAATCATGAAATGGAACGATAATTACAAGCAACTTAAGAGGTCTGTTTGAATGATACGACTAAATAATAACCATTTTATACATATTTAATAGTATTTTTAAAGATCTTTTCAACGGTACCTGATTAGATAAACTAAAAACTAAAGTAAATTTTTAGAGTTAATTTTTATATGTGCATACATTTAGTAAGAGCTAGGGGGGGGGGCACCTTGGAGGCTCATACTTGGAGAATAAAACGACCTATATCACTTGTAGAATAAAATATTTATTTGTATTTTGAAGAATATTCAACGATTTCCGACGCTTCAGATCTGTTTTTGGGTTATTAGAACTCATGTGAAGGTATAAGGCTGTGACATACAGATGAACGTAAAGACAGACGGACAGGCGAACGGATAATAATGCATTAAATCTAAATATATTATTTTTTGAGGAAACAAAACAAAAATTATATGTAATTTTAATTTTATGACACAAAATATCTAACGATTATTTGACGGTTGTAGACAATGTTGACGATTGACTAAAATGTGGTTGCCGGACTGGCATTGTCTTTATTTTTATTTATTTTTACGACGTTTCGATTTGGTTGTATCTCTAATCGTTATCAAGTATAAACTCAATGTTTTGTCTTAAGACTACGAGCTTATATAGGGACTGTGTCCATTGAAGCGCAAAGTTTCGCTTCACTGTACACATCTAAATGTTTTGCTGTAAAAAAATAGTGGTTGCCAATGATTAGGTATCTCAACACTCGGTTTACTATTCCATTATTGTTTTTAATCAATGCTGCTTCTATAAATTTTCTTTTTTGTTCATGTTGGATTCCATATATATTGCCTCAGCTTCAGACTATTTTATATGGTATTGTTTATCCCAGGCGTGTTCTGCAATACCTGATATTGACGTTTCCCTTTTTGGTGTTTGCAAATATTAAATCCGATTAACAACAGAATCGTTATCCTTTAAAACTAATTGACAATGTTATAGATAACTTTAGAACAACGACCACTGGACAGCAAGAAACACATTCTTTCTTCACAATTCTGTGCATTAAGGGAACTTCGGAGAAAATAAGATGAATTGCCAGTAGTTATAATATAAAAACAGCCTTTATATCAGGACGTACACTTCGAGTTCATTTAACAAAAACAAAACCAAAAACCGATAAGAAAGAATGTGTTTACAAAGTGCCATGTGAGTGTGAGAAAAACTAAACGACCATTAGAAGTTAGGATTATGGAACATAAAACTCATACACAAAAAGGGGAAACGTCAAAATCAGGTATTGCAAAACACGCCTGGAATAAACAACACCATATAAAATGGTCTGAAGCTGCGGCATTATATATTGAACCCAACATGAAAAAAAAATTATAGAAGCCGCTTACATTAAAAACAATAATGGAATCGTCAGTAAACCGAGTGTTGAGATACCTAATCTTTGGCAACTACTACTTTATAACATCAAATCATTGAAGTGTGTACAGTGAAGCTAAACTTTGCATTTCAGTGGACACGGTCCCTATATAAACTCATAGTCCGACAACCAAATTTTAGTCAATAAAATATATAATTAGTTGACCTGCTTAAGAATATATAATTATCGACACGAGGATAATAATAAACAAAATTGTTTCTTATATATATTTTCCGATATATGAATTTAAAACAAAATTCGGTTTTTGTGATTGTTTTTATTATTAACTCCAAGATTATATAAAAATTTTATTTCATATATTTTATGTAACACAAAATCTAACAATGTTAAAATTGGGAAGCTAATTACAGAAATCATAATCCTAAATTTTTATCTTAAGATAAGTAGACTAAAATTTACATAGTTTTTCTATTAAGAGAAACAAATAAAAATTGTGTATGCTGCATTATCTTGAATGTTTTGGAAACTGCATTTGACGCTAGAACGGAATACATCAAATTGCCAAGATAGTTTTTATCTAAACCAAATTCCCTCAAAAGTCTGGTCTTTCTTGACTAAATGATGTGGATCTTTAACTTGTTGAAATCACTTTTTATCTCACATAAAAAGCCGTTATAGAATTTTAAATAAAATGATTTTTAGCACGCGACTTGGTCTTGAAAATATCACTTTTCCTTGACCAAATAGTGTGCTTTAACTTACACAGGATTAAGGAACGTTGTTTATGTACTAATGCAATCCTTCGAATCTATGTGCTCCTAATCTAACATTTTCGTAGTTTAGATACATTTACTGCCCTCTGTGATAATATACCAAACTATGTTCCACATCTTGAAGAGAATATAACGCAGTGCCGTAACATAAATTTCTGTCACACCGGACAGAAGAAAAATTTCTCGACCAAGGCAGACACAAAAATTATCACCCCCTCCCTTCTATAATAAGAGATAAAATGAATATTAGGAAGACAGACTTTTCGCGCGAAGAGCAATAAAGTGTAAATTTGAAAAGTTTAAAGAAAAAATTTTCTCTCACAAATTTAAAATCCCTAAAATCTAAAGAACAAAATTTAATTTTAAATATTATTGAATATATTAAAAATTATCAAATCCGTATAAAAATAAAATAAAAGTAAGTTAATCATTTTTTTTTATTATTATATTCCCGGGTCCGTCCTAAAGCCGGATGCACTGCGACCAGAGTAGGCCTATTGTGCTCACCCTAGACTCTGTCAATCTAGCCCCCTGACTCAATCTGTACAGTCCTGCTAAAGAGTTTGTGAGTATTTCTCCCGGTTCCAATCTTACTGACCCGAAAGTTTGTTGTCTAAATCTCACCAGTGACTCACAGTCACATATGATATGCTTCACCGTTTCCTCGGCTTGTCCACATAGTCTGCAGCCGAGGTTTCCGTTATATAGATTCATTCTATTCAGATGTACTTTGACGGCCATGTATCCCGTCATTATACCCGTAATAGTCCTTAATTGGTTTCTACTCATTTGTGGTAATTTCCTTGCCAGTTTCGGGTCCGGATTCCCAAGAAATAGCTTGCTGTGGTTTAAACCCTGACTGGTCATCCAGTGGTTTTTATGTTCTTTTTTAATCTATTCTTTGACTGCTTCCTGGGCCGCCCACCGCGGCATCCCAAAGGCCGGCTCTGGACCCATGTATTGAGATGCCGACCCTGCTCTAGCCAGCTCGTCAGCTTTTTCATTTCCATGTATGCCTTCATGTCCTGGTACCCACTTTAACATAACTCTGTTGTCTTTTGCCAGAGTTTCCAGCTCACTCTGACATTCCCAAATCAGCCTCAATGACACCTTTTGACCCTTGAGGGCTTTTAGGGCTGCCTGGCTGTCAGAGTAAATGAGGATTTGCTTCCCTTTGTAAGCTCTCCTGTTTATCTCGTCTGCGTACCGTAAGATTGCGTATATTTCTGCCTGAAATACTGTTGGGTATTTCCCAAGGGGAAGGATTATTTCCTTCCCCAGTTGTAGCCCATATATTCCAGCTCCAGTACCTTCACTAGTTTTTGAACCGTCAGTGTACCAGATACTTGCACCCGAGAATTTTTCCGGTCTTTCTCTTTTGTGACTTCAAACGGTATATTATAACGGTAGCTCGAGTTCATATGGTCCGTGTCCATTTCCAACTCAGGGCTCCTGATTTTTTACATATGTTTTTGTGTCCTGTCCTGACATCGTCCTTTGCGATTTTACTGTTGAGTGATTTAGTCGGTGCAGTCCCATTCTTGCCTCTGCCTGAATCACTATGTGTAGCGGAGACAGATCCAGAATACACTCCATTGCCGAAGTGGGGGTTGATTTCATGGCCCCAGTAATACACAAACAGGCGACCCTTTGTATTCCACTCAGCTTTTTCATGGTTGTTCTCTGCATTACCTTGGGCCACGAGACCAAGGCTGCGTAAGTGATGGCGGGTCTCACAATACTGGTGTATAACCAATGTACCATTTTCGGTGAGAGATCCCTTGTTTTCCCACATAATCTTCTAACAGTCATAAGAGTTGTTTCCGATTTTCTGGTTATGTTTTCCAATTGTTAGTTCCAGGTCAGCCTGGAGTCTAAAATCACCCCCAGATATTTTACTTCTCTGGAAAGTGGTATTGTGTTTCCTTGGAGGATGATGAGACCGAGATCCTCTATCCTTCTCCGTTTTGTAAAGGGGATTAGGACAGTCTTTTGGGGACTTATATTGAGTCCCTCCTGCCTTACCCATCTTTCTACAACTTTAAGAGCCCTCTGCATTCTCTCTCTTACTGTTGCATTAAATTTGCCTTGGGTTAAGTTAAGTTAATCATTTAAAAACTTCCTTAGCACTCCTTCGATTATATCTGCAGATAAGAAATCTCAGATTTTATTAAAAATTTCCCATATTTTATAAAGATTGATAATTTTACGCCTAAACTTAGACCAACAATGAAAATCTTTAGTTTACTTTAAAGGTTCATTTGAAATCAGGATTGTGGATAAAATTATCTAAATAATCTTTATCTGGAACAAGTTTCTTCAACAACCTATTCAGTTTAGAGGATTTCACTCTTTCTTTACTGAACAATGTAAATTCTAGCTTGGTTTCACAGTATGGAGGACATGATTTTTTTCGATTTTTTGAATGCGTGCTTTTTGAGGTGGAACTTTTCGATTTCTTATGCAGCATAAACGATCCAATAGTTTTCCGAATTCTGTATACTCCCGATTTAAATCAATCCTTGTCTAGACTTGATTTCAGTGTAGATCTCTCAAGCTGCTGTAACTATCTGTGACAATATATGAAAAAAATTCGTAAAGAGTGAAATGACGTTTTTTTCAGAAAAATTTGATACATACCCCCCTATTTCGAGGTCGTAGAACACGATTCTGACCTCGGTTTTCCATAATTTTTCCTCAATTTTGCGGAAAACAGGGAAAATAACTTTTCACTTTAGGTTCAATTTTTTTCACTAAATCGTTAAACTTTTGTTATAACAACGAATTCCACAGTGATAGAAGCTTCTGCATTATACAAAAATTCAAAAATATGCACTTTTTTATCGAAAATATCCGAAAAATTACCACGACAAAAATCACAACAAAATCAAAAGAAAATGGCCGGCACAAAAAAATCATAGTTTGCATAGTTCGCTAAAGATGGCGTACTGTTGAAGTCGGCGATGTTGCCAGATTGCAAAAAAGGATTTCTTTAAATATTCTTCTCTTTCTGTTTAAATTGGAAAGAAAAGGTTCCAAAAAGAATGTTTTTCTTTCCTTTGATTATTGAAGTACTATTAATTACTCTTATGTCTATGCCTTCGATGTGCGATTTTGACTCTAAATAATAAAGGTTTTAAGGATTATTGTTGCTTTTGTTTGTCTCCCTCCAAATACCAGTACTTTGATGTGCGATTTTGACTCTAAATATTAATGGTTTTAAGGATTATAGTTGCTTTTGTTTGTTTTCCTCCAAATACCAGTAGTTTTAAATGGATAATATGCTTATGTCCGTTAGCAGAAAGTGTCGAGTGGCAGAGCTTGTCCCGCCTCCACGTGGTTTCTGCTGGACAATGACATTTTTTAATTAATAAATCTAGCTCAATTTAGATTAGTTCAGGTTAGTTTAGGTTAGTTCAGGTTAGTTCAGGTTAATTTCAGTTTTTTAAAGTAACCAAGACTAATGTTAACCTGTACTTACCAGAACTAACCAAAAATTTTGGAAGGTTAAGATTCATAGTACCCCTTTTTATACGTTACAAACATTAAACTATGTTGTTAACTGTAATGGGTAAATTTTAAAGTTTATACCAGGAAACTTTAAATCTAGGTTAATTTAGATTAGTTCAGGTTAGTTTCTGTTTTCCAAATTAACCAAAATCAAGCTAAACCTAAACCAACCTATCTTAACCAAAACCAACCAATAATTTTGAAGGGTTAAGATTATTTTTACTTAGAAACTGTTCTGAATATTAAAAAAAAATTAAACTATGTTGTTGACTGAGAAGGACAAATTTATAGTTTATATTATGAAGAAATTTTACATCTGGCAACTTTGCACCTTTTTACGTGATTCGGCGGCCAGTTTATATAGTCTGACCGTTGATGACGTTTTCGGGACGTGTTTTTGATTTTTCACTGAAAATATAAATTTTTCTAAATTGGTTTGCTAAAATTTGTGCAAAAAGAATTGAAATATATTACGTATAATATTTTTTAACTAGTTCCATTGAAAATAAATACATAAATTCGGTTTTTAACTGAAAAGAAAGTGCTTTGTGAAGTGGCGCTTTTCTTTTTTTGAGTTTTCCGGGAAAGTGAGGAAAAATAGTAAAAAATCAAGGCCAGAATTGTGTTCTAGGACCTCGAAATAGGGGGTGAGTATCGAAATTTTTTCAAAAAAACATAATTTTCATACTTTTCACGCTTTGCAAATTTTTACCCAATGTATTAAACTATGTTTAAATGCTAAAAGAAAGTATAAAGCTTCTTGTTTTTTATGTCTGTATGAAATTTGTATCTACTTGAAACAGTTTTAACAATTCTAGATCATTATTTCAACTTTTTATCTTAAGATAACAAAGTCAAACATTATATATTTCTACCCTAAATATGAATAACCAAAATATCGCTTTATTTTGTTCTTGTTTTCTTCTGAATTCCTGACTGGCATTCTTATAGTCAAAATTTTCTTGAATGCATTTTTTAATGGTGTTATTGCTTTCTTTCAACTTGCATTTGGTACCAGGATTATGTAGATTATCAAAACAATTTTTATCTGAAGCAAGATTCCTCAAAAGAGGATTTCACTCTTTCCTGGCTGAACCCTAAAAATCTCTGACTTGTTTTCACAAAATTCAAGGACGTAGTTTCACTGGTCGATTCCTCCCAATGTGTGCCTTTTGTAGTACAACTTGAACATCATTCTCAAGGACACTCTGAATCTTGTGTAGTGCAACCATCTGTGACAATACATCAAACTATGTTTACCCCTCAGAAGAAAATTTAAAGCTTCTTATTTATTATGCTTAAATGAAATTTGTGGCTACTTGAAAACAGTTATCGCAATTTTTGTGATTCTAAAACATTACCTAAATTTTTTATCTTAACGTAACAAAGTCATACTTTATATATTTTTGCTTTTAATATAAATAAATATCGCTCTACTTTAAATGTTTTGGAAGCTGCTGTCTCCAGAACTCCTGCCTAGCATTCAAATATTCAACTGTTTCTTGAATGCATTTCTCGATGGTGTTATCGTTTTCTTTAAACTTGCATTTGATATCAGGATTATGCATCAAATTATCAAGATAATCTTTATCTGGAGCAAGCTCCCTCAACAACCTACTCGGTTTAGATGACTTCACTCTTCCTTGGCTAAACGGTGTTGATCTCTGACTTGTTTTCCCAGTATTTGAGGACGTAGTTTGTCGCGTAGTCGATTCTTTCGAATGTACGCCTTTTGATTTCTTGCTCGGCATAAAGGATCCAATAGCATTTTCAATAGCTTTCTGGCTCTTGTGTACTCCCAATTTAAACCCTTCGTGGTCCGGACGTATATGCAGCCCTCTGTGATAATACATCAAACTATGTTCAAAATCTCCGAGATAGTATAAAGCTTCTGCCTTCTGATAAATTGCCTTTATGAAATTTTTATCTACTTGAAGGGCCGTTTCGGCATCTCTCAGTGCATTTTCCGGCTGACCTAGAAGAATGTAACATTTGCTTCTGGCAACGAGGGAATTCTTTTCCGTTGGATTAAGCTCCAATGCCTGGAAAAGATTAGATATGTTATTGTTTTGATTTTTAAAGGAATTGCAAGTTTTGTAAAGGAGTTTTTGATGGAAATAAATTTTATTATGCTTATTTTTATATAATAGGTGAAATAGGGAAAATCAATAATATATAGTGACCTAGAAAGGTGTTGAAGAATTTGCCGAAAATTTATAATAAACTTTTAATATTAAATTAAATGTAAGGGATAATTTTTATATAATTTTAATCTAAAATATGTACACATAAAAAAATTTCAGAAATACTCTCAAAATAATAGTAGTAGTGGTAGTCCAATTAAGATAATGGTATAGATGTATGTACATCGATGACTCCGAATCTACAGTATACCATCCGTTTAAGAGTTCCCGAGAAAAAGTAATCCATAGACGTTAAATCTGGTGAGCGGGATTGTCAGTTTGTAGAATGGTTAAGCACACCTAAGTTCTAAATCAAACGAAGACAACATTAAATATAAACAATCACAAGTATTGGTCCATAGAAGAATGACACAAAAGAAAAACCAAATATGGAAAAGAAAATGCACCAGAGTAAATACCTTTTTGGGAAAACAAAAATGCACTGAGAGCTGGAAAATGATTAGCTAACTAAGTCTAGAAAAGAAAAAAGACATTACCAAGTAACGAGTGGGAGCAATATTTTGCTAGAGTGTTAGCTAGAGATAAATCTGAATTTCAAGAACGGTAGGAATCACAAAATATAAATACGATAAGTATAACACATAGAAGAAATAAAACAGACGCAACAAATATTTGCAAATGCTTAGAAATAGGAATGGCCCTTGGACTTGGGGACATATCAGCGGAATTAATAAAGAAACGGAGCGAAAAAGCTTTTTCAACATCTCACAAATCTATTCCACAATTGTCTAAACGGAATGGAGGTACCTAGGGAATGGAAAACATCACTGATAACTAATATTTACAAAAAAGGAAAGACAAATGACTATAACAATTGCAGAGGTCACAACTATCCTAAGTCAGGGGCGGATCCAGCCTCTCTCTTTGGGGGTGGAGGTGATATCACGAAAGTACAGTATGGCAAGCGAAAACACTTTGTCGACGGAGGGGGGGGGAGACGCCGAAAACGTTCAGGGTCGGATCTATTTTTCTGAATTTGAAGCTCTTGGAGAAGGGGGGGATGCCAGCAACATACACATTCCTAGTATAAGAGGCAGAATCGGGTTTATTTTCCTGAACTCTGAGTTCTTGGGAGAGGGGAGGAGGTGGCGATTGCAAGCATACACATTGCTATATTCTATTCAAGAACTAGAGAGAGAAATAAAACTGTTACCGAAACCTCCAACGTACCTGCTCTAGTGCTGCAGGTAACTGAGGACTGCCGTACATCTAATTATATGTAATTATATTTAAATATTATAAGTTTTTATAAATTTACTGCAACAATAAAATTTCTAATAGTTTAATTTAATTTCTGTCAGTGAGCAAAGTACACCTTTACAGTGTGTCCTTAGTGATTTATCTTGTTTGCTCTTGTTTTTATATATTATTTGTGATTAGTAAGATACCCAAAAGATATGGCTTCCATCTCTAAATTTATTCCAAAATCATTAAACCAAGGCATTTTTTTCTCAACAAAAAACTTATAACGATGAATGTTTATCATGCTTTAAGATATCAATATCGAGATAATAATGTTAAAAGCTCTTTTAAGATGTCAACATGACAGGAGTTGGAAAATCTACTATGTACAGAATACTGAAGGAAAAAAAACGACTGGAATTGATAATACTCCCAAGCCACATTCGATCACAGACAGACGAAAAACCTCGTTGGAAGAAGAGATGAAAACTGCAATAAAAGGAGTTGTACATACATTTTATTGTAAGAAGCAGATCCCAACCGTTAACAAAATTCTAACTAAAATCAATGAAGATCGGGATTTACCTGAAATTAAAAGGACTGAGCTCTGAAAATTGCTCAGAGAACTTAATTTTTGCTGGGAAAAACCAGATAGGAAATCTGTTTTTATAGATCGTCCGAAAACTGTCCTTTGGAGAAGGAAATATCTCTTTTAACTAAAAGATAGAGTTGCAAGAAATAACACAACTTACAAAATTAGTAATTTAACTGAACTTTTGAAAGATTTTTTTGAATAAAGTTACTACGAAAAATTGGGAAAAATCCATATAATAAAAGAATAAAGCAAAATGTGGAAACTCGATATTATAATCGGTGAGATAGAGGAATCAATTATAATTAATTTCAGGGAAGATAGCTTCACTGACTTTGATTACGAATTAGATACGGAATGCTTACCAGTGTAAACACAATTTATTATTTAAATTTTTGTTTTTGTTGTATTTTATTATTTATTGTTGTTTATATATTTTTTTTATATATTTTTTATTTCAGTGTGTCCCACTCATTAATTTTATATATATTTAATTCCAATTAACCGTAATTTTTTCCTTATTTTATTTGTGTCTTTTTCTTAAGCGTGTGGAATTAAAACCTTTAATTTATTTTTTTGGGGCTATCGGATTTCCATATAATAAAGTAAATTAAATTAAGATGTCAGTGTAATAGAAATAAAAATAAGTAGGTCTAATTTTAACTGTAACAAATAAAAATTAATTGCATTTGAACCCCTTTTTATTAGTGTTTAATTGTAATTCTGCAGATGGTTTAACAAATAATTAAACTGAAACGTCAAATGTCCAAAAAATGTTTTTAAACAATAATAAAATGACCGGTAGCCCCAAAAAAATTTTAGTATTATATGGACGAATTTTTTTTTATATTCAACTTCTTGTATTTTGACAATGGGTATTGTGTAAGTATTTAAAACACACGTAGTTTGCCAAAAAAAAAGGTTAAAAAATGATTTATTACTCTCTCTACTTTTTGAATAAACTATAGTATAAGAGACAAAATCGGGTCTATTTTCCTGAACTCAAGCTCTTGGGGGGGGGGGGGGACGATCGACCCCACCGCCCACCCTTGGATCCGCGCCTGTCCTAAGTGGACTATATGGAAAGATTTTGAAAAACAAAATTGAACAGGAATACTTCAATATGGAGGCAGAAGAACAATCAGGTTAGGGTGCAGGCGAATCTACAATTCGTGACTTCTTTTGTGTCTCTCAATTTATAGAGGAAAAAACAACTTTCAATTAGGAAGTACATTTGCTGTATGTTCAACTGAAAAACGCTTACGACAGCGTAAAACAAGCTATGCAAAACGCTGGAAACAACAAACAATAATAAATTACAATATAAGAATATATAACAGCAATTTTGCTGTAACAAACTGAAACTAGCTTTTTTAAATATCAAAAACTTTGCTGGATCGGTGGTATCAGAGTTAGCAACAACAATTTTGCTGAAAGTTGTTATCAAAACAAACTTTTCAATTTTAAAAAGTTATTTAATTTAGATGAAAATGCGAGGCCAATATCGACACAAAATGGCAGAAGTTAATGTAAAATAAATTTTCCTTAGATATAAAAATGCAAATGAATTAGCTTAGCAATATTTAGGTCAGGATTAAAATATAAGTTTTAAAATATAACATTTATACATAGGAAGTGATAAAACTTAAATAATTTTTGCTCAATACTTAAAAATTTAAGAACAATATAAAATAAATAGTTCAAAGTAAATATCATATTCAGATAAACAAAACCAGTAGTTCTCGGGAGGTTTAAGGAAAGATATATTGCTCATAAATGCCATTTTCGTCTCAGACTACCAAGAAGGGATATTGTCGATTTAAAAAAATACAATATTACTACAAAATTTAATTATTTTACCTGCATTTATAGTTATGTTAGCTTATTGATTTAAATATAAGCTAAAATGCAGGACAAAATCTTCAACGACTGCATATATATATATATATATATATATATATATATATATATATATATATATATATATTATAGACCCGGGCGATACATATCGATATTTCAAAGTATCGATACATATATTCGATTTTTTGTATCGATATTGACTAATGTTGCAGTACATTGGTATCGATACATTTAACTAAATATCGTATCGTTTCCTTGTTGTAATCAGATCCAATCCCACTGCCACTTTCAATTATGTCGATCAAGAGATCAGCAAACTGTTTCGAATATCAAATATTTATTTTTGGAGAATAGAACTAGTATGAATGTATTTTTATCATTTTTTAATTGTGTAACAAAGAAGAAGATGGATATATATTCGGGACGCACCAATCTACAGTACCAACTGAAAATGCTCTTAATTTGTAACTAAATTTTATTGTTCTGTGATTTGCAAATTTGCGGGGATTCCGGGAAATCACTTATCTATGTTTGCGATCTTTTAGCCGTGCATGTTACTGTTACTTCAAAATATACGGTTAGTTCTTATAATATTTCGTGTTTCATGCTTCTTGCTGATTATTATTTCAATCTACAGTCTGAGTTTAACCATGCCTCCTACCAAAACTACGAAAAGTATTGTATGGGAATATTTTATTAAGTCACAAACGGGAGGCACATGCAAACTGTGTTATTCACAGGTAGAATCCGCTAATTTGTTATTCCATTTATGACGGTGACATGCTAAACTGAAAATTGAAAAAAAGGTTTAGATTTAATCAAATCTGAAATAGTATACCACTCTTCAGGTTTAAGATCTGAGAGGAAAACCTAAACCGGAGATTGCTCAATTCTAAGAAATTAAAATATAGAAGCATATTGACATATATGGATTTTATAAGGCCAGCAAAGCAAAATGATAATATATATTTTACTTCTGCTTCGATGAACTCGACTGTGCCTGTAGCGAAGTTTCACACAATATCTTAATCATAGTTCTAATCATTCTGTTGTAACAAAACGAGGAATTATACGCAACCTCTATAATCACGCTATATCTATATGCAATAATGCCGATTCATTGGAAAAAGAGGTAGCAAATATTAACTCCGATTTACAACAGAATGGTTATCCTTTAAAATTAATTGATAAATAATTTTAGAACAACGAATACTGGACAGCAAGAAACACATTCCTTCTTCACAATTCCATACATTAAGGGAAAGTCGGAGAAAATAAGACGAATTGCCAGTAGTTATAATGTAAAAACAGCCTTTAAATTAGGAAATACACTTAGAGCTCATTTAACAAAAACAAAACCTAAAACTACCGATAAGAAAGAATGTGTTTACAAAGTTCCATGTGACTGTGGTGAAATGTATATTGGAGAAACCAAACGACCGCTAGAAGTTAGAATTAAGGAACATAAAACTCATACACAGAAAGAGGAAACGTCGAGATTAGGTATTGCAGAACACTCCTGGGATAAACGACACCATATAAAATGGTCTGAGGCTGCAGCAATATATCTGGCAGTAAATGGAGTGTTGAGATACCTAATCTTTGGCAACCACTACTTTGTAACATTAAATCATTGAGGTGTGTACAGTGACGCGAAACGTTGCGTTTCAATGGACACAGTCCCTATATAAGCTCGTAGTCTTAAGACAAAAACATTCAGTTTATACTTGATAACGATTAGAGAACTTAATCGAAACGTCGTAAAAATAAAAACAAGTCCGACCACATTTTAGTCAAAATATTTCCTGTTTTAGTTTTTCTTTCAATTTATGACCACCATTTTCTTTCATATATAAAATTATATTAATATATATAAAACTAATAAAATATGAATAATACTAATGTATCATTATTTAAATATCGATACTTTGACACCGATATATCGACGTATCAATATTTTTTTATTCGATACGTATTGATACATAATATCGATACATCTCTAGATATCGCCCGGCCCTAGTATATCAAAGACGGTAAACCTATAAAGCGATATACAGGTAGAAGAGAGGATAATAATAAAATAGAGAGTCGTCGCTATATAAACAAGTATATGAAATTGGATTTGTTCAGTGGATTATATTCCAGATATTTACAGGCAAGCCGCAAAAGATTGAAGTATTACTCATTCTATTTCTTGAAAGACAAATATTTGCTTTGCATTAAAATTAGTGATCGGCCGATTCCTACATATAGTGGGGTTATATCTCAAATTATCGAAAAAAGTTATTAGAAAAAGTTTTTCTAAATCTAATTTTTAGCCCATATGCAAAATTTCACCTGTAAAAGATAATTTAGATTTTTTGCCCATTTTTTGTAAATTGTACCACTGTTGCAAAATAAGACAACGCAACCTACATAAAACTGCTTAGTTTTGACAATGCTTCATCCCAGACATATTTTATTTAAAGTAAAGCCATATTAAATGTGCGTTTTTCTACAAAATCTGAATAGGGCTATTAAAATTTCGTCCCCTGTTGTGCAAAGTTTTTAACCCTGTAAAAGGTAACTTCATAAAATAGCTATTATTTTTGAAAACGTAATTTGTAAGTAATACACATTATAATTAAGACAAACAAGTACACTGTGTTATCAACCAAGTCTGCATTAGGTGGAAAATACATTTTTATTTAACTTTTTTTATATTATGATTTTTTTATTAGAAAATTTGAGTCTTTTCAATTAAACTATTTTCTGAATATTAATGTGTATTACTTTAAGACACAAACTACGTTTTCAAACATAATTATTTTAAATCCGATGATTTTAAACACTTTTTCTAAATAAGAAAAAAATGGGGATAAAAATTTATATAAATTTGTAATCAAAATTTTCCTGTAACTTGCACCTTAGACATAAAATCCACAGCTATTTGTAAATCTCCACGGCACATTTCATAATTGCCTAAAGCTAAAAAAGTACTGGGTTCTGCTTCTTCAGGTATGTGCAGCATTTTTGATCTATCCTCTTTTCTTTTTATTCTTAAGGATTGTTTTATATCTTTAGATCCCATGTTGACGGCTGCAGCTCTGTCTTTATCACAGTAAAGTTCTTCTTGTCTCGATCCTTTTTTACGTTTTCTTTTCCCTAAAAGTTAAAATATATATCGAATATTTCACTTTTCATGATGCATCATGTTTCTAACCTATTTATAATTGTATCAATTGTAACGTAATTAATATTGTTTACAAATTAAAATCAAACACAAAATAAAAATTGTAATGTCTGAAAAAATAACAAAAAAGCCACTTCCTTATCGACCATAAACAACAACCCAACTTGTTTTTGTTAAGAGCTATTTGAAGATTTTGTTGATTTATTTGAAAACTGGTGGGATAAGAAATTTATAATATTAAGTAAAGATTTTTAATCATTCCAATTATAAACGACCTTAAAAGATAAAATACTTTGATCACAATCAAAATAAATTTTTTACCCTTTTTCTTACTGACATCTTCGGTAATCTGTTTAGATAATCTCCTGCTAGTTTCAGCTGACATGGGTGCCTGTCTAACCCTACTTTCTCCATCCATAGCAGTTTCGTCTTTTTGGAAGAAATCATCAGAGCGTTTATCATCTTCATCTTTCACATTAATTCTTACAAAACTTTGTAATAGTTCTGACTCTCGAGTGGTGCTGAGGCGTTTTTCGGCTTTGAATTTTGAGTTGTCTGTCATACCGTAGCTGAAATAAAATAAGTAATTTTATTTTAATAACACAAATCTATCAAAATTACTTTTAGTTTTATAGGAATTACCTCAATTAATATTTAAATACTATAAAAAAAAAGATAATCAAGATTTCATTCAAAGACTAAAAATTAATCACTTCTAAATAAATGTGACACAATTATAATGTGTCTGGCATATTTTTATTGTGAATGTACCAAGTTTGAGCTGAAATATGGACATGAAATCTCTCTCTTCTCTTTGTCAACCTCTGTCCATCCACTCTTGGATGTAGGTCTCTCTCAATTTTTTCCATCTTTCTCTATTCTTCGCCAATCTCATTCACTGTTTGCCCGCCATTGGCCTTTTGTCGTCTACCCATCTTTTTTGAGGTCTTCCCGTGCTTCTTGTTGTCTCCCTCGGTCTCCATTCCAGAATTCTTCGTGTCCATCTGTTCTCCTCATATCGGGCTATGTGACCAGCCCATCGCCACTTCATCTTTGCAACCTCCTTCACGATGTCTTTGACTTTCGTTCTGCGTCTTATCTAGGTGTTTCTAATCCTGTCTCTTAATGATAATCCAAGCATGTTTCTTTCCATCGCTCTTTGGACTGTTTCTAATTTTTTAGCGGACTTTTTGGTGAGGGACATGGTCTCTAATCCATACGTACACACCGGTAATATGCATGTGTCGTATACTTTTCTTTTTAGATTTATGGGAATTGAATTATTTTTCAGGATGTATGCAAGTTTACCGAAAACGGCCCATGTCAGCTGTGTTCTTCTTTTTATTTCAGCATCCTGGTTTGATTTCCCTAATCTAATGTCATGACCCAAGTATACATAGTATTCGACGTTTTCTATCCTCTGGTTCTGTATTGTTATGTTTGCCTGTTCGTGGCTCATTATTTTTGTTTTGTTGTAGTTCATCTTATGGCCAACAGATGCGGATACGTCATTTAGCTGTTGTAGCATTTAGTTCAATTCTTGGAGATTACTTGCTATTAAGATTATGTCATCAGTAAATCTGAGATGGTTCAAGTATATTCCGTCGATGTTTATACCTTTGATGTCCCATTTAAGTTTCTTAAAAATGTCCTCTAGGACTAAGGTGAACAGTTTTGGCGAGATAGTGTCCCCTTGTCTCACTCCCCTTTGTAGTTTTTTGGGGATCGTTTTCGTCTTGTCGTCTATTTTTATTTGAATGGTTGCATGAAATGATACTACTAAATAACATAAATTATCGTATTTTTTAGTAGAATTATTTTACTACTTTTTAATATATTTACATATCGCAATATGCCATTATATGAAATTTCTTACCCTATTTGAAAGGAATGCTATCATATATTTGAAAAGCATACTTTCAATATTAGGCAGTGAAATTTTAAATACCCTGGGGGAGATTTTTTTGGAAAATTACTTCGAAACTGAAGTTTTTTTGTTTCTGCATCATTTATTGGTTTTAGTAACATTCCCCATATAAAAGAAATACTTCTTACGCAAACGTTTGAAATTGTTGTTTTAAGAATTAAACTTTTATAGTCATGTATTATTGTTAGAGCTCCTAACTTCTGAAGAGAAAAATGTAATTTTATAAGACCATGAAACATGGAAAATTGAAATTTGACTTAGCAATATCTTGCTAGTCCGCTTTAATTTCAATACTAGTAGTTAGAAATAAAAAAATATTTCTCTGTGAATTTGCAAGGAAATAAAAGATTCCGCATAAACATTTCCTGGTGAATTCCGGTGAAAATGTAGTATGATGTAATTCGTGACTTCCCGATCGAAAGTGTCATAAAATTGGAAGATATCCTTCAATTCGTTGATGGGATTTTTAAAACAAAGATCCATATTTTTATTGTATAAATAGAAAATTAGCAAAATTTCGCATCTAACTCTCTAGATAACTTAAGGGATCATATATTGTCTGTAAGTCATTTGAAAGTCAAATGTACGCAAAATATCAAGTTGACGATATGTAATGTAAGTTTGCTCTTAAGGTTAACCTCAAGGTCACTACAGGATACCATGTTTAATTTTCTATAATTTTTGTAAGTGAAGTTCTTCGTTATAAGGTTTGATTACAGATTTGTAAGCTGATTTGATACAGATTCACCGAAAAGACAGATCCAATCTTCAAATGACCTTCATATGACATTTAGCTAACCAAATTATGTATATGTCAGATGCGAAATTTCATGATCTGCAGTGAGATATATAAATAACCATTAAAAAAAATTAGCTTTGAAATTACCGAGTCACTTTCGAGGTCAACGTCAAGGTCATCACGACATGCCATGCGTAATTATTTAGAACTTTTGTAGTAAAATATTTTCTCCACATCTCTTAGTTTCCGAGTGAGTGACTTGGATCATCCCCTACAGCCAACATCCCACCCTTAGTCCTTCTGTATTTTAAAAACTAGACATATAATTGCTTCAGGCTCGTGAAAATTATTGATCAGGAAGTCAAGAAATACATCATACTTCATACCAGATTTTCACTCAATTTCATTGGGAACCGTTTTTCCATTAGGATTGTATTTATTGACGGAAAAGCTACAGTTTAAATTATATATTGGCGCCGGCAAAATTACATTTATCAACTCACGTATACCTACTATTAGAGTACAATAATACCATGAATTAGAAGGTTGAGTTATAATCTTTATAGGAAAATCAGAACGGTTTATTATTAACTGCACTGGATATAGAGGTCTCAGCTAGCGTGACTTTCTTACTTAACACTTTTTTTAAAATTATATTTATGTCCTTAAATATGCTACTTAATTATTGATATGTGTAATTTTGAATAGTCAATTCTCAGTAATTAAGAAGATATTTTAAAATATTAAAAAATGGTAAAGCTGAATGCTTGTAAAAAATTATCTACGGAAACCATATCGAAAAAATTTTCTTAGTCTTTGAAATTTTAGTAACTCATTCTCTAAAGGAATATCATTGATTTAGAAACACTTTATATCATGAAATACTTTCGTAAGTATTCAGTGAGAAACAACTTTATATATAGTGTGTCCCAAATTGATGAAGGATGAATGGCGCCATTCGAAACTATAAAAATAGAAAAATGATTAGAATTGGAAAATTTCTGGTAATTTTGCCAGTAATGTAACAGCGCTCGCAGGACTATTATAGCTGTATGAGTTTTTGAGATATGTAAGTGTAATTTGTTAATAAATTCGTCACACATTGCACTGTAAAGCAATGGCTGGCAAGAAGATTCAGAAACTATGCTTAAAACAAATGAAGTCCTAAAATAGCCTGTTTGGTGTGGCTGGATAAATCCTTCTGTTGATCTATGTCACCATTTGAATTTTTTTTTGACATCCTATATATATATATATATATATATATATATATATATATATATATATATATATATATAGGATACAAAAATCATGCTTTTCACTTATATGTAGTTCATGAGTATTTAAAAAATCAATAAATTATTAGTAAATATAAGGATTTGTGCTTGTAAAACCGCCATATTAGTCATTTTGAAAATCACTCATATGATCAGAACGGAAAATTATGGCTAATTTTGATAAAATGGGTATTTTTGCCAGTTTTAGTTACCATTTTGTATCTGCCATTTTGTAATTTGTACTACGTAACTATTAAATATGACTATAATACTTTTGAGTCATGGTTCCTCCATAAACATAATGATTTCATAAAAAAAAATGGAGAAATATGCATATTCCCGTCGCCTTTTGGCCTCCATTTTAGATCTGCCATGTTCAATATTTACATTTGATTAACTTTCGCTGTAAAATATGATTATCTGACTCATGATATGCTCATAAGCATAAAGAATTCTAAGAAAAATTGGAAAAATATACATATCTTCACCGCCATATTCGATCCGCTATCTTTAGAAAGTTTATCTTATGATTTTTTATTACAATAACACATTTAATATTATTAAAAAAAAGTTAATCTTTGAAAAATACTGATACTATCAGAAAATACTGATTTCTCGGATTTTTACGCTAAAACTGCCATTTCGGAATAGACATATTATGAATACCAATATGAAAAAATTCACTGTTTAACTTCAATAATTTTGTGCACTGGTGATTGAGCGATACCTGCGATTTTCGCGCATTTTCTATGTCAAAAAATCATAAAATTTGAAAATTTCCAATTATTAAATATTTTTTATTGGAAATTTCCAATATTTAATTTTCTATAAGGAAAATTGTAATATTAAATAAAAATTCAGAAAGAGCACACTCGGAAACATTACTGATTAATTTTTATTTCCGTTTACTAAATATAAAAATGGGGATTTAAAACTAGTAAAAAATCAGCGACCTTCGGCATTAATAGGTTAAGCTAAATTTCACAATCTAAAAAAGGGCATTTTCAAAACATTTCAAATTCAACATGGCGGTCATAAAAAATAAAAATTAAAACTTTCCATAATATATCAAAAACTCGAACAGCTAAATTCTAGAGGATCATTATGTAATTAGCAAATTTGTCCGAAATTTTTCCAATTTAACAGTTTTTCATATTTATCATAGATATATATTTATATCGCAATACACCCGTGATTGGTTTGGTTCACACTGTATATGTTTGTCTTTTTGTCAAGGTACTTTATTGTTTTATTTCTGAATGATACTGGATTCTGAATTTTAAACAAAATTATATCACATTTCTCAATAAAAAACAATCTTAAGACGCCACTGAAATTTTTGGAAAAATAATTTATTTTGTTTTTTATTTTCAAAAGGTAATATGTATATTATAGAAGTTTTAATAAATATACTTACCTATATTAACGACTGCTTTTGTATACCGTCCAAAAAGAGATGTTCGAATTTTTTCACGTCACTACACCAAAGTACACTTTAACTGGAAAATCGGAAATAGCAATAACTCTGCAAAAGCGTTTTACTATCTCACGTAAATCGCAACTTATAAAGTTTATATTTTAACTTTTTTGAATGTCGTTATTGGTATGCAATCTTGAGTCATGTATTTTTAGAAATATACGAAATTTAGCTTTCTCTATTATATTTTAAATTGCACACAAAAGTCTTTCTTCTATAAAAGCATTTTTTAAGTTTAAGTATATAAAAATAGTCTATAAAAATCGAAAATTGTGGCCTGAAAAATGGTTTAAAAAATCTTGTGTACTGCTTTTGCAGAATTAAATAATCTAAATTTTTATAACTTGTTACAGCAATTATTAAAAAAATAGAAATATAACTAAAATTACAAGCTCTTTCGCATTTTCTATCAAACGAATTTAAATATTGCAAACACTGTAAAAATACCACTGCAAAAAATTATTTCAGGTGCTGAAACTAACACTTTTATTGTTTGTTGTCATGGAAACGGTGTAAAGGTGTGATCAATGAGGACCCAAAGTGTTCCGCAGTTCCGTTTTTTGACAGCTAATTTATTGAACTTCGATTTATAGAGGAAATTAATTTCATTTTAATTTTACAGGGTGTCTATTATGATGATGACCTGGGGAACTTTCTTTAGATTATTTTTGGATGATGTTATATTTAAAAATAAATTATGCTGATAAATATTGGAAGGAATAATTAATTATTAAATCTAAACTACAAACGTTAAGAGCTTAAAATCAAACAAGAATCAGAATTTTTATCAGACTAAATGTGGTAAATTACCAGAAAAAGTCTTGGTTTCGCTAACGATTTAGTTACACCCCGCCAAAATTAACTAGGCTTTCAAAATATGCGGTTTTAGGGCTTCGAAAATGAAAACGAAAATTTATGGAAACATCTAGTTAGTAGGATTTCGATCACGATCTTCATCTACTGCAGGATATTGGCTTGCCACAGATTAGCCCATTTCATTCAATCCTGAGCGAATATCATTCAATTTCTGCGTGTCTTCTGATGTAGCCCTGCCACAGAGCACAGGATTGTCCTACTCTTCTTTTCATGTCTCTTTGTCTCTACTCTCGTGTGCGATTCGTCAATGTGCTGCTTGGGTGTTGATTCCCAAAGTGCCCCAAGGGTCGACCGCGACATGCAAAGGATCTATATATATATATATATATATATATATATATATATATATATATATATATATATATATATATATATATATATATATATATATATGTTGTTGCGTAGTGTTTCACGGATGAGAACATGTGATCCAGTATTGATCCGGGAATACATCCGTTCGTTCGTTTGGTTTTGTGTAGAGGTTTACAGACGTTTCGCCAAAATCTTATTTGGTATCTGCTGTGCGTGCTCGTTGTAAATCAACTGAAAGAAATTCTAAGTACAGCGTGCTTAATACGCGGTCGCAGGGAGTAACGGTTAGTTGGCATTGGCTCCGCCAACCTCTCTAGGGCCGCTGTTGATATCAGTTTAAGCGTGGCACGCGTGTTGATACAATGATCTCGCTTAAAGAGAGTTTTCCAATTAGTAGGAGGACTAAGTGCATCGTCTCTCTTATTCAGAGTGTCATCCTTTTCAATTTTAATGGATTCACGAATTAATCCTGCCTTGTAGTGTTCTCTCTTAGCGATTTGCTGGCTGGTGTCAAAAGTTTCTTAATTTTATCCACACAAAGATACAGTTTACTCTGGAACTTGAGGAAAACAATCAGCTTCCGTTTTTAGAAGTGCTGGTAACCAAAACAATGGATGGAGATCTGCGACACACAGTATATCGAAAACCAACCCACACGGACGGATACCTGAATGCTGATTCTCACCATCACCCCTCACAAATACAGAGCTTAGCCGATACCCTAATATCAAGATCCCTTCGCCTAACTAATAACCAAGGAAATGAAAAGGAACGTCACATATAAAAATGGCCCTCAAACAAAACAGCTACAAAACACCAACCATAAATAAGGCAGTAAAATTGCTACAAAAATTAATGCAAGAAACAAGACCACCTACCGAAGATAGACAAATCACCATACTTCCTTACTTAAAAAACACAACAGACAGAATCGGCTGATTGTTCCGGAAAGACAACATGTCTACAGCCTACAAACCATATAAAACAATAGCCTCTTCTTTAAGATATCCAAAAGACAAAATTAATCTGGAAAATCAAGGAGTATATAAAATCGCATGAAGTACCTGCAGTAAAACATACATAGGCCGGACCAACAGAACAATATCAGCGAGACTAGAAGAATATAAAATCAATATAAGAAACAAACAGACAACATCGGCGCTTTTTCGACACCAGCACGAGACAGGACATAAAATTGACTTGGACACCGGCCAGCAAATCGTTAATATAGAACACTACAAGGCAAGATTTATTCGTGAATCCGTCAAAATTGAAAAGAACGGCACTCTGAATAAGAGAGACGATACACTTAATTTTCCTTCTAATTGGAAAACTCTCTTTAAGCGAGACCATTGTAAAAACGCATGCCCCGCTTAAACTGACACCAACAGCAGCGCTCGAGAGGGAGGCGGAACCAACGCCAACCAACCATTACTATCTGTGACCGCGTGTAAAGCACGCTGCACTTTGAATTTCTTTCACTTGATCTACAACCAGTAAGCACCGAAGATGCCAACTGAGATTTTGGCGAAACCTCTGCAAACTTTTACAAGAAACCAAACGAACGAACGGATGTATTTTCAGATTAACAACTAACCTGAATATATATGTTTATGCGGCTTTCACGAATCCCTCCGTATGAGATGCAATAGCAGTGGATATATCCACATCATGCCGTTGTAGTACTGAAATCACATTCAGCAAACGTACAACTATATGCAGCTCCGTGTATGAATGAAGTAAAATTCGAACAGTAAATGCAAACTGCGTTCTAACCATATCCTATCCGTGTTAGAAGTTGCACAGTTTGAACAAATTGCTAAGGAACACAATTTATCCTATTCCACCACCATCAAGATGATAGCCTACCTGCACCACCATATCGACAAGAAAGTCAAAACTTACACTCCCCGCCACAATGATACGGCAGAGGTACATGTTTCGTCTCTAGTAGACTCATTAAAGTACCGACATGCACCTGGCTGTGCAAACGGCAGATCGGAAGGAAGCATGCAAATACTGAACGAGGCTTCGCCGACCTCCCGCCGGATGGCGTATATATGTTTAAATATATATCCGGCGTGAGGTCGCCGAAGCCGCATTCAATATTTGAGACGAAACATGTACCTCTGCTGTGGCAGGGAAGAATATATATATATATATATATATATATATATATATATATATATATATATATATATATAATTATGTACTATTATCGTTGTTTTAATTGTCACATCACTTTTTCGATATCTGATTGCATAATAGTTTCAATTTTTGTTTCAATTTGAAAAACTGATTTTACTGGTAATATAAACTTTAAATCTAATTTGCTCCTAAACGGTGTGATTTAACGGCTCAAATAAAGAATACCTCTTTTATTAGATAATCTTTTATTTTTAAAACAGCATATAGTTTTTTCCAGTAAGAGTCAAACAACGAAAAATAATATTTAAATTTCAGGTAAAGTGACCTCTGGAGGCACAGTAGAGAAACATTTTTATAACAGAATAATAGAAGTCATTAAGCGTAATCTCTTTCCTAAATATCAAATTGATTAGCTAAAAAGTAACTCCAAGATGTTAAAAATAAACTAAAAAAAATAACTTTGACAGGCTGTACCTTGAGAAGTTTTTACTTTTTGTTATATGACTTATTCTTTAATTTACCATCTAGAATCACCTCTCTCAGTATCCTAATGCATTATCCGAACACCCTGTACAGGTGTCTACTTAAAATCCTCTTCCTTTTAAAGTAGGTTAATGTGAAAAAATATATCCATTTTCTAAGTAGTTTTCGACCGTCACTTAAGTGTTATCAAAGATTTTTCACCCTTTGAAATTTAATTTTCTATAGTCTACTTTAAACCAATAAATTTACATTTTTACCGAAGAAAGCCCTAAATTTGCTTTAAGTTCGGCAAAATGTACATTTTACTGACAGGTATATTTCGTTGCTCGGAAGTTTTATAAGGAAAATATGAAAAACTTTAACATAATACGAGGTACATCGTCGATATAAAAATGCTTACATGCTGAGGAAAGTTTTAAATTTAAATAAAAACTTTCATTTCTAAGTTTTATTTTATTTGTTGTCTGTGATGTAGTTTGAAAGAACTGAATTATAGAAGTTTGGAGAATTAAAGTTTTGAGTACAATAAGAAGTGTTTACTGTACTTTGAAAGTTGAAAACGTGTTAAGAGATGTTTTATTTGTAAAAAAAAATAGCATTTCTAGTGAGATATAAAACTGATGTGTAAAGTGCTAATAACTTATAAAATTTGACTACAAAAAATAGTTTTTACTTCTGCTCATTTATTCTTTTATGTTTTTAAAAAGAACTTTTGTTAATGGAAAGTTTTTGGGAAGTTAAAAGAAGTGTACCGTATAATCGATTATACCACAAGGGAATGGGCAAGATCCAACTTACATGGATTTAATTTACTTAAGGACCAATATTAATACCAACAGATGTGCGACATAGAGTGATAGACTTAATACTTTCTATATATACTTATAAACGGCGTTATTCATACTGACTGACATGGCACAGCCCAAACTATGAAAGATAGAATCAAGAAATTTTGGAAAACGATTGAAAATATCATATAGGTACGCACGATGAAAGGGTTTTTCAAAATCCGCACTTCACAAGGGTGAAAAGAAATAAAGTGTCATTTGACAAATTTATCGATATCTCTTGATCAAATAGAGATATAAACTCGATTGTAATTTCAAAAGATAGCTTAAAATAATGTTTAAAAATTGAATTCCTAATTTTTCGATATTCGAATTTTGAGAAGGGAATTTTCATTAAAAACCATTTTCTCTGAAAAGAATCACGAAATGAACATGATTTTCCTCATACGATTATCTAGAAAGTTATTATCATAACTTGGGTTGAAAAATCTGAAGTGAGCTTCGTGTCACTCTCTGAGTTAATAATTATGACAAAATTGCAATCTAGCCCTGTCAACGTAAATGTATTTCACGAGAGATAAGACAAGTTTGTATAGTTTTATGGGGAAAATACAATAGATGTAATGAACGAATTTTATAAACTTCCACAGCAATGTCCAGGTGGGAATTACCAGTGGATGATCAAAATCATGTGGTGAGTAATAAGATTGATTCAGCAAAGACAAAAATGGAATGATATTTGTAAAATCTTACCAAAAGGTGGAGATTTAATCGGATCGCCATCTTCTTTTAACAAGAATACAACAGCGTTGTGACAGCATTTGACCATAGACTCAGACAAACGAAATATTTTGGGTAGCGTTGGCCATTCCGTCTACATTCATACTGCTGTCCCATATTAATTTGTAGCTATTTAAAAATCCTACAAAAAATTATCACAAAAACAATGGCATCCTGGAGGTCTGGTAGTTCCCCTTCTCTCTTGCAGTTTTAGTGCTAATTTACTAGAGGTTATTAAGGGCTTACTAGAACCAGCAGTCACAAATCCAGGAATCAGAAAAAGCTGCTGTCTAACTGGCCAAGTGACGTCTCTTGATTTGAGGACCTCACATCGTCGCGCCGCAAATTAATTTTCGTGAAGGTTTTTAATAAATTAAGCAAAGCAAGTTTCTCAAAACACTTAAATCTATTAACAAATTGAAAACAGATATATATATATATATATATATATATAAAATGAGAAATTTAAAATTAGTTTAACAATTAAAAAAAAAATACTACACTAATTACTCCTCTTGACCGTTCTATTATTAAAGAAAATGTAACAATCCAATTTAGAAGATAAAACGTATAATTAGCTCATAAAAAATTTAAATTGAGAAAAGAATGAAAACACGAAAAAAATAGCCATTTGAATTGTTTAAACAAATAGTATCGCCCTTTCGTCCAATAAAATAACGACAGAATATTCCCTTAAATTCACAGATTAAATAAAAAAAAATCTTCATTACCGCAAAATATACACGACATATAATTTTCTAATATACTGTTCTTAAAACCGTACCGACCCTACCGAATTTAAAACGTGACTGAAGTTTACTATTTCTTAAGAGGCCAAACTTGTACCCCGCTGGTACCTACCTGTCTCACCCCGTGCAACCCTGTAACCACCAGTTTCATTCCCTATAGTTCGAGTAGTTTCGGTCTTCTCTTTATTCATTTTTCCGCTATTTAAATCATTTCTTCTTGCAATCAGGAAACACAGTGGCTATATGAATTTCTTTGTACATGTTGTCAAACAATATTTTATATTATAGCGAGTTTATTTGATCATTATTTTGTTTCCTAATAATGGAAAGATTGTTCAATAGTTTATTACATTTTAACGGTATTTGCATATACTACATGTTAAGACCTCCCTCGACACTTATCTTTTCGGTTTTTAATTACATAACCAGGGTAGGATTTCTTAGACAGATTTATTTACAAATATTAAAAGAGGGTACGATCTTTTTAGCTTATATCGTTATAAATTATCTGAGTTTATATATTTTTAAGAAAACATTTAAACGACTCAAAAATATTAAAGTTGAGATAAGACTTAGTACGATAATTGATTTATTTTTTCTTTAGACTTTCTTGGGTGGTTATAAAAAATATTTACAATCTCGTTCCCACGGATAAAATATATCACATTGATCAGCATAAAACAACTAATACTTATTCCATTACAGCGTCTCAAAAAAGGGGCTAAACTAAAACACTCTCCGAGAACTGATCTACCCATATAAAACAAGAAGTTGTTGACCTCATTGAAAATATCTCAAGAGAAATACTTACAAAAGACGACATAAACATCAATTAGACTTAGGTTAATTACAAAGAAACAATTCAGATTGCAGTCATATTTAAAAGTAAAGAAGATAAAAGAACATAAAAACGACGGTGAACGACGAATTAAATTATTGATCGAATGAAAGACCGAAGAAAATATAAGAATGTGAACCTAGAAAAATAAAAATAGAATAAATCTATAAAGAAATTAAATAGAAAATAAAACAAATCAACACAAAAGTACAGAAATCGAGAAAAAGATTTAGAAAACTTGACAACTTTCACCTGCACAAGAAAGTAAAAGACGCTGTTTGTATTTATCAGTAATATGGTTTTATTGTTTCTCAGTATATTCTATACGATGATCGATAAATTTTTGCATGCGTTTGGATCAATACCAAAAATATTTTTATTACTGTGAAGATGATAGGGAGCGCGAAAGGAAAGAAGGGGGAGGAGCAGTGGGGAGAAAGAGAGAGAAAAAACTGCAAAATAAAATCGTAAACATACTAGGAAAAAAATCATTCTCAATGTTAACACAACCAACATTTGTTCCGCTACTAAAAATGAAGCAAGTTCGCAACACTGTATCGATAATTAAACGATCAGTTTTAGGAACAACGCTCTAAAAATAAGGAAAGTCTACTCTGGTTTGGTTCTTGCCGTGATGCCAAGATTCTTGTACAATTTAGTAGTAAATTTTTTAATGTATTGAATCCATATAACCGATTTACGTTATTTTCTTCGCGATTTTTACAATTTTAGTACGTATACTGTGGCTCATAATGTTTTATAATACTACTCAAGTCTTGATACACTTTTCAAAATTTATAAATGAAGCGTCCTTATTTTTTTAAAGGTTACTCAAACATTTACATATATCCGAAAATAACTTTCTTCTTTATCTAGTTTTTGTACAATAAAAATTTCACAATGAGGGTAGGTGCTAAAAAATGTAAACGACATATATAGTAGACACAAATGTGGATAAACAAAATAAACTTTAAAGGGGAGAAAAGCTGTCTTAAGGACATAAATATTCGGAAACTTTAGTTTCCCACAGCTGGCGGCCTGTCGACAGCTTTTCAGGCAGCTCTTTAAAATTTTAAACTTCTGAAAGTTTGAAGAAACGGCGTTTGTGTGACATATTTATTTAAATATAAAGAAAATGTAAGTATTATTTAAAAAATGGTATCTTGTTTTTTTTTTGAAGTAAAAATTTATTTATTTCTGCAGGCATCTAGATGGTTTATTATAAGAATTCTTTATTGATTAGGTGATTAGTAAAATTATAACCCTAAATTTTTAATAGTGCTCTATATAGTATACATATATATATATATATATATATATATATATATATATATATATATATATATATATATATATATATATATATATATATACTACTGTAGTAAGAACATCCTACCGGTTAATTCCGATGCAAAATGACCGAACAGAAGTTCCAAATCATAGTGAACACGACGAGGGTGTGTGAGAAAGGTGCTGGCGCACCCGCTGAGCAATCAACAGCGGGTTACCGAAGACGAAACATCCTAACTTTTTGTGGTGGTCGAAATTAGTCGTTAATTATATGCCCCTGATGGACACATCAGGGGCATTACTACAACATGGCGCCCGAGCAGGGACGACGCGACGAAGGGCTGTCAAGTCGTGGCTTCGATCTAAAGCCGTACCCGAACTTGGAAAGACCACTCAGGGATGTGCGTTCTACAATTTCTGGATCAAGCCCGTGCTTCTATAACTTGGGATTACTGCGAAGTTAAGTCACATAAGCAAGTGCCTTAAGGGGGGGGGCATATTGTAGTGAGAACATCCTACTAGTTAATTCCGATGCACAATGACTTCAAAAAGAAGTTCCAAATCATAGTAAGCACGATAAGGGTATTTGGGAAAGGTGCCGGCGGACCCAGTGATGAATCCATCGGAGGTTACTCAGGACAAAACGTCCTAACTTGTAGTGATTTTCTAAATTAGTTGTTAAATATATATCTTTTCAATCAGGGGCATTATTACAACAATATATATATATATATATATATATATATATATATATATATATATATATATATATATATATATATATATATAAAACTAGGGTTATTGGGGATGCAGTCTTTTTTAAATTTGTAGGCTTTCGTAAGAAGAAAAATCCGTTTTTGATTCTGTCAAGCATTCGAGAATTTATTTATCTGTTCTTCAGGACATCTCTACAATTATTAATTAAATAAGAGTATTAACTTAACTTATAATTATTAAGTAACTTACCAATGTGGTTTGAATATGAAACAAGTACACGTTTGAAGAACAGGGGAAAACAACCAACATTAGCACTTTGTAAATTGTAAAAATTCGTTGAAATTCTACAAAATTCGAAAACAGCCAAACATTCTACTTGACTATTACAGCATTTTATAGTGAGACCCGTCATGTGTCAACTGGGAAGTATCGTAGGGGGTGATGTAAGTAGTGGGGGATAATACGGATAAGTAAACTGGCGTAGTCAAGCATGAAGTTTAGCAAAAATAGAATATAAAGTTAAGAAATTACTTGTTTGATATTTTTTACATAATATAAAAGATATTAATTTAAAGAACTATTCATCTGGAGATGGACTGTTCAGGAGGCTCAAATACTTTTCTTTTTCCAACTTTAAAATATAACTGTAAATGGCATTCAGACTTTCGGTGTCACTTTTTTTATTCATGGCGTTACTTTCTTGGTTAATGTGCACCATTTCAAGGAAAGCCTTTTGTGTTAAGCAGGAACTCTTTCCAGAATCTCAGTGCCATCCCAGCTAATATGCTGATCTTGATTAAAAACATATTCAGCCAGAGCACAAGAGGGCACGCCTCTATTAATATGACTACGATGGGAAGTGAGTCTGCCTTTGAGGCTTCTGAAAATCTGACTTATATATGCATTAAGTAAATCTTTTCTAGTTATTTCAATATCTGTATTTTTAAAAATATTCATCAATTTGTCAGTAAGATTTTCTGTATGCGGTAATATGTGGAAAACTGAATGTGTACTGTTACATTTAAAAGAGTGTTTACTAGGCTTAAAGATTGAGTATGTAACAGAGACGGTTGAAAAGGTATTTCAAAGATGCTTCCAGGAATATTGTATTTAATATTATAAAGTAATGTTTTAATAATGTTGTCAGGGTAAGAATTCTCCAATAGTGTCAGTTTGACAGCTCTATTTTTCATGCCTAAGATGAGTTTGATTTTTGATCTCATGTGATGGTACGAATTGTAACTGATGAATCTATTAAAACAGTATGGTTTTCTATACCATTTAGTTTTTAGAGTGTTTTCATTCGTACGTATAACTAACATATCCAAAAATGGGATACTATTGTTAGTTTTTTCCTCAACTGTTAATTGAATATGAGGATTAAAAGAGTTAAACAGTTCAACAGCTATTTCTTTTCTATCCGCAGGTACAACAAGTAATAAGTCATCTACATATCGCTTGACAAACGGAATGTCAAAAAGACATATATTGAAGACAACCCCTAACCAGATCATCCAGCACATAGTTGACTAAAATGGGAGAGATTTTAGAACCCATTGGTGTTCCAAAAATCTGTTTATAATAGTTATCATTGAACATTAATACTTTGGAATCGGAGACAAATTTCACGAATCGGTCAAGGAAGTCATAATCGATCCTACAGTACTGTGATATGTCATCCCATTTCTCACGAAGGCTGTTGAGGATAGCCTTTAAAGGTAAATTGATAAATGGGGAGACTACATTAAAGCTAACAATTATATAGTTATCAGGTAATTGAAAATTATTAATGAAAGTGATAAATGAGAAGGAGTCCCTTACATAATATTATCAAATTGTATATATTTAATTCACAGTTAAGGAAGAAACTAACAATAGTATCCCATTTTTGGATATGTTAGTTATACATATGAATGAAAACACTTTAAAAACTAAATGGTATAGAAAACCATACTCTTTTAATAGATTTATCAGTGACCATTCATAACATCCTATGAGATCGAAAATCAATCTCATCTCAGGCATGAAAAATGAGCTGTAAAATTGACACACCCGAATTTTCGAGTAGAGGTATTATGCCAACTTAAGGATATATTATTGGAGAATTCTTACCCTAACAACATTATTAAAAACTTTCTTTATAATACTAAATACAATATTCCTGAAAACATTTTTGAAATACCTTCTTAACCGTCTCTGTTACATACTCAGTCTTTAAGCCCAGTAAACACTCTTTCCAACGTAACATAAATTCAGTTTTTCCACACATCACCGCATATAGAAAATTTTACTGAGAAATTGATGAATATTTTTAAAAATACAGATATTAAAATAGCTAGAAAACAATTACTTACTCTCTCTAAAATTTATTCTAAAACCGAAACGCCGTTACAGTTGGATGAGGCGTCCCGCATAGTTTATAAGGTTCCCTATTCCAATTGTCAATTAGTATATATAGGCCAGACTTCCAGAAGCCTGAAAGGCAGACTCACTTCCCATCGTAGTGATATTAATAAAGATTTGCCCCCTTGTGTTCTGGCAGAACATGTTTTTAATCAAGATCACCATATTAACTGGGATGGCACTGAGATTCTGGAAAGAGTTCCTGCTTATCACAAAAGGCTCTTCCTTGAAATGGTGCACATTAACACCGAAAGTAACACCATGAATAAAAAAAGTGACACCGAGTATCTGAGTCCCATTTACAGTTATATTTTAAAGTGGGAAAAAGAAAAGTATTTCAGCCTCCTGAACAGGCCATCTCCAGATGAATAGTTCTTTAAATTAAATTCTCTTATATTATGTAAAAAAATCAAACAAGTAATTTCTTAACTTTATTTTCTATTTTTGCTAAATCTCTTGCTTGACTACACCAACGTCCCGGTTGACACATGACAGGTGTCACTATAAAATGGTAGAATAGTCAAGCAGGATGTTTGGCTGTTTTCGAACTTTCTAGAATTTCAATGAATTTTTACAATTCCATCAAAATATGCCTCTAAATAAAGTTAAAAAGTGTTAATGTTGGGTTTTCCCTTGTTTTGCGAACGTGTATTTGTTTAATATTTAAACCACATTGGTGAGTTACTTAATAATTTTAAGTTAGGTTAATACTCTAACAGTAATTGTAAAGATGTCCTGAAGAAGAGATAAATAAATTCTCAAAAGCTTGAAAGAATCAAAAAAGGGTTTTCCTCTTTACGACTACTTTCCCTTTATATATATATATATATATATATATATATATATATATATATATATATATATATATATATATACGGCAAGAAATCAACGAACAAACGGATGTATTCCCGGATTAATACTGAATCACATGTTCCTATCCGTGAAACATAACGCAACAACATATATATATATATATATATATATATATATATATATATATATATATATATATATATATATATATATAAGGATGTCTGGGAAAGATATCGGTGGATCCCATTGATGAGTCCACCACCGATATCGGGACGAAACATCCTATCATTTTGACGGTGGTCCAAAAATTGGATTGCCTAGTTATATGTCCTTAACACCAGGGGGATTGATAAATGAGACATGGCGCCCGAGCAGGGACGACAGCAGACAAGGGTCTAAACCGCTGCTGGCCTGACCCAAACTTGGAATCACCACCTAGGATGTCCTTTCCACATTTCGCTTATCAGGCCTGTGCTTTCTTACGGCTTCGAGTTTCTATAACGGTCAAAGTCGGAAAGCAAATGCTTAACGGGATGGGGGGGGCATGTTCTGGAACTAACATCTTACCACCACTTTCCAGCTAAACTTGACTTAAATAGGGGTCCAAGTTGCCTATATTCATTCTGCTTTCAAGCTGTTAAACGAAAAAATATATTCAAACAGTTTGTTTCCTGCAAATTATATATTTATATTGCCAGTTGTTTTTTGCGAATGTTGCTTTTGGTTCGACACAGGTCCACTGACGAGACCATAACGTGTTCGAAATGCTTATGGAGAGAGAACCAGACTTGTATTTACAGGAAACAAACTGTTTGTACATATTATTTTCTTTAACTGCTTAAAAGAAAAATCAATATAGACAATTATGTTAATGAGGCATAAATAGATTTATTTATTTCTTACTGAAATCTTAATTTATATATATATATATATATATATATATATATATATATATATATATATATATATATATATATATATATATATATATATTAATTTCTCTCGATTCGCTCGTTAGACAATAATAAAAATATAACTGAAGATGAATTTGAGGAGGTGATTTTTAAGAAAGTCGTTAATATGGGTTTTATGAAGCGTCAAGAGTCAGTTCGATGTTATTTTACAAGAACTCGATATTTACTTTATTTGGCCTGTCTACACAAGGTTAAAATATTTATTTTAATTAACAAGATCCAATCAAGATATTATATGTATCAAGAAGATTGGAAATGAGGCAACAATAAGAGAATCGTGTTTTGCTTCTAATTTTTACACTATTTTTGAAAATTAATGTTTAAATTTAATAATTATAAAAAAGAGCAACACTCACTAACTTATTATCTATTTTTGATTTTTACTTCATGTGAATTCGTTCAAAAGAAAAGTTATTATATATGTGTAAAGGATATTTACCTATTTTTTCTATATCAACTTACCTTGTCATAACAATGCAAAGATTTCGAAACATTTCCACCCTTCAAATGACTGTTGGCTTCTTCGTACCACAACTTTGATTCTTTCTTTGCGTTTGCCATTTTTATCATCGATTCTGTCCTTTGTCTTTTTCTCTGATCTCCCATTCTTCAAAACGGTTGTTCTAAAAAGGAAGTAAATGTTAATCAATCAACGATTTAATTTAATTTGATGTCATTTTCAGTTCCTATATTATAATCGATTAAAAATTAAGAGGATAATGTCGTGTCGTAACCTTTAAAAAATTGATTTTTCTGTTACACTTATTGTTAAGAACAGTATCTTAAAAATTTACAATTCAATTTTTATTTGGAGGTTGTAGACAATGTTGAAGAGTGACTAAAATAAGGTTGTCGAACTTGCATTGTCTTTATTTATATTTGTTTGTACGACGTTTCGATTAGGTTGTCTAATCGTTATCAAGTATAAACTGAATGTTTTGTCTTATGGCTACACGCTTATATTTTCGCAGTGAAACCGAAAGTCTGGTTGAGATATGTTGATGATACCTTCATCGTATGAAAGAGTAATAATCAGGAACTAAAGGACACATCTAAACTTTATTCGAACTACAATTAAGTTTACCATGGAAAAACAAGTAAATGATCAATTTAACTTCCCAGATGTCATGGTGAACCGTTCAAACGAAATTATTAAAACACATACATGAAACCAACACATTCTGGACAATATCTTAACCATGGTTTTAATCATTCTGTTGTAAAACAACGAGGAATTATATACAACATCTATAATTGCGCTATATCTATCGCAATAATGCCGATTCATTGGAAAAAGAGGTGGCAAATATTAAATCCGACAGAATGGTTATCCTCTAAAATTAATTGACGATGTTATAAATAATCTTAGAGCAAAAAACACTGGACAGCAAGAAACACATTCCTTCTTCACAATTCTGGATGAGGAAAATTCGGAGAAAATAAGACAGATTGCCAGCAGTTACAATATAAAAACAGACTTCAAGTCAAGAAATATATTTAGAGCTCATTTAACACAAGAAAATATCGGTAACGAAGAATGTGTTTACAAAGTTCCATGTAAGTGTGGTGAAATGTATATTGGAGAAACTAAGCGACCACTAGAAGTTAGAATTAATGAACATAAAACTCATACACAATAAAATTTTTATAAAAAAAATTGAACCGATTTCTAAAAGTGCGCTAAAAAGTGAAAAATAACTATAAATTTTTGTATGAAATTAAAATTTTTGAAGTCGGCGCCAAACTAATACCTGACGAAATGTGAATCGCATAAAGAGATTAAAAATACTTTATTTGTAATTGCTTTCTTACCCTAATTCGTATATAGGAGTAGTTATTTATTTCATTTAGAAATAATTTGTATGTTACTATGAGCTACATTGGTGTTTTACTGCGGGTAGGCTGCTAATCTGTCTCGCAAACCCTCCTCCTTTGCCCGGGCTTGGGACTGGCACTGACAGTTGCTGAGCTACTCAATCCGCCCAGCCCCTGCCAGAGAAATGAAAACGCTGAGAATGATCACGGGAACAAGTTTAAGAGATAGAATAAGAAACGCAAAAATACGCTAGGACAGCGGAGTGGGGGATGTTGTGAAGTGGGTTCCAAACCGTCGTAGGCAGTGAAGAGATCACGTGGAACGAATGGACGATGACAGACTAGCAAAAACCGTGATGAGAGAGAAACCAAACACCAAACGGCCCCCCAAAAGATGGAGAGACAGCTGGATTTCGACCTCAAACGAGGATCGATGAAGCATTGTGTAGATAACAGAACTTGGTTCTACCTAGAAGAAGAAGAAGAAGAAGAAGAAGAAGAAGAAATAATTTGGCGAGGACTTAAAAAATTTCAATTTCATATAAAAATTTATAGTTATTTTTCACCTTTTAGCGCACTTTTAGAAGTCGGTTCAATTTTTTTTTAAACAATTTTATTTTTCGATATTTAGTTTTGAATTCATTACGATGTCCATAAATTACTAAGTACTAAACGAAATTAGGGCTCCAAGGTGACAAAAAAGTACCCATTTTATCCATAGTTGTAAATCATCCTAAAATGAATCATTAAAAATTCTTTGATTCTTAAAGTTCTCCAAATACCAGTGAAATTGAGTCAAACAAATATTTAGTCTGTCATAGTAAATCCACTATCTTAAATTTCAAATTAATTTTAGATTGGTAATATAGGCCCCAAAACCATCCAATATCAATATTTAAAGAACTTGAGACGTACATTTCTTAGCCCGATATATTTTATACTACATATTGAGTTTTTTATACGCCTCAAGAAATCCGCAATATCAATTATATCTTATCAACCTAATAGTTGTAAAAAATTAACTTCATATTCGTAATACACGACCCCGAAAACTCCCTCATACCAAATCTGAAAAAATGCGCATAAGGTAAAATTTTCAACCCACCATATTGGATCCGCCATATTGAAATTCGAAAAAATAATTTTAACGTCTTAATATAATCTAAATATAAACCCTTCAAAGGCTCCTAGTACCCTAGACCGTCACATTGCATCTAGCATATTAGATTTTCTTAAAATAATTTCATATTCGCTATTTACATCCTCAAAAACGATTTGGTTCCACGTTTGAACAAAATCAAAAAATGTAAAATTTTTAGTCCCCCATATTGAATTGGCCATATTGAATTCTGAAAAAATACTTGTAAATTCATAATTTACACCCTCAAGAACCTCCTATATCAGTTTTGGAGGAAATCGAAAAAAGTTTTTAGGACGCCATATTGAATCCGCCAGATTGAGTTTTTCAACAAATATTTTAAATTCGTAACACTAACAAAAATACCCCAAATCTGATTTTAGACAAAATCGAGAGATGTACAATTTTTAATTCGCCATCTTGGATCCGCCATATTTATTTTTTTTAAATAATCTGAGATTCGTAATGTACGATCCCAAGAACTCCTCCGTCTCAATTTTGAAAAAAATCAAACAAAATTAATTATTTTATCCGCCATGTTAGATACGCCATATTAAATTTTTAAAAATAATTTTGGATTCGTTATGTTAAACCCCGAAAATTTCTTCCTGCCAATTTTGGAGAAAATCGGACAAAATTAAATTTTTTTGTCCGTCATATTGGATCCGCCATATTGAATTTTTTAAAGATAATTTCAGATTCGTTGTGTACGACCCCGAAAATTCCCCCATACCAATTTTGGAAAAAATCGGTAAAAATTAATTTTATGCCGCTATATTATCAGCGCTATCTTGGATTTTACTGCACCAATTTCATCCAAAAAAATATGGGACCACTGCAGCAACTTCCTGAACATAATTTAAAAAGTTTCATCCAAATCGGTGCGGCCGTTCCGGAGTAATCGGTGTACATACGTAAAAAATGGAGAAACGTCATAGCTCAGAGAAAGATGGAAAGGTCAATGCTAGGTATATCGCTGCGTGACCAAATTAGAAATGAAGACCTGAGACGAAAGACAGGAGTTACCGACGTAATATTCCGAATTGCCACACTCAAATGGAACTGGGCCGGACATGTCGCCCGAATCAGTGATGGAAGGTGGACGAAGAGATTACTCGAGTGGAGGCCGAGATTAGACAAAAGAAGCAGAGAAAGACCCCCTACTCGTTGGACTGACGATCTCAAGAGAATTGCAGCAAATTGGATGCAAATCGCTCAAGATAGAGCACAATGGACAAAAATGAGGGAGGCCTATGTCCAGCAGTGGACGCAAAGGACTGGATGAAGAAGAAGAAGAAGATATATATATATATATATATATATATATATATATATATATATATATATATATATATATATATATATATATATATATATATATATATACTATTGATCGCAAGAGGAATAAATTTCGCTCAACATTGCTTATTAGCGGGTTTTCGCCGCCGTTGGTCAATATTCTAGAATCAACTTATCGAATGTCTAAATGGCCGGATGAAGAAGAAGAAGAAGAATGATACTCTCCGTCGGAGCAAGTAGGTAGTAGGGTTAACTTGCAGTTGCACGCAGAACATCCTCTGAGTGGGTGGGATTTCCAAGCAATTTACTGTTATTAGGGATGCTAGAAAAAATATCTACCTAACCATGAAAACAACTAACTTGCGTTGCCTAGTAACGTCTATCTAGCCATGGAAACAAGTGACTGTGCATTGCCTAGTAACGTCAATCAGTTAGATTTTGATTTGATTTTAAGTCATTGACTATTATATAGAGGTTTTGCAACAAAACCACCATCATATATTAAAGTTAATATTGCTCAAATTCACTGAAAGTAAATCAACGAATGGAATGCCTTTCGACGCAACAAATCCTGATGTTTACAAGGAACTGGAGATTATGGTTCTCGAAAAAAGTGTTTCTTCTCTCGCTCTGCATTTAAAATATATGAACTGGGCATTTTGACTGTTCTACATGATAAACTTGTCATATGTAAATTTTCAGCAAGCTCAAATCCGAGATTGTTGACTCTTCCTGAATGTATATTGCAGCCATCGAAATATAATTAAAATCTTTTCGAAGGATATTTTTTGTTGCAAGACCATAGTATCAAAGTTATTACAAAACTAAAGACCTCTATGTCTTGACTTCATTAAGAAATTTTGTTTTAGTACTTTGTCTTTGTATTATAGAAGTTATTGCCTATATGAAATAATTTTGAAATTACTATAATAATAATAAGCTTTTTTGTTGTAAAGAAATCAATCTTGTTAACAAAGCACTATGCAGAACAAAAAGTTAAAAATAAATATAAACAAAAACATATTCAACACAAGAAATTGTGACAATAAAAAACTAAAAAAAAACTTAGATCAACGATAACAATAAACACGTGATTAAAGTTAGTAATCAAAATAAATAGTATAAATAAACAAAAGTCCATAATTAACAAAACAGGTACCTAAAATAAAATAAATTAATTTAAAAGTTTACAGTCAAATAAAATGAAGTAAAACAAGACAAAAATAGCTTAAATTACACCATTACACACATTTTGAAAGCACAAACACGCCTTAATAAAAATGGTCAGTCAAATATTGTTCCAGTGAATAATACGGTCGTGTCACAAGAAAGCCCTTAAGTTTTTTCCTAAGCAATTTATCGTCCGTAATATTTCTATACTTTAGAGGAATTTTGTTATGTATTTTAATTCCCTCAAAAATGAGAGACTGTTTAGTGAGAGTAGTCCTGGAAATGGGCAATGGCAGGCCATTATTACGTGTATTATATGGGTTTGAAGTTGAATAATTTTTATATTTTTTATGAATCAGTCCCACTATTTCTAAAATGAAAATGGCTATCACTGTTAATATTTTGTCTTGAATAAATAAAGGCCTACAATGCTCCTTCATTTTTACATTAAATAAATAACGCACTCCTCGCTTTTGTAAGACAAGAATCGAATTTAAAAACTGCCGACTATAGAATCCCCAAAATGCAATTCCGTATTTCAAATGAGATTCAATCAACGAAAAATACACTGTTCTAGCCACATTTGAATCTAATTCCCTTGACACTGTTCGTACCGCATAACACCCGGCAGCCAACTTCTTATTTAATGCCATTATGTGGTCAGTAAATTTCAACTTATCGTCAATAAGTATACCTAAAAATTTAGTCACTAGCTTATTCTCTATAAAATGATTATTCAAAGTTAAACTATCACAGGTAAATTTGAAACTTAACACGTTGATTTTAGTAAAATTAAAAGCTAAACAATTTGCAGCACACCATTCATTCACTCTAATCAAGTCACACTCGATAATGTGTTTCAAATCACAGCCATTCTTTCCACGCCATAAAATTGTTGCGTCATCTGCAAATAATGTAAATGTTCCTCGGATATCAATCTTGGTCAGGTCATTTATATATAAAAGAATGAGCAGGGGCCCAAGAACAGAACCTTGTGGGACGCCACAACTCAGAGAAGAGACACTGGAAAATTCTCCATCGTACTTAACCATTTGCTGCCTATTTGAAAGACAGGAAGCAAACCAATTTAATGCCACTCCTCTAATACCATACAATTCGAGCTTACTCAAAAGTACTTCGTGATTCATACAATCGAACGCCTTTGAGAAGTCACAAAAGACCGCAGCCGCGACATCGTCCTCATTCAAACTGATGTAGAGTTTCTCTAAAAAAGAAAAAACTGTGTCCTTAGTGTTCTTGGAAGTCTGAAAACCAAACTGACATTCAGACAGAATATTATGTTGGCTAAGAAAGTTTGTTATTCTTCCTTTAACCAGTTTTTCAATTATTTTAGAAATACTATTTGTATCATTACTTTTGTGGCACCTAATTTTTGTGGGAAAATTTTTGTTTTGTTTTAAATGTAAACATTTATTTATTTGCAAATATTCTAAATATGGTTAATAATTTAAAGAACATAAGACAATAATATATAAAAAAAAATTTCACTACATATAGAGAAAATATTCTAACTTTTTAACGATCAATATACTCTATACGAAATCTTTTGAGGCTACTGTATATTAATTTGTTTAAAAGCTTATAAAAGATAAACTTACCTTGATGAAGATAATTGTTACTTTGTTATATCAAATTGTGAAAAAAAGGGGACAAATTATAACATACTTTTTCAAATCGGTTACCGAATAAACTTTTCCTCTGATATAAATATTTTTGCGTGGAAATGTTTAACCTCAAAACTCGACACGAAAAGTGGCATTCTAGGTAAAAAGTTTTATAAATTTAGCTGGGTAAAGTATGCAATGCCAAAGATATAAAAATAATAACAACATTTTTTTGTTTGCGTATTTATCGATTAAGTTTTTTTTCAATTTGGATAGTCACGCACAGCTTTCTACAAATGTTTTATATCAGATAAGAAAAAAAAGACAGATTTATTATTAAGTGTTTTTGTAAAGCTGTTTTACAAAGTCGACGACAGGCTATAAATAGCAGAAAAAGAGAAAGTTTTTAAAAAGTTGTTAGGTTATTATATATTTTTGTCGTTAATTTTTATACTTTTTTGCCATCACGCTAGCATAGACGTTATTTAAGAAAGTTAGTTTATGTGACGCCAATGAAACAGAGAAGGAAAATACATAAAATCTACCTTAGATTATGTCATCTTAACCAAATGCGACAAATAGAGTTTCTGCCAAAACCAAATTTCGTGACCTTGTTTGCTTCACGACCCGCTATTACACTGGTAGTTGTTAGCAAAAATATTGCCAAAATTAAATTTCGATGCGGTTTTCAACTGGATTAAACTTAACTTTATTATTTGACTTTCATCGTATTGTTTTCTATTTGTATTCTATTTTTTGTTCTACTTCTTCTTCTTTCTTATATATAAGCAATTTGCTTGTTATTCTTCGTCTCTTTGCCTGGTTTCAATCTATCGGTTACGGGGTCTTTCGGTACTCCTACGTCCTATTGGTGATTTGTCCCTCGTGATTTTTACTATTCTATCGTCGGTCATGCGGTTGATGTGTTCGTTCCATTCCCTTTTTCTTTGTAATACCCAGTCATTGATGTTATCGACTTTACACACTCTTCCTATATATTCGCTCCTATTCCGATCCATAAGTGTCCTGCTAGCTATCCTGCGCACCACTATCATCTTTGTTGTTTCCAGTATTTGTTTTGTTTTCGAGGTTTCTGGTCTGGTTTCTGCAGTGTATATTAGTATGGGTCTTATTGCTGTTTTATAAATTCTGGATTTAACTTCGATTCCTATATGTTTATTGCTCCATATGGTACTGTTAAGACATGCGGCTGTTCTTGCTGCTTTCATGACTTGTCCCCTCACCTCCGTTTCAACATCCCCGTATCCGGATATTTCTTTTCCGAGATACTTGAACTTCAAGTAGTTTACCCAAGTTCCCTTCGGTATGCAGTTACTGCTAATTAACTCATGTATTTCCTTTCTTTTGTCTCTGATCAGCCCGGATATCTGTTTCTGGAGTCCATAAAAGTCGCTTTCCATCCTTTTTGAAAAAGTTTCCCAGTGCTTGTTGTTAACTTGTCTCACTAATGTATTGGTGCAATTTCTAATTCTTTTGTACTCTTGATAATCTTCCGGAAACTGCGTTGTCCTGTATTTTAAGTAGGCTCTCTTTTTCTCTTTACATTGCTCCTTAACTTCCTTACAGAACTAGGGGGTCTTGTTGGGTCCTCCTTTTCTTTGGTTTGTTTTTCGTGTTCCGAGTGCTTCAGTGGCTGCTTCGTTGATATTTCGCTTTAGTTTCTCCCAGCTGTTGTTAATGTCATCCCTTTCGTCTAATGGCTTGTTTTGTATTTTTTCCCTAAATCGTTTTTGGTATAATTCCTTAGTGGATTCATCCCACAATAATTCTACGTTTATTTTCTTATCCGGTGTGCCAGATCTTGTGGTTTTAATTTCATTTTGATTTTTCCAAGGAGTAGTTTGTGATCGCTACCGATGTTAGGAGAGTTAAGGGCTCGTATGTCCAACATCTGAGGTGGTTGTAAGTATCTGTTTGTTATTATATAGTCAATCATTGATTGTTGTCCTCGAGTGTTACTGAAAGTATATTTGTATTGTAGTTTGTGGTCGAAAAATGTGTTATTAATTCGGAGTTCATTAATTGCACATGTGTTGATTAGGAGTTCTCCATTGTAGTTCAATACATCCTCGTTGAACAGTTGTTTAATTCCGGGTAAAATTTCGAGCATTGAAATCTCCTAGCATTATCATTGGTTTGCATTGTGGAATCGACTCGATGACGTTTTGAATTTGATCATAGAACTGTTTCCGTTCTTGTCTTGTTTTATTGTCTTCGGCTGGGTACGCGGATATTATATACAGTTCTTGGGTTCCTGTGTGTAGTTTGATGACCAGTATTCTTGAGGATATGTATTGGCATCCTTCTATGCAATCCTTGTATTTTTTATGTACGGCTACTGCTACTCCTTCTTTGGCGCGTTCATGTTTATCCACCCCGCTGACCTTTTCCTTTCTTTTTTGTTTCCTGAAGTGCGCATATGTCAATGTTGTGGTCGTCCAATTCTGTTATTAGTTCTTGTTCTTTACTGTTAAAGGATCTTATATTCCAGGTGGCACAGCGTAAAATGTCTATTTTTTCCAATTCGTAAACCTTTTTCTAGCAAGGGTCGTCATCCTTAATTCAGGCCTGTTCCGAGGCAAAGTTCCGGTTCTGTGAGCATTGTGTTTTGTTTTACCCTAGGTAGACTGCTGGTCTGACCCAGGAATCCTCTTCCTTTATCCGGGCTTGGGACCGGCAGTGGCAGTTATCAGGCTACTCAATTCACCCGACAACCAACCCCAGGCGGAGGCTATTGTTTGTATGTAAAATTATTATATATAAAATATTTTTGCTGAGAAACATTTCTTACAGGGACTGTTCATCAAAAACTGGAGAAGATATGGTTCCTTTTAAATTTCCTGAAAATCCAAAAGCTATTGAATCTTGTATTTAACTGTAATTTGGTGTTAAAATATTAGTCTAGTTTCAGAAAAGGCGTTAAGATATTGCGTCGAAACAAAAACCTTGTAAACCTTATTGGTATCCGGCAACTCAAACTTGATAGTATTACATTCAAAGAAGCACAAGCCTGGGTAAGAAGAAAAATAACACAGAACAAAAATGAGTCGCACAAAGAAGATGTAATAAAATAAAATATCATTATCCTCTGTAAATTAATACTAAATTAAATATTAAAATAAAAAGAGCCAACGCATAACTAATAAGCCATGAAAACTTACAAACTGGAAAGGGATGATATTTTAGGTAATGATAATTTCTTATTATTAAACCACTTCAATATTATTTTATGAGCATCAAGATACTTAGAATAACCTATATGACTTTTAGAAAAATAAAAAATATAGTAATACATTGGGTTCATTTAGACTACAACATCTGAACAAACACAATGTAGCAACACAAGCACATTAAATTGTGATTGTTTAACTTAAATATAGTTGAAATTTTAAGTGAAATTTGTAGTTTACTTAATACATAAGTGTAATAAGAGATCTTCAGAAATTAACGGCAGAATCAATTAAATTGTAATGGCTTCGAACTATGTAATAATAAATTCCAAATTCAAGCTACGAAAAATAAGGCTATGACATACTTACTGCTCATTTTGTAATCTTCTAATGCGTTTTAGAAATTATGTCAATGGGAAACTAACTTTTTCAAATTGAATAAAGTTTTTTTACGACTGAAACTTTCAAACATTGGAAAACTAATGCTCCGAATAATACTTTGTAATGTCTTATATCTATTTCGTGATCAAATACCTTTAAGGTAATATGCATAGTCATAAATTATGTTAACGATTTCCCAAAAACTGCGGTAGAGCTATAAAATAATGCAGAATTATATTATTGCATTTACTGTCTTTGTTTTTTACATTTCAGTGCCCGAAATGGAAATATTTACCCACCACCAACCTATTTATATTATCTGTGCCCATTATCAGGGAAAATAAACAAGTTAAATATTAGACTAAATAAACAGTCGAATTAATTTAGTCAGATATTTTATTATTAAAAATTTTGCTCTCAATTATTTTACTTGATAAAAATATATTTTAAATTATGCAATGAAAATTTTTCAAAAAAAAAAAACATGTTTTCTTCGTGAAATATATCATTATAAAAACGTGAAAAGAGTACATGTATTTTGCTGTTTTACGAAAAAATCATTTTCAACGAAGTTACCAAGATTTGAAAGTTGAGATTAGTGCTTTTGCAGTCAAAAAACCAGAGATATTGATTTAATAAAAATTTTAATATTTTTGTGACTAATCGAAGTAATTTAATTTTCTCCGCTGATTTAGGTCACAAGAGTCACAAGCTTTGAGCAAAAATTTTGAGTGCCACAAAATTGTCAAAATTAACAAAATTGGGGCCGTTTCTCGAAATGAAATCAAGACATATTTTTACGATTGCTTGTTATATGCTTCATTATAAAATATATTTTTTATTTTTAAAATAATTTATTTAACAAATAGGGTTTCATACGGTTATCAAAAAAGTAGAATAATATGAACAAATATTTGCAAGTGGCAACTTGTTTACGAAGTATTTTTGTAATAAATTGACCTTTTACAAAGTTTGCTACGTCACGGGAGAGAAAAAGAATTAAAATGAAAACGAATGAATGAAAATTAAATATTGAATGCTTCGGTACAGGTGGTTATTTTTTCGGTGTTGATCGCTCTTTCTTTTGGGGCAGTGCCTAGGCTAGCATGCCGGAGATTAGGGGGGTTATATAAATTCAAAGCGCCACCTGGTTTAGGCCCGTCGGTAAGAAGAAGCGATGATGTTAACGAAAACAGGAAACAACTAGATCCAAAAAAAAAAACCCCGATTTAAAAAACAGTTAAAAATATATATTTAATAATAAAAAAAAAGGATTCTGAATTACAGTTTATGTGAATTTCATCTTAAAAATAAAGAAATATGTGACTATTTGCTAAATAATAACTACAAAAAAAAAAAAACAAGGAAAGGAACAATGAATAATACTATTAAATTATTACGTCATCCGCGCCAAACGCAAAGTCAGCTAGATCTAGCTCAGGCCTTAATTTTCACTATCGGCTGAACTGAATAACCTTACTTTTTATGTATTTTGCACTAATAAATTATCTAGTACACCGATTTAGGAACTAAATTAAAAGTGCTGGACTGGGTGAAATAATGTTTTAAATTACCTAGTATATACGTATACCTTCGGTTTACAATGTATTTTAACTTAAATATAAAGTGTCCTGTGATCGCACGCAGAAAGTCTTATTAGTTCCCAATCACAGGGGGAAAATGAAAGCATACGATAAATTAGGTAATACCACAGTTTATTATATATAGTTTTAATACCTGAAGTGTGGTTTTATCACTGAGTTTAAGTCCTTTCAACAAGGACTAACCTGTAACTTCTTTGGGAGCAATGGAGTGCTTTATGCCAGGTTCCGGCGTGGAATTCCAATTGTTAAATACAAAAGGAAGATCCCGGTTTAATAAAATCTGATTGTGGCATGTACCTGTTTGTCTTTACTGGTGTAACAAGTACCAAAAGTCACAAATATGGTGTTAACCTCCTAGAGGTGATAACTTTCACTACACTTTATTTAAGGGTAAACGAATACAGTTTTAACTTTCATCCCCCAAAATCTGGCAAATGTTGCCCTAAAACACTAAATATGGTTTTAGCTGTTTACTGGGATAAACGTATTACTGTTTAATTAGAGAAATCAGCCAAAATATTGCTTTCTGAGCTTATGCCAATTTTCTCAACCAAGGCTTGGCCCAGAATCTCTCTCCTGACGCTTTTAGAAATCTCAAGAGCGCCTAGAAAAAAACAAAAGATTGACTAACTACACCCTTGATAAAAGTAGCAAAAGTGGAGTGTTTGATACATTTCTAGGCACACTTGATTTTTTACAAAACCGGTTTTTGATGTGACAGTGACAAAAATTTTTAGCTTTTATTTGATATGTATTAAAGAGACTACTTGATGAAAATGAGAGTCTAATTAATGGTGAGTATGGGCTTGGTTGTTGGTATTTTGGTAAAATTATATATAGTTGTGTTCGTAAAATAACAAAACTGTAAGAAGTTGCTACTCGCAAATATTTGTTTATTTTGTTACACTGGTATTTAAAAACGCGCGAGACCTCGAGCTAACCCCTATGCCAGAGAGTAGGGGTGATAAAATTTTAAGGGCGCCACTGCATCTAAGCTAGGTCGTATGCAAAAACCTTCCACGATGTTGTCTGGACCTAGCTTTCAATTGAACTTTTGAAATTAAAAGAAAATCAAACGTAAAACTAGATGCAAGACATATGTGGGTCAAAATAAGTATCGACTGGTTCTAATAAAGTTCTTTAATTAAAATTAAAAACGTTGATAAAAATAAATAATCTTCAAACCACACAGTTCTTCTACAGCGTGACAAATACACTGAGGGTGGATTGCGGTATTCTCACAGGTAGGGTGGACTGGCAGTTAATAATTCTGCCCGGTAGGGTAGACTGTAGCTTTTCACCCGGTAGGATGGACCCCGGTATTTTTGGGGTCTAGACTGACTTCTTCGTTGACACGTGCAAACTTCCCAAAATCCCTGTCTCCAGATCTATTCCGGTTAAAAAAAACATAACTGCCAACCTGGCAAAAGATACGGTACTCCAAAACACAACAAAATTACCAGGATAATTTTCGAATCCCAAAAATTTGGAAACTAAAAATTGAGATGGAATTCTGCAACTGCTGCGGCCGAATAAAACTAGGAAAAAGTGAAAAATCAAGGCAAAATTTCTAACCATGGCCCAGCTGGCGCACTAATCGACCTCCGTTAGGTGCATTCAATTGTCACGTGTAAAAGAAATGACAGCTCAAAAAGAATGACACTGGGCAACAACAGTCGGCTTAAATGGATTTGTTAGGCCAGTTCGTTAATCATTAGACTTTTCCACTCAAAACAAAAAAAAATTAAATTTTATAAGTATCCCAGTAGTTATTTTTAAATTAACGAAATATATATTAATATATAAATAGGAATTTCTTGATTTCCTGCAACCCAGTATACACACAATTCCATTCAAATATAAATATAAATGGCAGGGAAAAAACAAGATCTATCTGAAATAAAATAGGTAGCAGTAAGTTCGACATTGGTAACGAAATACTTAAGCTCAGTGTAGTGAAATACCAAAGCAGAACAAAATATTGTTAAATAAAATTAATCGAAACCGTACATTATGAAATGCTTTTCTACAAAGAATCTCTGGGAAATACTTAAGGAAAATAATACTGGGTTGCCCATAACGCCCGTATTTGCAAAATAAGGTTAAATCGACTGAATTAGCCATAGTGAACTAAGCGCAAAATTGAACCGTGACAATTTTTTTCTACTTTTTTGATAATCGTACAAATCCTTTTCTGATAAATAAAATATATAAAAAAAAATTAAAATATGATAATTATATAATGAAGCATGTAACAGGTAACCGTTAAAAAATGTATTGATTTTATTTTAAGAAACGGTCGCCATTTTGTTAATTTTAAAAATTTTTCGGCTCTCAAATTTTTTTCTGGAACTCATATGACCATTAAATTACGTCGTTCAGTCATAATAATATAAAATTTTAAGTAAAACAACGGCTGTATAAGTTTCAATTCATAAGCACTAATCTCAACATTAAAATCTAGGTAATTGAAAAAAGAAGAAAAATTATTGTGTCTTCCCCTGCATTTTAGCAACCATGAGAACAATTGTAGTTGAAGAAGCATATAACAAGGAAGCCTTGGAAAAAAATTGAAGTTCTTGAGAAAATCGCTTGTGTTTTTTTTCGAAAAACGGCCGCCATTTCGTCTATCTTTAAAATTTTTCTGTTTTAAAATTTCTTTCTGTGACCTTAATCAAAAAAGAAAACTGAATTTCGTCAAATATGCAACTATGAATGACTTTCATATTTCTTCACTGAAAAAACTTCAAAATCTCGAACTTCCTTGAAAAAGATTTTTCGCAAAACGGAAAAATACGTGTCTACTTTTTTTGCTTTTAGAACAATATATATATATATATATATATATATATATATATATATATATATATATATATATATATATATATATATGTATATATATAATAGCATTTTAATTTTTGACAATTTTTACCGCATGACTTTGTATGAAATGTGTCTTATATTTCTTGTTTGGAGGCAACGAAACTTCTTCAAAAAAATAAACACAATTTGGAGGTGACAAAATAAAATGAAGGCTCTTGAAATATCTAAGGTTTAATGAAATGCAGTCTCTTGAAATATTTAAAGTTTACATGAATAATATTGTTAGTTTTGGGAAATGTTTAAAAAGGAACTACTATGTTTTATACCACTAAATGTATTAGGAAACAGTGACTGCAGTTTCAACTCACAGAGTCATTTTCAAACTGAATTACAAAGGTAGACTAAGTATTCAATACAAAAACATGAGAAAATTTAACAATAAATAAAAACTACCTCAGAAATTACATTATTACAAAGGGGAGGTACTAAATTTTGGGAACTAATTATTATTTGGCAACAACAAATAACGGGGAAAACCCAAGTTCTGTCTGGTCATTAAGCAAATTTACATTTTTATTTTTACTATGTTTATATATTTCTAAAGATTCAAGAATATTTAACTTTTGGCCCTTTGTTGAATAATGTAATATGTCAGTGTTGCTTAAATCAGGAAAACTGTGGCTGTGTTCTAAACAAAGGTTGGCAAAGCTCGAGTCTGTTTTTTGTAGTCTATATGATCGGTGATGTTATACTTATCCAAGAAATCTTACAGGAACGAAATATAAATCCAATAGTTACTACTGAAATCTTGTCCTCTTTTGAACTTTGCTTATCACAAACCTATTTCCAGTTTAATAACAAATTTTATTTACAAAATTCAGGCCTACCAATGGGTTCTTCTCTTAGCCCTCTCCTAGCAGACATTTGCATGTCAAACATAGAAAACAAAATTCTTAATTCCCCTTTAAACAAAAACCATGTTCAATTTTAGTACAGATATGTGGATGATGTTCTAGCATGTTTTAAAGGCACTACTAGACAGCTTCAAAAATTCTTACAATACATTAATAATTGTCATCCAAAAATTCAATTTACTCTGGAAACTGAAAATAACCATAAAATAAAATTTCTTGATCTTACCATATCTCACCTCAACAATCAGTGTAATTGTAAAATTTTTAGAAAACCAACGTTTACAGGTAATGCTATATCTAATGACTCTTTTCACCCCTTACGACACAAAATAGCTGCATACAATTCAATGATACATAGAGCATTCTCGTTGCCTCTCTCTGAAGAAGATCTTCAAGAGGAACTAAATATCATTGAAAGGATTGCAATATCAAACAATTTCTCCCAACAAACCATAAAGAAATTAATAACTAAAAAACAAAAACAACTAGCTTTTAATTCAATATATCCCACAATAAAAAATGATAAAGATAGTTCATCTTATATATCTTTGTCATACTGTGGTACCCTATCAGAAAACATAGCTAATACTCTTTCCAAACATAACATAAAAGTAGCTTTTAAATCTCAACACAATCTGTCCACTATCCTTTACAATGCTAAAGATAAAATTAATAAATTTGATAAATCAGGAGTTTATAAGTTAAAATGTTCAGAGTGTGATAGCTTGTATATTGGACAAAGTGGTAGAAGCTTTAAAATTCGCTTTTCAGAACACCACCGATCACATAGACTACAAAAAACAGACTCGAGCTTTGCCAACCATTGCTTAGAACACAGCCACAGTTTTCCTGATTAAGCAACACTGACATATTACATTATTCAACAAAGGGCCAAAAGTTATATATTCTTGAATCTTTAGAAATATATAAACATAGTAAAAATAAAAATGTAAATTTGCTTAATAACCAGACAGAATGTGGGTTTTCCCCGTTATTTGTTGTTGCCAAATAATAATTAGTTCCCAAAATTTAGTACCTCCCCTTTGTAATAATGTAATTTCTCTGGTAGTTTTTATTTATTGTTAAATTTTCTCATGTTTCTGTATTGAATACTTAGTCTACCTTTGTAATTCAATTTGAAAATGACTCTGTGAGTTGAAACTGCAGTCACTGTTTCCTAATAAATTTAGTGGTATAAAACATAGTGGTTCCTTTTTAAACATTTCCCAAAGATGATTAACTACCACATAATAACGGCTACCAGCATCAACTTTTTCTATTGTTAGTTTTTCTATCCTTGGTAAAATAAACATAAAATACACTTGAACCCTTTTTACTATGATAATAGGTAAGGAATTGTTGTTTTGCATATTTTATAATGCTCCTATATCTTGTCCCACATATTGACACTCCGTGTCTAAAGAGTCACGAGTCACCACTGTTATATACATTAAATTTTAAGCTTATTCAATCATAACAATTTGCAAATTTCCTAAATAACAGTAGGGTTGAAAAGGGGAAAAAATGTTTTTTGTTGATAAAGTCAATATACCTTGAATGAGTTTACCACAACTGCTCAACGTATCACACGCATTTCTTCATAGTTAATTTATCATAATTGTTTAACTTATGCCATACATAAATTAAAAAATTAAATTAACCATGTTAGAATAAACGATTATATAGCTTTTTAATATTTAAAAATATATATTTATTTTCACTAATATATTTCATATTTAACATACCTTTCAATCATCTAAAGTTTCTTATAAAATGTATTGAGATAATCTACTTACTACTATCCAGTTATCTAGTTGCTAAACTAAGCGCGATCTCTTTATAAAGCTACCAAATTGTTTTCTAATCCCCTCTAAACCTTCGGATGATCAAAATTGAAAATAGAATGGGAAGGAACTTAATCTATAGATTGGCGGCGGATTGGAGCGGACTGATTACGAGGCCGACGAGAAAACCACCGTGGTGGCTTTAGCCACCCCCTTGAACCCTGGGGGTAATCGTACAGGTTGTCGTTAGAATTTACAGGAAGAAAATCATTCTTGTTTAATATATTAACCTTGACACTATTTATTGACCTTTATCATTGTTAGATTTCAATAAAAAATGTTCCGTAAACTCTACGATAAAATAGTTATTTTAAATGAAACATCTTGCATGAATTTAAATGCTAAATTTCAAGAGTTCGAACAAAATATGGTTGAAAAAATATAATTAATAATTTTTCGGACCTCTGCAAAACACTGACGAAGTTTTAATTAACTAATTGAACTTCGGTGCTATAATAAGATACTAATTAAAATTGTTAGGAAGAAAAAATGTGTTTTATTTAATCAAACATTAGCTTTATCGATATTACTACTATATCGATAATAAGTTACGATACAAAAAAGAACCAGCCTGGCCAAAACAAGAGCCAATCTCTCGAAAGTATAGACTGGCCTGTGCGTGTATAACTGGAGCAGTGAAGACCTGTCCAACGGTCGCCATAGAAGTAATCTTAAACCTTTCACCTCTACATACACTTGTGGAGAGTATAGCGGAAAAAAAAAACAATATATAGGATGATAAGAGATGGTTATAAAACGAAGGTTCTCTTATCCAAAAATCAGCAAATCTGGGACATGCCCATGAAAAAGTAATTCAACTTTATGAAAAACTTCAACTCAAAGTTGAGTCACAAAAGTGAATGGGGCAGAAACACCATTGAAAAACTTAACAGGAATTCCACTAAATGGTATAGATATGGGTCAAAAACAACAGAGGAAATTGGAATAGGAGTGTATGGATCCAGAACCAAACACCATGAAAGCTTGGATAAGTCACCAAGCATTATCCAGGAGGAAATACACGCTATTAGGAAAAGCATTCAATTCAGCAAAGAGAAGAATTATCGCGGGCAGGAGATAATTATCATGTCACAGTCAATTAGCCATCAGTGCGCTGAGTTCTCAAGTAATCAGCTCCTAGATGCTCTGGGAATGTGGAGGAATTAAACGAATTAAGTAAGAATAATAACGTCGCCCTCCTGTGTAGATGGAAATGGGTCCTGAACCTTTCTGTGGAATCAGTTGCAGTGTAAGGCTGGAAGCACTAAAAAAGGGGAAGAGAGCAGGAGATTTACTTACTGGACGGATCTGCAAGGAATGAAACAAAAGAAGATACGTCTTGGAAACTACGACCAAAAGAGATTCAAAAAATGCATAAGCTTAGGCTTATGCAAAAACCAACTAAATGTTCTGATAGGAACCCTGACGAGGCATTGCTACCTGAAGGAACACCTCAAGAAACTCGGATTGGCAGAAAGTGCAGAGTGCAGATTTTGCGAGGAAGAGGACGAAACCATCCATTCAGAATGCAGAGCTTTAGAAAACTGTAGAATGCTTTTTTTGGCACATCAAATAGAAGAAGGAGAAATTCTCACTTTAAAGCCGTTCATCATTTTAAAGTCCCTACGGGAAATAGGACTAAAGGACCTGCTCTAGTCTGCAGGATATCCCTAACGACTTTACAGCAGAAGAACACAATAGATGTATTAAGTGGCAGTGTACTGATCCACAATTCCACACACAGACAAAAGAATGTGAAGCTAAATCTCGATATATAAGCACAAAATAAAAATAGGTTATTGCAGGATTAAAATATCAAACCCTTCACAACTAATGGGCATTTATAGAACTTATAAAATATAAAACTCATAAAGATCATTAGTGCTCTTGTAAGACAGAATGTGTCGTATAACTTCTTTTTGTTCTTAGGTTTTGACGCTTACTATGAATTCGTGGTTTTTGTGTCACTATTATAATTAGTAATAATATATATTAGATAGTCATCCAGTGAAGTCTGTTAGGTCTAAAGTAAACATGCGATGTGTTGATGTTAGCCAAATTTGCTTTAGGATGGCATTGAGCAATTCTTTAATCGAAGTATTCTTTCAGAAAATCTATTTTAAGATCGCTATTGAATAATCTGACAGAACTGTAAGATTGATCCTATTCGTAGTGCATTATGTTGACGCACCGGAAGTCAAGATCAATGTTACAAGATCTTTGCAGATTGTGACTTTGGTTGTCAAGTTAATTTTGCTTTTGCCTTTTAAAATATAACACTAATTCATAAGGTTTATATACCAAGGCTAAAAACCATCATTAGGTAGAGATCTTTATATTCTGAATCCAAAACTGAAATAAAATTAAAAACAACATGTCTCATTTTAAAGACATTTAATTCAATTTAAAAAATACAAAAATACATAGTTAAAACATATGATTTTTGCATTTTTTGTAACTTCCAAAATCATTTCCAGATATATTTAGATTTGATTTGTAACATTTTTTCTTATTTTTAGTATCCAATTCCAGCTGGTTCATTACACAACAGTAGCAATCGTTTTTGTAATTAGTAAGTTCTCCTCAGAGCATATTAAAATACATATCCTCTTCTAGTACCCATTTCAACAGGGTAATCCTACAACTTTAATAAAATCTATTAGAAATTAACTTCTTGTTGCTACATTTGTTTGCTGATTTGCTACAAAATAATGAATGAATATTTTTTAAATATCACAAAAACTATCAATTTTTAATTTAGATAATCTATTTGTCATTATCAATACAATCAAAATACCCTATATTATTTAACTCAACGTAATACACAGTCAAAGGTCCATAGAAGATGAAACATAAATGTACCATTTTTTCTGCGAAAAATCACGATACAAACTTGATTTTTCACTTCACATATTTTGAATATGATTATCAAAAAAGTAATTTCGGCATTTTTCGAATTGTGTTTTACTATTCTGCAGATAACGCTAAGAATATTGCAGATTATTAATAAGAAGCGCCAAGTTGCAAAAATAGAATAAAATTTATTTCACATTGTTCTCACAAATACAAGCAGAATATTAGCGAAAAAATAAATTAATTATTGCAGTGTAATACATTAACCTCCCCAAACCGTTCCTTACTGCCCCTTCTTCTAACTCTCTAACAAAAATGTCACCTATTTTGGATATAATGCGTAAACTACGCAAAGGTACTTACATGCACAACTGGGGCGCCTAAGAATTAATTACTTTAATTGGCTAGACGTAGTCCATTATTTGTGCGATTTCTCAATAATATAAAATAATATAATAATGCATATTGAAGTGAATATTTGAAAAGAGAATTCAATAATGACACTAATCAGATTATTTTTATGTGATTGCTTATTTACCTACGTTCTTTTGATATTCCAAGAAATATTCTAACGGGAAATATATTAAATGAAGTTATGTGATTAAGCAATAATGATCAAAAAAAACAGAAAAATCAGAATATATTAGCATATTTTTAATTCTAGCATTTTCGTAGTCATACTAGAATGTGAAATATTCGCAATGTAATGAATTCTTCTTCTTCTTCTTCAAGTGCCATATCAGGTCCCCCTGACGTTGGCAATTACATTGGCAAGTCTTTCACGGTCTTGCGCCAGCTGGAACAGTTCCCCCGCGCTACGTATACCTGTCCATTTACGAATATTCCTCAACCAGGAAGCCTGTCTCCTTCCAACCCCTCTACGTCCCTCTACTTTACCCATCATGATTAGCTGAAGAATTCTATATCGCTCCCCTCTGAATATATGTCCAAGATATGAAATTTTCTACACTTCACAGTGTTTAATAGTAAACGAGTTGTGTCGGCCCTATTGAGTACCCTTTCGTTGGTCTGCCTAGCTGTCCAAGGTATTCTCAACATTCGCCGGTGTACCCACATTTCGAGAGCCTCCAACCGATTAATCGTGGCAGCCTTAATTGTCCAGATCTCTGCCCCATATAGTAACACCGGCCAGACATATGATCTAATCATTCTGTGTCGTAGTTTTAGGTTGAGGTTATCATTGCAGAAAAGTGGTCTCATTTTTTGAAAAGTTGTTCTAGCAGTCTCTATTCTACACCTTATCTCTTTATCTGGGTTTAGATATAACATCCAAGATATTTAAAATTAGTCACCCTGTCTATATTTTTTCCTTCTATTTGTATTGAAGCGTTAAGATGAGGTTGTCTACTAAAGACCATAAATTTTGTCTTTTTGATATTCATGTTGAGTCCCATTTCTTGACCCTCAGTGTTAACACAGTTTAATAGATGTTGCAGGTCTTGTAGTTTGTCGCTTAGGATAACAGTGTCGTTAGAATATCGTATTGTATTTATATATTCTCCATTGATTTGTACTCCCATTCGTTGTGCTTGAGTAGCCAGTTTAAAGATTTTATCTGAATATATATTAAAAAGCAGTGGAGATAGTATGCAGCCCTGCCTGACGCCTCGCAGAATTTTACTTTCTTCTGTGAGTTTTCCATTTAGCCTTACTGTTGCTTTCTGCCGCCAATATAGATTTTTAATAATTCTCACGTCTCTGCTGTCTACCCCTACGTTATTTAAAATGTCTATGAGTTTTCTGTGCTGTACTCTGTCGAAGGCCTTCTCGTAATCGACAAAACATACGAATACATCCGTGTGTTGGTCCCGGCATTTTTGCAGAAATATATTTAGAGCGAATAAAGCCTCTCTAGTACCTAGGGCGTTTCTAAATCCAAATTGGGTTTCATCCAAATCTGCTTCGCATTTAAATCTTATCCTGCTGTGGATGATTCTGAGAAAGACCTTCAAAGTGTGGCTCATTAGACTTATTAGTCTGTACTCACTGCACCGCTTTGCTCGCTGTTTTTTTGGGATTGGGACGAATACAGACCTCAGCTAATCTTCCGGTATATCTCCAGTATGAATAGTTTGATTTTATTGCATTATTAGTAAATTGTATGAGCTAATTAACTATCTGTGATCTACTCATATTTGCGCTGAGGCTAATAAAGTAAGGATATTTGCTGGAACGTATGCATCAATAGCCACGTAAGAATTGACTTCAATAAAATTTCATTGACGTTCTTTCTTAAGATCCCCAGGGGTCTTGAGCGCAGGCGAAGCTGGGACGGATAAAGGCTAGTAATTTATAGTAAAATAATTGTGTTATATTTAGCAAAATATATATTATTTAAAACACCGAAGTACACTCTGTTGCAAAATAGTTGCACTAAGAAAGAAATTGTTAACAAATTGTCGTTATTAATATCAAAGAATTAGACTGCCAAAACTTTAAAACAGTTATAAGTAAAATGAGGGACAACGAGCGGAGCATATAACGAAACGCAATCCGATAAATGGTACATGAAAATATTTAAGACAATGCAGGAAAGAAATTAATTCAAAAACCTGGAGACATTTAGAAGAGATCTACAGCCAAGAGTGGATAAGTGCAAACTAAAGAAAAAGAGTTATCAAATATTCATTTCCAAAGGGAAAATTATTGCCAGTACTTACAAATTATTTTCTAAAACAATTCTTGTCAATAAAGAAAAAAAAAGAGTTTAAAAGATCTTAACAAAGGGGAAGAACTGATTCTAAAAATGTTAAATCTATTTAATTTATGTATTTTATTCGATAGACTAGATCCTTCCATCCCCATATAATTTGACATGTTGAATAACAATTCGGGGTCTAAATGACCTCATCAGGTCAGGGTTTTCGATATATTCAAACAACAACTCGACAACTCAAGTTATTCCTGTAAAAGTAACTTTGTGTCGCACTTGGATCGAAGATTCTTACAAACGATTATTTTGGTAGCGTAAAGCCGTTTCGCCTATGATTTGATTGCTGTCACATATTATTTAGTAGCTATTCTCTAAATCTATAAATAAAACCCACTATGACTAAAGCACTCTGAAAGCCTGGTCAATCATTTTGGGCTCGTGCAGTTTCTGTACTAAATGACTGCAGGTTGTTAGAGCTTATCAATACCACAAACACAATTCAAGACTCAGGAAGAGCTGCTATTTAACTGGTCAAATCAGGAGTCTTGTTTTTGATTTCGCGCATCCTTCTGCCCGCGAGAATAGTTGCGTGAAGGTTTTTATTAAAATAAACAAAAAAAGCTTCTCAAAACACTTAAATCTATTCAACAACAAAAAAAGAAATTATTCACAATAACAAACTTTAAATAAATCGATAAAACAATTTCAAGTTATTAAAATAAACGCTCTTGTCGGCCTTTATTTTAATCACAATTAGTGTAATAAGCCCAATTTTGAAAATAATATGTTTAAATAGTTTTCTAAAAGATAAATCAAGAAGAGGTTAGAAACACGAAAAACAGCTATTTAAATTGTTAAAACAAAACAGTATTGAAGTCGCTCTTTTCCAATGTAGAATGAAACTAAATTATCCCTTAACTTTCCCGAAGATAAATGAAAAATTCAAAAAAAAACCTGGTTATATGCGTAGAAAGTAACTTTCTCTAAGAGATTTTAAAGCGTACCACCTCTAACGAATTTAAAATCGTAACTGATAAATATGACTTTTTAAAAGCTCCACCAAAACTTTCATTCTCCGAACTCTCCGTAAATTCCCGATAATACTTACCTCGCTACCGTTCCACTAATTAAAAGAGAACTTTGCGATCCACCAACGCCCCCACAGGGTAGATCCGTTATTGAAACTCTTCATCTTTCACTCGTAGAGGACCTTAGCCATCCGTATATTGGATATTTAAATCTCAATTTGGCCTAAGCATCCTAAAATTAAAAATTTATATTAAAAAAAAATTAATAAAACTATTCTACATGTAGAAAAAGACTGCTCTTCCTTTATGTCATATTTCAAACGTTTTTTTTTTCTTTTGAACAAGAAAAACAAACATTATACGAATTCTTTGCCCATATAATCAAACAAATATATTGCATTATAGCGATTTTATTTAAATATTCTTTTGTTTCCTTATGATGGAAAAACTGTTCAACGATTTTCATGGTTGAATAGGATACAATTTTTTCGACATATTTTTTAATATTTATATGAGCTATATTGCTTATGAAACCCCAAGAAATGATTAATTTTATGTATCCGGAAAAACAAACAAACCACCCAAAAATAATAAAATTGGCTGTTTTATAATTGATTTATTTTTTCCTTTATGAGTACGATTTTTGGATAGAAATAAAAGATATGCACTGTCTCTGTTGCCTTGCTCAAAATCCATACCAAGTGATTATTTAATTCCTTTAATTAGTGGAACATTCTTTGCTTTAAACAATATTTAATAAGAATCCGGATCCGGGATCAAAATTGTCACATCAGATCATGACTCTTCTGAATTCAAGTTGACAGAATTACCATTTAATCCGAGAAATGATAAGTTTTGGTATTTTTGATGGGACCATTTGGATTCAGCACGTCAAAGTACAGGGTGAGTCAACGATTGGATGAAGTAGGTTTGTGCCTTTTCGGTGAAATTAACAAAAAAACTGTATTTATTGTTCGATACAGTTTATTTTTACGCAGATTTTAAAAATATTTAGGACTCTACAGGGTAAGCCAAAAAACTAGGACAGCATAAAGTTGTATTTTTTTAAATAGAATACCCTATATACGAATCGTATTTTCGATTAACTTATAATTTTAAATCTTTTTTATTAAGGGTTTACTATAACAAAACTTTATAGTTTCTGAGATAATTAAGTTTAAAGAAAAAAAGTCACATTTTCAAGCATCAATTCAATCCTAAATAACGTTTTCAATTTTGTGACAAATATATTCAAATTTGGAATTTAGCAAGGCCAAGGACAAGTTAAGATAATTTTTACCTAATATTTGCAATAAAAGCTACAGGGTGTTGAACACATCGGCTCAAATTTGAACAAGTTTAAATGAATAAATGTCTTTTTTTTAAATGATACACCCTATATATTTTCATGTTATTTAATAGAGTAATAAAAAGCCTAAAAGTTTTGTTCAATATATCTTATACCTATTTATAATAGTTTTTGAGATATTTCAGTTTTTCTTATTTTCCATACTTTTTTACAGAAATAGTCTTCGTTATCATAGTAGCCATGGCAAAAACAATGTAAAAGAACATTTTTCTGTGTGTCAAATCGCTTCTTTTGATTTTTATGTAGTGTAGTTTGGTTTTTTTTGCATTCATCTTATATTGTAAAATGAATTTTCCAAAGAATGAGTTAAAAGATATGATTTATACAATAGGAGAGGCTCAAAAAAATTGCCTTCTTGCTCAAAGAATTTACAAAATGAAGTATCCTGATCAACGCCAGCCTAATACCCAAAAATTTGAGCCGATGTATTCAACACCCTGTAGTTTTTATTGCAAATATTAGGTAACAATTATGTTAACTTGTCCTTGGCCTTGCTAAATTCCAAATTTGAATATATTTGTCACAAAATTGAAAACGTTATTTAGGATTGAATTGATGCTTGAAAATGTGACTTTTTTTCTTTAAACTTAATTATCTCAGAAACTATAAAGTTTTGTTATAGTAAACCCTTAATAAAAAAGATATAAAATTATAAGCTAAATCGAAAATACGATTCGTATATAGGGTGTTCTATTTTGAAAAAATACAACTTTATGCTGTCCTAGTTTTTTGGCTCACCCTGTAGAATCCTAAATATTTTTAAAATAGGCGTAAAAATAAACTGTATCAAACAATAAATATAATTTCTTTGTTAATTTCACCGAAAAGGCACAAACCTACTTCATCCAATCGTTGACTCACCCTGTACATAAAGATAAATGAGTCTGGTCTACCGGAAAATATATTTTTTTGTATGTCTGGGTCATTAATTTATTATATATTTTTTAATATCAACTGAGTATTTAATTAATGTTCTACTTACTCTTAAAAATATCGAATTATATTTCTAACAAAACTATATTTAAACATTTCTATACACGAATAGTCGACAATCTGTATCATGAAAATTTGTTAACTGGAAAAAATATTTATTTTTAGATTACTCTAACGACACTGTACGTCCTGTATAGAATTGTTACTGTTAAAGCTCGGATATAGTATTACAACTACCAATGTCATATTAGGAGAATGATCGATCTGTGTAGAAACGACAAAAGCAAATATCATGTTAATAGATAATCTAAAACTCGCGTGATCTCAGGCATAATTTTATTGTCAATTTACGTTTAACTTAGAAATCATGCAATATAGATTATATATATCTTGTATTTCTTCGAGAACATTTTTATTATATTGATTGTAGTCGACTGGCATTATTAATTGTATTATTTTTAGTTGTCCCACTTTAATTTTTCGTATCATCACCCCAGTGACCATTATTTTTAATAATAGAAATAAGGACAACTTTTTAGAACTTTGCAGTAGTAATTATAATTCTAGGTTTATAATTAAACAGCAAAATTGGGTCGAATTACTTAAATGTCGACTTTTTCTGCCCTTTACAATAAATATTGAAACAATAAAAGCTTTTTAAATAAATTATTCTGGCACACTGGCATAAACTATGATTTAAAGTAACTCTACAGAAACACGTATTGCTTAATTACTTACCTATTGAAAGGTCTACAAGTGATTAAAATGAATTAGGTAATGATATTAACTTCCATTCTTTGAAAAATGCCTCATGCCTTAGTCAGCTAACTCCTATTTTCATGGCAATAATATGTGGGCGGTGTTTTGGGATTCACTTGCTAGAAAATGCAAAAAAAAAACACTTCCTGAAGTTACTCTTACCGAAAATTCAAATTTAAGGCGCCCTCTATAGAGTCTACAGATAAACTCTTCAGATTATCCAAATAATACTCAAAATACTTTTACTAAATGATGATATTTACTTTAATAAAAATACTTGGTAGCTGTAGCTAATAATAATAAAGCAAAAATTACATTATTTTTCAAGGAAAATTGCAATTTCCTTTACAATATTAGTAATACATTCTTATTTATAAATTTAAATAATACAGCTACTTATCTGTTCGTAATTACTAGTACTCGGGCTACAGTCACCAATAGATGGTCTTGGGTAAATGGAATACTTGAAAACAGCACTACTCTTGGATTGTTTACTATTTCCGTATTGGCTAGTTTGGTATATGTGGCCAAAAAGGAATTAAACGCAACGCATTCGCCAACGAACATATTTGATATCGGAGAAATATGTAGTATCTATATTATGGACGGCAAGACTTCAAGGACATGGGGTAAGCCTTGCATAAAAACAAGGAATAAAAAACTGTCATAAAGCTTCAAAACTAAGATAATAGCTTACAGAAACTAAAGTAATGCTGGACTAAATGATTTAAATGCTGGATAAAACCTGAAATTACGCTAAAATGGCCCTTGAAACAAAAAAGAAACAGCGGAGTCAGTAATCTAATTTGTGAGTTTATAGCGTGTACAAAAAAGCTATGATTTAATTTATTGAACGATCAAAACGAAAAATATAGAATGGAATTACCTGATTTTGATGTAGATTAATCAAATCAAATAAAATAGCACACAGGTGATCACTGATTTTGTTCTTTAACAATTCTAAAGGACTGCTAAAGCAACCATGTACAAAGAAAATGTCTGATTTCAATAAAATATCACCACTAGACTTGTCAAAAAGCATATTTGAAAAGATTTTTAAGACCATGTCCTAATTATTTTATCTTATAATATCTACCCAAAACTGCAACAGATAGGCAATTATTCGACACGAAAGTTGACAAAGGATACATATATAAAAATCTAGCAAAACCGCTATTCCAGGTAAAACCGATTTCAATAGATGGAATGAAGCATACAATCCTTGCGAAATTTCAAATTTAAATAAAACAGGCGTAGAAGTAAAAAAAGACTATTACACGTTATATCACCTGATCTTAGCTGTTAGTTCACAGTGGCTCGTCTTAAGAATACGTTCAACTTATTTTTCAATAAATTAATTCTTTCACGAAATGTTGCACCATCTATTAATACCATGTATTATTCATATTAAAATTTTCCAATTCATGTCAAAAATAATGAGTAATCATGTTTCTGTGGCATTCTTCATTGACCGTAATACCAGCACTAATTTTGTTTTCGATCAATAAGATTTAGTTATGCCTCCAGACCAAAAACCAGACTAAACAGTTAATTTTTGTAGATGCAATGATGATTCAATGACTACATATGAAAAAGACTCGCTCCAAATAGAAAAATTTTATTTGTGTACGAAGCTATTTAATCAAAAATGAATCATCCAAATTGTTAATATCCTTAAACAGTTTCAAATCGTCAACCAACAAGAGAAAATTAGCATTTTCAAAATACTTACTGATATCACCAATAAAAATACTAAATAGAAGTGGTCCAATCCTAGAGGCATCACAGAAGGGATTATAATTTCCTTAGAGACACAATTATTAACCCTTACTATCTGAGTTTGATCGTAAAGCTAGCTCTCAATCCATTTGAGCAACAATCCGACACTCCCAAGGTTTTAAGCTTACGCAATACGTTGTGGAAAATTCTATCAAATGCCTTCGAGAAGTCAGTATATTGGAATAATCCTCCAAGCCACCCTTCAGGGCTTCCGTAATCTTGGATACATAAAACAGAAGCTTAAATTTGGTACTCTTGTCCCCACAAAACCCAAACTGCTCACCAATCACTTCATACAATACAAACGTTAGATAATTAGTAACTGAATTTCGAAGACTTCTGGTAAAATACTTATAATACTAATAGGTCTATAATTCGCCACGTCTGCTTTATCATCAAACTTGTGTATAGGCACAACAACCCAAACTGCTTACCAATCACTTCATACAATACAAACGTTAGATAATTGGTAACTGATTTTCAAAGACTTCTGGTAAGATACTTATAATACTAATAGGTCTATAATTCGCCACGTCTGCTTTATCATCAGACTTGTGTATAGGCACAACAACCCAAACTGCTTACCAATCACTTCATACAATACAAACGTTAGATAATTGGTAACTGATTTTCAAAGACTTCTGGTAAGATACTTATAATACTAATAGGTCTATAATTCGCCACGTCTGCTTTATCATCAGACTTGTGTATAGGCACAACATAATTGGCCTTCCAAAAATTTAAAACGTAATCATGCTGTAAAGGTGCGTTAAAGATTATATATAGTCAACGAGCATTTATAAAAGAACAACCCAAAGTTTTTATGTATGTTTAATTTAACTCCTCAAAAGTACCAGAAATTGCAATTGAATAAGAGGAAAAATTAATATGATTGGTGGAATCTTCCTCTGCACACTGGATTGTCCAAATTGACAGTACCAAAGTAATGGGCAAACAGATCGACAGGCTCAAGACCCATGTCAACTGTAATATTATCTAAAAAGATATTTAGTATATCCTTAATCCTACATTGTGAGTTGATAAAGTTCCAAAAATATTTAAAATCGTTTTGAAGGGAGGATGCCACATTCTCGATATAATGATTGTAGCATTTTCTCGATAGAATACTACACTGTGCTCGTAAAATGGAGAATGCTTGATAATGCTGATGAAATTACTCATTTCATATTTTTTATGTACAATCTTCTGGTTGTGAGTAAACCAACGTTGAAATTTCTCACTTGCTACCTTCCTGATCGGAACAAAAATGCTCAGAGTGCCACAGAAGAGATTCACCATATCAACGCTGCGATACACATATAGATTATAAAGTAACTCAAATATTTTAAATTTTATACAGTCTTTAATTAATAAATAACTTTTCGCCGCTTTTATGACTATCTAATTAATAACTCTAAAAGCAAAGATTTCTATAAAATAATTATATAAGTAAACTCGATGACAAGCACGAGTTTAAAAGAGAGTTTAAAAGCCAGCAGTCTTTCGCTTTCCAATTAACTTGCATAAACATTGTCTTTGATAATTTTCCTGCATTTTCCATTTCCGTTTAAATTCTCGAACGGCTAAAAATAATGTAATTAGTTAAAGCTTAGTAATTCAAAGAATATTTTAGGAGAATTTCATTGAGTCTTTGTATATGAAGATCTAAATATTTTATGAAGTTTTTCAGACTCTTTTCCTCCCACATCTTAGTAAAAATTAATTAAAATTAAATTAAAAAAATACTGTGTTTATAGCATCCATAATGTTAGATAAAATGCTTAGGTACGTCAACTAATTTATGAAATTGTGCGTTTTTGATGCTTACGAATCTAATTTGTAATTGTAAAATTAGGAAGATACAGTTCTTTATTGGCAAAAAGTTAAAATAAAAACCAAAATTAGTGTTAATACGTCCTTTTTGTGCTAAAATTTGTGAAAAATTCTTAAAAATTCGAATTTTTGATTACCTTAAAAAATATAATATATTATCTGATTTTAGGGAGGATCGATCGACACAGGATGCAATAGCCCGGTTTACAACTAAAGTTAGTAATTTTGTGGATAAAAAACGACCGGCATGTTGCGTCTTTGATGATCTAGCTAAGGCGTTTGATACTGTTGATCACAAGCTTTCACTGCAGATATTGAACGGAATTGGCTCTGGGATACCACCTACGCACTTATGCAAAGTATTTAAATAACAGGAAACAATGTGTGCAAATTGATAATATGTTTAGTAACATGCAAACAGTAGAATGTGAAGTGTCTGAGAGCACCGTCTTGGGGCTGATTCTTTTTAATCTATATCTAAATGATTTGTTTTTATTAGATGTCTCAGAGAACATTATTAGTTTTGCTGATGACAGTGCAGTATTGTACAGTGATACGAGCTAGTAAAATTGAAAATGATTTCAAAAAAATGTACAGTTGGTTTAATAGTCGACTACTCACGGTAAAGTTTGACCAAACGCATTACATTTCTTTCGCTTTCTACTGTAAGTATCTTCCGATTTTTAACTTCTTTACTATTGAATGTAGTGACAGCACTAAAGTAATAAACGCATATAAAGAAAGAACCAGAGTTATATTTGCAGGAAACAAACTGTTTGTATATATTCTTTCCTCTATCTGTTTGAAAGGGGAATATATATATATATATATATATATATATATATATATATATATATATATATACATTAGCAAATTCACAGTAGTCTCATAAATTTATAAAATTGGCTATAAAATGTTATAAAATTGATTTTAAATTTTAAAACCGAAAATTCGCTATAATCGTGTCTGACTTTCCAGTCAACTTAAACAAAAAAAAATGATAATTACACAAAAATTTGCATACAGTTGAAAATTGATATAATTCAAACAGTTCTACAAAATAAAATATCAAAAGTCGCACCAATCCTACAACTACTAAAAAATTTATTTAAGGTCAAAGGTCAAAAATATCGGTTTTTCACATTTTTCTTATACAGATCACACAGTTTTCTACATTGTTCCTATACTTTTTTTCCCACGAATTCCTGAGATATTGCGATTCCAAGCCAACTCGCCAACTCGCTGTGACGTCAAATATTGTCAAAGACTTGTAAACTGACAAGGATAAAGTTTTTTTCGTAATTTTTATTATAAGAGATGAGTTCTAAGTTTTGTAAGTGCTGTGCGGTGCCCCAGTGTACAAGTACTACAATTAAAACATCTGAAAAATTATTTATTCACGTTCCAATTTCGGAAAATAATAGGAAAATGTGGCTTCAGCTAGCCCGCGGGGATCCGGCAGTTGTGTCTACACAATCTGAAATATATTTTTGCGAAGATTATTTTGATGTAAGGTTGGATAATATTTGTTATTATTTTTGAAATTTTCGAAGATGAAAATTGGAATTTTAAGGTTAGAAATAAAGTAATCAAAGTTGGATAACAATGTTTTGTACTGGCTTTATTTTCGTTTTGAGCCTACAAATACCTATGATTTCTATTATGTATTCATTATCGGTTGCAGAAAAAACAATTCTTGGGATAATACTAACATGGAGGTCATCATGTTTCTAAATTCAGCAGAGCAGAAGTTTGTTGCGAATAAATTGACTACCGTAAAACAATCAATTTTCAGTAAATTCGAACTATGTTTCTTAATAAATCTACTTTTTATCGTGGAAAAACTTCTTAGAATCGTTTCCAAAGGGAGTAGTAAGCAAATTTCAAAGAAATTGCACGGAAATCACTATAAAATAATACCTAACAACGTAGCCTTTAACAGCGATGATGTTTTTAGCAAGTGATGTCATGTACTTTGGTTTGCATTGGTTGACGCGTGACTTAAGAGTGATTTAATTACATTTTGATTATTAAATAAAAATTAAATTCCTTCAAAATAAAAAAGTATTGTGTTTTTTTAGTATTTCTATTATTAAGAATACCGTTCAGCGACAAAATTTTATTTTTTTATTTCAATTCAGTCAACATCCCTATTTTCAGCTCTATACGAATTTTTGCGAAGTTAAATATATATTTCGGCTGGATTAAAGCATTAAAATCGGCCAGGGAAACCAAAAACGCAGAACGCTGATCACAACGACCTACATTACAGAAGAACTTGGAACCCAGGAGAGAAACAACTTTCATCAGACTTCTAGAAATTTTATTAAAGATTCATAATAAAGAGCAAAAAAATTAATGTTCGAAAATTAGCCAAAATACAATATTTTTCCTTGGGTTTCTTCGATTTTCCCACCATGCATGTAGTACGTTCGAATCCCAGTCCCGAAAACGCTACTGATTTTGGTGTCATGTAATATTTAAAAAATCTGATCTCTATTGGTTTATTTCAACAGCAATCTAAAACGATCCATGACCGTTAGAAACAGTTAGCAAGTCAAAATTACTTAAACGAATCACTATGTAACTTCTAATATAAAACAGGACCTTTATATTTCTGGCTGAATGTCGGAACAAAGCTTATAATGATAAGCATTCAGCAGATAAAATTACTTACAAGATTAATTCATTAATGAAATATACATCAAGATACATAAATTATTAAAATATCTGGAATTTTCTCCCTATAGACATAATCCAGAATTGGAATTAAATATTAATTATTCAGCCTTATACGAATCAAATTAAATATTCATGGAGAGGTTAAAGCAATTGCGATAACATTATAGATTTAAAATGTTTTCTATTCTAAAATACATGTTTATGTTGAAACTTCTAGGAATTTAGGAAAAAATGAATATCAAATGATCAGTTTTCGCGAAAATCGCTAATTTACAGTTGACGAATTTTATTTTAAACGAATGTCTTGTTCATCATTCATCATTAGCCCATTTCTATCCACTGCTGAATATAGGCCTCCTCAAGACATTTCCGTCCTCCTCTATTCTGAGCCACTGCGATCCAGTTTGTTGCTATTCTTTTGAGGTCGTCTGTCCATCTGGTCGGTAGTCGTCACTGACTACGTTTGTCCGCTCTCGGTCGCTATTCCAAAACTCCTTTCGTCCATCTATTGTCCCCTATTCTAGCCGCATGTCCAGCCCTTCTCCACTTTAACCTTGCAATACGCACAAATAACATCATTTACCCCCGTTCTTCTCCTAACCCGAATGTTTTGTTACCTGAGTGTATCTTCCAACATTATTGACTGTACAGCACTTTTGGACCAGCTATGTTTTTTGAAGTTGATTAAAAAATGACTGATAGAAAAACAGTTGTTGATATGTAAATTGCAGTCAGGCACCGTCGTTATTAACGCCGGTCGAAGTTACGATGAAACAGAGCGATGTCCAAAATTATGGCATATTTATTAAAGATTATCTTTTTAGTTAACACACTGTTATCAAAAAATCTCATGTATTTTAATCAAAAAAAAATTATTCGAAATCAGTAGGAAATAAGAAAGTTACACTGAAAACAATAATTATATAATTAACTAAGCAAACATTTTTCTTATAGCTCGATGGTCTGTGTTGCATCTGTTCTGAATCCTGTCAAATTAGTGATTTAGTAGAGCTTGAGTAATTCTGTGCCACTCTTCCTAACTGCGATTTTTAATTCTTATGTATGCTAAGCGTAACAGTGTCCACAGGGAGGAGTTCTATCGCCTTTGTTGTGGAGCCTTGTGGGTAGACTGGTAAGAGCACTAAATGGCTGATTTGTATACAAAGGCCTACGCCGACGACCTGATCATTTTATGCCCAGGTCGTTATATCGCGAACTTAGGGGGAACAATGATGAAGGCCCTCCGGATCGGGAAGCAATGGTACCACAGTACCGAGGAGTTACATTAATGGAAAGGATCCTTCAGTACGAGGGAACCGTCAAATACCTGGGAGTAATTCTGGACTCACAACTGATCTGAAATGATCATATTGAGGCTCGAACAAAAAATATCATATGTGCTTTCTAAGCTTGTATAAGATCCTATAGGTGCACATGCGGGCTAGCCCCGAGAGTGAATATGCACTATGGCGATCCGCCCAATGATCACGTGTGTGGTGTCCCTACTAGCTCCTGGTGAACCTACCTCCTCTTCACTTATCTATAAAGAATGAGACCCTGAAGGCTACATACTGTGTGTACGCATGGGTTACTAGGAACCTTCTCTCCTTAGGAAGGAAAAAGTGGCGAATTGTGGTGGGACTGTTGAGAGAACATTGTCACCTGAGGGGCCATCTTCATAAGATTGCTATCGTAGACAATTCAATATGTGGATGGTGTCTGGAGAAGGGTGAAACTGTTAACCATGCCCTCAGAGAGTGTCCATCACTCAAGTATCACCACCTTTTGTTCATTTATCATTCATTCATATATTCACGAGGGAATTATATCTTTGTGTTATCCATGTTTTTAGGATATCCCAGGCATATTTTAGTATGCATAGTAGCGAAAAAATGTCACGTTTTAAAAAAAAAAAAAACACCTCTGCAGCTTATGTGGAAAAATGATTATTACAGGGTGATGATAAAGACTTTTAAATAAACGTTCATGTTAATGGAACTAGAAAATAATTTTGCTTATTAAAACTGTTTAGTTTTTTCGTTAAATTAATTGCACACACATCTGTGACTTTTACGGGTAAGTTTGTTTCCTTAATGCCTTTTTTTACGAAAACATTACCTTCCCCTTGCAAATTTTAGTGTGTTGGCAGTAGTATAAATGGCAATAATAAGAAATAAGACTACAATAAAATTAAATAATTTATTTTTAAAATTTTCAATTTAAAACATAACAAGTAAAATAGATCTACTCTGACATTATCTATTTCATATTTTTATATCACTATTTTACATAAAAATCTCTATTTACTCTTGATATAAATAAATTTTTATAAAAATAAAGTATAAAAATATCTACATTCTAATCTACTACCTAGTGAAAAATTATTCTAGATATCCTCTTCGAAAATTATATCATAACTAATTATTTTACTATTATGTGGTTCATGCAATTTTTTATTCGATTTGACGTTTTCTAAAATAATAAAAAATATATGACAAAGTGATATATCACAAAAAAAATATTGTAAGTTGTAATTTGGACTTGTACCGGTGTCGACAGAAAATACTAGAAAATTATACCCATATGAACATAAACATCATTGAATACGATAAAAGTACATGACAGCTATATCTCGGGAACTATTGGTGCCCATAATTTTTAAATTTGATTATGAAAAATTAAATTAGTCCCTGTGTAATTATTACATTTAAGTTTTTCATGTTTTTAGTACATAATATTGAAATTATTGACGGAGGCATTTAATTGCAAAAACCAAAATGGGTATAACATTTTAAGAGAAGAAGTCGGTTAGGAATAACAACTACGAAAGGGAGGTTATCTTACCGAGATTCCCATTAATCGACTCTAATTTGTACCACGTTTATATAACTAAAAAGCCGTTAAGTGTCTGAAGATACTACACATCAAAATAGATCGATTAAGACATCTAAGTTTTTTTTCAAAATGTTACTCTTTAAAGAAATATAGGGTGTTGAAAGTGAAAATTTATTTTAAAAATTAAGTCATATTTTGAAAATAGTTTAATGTATGGTATTCAAAATTGGCATTATTATGTTAATATTAATATAATAATATAATAATTTATCTGTAAAATTAGATATGTTTTAATCAAAATTTCTTACTTGAAAAAGTATATTTGCTCGATCTTTATATCTTCAACTTCTAGAGCTATTTGCCTTTAAACATCACAATGTATTCAAAAAATTTAAAATTATTAAATTTATATTTTAAAAAACTTACGAAGTTTTATTGTGAACCACAAAATTAATGCAAATATAAATGTGACTTTTACTTTACATCGAAATAGTGTAATGTGAAACGTACAAATGATGGCAAAAGTTTATAAAATATTGTTATCATTTTATTGTATTAAGTTTATTTTCATACATAAATGCCACGGCATTAGAGAAGAGGGTCCGAATATGGGCCACATTTTATTTTTCCAAAATATTTCCTAGTATTTTTGGACTAATAACATCTACTTTAAAGTTATAAACACATTTTTGAAAAAGTCGTTAACATTAGTTGTGTGTTTGTTGAAATACCAAAAGTGTTTGTTGATTATAGCAAGGCTTTCAACTCTGTCGAGCTATGGGGCCATATTTCAAGCAATGGACAATGCAAGGATTGATTCCAGATACAGAAATCTTCTGAAATATATTTACGATAAGGCCACACTGCAAGTAAAGATAACAGAGGACCTAAAAACACAGAAGATAAATATTGATCGAGGGGTTTGACAAGAAGATACGATTTCCCCTAAACTCTTTACTTTAACACTGGAAGATGTCTTTAAGCAACTAAACTGGGAACATAGTGCATTAGCATCGATGGTAGATATCTCAACCATTTATGTTTCGCGGATGTTATTAAGTGAAGATTTAGACAAGTTACAGAAAATGCTCTCTGAGTTGAAAAATGCTTCAGAAAAAGTTGGATTAAGCATGAAATTAGCAAAAATCAAAATAATATCTCCAGAAGATACCCCACTTTATGCAGGAAATACAAAGAGTTGAGGAATATGTGTATTTAGGCCATGTAATTAGACTTGGGAAAGAAAACCAAGAAGCGGAAATAAATAGAAGAATTAGATTGTCATAGGCAACCGTTGGGATTCCCATTAATTTGAAAAGAAGATTGACTCATGCGTTCTTCCAGTGATGACCTATGGAATGGAGACAACTACATTAATAGTTAAAGCAGCCAATAAACTGCGTACTACGCAGCGAGCAATAGAAAGAATCTTGCTGGGAATATCATACGTGACCGCATAAAACGCATTGCTACTTTGAAATGGACCTGGGTAGGCCACGTCACTAGGCAAGACTATACAAGGTGGACAAAACATATATTGCAATAGAGACCTAAGTCGTCAAAAAGAAGTATCGGAAGACTACCAAAAAGATGAATAGATGACATAAAAAAGAAAGCAGGTAGACACTGGCACCGAATTGCAGAAAATAGGTAGGAATGGAAGAGACTAGAGGAGGCCTACATCCAGGAGTGGACCAAATTGGGCTGCTATATATATATATATATATATATATATATATATATATATATATATATATATATATATATATATATATATATATATATATATATATATAGCCGCGAAAGGGATTGCTTTTATACCAAGAATTCCTGGTGACAGATTAAAAACTGTAACGGTAGGGCAGGAACAGGAACAGTTGGTGCGTTACCATCGACAGTTAATTGATAGGCACATTTGAATTTCCACAATGACTTCACCGTAATGCATATTTAAAATTCTTAGGAAATGACATTAAATATGTTATAGGATGTACCGTTAAACAAATAGAGTTAATGCGAGATGAAGCACTACTTTACTTCCAGTTTTGGTCGGAATTAAAAACCATATTTCTGCGAATTAATTGTTTTAACCTCGGAAATCCTTTAGCCAGCTGTTGTTTACGATAGCATTCCTGCAAGTGTTCGAGAGAAGAAGGAAAATATTACGTCAATAAAAGGTATAAATACAAATTAGGATTTTTTTCGGGAATTAGTTGTCAGTTAGAGTTAGCCTTAGTCAAAAAATGACGTCTAAGTTGTTAGAGTCAAAGTTGCCAATTCAGTCGTCAGGAAAATTCATAATGAAGCCGTCGGACGTTAGTTATTACTTTTTTTTTTTAATCCAGGGTTGCCTGCCGAAAGTCAAGCATTAAATCATCGGTCATTAGAAAGTAAACCTTAGATTCAAAACGCAAAAAGTCGTTATTTCAACGGGAACATTTACGATACGAAGGGCTAAGTCGTCGGAGGCCGGAAAAAGCGCAAAAATAGGATTGTAAGTTTTCGAGGTGTAGCGAAAATTAGAAACTTCTGAAGCTATTTTGACATTGTGTGAACAAATTAACGCCAGGCAAATAAGTGAGTTAGCATAATAACATGTATAAAATTTAAATTATAAATTATTCTAGAAATAATGAATGTACTTTGGAAAAAGGAGGCTCTTTATCTAAGAAAATAAAACGTGTTGTTTCAAAATTTTGAATTTGAACACTAGGGAAATAAATTATCAACTCAGTTTTACAGCAAAAAATCAGAATTATGTTCTCTTTAAAAATTATGCTCCCTTTCAAGTTAGATAAATTTTTAAACCCTTACAAAAATTTCACTTAAAAAATTAAGCAAGTGAATATTGCAGTGCTCAGTCTCTACAGAATTGGATAACTTGTAGCAGCCCAGGAGAAGAAAAGGCCGACAATTTGTAAGTACAAGGGGGTAACATAAGTGGGCGGATACAAAGTCAATTGTTTATAAAGATGAAATTAATACACATCCTAAACTCTTACAAAAAATTGCAAATATTATTAAAAACAAACAGTAAAACGTTGCTTAGTTAAAAGTTGTAAAAAACGCAAATATCTTGGTTCGTGACATAAATGTCGCACAAGAGCTAAAAAATAACGCTTCTTTCAGAAACGTGGATCGAAATCCAGTGTGTATAACTAGTGTCTTCCAATTAAAAACTTAAAATTATTGGTAAAATCTGATTTTTTACTCATAAAAACATAATAATAAATTTTGAATACCTTACCCTAAATCGCTTTCAAAATACGGCTTATTTTCCAACATATATATTATACAATAATACTAGTAATTCTAATACCAGTAGTACAAGTTCAATCTACAACTCACAAATAAAAAAATGTTAGTGAAAAACAAGTCTTAAAAAAATGTTAATAAACTAACTTAGTGTCCTATGTACAGTTATTTTAGTCTTTACTTCGTCGGATTCGTCCGATTCCTCCGATTCATCACTTTCTTGTTCCACATCGGTTGTATAATGACGTTCGTTACTAGTTCCGTTGAAACCATTGAGCTGCAACGCTTCATCTTTTCTTATTACCGGCAAACTATTTCTATATTTAAACTTATCATTCTCAGGTCTTCTGCTTGGCGTTTGCCTACTCCCATATCGCAGAAGTTTATTGGTTTTTGAATCTTTAGGTAAAACCTAAAAAAGTAATATAATAAAACATAGCAGTAAAATAACTGAAACGACATTACCTGTAAAACAGTTTCTAATAATTTTGCTTGCTTTTCGGGTAACCCTGGATTATTAATAATTATCATTGCACTATTCTTTTTCTCGATAGCAGCATTCTTTTTCATGAGCATTTTGGCCTTTTTATTGAGCAATTCTTGAGCTTCTGGGTAATGGGACAAGGCTTGGTTTAAGGATGCTTTGTCAAGTACAAAGAGATTTGAGTAACCATATGATCTAAAAAACATATTGCCTAAATAACCCTGTCAACCTCTCTCTTTCGTTTGTTTTACGTATTATTTTCGCCCCTGAAGTTATTTTTCCCGGAACCGAAACGTCGCGTTCTAGTGGCGTTGCGGCCCTGTTAATCGGCGTAGATCCGATTAAGTTTGGAAAAAGTGAATTTTCTAGATTAGTAGAATTTTCTTATGACACAGAAATATGTCTCTGCGTCCTTGCTCCGTGCGCAACAATATTTCTTTCTTGCGGGAACCGGTTAAGAATATTAGGGGCGCTCTGGTTTAATCTTAATCGACCTAGTTTATAATTATCCCTGTTTCGGTCAATTTGAAAACCCTCCTCAGAGTTAGACACCGAGAAAAATTAAATACAATTAAATAACTAACTTATAAATTAAAATTAATATTTGTTGTAAAACACAATGATTCCACATTCAAAATTACTGCTGAAATAAAATTTGACGTTTTTGACCGATCCCATCTACCACAAAAAGAGTGTTTCAAGGATTTTCTTATCAGATAAACCCACATGCAGTACAACTAAAATGACCCACAAACAAGAGAATAGTACATATTAGTGTTTAAAAAAACATTTTAGTAATAAAATGTAAAAAAATTATGCAAAAATCAATAATGTCTGCATAGATTTTCCGTTTTATTGTCTCAAAGTCATAAATGTACGTAAGTTTTTGAATTTAAAAGCATTTTTAATTGATCATCTTACATTGTAAAGTTCAAATAATAATTAACATAACTGTTCTGTGTTGTAGCCCTGAAGAAGGAAATAATAAACTTCCGAAAGCTCGGCGTTTGTAAAAAACACAGTTTTATATATATATATATATATATATATATATATATATATATATATATATATATAGTATTTTTTTCTAAGCTATATTCAAACGAATCGAGATAAAAACATGCTCACCGTACATCAGCAGTTCTTCTATTCATCCCTGGAATACCCAGCAAACTTATCTCACCAAACACACTACCTTCTGATAGCGTTGCCAACACCTCAGCGCCATCTTTACCACCTATTACTTGTACTTTTCCCGATTGTATTATATACATTTCTGTTCCAATGTCTCCCTAAAAAATGATTTTTATATTCTGTAGAAGACGAAAAACTAAAAGAATCAATAAAACACTCTTATTAATTTTAGTCATAATCCACGTTTCCAAATTCAGTTAATTTCTCGTTTTAAATTTAAACAAAAATAGTGTTACCTATAATAATTTTATAACCTTCAAATTATGAAATATGGTGTTAATTTACTGGTCATGGATGGTGTAAATTCATCAGGTCAGCAAGGTCGCTTTCGGGGTCATAATTAACCAAGATTTGTTGACTTGAGGAAAAAAAAGAAAATGATAAAAAATCGGACACGCTTAAGATAAGGGTTAGTCAATCTAAAATTGATGTATCAACCAAAGATGAATCAATGATCACTATCAAGCGAGTCACCAGTCAAAGAACCAGTTGACCGTCAGTAGCTCCAGTGAAAAGCCAGTATAGAGTGCTGGACCTGAGAGTAATTATAATGTAAGTAAAAACCTATTTTTTAAAGACGCATTAACCATTTTTTTAAAACTGAAATCAAAGAGGTAGTTTAGAATTTAATCTCTACAGACTAAAATTCCCTCTTCCTGCACAAATATGGGGGAAGCCCAGTAAAAGTCTGGAGATGCATTTCGGAATTTGTGATGGAATAATGGATAGATTTGTTCATAGAAATATTTTTCAAAATGTTATGTAACTTAAGTCCTCCAAACGACGCATCAAATAGAAATTTAATGATATAATTATAAGCAATAAATGTAACATGACATTTTATTAAGTTTATCTTAGTAACAAAACAAACTTTTCCGTGATTTAATTAGTGTGCTTGATTAAGCTATACATGAAGAGTTAGATGTATTTGTTACCGTAACTTTAATCTACAATTTGAATAAAATATTTTGATAATAATTTCATACACTACGCAATAAACCTTACCTTTTTGCAAATAATATCTCCAGGTAAGTAAATAACACTCTTTAATTCCAACACTAATTCTCTGCGCAGCGCCTCATCACAGTCAGCAAAGAGTTTCACTTTATTTAGAGTGTTAATATGAACGTTGATTGCTATATCTGTTTTCATTTTATGCGGTAAACAGTCCATAATGTTATTTTCATCTAAAATATATTACATATTTTTAAAATTTCCAATTCCACCCAGGAAGCCTAACATTTTCGTTATGTCCGCAATCTATCCATCTATCTATATATATCACAGTCTTGTAACTTCATTTTTGCTAGGCTATTATATATGTCATAAAATGATATGATACCACATTAAATATTTTTGATAATAACTAAACAATTTAAAGAAATATTAATAAATAAGAATTTCCATATTTCATAATTGTACGCACTGTTAAACATACATTTGTGTGGACCTCACAACATATTATTTTATAAATTGCAGTTTATTTTTTATTAGTGTTATAATACTAAGGTGTTTACTGTGGAAACTGAGGAAGCACAGTGTTCCCTAAAAAAAAGTAGAGAAAGACAATAAATAAATATTTTCATCCACGATCTAATAAAAGCAAGAATTTATTTAGCATCGAATACGATATACCATCTTGCAATTATAACAGAACATACTCAAAAAATATATTAAATCATGGGACTGCAAATTGTCCCCTAGGGAACGCTAGCTAGTTTCTTTAATACATAATACTGAACAGTTTTAAAGAAATTAGATTTTTCCACCCTGTAAATGAATGTTACCTAATGTATGTTGGGTTTCCCAGGTATAACTAAACCACAGCTGAACTCTTCGTTGCACATCTTGAGGTAAATTTAACCGTCTCATATACTCCAGTGTTTCGTCAACTAACTTTCGATACTCTGTTTTTGATCTTGTAGCAGTTGAAATAATATCTCGTATCTGCCCGATAAGAAGGGCAAATACGAACACACCTGAAAAAAAAAACATATTGTTTGAATACGATTCACTAGACGGTATTCCATTGAATTTGTTTTTAGAACTATAACAACATTTCGAGTTTCTAATGGCTATAGAGTATTGACGTAGTTTAACTGGTTTTAATATTTTAGTAATCCAATAACTGAATAGCCAAAGTCTAAATGGTCACGCTGATATATCTTATACATATGTCAGTTACTTTAAAGTAGGTGCTGATTCACACAGAATAGAGGAGGCCAATGAAATTACTCACCAGTCGCGGATCCAGGGGAGGGAGTAATTCGATAAAATTAAAAAGGAGACATATAGAAACAAAATATTTTTATTTATACGATTTATATTAATGCTTACCCATAAGCCATGAAAATGTCATAAAAATATATTCTAGTTCCTGGGTCGGTTTAGGATTTTTACCTATTGATGTTGCGGTCTTTGTCGCAAAATAAAAACAGGTTATGTATGCACTTCCTTGACCATTATATACAAAATTATTGCTGCCAATTCCTAAAAGTATGATTTAGGTATATAATTCATATTAATCCGTACACTAAGGGTGCGTTCCACTAAGCACCCACAACGATCACGCTCATGATAGCAGTTTTTCCCGTTCCACTAGCTTGTGAGCATTCTAATCATAAACCCAAGTGGAATGGGATTGTGGACGTCTTAAGCGTTGAGTTAAATATTACAAATGGCGGATTTGAAAATAAATCAGTAGCTTGAAAAAGTTATGTTATAATTTTTAAGCTTTAATATTAATAATTTGTTATAATTATTGGTTAACTTGCTTTATATTAAAGAAAAATACTATTTAGTTTCTTATATTTTATTTTAGTGGAATCTTTAAGTAATTTACGTTGAAAAATAATCAAAATATCTTTTGTGGTGACAGTTGGATATTTAATGGTGGATCGTAATCATGCTTCAGAAAGTACTTCATCTAGTCCAGATGAAGAATGGAATGCAGTTTTACAAAGTCGGGAAAAGCGAAAACTTAGGCCACGTATTATTGATTATGAGAATGTTATTAATCGTTATTCAGATAAAGAATTCAAGTCATTTTAGGGTAAATTTTATATAATTACTACATTCTATAAATGTGCTTGTATATAATTACTACATTTTCTAAATGTATTTTTCAGTAACACCTTTTGTGGATTGGACTACACCATCTAATTCAGTGTATTTTGAATCTAAACTAAATTATACTTATTTTTTTCTCATATGTTACACCGTAATTTTGAAACTCTTACATTCAATTGTCTTTAAATTTAAAAAACCGCGCCAAAATTCTGAACGTCCACTTTGACCCACCTTTTCAGATGGGTCGTTGTGAGCTTGGCGTGAGCGAGAAGAATGACGTCATTAATGACGTTTTCGCCGCGACCGCGACGACCGTAGTCGTTATGTGGAACGACTGAAGGAATATTTTGAGCGTTGTGAGCGCCTAGTGGAATGCACCCTAAGAAGATACGATGTTTTCTAATTATTAAAAAAACACGTTGGATTACCAAACACTATAGATATGACAATAGCAAAAAATAATTATTATTATTTTACTTAAAAGTATGTTTAGTTACCTTCATATAACGAAAACGCATAGTATCCACAAGCATTCAAATGTATCAAATACATCATATACATAAAAGTTTTTGTTATCCTTATCGTATACGGATTAGCCAGCCGTCTGTCAACCAAACTGAAAAACTCCCAGAAAGCGTGCATTTTGCAAAATCTAGGCAGTCGTAATATAACTAGATCCGGACCTGTCAGAACGTAAAGGATATCTAGAGGTAAAAGCGAAAGTAAATCTAACTAAAAAAGAAAAAATATTGTTAGTTTTTAAAAAGAGAGAGAGAGGGAGGGAGAGAGAGGGGGTGAGCGGGATGGGTGGGTAGGTGGGGAGGGAGAGGGAGAGAGAGGGGGTGAGCGGGATGGGTGGGTAGGTGGGGAGGGAGAGGGAGAGGGGGTGGCGAGGGGGAGGGGAGAGAGAGATGCCGGAGAGCAGGGGTGGGAAAATTTAAGGGCGCCACTGCATCTAAGTTAGGTCGAACTCAGAGACCTTCCACGATGTTATCTAGGCCTAGCTTTCAACTCAACTCTTGAAAATAAAAAAAATCAAAAGTAGACCAAATGCAAGAAGTATATGGGTCAAAATAAAACTCGTATCGACTAGTTCTAATAAAGCTCTTTAATTAAAATTAAATTCGTTGCGAAAATAAATAATCTTTAAACCACAAGGTTCTTCTGCAGCGTAACATATACACTGAGGATGGATTGCGGTATTCTAACCGGTAGGGTGGATTGTAGCTTTCCGCCTGGTAGGATAAACCCCGATGTTTTTGGTGTCTAGACTAATTCCTTCGTTGACACGTACAAACTGCCCAATATTCCTGCCTCCAGGTTTACTCCGGTAACAAACCCATAACTTCTAACCCGGCAAAAGTTACTGTACTCCAAAACACAACAAAATTACCAGAATAATTTTCGACATTCCATCTCAGAATCCCAAAAATTTAGCAAATAAAAATTAAGATGGAAGTCCGCTGGTGTTTCGGCCGAATCAAACCAGGAAAAAGTGAAAAATCAAGGCAAAATAGCCTCCATTCTTAACCATGGCCCAGCTTGCGCACTAATCAACTTCCGTTAGGTGCGTTCAATTGCCATGTGTGAAAGAAATTGACAGCTCAAAATGAATGACATTGGGCTGAAATGCATATGTTAGTTAAGCCAATTCGTTAATCATTAGCATTTTTCAAAAATAAATCTAATAAGTATCCCAGTAGTCGTTTTCAAATTTGAAAAATGCATCCATTCGAGGATTTACGGTGAAAACAGCCCTGTGGTCCCGACACGTTGCAATAGGTATTGTTGAATCGGTCCCGAAAAGCAAAAAAAAAAACAAAGGTTTCTAAATTATTTGGAATCTTTTGATACAGACCCTGATATTTTCTATAAGACAGTGACAGGCGATACGGCTTCGGTACATCACTGGGATCGAGAAACAAAATTAGAGTCCATGTAATGAAGGTATAAAGTTTTTCAATGCCCAAAAAGGGGTACCATAATCTTAATCTAAAATGTCATGACTAATGTCTTTTTGGGAGTTATTATTGTTGAATAAGTGTCGAAAGACACTGTAATAACAGCAGTTATTAAATTATCAAAAAATTGTTCTTCATATTATTGTTCGAGAGAAAACAATTTCAGTGTCCTTCGCTACCTTCGCCCTTACACACTGAAGTGCATTTATAATTTTTGGTAATAGTAGTAGATGAATAATTATAATAAGATATATTTATAAAACTAAACAAATTTTTTAAAATACTAAAAGCAAAAATATGCATATCATAACGTATTAAATTGTGAACACTAATCTTTATATATCTTTTCAATTACCTTAAAATGTTTATTCCTAACATAATTTTGCCTAAGTAATTTTTTCTCGGTAACCCAAAACCCCTCGCTCAAATATTTAATTCTAGGTTGTATCAACACAACGTCAAAAATATAAATAAAATCTGAGAAATAATCGATGGTCATCCAACAAGCTCGATTTTTTACTGTTTGGTAGGGAAATGTGGCTCTTAAAGGAATTACCTAAAAAAACATTTTTATCTAATATATACAGTGCATTTTTTTGATCAAGTAAAATAAAATTTATCTGCTAAATAACCCCTACTAGGTACATTTTTACTTAAACAATTTTAGTAATTCTTAGAATAGATATAATCTGAATACTAAGAAATAAATTACAATACCATTCGTGTATAAAAAATATTTATAACAAACGAAAAGAAAGCGCTGAAAGTTAAAAGAAAAATATATACTCTTTAACTCTCTTGTATTTATTGTTATTACCCACCATGTACATCTATGTCAATATAACATTATTTTAAAATAGCATTAAAACTCAATACAGAAAACTCTAAATCTACTAAAAACCTAACCACTTTATAAAAAATGTTCTCCATTCACAGCCAAACAGTGCTCCAAGCGGTCTTCTAAACATTTAACAAGTGTTGTACCAAAATGCCATCCGAAACCTGAATTATTTTATTTTTAAAATCTTCTATAACATCAGGTATCTCTCTTATATTATCAAAAGGTTAAGTTGAGAGGTACTCCCAACAAAAAAAAAGTTCAAAGGCGAGATATTTGGGCTTTGCATGAATCAATAAAATGAACCAAAACATCCAATCTGGCGTCCTGGATATGTGTTATTTAAACACTCCTAAAATTCCTGCTCATATTTTCACTTTTTCCCCCACTGAGAATGCATTGGATATACAATATAGAGATTTTCCCGAGTCCAACTCTAACATTCTTCTTATTCACTGTTCCATTGGAACCAAAGGAGCTTTTAACTGTAAAAAGTATGTTATTGATAATGACAATGTTATTGTTCATTTCTTCTGCCCATTTTTTTTTGTGAGAATCATTGAGGCATCCTGCATTATGAATTTTTTAGTAATCATTTAAAAGTGGACTTGCTAAAACTGGACGGTTTTGATAGACAACTGCAAAATTATCAACAACTTCTTGGATCAACATTTTTCTTATGCAGTTTGAAACCATTTCATTACATTCACTTATGGTGTAAGTCATTTTAAAATTTCAAAATAAATATTATGAAAGCGAAAATGTCTTACTAACAGCAGTGTCAAAATACCCGTTTTCCTCAAAGATGTCTAATAACAATAAATACGAAAGACCTAAAAAAATATGTCTAGTAGGGGTTTAAAGATTTACCACGAAAACCCTAATAAAAATTGAAGAACTTAAAAAAAAACGTGCTATGACTTAAAAGATTCATATTAATACCCACTTTCAAATGCTGTGTGGCGTTTTTAAAACTTTCAATTGCAGCTGCTAACAAAAATTAATGTTCTAAAATATATGTAATGGAGCTCAAAATATCCTTATTGATACCAAGCCAAATGTTGTTTGACTCTTTCAAATTTTTCTAAATGGTTGTTTCAAAAGGGGGCCGTTTCCAGATATTTCGCAGATAATCAACAAAATGTGGTTGCTAAGGCTCATAAAATATATGCCTCGAGGCTCAAAAAATTCTCAAAACATCATTTAGTCTATCGAAGTTTTTCAAAATGGCGCTGTTTTCAGCGAATTCGCAGAATCGTCAGCAAAATTCGGAAGGCAAAAAAAATTTATGCCCTGAACATATATACCCCAACTTGACATGTTTCGAGGAATGTGAACTTTCCAAGATCGTTCGATTCCATAAAATAGTTCAAAATAGCGCCACTTCTTAGGACGCCATCATCATCAAAAGAAGCCATATAACATCTGGTGAATGATCCATCCACCCCAACTTTGCGTACGTACAAAATAAAATTTCAATTTGAAATAGGCATAGAAACCGGTGACGCATCTGGATCATGTTTTTTTCTGGAAGGAGGAGAGGCAACAATTGAACAATAGCCACAAACTCTAACTCCAGGGGCTACAAGTCCCATCTAACCACAACAGACAAGGGAGCTGAACAAGACATCTCAATGGCTACAATCGCCTTCTCGTCTTTGTTAAATTTATTTTCCCTTGAAGTCATATTTTAATTTAGAGAATAACAAGTCACTACGTTTGAGATCGGCACTAGAGGGTGCATAGTTGAGCTCCCAAACTCTCATAACCGGGTAACAGCGAGTTCCTATAAAAAAAAATGGGGTTTATTGAGATTCCTAGGGTTGCTCCGCTTCCACGTCTACTGTCTTGGTTATGGGGGACCCGTTACTCCCCGAGTATGTAAGGAGGGCCCCTTTTGGGACTCTAATTTTTGCTAGCAACAGCATTTGGTTGATGATACTGCTATTTCGCTGAAAATAAACGACATTTAGTTGCCGCCGTTTGGAAAATTTTCGAAATGGCACACGCCATTTTAAAGTGTGTATCAATACCAAAATTTTGAGCCTTCGCACAATTTTTTTTATTCTTCATTTCCTTGAGGTTGTTAAATAAACGTATATTTCACATAACCTCATATTTGATAAACACACTTTCTACACTCTGGTGCCTTCCCTAATCCATTTTGACTGACATCTTACCCAAGCATTATACAACACAGCCAAAGTTACCACAGACATCCAAATAACATAAGTCTTTCCATTGGGGTCGATAATTTCCATGTGATTTAAAATTTTTCCCATGCATCCATTTCTTTCTATTTTGACTTCTGGTTCTTCATCTATATACTTATCAGAAAAAGATACACTTATTCTCGGTTTTGTGTGTATAGGGCTTTCAGTTCCTTCTATATCAGCTGTTGAGCTGAAAAAAATTATATGCTTCTAATTTTTGTTGGAATATGCCAAATTTTTTCTTATTCTTCTTTTTAGAAATTTCTTAGTATCTTAACCAAAATAATCAATAACATTAAACTCTATTCTAAACATTTTTGTTGTTAAAACACCGTAATTGAGACTTATTAAAATAATTAGAATCTATTATATTACCACACATTTTTTCAATTGGGTATTTGATAAACATAATTGAAGAATTTCCTAGAAAACTAATAAAAACTTCAAATGATATAAAAATAAGTAAATTTTTAACGTTTTATATAACTTCTATAAAAATTATGTTTTCAAATAATAAATATGTATAGGAATGACTAGAACTCACAAAACTCTACCGATATCTTAAAATTTGGCCTTTTTTGACCAATTTTCCTTCTCAGTAATTAAAAAAACAAAAAAATTATTTCACTGAAACCCAGTAAAAATTTTGCTAAACAAAACCTTTTAAAAAACCGAATTAAAAAGCTCCTAGTTCCCATATAGAAAAATACCTCAAAGACGATGGTGTTTCTGGGCCCTCCAATCGTTGCCTAGCTGCATGTGCTCTAGTTGAAAAAGCATCCACAAGATGTCGTATTCTGTCTTGTATAAATTGATGATTTTCGGAGGAACTAAAACAAATTTATCTGTTAACTAATATTTCATAGTTTTAAAAAATACACATAGTAAGAACCTAAAAATAACCGGCCTGAATTGTACAATGTATTGGGGTAAGGACATCCCACCGGTGTTCTCCGATTAATCTTGATATAAGAAGGAGTCCTAGATTGTGGAAAGTATGACAAGGATGTCTGGAAAAAGCATCGGTGGACCCCACTGATGAGCCCACCACCGATGCCGGGACGAAACATCCTAACATTCTGACGGTGGTCGAAATTACTTCGTTAGTTATACAAAGGTTACTTCTTATTTCAATACATTTTTCACAGGGTTTAATAAGATTTTTATACTTCACTGCCCCGTCAGGGTTATGTTGTGGAACCAACATCTTACCACCGTTTTCCTGCAAAACTGGACTTAAATAGCGGTCCAAGTTTGTGGAAAGTACAAGGATGTCTGGGAAAGATACCGGTTAATCCCACTGGTGAGTCCACCACCGGTATCGGGACGAAACATCCGTACATTTTAGGTAGTCGCAAATAATTCGTTAGTTATATGCCCTTAACATCAGGGGCATTACTACAATAGTTAAATTTCTCTCTGAAGTCTCGTTTTAAATTTGAAAATAAATGAGTCACCAGGGGCTAGATCGACACTAGATGATATATAGTTGAGTTCAATTTCTTAACACCAACCTTGAAAATAACAGAAGTTTAAATCTATACATTGTCACGCAACAACATTTCTCATGACACTTTTCATTAGCGTAGCATCCTTCAACATATACAATGAAGAAGTGTAATAAATAACTCTTAAAAATTCAGTAATAAAATTACATTGAAATTCCAAAAGATTGTGTACATAATAGTTATTTGAGATTTGCTTTCTTCGGATACATGTGAGCTTGGATATTGCTTTTTCGATTTTTTTTTACAGAAGATTATGATAAAGAACCATAGTTTCATTACACGTACCAATAAAGTCTACAACTTCCTTCTAGCCAATTGAAAATAAGAAGGTAAAATCGTATGTATAAATTATTATTAAGATATTTACCCTGGTGCAACACCGATTCAACAATTTTGCATATTTTAATATTTGTAATTCATAATTTGTTGTGACTAAATATTTTATAATAAATGCTATATGATAATTAATTTTTAATACTATTTTCATTCTGTAATACTATGTTAGAATCAGTAATATTACTAAGTATTTGTTCAGTATTGCATCATAGTGTTACAATACATGTAATAAGTATGGTACAAATTATAGGTGACCAACTTACTTTTCAGCGGCTACTGTGTCTATCTTTTTTTCGGTACAGTCTTTTTCTTCTTTTTTATTTTCATTTGTATTATTTTTAGTTTCAATAATTTTAGTTTTTTCGGGATTATTAACAATAATGTTATTGCTGATTTTTTCTAGAGGTTCGTTACACCATGATGAACGAGGAGCTGATTTGGGTGCTACTTGGTCTAAGCTTAATTTCTCAGGATACACCATTCTCTAAAACAACACATTCACATATTTATATACACTTTGTTTATTTATCTGTGTCCGCACCATATATATATATATATATATATATATATATATATATATATATATATATATATATATATATAAACTGTAACTTCCAGAAAACAAGTATTTTGAATGTTACTCTCTAAACTATAATACCTTCACACATACAGCTGAAATGATTGCCATCAAACCTACCCTTAATTATATAAATTAATAAAATATATCACTCTGAATCATCATGTGTCAAACAATACAGAACAAAGCTAACAATATTTAATCAAACCACCTTATTTTTGACATATGTGACAAGCTAAGAGAACTTAAACAAAACACATAAAAGTTTCCTTTGTTTGGGTCAAAAGTCATGCTGGAATAAGCGGTAATAACTCTCTGAGAAATCAGCTTACTAAGGTAAAACCAACAACTCAAAGGGACATAAGCTGTGTGTTGTCAGCTACTATGGGAAAGTAACAACTCCGACGTTGGCGAAATAAAGCGACTCCTTTAAGCAACAATCAAAGAACATCAGAAGAACACATCTCGTGGAGAAACAAAAAAATCTGGTGCCACCAACCACATCAAGATTCATTAACAGTGGAGTAACTAAGAATATGTGCACCCCACGCAGATTTTTGAATGCTCCCTACTATTTTGCACCCGTCTTGATCCTTCGTATTTATTAATTTTTATCAAGACACTTAAGGACACCTCTGGATTGGCTACGTCCCCCGCACCGGGGGGTCTGTGGGGTCATCATTATGCATTCATATATATATATATATATATATATATATATATATATATATATATATATATATATATATTCGCCTTAAAGACAACAGGAAGAAGTACATCGCCAAAAAGAAGAATAATGTCGTCTGAGGGAGAAACAAGAAGAAGAACATCGTCAAAAGGAAGAAGAACGTCGACAAAAAGAAAAACAACAAGAAGAAGAACGGCGTCTTAAAGACAAACAAGAAGAAGATGAAAGATGAGGATAAACTTCGCAAATGGATACAAGAGGTCACTGTACAAGAAAAGTAAATATTTGATCAAACCCATGCCAAGAAGTACATAGCATTGAATCAAGTTTGATACAAAAAGTGCAAGGAATCGTAGATAGCATAGAATCAAAAGTGGATATTATAGATTTTTAAATGAACGACCTTCAGAGAGAATTCAATAAAATAAAGAAGAATGGCCCTTTTGATAAAATAATAACCCCCAGACAAAACATTGAACCTCCAACTTACGATTATCAAACATCTTAGATAATGTACAGACGTCAATATGAATCTACCGCCAAATGGAAATACGAAGAGAGAGCTACTGCATTAGTAATTGCACTTCGTGGACCAACATTAGAGTTATTGCAAACAATTTCTATAACCCAACAAAAAGACTATGAAATCCTTGGCGCTGTTAAGATTTGGAGATCAGCATCGACGCCATTTATATCAATCACAGGTCAAATCAAGACACCAGAAAAAGGGAGAAACTTTGCAAGAATATGAAACAGATGTCCGACGCCTTGTTCATCTAGATTACCCAGAATCTATAGAAGAATTCCGAGAAGAGCTTACAATCCAGTATTTTATTGATGGGATAAGAGATCAATAAATACAGCGTATGTTGCGTATAAGCAAGTTTAATTACTATAATGACACTTTGGATAGGGCTTTAGAAATTGAAGTAGCTTATAATGCATCAAGGCCAAAAATAAGAGCCGTTGCTATAGAGGAAAACAAGGATTCACGGATCCAAGCAATAGAGACAATAATTTCTGGAATTCTTAAGAAACTAGTCACGAGAGGTGATACTTCACGTTATAGAAGAAACCAGATAGAGTGTTATAGATGCGGACAAACTGGACATATGAGAAGGGACTGTCGAGTGCGATTAAGATCTCGTTCACCATCTAGAGACCGCACAGAAGAGAACCAAGAAAACTACAATTAATCAACATTAAGGATCGGGTGTTGACCAATATTGAGAAGGCCTCTATAATTATTTTCATTCGTAACCTAGGAAGGACCGCCGACAGTCTTATAATTGAAGAAAAAGTCAATGCTACATCTATTACCATAACTGTTGACACTGGTGCAGCAGTACCTCTGATACTATTTTGCACCCGTCTTAATCATATTTATTCACTTTCATCAAGGGACTTAAGGGCGCCCCTGGATTGGCTGGAAAAAAACGGAAATTCCAAGAAGCGATTATAGATTCGAACAAGAATTGCGTTACCGTCTTTAGATATAACAGAAATGTGGAAACCTCTTCTTAGCAATTGTAAATTAAAACTAAATGCAACATAAACGGGACCTTAGCATAGCACGCATGATTACATTCATCTCGGTCACACTCATTGCACTGACTTTTAGTATAAGTGGTTGCATAGCTTAGGAATTTATTCTAGCCGAAACGTCGTGATATTCAACAACAAAATTAAGACCAAATAAGACAAGACAAAATAATTTACGGATATCATCACGAGTTCTAGACAATAAATTTAAAAATGAAATTTTCATATAAAAAAATAAACCAACTTTTAAAAAAGCGCTAAAAAGAGGAAAATAACAATATAAATTTTTTATTAAATTGAAATTTTTGAAGTCGGCGCCAAATTATTACTAAATCGAATAACTATTAACAACTAGATACGAACATGCTACAGTAAAAAATCAATTAAAAATAAAGTTTTCCTCAATCGTTTTTTTAAGTGAATTACATTACATTAACAATTAATTTGGCACCGACGTCAAAAATTTCAATATCATTAAAATTGTATATCGTTATTTTTAGCTTTTTACGGCCTTTTTAAAAGTTTTCTTGTAAAAATTATATTTAATTAGTTTTTTACGATTTAGAATAAAAAAATTTAAAAAAGTTTCTAGGAAAATAGGTTCAACTTAAGGGATGGTCTACAAACCTGTATAAAATGATATTTCTTTTAATCAGAGATTTCCAATAAAAAAGTCTTCTGAAGGCAAACAAGCTCTAGATACCAGAGAGTCAAAAAATCAAAATAAGACAAGTTTTCACAATTAAAAAATCTCTAAAAAATCAAATAAGCCATTTCGAAACCATGAACTCTCAAAATTATATTAAAAACTCCAATTTCTTTACTTTTTAAACAGACAGTCTATTAACCTTTCAGACACTTACCAAAGAATGAAAAAAACTGATAAAATAAACTACAAAAATAATAAAATAATCTCCAAATCTAACACCGTAAAACTCAATATAAACAATGACTCTCAAGCACGAAACGAACGTTCATCAGCAATACTGCAATAAAACTAACTACTGCACGTTCTGCTCACCGAAATATCCTGCAATTAAATCCTCCAATTAAGCTAAGTAACAACATTAAAACAAATTCATTTGCTTACCTTTTTAAATCGGTAAATGTTTTCCATTTCTGGCTAATGGCACTCGTTGCGTGACATTCAGATCGTTTGTGCGGCAGGGCAGGCAACAGGGGAGAATCGCAGGAATAAAATACGAGAGGACTACTGAGCAGGATCGGGAATCGAACGCCCGGTGTCCCCGAAATAAGAAAAACAATATTGATCGTGAAGCGAGATATTTTAATTGTTTAATTAACAAATGATAACTTTTAGCAATTTTATTATTTTTATTGTTTTCGTAACCCCATCAGGACCGTCACAGCGGTTTTAATTATTATTTTTTCAAAGTTATGCAAATTGCTCAAGATGGTTTCGCAGTAACGGATCTAAAAGAACACTCATATTTACAATTTATAGGATTCCTTAACTAGCTAGGAAGACTTATAGATTCGCCATGTCCATCTGTCCATCCATCTGTATGTCACAGCCTTAAAACTTCATTAATGTTTCACCTTTTGCAATAAAATTTTACATACACGATATGTAACCAAAAAGCAAATGTGAGGCAAAATTGGAAAAATCAAGTTAAACCGTTTAAAATTTGGAGATGTGACTATCAGGGTACCTATTCTCGTTCTTGAGAGAACGATCATCTTGATGGAAAGTGGGCGTGGTTCTCACGAAAAAGTACGAAAACGTATTCAGAATACGGTTTCTTACTTTTTCGCGAGAACCACGGCCACTTTCCATCAAGATGATCGTTCTCTCGAGAACGGGAAAAGCTACCCAGAATACGGTTTCATACTTTTTCGTGAGAACCACGCCCGCTTTCCATCAAGTGATCGTTCTCTCAAGAACGAGAATAGCTACCCTGGTGAATATATTATTCTTCTTTTGCCTAAATATATTTTTTTCTAAATTAGGTACTAATTTAATAGTGTTAGTCCAAGGTTTACATTCAGTGTACCTCTCAAATGTGTACAAAACCCTAGAACAAATTTCCAAGGTTAAAATATGAGGAATTATTCCAATTTACCCAAACCCAAAAGTTGACAATTTCCGAAATACAGGGTGTTAAAGTTATAATTTTTTTAACATTTTGTAAATATTTATTTTAATAATAATTCGATTTACACTGAATTAGGTCCTTTGGGGTTTTTAAGATGAGAAGTTAAGATCTGATTACAGTTTCTATATACATTTCTATGTACATTGCAGAGGGCGTTACCGGAGAATGTACCAATATTGTCAATCCATGAGACATTAAAAGTTGTCAAGCCATCGACAGTTGACACAGCCCAAGAATTTGGAGTGAATGCAGCAACAATGGAAAAACTTGTATCTCAATCGAGAAACATAATGCACATTAAATGGGTGTCTTTATTTTCTACCGTAGAGGTTTGGAGTGAAGCTTCGAACATACCCCTATAGAATTAGCATAACGTCAGAACTAGGGCCCGGTTGTTTGAACGCTGAATAACGTAATAATATTTTTATTTATATTTGAAAAAGAGTTGATAAACAGTAGATATTTCATTTCTTGGTAAACACTTACCGATTTTATGCTATCCTTTTCTAATTGCATTATTTAAACGAGGATCATCGGTACGTCAATTCTGAAAACAAAGTATAAATATAGGATTGCCTAAATTATTATTGTTATTTTCAATATGTAAACAATATCTAACAATATTTACCAATTAAAATAAGTTTATAAACCCTCCTCTCGTTAATATTAATTGCAAACTTCGCATTTATAGTAATTTCTAACACTTAAAAACACTAAAAATAGTCACGACAAGCAATTAAACTAAAAGAAAAGATAAATAAACATGTTTATGTATGTCAAACATCAAAAAAGCCTCTCCACCACCGACCATAAACAGCCTTCAAACAAATCTATTGTTGTTTAAATATATAAGGGTATGATCGAAGGAGTGAAGTCTTCGAATATAAAGATGCAGCTGACAATAACCCATTTGCGGATTTATGTCAGTTTGCAACATCTACGACATTCAAATACGGATATAGAATTCGTCTTTAGCCAAATAAATTTGGTTAAAACCAAACTGCGCAAAACAGTTTGGCGATAAGAACCTTAAAAGCAATTCTATACATCAGATTTGGCCTAAACAGGACATGAAAGTGCTATTATTCTTAAGCAGTTCCAGACGATGTTCTGCGCTGTATAGGCACCAAAGAAAGTCACGATTCTGGCGCACAGACTTCTAGATCGGCAGCTGTTGCTGATCAAGATCAGGATATTGACGGCTTATTTGAAAACAGACCATAGCTTGAGGTTGTGAGTGAATATTGTTAATTCTTTATCTAAATCAAAATTAACGGAAAATCAAAAATGTGTACATTTTGATTTTCCGTTAATAAATACGCATTTTTTTGGCATCTCGAAAATAAAGTTAGCATATTTTGGCGCTCTAGCATATTTTGTAGTAGCCGAGTTGGCAACAACTGGTCTTCGAAAAACCGGTAGTTTCGCTCCTGTAGCGATTGATTACGGAGAGAATTTTACGACTTTGTTACCGGGAATTGAAAAAGAAATACCGAATGGGGTTTTCGATCCTTTTTCAAATGCAGGTACAGCAGAATAATTAAATTTAGAAGAACTGATAGAAACAGAATAATTAAATTTAGAAGAACTGATAGAGCTTGTTGCAAATATGCAGGCGATGTTACGACATATGTACAAGCTAATTTTCGACCACTAAAAGTTTTTAATGCGTGTTTCGTCCTGATACCGGTGGCGGGCTCGTCAGTAGGATCCACGAAGCCTTTCCTATATACCTTTCTTTACGTACTAAATTATATTTAAAGTCTCTCCTTGACGGGATCTATAGGTAAGATGTTACACCTATAGGCAGTCATTCATACAAGCTCACAACTATTAAAGAATTTAAAGTGAAATGCAGAAATGGATTAAGAGTTTTGACTTCAAAACTCAATGCCAGGACTCCGTATTAGATTGTGGAAAATAGATGTGGTCAAAACTAGAACCCGACGTTATTTTGTTAATTGTTAACACTGCCCCAGCCTCTATCTTACTGGAATCCTATTTACTAAGAATAAAATGTATATCCTTGACCAAAAACTAACTAGGAAAATTTAAGCATCAAGAATGGCATAAAAGTTCCTTTCGAGGTAACATTTATTTTGGACAGAAGGGTAGGAGGCGCCATAAGCATATTAACCTAGAGTAGTTTGAACCCTAAATCAAACTCTGCTTAAACATTTTTATAACCCTCTTATCAACTAACTTCAGTTAATAAGAGATTTCGTTCATACTCCACAGCAGAACCATGAGCGATAAAAATATTTTCTTAAAATTCATGCTTTCTATATATACATCAAGCTATTTTTTGTTTTCTTTTAGAGTTGCAAATATGTTCTACCGAAGGGGCTACAATGTGGGTATATCTGATTCAATCGGTAAAATTAATTTATCTCTTTCATTAACTAGTGTTAAGTCCCTACTTTATTGCTTTTCTAGTATCTAAATAAAAAAAATAATTTTATAACCATCTGCTTCAATTAGCCAATAAAATGATAAGGCAATTATTTATCTTTTTCGGCGAATTATATAAGTGTAATACAAAAATGGTTACCTAAATTAATTTATTTTAATATTTTGCTTAACTTTTATTAGTTGGATATCTGTTAACAAAAAATAAAAAAAATAATATGCAATTATTACCGGAGAGCTAGAACTTTCCTCATCTGGTACCTTTCCAGACAACTTTATGTTATTGAGCGTTGTACAGTGTGTGGCGTATACAATGACATCATAGCGCTCTTTAGAATAAATTTCTATCATTTTACCGATTTTTGAAAAACTATTTAACCTCAAGCGTTTTAAGAATATTATTAGCCGTGGGCGCTTACAAAAAAAATCTTCTAAAATCTCTTTGGATGCTTACATCTAAAAACAACATCAGTAACTAAACTCTTCGTTGTGTAGTGAATATCTCTATAGATCAAAACGACATGGATTGAATTAAAAAAAATTGATTTCTCATTAAACCAATACCAAAAGTTTCCATTGTTTAAGGTGTATGTGTACAAGAAAATTCTGTGTAATTAAAACTGTTTTTATGAAAGAAGATAATATCATTCTTCTTATTATGACGTAATTTTCAATGTACTATAAGATGTTCTAACGCTAAAAAGTAGCTAATTGATTTTGAACGAAATTTCCCTTACCCCGAACTTCACTCTTATTGTAGATATGTATGACGTCATTTCCAAAGTACTTAAGATATTCTAACGCTAAAAGGTAGCTGATCGATTTTAAACTAAATTTCCCTTACCCCTAACTTCACTCTTATTGTAGATATATATGACGTCATTTCCAAAGTACTATAAGATATTCTAACGCTAAAAAATAGCTAACAGATTTTGAACGAAATTTCCCTTACCCCTAACTTCACTTTTATTGTAGATATGTATGACGTCATTTTCAACATACTATAAGATATTCTAACGATAAAAAGTAACTGACGTATTTTGAACGGAATTTCCCTTACCCCTAACTTCACTCTTATCGTAGACGTCAAAAATTTAAAATTTCAAAAGTTAACTGACGATTTTCCAAATCAAATCAAACTTGTTGAAACCAAGAAAAATAAAATTTCAATACCATGGATCAAATTATATCTTTTGACAAAAGTCTCCAAGCACGTCTTCAAGAATACGAGGAAGTTTTCTCAGGTCTAGCAACCCTGCCTTATTCAAAAATCCAAAGTGAATGGGGTTACTATTTAGAACTTACCTTGGACCCGAATGGTTGGCAAGCAGTTTGGAAAATTCCCAGAATAAAATGCGAGGAAATGAAGATACCTTTTCCTACCGTTGTAATAGTTTACATACTTAATGTAAGTTATGTAGATTTGACTGCTTTAGTAAGAATATTAGCGGTACAAGATGATATACAGTTACCAGAGAAGCATTATGTGCCCCTTACGCAACTTTGGCCTACAAAAGAACAGGATAAAAGCATTGCAATAAATATAAATTCTACAGCAAATACATTAGATATGTTGAGGTTTTTTTATATTCATATTTTAATGCCGTGGGATGAAGACGATGATTCTGCTGATTGGAAGGGAGCTCATTTAGTTAGCAGGTAAAAATTGGTTTTTACTAGATGTTTTACTGTTATTTATATCTGATGGTACCTCATTTACCATTATACTATTGATTTTAATATTTTTTAAGGCTACGCCTATTCTATGATCTAAAAAATGGAAAAATTCCTAAAGCAACATCTGAACACATTCATGCTTTATTAAATGAAGCGCGTAGATTAAACAGCAAAAGGCAGCTGCTTGCCAATATTTGTGATGAATTTGATAGTGATGTTGATGGGGAAGCTGGTGAGTAAATATATTGATTAATTTTTACATTTTATGGTTGTCAAAATTTTAAAAAGATTTGAGGTAACTAGGTTTCCTTATTTTACATTTTCAGATCAAAATATGGAAAATCTAATAGGAATAAATGTTAGACTTATAGAAATACAAAATGAAATTAACCTATTAGAAAATGAAATGTTTCGGAAAATTATAATAAAAAGGCAAGAATCAGCAGAATTATCAAATAAACCAGAGAAAGAAAAATCACAAGTATGGTTAATTTCCAAAGATGGTAAGCTGTTATATTCTGTAATGTACCATACTATAAAATAGAATATTAATTAATAATGATTTTTTTGCAGCGAAAGCTTCTGACTACATATCATTTTTAAAATCAGTTGAAGAACTATATCCCAATGAATATTTAATATTTGCTACAGATTTAACATCTAAGCTTGAAACAGCCAACTTATATGATACACTTTTACTAAGTCCTAGTAAACATAACATCAAAGGTGAAGGTGCACTTATAGAAAATTTTATAATCAGGGGAATAGGTGACAGAGATAATATTAAAACCATTGCTCTAACTGAAGATGTCATGTTTGACTGTATAGGCGATTCTTCTGTGATTGAAAATGTAACATTTGACTGCAAAAATACTCAGTGTGCGATACTAGTCAGAAAAGGTGAAGTCACTATTAAAAACTGCAAAATTACAGGTGACCAATCGTCCACTACTCACCAAGGCATTCTTGTATTAAATGGAGCAAAACTAATTTTATCAGATTGTGAGATATCAGGCTTTGCAATGGCTGTCATAGGAAATTCTGGCAGTACAATTGTCATTAAGGATTCTTTGATAGAGGGTGCTTATGTTGGGATTAAAATTTATGATAATTGTCAAATTTATTTAAATAAAAGTACAATTAAAGACTGCAAGGAATATGGTATTATGATAGAGACGGAACAGGATTATTCATCAGATAGGATTATTGGAGGTTTAGATACCTTAGATTTGTAAGTATAAAAAATTTTTGTGCTTTTGAGTTCAATATTCACAACAATACACATAACAAACTGTACAAATGTACAAAGCTTTTGGACAAGTGTTTTATAATGTAACTAAAATTGCAATTTGTTGTGTTCCTTTTTTAAAAAGGCTATATTCAAATCTCTTCCACTGTAAATTGAGTTAGGCAGATTCACAGTTAATATATCACATTTGCAATATTGCTTATGATGCAGATGTTTGTTTCCGATGTATGGATACTATCATTCTGATCATTTTGCTCAGAAATATATGCAGTTTAAAAGATGTGAGCGGGTGTGACTCACCTTATCCCCAGATATCAAAGACTGACTGACACCAGTCCCTTCATTTAAAGATAAACTAATATGTAAAAAATCTGATTTTCTAAAATATTTTTTGTTTCCTTTAAGTTTTTACATAACTTAAGAGCGCATCCAAACCTGACTGACTGACTGCATATACTCTGAATGTATATATTCTCCAATTATAAGAAATTTAGTATTCATAAAATTATTATGATTTTATGTAGCCCAGCTCCTGAACTAGCACAACACTGACACAGACACTTAAACAGCGACACGTTCGGCCCATGTCGGCAGTGGTGGCGAATCATCGCTTCATTATTATTACACGGTTCGCTTGTGTGAATGGGTATAGCGTCAAAAATTAAGAAGCAACGTAGGGTGGCGAGTCATACAAAAGAGCATTGAATCGAGCATAATACGTTTAGCTAAGATTACAACCAATGAACTACCTTAATAGATTGTTTTCATGTTATAGGGTGTCTCACTTCACAATTGAATCTGTGCAGGCCAGTAACAACCAAAATGGAGATGTAGTAATAAAAAAAACTAATATTAAAGCTTTGGAAAATCTTTTTGCAAACCCAGAGGTGGATCCTACAATTGTGGAAAGTTCAGATGAGGATATGGAAACCAGCCAAGATTTAAATAACACCGTTTTGGAGGTAACAACTTTTAAATGTGATGATGTGGCTGCTTAAGAGAAGGGGGAGCAAAATAATCAGTCTTATTTATCAATGTTTAATTATTAACTTATACTATATTTTTTATTTCTGTTTTAAGAAACTTGCTTTTATTGAGAAAGGATATATTGTCGTTGAAAAAAATGTCTTTTTATCCAACTTTCTTTTAAAAGTACATCTGCCATTAAAAATTTAAAACAGACAGTCCTAACAGTCGGTAAAGTATGTACTTTTATAAATTATGTCTGTTGTCTTTAAAAAGAACCAAAATGATATTAGCATATAAATTAAAATAAATATATATATTAAAAAATATATATCCAAAATACTAAAAATTATTGGTAGTTTTTTATTGATTTTTTCTCTTAAGAAAGTAATTTTTATTTGCTTGTTGTATATCTTCTAACCTGCATTTATTTATTTTGTATATTATATGGATCTTTTAATAAAATGTTACTAAATTAGCTTAATTTGGTTTTGATTTTAATAAGACTGTAATTTAAGAAATTTAGAAAGGGATCAAAACCAAAAAGTATATTAAATAACAGAATAATTTTCAAAGAAATCACAAACCAGTCAGTGTTAATCGGACCTGATAAAATTAGCTTGTAAACTGTTTGCTGAGACACCTCAGATGAAACTACTCTAGTTTTCTAATATATCTTGCACCATGATTCCAAGCTATACAGCAAAGTTTGGCAGTACCGCTGCTTTGTAGACCAGTATTTCAGTTCTGGCTTTAACATCGTTCTGTTTAAATCATTTTTGTTAGAGTCTGCCAAGCATTGCTGCAGCACTGACCAGTTTGGTGTTAATTTCTTTTTGTGTCAATACTATAGCTGGAAAAAATGTTCTGCCTCGATACTTAAAGATCAACAACTTGAGCTCATTTCCTTTCTCCAATTTCCGACCCTGCTTCGCCAAGTCCTTTAAACCGTGCTTCAAATCCGATTAAACTTGCATGTTAAAATCACCAAAGAGATAATTCCGAGGTGATGGTCAGCCACTTGTGGAATTGTTTTTTAATATCCTGTGCCTTTGTCATAGTTGGTGCATATGTGCTGAAGAGAATGTGATATCGTTCTCTGCATAACCATAAACACAGCTGTATGATTCTATCCAATATACCAATTGGTGAATTTTCGGGTTTTTATGCTAAAATTTTCTCAGATCTAAATCGGTTTCACCTTTTGTCTGCCTCTGATTATCCTAGAAGAACATATATCCTCCCAGGACCTTGGTCAATTGAACCTCGTCTGCCATCCCCAATTCACTGTTTGCCTTTCAGAGCAGGTCTGCCATTTTCAGTTCTTTAGATGGTAATGATTTATGTTTATTTTCCTTTCGATCATATTTATTATCAATGCATAAATAGTCGAGGTTTACTCTTCATTTTAGGATGCAGTAGGTGTTTGAGGTGCCTTTTCTAAACTTCTTCCCGGATTGCGGGAAGCACTACTATTCCAAAAAGGACTTTTTAAAAAAGAGGGTGATATACATAAATAAGTTCAATGTTTATGATACGAGCGTCAATCTTATAAAAAGTGTGTAGTCCTTGGTATAAATCTCATCTAGTACCGACCAATTCTTAAATTTACAAAAGGAAAAACATCAGAAACGTCTTTTACACGTTACATTTAGGATATGCAGAACTTTGACATATGGTATTAGATCAAAGTAAAGGTTAAACAGAGATAAAATAAACTTAGCAGGTGACTTATTATCACTCTGACTTACATGGTTTAAGCAATGTTGTAGAATCATCACTTCATTATCTATCCACAATTCGTTAATGTGAGAGTGGATGCAAGACGATTGAATCGCACGTGATGCTTTTGGCCACGATTACATATGATGAACTACCAATTTTTAACTAAAATAAAACTACGTTTGTATATTAAAAACCTAAACTTTATTTTAAAACAAGTCTTAACATATACAAACAAAATTGTCTATCTTAAAGAAAAATACATCTTTTAGCACTTAATAAATATAAAATCCATAAACTGCAGAAGAATTACAAAGCAAATTTGATCAATTTTTGCAATTTATAAATTTCCTATATATAAAATATGTTTAATTTTGCGCTTAACTATATTATTAGTACAGCGGACAGTAAATGTAAAGATATACTCTATAAAATAAAATACATGAGTATCAAAATTATAATGTATTTTATTGTATCGAAATAAAATTGGATATAAATTAGAAAATAAATAAATTTAAAAAATTTTTGATGAAAATAATTTATTTGCTTTTAATTATTATGCCTTTAATTTTTTTTTTTCGTCCCTGTACCTATACAAGCTTCTCTTCATTTTTATTTCGTAGTTGCCTAATAATGACATTTTTTGTACTTTAGTCAATGAGTTGAAAGTAAGATTTTTTTCTTTATAACGCTATAAAAAAATGTTTCATTTTCTCCGTATTTGTTTTCATTTCTTTGGATGCATACCAACTTTTTATAGCACACACATCCTAAATTGAAAATCCACATGTTTAAAAATCATTACACATTAAAATCCTGTTTTATACATTTTTTTGGACATTTGTATATTAGGATAAAGTTAACTATAAAAATACATAAAATGTCAAAATCGACGTTCTCGCTCTACTTACAAAGGCTTACAGAAACATTGCTTTTATAACCTGGAAATGAAAGTAATATGAAATGATTTGATAAAGCTAAAACAATTTGATATATTTATTTTTATATGCTTGACACGGATTTTTTTTTACAATATGTGAGCTTATAATAATATTATGGCAATATGAGAGTAACATGTATTCATATTAATATTTAACATTAATATTGAAGAATTTTTGGACATACAAAAATATCCACATTACGTGAAAATAATATCTGGTCAGAGACATACAAAAAAACATGAAACCTTTGTAGCCGTTCAGGAAACAACTAAAAAAAAATACATAGTTTTTTTTTTGATTTTACACATAATATTTATTATTAAAGAGATGATAGACTCTAGCTTTTCTCTCATGGAGACGTTATATATTTTCTATTCGATGAATAATTATTTTTTTAATACTTATACAGTATCTTATATTTTAAAAAAATTCATATAGTACATGAAGGATAATTATTTAATAAATATGTAAATAAAATTCCATGGATATTTTCAAGAATTCTCTATAAAACCAAAAGTTCTGAATTATAGAATTGTATTAGTTTTGTTTCAAAAAAAAAGTGCAAGACAATTTCACTAGATGTTTTCTCTATGTCCATAATTTTAACAATTATTTTACTCATCTATGATATTTGTAACATTCCATGTCCAAAAATTCTACGATTTGATATTATAAATTACTAGTTATCCTAGTTAATGTCTTTATAATTAAAATGAGTCAATTCACCGAGGATTAAGAATAAAAAGACAAAACAATTTCTAATATACCTATACAGGAACTTATACAAAATATAAAGAGATATTTAATTTAAATACCTAGAGAGCTTAGACAAAAATAAATAATTGTTAACGTATCTAACCTACAAAAAGGTAAATAAATAAAATTCATGGACATATAAAGAATGGACTGCGGGCCCTCGTGTACCGACTTGCACTTGATTTGAGAGAGATGCAAGCATTTAAATATATAGTCTTCCTCTCTAAAGGGGTGGAGCTGAGTCGCGACTTTATCCCAGTACCTTAAATGTTTTCATCTTTCTCGCACCAAGCACCGGTCGATACACTGGCGAGTTCCAGTCTATTCCTTGTATGTATATGCAATAATTAACTGATTTTATTTTATAAGAGATCACATTAATTTACACTGTAACCTGTAACCCTGTATTTAACTAAAGTACTACGCACAAGATGTGTGTATCTTACTTTAATATTTCCATCTTCATATACTATGTCATATAATACAGTACCAGAAAAAAAGTATATATTTTTTATGCCAAAAAAGTGTTTTTCTTAAAAAATTAGAAATATGTTTAATAAACTATGTGCCTATACAGCAAAAACATTAACAATTTAATTCTGTATTTAGAATGTTTTAGACCCACTTTTCAGAAAGATCAATAAAATTTACAACAAGTTAAAGACTTTCAATATTAACTTCTTAGAAAATTCCTGATACCTTTAAGAATAAAAGTAAATTTATCTTTTTCCTCATCCTAAAATTTTCAATTACATGAGCCAAGTTTATTTTCTTTTAAGCCGCGTCCACATTAGTAATCACACCCATTATCATATTATACAGAATTACCTTAACTAAGCGCAAGAAGTTTTTGATGCTAATTTTTTTAAGCCGAAAAATGTTCTCACCGATTAAAGACCATCCTGTATATTAAGATAAAAAGAACAGTCTTTTTCACTAAACCTCCTAAATATTATCTCCGGAAATTTTTTAAAATAAAATCAGTTAAAGCCCTAGCTTACATTTTACGCGTAATTTAAGAAAAATAAAAATTTGACAATTACTAACGAAAAATAATTGATTGATACCTATAATATATACATACACTTGAAAGGTACTTAGTTGTACTCATATGTATTTTTTAGTACTACATGGTATCAGTATTTTTAAAAATAATTCTCTAAGATCAGTCAGCACACATATGTATATGCACACAGTAGCTTTTACACATTAATATGACACAATTTTAGCACAGTATAAGGATAAAAAGGAGACAGCAAAGAGAGTGAATTAGCTGTCTCCCGAAAAGAGTATTATACTGTGACCATTTTAAAATATATACAAATTATTTATTTCATGAAGAATTAAATTCGATAGATCTCTGTAACATCAATAAATATTGGATATTATCATTTTTATATTAATAAATACTGAAACTATTTTTTAACTTTATATTGAGTTACTAAATAATTAATTTATTGATAAGACTGTTGCCTGAACATGGCAGAAATCTCTTCGAGAGATTTGTTTTTGGTTTCTGGAACTTTCTTGTAGATGAATAGAAGAAATGAGGCTTGCAGGATTACAAATATTATGAAGACGTATGCACCCATTATTGTCTGTAAAAAAAAATGTTAAATTATATTTAATATCGTTAAAATTGTCAGAATAATGTTATCACAACCATTCAACTCCATAGAAGAAGATATTTATTTGTTGTTTTTTTAGGCCCACATATTAAATATATATTTATAAAACTAGTATATTTTTAAACGTGGAATTTTTTACTACTTATTTTTATGGATAGAAAAGAAGTACTTGTCAAATGAATTCTGAAACCAGTTCTTTGGTAGCAAATATTATCATGTCATTTATTTTAGTAGGATTTGAGTTTAAATATCGTACTTACCGCTAGTGGCAAGAAGGCCAATCCAACAAGGAAGTTAGCAGTCCAGTTGATGCACACTGCAAGAGCACTAGCAGTAGGCCTTGCTGATTGGTTGAACAATTCAGATACCAAGAACCATGGGATAGAACCAGGACCAGATGCAAACATGATAACGTAAACCAAGACAAAGATTACACAAAGGATGCGGAGAACTTGGGATTTATCCTAAAATAAAGAGTTATGAATTATAATATCGCATTAAATTTAATTGTATTATAACATTTCGCGCTGTTTTAGTTGTTGGTTAGTTTAACATGGTATTACTTACCGCGAAAAGCATGCTAATAGTCAACAATGCCGTATCAACTGTCATTCCGGCAAAACCAACAAGAAGTAATGTTTTTCTTCCGGCTTTTTCAACTAAGAACAATGAGACGACTGTCATAAGTACGTTGATACCACCCATTCCTAGCGTAGCATAGGTGGAACTTTCCTCATTGAGTCCAGCCATTGAGAAGATTTTAGATGAGAAGAACATAACCTAAAAGCATGGTACTTAATCACACAACTGATGGGTCCGAAAATGGCTAACAGTTTCGAAGCAAGTAGAGCAAATATTTTGAAATAATATCCTAGCAGATGAAAGAAAATAGTGATTACTAAATACTTACAGCATTGATACCAGATAATTGTTGGGCCACCATAACAGTCAGAGAAATAATCAGAGGAATCCTTAAGGCATTGTTGGTAATCAACTCGGTTACAGTAACTCTTGGTACCAGCTTCATGGCATCATATTCAGCTCGCATTCCATCCATTTCTTCGTGAACAGCCAAAGTACCACGCAGCCAAGAAAGGGATTTTTGAGCTTCTAGTTCGCGTCCTTTCGACAGTAAGAGGTATTTTGGAGATTCTGGGCAGAATGGTAGAGTAACCAGCTGGAAAAAGAGAAAATAGTTTGGTAACAGCTTCTAAACCATGGAAACAAACTTTTTTAAATATTTTGAGCAACCCTAGAAAAATAGTGTCTTGTTCAGGCAACCTATCTAGTTGGTATAGTGCTTTAGTATTTATTTTTTTGTGGATTGTAGTCGTGATCGACCCCTTAGAACCATTTCGTTTTAATCAATCAAAAACACGAATAAAAAATAACCCTAACATGCAGAAATTAACTGTCATACATTGGCATAAACTGGTTTTGTGGATTCAGCACACCAAGAAATTTTATAGTAAGTTTGTTTTTAAAAGTGCATAAGGTTGGCAACACGACAAGCAGAAAACTAGAGTAGGCTATTCGTCGGCGCCCCAGCGTAATCTCCAGTTTGTTGTCGTTAGTTGTGTTGTCGATACATAATTATTTTATTTATTCTTTATTATGCCAAAATGACTATTTGTAACCTCCTGTTTGTGTGTTAATTAATATTATTAATAACACAAAACATCTAGGGGACTTTTTGTTTTATAATAACGCATCAGTATATGGTATCATTTTGTAAGTCCTTTGGCATGATCCTGAGAATTAATTATTTTCGGTAATTGTATTGACAATTTTTAGGATTATTCCCAGTACATTACAAAAAAAGGATTTTGCAATGATGATTTTCAACATTAAATCTAATAATTCCGATTTGAGAACATTTAACGGATCTACGATTTTTATGTAATATTTATGCCAATGTGTTGTTATCTCTTTGGAGGTTAGAAAAAGTAGTCATAAATGTTAATCTTCACGTTAAGGGCAAAAGCAAAAATTTCTGTACAAATATTTTTTGGTATATTACATTTACAAAACAATTACATACATTAATGGATTGTTTTATATGAAAAGTCGACACCAATATCTTTTTAATATACACAAAGCTAACTTTGAAGTTCTATTGATCTAACGTTAACGAACGAACGCACTAAAGACCTCGCCGGTAGCCACCGCATCCTCAAAGATACTCTGGTTGTTTAGTTACCGTGTTGCCAATCTCATATAAGTTTAATGACGAATTTACTATGAAATTTCTTGGTGCGCTAAATCCATATCTTCTTTGTTCCCTAAATCCAATTATGGCATTCATTTTCTGCATATTAGGGTACTTTTTAGATCTTTAGCCTTTTTTTTTGTAGCTTTTCGTTACTACCTCCAACATTCTTGGAGAAAGTAATGGAACCTTTGAACAATTATTAAATACCCATAATTTGGTATTCTCGAGAATCTATTAAAACAAAAACACACATTATTTTTAATTAAAATTATTATGAATATGCATTGTAGTTAAAGAGTCTCTCACGATGTTTTTCGTTTTTCTTTTGACTGCTACGCGTTAAATACCGATAGCTAGAGGGGGGGGGGGGGGGGGAATTCGTGTCAAATGCTTGATTGGCTTTTCAAGTTTAGTAGCGATGGAATGTTATACGGGATCACAGGGCGCATTTTATAAAAACGATTCCGGCACTACTGTTCGACGTCTGTACAGGATACATTTTCATTTAACGACCTTGGCATATGTGCCAAGTGCGAATTTAATCAAGCATTGGATGCGCAAGTTTAAACAAACTGATGCCGGATAAATCATCTGGACGCAAAAGGACATCAAGAACCAACAGGAATGGTGACAGCGTTCGCCAGTCTGTTGTAGATGATCCACGAGAGTCTCTAAGGCTCCACGCAACTTCCCTAAATTTGCATAAATCCACAATTGATCGCGTTATTCGCAAAGATTTACATTTCTATCCCTACAAGTTTTTATCGTGCAGGAAACGAAGCCCAGCTAAACGACTTGAATTATGCAGGACAACGAACGGCCACGTGAACAAACAAAATTGCAGATACTGAGCTCCTGAAAATCCACTAGAACGGCATCAGAAACCTCTACACTCGCCTAAGGTTGTTCTTTGGACTGCCATATCAAGTCAAGGAATAATCGGTCCTTGCGAACAGGCTGGGTTTCACTCTGGTTATGGAAGGAATGACCACCTACAAGTTCTTAAGTCCCTGATAGAAAAGTGCATAGAATACAATAAGCCACTTATTCTTATATTTATTGATTATGAAAAAGTATTTGATACCATAGACCAATATAAAATGCTGAGGGCGCTTGTAGACAGTCGAATCGACCACCGCTACATTTCGTTAATCAAGAACATATACGATACAGCCACAGCCTGTGTCAGACTCCACAAAGACACAAATACCTTCAGAATAGAACATGGAGTTCGGCAGGGAGATACAATCTCACCGAAATTGTTTACTACTGTCTTGGAATATATGTGTACAAGCAGATTTATTTTGAAGGAAATATGGGAATAAACATAAACGGGGGGACCTTAACCACCTAAGATTCGCCAATGACATTATCCTCATATCGGATAGCACGGATAAAGCAGCAAGAATGTTGGAAAAGCTCTACAGACTGTCAAGTGATGTTGGTCTAAAAAGAAATTGTGAGAAACCTAAATTTATGACCAACCTTGTACTAAACGACAATATCTCAGTAGGAGACCACAAGATCGAAAAAGTTACCACCTATAAATACCTAGGACATGAAATCCGTTTAGGCTGAGATAACCAAACATGCGAAATACTAAGAAGAATAGGGCTGACGTGGTCAGCTTTTGGAAAACTGAAAAATATACTTAAATCGAACATCCTTGTTTGCTTGAAGAGAAAGGTGTATGACCAGTGTATCCTCCTCGTTTTGACATATGGAGCAGAGACGTTAACACTAACATAGAAAAGCGTAAATAAGTTGAGAGTGACACAATTGGCCAAGGAAAGATCTATGCATCAGAGATAGAATACCGAATACAGAAATACGACGAAGAACGGGTGTTGCAGATGCAGTCAGGAGAATTACAACGTTAAAGTGGAACTGGGCTGGACATGTCGCTAGGAACACGGACAATCGATGGACGAGAAAAATCTTGGAATGGAGACCAAAAGGCTTACCGAGGAAGAGGCCGCCCGCCTACCAGATGAACTGACGATATAAGGCGCATAGAATCAAACTGGATGCAAGCGGCACGGGACAGAAATAAGTGGCAAAATTTACGAGAGGCCTATGTTCAACAGTGGACAAGATTGGGCTGATTGATGATGATGTTTTTGAGGGTAACCGTGGTCGTACTCAGATTGTTAATTCCCATCGTTATTACCATATGATCTGGACTTTTTTGGCTCGAGAAATGCAAAACCAGATTGGCTATAACCGGTAAACATTTTTCCAAGAAGATGGAACAACATACCACATCACGAATGATTCTTTGGCAGGTTTTCATGATTCCTTTTTTGAAAGAGTGACGAGTCGCCGAGGGAACATCAACCGGCCACCGCGGAGTCCAGATTTAACACCTGCTAATTTTTTTCTATGGGGCTACTCAAGTAAGGTTTTCAATCCATTATCATCCAACTTCAATGTGTTATGTGTTCTAAAGCAAAGAATTAGATGAAATCCACGCGATTCCAAGAGCGATGCCTCGGCGAGTAATTGAAAATTTCATTTCGAAACTAAATGATTGTTTTTCATAAATAAAAATTCAAAAACTACTCTATAATTTAACAGCAAAAAACTAAGTCTGAATTAATTTTGATGCTTTATTTTTTAAGAATCAAAAAGGAAACACATTCTGTCATCATTTATTTTAAACGCATTGTGTCTGAGACTGATTAGTTTCATACTATAATTATTTTTTAACCTAATAAAACGAAAAAAAACTGGGAACACAAAAGACAACAAAAACGATTGTTGTGACCTAAAAAATTGGAACAAGGTCTACTATTACTTTTATAAAAATAATAATAATGAACAAAGGTAAATGTCCAGATTATCCAGCGGTTATCATAGAAATTTATTGTATATTTTCTAATCGTTTATATTTCTTAAATAATTTATGACTTTAGCTTCATTAATAAATTAATTGCAATTTAGTTTGGGAAACTTGTTTTTAGTCAAATCGAAAAGAAAAAGATATATATGTTTTGACTTATTTACTCACTTATCCCCATCAACAGGGGAAATTCCGAAAACTGTTTACACATTTAATTAATTATATCGGTCTCGGTCTTCGATAGGCATTTAATTTTTTGCTGTGTAACACAAAAATAATCAATTATTTTGTTTAAATTTCTTAGTAAAATAAATTATAAAGGTTGATGTAATGTTTTCGAACAAATGGTGTAAAATCATTAATTATGTGTAAACAAAGATAGTGGTGTGGCGTGAATCGGCAATTTACTCTTATAATTGCACCAGATCTAATTCGCAAGGGAGAATTAAACTCGCTATCATAAAGTTTCTAATAGATATATACTGTTAATTTACATAATAAGACAACAAACCACATCTAAAGCCGAATTACATCCAAAAAAGGTCATACTGTCAATTTGTTGACAATATAAGGTATTTTGAGCTGCTTCCAAGAGGTCACACGACCAATTCTGATGCTTACTGCCAGAAATAATGAAACTGGATGAACCAATCAAAGAAAAACGACCAGAATTGGCAGATTGCAAATCAATTATGTTTCATCATGATAATGCAAAGCCCCACTCATCTTTAGTAACTCGTGAGAAATTAGTGGAACTTGGCTGGAAAATTATGTCGCATCCAGCACACAGCCCTGACCTGACATCAGTAAAACTCTTTGAATGGTAAAGCTGTCACAAATAATGATCTTAAATTGCACTTGGTCCAGTTTTTTGTTGATTAGAACCAAAATTTTTATGAGATACAATCATGAAGCTGCAAGAAAGATGGCAAAGGCTCATTGAACAAAACGAAAAATATATAATTGATTAAAGATCATTCTTTGTATAAAAAAAAAATAAGTTTTATTTCACACTACAAAACCGAAATTTCCTTCTTGCGAACCTGATATTATCAGTGCTGTTAAAACTATTTATAATATTCTTTTAATTTTGTTTGAACCTAACTTTAATAACTGTGACAATATAGTTTTAATGTTAAAAACTTACTTGGAAAATAGCAGGAATAACAGTCAAAGCAAGCAGAGTGGGCCAATGTTCGGGAGTACCCAAAATGGACCTTAAACTGACCACCTGGGCAATCAGAATTGAGATGGTAATAACAAGTTGATACACAGTACCCACGGCACCTCTAAGATTCACTGGAGAAATCTCTGCTAGATACATTGGAGCTAAACCAGCATTTAGACCGGAGTTAATACCTGTAACATAGAAATAATGGTTTAATACAGCCTAGGTTTGTTATTTATTGATTTTGTGTAACCAGCCTAAATTATACCAGTAAATTTAAACAAGTTTGACCGTTATTTATGGTCGATGGGGAAGGTCTTTTTTGATATTTGACAGATAAAAATATTTTTTTTAATTTTGCTTTCAGGCACACTTGTGAAATACTAAATATTAACATAGGTCGAGAATTTTGGACGTTTTTTTTTTCTCTGTGCCCGTCTTGTTTTAACCTAAAATCTCTTTCTCAAAAACTATATTTTTTACATTTTAAAAATCAAACATTTTTCACTTAAATCACTTGAAATGTATAACCTTGAATAAATATCTGTTAAACTGGTAAACAGAAGTTGATGTTAATAATTTGATATATTATGCTATTCACCTACAAAAATCCTCGTAAGATTACCGACTCACCTTGCTTGTTCAAATAGATAAACGATTAAATTTATCGGTTGATAGTCAAAATAGCTAATATTAGCACTTGAAACATTTTTAAAATTTTTTACTTAGGTTTGATGTTTTAAAATTGTGAAATAACAATTTAATTTTTTGGAAAAAAAAAACTTTCAATTCAAATAATTATATTTAAAAGTAAAGATGTGTAAATAAATATAGAACATGAATTGAAGCTTTTATATATAGGGTGATTTAGAAAAGATGGACAATCCGTCCACGGTGGTGTAGTTCACATGAAAACAACATCGTATCTTCATATCATATCCAAGAGTTTTGACAAGGTAGAAGATATAGAGTGCTCATGCTTTGCAGCTCTTTGAATCATGTCTAGCTCGGAGAAAATAATATGTGATTGGAAGAAGCGAGAGTAGGGAGCAGCTAATATCTGATACTTCATACGTAGTAAGGGGAGTGCCCCAGGACTCAGTTTTAGGTCCCCTTTTCTAAATATTATATACGAATCATATAGTAAATGTTACTGATAGTGATGTTATGTTTGCCGATGACACCTCCGTGGTATACAGGAAGTATGATTGCATTACGAGTGTGCTCGTGTGTGGTTTTCTGAAAATGACCTGCTACTGAATGCCTCGAAGACTAAGCTTCTCACGAAATGAAGACAAAATATTAGTTCAGAATGAGAATAGGGTGGAGGTGGACTGAACAAGTATATACTCGATAACGATTAGAGATACAACCTAATCGAAACGTCGTAAAAATAAATAATAAAATAAAGACAATGCAAGTCCGACAACCACATTTTAGTCAATGACTGCATATATAATCACATAGCATAAGGGTGTGTCCAAACATGAGAAAAACAGGAAAAATGCGACTGGTTAAAAAAAAACAAGATATTTTGCCCCCCCCCCCCTCTTTTTATACGAAAAGAAATAATGAAACAAATCTATAGTAAGACTAGTTCGCTATTATTTTTAAAAAACACCGTAAGCATATGTATATATTTGGAGAAGAAAATTTTCAAAATTCCTTTAAAAAGAAGCTTTTTAGGGAAATGTTTACAAAGGAACTACTATGTTTTATACCACTAAATTTATTTAGAAAACCGTGACTGCAGTTTCAACTCACAGTCATTTTCAAACTAAATTACAAAGGTAGACTAGGTATTTAATACAGAAACCTGAGAAAATTTAACAATAAATAGAGACTACCTGAGAAATTACATTATCACAAAGGGGAGGTATTAAATTTTGGGAACTAATTATCATTTGGCAACAACAAATAACGGGGAAAACCTAAGTTCTGTCTGGTCATTAAGCAAATGTATATTTTTATTTTTACTATGTTTATATATTTCTAAAGATTCAAGAATATTTAACTTTTGGCCTTTTGTTGAATAATGTAATATGTTAGTGTTGCTTAAATTATGAAAACTGTGGTTATGTTCTAAACAATGGTTGGCAAAACTCGAGTCTGTTTTTTGTAGTCTATATGATCGGCAGTGTTCTGAAAAGCGAGTTTTAAAGTTTCTACCACTTTGTCCAATGTCCAAGCTATTACACTCTGAACATTTTAACTTATAAACTCCTGATTTATCAAATTTATTAATTTTATCTTTAGCATTGTAAAGGATAGTGGACAGATTGTGTTGAGATTTAAAAGCTATTTTTATGTTATGTTTGGAAAGAGTATTAGCTATGTTTTCTGATAGGGTACCATAGTATGACAAAGATATATAAGATGAACTACCTTTGAATTAAAGGCTAGTTGTTTTTGCTTTTTAATGCAATCCTTTCAATGATATTTAGTTCTTCTTTGAAGATCTTCTTCAGAGAGTTCATTTTTAAACATTTCCCGAAGATGATTAACTACCACATAGTAACGGCTACCAGCATCAACTTTTTAAAAGAAGCTTTTTACTTTAAACTTATAAAGATAACTTTACCATTGCGTTTCAGCTTGTATAATTTAGATAAGCAAAAAATTAAATAATTAAAGCTACAATCTTACCAATAAAAAATCTGCCAAGAATAGTAAGTTCGTAAGACGCTGCTGCCTTTGAAGATGACATGCAAATCACAGCTAGCAAAACCAAGACGTTGTTAAGCAGCAGACCTCCTTTTCTTCCAAAACGTTCAGCAACAACACCTGAAAGAACAAGTAGGTATATCGATTATTTTTCAAAATTAAACAATTGTTAATTATAATAATAGCTTTCGAAATGAGTACGTTTCTCAGTGTTGTGTAATAAAATTTAAGGTAGTTAGGAACTAAATTAGAACTTAGGATCCTAATTAAGTAACTATTTAGTGCGGTCTAATAGCGTTAGGGTACTTAATCCATGTGCAAGGAACGACCATAGAGGTATTATAGATAGAGTAAGGGAGACATAGAGCCGCATGTAAGTCTAAGGCTCTTTATTATTATTAAAAATAGAGGCTTGCGATTTTTGTGAACCTATATTTTATTTTTGTTCAACAAAAGATGCAACAAACAAAATTTTCCTAGCCCGCTGTTTTTAAGGTACAGAGCGAAATTAAATTCAAATGTATTCAAATAGTGTAGGTGCAAAACTTTTTGTCAAGTTAACCCTTTTTCGTCAACTTAGCCCAATTTCAGGGTTAAACCATGTTAATGGAATTTTTTTAAATCCATAACTAATAAAAACGACGAAAAATGTATTAGCTCTGTGCCAAACTTGCCTAAAATGGCATTGGACTTTCTCTGTTATTTAAACCAAGGAAAATAAGTAAAATAGACTGTACGCCTATGGTTAATTTTCATTTGAACATTTTAAAGTGCATTCCCAGGGGGTCATTAAGTAATAAATGCCGTTCAGTACCCACACCCATAATTATTTTATTAAAAGTGATTAAGTAAAGCAGTCGACTTAATGTAATAAAACTCTCTAGAACCGCCGAACATTCCTCAATCTAAACATCAAGCTAAAAATAGTATTGTCTGCAATGTCGGTTTTTTACTGAATGTGCACCTTTGATTTTTATTCACAAACACCAGCAAAATTGTATGAGGTGTCGATAATTTATAAATATCTTTTAGAGTCTATTTAATTTACACCCATTTCTCATTTTTTTAAAAACCTTTTCAATTTGAAGAGAAATATTATTTAGCTTTACAAAGTATTTTTTTTTAATCGACACTTTTAGACATGTCACTTTTTCTGTTAGGTTATAAGATATTTGAGTTATCAGACGTCTATAGCACGTGTATATAATTAGTCGGGAAGCCCACCAAAATTTTTTTATATATATTTATGTACCCCTTATTATGAATATCGACGGTGGATTCCCGAAAAATAGGCCGGTAATTTCTTATAAATAAAAAAAATTAATAATTAAAAAAAAATTTTTTAAATAACAATATGAAAAAAAATTATATTATATATATATATATATATATATATATATATATATATATATATATATATATATATATATATATATATATATAACTAGCGACCCGCCCCGGCTTCGCACGAGTGCAATGCTGATACTAAATACACTACAGAAAAACTGTGACTATTTATTTTATTTTTACAACAATTATTACATCGGCCTCCGACGCGCTATTTATAGGCACGCTGCCGCCGCCCCGGTCGGCCAGTACCGCCGCAAGCGCTATTTCCCGCAATTTTAAATCTGTAATATCTTCGAAAATATTCATTTAAATCTTGTGCTGTAAAGGACCATATAGATCTATATTAAATCAACAATGTATTTAAGCTATTTAATTGGATAAGGATTAATGCTGTATTGGTTAAAATCGCTTCAAAATTTGCCATTATTTGTCGTAAAAAGTAAATAACAAAAAAATGTTATTGTGGGATATCCATGAGAGATAGACATATACCATCGCGGAGTTTTCTGTAGACCTTTTCAATGTGTACAAATAATTAGTACATTATTTTGATAAATCTCGTAGGGTTCAGCCTGCGTTTGCAATGTAAGCGGAAAAAAATATGATAATTAACGACATCACATTAGAAACCTCAAAAATAACAGTATTTCTCCACTATTTAATGGATGTTATTATACATATAAACCTTCCTCTTGAATCACTCTATCTATTGAAAAAAACCGCATCAAAATCCGGTGCGTAGTTTTAAAGATTTAAGCATACAAAGGGACATAGGGACAGAGAAAGCGACTTTGTTTTATACTATGTAGTGATAGTGATATACTGCGTTGAATCTTATGTTGGCGTTTTGGAATAAATTGGGATTCCTTGAGATAATCATGTATTTTGTTTTCCTTGTATTGATGTTCAAGCCCATTGATTTACTGCGCTCTCCTATTATGTTGATGAGTTTTTGGAGGTAGTTTATATTGTCGGCGATTAGAACTGCGTCATCCGCATAACGGATGTTATTAATCCATATTCCGTTAACTTTAATTCCCATTTCAATATCTTCCAAAGCCTCCTGGAAAATTGTTTACGAATAAAGGTTAAACAGGAGAGGGGACAGCACACACCCTTGTCGCATTCCTCTTTGGATTTGTATCCGGTTGGATACATTATTGTCTGATTTTATCTGCGCGGTTCGACTCCAGTATAAGCTTTCAATGCATCGGATGTCTTTCTGATCTATGTTTTCTAAGAAGCAGGATTAGTTTATGATGTTGTACAGGGTATAAAATATTTTTTTGTATTTATCTGTGTATCTATTTATTTATTTTTGATATTTTAGTGGTTAATTAGATTATGGTAAATTTGATTGAGATTACTTATATCTTTTTTACCATTGACGACGTTTCTTTCTTTTTTAATTTCTATCATTCCTTTTATAGTTAATTTATGATAATTTGAGCCTTGAGTTAATATTTTGGTATTGTTACAATCGAATTCATGTTTTGTTTGGATCTCATGCTTGTGTAATGCAGTTGAAACGTTCTTTGTATATTTATGACCGTCCAATCTATTGTCTAAGTACAGCGTTGTCATTCCCACATGTTTTACGACAGACATGGTATTAAATACATACATTGTATTTTATTATAGAACAAATGTTTTCTTTGTTTTATTAATCTGGATATCATTTAGTTTCGATTTTTGACTTTGTCTATTTCTAATTAAAATTAAATCTAGGAAATTTTTTAATTATTTGTTTCAGTTTCGGCTGTAAATTATAATTTTTCATGGAAGCAGTTAAAAGCAGCCATTATGGCATCAATCTTATCTTCTGGTATGGCTGTTAAGCAATCTTCAACAAATCTTTTAAGGAATGTTTAATTGAAATTAAGTATATTCATTACGTTTTCTCCTAAAGGTTCCATAACTGATTGTGTTATTGTGGAAGATATAAGAGAACTCATTGGGTAGCTGTCTAGTTGTTGATAAAATTTATTTTCATACTGGAAATAATTATTGTTCAACGTGATGTTAACTGCCTCAATAAAAACGGTTAATGTAAGTTCGATATGTTCTTTCAATACATATATATATATATATATATATATATATATATATATATATATATATATATATATATAATGTGTTTAAAGTATTCATGCAACAATCAGCTAAATTTATAATGGATTATGTGCACTAGGTAAACGCCGGTAAGAAGACTTTTCTTCAAACATGGCGGCGGGTACGTTATAACTGATAAAAAGCTTTAAGCTTCATTGTTTATAACGTTAAAAAGCATAAAACCATTACATTCAAAATCTATGTAATATAAAAGATGTTTATTTTATTCTTACCAGTAATAGCACCTCCAATCATTCCACCGACACAAAAAATGGCGACCATGAATGAGAACACTAAAATAACACTGTCAGAGGAAGGTATTTCTCCACTTCTGTCGGTCATAGTGTTGTTAACCCAGGCTTCAATAATCTAAAAAATAAATTATTTATACTTTGTGCTACAGCGAAAATCTGCACAATACATAATTGTAGATTCATTTTTTGATTTATTTGAAGGAAAAATTAAAATAAATTTTGTGTAAATTAATATTGCTGATAAAAATAATAAAGAAAAGAGAAAACAAGTACTACGGAATCCTATCGTAATGCGTGTTCGACACGCACTTGGTTGGTTAGTTTTCAAGGGGCCCGTTTTGAATTTCAGGAACCGTTAATCTGTTGTTAGTACGTGTCATCTGACTTATCCGTTATAAAGGTTGACATTTTAGATGGTATGCATACTCGGACGTTCGTAGAGTGAATTCAAATTTGTAATTGGAGCGCCACCTTGTGAAAAGTCAGTGACTTATCAAACCACCCTCATATACGACAGTTACAGGGCACATTAAGTCAAACGTTTTCCACAAGTCGGCTTGAAATAAAATGTTTATTTCATTTCTAACTTCAGAACGGTTACGTTATACGTAAAATGTCACAATAGGAATATTAACTGTATTGAAATAAAAATATAATTTTGCCGCGAACGGTAGTTGCCATAATAGAAATCCTCGTAACACGTAACAACAAAAACCAATCAAAGTGTATGACGTCACTTGCTGGTAAACATCATCGCTCTCAAAGGCTGCATTGTTAGGTTAACATTATTTTATAGTGATTTTCGCGCAATTTCTTCGTAATTTGCTTATTATTCTCTTTGAGAACCATTCTAAGAGGTTTTCCCATGATGGAAAGTAGATTTATTAAGGCAAATATCTGTGAACCGAGAATTGATTGTTTTATGGTGGCCAATTTCTTCGCAAGAAACAGTAACTTCAGCTCTGCTGAATTTGGAAATCTCAAGACCTCCACGTAAGTAATACACTAAGAATTGTTATTTCCGCAACCGATAATGAATACATAATAGGAATAGGTATTTATAAGCTCAAAACTAAAACAAAACCAATACAAAATATTATTACCCAACTTTGATTACTTTATTTCTAACCTCAAAATTCCAATTTTCATCTTTAAAAACTTGAAAAATAATAACTTTCAATATAAAAAAAATATAGAAATGTTATTAAAATTTACATCAAAATGATCTCCACAGAAATACATTTTAGATTATGTAGGCACAAGTGCCGGATCCCTGCGGGCTAGCTGGAGCTACATTTTCTGAATGTGGAACATGAATTAATATCTTTTCAGGTGTTTTAATTGTAGTACTTGTTCACTGAGGCGCCCCACGCACTTATAAAACTTAGAACTCATCTTTTATTACAAAAAATACGAAAAACTTTGTATCTCCTTGTCAGTTTACCAGTCTTTGTCAACCTGTGACGTCACAGCGGTCAAATGACACGTATTGGTTTTCGGAGCGAAATTTGAAACGGAATTTAAAATGTATGATTTTTAAAGTAATAGTTTTTTTTTTTTTTTTAAATAATATTAAATATTTTGGGTATGGTTTTAAACACTTTCTTAAAAATAGCCAACATCCCTATTATCAAACAAAATTTCAAATTGGGGGGTTGGTTTCTAGTATTCAAGTGCATCCTTTAATTTGTAGAACGTGCGTGTAGGTTGGGAATTCGAAAAGGAATTCCAGTAGCCTTTTGACAGAACTTCCACTGAACTTAAGGCAAGTGAATGACGAGGCCTATAATCCCTGTTCGGACCGCTTATTTTATTTTACAGTATTGGCCATATTTCCTATTATTTGCTTAAAACACTAACTTACTTTTTGGGGATTATTAAGGACTCCAGTATTGTAACCATGTTGAAATGAGGATCCCAATGCTGAAGCTGCAATAGCGAAAGCAAGACGTCCATTGAAACCCTAAAATTAAAAAAATTTCGTATTACTATCCATTAATATTTATTTAAAATATAAAAAACTTTCATAAAATAAAATATATCGATTGAGGCAACATTATTCAAAGCATGGACATTTATACTAAAACACTTTAATATATGGTGTTTATACTTGAAACCGACCTATGTATGACCATCTGGTTGAGAGCAATAAAAACATATGGATTATTGCAGATCCTGGATAAATAAATAACCATATTCATCCTAAACAATAACAAATTGTTTTGACAACTATAAGCTATTTAATAATGAAAAATTAATCGGATCTATCTCCCTATTGTAAAGTTATTGTTTCAAATATTTTAATAAATTATTTTTATTAGTAGCGTAAATAAACAGAATTGTTATTATAGTATTTGAAATAATAATTGAGATTATTAAATGGTTTGTATTGTGTTCTGTAAATGAAGGTTTTCCTGGGGAGAAATGTGAGTTTTTAAATCCCAAAAAGAACACACAATTCCAGTTTTAACAAGGCCTATCAGCTCCAAGAGTAAAGATTGTTCCCTCAAGGGTGTAAACAGTTTTGTGTGTGAGCTTCAAACAATATTGAGGTTTTTACGTTGTGAACATTATACTAATAATTTGGCATAAATTTAGATCACAAGTATGAAAACTACAATTTTCCTATCACGCTTGGAATTCTTAATAGACAAACTTAAGGATGTTCAATGGTGTCATCTAAGGGCTGAGGGGACTGGACAATTATGGGATGAAAGAATAGGAAGGTCATAATGCTGTAAACCTTAAACAAGAAAATATGTTGTTTTCAAACTCTCTAAAATGAATAAAGTAAAAATATCACAAGGAAATGATATTTTAAGTTGTATCATCAGCATATAAAATATTTTTGCAAGGCATATTATGCGATTATTAATAAAATTTAATTCTTAAATATTGAACGAGCTTTGGCAACAGCTCATATATTTTATATTGCCAATATTTTGCTTGCAAACTTCTATCAAAGTTTTAACCTTCTATGTGACATGTGTCAACGCATTATTTATCAATAATACTCTCCTCTTTATTAACGAATCTGATCAAAACTCCGCTATTATGTCGACAGTCCGATGGAACGGCAAATTTGTAAAAAAAATGTTCAAGAAATGATGTTAAAGAGATTCGAAATGGCAAAATATAGATTACCATATAGACGGTATTTTAATAAAATTTCCAATATTCAAAAATATGAAAATAGTAACACAATCAAAATACAAAAAATAATACAAATTTTAAAACACCATCATGAATGAAACTATAAAAATAAGCTCAGGTGTTTCGGTGCGTGTACCCCGTATTTAAAATGGATAGCCTTATATTCACTTTGGTGTTCGCAAATAATATGTTAAACCGTGTGGTAAAACAGCAAACGCAGTTATCGTGTCATGTGGGGTCCCTCAGGGGTCTCACTTAAGTTCTATTTTATTTTTAGTGCTTATTAACGATTAATAAATGTTTTTAAATTTTGTTGTTGTCCTTTGTATGTTGATGATTTAAATTATTTGCAATTGTTCGTTTAATGATTGTGTTTATATTCAAAAAAGGTCGAGTAGTTAGAAGACTAGACTCCGATGCCAATGTTGCCATCCTGCTGTCTGAACTTATATATACAATCTTATTCCTTTTTTATGGTTTTCCTATCAAGGCAGCTAAATATCACACATTTTTGCTTAAAAAACTGTTGGTTGTTTTCTGAGAGAATAAGATTCTCTGACCTCGGTCTTCTACTAAACACTCTAGCTTCAGCAGTTTATTTTTGATCTGATCTGATATTCTTTATGCATCAAAAATACCTAAAGCGAATTATTAGGTTTTAAAATCAGCGCCACCTAGTCTGTTTGGCTAAAGAGTAATGGGTATCTCTTCACCAAACAGACAACCACCAGTTTCATTAGAATCTCCAATACCTTAATAAGAACAGTCATCATCGCACTCGCTATTTTTATACAAGCCATTCTTAGAACTCTATCAAGTTGAAGAAGTGTGCTTGGTTGTATTACGCCACCACACAATAGTGGTGCACTGGTGTACGTAATCATAGAACGAATCACCTTACCATATATCCAATATAGCACCTTTGATGTTGACTCCAATGGACACCGAAAAGGTCATGTACGAGATTAGAAACTATATGTGGCCTTTATGATTCGAGCTTCAACATAATAACTCCAGTTAAATCGTAAGTCCTGAATGCCTCCGGCAGACTAAGTGTAGGGTGTGAAGAGCACCACCTCTGCCTTATCGGGATTTTTTCCGAGCTCCCTCTTTTTGGCAGTATCGTTTCGCGATGAGAAGAACACACATAATTGGTCCCTCAAATTGCGGATGTTGCGAGCAAGGCCTGTGGATATAGACCAGCTTTGTTTAGTTCACTTTATCAGGCTCTCCAATGCAAGGCTCTACAGCAAGACTTATAAGGCTCCTGCCTGCTGAGAGCTCACGCTATAAATAGATTTATCAGCTGTAGCAGTAAACACTGTTTTTCTAAGTGACATCAAATTATGTCTGTAAATTAACTGAAACCCTTTTTAATATTTATTTTTACGATATTATGACGGCAAATTTTTTTTTAGATAATTCACATAAAATCTATTTATTCTTTTTCACTCCATAAATATAAATATTCAGATTCAACAAGGTCATTAGCAAGGCCTATTTTATGTAATTTCATCAGCAAGGACAAACTTTCGAACATTTTTTGCTCATTATTGTTATTGTCTCATTGTTATTATTGGTTTGTTTTTAAAAATATATCTATTTATAATGAATTTAATGACCACGCTTTAATAAAGTTTCTGGTTCTGTACTTTTAAGACATTTATAATTTTAATTTAAGTCATTGTCCTGTCATTACCAACTCTTCATTGTACGGACGTGTTGACAGTTTCTTAGATGTATGGATAGGGAGTCTCAGGACTACATTTTTTCAAACGGGCATTTAATTTATATTTCTGTTTTAGAAAAAAAAAGGGTTAGCTTTTCTTATGTTCAGGTGCGCTTGCCTAACCTGTGCTGACGAGAATCAATTAGTTCGAAACCGGTCGGCAGATGGCGGTACAGTGTCATGCAAATATGACATTAAACGTAATGAAGAACAGGACCGAGTTTTTTACGAGCAAAAGGAATAATAAATTTTAATTTTCGACGTTAAAAAAGTAAATAAAATTTTGCTATTGAGTTTAATTTGTGTGTAACGTATGCCATTAATTTTAAAGCATAATTCTAATTTAAAAAATACATAAATACCAATTTCATGTGTTTAAATCTTTTCTATTAATTTGTTATGCCTATTAAAGAACTACGACCGATGTTAGTAGGTTAATTAATACTTTTGGCACCGAAAATCTCTGCTTTAAACCAATTAACACTTAATTAAAATTAATGCTTGCTAGCTGCCAGTACGCAAAATATTTAGTCAATGAAAGGCTACTCCTCGCTACATATGCAGGGTTGTGATAAAAAAAAACCGCTTATTTGATGAAAAGTCGCTTAGACCTGAAAATTTTATTTTTTTTGCAATGCTTCTTTTTAGAAAAGAAAATATTATACAGCGTGGACCAAAAAAATGCTACGTATATTAACTTAAATTTGTTATAGGAAATGACCTACCATTTTTAGATTCTACAATAGATTCTTGATATTTTTCACTACATATGCCTTATACTTATCTTCAACTGATATATTTACACTTTTGGAAAACCACAAACTATGAAAACTCTCTTAAAAGATGTTGAAAATCTCTTCCAGCAATTGTTCTGCAGTAGAGCGATAAGATTAAAAATCCCTTTTGTATATTTTGTACTACTTGTGGAGAAATTTCACGTATTACCTGTCGAAAGCCTTACTTAAGGGTATCTACCGAGATTGGTTCAAATTTATAAACTAAAATTTGACGTAACTCATAAAAAAAGCCCAGGGGGTTAAGATCAGGTGATCTTAATGACCACTATATTACCTCTAGTATACCTATCCATCGCCCCGAAAAAATTGTGTTTAAGTACTTTCTACACGACCAGCATAAATATGGAAAATATGGAAAACCTGAAATTATTATGGGATGTCTTTTCATCATGAAAAACCTGAAATTTCTAGACTTTTACAAGTCATTGTAAAGATATTCGCGCCAACGCATTTAAAAAAATAGTTATACTTTCAAAGGGCTGCAAATTCAATAATAAATAACGTTTACGTACCAATATATAGCGTACGGTAAAATTGGTGATTGCTAAAACTCTATTAACTATTCTCCAATCCGACAGATGGCAACAAAAATAGTTTTTTTCAAATTAGTGGTCTTGACCCAGCGATAGACTTGCAAACTCAAAAATCCGAATGGTGTATTTTCATAAGCTTGGAAAATTTTGTGGAAAATGATCTATTGCAGGCTAGTAAAGCCGATTTAATTGAAAGATAGTTTTGAAAAATCATTAGCTTAGAAGCAACTAAGAAGACATTGAAATTAAACAGTTGATCACTTTTGGATTAGTAAGATTGAAATGTTTGGTATAGAAAAATACGGAGCTCTTGAGCATGGGTTTTCTGTAATAAAGAATGGATTGTGGAAAACTAACAAGAAAAATTTTTACGACCTCAGGACATAAATGCGATAAACTGGAGTGTGGATGAGTTTCATGTTAATAAAAAATTGCTCATAGTCAGCATCAAGCTGATGTTAAAAACACAAATAAGGAAAATGAAACGAGAAAAGTATCCACAATATATATAGAGTTGAAGATAAAGAAGCTTATGGATGAAGTCAATGAAAAAAAAAAGAAATAAATTGAACAGGAATTTTTAGAGCTGAAAAGATTTTGATTATTTATATTGAACATTGAAAGATGATTTTATTCTAAAGTCAAAATTTAAGTTTAAAAAGGAATTAATGATTTTGTATTCGTATAAAAAAATTGTTTAAAGTTCTATAACGAAGTTACTAGATTTTTGGACATGAGTATAGTTACACGTCGAGTCGAGCAGTTGTTTTTTTTAAATTATTTTTTACGTACACACATTTATTTTTTAGAATCTACTTTTACAAATGTGTACTTTCGATTTCGGAAAGAACGATTAAAACTATCTTAACAACTAGTTACGTCTCAAGTTAAATCTATGACGTCCCTTGTCAATTAGTCCCTAATCTATTTAGTCTAGGCTTATCCCTAATGAGTATATAATTGTTGTTTACTAACCAGTACAGATAATCTTAATATTAAGATATACAGGATGTTCTGTAAATTAGTTTTACCGCGTCATGCCGGAAAATAAAATTTTCCGAGATTTTTCGAAGCGTCGGCATATGGTAATACCAAGTATTGTATGCGTGATTTGAAGGCTTCAAAATATTACATTAAAAAGTAAATACATCAACAAGTGTTTATTCAAATTAATTTAATAAGTCTTTGATTGTAGTTATTTACTTAGCCTTTTGTTTTAAGTCAGCGTCAAATTTAAAATTTATTGAATCATAAGTTTTAGAGGAAGAATAACTTATAAGAGGTGGCTCGAAAAATCCCGAGACTGACATATAGATGGCGACTCTAATTATATATATCCATACGATTTTTAATTAGTACCAACATTCATATCAAAATTTGATGACATTTCAACCATTATCCCTCGAAATATTAGAGTTTAAGTGGAGCAACTTTTATTATTTTCAAAACAATGAAAGAAAAGTTTTGTACGTTGATAAAACACTTTTGGTTGGAAATATATCGTTAAACCTCAAAAATGAATTGAAAAGTGTCATAAAGAATCTGCTCCATCAAAAGCAACCATTTGTCGCTAGTTTACTGAATTCAAAAGCAGTTGTACAAACACAAATGAGGCTGAACGCTCTGGTTGCTCAAATGAGACTGTTTTACCGGAAAACATTAAAAAAATCAACAAAATCGTTTTGACCAACAGTAAAGGACCTGTTGATGGTTCTGAGCGTTGTTTAAAGTTATTTAAGCGAAAGAAAGAGGATTTTTTCATGCGGTATGTGACAATGGATAAAACATGGATCTACCACTATATTCCGGAGTCAAATTGGTAGTCAGCTGGGTGGACAGCGAAGGAAGAAAGCCATCTACGCAACAGTCGGGTTATGGTGTCCGTATTTTGAGATGCGTATGGTATAATATTCATCAACTATCTTGAAAAAAAAACAATAACAGCGAATATTATATGGCGTTATTGGTGCGTTTGAAGGAAGAAGTCACTAAAAACTGGCCCCAAATGAAGAAGAAAAAAGTGCTTTTTTACCAAGACAATGCACCATGTCACCAGTCAATCACTACGATGGCAAAACTGCATGGATTGAGCTTCTAAGTGCTTCCGCATTCACCGTATTTTCCAGATTTGGCTTTCAGCAACTATTACCTGTTCGAAAACCTCAAAAAAATGTTCGCCGAAAAGAGATATGGCGCCAATTAAGAGGTTTGCGTCTCGGGACTTTAAGATATTCATTCCCGATATTTCCAAAATCCCCTTTGGAAATTCCAGACTTCCGCTATTTACTATTTTTTTAATTATCTGAGATATTATTGTTACTAATATTTAAAAAAATTCCAGCAAATCCATATAAACTTGGAAAAATCCATGAATATTCTGAATAAGCTTGCGGTGGAAAAACAGATCGTATTCATAGGGGATATAGATAAAAAAGTTTTTAAATAATAGATGACTAATGAAAAGCCAGGATAAGTTATCCGGTAAAAACATCATACATTGTAAAATTGCATTTTTACTCTCGTCTATTAATCTGTCCGAAATTTGCGGCAACTGTTTGATTAGTTGATTACAAAGTCGTTAATCGACAGAACCATTTTTGCTGATTATTAGCAACGTTGACTAAACGAAAAAATTTCGGAACTGGGACACGTAAATATTATTAATACTTCCTTCCATCACACTTTTCCGGGTAATTACTCCGAAAATTGAGTAAACAGAATTAAGGTGCTCTTATCTATTTTCTATCGATAAAAAGAGAAAAAGATAGCATGCTTCCTAACGTCGTTGTATTGCATGATAGAGAATGGGATGGAGAACTGATTTTTTCTTCTTGTTTGTGACAAATAACCAACATACAGGATCGTGATAAAGAAACAAATCAGCCTTTTATATGGAACACTGCTTATTTGATGAAAAATGCCTCGGACCCTATTTTATTCTTTTTAAAGGCTTTTTTTTAGAAAACCAAATATTATACAGGGTAGATCAGAAAATTGCCACATGTATAAACTCAAATTTGCTTAATGCAGCACATTCTATGTCATGTCTAGACATTTTTATAAAATAGGCTGCATACCTGTTTTCAAAACATTTACACTTTGAGGTATATATATATATATATATATATATATATATATATATATATATATATATATATATATATATATATATATATATATATATATACATTTTTCTTAATTTTGTATTTACTTGGGTTTAGGTTCTATAATTAATAAAACACAAAACGATTGACGTTTCGCCCTTTAAGGCATTTTCAAAATTTTTTCCTAAAAAAATATATAATTAAAATACATCAAACAAAAAACATATTTTACCATTTTGGAAAATAAACAAGACACTTAAAAACAGTGGTCAAAACTTTAAAACATTTTAAAAATATTTAATTTTACCAGTACATACCTTGACATTTTGCTGTTCTGTTTCTAAATAAACTTTAAGTTTTCATCGTTTACTGAGGATACGTGGAATGCGAATGTGTTTTATTTTTTTAATATTTTTTATATTTTACAATGTATAAAAAAACAAATAAGGTATATGTTTGGTTTTATGTTTAAGAGGATATTCTATTTTTGATTCTTATTTGACCGGATCGAATACTTAATAGTTTTGTTTAAATTAGGTTTGCGTAAATGTGGCTCAAATTTCCCATATCTGTTCTGTCGTTAACAGTGTTTTTATCTTTTTTAATTTCAATCATTTCCTTTATCTGTAACTTTTGGTAATTCATATCTTTGTTTTTTATAATGGTACTGTTATAATCAAAAGTGTGTTTTTCGTCCTGTGTGTGTTTGTTTAACGCTGTTGAGACGTTTTTTGTATATTTATGGCCATTTAATCTGTTCTTCAGTAATTGGCTCGTCATGCCTATATATTTTTTGGGACAATTTGTGCAAGGGATCGAATATATTATATTTGATTTATTCATTAGAGGAATTTTACTTTTTAAATTTGTGAATAATGTATTTAATTTATTATGTGACCTGTGACATACGATAATATCATGCTTTTTTAAAATGTATTTTATTTTTTCTGCCAGCTCACTAGTGTAAGGTAATGCCACATATTTCTGCTGTTTATGTTCTATGTTTTTTGTTTTTACGTTGTTATAAAACTTATATGTTCGTTTATCAATTATTTTGGTGATAGTCTTTTCGTTGAAATTATTATTTATTACTGTCTCTTTTACTTTTTGAAGTATTTTTGGTCGGAATTCTGGAGATGTTAGGGAGATAGCACGATCAGATAGACCGATTATAACGCTATTTTTTTGAGTTTTTGAATGATTAGAGAAATAGTTTAGATATCTACCTGACCAAGTTGGTGTACCATTCAGTTAAAATTTTGTTTTTTCTGCGTATAAGTGTCATATCTAGAAAATTTATTTTATTATTATTCTCTGTTTCGGACGTGAACTGTAATTTTTCGTTGAAACTGTTAAACTCTTGGAGAATTTCATTTATTTTATTTTATGGTACCGCTGCTATGCAATCATCGACAAAACGTTTGAAAAATATTATATTAAAATTTAATTTTTCTAAGACTTTTTCCTCTAAATATTCCATTACTAGCAATGGTAGATGAAATTGGTGATCCCATAGCACATCCATCGAGTTGTTTGTAAAAGGTATTTTCGTACTGAAAATAATTTGTATTAAGAACGAGGTCAACAGCATCCATGAAATTATTTTTTGATAGCGTTGTATGTTTTTTTAAAATTTCCCATTTTTCTGCTAAAATAGTGTGGACAAGTTGATTTGGTATGTTTGTATACAAAGATATAACATCTAGCGAAATGAGTCTGTAATTTTCTGGTAGGTTTACTTTATCAATAAATTTTTTAAAGGCGAATGAATCTTTAATAAAATATATATATATATATATATATATATATATATATATATATATATATATATATAAACTCCAAGGGGAAAAACACTTGAAAAAGCACAACACGATGTGCGAAGCGTCGTAGGTAAATATAGGAAGAAAAAAAATGAACTTTTGAGATTTATTTTACAACCTATTACCCAAGAAGATATCCAAATAAAATATATATATATATATATATATATATATATATATATATATATATATATATATATATACATTCTGGTTGCAGTTCTAGAAACTTTGTTTCCAGATGACAATGATTTTGATTTATCAAGTTTAGCCATACGGTTTCAATTGGACAGTGCTTCGTAATAAAAAAAATCCATGATATTTCCAGGTTTTCCAGATGGATTTCGGTAATTTCCCATTCTTTCTCTCAACTCATTCTTGAATTTTAAGGGTATTTTTCCCACCAAAAGTGTTTTTTATCAACATAGGAAACTTTTTTTCCATTGTTTTGAAAATAATAAAAGATACCTCATTTAAACTCTAATATTTCTAGGGATAATGGTTGAAATGTTATCAAATTTCGATATATATCGTTTGAAGGTTAGTACTAACTAAAAATCGTATGTATATATATATATATATATATATATATATATATATATATATATATATATATATATATATATATATATATATATATATATATATATAATTAGAGCCGCCATCTATATGTCAATCTCGGGACTTTTCGAGCCACCTCTTATAAGTTATTCTTCCTTTAAAACTTATTATTCAATAAATTGTAAATTTGACGCTGACTTAAAAATAAGGGTTAAGTAAATAACTACAATTAAAGACTATTAAATTAATTTGATTAAACATTTATTGATGTATTTACTTTTTAATGTAATATTTTAAAGTCTTCAAAACGGATACGTCTAATAATAATATTACAAGAATAGGTAAAAGACATTTAAAAGAGGGTGAAAAGGCAAAGAAATAAGATAAGATAAAGAGAGATATAAAGACTCCATCACCATTTTTTTTTTAATTTTTTTTTAGTTCTGTGATTAGCGCAATATAAAATTTTTAAATTCAACGTAACATGATTTTTATTTCTTCAAATTATCTCAGAATGCATTAATTTTTAAAAATTGTCCTCAAGTTATTGAATGAAATACTATATTCATTCGTGCTAAGTGTAAATGACGTAGAGCGAAAATGCTCAAACATAACATTCATTTCAAAGAAGCAGGCAATAAAAATAGCTAAAACTTAATTCACAATGCTACTTATTCAAACACTGTTGGCGTATTTAAAAAAAAAATTCATTAAACTAACTGATCTGCTACGTCAATAAGTGAGAAGATAAAAAATGCATTTTCTGATTGTACCGCAAGAACATGAACTGCTATTTCTACCCAAATATAACTACCGATTCTTTAGTAGCAGGTTATTACAGGGGTATCTAAAAGTTTTCCTAATTACGCGTAAATTTTCGTATTAGTACTAGCCAAAGAAGTTGGAAGGGCTAAAAGGAAGAAGAATACCCTAAAATAAATTCAGTCGGGCATGTAAAGCTGTACTTGCGTAGTAGGTCAGGCGACAGGACTGGACTTGAACAATCTTTTATTGGAAAATAACAATTTAGGGTTCATTATTAAATGATTAATAGAATAAATACTGACATAAAATAGATTTAAACATAATTCTATGGGTAAAAATTTGCATTATGGGAAATTTAGGAAAACTACTTTTTTGAAAAAATGACGGCACTTCCCCCTATTTCAAGGTCGTAGAACACGACTCTGACCTCCGTTTTCTATTTTTCCCATAGTTTTGCGAAAAACAGTAAAAAACAATTTTCACTTTAGGTTCAATTTTTTGTACTAAATCGTTAAAATTTTGTTACAATCACAACTTTCACACTGATAGAAGCCTCTGTATTATATAAAAATTCGCAAATTTGCACATTTTTAGAGGAAAAATCAAGAAAATTATCAAAAAACAAACCAAAACAAATAAAAACCCGAACAATTAGCGCTGTTGCCAGATTACGAATACGATTTCTGTGAAATTCACATATATTCTTTTCTTTCACAGTTTGTTCCACCTTTAACATGGTCTTTACTAGACAATAACATTTTTAATTAATAAATTTAGGTTAGTTCAGATTAGTTTTAGTTTTTCAAAATAACCAAAACTAAGCTAAACCTGAAATAACCAAAACTAACCAAAAATTTTGGATAGTTAAGATTAATTTTACCATTTTTAATACATTACAAAAATTAAACTATGTTGTTGACTGTAATGGATAAAGTTTATAGTTTATATTACAAAAGTATAAGTCTAGGTCAATTTAGGTTAGTTCAGATTAGTTTAAGTTTTACAAATTAACCAAATCAAGCCTGAACTAACCAAAAATTTTGGGTGGTTAATATTAATTTTTCCCTGATACTGTATAAAATATTACAAAAATTAAACTATGTTGTTGATTGAGATGGGCAAATTTTATAGTTTAAATCACGAAAGTATTTTATATCTGGCAACATGTCAAAAGAATATTAGTCGTTTTCGCGAGTCTGATGGTCTTTCCCGAACGCATTTTTGTTTTTAAAAATACAATTAACAATTAATTCACTAAAATTTATGCAAAAATGGTTGAAATATATTACATAGATGATATTTTAACTAGTACCATTTGAAAATAAATATGTAAGTTCGGTGTTTTCTTTAGAATTAAAAGTGCTTGGTGAAGTGACGCTTGGCGTTTTTTGAGTTTTCCGGGAAACTGAGGAAAAGTAGTGAAAAATCAAAGCCACATGGTGCGGGGGTGGACTCTGTTGCGTTCGCAATTTCGTTTGGTAAAAAAAATAATCAAAATAAACTATGGCGAGCTGGATTGGTAGTATTCGTGGGCCGGTGTTAGCCCACTGGCCCTATTTAAAATTTTTATCCCTTGGACCACTTTTTAAAAAACTTGGACTAACGAATAAAAAAGCTAACGCTACAATTTTTCAAATCCCATTTTGAAAACCAAAATTCCACCTAAAAAAGACAAACGAGACAGAAATACAGCTGAAAGTTTGAAAAAAAAAACTCTCAAATTGGAAGTTTTTGGAAAACATATATAAAAAGTAATAGAGTAAAAAACCTGTTTGTATTTTCATGTAAGATCAAATATATTCCCCCTATGTTTTATTTTTAATAAATAGTTTAATGTGTACAATTTTGTTTCATCTTTTAGCATTACTATGTTTATTACCTTAGTTTAAGGATCGCTAAGCAAATTTTAATGAAGTATTTTTTTGTCAACATGTATGAATCTTTTGAAATAAACATTTTAACGTTTGAACATTTAAAAATCAAAAATAAGATGTAGATTTTTGTCTGGTCGAAATAGATAATTAAATAGATAATGTCAATTTAGTAACTTAGTGGACATCGAAAAATATTTCAAATGAAAAAAAAAGTTGTTAAAAACTGTTCCTTTTTCATAAAAAAAAAATTTCGAGATATTACAGAAAATGCATTTTTTGCGGAAACTTTAAGTGTGGTTTTACCTTTTATAGGGTGAATTATCACGTAAGAAAAAACACATGTGTAATGATTTTTGATGAACTACAACGTATCCCAAAGATAGAAAAACCGGCATATACATTCCAAGCTTCCTTACTTGAAAAGAATGTAAACAAAATTATACATATAAATTTATGGCTTTTGCACTATATTTACCACCGATAATTTAAGAATAGTAATCAAACATACCTCGAACTATTACAACAAATGTCGAAAGTAAGTACTCTGTTTATAAAAAAAGTAATTATGAAAAAACTTACAGCATTCTGAAAATAGATTTTGAGTTTTGTACTTAAATTCTTGATGCTGAAAGTTTAGTTTAGCTCCAATTTTAACTTACAAGATAACCCCAAAATGTATATAAATGTTAGAAATAAATTTTTATAGACGGTAAATCAGGGGAAAACTAATAAATCAAGAGAACACTCATGTTTTTATCCGCTGTTTCACTAAAGTTGATTTGATCCACACCTTTGAGGTATTTTTAGTTCGGAAACGTCGATTTGCGAGTAATTTCATTCATTTCCGTTCTTCTGGAAATAAACTTTAAATGTTGGGTTGTTTTAGGTCTAATTGTGAAAATAAGGCCAGAATCTATAATTCAATTTGCTGATTGGGTAATGTAAATAGAGAATATCGAATTGTCGCGAGAAAGACCCAGTTGTTCAATGAACTTTTTGGAAAAACGTGCAAGTTTATGGTTAGTTTAAGATACGATTTCAATAGTTTTTGAGATATTGGTAGATTATCACCACTAGTGCATTTATATAAATTATTTTAAACAAGACAATTTTAAAAAATTGTATGTATATATATATATATATATATATATATATATATATATATATATATATATATATATATATATATACAGGGTGATTCAAAAATTGATCACGAAACTTAAGGGGGTGATTCTACTTGACAAAATAAGGGTAGAGCTTCATATAATTTTTTTTCAAAATGTCATTCGTTTTCGAGTTACAAGCCGTCCAAGTTCAAGTTTTTATTTTTTGTTTTTTGAATTACTCGCTTACAGGAAAACCGATTTGACTAATATTTGAAAGATAGGCTAAGTCTTCTGCGCTTCATCATTTTAGTAACAATTCACATTGATTGTTTGCCGCTAGAGGGCACTTTACCTACATTGAAAATTGTTTTTTTGTCATAATTTTTTAGTGTTGACAGCTACAGTAGTTTTTGGCATAATTTCTGAAAGACTGATGCCAGGCCTTTAAAAAAGGTGCTCTTTATTTACATCGCTAAACCCAACGGTTTAGACGTAAATCACCCTTAAAAATTAAGTGGTAAATTTACTTTTCTCATTTCATTACCACCAGCTACCAGGTAAATAGCTATCAAAGTATACTAGAGCTGTCAGTTTAACATCAAATAAATTCGCTTTTTAAACTATTTAATTTATAATCTTAAAATAACTAATAATGGCTAATCGGTAAATATTCATATTATGGATTATTGCGATATACATTTAATTGATAAAAATTAATGAAACAGTACTAAACAAAGTAAAAAAGATTCTCAAAATGTCCCCCATTTTCTTCAATACATTTCCTAACACTCTTCAAAAAATGTCGCCTAACTCGATGAAAAATTTCTGGTGTTTCTTTAATAATTTGGCACTTTTCGATTATCCTGAAGCGAAGATCCTCGACGTTGATTACTGGAATATCGTACACCAATTGTTTCAAATGACCCCAAAAGAAAAAATCCATAGGATTAAGGTCTGGTGACCCTCGCTGCCCATGCCAATGGTCCACTTCGTCCTATCCATCGCTCAGGATACGTTGCATTCAAATACTGTCGGACACGTATACTAAAGTGGGGCGGAGCTCCGTCTTGGAGGATCCACATGTTGGCCCTTACTTCCAATGGCACATCTTCCAGATACAATGGGAGACGATTTTGGATAAAATCTAAGTATACGTCACCAGTTAATGGGCCATCAAAGAAATGAGGACCAATAAGGTAATCTCCTATTATCCCTGCCCACACATTTAGTGAAAATCTACGCTGATGTTTCGTTTCTACCACATTGTTTGGGTTCTCGTAAGCATATGTGTGTATGTTGTGTAGATTTGTTATGCCATCACGAGTGAAACCAGCTTCGTCAGTGAATAATATGACGCCAATTAATCGATTATCGTGTTCATACTTAGCTAGGATCTGATTGCACATTTCCAACCGTCTCGGCCGATCATCGTCATAAAGAGCCTGCACCTTTTTTGAATGAAACGGGTAGAGTTGTTCTTCTCTTAGTATCCTCCATGAACTAGCCTGACAGAGCCGCACTTCATTCCCAATTTTTCTAGTACTAATACCTGGATTATCTTCAATAATTTCAAGCACTCTTTCTTTTTGTTGCACGTTTCTAGCAGTTCTAGGTCTTCCCCTATTTCCATTATAACTTTTAAAGGAACCACATTCTGCAAGCCTCCTGTGCACACTGGAAAATGTTTGAGCATGAGGGATATTTCTTTCCGGATATCTCTCCATATAATATCTTCTTGCCAACTCTGCATTACCATTTGCTTTTCCATAACAAAAATGGATATCACAATATTCGATATTTGAATATTGGTGATTAGCCATTATTAGTTATTTTAAGATTATAAATTAAATAGTTTAAAAAGCGAATTTATTTGATGTTAAACTGACAGCTCTAGTATACTTTGATAGCTATTTACCTGGTAGCTGGTGGTAATGAAATGAGAAAAGTAAATTTACCACTTAATTTTTAAGGGTGATTTACGTCTAAACCGTTGGGTTTAGCGATGTAAATAAAGAGCACCTTTTTTAAAGGCCTGGCATCAGTCTTTCAGAAATTATGCCAAAAACTACTGTAGCTGTCAACACTAAAAAATTATGACAAAAAAACAATTTTCAATGTAGGTAAAGTGCCCTCTAGCGGCAAACAATCAATGTGAATTGTTACTAAAATGATGAAGCGCAGAAGACTTAGCCTATCTTTCAAATATTAGTCAAATCGGTTTTCCTGTAAGCGAAAACGAATGACATTTTGAAAAAAAATTATATGAAGCTCTACCCTTATTTTGTCAAGTAGAATCACCCCCTTAAGTTTCGTGATCGATTTTTGAATCACCCTGTATATATATAAATAAATAGACCGAAATTTTTTTGGGTTAGGTTCCAATTAATATTATTATTTCAGGTTTGACATTTCGCCCAATATAGCGAGCTTTTTCAAAAGAATAATCAACAATTAAAATAAAAAAATTTAAAAAGTTATTCATGGTATGCACCTCAATTTACATGTTATGTTTCTTGGCGAAATATATAAAGACTTCTTTGGTTTTTCTTTTTTTTTTCTTCCGGGTCCGTCCTAAAGCCGGACGCACTGCGGCCAGAGTAGGCCTATTGTGCTCAGCCTTACAGCCACTCTGTTAACCTATCATCCCAGATTAATTTGTACAGTTCTACTAAGGAGAGAATGTGTACTTCTCTCGGTCCCAAGTTTGTTGACCCGAAGGTTTGATATCGCCATCTCTCTAGTGACTCACAGTCACATATGATATACTTTACCATTTTCTTGGCTTGGCCACATAGTGACTGATTTGGTTCCCCATTCTTGTTTTGGGAACCTTTTTTGTCCATTTTTTCAAATTTTCAAATAAATGCTATCAAATAGCAACTATACAGTGTATTGCAAGAAATACGGATTAAAATTTCCTCAGGTTTTTGATATCTTGTTTGTCATAGATTGTTTTTCTTTCCCTACATTTTTTGTGTATTTATGTCCTCTCAATCTGCTGAGTAGATATTGTGTTGTCATTCCAATATATTTCTGTCGACAATTTTTTTATAAATAAATAAATATATATATATATATATATATATATATATATATATATATATATATATATATATATATATATATATATATATATATATGTAATCGAAGGTTTTCGGGCATCCCGTGTATGTGCTGAGTCCCTCTCAGGACTGTAAGGCCGCTGACGTTTCGGTGAAATCTCATTCATCATTTTCGATTACACATCACACCCGTGAGAATATCCGACATAACATATATATATATATATATATATATATATATATATATATATATATATATATATATATATATATATATATATATATAGGGTGTCCCCAGTTTGAACTTCGACCCTTAGAAAATCTAAGAAACTAAGAATTTTCTAAAAAAAAAAATGAAAGTTTCTTTATTCTAAGGCGGCCAAACGTTGATAACCTAGAGTTTGCACTTGTATATTAAGGTCATTTCTAGGTCAACTTTGTTTTTTCAAACAGCAACTCCTATTTTTTATCGCAGAAATGAAAAGCAGAACGAATTTCCCATCCAAAGATGTAAATATGTCGTGTCATGTGGTTTTTTCACATCTAGAGGTCACTTAAGGGTCAAAGTCACTTGTCTGCCTCAAAAACACAAAAAAGCTTAAATGCCAAACGGTTTAATGATAAGAGATATAAGTTTCTTTATGTTGAAAGGGCTTAACGTTTATGACTTTGAAAATGACCTTCCACTTGATTTTCAAAAACAATATAAATATGGTATATGCTTTTTTCCAATCTAGATCTTATTTGAAGGCCAATCGCACTTGTCTGACAGAAAGGAGTTCCAATTTTAAAAAGTTAGCTTTTGAATGACCTTTACACACAAATCCAAGGTCAGTTTCAAAGTCATAAATGTTAAGCATTTTCAGCATAAAGAAACTTATGTCTCTTGATATTAAACCGCTCGGTTTCTAAGTCTACATGCGTTTTTCTGTGATATATATATATATATATATATATATATATATATATATATATATATATACATATATATATATATATATATATATATATATATATATATATATATATAAATTTTGTTTGTTCAATAGCGTACCCGGAAAAAAAATTGACGTTCAAAAGCCCTGCAGATGTCATTTGACCTTACCCTCCCAATATAAAATTCATGAATGAGGAATTTTTTCCGCTTTATATTTCTGCAATAAAAATTGCAAAAACTAACTTGACCTTGAAATGACCTTCAATGTTACTTTTGAGGTGAACTTTAAGGCCAACTTTGCCGCGCTCGATTGCCTACAACTATGGTATTTAAAGTTTTTGCTGCATTTCGTTCCGTCGAAGGTAGAGTGAGTGCAGAATACAACACTGTATCTTAAAAATATAAAGGTTTTTGATAGGTTAATTAATCTTCGAAAAAAAATGTTTATAGAAATAATATTTACTTTCCTCTCTTAAAAAAAAATTATTTTAAAGTAAACCTGCATAGCATACTTGAAAGTAAACGTTTGAAGTATATTAAACAGATTAAAGCTCATTGAATAACCGAGGACCTCTCAAATTAAAAAACGAAAAACAATTTCAACAATCAATAACGTTCAAAATATAATAATTGAACGTTGAACTTAAAATTAAAAGAGAATTTATTTAATTGGTTAGTAAAAGATATAGGTTATTAATTATTCACGAAAAGTTGTTGTCCTCAAGATCATTCTGCATATTTTATTGGTTAATTTAAATGGCATTAATAATCCTGTTTGGCGTGTTTTTGAATTAATTGACGAGATATGCTGAAAAAGGTTTTCATGAAGGTCTTTGTTATAACTGTAACTAAATGCAGCTTTTTTGGTAAATTTCTAAGATATTTTATTAGGAAAATAAGACAAAACGTGGCAATAAGATAAGGACCTTATGGAATAAACAAGATATTTTCCAATTAAGAAACTAAATAGAATATATATATATATATATATATATATATATATATATATATATATATATATATATATATGTTAGGGTATCTCTCACCAACACATCTCTCAAATATAGAGCGTAGTCAACACCCTGCCACTATTCAATTATATCAAAGGTCTTTTCATAATCAACGAACCTTATAAATGTGTTTATTTTATTCTCAACTTTTTTTCATTTACTCGATTCATCCGTTTTAAACCCAATAGTGCCAAACTCCGAGTAGCTTCAAGCAAATCTGAATAAAGCAATAAAAGTGATACTTTGCAGGGTAACTAGCTCCCAGAATACGTTTGGTGTAACTCTTTCTTTTTTTTTTAGTCTTCTCTCATCCAAGATTCGTTCCTTGATTTCCAGTTTGTGGTCGTCCTCTACCTCTCTTTCCAGTATAAGGCTGTCATGTGATCACTCTCCTATCCACCTGCCGTCCTGCTGTCGTACCGTGTGTCCTGCATATTTCCACTTCAGCCTGTTGATCATTTCGACTATCTCTGTTACTTTTCTTTTTCTTCTTATCCAGTCATATCTCTTTTTTGTCTTTCAGCGACATACTCAGCACTAAGCATTCCATAGCTCTTTATGTTTTGATATTATTTCTTTCATAAACATCCAAGTTGGTGCTTCATATGTAGGTCCGACAGAGTGCACTGATTGAAAACCCTAAAACTTAGGTGCAAAGGTATTTTTCGATTTTTAAGAATATATGATAATCTTTCCAAAGCAGCCCATCCTAAACTCTTTCTTCTTTCGATTTATTTTGTTTTATTTGTTTTTTTCTAGTGTTGTAAGTTGTTCTAGGTATTCAGTTACGTTTTCTGATTGTTGTCTAGTAAAATTTTCGTATTTTCTTTGTACATAACTTTAGTTTTATTGATATTAACTTTTAGTCCAATTTGCTCCGCTTGCTCTTTTAACTCGACGACCATATTATTTCAATCTGTCATGAGCATTATGTCATATATAAGTAAATTTGTATAGCGTTGTTTTATCCTAGCGTTCTTTAACTCCTGTTCTAATGCCCATACATAGAGGAAGATTACATTTGTTTGCTTTTTCTATTATAATATTCATAGTAAGTAAATGGTCATATGTACTTAAATCTTTTCCAAACCCACCCTGTTCAACCGGTTAATGGATATCAAGTTTGTTTGTTATTCTGTTGCAAATTATTCTCGTAAACAATTTAGAAAGTTGAGAAAGCAAACTTATGGGGCGATAGTTTTATAGGTTAATATTGTCCCCTTTTTAAAAAGGAGCACTATTATTGCTTTATACACCAACCATTTTAGTGGTGCATAATTAAAATAGTTCGTGAATAAAACGAGCATTTTTTGCTCCTGAACATCTCCAAACTGTTCCAGCTCATGAATCGATGTCTTAAGAGTTTGTATGTGTAACCGATCTGTTCTGGGGGTTGATATAAATCCAATTTTTTGTTTAATTTAATAATTATTATTTTTGATCGGTAATTGCCTATTTATTTCAGACATCCAAAATATCTGTTTCATGTAGGCATTTTATAAATAGACAGGTTATTACTTTCAGTATTTTAATACAACATATTTTTAGCATCTCTGGAATTATATCATTTTTTTCTGGCATTCTTTTGTTTGTTAATAATTAAAATTTCAATAAGATAAGATGAAGTATTTTACAACCGTACAATTAGTTTAATAAGCAACCCATTTCTCTCCTTCAAGTTGTTTAAAAGAAAAAAGATAGATGGGCAGTTTATTTCCTCCGAATTCAGCGATTTCATACTCCGGTGTATATACAGACGTCGTGTGACTATTGATATTTAACAGTCTGACATTGACAATGTTGGAAGAATTAACATCCTGCCGTCATGTCTCGGAATTTAGATTTTATATGGACAGTTGTTTCTTATGAGTTTTGCTCTTCGTTCGTTATAGCTCTATTGATGAGATCATTAGGTGATCGAAACTTGTAAGGGGCGGGACCAGAGCGGAATTCGCAAGAAAACGACCTGAAGAGAAAGAAAAGCTGTGGCTTATTAAACTTTTGTTTGTTAGCTGCAGTATTTTTCTGCTCTACTTTTATTGTGAAGCATGTTGCATTTTTCTTCACGGAAACGAAAAAGTATTGATAAATTTACCTTATGAGTGTATTGGCGATAATTTCAGTAAACTCTAAAACACTTTATTTAGAACGGAAACGAAATCAGCCAACCAGACGATAACGCTACCAATATAAACAGTGAATAAGTCTGTGCAAATATGTAAAAGAACAAACAAAGAAATCTTATCAGTTTAGACCTAGAACACAAATTATAACTCAAACTAAATAAATTTATACGAGCTACAACTTTTCATATGTATACCGGATGACGCGGCTTACAAAAAAAACCTGATACCACCCTAACACATATCCTGTAACAAAGCCTATAATAACATACCAGTAGCGTAGATAATAAATGTTAAGTTAAGCGAGCCATGGACACTCTGTGTTGTTTTTATTTTAAGTGTTAAGTGGAAAGTTAAAAAAGAAGTGAAGTGCTTGTATCAGCGAGTCCTTTGGGTTGTCCACTTTAGACTTGAATGTTCAATTTTTAGAACGAAAGGTTCGCCACTGTGTCTTTTATTATTAGGTAAAAGCAAAGATTATTATAGCTGACGCTACAATAATAATCTTTGGTAAAAGAGAACTAGTTCGTATGCAAACTGTGCGAAAATGTTTCTAAAAGTGCAAACGCAACATTTTTCAGTCGGGAATCCCGGTGGGGTTTCTGAAGAGCTTTCTATATGTATTTTGACACTCTGATTACGAATATCGGGAGTAAAATCCCGAAAAATAGATATTTGTTATGAAGAAAAATATTGTTAATAATTTTTTTTTTTTTAAATAAAAAAATGTTTTCGTATTTTTTGGTCAATTCTAAACAAAATGCGTCTCTTGGGATTTATTTATATATATATATATATATATATATATATATATATATATATATATAGTGGTCCAAACCACCCGTATAGACCTCACAGAGTGGTTAAAATTTTTTTTTTCCAAAATCTGATGACAGATTTCATAGGTAAATGAGGTATGTTCTATCGATTGGCCATAAAATCAACTTCCGATCTGTACCAGTTGGACTAAACTGACCGGAAGTTGAGTTTTTTAAATGGAATATAATATTTTTACAATATTCGGATTAAGCGAGAAAAAAATACGCATCTTTTGTAAGAAACATTTTTCTGAAAAATGCATTTTTCGACCTCTAAATGACCTTCAAAAATCATCACCTGACCATATATTAAAAATCATCACCACTCCTTATAACACATTAAAAAATATTTTTCAAGAAAATCTGACATGAACATCTAAGGTTAATGACGTAATGTTTTTAACGCTTGTTCCAAGTAGATTTTAAACAAGGTTGGAGACAAACAACATCCCTGCTTGAGCCCTTTGCTAACCGTGAATCCTTTTGAAATATTATGCCCTTTCTTTATTTTGCTTATATTATTTGAATAGAGCTCTTGAACAGCCTTGATAAGTATTATATTTATATTTGTTTTTTCTAGGGCTTCCCAAAGTTTTTGTTGTGGTACGCTGTCATAGGCTTTTTTGAGATCCACGTAGAGCAGGTGTATTTCTTGGTTCCGTGCTGATTTTTTCTCAATGAGCTGGGTTATTGTAAAGAGATGGTCAATAGTAGATCTACCTGCTCTAAATCCAGCCTGTTCTTCGGCCTCCATATCTGAGTATTCGCTCTCAATCCTCTTTTTGACTAGTTTCCCATACACTCTCGAGATTGTGCAGAGAACCGCAATTCCTCGATAGTTATCACAGACGTCTTTACTTCCTTTTTTGTGTATAGTGGTTATATAGGATGTTTTCCACTCTTCGGGTATCTTTTCTCCGTTTATACATTTTTGGTAGAGGTTTGTCAATTGTCTGTATAACTTCTCTGTGCCGTATTTAAGTAGCTCAGGCGGGATATTTCTGGAACCTGGTGATTTTTGGTTTTTTAATGTTTGGCATATTTGCTTGACTTCTTTGCAATCTATCCTTAGTGGAGATGCTATGGTGCGTACGTGCACGCCGGAATCAGCTTGTACTGTTTGTTGGTATTCTGCTCTTTCTTCTGCTAGCAATTTTGAAAAGTATTCATTCTTTCATATTCATATCTTTAGATTTTTCTTGTCGAAGAGATCTCAGTATTTTCCAGCTTTCGGTACTTCTGCTACCCCCCAAATGTGCGTTTATTCTGGTACAGGTTCTTTCCCAGGTTTTGTTTTTCTTTTGGATTATTGCGTTTCGCACTGCTCTTTGGGCCGTTTTGTATTCACTTCTACTTTCATCCGTCTTTAAGCTTTTATATATAAATATATATATATATATATATATATATATATATATATATATATATATATATATATATATATATATATATATATATATATATATATATATATATCAACGAAAGCTATAACGGATTATGTGCACTAGGTGAGCGCATGTAAGTAGACTTCCACTTCACACACGGCGACGTATATGTTATAATTGATGAAATTATATTTCACGGGACTCTCGGGCTATTTATATACACGAAAATACGAGTGTTGTCACTGGGAGATACACTGTACTTGATACTTCAAAATTGAACGTTTATGTCTCGCTTTACAGAAACTATAAGTACGTTTATATGTTTTGAGGTAAAACAGGTCAGAAATCGTATAACGCACGAAGTAATACCTTTATCGATTGTAACAGGTAAATTTCGGGGTTTTTAAAGGATTTAGAGATAAATAGCTTTATGCTGCTACCTGGAGAAATCAGTGTGCTAAAGAGATGTCAAACACAAAAGACATTTTTTTCAAAATTCCTATAGTTCTTTGAGACCGCTAGTAGGTGGTTTTTAAAATTCTAACCATACATACTGACTCATTTAAACAGTCAAGGATAATATTTTAAGTTTGCACTTTTCTAACTGAAAAAAATAATACCAAAATTTACATTTGATAATAAAAATGATATTTATAAAAATAATTCATCCTAATGTCAATATTGAGTTTAATAATCCAGTTAAGTCAGTGACCCAAAATATTGTCAAACGACACAATAAAAAATACCTACTGTATTGTCCAACTAATCTCCAAAAACAGAATAAAAAATCTTTACTATAATACACGTAGAATTGTAGAATCTTAAGATCTTCATAAAATAACAATTATGAAAATTTGATAAACAATTTTTTATAGATAATTTTAAATGGGTAGTATATACTATAGGGACGACATGGGGCGAAGACACCTCAAGTTAACGATCAGTCTTCGGCAGGTTTGCATCTCTCTTACAGCAAGTCGTCACGTAGGGACTTCATAGGTCTATGCCCAACTCCTAGATAGGTTAAACAAACAAATAACTCAACACAAGAAGTAGCAATACTAAAACAACATAATGACTAAAGAAATGACCGATCTACCAGTAAATGAAAAGAACTAGTAAAAAAATCAAATAAGAAAAAAACGGAGAAATAGTTTAAGATACCATAGAAACTTTAGATAAAAGAGCAAGTCTAAAAGGAATAAAAATAAAATTAACTGAAAGTTGATCACATATTATAAAGTTAACAAAACTAAATAATACTCAATATTCAATGTATTCAAGCAATTACAAAGAAAATGCTTACATATATCAAGGAGCTAAAATCAATGAGTTACAATTAAACAATTCACAAAATATATCAAACAGAACAGAATGAAATTTTTTTATTCAAAGTGAAATTTTAAAAATTTATTTAACGTTTTCAATTAACATTTGTTCCTAGTTCTGTCAAGTAGCATATCGAAAAAACTTATTGACCAATATCCTGAGCCACTTTCTTTATGGACTCTGAACAGCTCCGCATTCTTTAAGTGCTTCCCCCAGAACATCAGCTGAAAATCACACTGTCGTGTCATACCCTTGATCAAAAACTTCCCGGAAGTATCACTAGGTGGCGCTCTGAGTCAGCTGATTTCAGGACTGTTTTTTTGGTTAGATTGCCCCATCTATTAATGACATTCTCACCAAATTTTATCGCCGTAGTTTGTAAAAGTTACCTCTGCCCTGGTTTCCGATTTTCTACAGTTTCAAAAATGGAGTTAAATTTGTAACAACGAGTTTGTATTAAATTTTGCGTTAAAAATTGATTTAATGGTGCGAAAACCTTGGAAATGTTGGGAAACTGTTTCAGCAATGATACTCTAAAGAAAACAGTTGTTTACCAGTAGCGTGGACGCGTCAGAAGTGGTCGTGAGTCCGTCGAGGATGATGAACGCATTGGCAGGCTGTCGACATCGATAATCGACAAAAACATAAATAAAGTCAGAGAAATATTGGTCAATAACCGTAAAAAAATCATGAAACAGCGGACAAAGAACTTGAATATTGCTTATGGATTCATTCAGGAAGTCGATCCGCTGTGTTACTGTAAAATTGGCCCCGAAGGACCTGAATTTCATAACATCCCCAAAGACATGATTTCCAAGGCTGAACAGATCCAACATTAATCAAACGCATCATTACTGGAGACGAGACGTGGGTTTATGAATATGACATGCGATCTAGACATCAGGCGAGTAAACAGAGAGGTCCGAATAAGCCAAATCGAAAAAAAAAAAAAAACGCGTCGTTTTCAGTCGAAAAAGAACGGAATACTCACGGTTGATAAAGAATATTATTTGGCCGTTATGAGACGTTTGCATACAGTAATTCGCCAAAAAAGAAAGGCTTGGTGAGCAAATAACTCGTGGATTTTGCACCACGATAACGCACCGCAGCTCAATATCATTATCTGTTAATTTTTGACACAGAACGAAACGAAAACTACTCAACATCTATCAAATTCACATGATATGCAGGTAATGAAAAAATTGAAAACGGCTCTGACACGAGAGCTGGATCAAGCGCTGACATAAGTGCGTTGCAATCAAAGGTGAATACTTTAAAGGAGACAGAATCAATTTTGATGAATAAACTTGTATTTTGAGTTTTCTGAATGAATTTCCTGAACGATCAAAGTTGTATGTTGCTGCTGATTTATTTAATGGCAAATCGTTCATATATATATATATATATATATATATATATATATATATAATGAATGTAGCAGTGTAAAAACAACACTACAAAATTCTAGTCTATGAAATGATTCCAATATGTTGGATGCAAGATCTAAAATGGCCAGTACGGTGGTTTTATGCCTTCTGAAACTAAACTGACACTCTAAGAAATAATAATTAATTTCGAGAAAACTTAGTATTAGAAACATCATACATTTTTCAATCATTTTGGACATTATTGAAAGTAAGGATATTAGCTCATAATTTTGGAGTAGCTTCGTATCTTTATGTTTAAAAATTGGCATTACTCTAGCCTTTTAAGAATGGTTGGAAATAGGTTTTTCTTGAAACAAAGATTAATCAGTTTAGTCTGTAAAATTATAATTTGATTTTTGATTGATTTGATTAGTCTTGCATTGAGTCCAAAGACATCCTGCTGATTCTTAATTTTTAAATTATCTATAGTGTCTCTTACTTAACCAAAGGTTACCTGAGAGAAGGTAAATCGTTCGTAAGATTTACTTTTTCTATGGGGTTCAATTTAACTTTGGTAGATTGTATCTTAAGTTGGAAGCAATTTGAGAGAAAAATTGATTAGGTGTGTAACACCCAAAAAGAAGAAACACAAAGAACAAGAGAGAAATATTATCGATGTATTGACCAAAGCAAATGAAACCCAGCTGAAGAGCAAAATTATTCATATTACAGGAAAAAATTAAGGAATATACTACAATACAAAAAGAATTGAGCGTTATACCAGACCTCCCACAAATTTTGAAAATGGTAAACATGGTTTCTTAATAAAAAGAGATAATAAATCAACTAGAAACTGTTCAACGGGTCATGGAAAAGAAATGTCAGATCTTACCTCAAAGGCAGAATAACAAATGGGAAACTCCATCAAAGGTAACCAATATTACGGAACGACTTTATGGTGGAGCTGAGCAGGCCGTATGGCACAAATTCAAAATAATTGATAAATTAATGGAATCGAAACTATAATCAAATACAAGAAACTGGCTTAGACTGAACGTTAAACGCAAAATTTCAAAACGAGTGAAAGAAGCAACATCTGACGATTGATGTCATAACTGCAAATGATGAATCAGACTAATCTTCCCCACCGTAAAAGCCAACAACCATTACTCGCCACCATAATGGACTGTTACAGAAAATCACCACTGATTACTTAAATTTAAAAGTAAATTAGAACATTAAATCTTATTAACCTTAACCACTAGACTGGAACTAATAGTCGTGGCATCTATGTCATTAGTAATACAAGAATTTTTTTACGTAAATTATTGTTACCCATGCGGGTATAGAGTCCATATTTGCTAATTTATACATTTTTCAATAAGATACCAGCATAATCCAAGTAACGTCCATAATTTGTAACAATTAAAAAATTATTATAAATTTATTTTAGAAACTGTAATAGCGTAATCACGTAATACTAGAACTAGAGTTCCAGAATAATTTGGAAGAAAATGCCAGTAGCGTGTATTCATATTTTTGATCCTTCTTCATGTCTATGTCCGGCAAAATCTACCTTATTGTCACAGACCTGCTGTGAGGATGATGACGTTTCGATCTACGTTCAACACTTAAGTGTACTGTGCATAGACTTTGAAACCAAATTTGAGGATGTTTTTAACCATGAAAATTCCACACAATCCAGGTGGTGACATTAATGAATCAGATATCATATTACAAGAATAATTGATATAAGTACCAACGAAGAAGTTAAGAAGAGGTAGTTTAGAAAATAATATCAGCAATTTTTGCTTCAGGAAGACATACCTGCTACTTATATTGCATCATGGGTGATCGCAAGAAAGTTTTTAATAGCTTTTTCATCTTATTACTGCGGGGAACGTCGGAACAGTTACCAATGTTTTTACAAAAAAAAAGAACCTGAACTAACCTGACTATAAAGGTATTTTTAAAGCATACAATAACTCATGTATGTATATTTAAAAATACAATAACCACAACAATGTACAAAATTTCAACTTTCAGGGCCACCTTATACGCACTTCAAAAGGTAAATTGTTCATAATTCCTAATGCTATGCGTACTATTTTAAGTACTTTAAATTTAATTCAATTTACTAAAGTTGTTCTGGAGATATTTTGACAGCAAATATAAAAAAAACTAACATACTGAATTTTACAACCGAACTCAGAACAGACCCGTGTTGATATTAACAATTTACCTTACATCTAAATATTTTTGAGACACCAATTATAGTATTCAAAGTTAAAACTTGTAATAAAAATTTCCTTTTCTCTAAGTGCCTGCAGTAAAAGCAATTAGCATCCATCTTTTCTAAACAGTTCTACCTATAATGTAGTCGATAGAGGCTCGGCACCATATCTCAAAACGAGTTTGTTATTTACATACAAAGAAGGTCAAACCAAGTCAGACTTATTCGTATGCCGTAACAATAATATCCTGTCCAGGTGTGCACTATGTCAATATACGGGGTTTGTTTTCTTAACTTGGGCTGATTGGAACTACCGGGTGTCCCAAAATTTATTTAGAAACATTGACGTTTCTGAGTACAAATTTTCTAGTGTTTGCGCCCAAATAGAAACGTACTCAATATAAGGTAAACTTCCAAAGATGTCAAATAATTTTGACAAATTTTCTTGCTAGACACCTTACCTTCGGTAAGTGCCAGTTTTGAGATATATCTTGCTAAGAATTAATCCAGATTAATTTACAAAGATTTCAAATGATTTTGGGCAATTTTAATGTCATTTAGATGGTGAACAGTTCTGGACCTGGTACAGGTTCTTCATTTCCTCGTGTTTATGACCCAGTGCTTACTTTATCTCATAGTTAGTTTTATTAAAAGATTCCTACTATGTCGGAAATTTGATATGATAGTTTCACAACATTCATTAAAAACCTGTAACAGTCATTGACACTATTTAAATTCATTCATGCCAATATTTAAATGTGCTTAATACGTCAATAATATAATATATGGACCAGCGTCAGCGCAGACTTAAAAATTGGACTAATTAAAGAGTGGCTTTTGATCCTCGAATGTTTTTACAAAATAACGGTTATATTCTGGAACAATCCCGTCGAAGGCCTGTGTAGAAATCATAGTGAGTTTTAAGCTGACTCGCCTAAAACCGCTTAAAATATATTCAAGGAACCTCATTTCTATAAGATTAGAATAAGAAATGAACCGTTATAACACAAACTGTACCTGACTTACATTCATCAAATCACGTATAATGTTTTAATAATATTTTTCAGGTAAAATATAGATTATATTGAGATTTTTGAGGATTTAAATATTTGTAATTTTCCTTATAGAAAAACCCGAATCGATACAGTTAATTTGAATTCTAGAAATTGATAATTCATGGTGTTCTGCTCCATATATTCTGTTACAATACATCGTACAATTTGTACTTTTTGTTTTCTCTATGACAAGTAGATACAGCCATTTTATACTATCTTGCTAACTACTTCTCTTTGAAGAGATATTGCACACCCTTGGTGATCTCAAGGAATGTGCATTTTTCATGTTTTAAAAAGAGAATAAATATGGAATTTTAAATGCTTTTCGATTTTGTGTGTACTTTTATGCTTGTGGAATTGAATTTCACTATTGATAGAACCCTATCTAGTACAATGATACCTTTAAATGTATATTCTAGCATCACATATCCACACAGCTCTATCTGTTTAAGTGTAACCTACAGATTATTTTGAAGATGAGTGGTATTGAAAATGTTGGATTTTGTATACGTGTTGATTTTGAATAATACATGAAGCTGTAATTATTTTTGTAGGAGCCAATACATCCAGAAAAAAGTCCAGAAAATTATGTAGGTATTCTGTGTCGACTAAATATTTGCTACAAATTTTTCCATGCAAATAATTGCTTATACATCCCCTAATTTGCTTACTGAGTATCTACACCAGTCAAAATTGGATTAAGAGCCTTTGTCCGCTACAAAGAATACGTATTATCAATAAATGCTATTTAGCTTTCTCGAAAATAAGTTGAATGGTAACAAACTACCTTTTAGAATACCTCTAAATTACTCTAAAAAGGACTGTGTATTAGTTTTAATCATAAACATATAAATATATAGACCCGGGTTCTATAAAAGCGTGTTATCTCTCGCTTAGAAAGAGACAGAATGAAATAAATGGGCGGAGTTAAGAGCCCCATATGCGCGATGCCCCCCACTTAATCCGTTAAGAAATATAATTTTCTTGTTTGTTGTGGCTCTCAAGCGTACGAGGCTCTTAGCTCCGCCCATAAAAAGAAAGGTACTACTGACCTATTTCGCTTTGTCTCGTTTTAAGCGAGAACCAATACGCTTCTAGAGCACCTGCGATCTATATCTTTATATGTCTATGGTTTTAATAGATACCTAGATACCTGTTTTCAAATTTTCGAAAAACATTAAATAATGTGGCTTTTTAACCGACTTCTAAAAGAAGGAGGTTCTCAATTCGTCGACTATGTATGTTTTTTTTATGTATGTACACCGATTACTCCGAAACGGGGGCACCGATTTGAATGAAATAATTTACGTTATGTTGAGGAAGTTGCTGCGGTGGTCCCATATTTTTTTGGATGAAATTGGTGCAGTAAAATCCAAGATGGCGCTGACAATATGGCGGTCAAAAAAATTAACTTTGCCCGATTTTCTCCAAAATTGGTATGAGGAAATTTTTCGAGTTGTACACAACGAATCTGAAATTATTTTTAAAAAATTCAATATGGCGGACAAAAAAATTTAATATTGTCCGATTTTCTCCAAAATTGGTGTGGGGGAGTTTTCAGGATCGCACATAACGAATCCAAAATATGAAATTATTTTTAAAAAATTGAATATGGCGGATCCAATATGGACGACGAAAAAAATCAATTTTGTACAATTTTCTCCAAAATTGGTATAGGGGAGTTTTGGGAGTGGCATATAACAAATCTGAAATTTTTTTTAAAAATTCAATATAGCGGATAAAAATTAATTTTGTCCGATTTCTTTCAAAATTGATATGGGGAAGTTTTTGGAATCGCACATTACGAATCTGGAGTTATTTAAAAAAAATGGATGATCCAAGATGGCAGATTAGAGATTCTACATCTCTCGATTTTGTCTAAAATCAGTATTGGGGGATTTTTGTTAGTATTTATTAAGAATTTGAAATATGTAAATTATGAATTTAAGAGTATTTTTCCTGGATTTCGTGTATGGCGAATCCAGTATAGCGGACTAAAAAATATAAAACTATTTTATTTGCGATACTATTACGGGCTAAATATTTGTTTGACACAATTTCACTGGTACTTGGAGAACACCAAGAGTCAAAGAATTTTTAGTGGTTCATTTTAGAGTGATTTACAACTTTGAAGAAATCTGGTACTTTTTTGCCATCTTGGAGTTGTTGCGAGGTACACTAATCTCGATTAATACTTGGTTGAAATAATTTATGGATAGCGTAATGAATTTAAAACTAAAAATCGAAAAATTTTAACTATAAATTTTTATAAGATATTGAAATTTTTGAAGTCGGCGCCAAATTATTTCTAAATAAAATAAATAACTACTAATATATACAAATTATGGTAAGAAAGCATTTACAAATAAATTATTTTTAATCTGTTTATGCGAATCACAAATTGTATAGTAGGTATTAATTTGGCGCTGACTTCAAAAATTTCAATGTCTTATAAAAATTTATAGTTGTTTTTCAGTTTTTAGAGCACTTTTAGAAGTCGGTTCAATTTTTTTTATAAAAATTTTATTATTATTTTAAATCGGCACCAAATATTCAAAATTCCATACAAATTTCTTATCACATTTTATCAAAACTTGCGAAATTTATTAAAAACTTTTAAATTAAATTAAAGTGCAGTAATAAACACTTAGAAATAAATAAAAATTATCTCTCAGCATCAAGTAGCTAATGGTCTGTAAACAAAACACTTATTAATACTATTTTAGTACATGTTCCATACTTCGTTTAAGATAACAAACGTCTTTTTAAAATTTATTGCTAAAATAATAAATATACTCATTTGTTTAGGTTTCGTGTGTTGTTGCTTATATTTTATAAACTCGTTAGTACCGTTGTGCATTAACAATTTTTTTATGATAATGTTCCGATAAAAAATTTGATAAATCTTATATAATTTTTCATTTTTTCGCAGTAGTTTGGGGCTCAAAAAATTGTAATTGCAAATTAGGGTCAATTAAGGTATTGGTATCTTTATAAATTAACAGCAATTACCCGTCGCAGCTTCACCCGCTCATTCGATGGAGTTATGTTATAATTCAAATCTGTATTAAAATATTTAAATTAAAAACTGCAGTGATCGGTTTTTCGGAAAATAGAGTTTGAATTTTTTTTTTTAATTAGGCAGTTTACTAAAGTCGATGAAGGTAATTCGGCTAAAATATTTTCAAGATGGTGGCACTTCTGGTTATAGCGGAAATTGATGCCTTCTTGCTTATTTTAAATGGAACACCATATATATTATTTAATTTTTAGACTCTACGCGAAATTATAGACATATTTTATGTCTGTTTTTGACATATTTTAAATTTCACGTCAAAGATGACGTTTGCAGACCTAAACATAACTATCAATTTATCCTATATAAAAGCTTTTACTATTTAATTGGTATTGGTTTCCTTCTAGGAGGAGATCTATTTTAACATATTATGTTGATATTTTGATAATAAATAAATACAGAGTGATCAAAAACTAACAAATATTAACTTGAAAAAATCATTAAAAATCAATTTTTTAAACGTAATCCCCCAATTTTTATAATGTAATTTTATTTAGCATTAAAAATAAGGGTGAGTTTGTATAAGGTTGTCTATTCGAAAAATTTGTGGTTTTTGAAATATTGGCAATTTAACATTTTTGTATTGTAAAACACTATAACACTACCCCCACTGACTTTAGTAAACTGACAAATTTTAAAAATTTTCATTCTATTTACCGATAATTCGAACGCGGCAGTTTATCGTGGGACACCCTGTAGATTAGTCAGTTGCTATAAAAAGTATTTGCTAAGCACAATTAGGCAAATGAAAACTAAAACTACTTCAAAAGACTGCACTAAATAAGTGGAAAATAAATTTAAAAATAAAATTAAATTACCTATTTAATTTCCATTTAACACAGGTCATTTTCGAATTTATAATTTAAATAATAATTACCCACTATTTTGTTGCGATAACAATATTTTTTTGCGATATGTGGTAGTTTAATTCTAGAGTTCCAATAAAAAATTAAACGAATTTTCAGGAGTTTTTCAATTTTTTAGTAATTTAAAGGTCAAAAAAATAGAAATTGTTAATTAAATGAATTGAAATATCCATTAGTCAAATGCAATAAACATTGAGCGCATTGATCCTAACTTTTATTTCGAATTATTTCAAAAGATTACACAAAAAATTGGAGAATAAGTTGAGATATTTGTATCATGAGATGCCTCTTTAAATAAATAAATAAATAAATAAAAATCCATTATTTAAGTACAAAAATTCTTACTTTTTTTAAGGGATTACATATACCATTTTAAAATTTACAACTGGAATAATAATGATACGTAATTTTTTTCGGTTTTGTATTCTTTTTAGATTTTATGAATTCATTGGTTTTGTTGTGCAATACCATTTTTTTTTGTTATATGTAGACTAATTCTAATGTCTCAATGAAAAATTGAACAGATTTTCTGGAGTTTTTTTTATAATTTAGAGATCAAAAAAATTGCAAATTATAATACCCATTAATCAGAAGCTATCAACACTATCTATTGAGCATAACTGCATCAAATTTTTATTTCGAATATAAAATGGAAACTATTTCAAAAGATTGCACTAAAAATTAGAGAACAAATTGAGATGTTTGTATCATGAGATGCATCTTTAAATAAATAAATTATCTAGTACTTTAGCAATATTTCATATTTTCCTTAAGGTATTACATTCGCCATTTTAAAATCTGCAGTTGGAATAATAATGACACATCGTTTTTTTTCGGTTTTTTTATTTTTTCTTTTGATTTTATGAATCCATTGGAACTTAAAAATTAATGTTTTAGTAAGAAATATATATATATATATATATATATATATATATATATATATATATATATATATATATATATATATTTACGTGGGTGTGTGTATTCTGCTATCAAGCAGATAAAGGAAAGAATATATACAAACAATACAGCATCTTAATATAAATATCGTTCGATTAACGATATTTTTCAATCTGACATCGAAAAGTCGACAGGTTGTAACATCCTACCGGTATGTCTCGCAATTTATGTATTATATGCACAATTGTTTCCCGCGAATATTGGTCCACTGACGAGACCGTAAGGTGGTCTAAATGCGTATGGAGAGACAGCCAGAGTGGTATTTGCGGGAAATAAACTGTTTGTATATTTTTTTGTTTTATCTGCTTGAAAAGAGAATACATATATATTACCAACAAGACAGAAAAATAGATTTATTTATTTCTTACTGAAATCTTAATTATATATATATATATATATATATATATATATATATATATATATATATATATATATATATATATATATATATATATATATATATATATAAATTAGAACTGTTGTGCAACAATTTTTATAGGTTATGTGTAGTCTAATTCAAATATTCCAACGAAAAATTAAAGGGATCTTCTGGAGTTTTTCGATTTTTTCGGAATTTGGGGCTAAAAAAATAGGAATTGAAAATTAAGTTGAATTTGAGATACCTGTATTTTCTTAAACCAAATAGTCAGGCGCTGTAAACACAATTTGTAGAGCACAATCGAGCCAAATTTTTATTTTGTATAAAAAACTACTTGAGAAGATTGCACCAAAAAATAGAAATGAAATTAAGATGTTTCTATTATGAGATAAATTTTTAAGTAATTTAAAATGTGCGATATTCTTAAATGTATTGATCCGTGTAACAAGAACAGATATCGATATAGGAAAATATCATGATCAAAAAATCGAAATCTTGAGTATCAATACCTTGATGACACCAATATTTTTATTATTTACACAAAAATCTTTGAAATCATGATGAATTTAAATGACTATTATTGCAATGAATAAATTTCAAGTTCCTCAATTAAATACATACAAAGTACAGAGATATTGAAAAATACAATAATTGTTTAGAACATAGTGATATCGGGGGCGGATTCAGCGTCTCTCTTTGCGGAGGATGGCGATGTCACAAAGAATATAATATATATAGTAACGAGTTGTCGAAGGTGCTAGAGACTTTCATATTTCTAATGCAGTAGACAGGTGCGAGCTATTTTTCTAAATTCAAATCTTTCAATTAACAATTATTTTAATAAATGTTTCCTACTTTTTTTAAGTTATTACATATCTCCTGGAATAATAATTACATACTTATTTTCTTAGGTTTTGTATGTTTTTTTTTTATTTTATAAATTCGTTGGTACTGTTATACACTAACAATTTTTTTTGTGATATATGTAGTCTAATTCTAGTACCTCAATGAAAATCTGATAGATTTTCGGAAATTTTTTCGAAATTTGGGACCCAAAATAATAGAAATTGAAATTGAAAACTCTAAAAATAAAAACAGTATTTTTTGCGCATAATTTGGTTAATTTTAAGTTTCGAAAAAACTGAACTAACTTTTAAAATTTTAAAGAAAATTTACAAAAAATTGCACTAAAAAAAACTAATTGCTTATGTAGCACGTCGACGTCGTAATAATTATCGAGCTTATTTTTAAATTAATTCTAGGTGTACTGCTATTTTTTCCATATCATTACAATATCGTTTTCATTTATTTTTGTATTAGTTAGGAGTGCTATGTAGATTAAAGAAAAATTCAACATATTTTAAATGAGGCACGAATTTAAAAAAAAAATCCATAAAAGGAATGTTCTCAAGATTTTGCCGCTGAATTGTCACATTCTGTGATATGCTGAACCACCCAAAAATATCCAACACTCCCTAGAAATGCAATTCGAGCGTAAAAAAATAACGTGTTGGATATTTTTTGATATACTCCAACATATCACAAAATGAGACAAATCAGAAACGGACCCCTAAGGACGTTCCCTTGTCTGTAAAAATATGCAAGAGTTGTTAATTTAGATTTAGTTGTTTAGGGGAGCTTTTAACAGCTGATTTAATTTTTTTGCAGTTCTTTCAGTTTCGAATTTTCGTGCAATAAACCTAGCGCGGAAATATTTTTACAAAACCATCTAGCAAATATCTTCTAAAAATTTCCGAAAACATGATCAAAATAACTCATTCTAACATACATTATGTGCAAAAAAGTTCGCTGATCAACATTTTTTTCTTAGTTTTTAACCTTCTTGAAATAAATCTACCATGGACATACTTTTACGTGACCTTTATCTCATTCCTATAAAAAATTATGAATGAACCAGTTTTTTAAGAAACAAATTAATTGATCAACCTATCCTCTAATTATAAATAAAATTTAAAAAAATTGTTCAATATTTTTTTTTAATTCAAGGCATTCCATTTCATGTTACCTTAAAAATTTATGTGCGAAATTACAAATCAATAACATATTTTTTTATAAAAACAATGAAGTTTATTCTCGAAAATTATTATTTCAAACTAGCAAAGACTTACTGTCCATGTGGTCGTTGCCGAATTTTCCTCCACCTTTTCCTTTTTCAAACCATTTGCTTCAATAAATTTTTCATCTACTTTCCCGGATTCCACTTCTTCAGGTTTTTCTCCACCTTTCCCCATTTTTTATTTTCAAAAGATGATATATTTGGAAAAAACTTTTTTTATTAAAAAAATTATCGCGTAAATTCAGTAAATTGTTTCTTGAAAAGACGCCCACCGAAAAATTTTATAAGTTAACCGGTAACTGTTAAAAACAAACTAAAGTTCAACAACTTTCTCTTTTAACTGTGCATGAACCAAGTAAAGGCGCGAATTGTACGATACGTAAGCTTGTATTTCAGACGGTCTCTCAATACACACACTCCACACACAAACTTTAATCTATAAGTGAACTCCAAAACCTATTTATTCCTTTTGTATATTATATACTCGTCTAACCGCTTGAAAACTGAGCTTTCTCCTATTGGCTGAAAGTTGGGGGCAGGCGCGACACACAGATTTTGCATTGACGTTACAATGTATGTACAATTAATTGATAATGATCATTTATTTATTATGTGTGTTCTAAGCTTAAGAAAGTTGTGGCTTCGAGTCGATATTCGGGTTATACCGAATAATGACATTAAGATATTTCAGAGTATAATTAAATGTCTAATCCTTTAATAGCAGTGGCGTATGTAGAAATAGGTTCTAATAGGAAAGAAAGAAAACATGAAATAATAGACTGAAATTAACAAGAAATTGATACAGCGGTCTTTCAAAAATTGCATTTTCTAAACGTCAAAATCTTACAAACTATAAAATTAATCAAATATCCGATGTTTTATTTAAGATGTGTTTATAATTTTATGGAGAATTCAAACATAATAGAGACTTTAACTGTATTCAAATTAAAATATAGTTTGACGCAGAATAATTTTTCTTTATTTTTAAGGAATTTAATTTTTATTTAATAAACAAAATGTAATTAAGTCATTCTCAAGTCACGTGACAACGAACACCAATCAAAGTGTATGATTTCACTTTTTCATCGCTGTCAAAAACTATGTTGTTAGGTTAACTTTATTTTATGATGATTTTCGTGCAATTTCCTCGAAATTTGCTTACTACTCCCTTTGAAAACGATTCTAAGAAGTTTTCCCATGATAGAAAGTGGATTTATTAAGGCAAATAGTTGGAATTTGCCGAGAATTGATTGTTTTATGGTGGCCAATTTCTTCTCAACAAATAGTAACTTCTGCTCTGCTGAACTCGGAAATGTGAAGACCTCGATGTAAGAAATATACCAAGAATTGTTATTTCCGTAACCGATAATGAATATATAATAGTAATCATAGGTATTTATGAGCTCAAAACTAAAATAAACATGTACAAAACATTGTTACCCAGATTTGATTAGCTTATTTCTAACCTCAAAATTCCAATTTTCGTCTTTAAAAACTTGAAAAATAATAACTTTTAATATAAGAAAAATAAACAAATATTATCAAAACATATCGAAATGATTGTGTAGATACAAGAACAGAATCCCTGGGGACTAGCTGAATCCACATTTCCCTATTTTCGAACGTGGAACGTGAATAAATAACTTTTCAGGTGTTTTAATTGTAGGACTTGTGCATTGAGGCACAACACAACACTTATAAAACTTAGAACTCATCTTTTTTTTGCAAAAATTACGAAAAAACTTTACATCTTCTTGTCCGTTTACCAGTCTTTGACAACGCATGACGTCACAGCGGCCAAGTGACAAATATTGGCTATTTGGAGCGAAATTTAAAACGGAATTTAAAATATATGATTTTTAAAGTATAATAATAAATATTTTGGGCTACAATATGTTCTTTTACATGGTTTTAAACCATACTTGCCCTTCCCAGAACTGCTTTCTGGATACAAGATTCTGGAGTCAATCTGGCGTATGTACGTTTCAAACTAATAATGAAACATATGAACAAAATATACTAATTCTTCCATTAAAATGAATATTTGAATCCCCGTTGATGTGACGTATTGTCTCCAATTCGCAAATTTTGGAATAAGTTTTTTTTAAGGTATAACGAACATAATGGTTACACTAGCAATGTTCTACCAAAAGTACATTGATTTTTGATTTAAAAATTATCAGCGCTGCAGTGTTCCGCCAAAGCATTTTATTAGCTGCGTGTCATCAAGCAATCAAAGCGTAATTGCAATCTAAAAATTATTTAATTTTATTTGCAATAAATAACAAAAACCTAGACTATTTATAAAGGATATTAATAAATAATGTACATACAACTGAGTAATAACACCTTATGTACTTAATAAAAATAATTGATCTTCATAATCTTAATTTTACTGTGATTTTTAACTATCAGTACCACTTAATACTACATTTTTTAAACTTTTCCAAATACTCTTTTCATCTCCATATTAATATTTTGGACGTCTGGCAAGAGAGCAACAGCTTAAAACACGCGAATTTTCTATAATCGGCAATAGAGGATTGTGTCATTTACTGTGATTGCACAATTGAAAGACGAGGATCTAACGGGGCTTATATGGGTGCGAGGAAGATAGAGCTATAAATTAATATTTTCTGGATGCAGTCAGAATGAAATTTGTTCCAAGGATTAAATAATTGAAACGCTATTAAATAAACCGAATAAAGAACACATTTGTTACCGGATGAGGAGTGACATAAGCTTCTTATTTCGGCGTTTGTGTTTGTTTTATTTGCACTCGGCGGTTCTAAAAAATATTTAATTTTAAATTTAGTTTTAGTTATTTATTATGTATTTACCGAGGTATTTTTTTGTGATATTTATTTTTCCACGTTGGTGTGTGTTTTGTTTTGTTACCAAAAGTCATTTTAGTTGTCGCCATGACTACGAATAAAGATTTTTTAAAGAAGTCTTTTAGTGCTCTCTTTTTAAAGAAAAAAATTAAAATCAGGAAATTGTATAACCAAATGAAAGTGGATAAAATCTGGCAGTCACAAACTTAATAAAAAATTATGTAGTCCGGGTGCTCAGTAGGTTTACGTAGCCGATAATGGGACATTTTATACGCATTTTTACCCCTTGATTAAGAATTTCAACAATCGAAAATCACGTTTAGGAAATGTTTTTAAATTAGTTGTTCATATATATGTACATCAGGGGCTTATCCAGCCTCTCTCTTTGGGGGGGGGGGGCGATGATATCACAAAAGTACAGTATAGCAAGCGAAAGCAAGTTGTCGACGGGGGGGGGGGGGGGGGAGGTGTAGACACCAGCAACATTCCCATTTTTAGTGTAAAAGACAGGGTCGGGTCTAATTTTCTGAATTTGAAGCTCTTGGAGACGAGGGGACGATCACAAGAAAAAACTAGTTGCCGACAGGGGGGGGGGGAGGATGCGAGCAGCATACACATTCCTAGTATAAGAGGCAAAATCGGGTCAATTTTCCTGAATTCAAAGCTTTTGGGGGGAGGGTGTTATCACAAGAAAAACAAGTTGTCAAAGAGGCGAGGGAAGTGCCAGCAGCATACACATTCCTAATATAAAATGCAGAATCGGTTCTATTTTCCTAAAGTCAAAGCTCTTGAGAAGGGGAGGGGCGATCGCAAGCATACACATTCCTATACTCTACTCAAGAACTAGAGAAAGTAATAAAATTGTTACCGAAACCTCCAACGTACCTGCTCCAGTGACGCAGGTAACAGAGGACTGCGGTAAATCTAATTATATTTAATTATATTTAAATATTATAAGCTTTTATAAATTTACTGCAACAATGAAATTTCTGATAGTTCAATTTAATTTCCGTCAGTGAGCAAAGTACACTTTACAGTGTGTCCTTGGTGATTTATCTTGTTTGTGCTTGTTTTTATATATTATTTGAGATTAGTGAGATACCCAAAAAATATGGCTTCCACATCTACATTTATTTCAAAATCGTTAAACCAGAGCATTTTTTCCTCAACGAAAAACTTATTACGATGAATGTTTATAATGCCTTAAGATATCAGTATCTAGGTAACAATGTTAAAAGCTCTGTTAAGATGTGTTCTAACATGACAGGAGTTGAAAAATCTATTATGTACCGAATACTGAAGGAAAACAAAACGACTGGAATTGTTAGTACTCCCAAGTTACATTCGATCACAGGCAGATGAAAAACCTCGTTAGAAGAAGAGATGTAAACTGCAATAAAAGGAGTTGTTCATACATATTCTATTTTCCTGAACTCAAAGGTCTTGGGGGAGGTCGCCCCCACTGCCCCCTCCCTTGAATCCGCGCCAGATGTACATAAATATAGAAATTCACTTTTTTATAAAATGGAAATTTATAATAGAGAAAGAAAACAAATTACTTTAAAACTATAAATTCAACTCAGTGTCGCTGTCGCTGTCTTCACCCAATTTAATAATAAGGGGTCTACAATATCATGTAAAAATAAATAAGAATTTCCAATCTTAATAAGGTGTTCAACTGAATTTTTCCAGCCCTCTGTGCCTGCGTGATCTATGATATTTCTCCTAATCAACTCTATAACGCTCGAGCTACGTGCAGGAGTGGTGTTTGAAGAGCGTACCCTACATTTTAATTGATGCCACATATATTCTACGGGATTGAAAATCTAATAGTCTGGGGGTAGAACTGCATGTTCCATATTTCTTACCATAGAGTCACACACGTACTCTTTTTTAAGGTTAAATGCTTACAGCACTTCTTAAAGACCTCTTTTTTATAAGGATATTCGAAAAAAATATGTCATGTTCATGCATGCATTTTTAAATCTTCGATTTGCAGTCACTTGAATTAGGTACTTAAACCAAACTCCAAAAAGAGCAGTTTTTTGCAAAAGGCCACGAAGTTTTTTGAATCCAACCAGCCTCTGATCTCGCATATAATATGGTAATTTTTTTCCCTTCATTGGATGGAGCTCTTGTGTGACATCTGCCAAACGAATTGGATCATTCTTTCGATGACGTATCGTATGTATGAAACCAGGTTTCGTCGAGGTATATGATAGATAGACATTGTGATCGATACTCTTTTACAGCTCTGAGGTATTCTGTGAAAAAAATATTTCGACCAAACAATCAGAAGAATCTCTACCAGAGTTCAAAAACATAAAAATAGCATAAAGAATAAGCAAACCACATCAGCTTTATTTCAACATCATCAAGAGGCAGGATACACTATAAATTTACAGGAAACCAAACAGATCCCATCCGTAAAGAACTATAGAAAACATATATTTAATCGAAAATTTTCCATATTGACAAGTGGCAAAAATGCCATTTTTCAAATATTTAGTGATAGGCATCGCGTCGGATAGAAAAATAACAAAAAACACTTTTTGCTTAGAACAGCCAACTTTTTTTTTAATTTACAAAAAAAACAATTTGTTTGTTTATACCAAATTACCCGACTATTTTTTCGGAAATCCACCCTCGATATTTGTAGTCAGGGGGTCAAAATACATATAAAAAGCTTTGGTGGAACAGGAATCCTATATGTCGTTTAGTCTATTAATCCTTCAATTAAAAAAAACATGGTGTTAATTCATTCATTCATTCATTGCGGGCTCATAATTATATGAACTTTTTTTGCGCAGTTTCACATTCTAAAAATATTTATCTTTTCTTCCGAAACATCTCGTATATGTAATTGGTCACGTCGCAAATTTTAATCAAATCAAATATTTTCAAAACGCCACATAGTGATATTTACAAAGTATATATTTTTTATGCTACCATACCCATAATCTACCATAAACAACTGAGATAGAAAAACATTAAAAAATTTCGACGTTGCATCATCTCAGGTTGTTTATTATCGTTTAAAAATCATTTCATCAGGATAGGCTTTGATCTTTAAAATAAACCATGATAAGAAAATATTTTTAATTGAAAATCGAGTTTAGCTTTTTCCAATCTGGAAAATTCTGTCACTTTTGCCTTTAGTTTTAAAACAAAATGGCATGGGTCCAAAATCGATGTCTCATTTATGAGCAGTCTCATTTAATAAGCGATTCAATTTTTAACAACAACCACGCGATTGTTTATCATGTCGAAGATTCGCATTCAGTAACACAAAATACATAATCAATCACAAAACTCAATAGATCTCAATCGACCATGAAAACTCTGAGTGACACCTAATTGGCACATTTTACCGTTGTTATGTTACAAAGAATTAGCCTATTTTTTAAGGTATAAATTTAAGTACTTTAAATGTTTCCATCCATTACTTCCTAGAGAACAAAGCCACAGTGTTGAACTTCACATGGACTGTAGCGTTAGAGGATTTGGGTCAACTTTTTAATCCATAAGAATACACTGATTACTATTCCCTATCAAGTGGATAACATGGCACATGTAATCATCCACACACTCAGCTGGCCGACTACATAAAATATTTGGCTGAAAGGACTTGTGAATAATCGTTTGTTAGTCGATCACACTCTCGAGCGACTCTCGCTATCTAATTTTTTTCTTATAAAGAAGATAGATAAAAAGAATAAACGTTAAGAGACTAATGGGACGTCCTACAATACCTGCAAAGAATCGAATGGAGCAATTTATTAAGCAATTCACTTTTTGTGTCCGGACTTTTGTAAAGTGAGTTTAATGTTGCCTAAAAGTGATTTTGTATAGTCACTGAAAATTTATAATAGTGCCTAATAAGTGTTGCGTTCCAGGGTGTCGCGGAAATTATGAGAACGGTCCGAAAATGAATGTTTTTGGCTTTCTAACTGATAGTGTTTTACGAAAAAATGGATGAAGGCTGTCCCTTGAAAGGATTATCAGTCTAACCAAATTCCAATGTTTGCTAATTACACTTTCCAAAAGGTAACATAATTCGAACAATTTCAGCGCAGGACTCACAAACAGGTAAAATTGTTTCATTTAGTTTAAAAAATCCTCGATTGAACGAGGACTCTATTTCGTCTTATTTGCCAAATTGTTCTAAATATTTTTCTAAAAACTTCCAGAATCGTAAAAGTAAAGAGGAAAAACTCAAAGAACTCGATAAAGTGCGTTTTTAAAAACAATTGAAGAAAGTAAGCAGGACCATGACAGAAAAAAAGAAACATATTTTCAAAATTTTGAAGAGTTTTTAAATTTGTTTACTGTGCCAGTCCTACTGCATTGGCTTTCAGAATAACAAGTAACTTCAAAGTATATTATCACAATATTTTATTATTGCTTGTATCATATTATTTACTAGTTAGTTCACAATTTATTAAACATGGAATTTGTATCTAAAAATACGTTAAAATTCGTAAATTAGTACCTAAAAGCCAATATGATTTTTTTGCTTTAAAATTTCTTTTTCCCTAAAAGAAAAATACGAATGGCGGTGCCACTAAGGGTTCAGTTCACGACTGACAGCCACCGTTTAAACTAGAAATATTTGATTAATTAACAAAAAGAAAAGTTATTCTGTACTTTCTTTGCATTATGATATATACGCGGTAAAAATGAATAGATAAAAATGTGGTGACGTCACAGATAAGCACTGAGGCTTTGTGTCTTAAATGATGTTTCTCCATCGCAAAGTTACACAGGAGTCACAACTGCGCAAAAGGGTATCGGTAAGGCCCAGTGCTCACTAATCTGAACTTGGCACCGACATTAATTAAATAGCGATTAATCATGATCAATCATAATATATTTTGGTTAAGTCATTGTGTATTTTATTAACTTGATTTCGTAGCAACCCTTAATCATTTTATGAAATATTATGCAATATTTTGTACGATGTTAAAATGACTTTGTTTTATGTGCTTTTTTTCCGGATATAAAGAGAAATACGGGAAATTCAAATGACTTCGATGATGCATTTTGTGCCTGTAAAAATTAAGTATTTTGTTTACTTTATACCTTAAGCGGTATCGCATGACTGTGCAGAAACCTGTGTTTTTATTGTTCACTGTCTATTTGTGATAATTAGTTGCTAGATTTTATAGGACAACTCAACTTTGTTTATTATTACAAACTATGCAAATTTTTATGATTACTTTGTTTATTTATTATCATTCTCGTCGTATTTTACTTCAAAAACAGTCACTTTTAAAGGATCCGTCCGCAGTCTGGACTGAGATTCTTATAAAATATTGTGAGAGTATTCGTGTTGTGGGAATTCTCTGAAATAAATTCTCGCTGAGTATGCGACGCGCATGACGTCACACAGTGTGACACTTCGCACTTTTTTTTAAATCAATATTGGAGCTTATTTCTTGTTCTATCAAGTTGTTTTTTTGTTGAATGTAGATAATTGAATTATCCCTCAATCTTTTTGGCTGGATTTTCCAATTAGGTTCGATATTTGCTGCAAAGTGGGATTTCTTGGAAATTTTTATTTTTTACGAATAATCATGTATTTTAAGTGGAATCATGCAATCTAGAGACCATATTTCTTGATATTTATATATAATTACAAAAACTAAAAGTGCTATATTAGTATCCTTTGTTCATTATTACTCGACCACAACGTCGTGACTAATATTTTCGGGAAGATATATCCAAACTTCATTGATCTTATTTACCAATGATTGTTTATAACAGTCTATTTCTTCTCACATATTCTCAATGAGTTTAAGTTCTGGAAAGTTACCTTCCTCATACCACTTCTGATCAACTCGCGAATAATTATACATATATAAAAAAATATTTATTTCAGTACATAAGAAGTGTTCTAGATATTTTATAGAACATCCTAAATTACTTATAGAGGTGAATTGGATTATTCTAAGGTTTCATTTAGACATATTTAAGATCTGCTTAGTATTTTGGATTATTATTTGTAGATAATTGTTTTATTTTGGGGTGGTTGCGTTTCAATAGACACAGTCCCTATATAAGCTCGTAGTCTTAAAACACAATTTTCAGTTTACACTTGATAACGGTTAGAGATACAACCTAATCGCAATGTCGTAAAAATAAATAAAAATGAAGACAACCACATTTTAGTCAATCTTCAACATTTTCTACAACCTTCAAACAAACGATGAAAATAAATGTAACAATAAAAAATAGTACACAATAAGGAAATCTTCTACTCTCCTGTAAAATCTGAGATAATTAATTAAATTGCTTGAGGAAAAACCATCTTTATAAACACATGTTCTAGAGAATTCGAAGGAAATTGGGTACATTTTTTTATTATTTTTCAATTTCCAAAAAATTTCACGTTGCAGGAAAAATATTATAAAAAGTCGAATTTAAATTAAAAATCAGGTCAGACCGATCGATGGAGAATTCATCAGTCTACATCCTGCTAGAGTAGGAAATAAGCTCCTAATATTGATTGTTAATAGGATCTGATATGTCGTGACTCGGTCGAATATTGAGAAATTATATCCCGTTTTAGAATTTTGGACACAACGGCCTCTTAGTCATTTAGTCATTTTATTTTATAGTGTACACTTTTATTAATGTGCAAAAATGTTTTCATTAAAAAACAAACAGCAGTATTATTACAAGCGACGTTCTCACACCGGTCCATTCGAACTGGATATCAAGATTGTTGTACCGAGAGGTAGTTTTACTTTCCGGATAAATGACGTTAGAAATAATAATTAATTTATGCGCCATTAAAAATAGACATTTTTTTAACTCTTTTTTAGCCATAAGCGTAGGTTGAATATGCTTCTAATAATCTAATAAATAAGCTTTCTATCGTAAATATTCTCCAGGAGATTGTATTTGTTTATAATTTTTTAAAACAATGTTGACTTAAAACGCTGTGAAATTGTCAATTTTTCGAATTTTAACATTGTGAAAAGAGTATAATAATTGTGAAGGCAAAGACTACAAGCTCATGTGGGTTGCGGCGAAAATATTCGACCAATAACGAACGCCTCAAAGTATTAAAATCTACACATGGAGAGGTACCAATTGTGAAATTTTCTTTGAATTTTCCCAAAGAAAACACATATTTTTTTACCTGAAGAAAAAAAGTGTTTTTAGTTTTCCGCACGTCTCTCCGAAAAGTTGGGCACTTCGGAACAGCTCGGTCTAATATAAAATCAACTCAGAAATAAAAAGAGTACTTAAAAGTTTTTTCATGAATCGGTTCAATAGTTTTTGTGAAATCGGCGTCACCGGTTTGAAAAATACTTTTTTGATAAAAATACGATTAAAGTTAAAAAAGAGCAGCTTGCCCTTGAATAAATAATGTATTTATTTCTACAAATATATCATTCATTTCAAAAATTATGAATACATAAGTATATAAGGGGCGTCTTTTAAAGTGCAGTTATCTCAACCTATCTGCTTCAAGCATTTCCGCAAAAAGGGTGCACTTCATTTATTTACTTTCTATATCGCAAAATCTCTTTATTATAGTAGTTTGTACAATAATGTGCTACAATACTTTATTTGACCACGTGTCAGATGACAGCAGCAGCCCAGTCCGAAGCAACAACGGCCGCAGCTGTGGCCGATCTTAGGCCTTGGTAAGTTGTAACACATTTTAAGTTAAGAAATTTAGCGAACCCTCGGCAGAGCCACCTGCATGTTGGTTATGATATGTTCTGTAGGACTCGAATGGATTTAAGCTATTATTTTATAGTAGATTTGAGATGTGATTTTTCAAGGAATATTATGAAAAAAAAGCCCTTCAATGTTTACAGGTACAATGTAACTTTTAGTTTGGTATTTTCTATCAACCATTTTAGTATGTTTTTTTTATTTATTTAGTTAGGCATTGTGATACAATTTGGTAATTTATAAAATATAATAAAATATGTTTTTGTTGCTGTTCAGCAGTGTATAATTGTTCGATTATCGTCCATTTGTTTTTTGTTGATGAGATATCCCGGACGTGTTTTTCTGAACGATAATTGACGATACAAAGCATGTTTTTTTTTTTAATATTTAATGGAGCGGATTTTGTTACTAATTTTAATGATATTTTGTCTCCCGGGTAAGGGGCTGTATAGGGGCTACCTTTGACTAGGGGGCGACGTAGCATAGGATACTGAAATGATAAGCATTAATAGGAACAACTGCTTTATAAATGGATTATAAATTGTTTAGGGATCATAGACATTTCCATCCAGAGTTATGCGAAGATAGCAAATAAAGTTTTGGTCATCAGAAATATAACATTTGATTCGTGGATTTATTGTTTAATGGTGGCATTTTTAAGATCAATGAAATTTTTACACATAATTCACTTATACTGGTTCAAAGTATAGAGGAAGCTGGGAATATAAGGGTTTATGTTTAATGTTTGATTCAAGATTATATCTATCTATTTGTTAGATCATGGTTATAGAATTTTTATAAAATTTTTGGCTTAATTTATATATATAATCAATGAAATATTCTATGGCCGTCACATAATGTAGGTCGGCTATAGTTGTATAGCAGCCTGATGAAATAATGAAACGTAAAAATGTATTTTGTATTCTTTGGAGTCTTCGGCAGTCTAATTATTTGTTTATATATGAAAGATTTATTAAGAGGTGACAATACTGATCTGACATTCAATAGAGCGAATAGTTGTTGTATTGTAGCACACGTTTTATTTAAACTAGCCGTTGTATGATGTAAAAATGATAGGCATGAATTTATAGTCACTACGAGATACTTTACTGCAATTTTTACAGGAATATTAATCTTGTTTATTTGTAATGGAATGATAATTTTATGAATTGTGAATTTTTTTATGATGATCATAGATTCGCACTTATAAGGGTTTATTTCAATCTTCCATAGGTTTAAATACGATAACAGTTTAGTTAGGTGGTAAAATATCTCTTTCCTTGTTACCTCCGCATAGAAGGAATTTGCCACCGACAGTGGTTGTTGCATGATAACTTGGGATCTCTGCTGTATACATGTAATAAAGGATAGAGGATATCACTGTACCTTGGGGTACTCCTGCACCAAGAGCCCTGAAACCGGATAATTTGTTTTCTACTCTTATTTTGAAACTTCTACCCTGCAGATAGGAGACGATCATACAAAGAGGAAATTAATGTATGGTGAGAAGCTTATATAACAGCCCCTCAGGGTGCATTTCGGAGGCTTATAAATTGCTCAATTTCCAGTGAATCAACTTAAAGTTTTCAAAAAAATCGATTTTTTAAGGTTGCCACTGGACAAGATCCGTTAATGTTCTTATTTTTTTTTATTTATATATCCATATAGAAATATAGGATAAAATATATAAAGAACAAAAGGATATTTTAAAAATATTTTTAATAAGGAGATGTGTAGTAAGTAAGTATACAGACTCACTCAAATAATTCGTCGTCAATTTCGTTCAATTTCTAGACTCCCGACTTTCTATATTGCTTCATAATTAGCATTGACTAAATAAACAAAATACTGTTACTCCGATGCTAAAATTTTGACGCCCATAAAATGGACACAACTCATTCATCATTATAATGTTGCGAATGATTGATGAATATGAGTAATAAAATGTTATATACATGCCTTTGTAACAAATAAATAACGTTCAAAACGTGACAATGTTGCATATCCCTTCTTAACGACTAAAGAGGATAAACTCCTTGTTACCGTACGGTTGCCACTTCCTAGCGACCTTTTATTGAAATCACAACAAAAAATTTTTTGATTCTGAGACTTCTTCAAATACCAGCCTTAATTAAAATTGGATAAAATAAAAATTTAGTTCATGTTAAATCCTGTATCTTGAATATTAAGAAATTAATTTTTGATTCTTAATTTACGTCTCCAAAATCCCCCAATACCGATTTTGAAAAAAACTTGAGATATGTACATTTTTAGTCTGACATATTTCATTTGGCCGATTGAATTTGGAGAACTTACTTTTACATCCGTATTGTTCACCCCCCCCCCCCCCAATTTTTGGAAGAATCCGAAAAATATTATAAGCTGATCCCAAAAACACCCTTATTAATTTTGGACAAAATTAGAAAAATATAAAATTTTTAGTCTTTCATATTGAAGTAAAAGAATATTATTGAAAGTCTTAATCTGCCCACTCAAAAACCTCCCAGTCCCAATTCTGCGCAAAATCGAGGGATGTTAAATTTTTAGTCCGCCATATTAAATTTTTCAAAAATAATTTTATATTTGTACTTTATACCCTCACAAATCACCCAGTACCAGTTTTGGACAAAATTAAGAATATAAAATATTTAGTCCGCCATTTTGAATTTAAAAAAAAAAATAAAAATTCGGTATGTGCGACCCCGAAAACTATCCAATATCAGTTCTAGAGAAAATTGGACAAAATTAAATTTTTTGTACACCATCTTTGATTTTACGGAACCAATTTTGAACAAAATGATATGGGACTACTGCAGAAACTTCCTTAACATAACGGAAAAAATTTCATATAAATCGGTACAGCTGTTCCGGAGTAATCGGCCTACGTAAATAAATAAGTATATATATATATATATATATATATATATATATATATATATATATATATATATATATATATACTTATATATAGTTGCCAAGGCGTCCATGGGCGGTGAAAGTCTTATGTTTATTTAGTAAATGTCATTAGGACACAAATCCTGAACAAATACAAAGGGGTTGCCTTTGGGGGGGGGGGGATGTTGTAATTGACAACGAACTGGGAAAAATCAAGAATCACGAAAGGCAATGACGTCACAAATAACATCTCACCGACACGTTCCGCCGCAGAATCACTTCAAGTATTACTTCCAAATTATAATACAATATGTTAACTGATGAGTCCAACCGCTGGCACCGTAGACGACACACGCCTGTAATTTTTAGTAGCAAAATCAGTTGGTAATAGCGAGCATATGCAGCAGGGACATTTTCAGCCCAGATTACAACATATCTCACAACTAACTGTGAATGAAAGGTTTTAGATAATTTTTGAAAAATGTGAAATCCATAAGAAATAATGTCTTAATTGATTCTAAAATATATTGACTCTTTAATACTTAATTAATTTTACTATACTTAATTGTTCTTTCATGTAGAGTAGATATTTTTTTAAAGAGTAAACTAACTAGAAAAAACTATTCTTAATATTTTCCATAGTACTACATCATTCTGCATCTTCATTAAATCTCTGATTTAACTCAGCTGTTTGCCATAGTGATTTCATTGTTCACACCGATGACTAGTCTACAGAGAAATAACGTAGTATTATAAAACTACGCAAAATAAATAGCTCGTCATATATAATCCTAACATTAAAAAATTCACACTATCAGGGATGTTCGTGTCCAAAGTCCAATGAACAATAAAATTCTAACCATTGTTTTTATAACTTATTTAACAATAAAGATAATTACTCATATTACAGAAAATCATTTTAATATATGGAATTACACTTATGAAATGTGGTTGGGCACAACCGCAGTATCAGTTAACAAAACGGAACCTGATTTCGTAAACATTTTTCTAAGTAATTATAAGGGTATAAAACCAAGTTTTCGCTACAAATATCGAGCAGACTAGTAAAAGACTTGTTTTTAAATATATAAAGCTACTCCTTTTAGCATATATGAGTTCTTAAAAATCTACAATTTAAGTAAATTTTGATGAAAATATGAGTAATTCATAATTCAAATATTTTTTTCTAGAACATAAGGAAATGCTCGCAAATATTTTTCCCTTCGACTAAACTTGACAAACTTGATCAAAATATTTTTATTTACTTTACTTTTAAACTTATATTTGAATTAAATAAAAATCAATAAGCTGCTGCCAAACCAAACAATTTTAAGATAAAAATAGTTGAATATTTGAACAAAGTCCGAATATGCAAGTCGAAATTCGAAAGATCATGTTTAAAACGTATAATAGATATCCCTATCTCTATATACATAACAGTCATCGTTACACGAACTCCAGAGGCGTAGACAGATTGTTATTTTAAGGGTTTACCTAATCATATAATTTTTATTTAATCGATAATTTAAATTCTATTGAAATAATATCCTTCAAATAATTAAAAAATGAGATAAAAAATAATTTAAAAGCCTTGGCGCATCAGCCAAACATCCAAATATTCTATCTATTATTATCAAAAACAGTAAAGATCCCAAAATGGATTCTTTAGGAACTCCTGGTACAAATTCCACGATTTAAAAACCTTTCATCTCCACACTTGCAAATAGAATGATACCAACTTAACAATGTTGTCATCCACACCGATATTCATTAAATAATCAACCTCTCCGTAGCAAACCCTATCAAAGGCCTTTTCCAAATCGGTGAAAATACAATGCCCATGTTTACCATTAAAAAGTGCTTTATAAACATATTGAGAAAAATCTAGCATGTTTGTAACTATACTACGGTTCGGAAAAGAAACATGTTATTCATCTGCTATCATATGCTCAAATCTAATAAATATTCTGTCATAAATAACTAATTCGAAAACCTATGACAGATCCGATCCGACAGAAATAGCTACCCACATAAGACGAAATGTTTCAGAAACGTTTTAGAAACGGTTCATGCAGGGATCTAAACGTTTTAGAAATGTTGTATTCAAATTTTTCAGAAATGATATGACACAGAAATAAATGTTCCTAATAGGAAAGGAGTTTAATGAAATATTATAATAAACGTTTCCTGACAAATTTATGGAAGATTTAAGAAAAATTTTAACCAACTTTAATGCGAGCTACTTAATACTTCTGGAAAAGTTTACGCAAGTTTTTAGAAACGTTTCATGAAATGTTTTATATCAAACTAAACGAAAAGCTCAATACAAGCTACACCATCTCTCGAAATTTCACGCGATCTGAATAAAAAAATCTTGTGCGATATCTATTTAAATAGCAAATGAAGAATAGAAATATTTCTGAAAAGGTATATGATACATTTCATGAAACTTTTCTCGAAATGTTTAGGGAATATGTCGCACCCATAAAGGCTGTTGAGAAACACTGCGAAAATATTTCGAAAAGGTTTCTTGAAAGCTTTTGAAACATGGTTTGTATAGAGTTTCAGGAAACGATTCATGAAATGTTTCCTAAATATTTCCGAACATATCTTGACTCGTTTTAAAATTCATCATGAAACCTTTTAGTAAATATTGCGCACAGTTTTCTGAAACGTATCTCTAAACATTTCTGAAAACGTTTATGATGCGTTTCATGAAACTTTTCTCGAAATGTTTATGAAAATCTTTTTTATTGCCTATTTGTCGCACTCATAAAGGCTGCGTTTCAGGAAACTATTTATGGAATATTTTTTTAATATTTCCGAAACATATCGTGACTCGTTTTTAAATTCATCATGAAAGTTTCCGTAAATATTTCGCAAAGATTTCAAAAACATTTCTCTAAAATTCATGTTTTATTTTTGAGCGATTTCATGAAATCTTCAATGAAATATAGTCTCAATGTTTCCGTGATATTTCACGAGACACTATATTTGACCGTTTTGGGTTTATTTCATGCAATATAGAAAGTTTTCGTAAATATTTTACTGAAACCTTTGATGGACACGTTTTATCCACATTATTGAAATATTTCTGAAAATGTTCATAGAAACGTTTCAGTGAAATCTTTCTAGAAACATTTCGTCTTATGTGGATATGAGTCTATAGTTCTCCATGCAACTATTATTTCCTAATTTGAAAATTGAAATAACCTTATTTAATTTCCATTCAGTTTCAATGACAAATTGAAAATATACTGTAATGGCACGACTAATGCATCCACACACCGTTTCACAATATAGGCTGGCACACTATCCGGTCCCACGGGCTTCAACTTGGCTACAGTGTTCTAAATCTCCAAGATAGTAACTTCATCAAAACTGAAAGCCCTCAGATAATTCCCATGTAGAGGCAAATCAGCAGTTTTGAGTTCAACCTCATTCAAAATCATATTATAGAGAGTTTATCACTAATTCCCACTGATTCGTGAGTGCGGTAATCCAGCTCATTAATTTTGCTGTATATGTTCTGTGTTAGTAGGGGTTGTGAAGCAAAGGCCATAGCCTCTCCTGCTCAAGTGTCAATCTCACCTTCGGTCCAGAATGCAGGATAAAGTTTTGAAGTTGTTCGTGTTTTTATTTCAGATAATGAAGGTGTCATCTACGTATCTAAACCATAATTTTGGTTTCCTATTTGGAAATTAAATTTCTAGGGTCTCGAACTATTTCATGTAAATGTTTGCCATCAACAGTGAGCGTGAAGATTAGCAGTTCATCATCCTGCATGAAGAATTATTCCTTTTTTTGGGGAAAGAAATTAGTCAAACAATATTCCAAGTTCATGATGGCGTGTGATAGTGGAGATGTTGTTTTTGCTAAGGTCAGATATTCTTGAAGTTTCTTCCTTATGATCTTTAGTGACTCCTTAACTGGAATGTTGAGGCTTTCCACGTCAAAGCTATTCAAAAGGTGTTCTGATTGTACATTAATTTCGCGTATAATTTCTGGCAAATGTTGCGAGTTCTTATCCAGGAAGATGTATAAGAACTAGTAATGTTTTCAGGATTGGAAGGAGGACCCTGGTATATATCTACTACCTTTTTGGTTGTACTTTTTGCAAAACTTGACGATACGTTTTTAGAAACTTTTAGTGCAAATCTTTAGAAACAAAATGATCCCTCATACGTGTTTGTATGATTCGCCAAAAAGTTTTCCCACGCAATAAAATAACAACTTTTTAGTTTAGCGGGATAAACCATTGCAATAGTGTCAAAACTATTAAACTACCACAGTCCTTATTTGGCCAACTTTTTTGTGTCACTAAATACATATTATCGACGGATTCGTTAACGACTTCCGCAATTTTTTGCAGAGTTATTAACAATAACAAAAATCGCCATTTTTAAAGGTTTTTTTTTGCAAATATCTAGGTAACTGCCGAACGGATTTGGAAAAATAAAAAAGCATTTCAAAGGTTTTTTATGCCTACAACTTCGTAATGGTACATATACAATAGAGTGTTTTTCATTGTATATTTGTATAGATCTCCAAATGGTAGCTGTCTGACTTTGTTGGATTTCTCTGAAAGTTGATGTGACGAAAATATTCATGATAAAAACTGTCAAGTGATTATAACTGGGGATTTTAATATTGATTGGAAGGCTAATAACACCTACAGTATAAGGTTAAAGTAATTTGTGGTTGATGCTGAGTTGGAGAATGTGGTTACAGAGTGTACTCGACCTTGCGCAAATGGTGGGACTTTAATAGATCCAGTAATTACTAATCATTTTGAAAAGAGCGTGGCTCAAATCATAAAAACACTCAGAATCGCAGATCATTAAATGATTTTCCTTTACTTAACGGCTGTAATCTTGCAAAAACCTATAGAAATAAGAAGCAGAGGAAGACATATTAATTACAGTACTATAAATGATAAATTATCCCTGATAAACTGGAACTATAAAATATTTGATATTGACCTCAAATACCACTACTTTTACTCAACTTTGAAGAACATTTTTAATAATGTTGCACCAGAAAGAACTGTTAAAATATATCCAAAATACAAGGAATGGTGGAATGACAGAGTTAAGGCTGCTACAAATGCCAGAGATGTTAGTTATAAGCGGTATGTCAGTTCTGGAACATCTGAGGATTTGGAGATCTACAAACAAAAAAGAAATATTGCGGTGAAAGTTATGCGCCAGGAAAAAAGAGAATATTATAAAGATAGAATAACCGAAAATAAAAGTAATTCCCGTGTATTGTGGAATCTTTTAAAAACTTTGCTTCCTAATGAAGGTAAAACTAAAAATTGATGATGAAATAATTTCAGATCCAAATGATATGGCAAGTTCATTGAACTGCTTTTATGTTACCAGTATTGGAGCAATAGTCAGGGACATAGACAAATCTGGACCAGATTTTCCAATTTTACCTAGACATGGGGGCGCGTTTATGGAGACCTTTAAGCTTGTTACTGTTGAGGAACTTAAGGAGATTGTTTTTGACCTACCAAATAAAAATGGACCAGACGATATAAATGCTGTGTTTTTAAAGAGTTGTTTTGATAATATAGCTCTACCACTTCTTAATTTGATAAATTCGTCATTTTTAGCATGTAAAATTCCCGATGAATTAAAAATATCGACTATTGTTCCGATTCCTAAAGTAAATATTTCTCACAGGGCTGTTGATTTTCGACCTGTTAACATGTTTAGTTGTGTTGAAAAAATAATGGAAAAAGTAGTGATGAAATAACTGTTAGAATTCATAAAAGTTAAAAAAATTATAAATAGTATGCAATCTGGTTTTCGAGGTAAACATAGCTGTGAAACTGCAGTGCAGTATGTACTTAAGGACTGGAAACACAGTTTCGATCAAAATCTTATTACGGGTGCTGTATTCTTGGATTTGAGGAGGGCCTTTGAGATTTTAGATAGGGAAAGACTACTTAAAAAATTAGAAAGCCTCGGTATAAGGGGTGAAGTGTTGAAATTTATGAATAATTACTTAATTAAAAGAAAACAAAGATTGAAATTGAATGACGTTGTATCTGACGAGATTGAGAGCAGCATGGGTGTTCCACAGGGTAGTGTGCTAGTTCCATTATTATTTCTTATATATATTGACGATATAGTGAATACATCTGGTGATTGTTGTATACATCTTTTTGCAGATGATGTTCTTTTATATTTCGCATGTTCTGATCGTATTCAATTGGTTGACACACTTAACTCTACAGTACAAAATTTATATTGGTGGTGTTCTTGTAACCAATTAAAAGAAATGTGGAAAAAAACAAATTTATGATAATCTACAATGAGAATGATTACAGAACGTTTCTCGTGGAGATCCTATTATTAAAGTAGGCAATGAAACAATTGAAATGGTGGAAAAGTTTAAATATTTAGGAGTAATCATAGATAGACAACTTAAATTTAAAGAACATGCGAATAACTTAATAAAAATAATCTCTTATAAAATTAGCTATATTCAAAGATGTTCTAATTTTTTGACAAGGTGGACTAAAACAATCCTGTTTAACCCTCTGGTATTGCCGTACTTTATTTATTGTTCCACAATTTTGTTCCTTCTTAATCAAAATGAAAAGGCAAGATTTCAAAAATTGCAAAATAGAGCCATGAGAGTTATACTCTCAGGTACAAGAAGAACATCAATTAACTACATGTTGAGGGAAATGCAATGGTTGTCGGTGGAGGATTTCTTTCAATATCAAACATTGATGTTTATTTTTAAAATCAGATCGGGTAGTTCTCCTGTATATTTACAAAATCATATTAATTATAATAGAAATATACATGCATTTGATACTAGATCGAAGGAAGACTTTTATATTCCTCCAGTATTAAAGAAACAAACACAAACATCTGTATTCTTTAAGGGTTTTAATCAATTGCCCACAAATATTAAATGTTTAAAATCTCTAAATAAGTTTAAGCGGTGTCTGAATCAGTATTTTTTTAATAGGGTCAATCCTTGAGACATGAACTTTCTTTATTTTTTTTTTAGATTTGTGTCAGTTTAGTTTAGTGTGTCATTTCTGCAAAGCTTGACGATGTTTGTTTGTTGTTTGTAATTTTAAAATATGAATTTAGTTGTAACGATTTCCAAAAAGAAAAATTCCATTTGCACTTTTGCTCGTTATCAGTCCAATCTTCCTAGCCTATAATTTATGGGAATAACTTAAAATTACTTTAGTGAATCTGTAAATTAGCACATATCTTCAAATATATAAAAAAAAAACATTTCGCACTAATCAATAAAATATTAAATAGAAGAAAAAAACGTACCTCGTACCAGCGTTTTCCTTGTCCCATTATTATCTAGTTAAGTTTTACGTAAAAACGATCCACTAGTTTTTTAAAACACTTAAATACATATATTATTTTATTTTACTCGACATAAAATGTACGCAAAAAAACTCAACTTTTTGAAGCACTTCTGAATTAGTTAATGAAAACTGCAAACAACAAATGTCAATAAAAGATACTAAAATTGAAAATTAGCAAACTCCTTTCAGTATACTAGACAAACCAAAGATGGTATTATCGGGTAGATACACTGTAGATGACTGTAGCATCACGTAGATCATCACGGCAGTTAAAGTTGTTACATTTAGTGGGCAGAGTTGTAGGTTAATTATTTTCTATTTGAGTTTATTAACGTCACCTAAACGATAGTTTAGTTTAAATTATGACGTGTTTAAAATGTTTTTGCGTAAAGTTGGACTGATAATGGTAAAGAAAAAATAGGGACATCATCTTTTGTACCCAATTGGGTTTGGCTATAAAATAATCGAGCCAGAAATTGTGTTCTTGATAAAATAGTACTTAATTTATATAGAAAACAAATTAAAACCAATAATGATTATTTTTTTCCTACATGTTATACATCACAAAATGGTACAAAAACTTATCAACATGTCTCTAGCGAACCTTTAGGGACTCTTTTATCATTCAGTTAAACGTAACTTGATCAATGGTGCAAATTTTTCAATATATTCAAAATTTTACTACAAAAATATCATCCATTGTCATTTTTGTAGTCGCAAAGACTTTTAGGACATATTTTAGGGCATAGTATAATTAAGTTTTATCTGAAATTCGAAAGAAATATACACTGAAAAACAGAGTTTTTCGGCAAAATAACCCCCTAATTCACTTACATGATTTTACTTTTAAACTTTTCTAAATTAACAACAGAGGACTTGAACTGATAAGAGCAATAAGTCAAGAAAGTTTTAAACCCTAAAAATACAATCATAAAAAAATCATTTTCTGAACTGGAAAATATGGAGAAATTTATTTATTTTCGCGATACAACTATTTCTCTTATGTATTTCAAGGTTTCCATAGGAATAAGACAGGGTGATAGCCTAAGTCCAACACTTTTCAATGTAATCATGGACGAAATTATTAAAAAGCACAAATATTGGGTACCCAATGGGACACAACACCGTTCAGATTATATGCTTTGCAGACGATGTTGCCTTGACAGCAGATAGCGAGGACAACTTACAAAGAATGCTTTTCCATCTCAATCGAACAGCCAAACAGTATAATATGAAGATATCTGTGGAGAAAACCAAAGCAATGGTAATAGCAAAAGAACCGGTAAGATGCAAACTAATGGTTGATGACAAACATATCGAACAAGTTGGGAAGTTTAAATACCTAGGAGCACATATAACAAGTAACGGGGCAGTAACGGAAGAAGTACGCACACAAGCCAACAAAGCGGCTATGATAGCAGGCCAACTAAGAGACATAATCTGGAACAATAAACATATGACGGTTGAGAGCAAAGCAAGAATTTACAAGGTCTGTGTAAGACCGATACTGACCTACGGCGCAGAAACAAGAAATGAAACAACAAAGACAAAACAAATTATGAGAACCACAGAAATGAAAACGCTGAGAATGATCACGGGAACAAGTTTAAGAGATAGAATAAGAAACGCAAAAATACGCGAGGACAGCGGAGTGGGGGATGTTGTGAAATGGGTTCGAAACCGTCATAGGCAGTGGAGAGATCACGTGGAACGAATGGACGATGACAGACTAGCAAAAACCATGATGAGAGAGAAATCAAACACCAAACGGCCGCCTGGACGGCCCCCCAAAAGATGGAGAAACAGCTGGATTTCGACCTCAAACGAGGATCGATGAGGCATTGTATAGATAACAGAACTTGGTTCTACCTAGAAGAAGAAGAAGAAGAGAAGAAGATTTCAAGGTTTTATCGTTAGGTTTTTATCCTTAATTAAGTTTGTGTGATAAAAAAAGATCGATGTCACTGAAAAATTTATTACAGATATTTGATGTTTTTAAATCGTAGAGGGAGTCTAGTAAATTATAAATACTTAAAAAGGTACTGTTTTTTTTTTATAAACAACGGACAAAGTTGGAAAATTCGATTTTCTGCCCGTAGAATTTTCCGATGATATTTTAGAAAAAAGTTATATTGGTGAAAGTTGTAGGTACTGAAAAGACCTTTAATTTCATGTTTTATACGTCAAAATCGATAAACAATTTATCGAGATAATGATGAAAAGCCCCCTTTTATGCACTATTTTATAAATGTTAATAACTTTAACAAAAATGCTGAAAGTGACATACAACACCTTGATTATAAGGTCATTATAAGTATTTATAAGTGTGCAAAAGTTCAGTCAGATCGGTTGAATAGTTTATGATTAATATCATTTGTTTATTAAAAACATCAAAAGTTTGAACAATTGTTGCCAAATGATAATGCTTCTAGAAATATTTTTAAAAGTAAAAAAGGAGTCTTGAAAGGTAAAATTACAAGGAAAGTTAAAAAAAAATAATATATTTATTCCAAAATTGTTGTTAAAAAAGTGGATTAAAAAAGAGATGTATTTTTTTGCTTATAAACAATTCACTAAGAAAATTTAAGATCTAAACCCGATCTAGCTGCCATAAAATTTAAATCTTATAGTCGACCAGTTCTATTTTGCTTATGATATTGTCATAATTTATAATACATATGCCAACAAATAAACGCTTATATAAGGATATTAAGGACAATAACCTTACGATAAAGCTTTGCAATATGTAAAAGAAATAGTTGTATCCCAAAAATATATAAAATTCTCAATTTGTGCCGGTTTAGTAGTAAAATAAAATGTTTTTTTTATTCTTGTGTATTGAGAGTTTAAAACTTACTTGACTTATTGTTGCTCTTTTATCAGTTGAAGCACTCTGCTGTCAATTTAGGGCGGTTTTAAATTTAAACCATGTTAGTGAATCCGGCTGTAAGAGTCGAAATTTTCACCCATAGCCTTTTAAAATGAAGGTACTTGCAGAAATGAGCTGTGGCTGGTGATGGGGAAAGCAACTCGGAGCTCCGTTTTCTCATGGCACTATTATGATATTGGGACTTCAAATTGGAGCGCTCTGCAATATTTAATAGTATCTTGGGTTCTAGGCAACGTAGAACTTCTTCGGCACGGAGTGGTTCTTCATGAACCATGTGAGGATTTTTCAAGCTCCAAATGCGACAGTTTTGTTTATAACATGTCCGTTCAAATAAAGATTTTTTTTTACCCTCTTCTCTCTGAAGCATCCAGTTGACGAAAGTGCGGCGTTGGTGATGATCTAGTAGCTTCAATTTTTGAATCAATTGGATCTTGCACGAAGGCAAATGAAGATCAACATGCAAAATGCGACGTAAAGTGATTCGGGGAATTTTTAATTCTTGTGAACGATGCCTGGTTGATGTTGATGGCATTTCATGAACACTTTCGCTTACAGCTTCTATGATTTGACGAGTACGAACTGGACGAGCATGTTGGTATGCTCTACGACCTTCTACCGAGCCAATTTCCTTTAAACATTGAACAATTTTGCAAATTCCAGGTTCTGTAGGACATCTATGTTGCATATGTCAAAATAAAACATCATGAACTGTGTTAGTTGAAATCGAAACTAATAGTTGAAAAAGAAACTAACATTTATATATATATATATATATATATATATATATATATATATATATATATATATATATATATATATATATATATTGTCGTATTAATGGATGATGAGTGATTGTTTTATTTTGAAATTTATTTTTAATTTAAATTTACCGAATTTTAGTTAATTTTTTCCAAGGGTCTCTTTCAACTACCTTTCGCTATATTATTTTTCGATTCTAACGAGACGTCACTTCATCTCGCGATGATTCGGTATTATTCTACTCATCTCCGAGAATATGGACCTATTTGCCGGGTTTACTGGATTAATTTTATCCTTCAGGAAACGTGGAAGTTCGTTTCCGTCGGGATTAATTTATTTTAAGAATTTTCGCATTATCAACTATTTGTGTAAAACCAAAATTTTAACACAAATCAGGGGTTGTTGGTGAAGTCCCGCCAAACCTCCAGACTAGAATAAAAACTCTGGCCGCCTCACGTTTCTTCTCGCTCACCGGGATAGAAGGCAATGAGTGAAGCTCAAGAGTTAACGAAGATTAATTAAATTTCTTCTTCTAAGGAATGAGCCAATTAGAAAGCGGTTATCAAGTAACACTAGTTCTTGATTCTTAGTTAACTTTTTATTTATTTTTTTTTAATTCAGTACTGTTTTCCGCAACTCAAGTTTGGGATTATTTTCTCTCCACGGTCACGTTCGGGATTTGTCAAGATAGGTATTCATAACTTTATAGTCAACACGAAGTTGACTCCTAGTCGCAAAGGTTCTCTCCACTTTGTCACGTTCTGGTAATAATGTTTAAAAGTCAGGACGCGTCGGTTCAGTAACTCGTACGCGCCGCTGACCTCGTCTTTTTATCGACGGTGTCAATATCGGGAATTAAGATACGTGCACAATCTGTATTTTCTGTAGTATGATATGTTGTCAAAGACAATCTACTTTAAGAACCACGAGCTGCCTAAAAAATAGAACAGTCAACGTGGCCCCCGAGAGCTAAGCTCGATCGGAAAAAGGACAAATTGACTCCAAAAGAGCAACCCGTAATGTCTTTAATTACGTCGCTGCCTTTTCGCTTTAATAGCAATGATGACGTCGCATTCTGAATTCGGAGAAGCACCGAGCCAAAGCGCCGGTTATTTTCTGGGTTTCCCCGCAATCAAAGAATTGTAATATATATATATATATATATATATATATATATATATATATATATATATATATATATATATATATATATATATATATATGGTGTCTCAAAAGAAAGTTCACATTTAAAAAATCGATTTAAAAAAAAGGCAGGACTTTATTGAAAAAATGTTTATTACATATTAAAATACATTGTTTGGGAATTTATTTTTTAAAAATGATATCTTCCAAATGTAATCCGTTGCGCTCACGGCATTCATTTAATCGAGCACTAAAATTGCCCATGACGGCTCGGTAGGTACTCTCCGTGATGTCTGCCATTTCGTTGCGGATATTTTCTTTTAATTGTGCCAGGGAAGTCGGTTTGTTGGCGTAAACTTTTGATTTGACATAACCCCATAGGAAAAAGTCCATAGGTGATAAATCAGGACTGCGTGGAGGCCAACTTATGTCACCTTTCTTTGAGATCAATTTGCCAGGAAAAATTTCACGCACTCGTGGCAGAGACATGTTGGACGTGTGTGAAGTTGCTCCGTCTTGCTGTAACCATGTTCTTTGGTTATAGCCAGGAAAATTTTGCAGTTCAGGCACGAAGAAGTCGTCTAACATCTCCACATACCGCTCTGAAGTCACTGCCACTGTGCGTTCCCTTTCATCTTCAAAAAAGTACGGGCCGATAATTCTTCGCGCCGACATCGCAGCTCCTACAGTCACTTTCGGCGAATGTAGAGGTTTCTGATGTTTGTGTTTTGGATTGTTTGCACTCCAATAGCGGCAATTTTGCTTGTTTACATGACCATTAAGATGAAAATGGGCTTCATCCGAAAAGAAGATGTTGGTAAACGTTGAAAAGCGTTCAGTCATCTGGTTTACGAAGTCAAGCCTCTGACAAGCATCCTGAGGCTTCAATTCTTGCACCAACTGAATTTTATAGGGGTTCAGCTTTAAATCTTTGCGTAAAATGCGGAATAATGATGACCTATGCACATTTAAAGCAACAACACGCTTACGAATCGAAACGTTTGGGTCGTCACGAACAGACTGAGTAACACTCTCTACGTTTTCGACCGTTTTCGAAGACCTCGGACGCCCGGATTTTGGTTTATCTAGTGTTGAACCGGTCTCTTCAAACTTCTGGACCCATTTTCCAATAAGCCGAGCGCTTGGCGCATCATTTAAGTGACGAATATGTCGAAAATTGTAGAATTTTCTACGCGCTACAGTCGCCGAATTACGGTTTTTGTAAAACTCACGTACGCACCAAGCACGGTCCGCTCCCGAGAAACGCTCCATAGCGACTAAATTCCCAAGAGCCAGGCTACCGATTGACATATCCCCCGCGCCGCTCGGAATAGTTCTATTCACGCAATAAGCAAAACAAATGTGTACTTTCTTTTGAGACACCCTGTATATATATATATATATATATATATATATATATATATATATATATATATATATATATATACATATATATATATATATATATATATATATATATATATATATATATATATATATACTTAACCTATGAGTAAATGCCAGAAAATTGTTGTGTCACCGGCAAACAAAGTAAATTTGCCCTCCACAAGTATTGTTATTACATACAATAATAGAAGAGGACTACGTACCGGCTCTTCCGATAAAAATTCTTGATTCTCTGAACAATTTTTAATAAAATGAAGAGTACCATATTGCCGTGAAAAATATAGAGCCAATCATGTCAAAGTCACGCCCTGAAAACCATTAGTTTCGACTTTTCCCTGCAATTTTATGCGATTCACACAGTGAAATTCTTTTGTAAGATCACAAAATGTCGCTGCGGCCAACTGTCTATTATTTATCCGACAGTATCAGTATTCCAGAAAAGGAAATATAACACTGTCTCTCATTTTCGAAGCTTGAAATCCTAATTGGGTTAAAATCAGTATTTTTTACTAGAACTGATAAGAACAGAAAAACAGATTTATTTGTAGATAACTCTATATCTCCGACTTTAACTAGTGAACTCACTACGAAAACAAAACGAAAAATTTCCTGTTAAAATGTATTATTCAATTAAAGTCTGACTGAAGCATTAAAAACTGATACTTTTTTATTTTTGTCTACGCCGTCTTCCGATACCCATTAACCAACTCACTTTGTTTATCTATTGGTCATGCTCCAGACCTCCGGTTCTCATTTCTCGAAAGAAAATAAACAAACCCAAAAACAAATTTAATACACTATACGGTCGAAGAGACATATGTGAAGCCGAGGGGATAGCCATAAAAGGTAGTTACGCCAACGAGTGCAGGTTCTTTATTTATAAATTTAATATGTGACAATAACTGTTCAGTCAAATGTAAAAACCATATTGTGTATCTACCATTTTTCCCTATTAACTCATTAAAAAAAATTTAACTGCAATAATGGAATTATTTTTATAATCACAGGAACCGGACACATTTTACTCCGGATTCATGCATCTAAGATTTTGTTAATTTTATTAGCTAAGGGAAAATACCGCCACCATAATGTAATCCAAAATTTTGTTGTAATTTATTTCCTGATTTATATTGCGTTATTATGTAAATAAATTTATTGCACTACTATAATAAAATTAATATTACAATAAACAATAAAATTCATTTATAGTTTTAGACAAAAAGAGGGAAAAAAATGAAAAGAAGAACCTCGGCAATATTTATGCAATTCTAAATGTTATTCTTGATTAATTCGATCAAAGTAGTGTAGCAAAAAAAAATTAAAATCAAAGATCTTATAAAAAAAAAGAAGAAAAAACGTATTTTGGAATTTAAAGATAAAGTTAACAACAAAAGTACTGTTGACTAAAATGTGGTTATCGGACTTGCATTGTCTTTATTATTATTTATTTTTACGACGTTTCGATTAGGTTGTATCTCTAATCGTTATCAAGTATAAACTGAATGTTTTGTCTAAAGACTACGAGCTTATATAGGGCCTGTGTCCACTGAAGTACAAAGTTTCGCTTCACTGTACACACCTCAATATTTAATGTTAAAAAGTAGTGGTTGCCAAAGATTAGGTATCTCAACACTCGGTTTACTGAAGATTCCATTATTGTTTTTAATGTAAGCTGCTTCTATAAATTTTCTTTTTTTCATGTTGGGTTACATATATATTGCCGCAGCCTCAGACCATTTTATATGGTGTTGTTTATCCCAGGCGTGTTCTGCAATACCTGATCTCTACGTTTCCCCTTTTTGTGTATGAGTTTTATATTCCTTAATTCTAACTTCTAGTGGTCGTTTGGTTTCTCCAATATACATTTCAATACACTCACATGGAACTTTGTAAGCACATTCTTTCTTTATCGGTACTTTTTGGTTTTGTTTTTGTTAAATGAGCTCTAAGTGTATTTCCTGATTTAAAGGCTGTTCTTATATTATAACTATTGGCAATTTATTCTTATTTTCTCCGAAGTTCCCTTAATGTACGGAATTGTGAAAAAGGAATGTGTTTCTTGCTGTCCCGTGTTCGTTATTCTAAAGTTATTTATAACATCGTCAATTAGTTTCAAAGGATAACCATTCTGTTGTAAATCGGATTTAATATTTGCTACCTCTTTTTCCAATGAATCGGCATTATTGCATATAGATATAGCGTGATAATAGAGGCTGCGTATAATTCCCCTTTTTGTTACAACAGAATGATTGGAACTATTATTAAAATATTGTCCAGTATGTGTTGGCTTTCTGTATACTGAAGTTTTAATAGTTTCCTTTGAGCGATTCACCTTGACATCTAGGAAAGGCAACTGATCATTTACCTCTCTTTCCATGGTAAACTTAATTGTAGGTCGAATGTTATTTAGATGTTTCAAGAAATCATTAAGTTCTTGATCATTGCCCTTCCATACGATGAAGGTATCATCGACATATCTCAACCAGACTTTCGGTTTTACTGTTGCCGTTTTTATGGCATGAGTTTCGAACCATTCCATATATATATATATATATATATATATATATATATATATATATATATATATATATTGGCGACGACTGGCGAGAGTGAAGAACCCATCGGAAGCCCGTCGTCCTGAGCGTAGAACCTGTCTTTTACTTGAAAGTAAGCACTACGCAGGCAACACTCCATCCAGTGGTAACGTAGTTCGATCTGATAAAGTAGTATCATTTGAAAGTCTAGGTTTGATTATGTCTAGTGATTCCCCTGATGATACATTAGTATACAGACTTTCCACATCAAAGCTTATTAGTCTGTCGTCTGGCTCTAGATTAATGCTACTAATAATGTAATACTGTTACAAAACAGTGCTGCTCTTATCACAGTCGTAAAACTCATCCGATATATAGGAAGGTTTCTGACACAAAAGATCTTTAGGATACACTAATTTATTTCTTGACAGAATATGCACATTTTCAGAAAGCAACATGTTATGATAGAAAACTCGATATGGTTCCGCAAATAACTAAAGGTATATTTATCAGAAATTAGTTTTGTTTCATTTATAGTGACATAGTTATGACTAAAATATGGTTGTCGGACTTGCATTGTCTTTATTTTTGTTTATTTTTACGACGTTTCTATTAGGTGGTATCTCTAATCGTTAAAATAAACAAAAATAAAGACAATGCAAGTCCGAGAACGACATTTTAGTCAATCTTTAACATTATTTAAAACCTTCAAACAAACGTTGATATAGTTATGTTTAATTGATGCACCTTCAAAAAAATTCCTATTATCAACAATAAATTTTACCGATTGCAAAATGTTCATACCTATAACCATCAAAATATTCTTACAAATAAAGACATTTATACAACTATCCTGTTATTTCATTGCAAAAATACATCGTAAGCATCTTTCCTACAGAATCAAAATTCTATTTACATCACACAAAAATTAGACCTTATCTGACTCTGAATTGTACTGATGTATAATAAGCTGGTAGAGCTGCATCGATTTCAACTCTCTCTAAAATAACTCTTAATTCAAATCAATGCTGAGATATTTTAGTGGCATTTCTCCCAATGTGCGGCCCCAGTCCAACCTTCTATGGGGGTTTAGTCCCAAAACAATAGCGCTCTCTACCGAGATTATTGTATTATATAACTGCCTAACATAATGCACTGTATCTTGAAAACATTCATCAACGGGCTGTTGGACAGAAAGTACTCATCGAGAATATCGATCACAGACTGAACCTTCACCGAGAGCAACTCGGCCGTGTTTTCACTCAATATAAGTGATATATCATCAGCGTATAGTATAGTTTGTTCTTCCAAGATTTCGGGCAATTCACTTATATAAAGAATATACAAAAGAGATCCAAGTATTAAACCTTGAGGAACGCCTCTCTTTATGTTAATATAGCCCTACTATGGACTGTCTGGACTCAACCACCCACTGAGTCCTGCCAGTCAATTACGATTTTATTAGTTCCAAAACGTTACCCCTTATACCATATATCTCAAGTTTCAATAACAATTTCTTATTATTTACAGTATCAACGGCTTTTAACAAGTCCGAGCACAAGGCCAATATTTGTTTTTGTTATTTAATGATTCTAGAATTTATGTAAGTGCCGATTTCTAAACCCATTTTTTTAACTGATATTACAGAGAACCGATCCTACAATTCTCTGTTATAAAACTTTTTCAAAAACATATATTAGGCAATATATTGGCCTACAATTTTTTCTTTAGTTTTCTCCCCTTTTTTATAAATTGCTCTAATACCGGCAGGTCCAGAAATAACGTTAACTACATCTTTTAAAATAGGCATAGAGATCTGATCATCTCCAACTGATTTCTTGCTTTTAAAATCATTGTATATTTGTATATATATCTCATCAGAATCGATAGGTGACAAATAAATGAAATTTATAACTCTCCCTTCAATTTGCATACCTCGAGAGTCAACAGTAGGACATGCATTTATAAAATAATTATTTAAATTAAAGAAGATTATTAAATTTGGTTTTGTCTTTTCGATCAGTAATTTGTTTAACAACTACAACTCACAAATTAGCTGTAACTTTATTTTCAGAAGCACTGATATGGTTTCTATTAGTAAAATGTTTAGTTTTTAAAATCAAATTCTTTAATATTTTATTACTTAATAAAATATTGAATTTTAATGTAACCTCTATAAAATATATTTTGGTTCGCAGGATAATCTTATGCCTGCAGTAATCCAAGAGACCGATCCCTAGGGAGAATTATACTTCTTAGTGACAAACATAGTGTCTAAAGGAACTGAGAAAGTACCCAAAAAATATCATATGTCACATTTGCTCAAACTGAACCATATACTGATGACCAATCAACATTTTTAAGCTCATGTGTAAAATGTTCTACCTTGTTCTTTGTACAAATCCTTTTAAATACGGGAGTGGTTAATAAGTAAGGTAAATTAGTCATAGGTGGTGCCACTATCATTTTTAAATGCATACGATTATGTAGCTATACCCCAAAGGCTCCTCTACAAAGTTTCATTATGATGCGATGCTTAATTTGTGTTATTTGACACAGGTCTCACACCATTGCTATAAATAAGGAAAAAGGACGAGTTTCAAGAGGTGATTAAACATCTCTATGTGATAAAAGATAACGTAGTAAAACTCTATTTTTACTTAAAAAAATTCCTCCTCCAATAATTAAATTTAATTTAATTTATTATTAATTAATTAATTTTTAAGTAAAAATCGAGTTTTACTACGTTACCGTTTATGATATGGAGTTCCACCAAGTATCGGCAAACTCAATACAATTTCTATATGAAACAGTAAACGGTTTCCTAGATTAAAACTGAGTTGGATGCTGTTCAAAGAAGTTCTGCACCGACTTTAAAAACTAGTCATTTTTGTCTAAACGAATTTAAACGTGATCGAAAATCAACTAAAGATGAAACACGCTCAGAACGCCCAGTTGAGGTCACTACACCAGAAATTATTGAAAAAATATGTCATATTGTTGACCACAATCGGCGAATAAAGGCTTGTCATTAAACGTAATCCAGCTGATTTATGGCATATATACGTGACTGTGAACGAGACCTGGATTTATCACTACATGCCTGAGTCGTAGTAGCAGCTATTAAAACAGTGGAATGCATCCGATTTTTTTTTTCAGCCAGAAAAGCTATGACCATGTTTTTTGGGATTCTCCCTGCATAATATTTATTGATAATTTTAAAAAACGGTCAAACAATCACAGAGGGTTACTATGCAAAAGAAAATGTAAGACTAAAACGCAAAAAAGTTCTTTTTCATCAAGACAGTGCTCCCGTTCACACTTGTGCAGTTGCAATATCAAAATTAAATGAATTACGGTTTGAATTAGTATCTCATCCACCTTATTCACCAGATTTAGCTGCTAGTGACTTTTTCCTCTTTCCAAACTTAAAAAAGTGGCTCGAAGGACAGAAATTTTTATCAGATGAAGTGGTTATTAGGGCTGTAAAAGACTATTTTGAGGATTTGGATACTTTCTATTTTTCAGAAGGCATAAGGAAGTTGAAGTACCGCTGGACCAAGTGTACAGTGCTCTAAGGAGACTATGTTGAAAAATAAAAAAGTAGAAGTAGAACAGAAACTTTCTAGAAGTACACCCATATTGAAAGGCGGTGATGTTAAGGACGCTAAAGGTTATCATATTATCTCAATAATACCGCTATTTGGGAAAACTGTTGAAAAGTGTTTAAAAATAGATTGTATGGTTATTTTGAAAAAAATAATATACTGTGCTCAAGTCTGTTTGAATTCAGGGAAGAGTGTTACACTATTCAAATAATTCAGAGCGTACTGGAATGTATAGTTGACGGCCTGGAATCAGGAGTACACACTGTCATTGGGTTGAGTAACTTATCCAAGGTCTTCCATTGCATCAACTGCGGCGTCTCCCTTTTTACAGGGTACGGCAACGGATGCGTATGGCAGCTCAATATGTCGGAGGCTAGGTTCGTATCTCTTTTAGAGATAGTTGGGCTCTGCTTTGATTACCCAATAGGCGTCACCTGTTTTACATTATCTGTGTTACTTACCTAGTGATTAAACAGGAAAACACTTAGGTATGAGGAATGATTTTAATTTATTAACTGTTGGTGTATAGCTCCACAATCAAACGACTTAATTAAAACAAAATAACAATTCTATTTTATTCCCAAAAAAATTATTATGTACATAAATTAGAATGGTGCCTACAATGTTTTTGTACACTCTTGATAACTATGGTTGTTACCTTGTTTTTAAAAGGTTATATAAAATTTGGCCGCAAATGTTCTAGAACATTTAATTGCCAATAACGTAAGTTTTATAGTTATCAAAAAGTTCTTACATGTTATTATATCACATTAAAATATATTTATGTTGTTTTGTTTGTATTTAAAAAAAAATGATTTATAGCTCCAATTCTTTAACTTAAAGTTTTCTCCTACCTGGTCTATGCTATGGTACCTCTCACTTTTAGCGCTGTTGCTAGGATTCCTGTTGTGTTGTGGATGAATGGAGGCTTCACAGGGCCACTTCCAAGTCACCAACCAAACGCAGGATAAGGTTAAAACAGTCGTGGTCACACGGACAGGAAAACTAGGGCCGGAACCATCAGAAAGCCTTGACAGCAATATCAAAATGAAAAGAGTGAGATGAAGCCCAAAGATAAAAAAGAACTGGCTTCAAATAGCCCTGAAATAAAATGTTGTTTTTACCACATGTTCGTAAAGATAAGGGGCAAAATCTTACCTCACTGATTAGTGGACTTTTTAAAAAAACACTTGACCGTCTGCCCTTTCAAAGCTGATGGCAGGATAGGTCTGCTGCCTTCGACGGTTCAACAGTAAAGGAAATGAAAATAAAAATCTCTCTTGCAACCAGACGTGACAAATCTTAGGGATATTTGTATTTAGTTTTGCCAACCTTATTCTCAACCTGGAGTACTCTAACCTAGTTCCGAACTTACACTGACCACCAGGTAATACATCAAATATCGGCAAGCCATAGAAAATTATCAAAGAGAAAATTATGATCAAAAGTCCAAAGTTACTAATCATGATTGAAATAAAGTTAAAAAAAAATGCTACAAATTCAATACTGCATACTCAACCTTAAATGATCGGTCTTGACATGCCGTGCTCGTGTCAACGAATCGGGAATACATCCTCACATTACCGACTATAACCTTATACTTTTAATACTGAAATGGAATGTAAATAAATGAGGTTTTATTAAAAATAAAATATTTTATGACTTTTAAATTCAAACCAAATAATGTGATATATAAACTACAGCAATTTACGAACTGTGTTAAGAAAAAAGAGTGATAAGTTACAAGACCAAAAGAGTTGTGAACCAAAAAAAAAACAAATTCCATGTTTACTATTTTAAATTACGGGATAAATAATTAAATTTAATCAGGTAAAAATATACAAATTATATCATATTACTAAAAACATGTAGCATTGATGCTAACTGGTAAATTTAAATGCTACAGAACCACGATATCCTACTAAAGAAATTAAATTTTTATGGAATTAGGGATGCTCTTTAAACCTCTTACCTTTATAACCGTCAATAATGAGTGAACGAAAATAAATTTCAGCGACGAACTGTCAGCCATGGGATGCCACAGGGCTCTGTCCAGGGACCCTTACTTTTCATTAAAAAAAAGTAAATAATAATGTTGTTTTATTCCTTTTTTACCTTACTTATTGAACCACCCTCGTATATACTTTCGATCGTTAGGAATAAAAAACATTCTCCATACATATGTCTTATGATTTAAAAACGTAATATTTATTCCATAGTTCTGGAAACCCCAAGCTGAATTATAGAAAATATTATCAATAAATGTTGGTAGTATTATAATAAATAAATTTATATTAAAATTTCCACTAATAAGGTTCTCTTCAAATATTATTTGGTAATGAAACTCATGTTTCTAACACATTTTTAGAGGAAGAAAAATATTACTTGTAACAAATATTTTCACGTAATAGTAACGGAAATTCCTATGTTATTTTTATCAAAAAGTCAATAACTGATTTTAATTCCCTTTACAGCCTCTTGATATGAATCTTAAGTAATTAATCACTGTCTCCAAATGCATAATCCGTTTTCGATACGATCAAAAATAAATATTTGTGTATAAATAAAATCACAAAATCACATTAGTTCAAGAACAATTTCGATTAACAACGTACAAATAAAACGACATTTCCGTCATTACTTTATTTTAGTTTATGAAAGGAAACAACAAACGAGATAAGATTTTCTTCAAATATATTTTTTCCTACAACGCAATATTATAATTAATTGGAATTCCCTACAAATATATATTCTATAATTTATTTCGCTCAAAAGTAGAGTAATAAATATCAATTGTACCCACTATGACGTAAATAAAATTTCAACGGTGGACTTAAAATGCTTATAAAAAAAGTCAATGGGATGAACAATAAAGTGTTAGAGGTTCATATTTTACAATTTTTATTAATAATATTATATACCCAAAAAATATCATATGTCACATTTACTCAAACTGAACCATATACTGATGAGGTTTTTTGGGTGCTGGTTTTCATATCTTCTTCTTCTTCTTCTTCTTCTTCTAGGTAGAACCAAGTTCTGTTATCTACAGAATGCCTCATCGATCCTCGTTTGAGGTCCAAATCCAGCTGTCTCTCCATCTTTTGGGGGACCGTCCAGGCGGCCGTTTGGTGTTTGGTTTCTCTCTCATCACGGTTTTTGCTAGTCTGTCATCGTCCATTCGTTCCACGTGATCTCTCCACTGCCTACGACGGTTTCAAACCCACTTCACAACATCCTCCAATTATTCTATCTCTTAAACTTGTTCCCGTGATCATTCTCAGCGTTTTCATTTCTGTGGTTCTCATAATTTGTTTTGTCTTTGTTGTTTCATTTCTTGTTTCTGCGCCGTAGGTCAGTATACAGACCTTGTAAATTCTTGCTTTGCTCTCAACCGTCATATGTTTATTGTTCCAGATTATGTCTCTTAGTTGGCCTGATATCATGGCCGCTTTGTTGGCTTGTGTGCGTACTTCTTCCGTTACTGCCCTGTTACTTGTTATATGTGCTCCTAGTTATTTAAACTTCCCAACCTGTTCTATATGTTTGTCATCAACCATTAGTTTGCATCTTATCGGTTCTTTTGCTATTACCATTGCTTTGGTTTTCTCCACAGAAATCTTCATATTATACTGTTTGGCTGTTCGATTGAGATGGAAAAGCGTTCTTTGTAAGTTGTTGTCGCTATCTGCTGTCAAGGCAACATCGTCTGCAAAGCATAAAATCTGAACGGTGTTGTGTCCCATTGGGTACCCAACATTTGTGCTTTTTACCTCATCAATAATTTCGTTCATGATTACATTGATAAGTGTTGGACTTAGGCTATCACCCTGTCTTATTCCTGTGGATAGTGGGATTTCCTCTGTTAGAGTGTTATTTGTTTTAATTACCATGGTGTTTTTGGAATTCAGTTCATATATTTTGTAGTAGTTCTGTTATGTGTTCCAGTTTGACTCGGTCGAACGCTTGTGTAAAGTCCACAAAACAAATGAACAGCGGTTTATCGTATTCGATAGATTTTTCAACCAGCTATCTGATAATAAATATACCGTCGATCGTAGAGCGGTTATTCCGGAAGCCCTGCTGTTCTTCGCACGCCCCTAACTTGTCTACGATCCGTTGTGACAATATTTTGGTTAACAATTTGGCTGAACTGTTCAGTAGACTGATTCCCCTGTAGTTTTTGGGTTGTTTCTTTGATCCGTTTTTGTGGATCGGAATTGTGATGCTTTTCCGCCATTCGTTGGGTACTGACGTTGTGCGGAGTATTTTTTGAAATAGAATAGTGAACTCTGTGACAAGGCTGGGGCCTCCGTACTTTAGCATCTCATTCGTAATTTGGTCGGTACCAGGTGATTTTCTGTTTTTAATTTCGTAATTGTCAGGTGCATCTCTGCTTCACTGATGTTAACATCTGTTAGTTCTGTGGTTTCTTGTTGGTTTTCGTCTACGTTGTTTTCTGTAGCTGGTACTTGGAGTAAGTCCTTAAAATGGCTGACCCATTGTTGGCCGTCGATTGGACTTAGTTGAACGTATTCATTGATTGGTTTTTTTCTGTTTCTCAGCATGTTCCATATTTTCTTTTGTCATCCATATAGGTCGTGTCCCATGTCTTTTGAATCCTTTTCCCAGTATTATTTCTTTAGTTGAGCTATTTGACTGTTGATTCTGTTTCTCACCGTTCTGTACTCTTCGAAATGGTGCTGTTTTGTGAAATCGGTATTTTTTAAATGCTTGTCGTTTTTCTTTTGCTAGAATTTTCACCTCTTCTGTGAACCATGGTTTTGTATTGCTTCGCTTGTTCGTGCTAACTGTTCGTGTTCCAATCGCCTCCTTGGCGCTCTCTTGTATATTTCTTTTCAGTTTTTCCCAGGTTTTCTCCACTCCGTCATTTTCTAGGATTGTATTAGCTTTTATTTTCTCCGAGAGTCTCTGCTGATACAATACTTTTGTTCTATCGTTAGCGAATGATTCGGTATTGTATTTAATAAAGGTATGTTTCTGTTTGTACGTTCTGTTTATACTTTGTTGCGACCGGTATTTACCTAATCCTAGTCGGTGGTCGTCTTTTCCCAGGTCTGACGAATTCAGAGTTCTGACATCGAGTATTTGGTGAGGTAACACTTTTCTGTTCGTTATTATGTAGTCTATGGTTGACTCTTGTTCTCAGGTGTTTCCCCATGTCCGTTTATATTGCCACTTATGTGGAAAGAAGGTGTTATTTATTCTCATCTCGTTTTGGGCGCACAGTTGTATGAGTTGTTCCATCATATTATCTCAATAATACCGCTATTTGGGAAAACTGTTAAAAAAGTGTTTAAACATAGGTTGTATGGTTATTTTGAAAAAAAATAATATACTGTGCTCAAGTTTGTTTGAATTCAGGAAAGGGTGTTACACTATTCAGATAGTTCAGAGCGTACTGGAACGTATAGTTGACGGCCTGAAATCAGGAGTGCACACTGTCATTGGGTTGAGTAACTTATCCAAGGCCTCCGATTGCATGAACCACGATATCCTACTAAAGAAATTAAATTTTTATGGAATTAGGGATGCTCTTTAAACCTCTTACCTTTCTAACCGTCAATAATAAATTAACGAAAATAAATTTCAGCGACGAACTGTCAGCCATGGGGTGCCACTGTGCTCGGTCCAGGAATTCTCACTTTATATTTTGTCGTTTTATTCAACATCTTACCGCCATCCTCCGGCCAGATTTAACTTCAAATAGCAGTTCCGAACATTAATAAGTACGACGACGGGTGTCTGGGAAGGTGCCAACTAGAATCCCACTGACGAGTCCTATAGTTGGTACCGGGACGAAACACCCACATTTTTCAAGAAATTCGTAATATACATTAACTCGATTGAGACACGGCAGGTTTTTTCTAGGTTTTCCCTGCCAAATAGCACGATAACGACAAAATAACCCGGAAAGAGAGACAGATAGAGACAACCCATATGAGAGACAAGAAAAGAAAACCGAACGTGCTTGCAATGTAGGAGTATACAGGGAAAAGTCTATAAGAAGTCACCCATAGACTTTCTCCTATATTACAACAATATATATATATATATATATATATATATATATATATATATATATATATATATATATTAGGCAACTGAAAATTATCATTGGTTCAGAGCAGTTATCAACCAAAGTTTTAAAAATAAACGTATGGTGTGGTATAGTTAACGGAAGAGTCCTAGATCCTCACTTTTTTGATGGTACCCTCACTAGTGCGAAATATTTGGAGTTTCTTCAAAATGATCTCATTCTTATACTAATAACTTTGTATCCTGATGCACAAGAACCCAATATCTTTCACCGTGACCTTTTCTTTTTCAATAAGATGGCGCGCCACCTCACTAAGCTGTCCGTGTCCGAACCTATTTGGATGCGGTTTATTCGAATCGTTGTATATGCAGAAAAGGGGCAATTGAGTGGCCAGCCAGATCACTAGATTTGACCCCCCTTGATTATTTCTTGAGAAGATACTTAAAAACTAAAATATACTTGATCCAGCATGACAATTGAAAAATCCTCAAAGTTCGAATACACCAAGAAGAATGAAACATAACCGCAGATGTCATCGACAATGTTCAAAAAAAATTTATTCATCGACATTCAAACGAGTTGTTTTTTTAGAGAAAGTTATAATTTCAAATACTGAAAATTTGTTTTCTTAAGAATTGTAAGAGCTTTTAAAATCGCGACTTACAAAGCTTTTGAGACCTTAGAAAAAAAAATGAAATTATCCGTCTTGAAAAAACTTTTTTCTTCTTATATACAGTTAAGCTTAAAAAGAGACTTTATGCGATTTTTAACACTTGTAGATTTGCGAGTTTTGGAGCTCAAGATATGAACATAATTCCCCTCAATGATACATTTTTTAACCGACTTCTAAAAGAAGGAAGTTCTCAATTCGTCGAGTATGTATGTTTTTTTTTTATGTATGTACACCGATTACTCCGGAACGGCGGCATCGATTTGAATGACATTTTTTTACGTTATGTTCAGGAAATTGCTGCGCTGGTCCCATATTTTTTTGAACAAAATTGGTGCAGTAATATCCAAGATGGCGCTGACAATATGGAGGCCAAAAAAATTAATTTTGTTTGATTTTCTCCAAAATTGGTATGGGGGAATTTTTGGGATCGTACACAACGAATCTGAAATTATTTTAAAAAAATTCAATATGGCGGATCCAATATGGCGGACAAAAAATTTAATTTTGTCGGATTTTCTCCAAAATTGGTGTGGGGGAGTTTTCGAGGTCGCACATAATGGATCCAAAATATTTTTAAAAAATTCAATATGGCAGATCCAATATCCAAAAAAATCAATTTTGTCCGATTTTCTCCAAAATTGGTACAAGGAAGTTTTCAGGGTCGTACATAACTAATCTAAAATTATTTTTTAAAAATTCAATATGGCGAATCCAATATGGCGGACGAAAAAATCCATTTTGTCCGATTTTCTTGAAAATTGGTACGGGGGAGTTTTCGAGGTCGCACATAACGAATCTGAAATTATTTTTAAAAAATTCAATATGGCGGATCCAAGATGATGGATTAAAGATTCTACATCTCCCGATTTTGTCTAAAATCAAAGAAAAAATTCAATATGGCAAATCCAAGATAGCGAATTAAAAATTTTACATTTGAAAGGTGGGACTGAATCGTTTTTGAGGATATAAATAGCAAATATAAGTCTAGAAATTTTAAATTTCCGGATTTTATCCAAAATTGGTACCAAGAGACTTTGAAGGGTTTAGATTTAGATTAGATTAAGACTTAAAATAATCTTTTTGAAATTCAATATAGCGGATGCAATATGGTGGGTTGAAAATTTTACCTTATTCGCATTTTTTCAGATTTGGTATTAGAGGGTTTTCGGGGTCGTGTATTATGAATATGAAGTTAATTTTTTACAACTTTTAGGTTGATAAGCTACAATATGAGGGAGAGAAAATTTTACATATTTCGATTTTGTCTAAAATTGATATTGTGAGGTTCTTGAGGCGTATACAAACTCAATATGCAGTATAAAATATATCGAGCTAAGAAATTTACATCTCAGGTTTTTTAAATATTGAAAATTGATATTGTGGTGTTCTTGAGGCGTATATAAACTCAATATGCAATATCGAGCTAAGAAATTTACATCTCAGGTTGTCATCGATATTGGAAGGTTTTGGGGCCTATATTACCAATCTAAAATTAATTTGAAATTTAAGATGGATTTACTATGACAGACTAAATATTTGTTTGACACAATTTTTCTGGTATTTGGAAAAGTCTAAGAACCAAAGAATTTTTAGTGGTTCATTTTAGGATGATTTACAACTTTGGATAAAATGGGTACTTTTTTGCCACCTTGGAGTCATTGCGAGGTACACTAATCTCGATTAGTACTTAGTTCAAATAATAATGAATTCTAAAACTAAAAATAGAAAAATAAAATTTTTATAAAAAAATTGAACCGGCTTCTAAAAGTGCGCTAAAAAGTGAAAAATAACTATCAATTTTTATATGAAATTGAACTTTTTGAAGTCGGCGCCAAATTATTTGTAAATGAAATAAATAACTACTAATATATACAAATTATGGTAAGAAAGCAATTACAAATAAAGTATATTTAATCTGTTTATGCGAATCACATTTTGTCAGGTATTAGTTTGGCGCTGACTTCAAAAATTTCAATTTGATATAAAAATGTATAGTTATTTTTCACTTTTTAGTGCACTTTTAGAAATCGGTTCAATTTTATTACAAAAATTTTATTTGGCTTTCGAATGCTCCCTGGATCATTCCTGTAGCTCTTTCATTCAAAAAATATTTGATTTTGTCCCAAAAATCATTAAATTGGATCACTATGCTCAGTTACAATCCAGATTTGGCTCCATCTGAGTTCTATTCATTCAGAACTTTTAAAAAACACCTCAAAGGATATCATTTTGCAAACAATAATCTTTTGAAGCAGGATTATGAAGCCTAATTTTAAAGCCAACAGGAATCTTCTTTGCAGTCACAGAAGGAAAGAAAATTATCTTGACCAGTAAAATTATGAAGTGTTTTTTTTTTCATTATTAGGCGAAAAACTTTTCTATTACTCCTCGTAAGATATTATCAGAAGGAGTTTGGACATCAACCCACAAATATTTAACATTCTTTATTAAAAAATTCCCTTTTCATTCCATACTATAATTAGATGTCTTCATATATGACTTTATTATGTTTAGCTCTATCTACGGGTCTCACAACCAATTTAGTCATGGATTTTAAAATTCCACAATAATTATTTTTAAATTGACCACTTCCTTTAAGGTTATTTTTACTACGGCAAATTTGTTTTGGTTGTTAAAGAATAACCTACTCAAATGATATTATTATTTCTTATTAGGTTATATAATGGGGTTATTTACTTTGTTATATTTATTTGAAAAACAATTTATGTGATACTCAAACTTAATTTCTTAATTTATTCTCTGGATGTTACAGAACTTGTAGTTTACTTAACTTTAGGTACATTTTACAAGTTTTTGTAAGGAATTTTCAAAATATTTCATTCAGTTACTCGAAAAATGAACAAAAGTATCTTTTTTTGTTTCACAAAATATATAAATATTATTAGATCAAATTCGATTAAATGAAGAACGACGTTATCTCGTACAAATTTTAGTTAGTATTATCAAATTTATTTTTAAATTAACAAATATGTATGTTTTTTCACGTATAACTTTTAATAGGGTTGAGATATTTTGATACGCTTTTCATTATATTGTAGGAATATTCTCAATGGGATGCTACCAAGATATTTCCACCTGGATTTAAGTAAGGAGGCTAAAACTCTTTTTTGGGCAAAACGTTTGTTAGGAGTGAGATATTTTGATTCGGTTTGCAGCCTGTTATAGAAGATACAAGATACGGAAGGGGGTCCTGTAAAAATATTTCTATGATAGGTTTGCTGCAAAAATGACACCCTCTACATGTCGATTTTTTGTTGCCACAAAATTCGCTGAGGTCCGCTTGGAATCAAGATATTTATACAAATCGATACAGGATTTCTTTCACCATTAGGTGATATCAATTGTATTACTACATTATACAACATTTTTATTCAAACAATGTTTTATGAAAAATAGGGTTGAATCTTTGTCAACAAACGATGGAATGTATTGGTTATATTAAAGCGCAAGACAAATTTCTAAATCAAAATAAACAAACTGTTTACTTTCTTAAGGTGAATCCATATTAGAGAATGCAAATTGGCAATATACATTGCCTCAAAGTGGCCGAATAATATGTACCCGAACGCATTAATAGACTTACTTATTTGTTATGCATTCTGCTGCGTGAACTACTGGTTTACACAAGCTATACTCTATTCAAGAACTAGAGAGAGTAATAAAACTGTCACCGAAACCTCGGACGTACTTGCTACAGTGCCGCAGGAATGCCATAAATCTAATTACGCTTAATTATATTTAAATATGATAAGCTTTTATAAATTTATTTCAATAATAAAATTGTTTATAGTTCAGTTTAATTTCTGTCAGTGAGCAGAGTACACCTTATAGTGTGTCCTCAGTGGTTTATCTTGTGTGCGCTGGTTGTTATATATTATTTCAGATCAGTGAGATACCCAAAAGATATGGCTCTCACCCTTATATTTATTTCAAAATTGTTAAAACCAGGGCATTTTTCTTTCAACGAAAAATTTATTATGAATGTTTACAATGCCTTAAAACATCAATATCCAGATAACAATGTTGAAAGCTCTGTTGAGATATGTTCCCAAATGACAGGAGTTGAAAAATCTACTGTTTACCGAATGATGAAGAAGAGAAAGACAACTGATATTGTTAGTGCTTCCAAGCCCCATTCCAGGAAGACGAAAACCCCATTGGAAAAAGAGATGAAAACTGCAATAAGAAGAGTGGTATATACATCTTATTATGAGAAGCAGATCCCAGCCGTCGACAAAATTCTAACCAAAAGAAGTGAAGATCGGGATTTACCTGAAATTAAAAGAACTGGGCTCTGGAAACTGCTCAGGGAACTTAATTTGTCCTGGGAAAAACCAGATAGGAAATGTATTATTATAGATGGCCCGGCAGCTGTCCCTTAGAGAAGAAAATATGTCCGAACAATTAAACAACATCACGAAAATGGAAAAGATATTTATTATTTAGACAAGACGTGGTTGAATGAAGGCCATACTGTACCGAAAGTCTAGAAAGATAAAAATTTTCAGAGCTACCAAGAGGTCCCACTGGAAGGTTGGTCTGTTGGACTAAAAAAAACTACAGAAAAAAACCGCTGGCTCATAATTACACACATCGGTAGTTCCAAAGGTCTTGTTAAGAGGGGTTTATTAAATTTTCTGTCCAACAGAACCGAGAATTATCATGAGGATATAAACGGGAACGTCTTCGAGGAGTATTTTCAACAAATGTTGGATCTTATACCAAAGGGATCATTAATATTTATGACTAACGGCCCGTATCACTCGCGTAAAAGTGAAAGACTGCCAACAAATGCATGGAAAAAATATGATATAAAACAATGACTGCTTTCCAAGAATTTAAATCATTTGACTACAATTGACATGGTGAAAAGAGAGCTTTTAGACATAGCAAATGTACATAAAGATAAGTACAATAAATATATAACTGATCTTCCACTGTACCATTGTGAGCTGAACTCAACTGGGCTGATATGGGCTCAAGTTGCTAGAAATAACACAAATTAGTGATTTAACTGAACTTTTGAAAGATTGAGAATAAAATTACTGCGGAAAATTGGAAAAAATGTGTAGACCATATGACAGAAGAAAAAAATAAGATCTGGAAACTCGATCACATGATCGATGAGATAGCGGAACCAATTATAGTTAAATTGGGCGAAGATAGCTCCACTGACTCTGATTATGAATTAAATAAATAATGTTTACCAGTGTAAACACAATTTATTATTTAAATTTTTGTTTTTGTTGTATTTTATTATTTAATGTTGTTAACAATTTATATACTTTTATTTTAGTTCGTCTTTCTTTTTAATTTTATATATATTTTAGTCCAATTATTGACTGATTTATTACTCTTTCTAGTTCTTGAATAGACTATAGGCATAGAAATACCTACTTTTGCATTTTCATATTTAGAATTAGGCTAGACTCTTCAGGCTATATTGACTATTGTGCGGCAGTCTGATTTTTATTATTAAGAGTTTTCTCTACTTATTGAAATAATAATTAGCGATCGTTCCAATTTATCCCTAATTTAGCTTCAGATAATTAAAATCCTTCAACAAAAAATTCGGTTGTTTACATCAACAAATTCCAGCATAAAATAAGCCAGGACATATTCTAAACAGAAGATAAATCTTTCGAAAATATACAATTCTACACAAAAAATTATTAAAATTTATTACTGTTTACACTTTTGCGACCATTATTCACAACAAAATTTTAATTTCGTATTGTAAAGAGCAATAAGTCATCCAGCTTTGATATTTTTGACGGGCTGATCAAATTGTAACATATAATGTTTTTGCTGGTTTAAATAATACCAATTATAAAATACAATGTTCCTAACAAACAGAAATCTGACATCAACAAATTAGACAAGAACACGAAATTTATCAACTTTACGATTTTAATACAAATGGAGAATAAAAAGGTCAGATTAGTTCAAAAATGTATGCCTTACAGATTCTCAATTTTTTTAATAAAGAGAAAACACTATTTTGACCAAAATAGGCCATCGCTCTATAACTTTTAATTCTAAAATCAAGTTTTTTAAAAAAGTGTTAAAATTGGCATCCTTTAATGATATAGAAATGAGTAGTTTCGGCTAACTTTTAAAAAACTTCTATAATCTGGTTAAAATAAGTTTCTAAAATATGAAGTTGATTACTTAATTACGAGACTTATGGAAAACAAGCTTAATGATGTTGATGTTTAAAAAAGGAACAGTAAAAATTAATTTATTTCAGAGAAATAAATCCCCTTAATAAAATTGATAGTGAAAATAATCGCTACCAAAACAAAAGTAATTATAACATTCGTGCTGAGGCAAATTACTGGAAAATCATCTGAGTACAACAAGCCCGCCTTCATGTGTTTTATTGAGCTACAAAATGCGTTCACTTGAATTGAAGCGGAAGATGTTATATATTTAAACCTGCAGTCTTAAAATGACAACAAATCTGATTAAAAATATTTATCTAGAGAATATCATTCAGGCAAAACTAAATGGAAAATTTGCAGACGAAATAACAATGAATAATGGAATCCGATATAGAGATTCTTTGGAGTGCAGTACTATTTAACATTGTCATGGATGAGGTTAATCAGATATGCCCAACGGTAAAAGATACAGAAATAAAAACACTTTTCTATGCTAATGACAGGTTACCTTTTGCTGAAATTGAGCATGATGTTCAACGAGCTCCAATCCCTTTAATATAACTGGGAAAGAATAAAATATGATCATATCTGCTCACCAAATAACATGCGTGATAACTGTAGAGGAACCTCTTGAAAGTAAGCTGGAAATTGAATCTGTCGCATTTTGGAGATATCGAAACCAAATCAGTAAATACAATAAAATAACTAAATGTGAAAATAAAGTCTAGAATATATAAAAGACACTATGTGATATATTAAAAGCTATCTAGGCGATACTTCCAAGACCAAACGAACTATAAAAATAACTAATATTAAAAAAATTGGGACAACGTATTGGGAAAACTACTTGAAAAAGAAAGAAGCAAACACATTAGTAGAATATGTGAAGTGAAGAACATTGAAAAGTAGATATAAAAAAGAAAGAAGGGCTCCAAACAGAATAGTTAGAATAACAAGATACACTCCTTTTGAAGGAAGAAGAAGTATTAGGCATCCTAGAAAACGATTAAAGTGTTTATCCTGACCCGAACTAAATAAACAAGAAGGATCGACATATAACAGGCTACTTAAAATATATTTATTCTTCAGTATAATCTTCCTTTCTGAAGTGATTTTCCGAAATGCCTTTAAAATACCCCTCAATGGTTGTAATAACTTCTTCATACGAAGAAAGACGCTTTTCGCGCAAACATTTTTTGAGGTGTTGGAACAGATGGAAGTCAGAAGGAGATAAATCTTGCGAATAGGCTGGATCTTCAAGTAATCCGATCTATAATTGAATGATCTTCGCCATCGTCAAAACGCTTTTGTGAGCAGGTGCATTGTTTTATAATAATATTCGTTTGTAATTGTTTTACTGGTTTGCAGATAATTAAATAATATTCCTTTTGCATTCCAAAGAACTGATATCATAACCTTTTTGGACGACTTTAGTACATTCAGCGGTTTGTTGTCATAGTTCAGGATCATAGTGCTAAACCCAAGTCTCATACATAGTTATAAATTGACGAAAATAACTATTTGACAGATTAGTTTGAAATTTCACAAGTGTTCACAAGAAAGATGGAACATTCCAGCAATATCATATATTTTCTGATATCAACGCCATCTATATGGCAGTCTAGAAACTTTTCAAATCACCTGGGCCCATATCCTCGAAAGTGTGATGTGAAAAGTGATGTGAATGACGATGGGAATGGCGATGTGAATTTTTTGACAGTAAAAGCCGTATTCTTGAAAAGGCAATGTTGCCAGATATGAATGTGCTAAAACCCGAGAATTTCAAAAAATAAAATGGATGACAGATTGAACTAAGTTGTCAGACCGAAAATGTCCGTAGTATGTTTGGTTGCCATTTTAGGCAAAAAGTAGTTTTGGTACGTTAAATTAATCGTCAAAAGTAAAAAAAAATAGTGCTGTTGTTGTTATTTTTGTGAAGTTATTGATTGCCATTACAATATTTGTATTTTGCGTGGATTAAATTTATCTTATATTGACACTCTGGAACTGTTAAACAAAAATGCATACAAAGAGCCAAGTACTTTAAAATTCTAATATATAAAGAAAAAGGGATATCAAGAAAAACAGCAATCATATACACAAAGTAATATACTGACAGTAATTGCAGTAAGCGAGCACTGATAAACCTTGAAACGGTGGAAATTACAACTCTACGTAGTACGACTAAAAGCCATCATCCCAATCCACTACGGAAACTATCCAATCAGTTATTTATTGTATGAATTCACAAAATATCCAGCCTCTTACTGCAAGATGTTCTGTCCTGACAACTAAATTTGAAAGAAAACCTGAAACTTGAACAATGATGTTTATGATCAGGAACCAAAACCAAAGGTCAGACAGAAGACGTCCATTAGATACTGGCGGATCTCACATTCAACTTTTAATATATTTTTTTTATTTTATCAAGATTTCTAGAGGCTTCAAGATCAAATGTACCATAAAGAAAGTTTTTATGCTGAAGGACATTCGTTGGTCTGTAGGGTTCATATTTATATGTCCCAATACATTATAATCATAATATTTATTTAATTTTAGTGTCGTATAGTGTTTAACACAGTCTAATTAAGTTAAGTGCTGTAGTTAACATAATTTAAATATAAAATTTGTTACTTATTTAAATAAAAGTTTCAGACAGCTTACAAATTGTAATTTCCCAAATTTATTACGTCGTGAAAAGAAATATGTTAGATTTAACTGTTTAAAACTAAGATACTCGGCTGTATTTATGTTAAATCCATAAGCAAAACTGGCCCTAGAAAAACATTTTTAAATAGCACGCCCATACAATTGAGTTATGAATAGAATCTCCTGTAATAATTGTATATGTCTGTAATCTCAAATTTACTTAATGTTTGCGAGACATATTTAACTTTCTAAGGATATTTTATTAAAAAATTTGAAAATATTAAAAATATCGGGGTACCACCTAATTAACGTTTCAACTGTTTATTCAAAAAATAAAACGCCTTAAAGGAACGGTTCGTCAACGTATTATTTTTTAATGACGAGTTATTTTGAACAACCAAAAATAAAATAAAAATTTTTAATACTATTTTATTTTTTGAAATCCGTGCGTTAAATATGTCATTTAGCGGCTGACATTTCATTTGCGCATGTTTGACCGATCGCTTGACTTCCACCGGGCGAACGAGGATACGAATGATGAACATTTCAAGAATATGCGTTCGCCACCTTTTCACCGTTCACTTCACGTTCCCCAGTTCGAGGATACGGCCCCTGGTAAACGAACCATTCCGTTACAAGATTGTCACATCTAATAGTTTTTGATACTATCTAGGAATTGTGTTAAAATTCGATTTATACACGAAACATGTCCGATTTTAAAACAACTTTGGCAATGGCTGTCCTAAATCACTGAATTTTAAAAATTTGTAGTTATTGAACGTTTTTTAAATAACTAATTTATAAAAAAAATCCATATTTATTATCGACCCAAAATAAAACTGCAATGTTTAATTAATCCTATCTGTATAAAGTATTTTTACACCAATCAGATAATGATAAAATTCAACAAAAACTAATACATGTTACATACTATTTCCACGAAAAACACAAGTACTTGTTTGTATTATATATAAGCGTATAATACATGACTTCACTAAATAAATATTACCTTTATTACGCAGAAAAAAATTATTTGAAATTTGTATTTTGTGCTGGACTAAAATCGTTTAATGACATAGCATTTTCTGCTCTTCTGTTGGTGCACTTACGCCTACAGAAAAATCGTTCAATAAAACATTTTGAATAACACAGGGAATATCAAAACATCGAGTCACTGTCGACACCAAAATGTTGATGCTAAAGAACATTTTGTCGTAATTCCGCCATCAGCATTGTATTCCCAGACATAGTTGTCGCTTAGATAGAGCTTCGAAATGTATCGAATAAGTTTCCGATTTGATTTGAGAAATGAATAATTTGGACAACTTACCAAATCGTTAGCTCTGCAGCTTGTGTCAGCTGTCGATGTAGAACCATTATTTTCCTTTGGTTCCTTTTTTTCTAATTGCTTAGTCTGCTTTTTAAAAAGTAGTAAATTATTTATAAATTAATTTAAAAAATGTAGTAGATTTATTTTCTTGCGTAAGGGGTCTAGCCGATTAAGAGGTTCGTAACTGCCCCCTAGTTAATAAAAAACATTCGGTTGTTCTACATCAAAAAGTACGGACACAAAAAAATTTTTAGCCACTTTAATCGTCATATACCTCAAAAAAATTAAAACTTCTTTTTTCGTTTTCGTAGGAACTTCTTTTTTTTCATTTTGTAGGTTTTTTTTATTGCCTACAAGATCTTTTTTACAAAAATTTTCTAGATGCCAAACTATGTCCATGAATTTTTTCAGATTTTTATACAGTAAAGTAATAATATATATATATATATATATATATATATATATATATATATATATATATATATATAATTTGTTTAAGGCGCTCAACACGCATGCTTGCTCAGCGCTGAGCTACTCTTTTGGAATTGTAAAATGGAGCAGGACGGACATCCAAAACCTGCAAAGGAAAATAAGGACACTCCTAACAAAAGCACAAAAACATCACCCTCGGAGTGCCATTGAACGTACAATGCTTCCAAGACACCAAGGAGGAAGAGGATTGGTGGATATTGGTAAACAGCTCGACCAACAAATAATAAACTTACGTTCATATTTCCACAGGTTAGCGGACTCTTCCACACTACATCGAGCAAGATGCGAGGAAGACGATTCAACGCCGCTACAGTTGAGGGAACAAGATATTACTTCTCACAACCAAACAGACCAAGAGAAGTTACAAACCTGTCTACGGAAGCCACTTCATGGACGGCATCCAAATGAGATCAATCAGGACAATGTCGACAACTCAGCGTCGAATTACTGGTTGATTTCAGGACAGATGTTTCCGGAAACGGAGGGCTTCTTGTTGGCTATCCAAGACCAGGTTATTCCGACGAAGAACTATCGGAAGTTCATCATTAGAGATCCCTCAATAGAAAATGATCAATGTAGATATGGCTGTCGAACATCAGAGATAGTCCAGCACATAACCGGAGGATGCCAAGCGTTTGCCGCAACCGAGTATAAGGAAATACACGACTCAGCCGCTAAGATACTCCACCAAGAGTTAGGCGAAAAGTTAAACCTATTACAGGTAGGAAAAGAGCCTTATTACAAGTACAATCCGGAGCCTATTCTTGAGAACAACCAGTTTAAGTTATATTGGGACCGAACGGTTTTGACGGATCAGACAGTAGCTCATAATAGACCAGACATTATACTAATAGATAAAATTTCTAGGCGAACTACACTAATCGACATCGCTGTACCTAACAATAACAACCTAAGGCCAAAATACAACGAGAAGATCGCCAAATACAGAGATCTGGAGGTCCAAATCTGTTGTGGTTTTTTCTTGTCTTTTTATGGCTTTCTTCATGTCTGATTGTGAGAAACTATTCTGTTCTAGAGCTGTTGATATGTGTCTTATTTCATCTCGTTTTGTGTCGAGTTCTGTTAGTCGGGGAGATCTTGATATTAGTGTGCTGACTACTGCCTGCTTTTGAGAGGGATGATGATGTGACTCTGCGTTGAGATATCGGTCAGTATGTGTGGATTTCCGATATACGCTAAAACCTAGGATGTTGTTGGGTTTTTTAGTTAATAACAGGTCCAAAAAAGCCTCAAAAACAAACAAATAACCTCAACTCTATTTCAACACCATCAAACCACTTGACATACCATCGACTTTGAAAAAAGAAAAGAAATAGTACCAGTACAGAACTACAAGGTACGCGTCATAAGAGAGGCCCTAGAAATCGAAAAAGCGGGACAGCTGAATAAACGAGACGATGCTATACATATTCCAACTACATGGAAAACATTAATAAAGAAACAAGAAACAAAACAACAAAGTTCAACCATACAAGAACCAAGTATATCTCACTCGGTAGAGAGGAGGAGCCTGCGAAGCCGCTCGTCCAATGACAAAGCGAGCCAGCTAAACAAAACTCGACATTCATCAGAGACCACCATCAGTTCTCAGCGAGTAACGAGACGAACCGCATATGAAAATGCCAAATGAGATTTTGGCGAAACGTCGTGAAAACGATTTTTTGAACGAATATATATATATATATATATATATATATATATATATATATATATATATATATATATATATATATATATATATATATATATATATATATATTATATGCATACATAGTTTTAAGACAACTGAGGATTTTTAAGAAAATTCCATGCTCTAAAATTCGATAAAAATACGAAAAAATGCTAAAAAAATGCCGTTTTTTTCAATTTTGACTATGTTTCACTACTTTTAAAAGCCTGAAAAAATTCATGGACATAGTTGGGCGTTTAAAAAACAACATATTTTATTTTCGGTCCTGCTACTGTCCTCATTTTTATTTTATTGAATTTAAAAATTTTCGAATATCCATAAAAATTCGAATTTCGCGCCAAAAATTTTTGTAAAAAATGTCTTGTAGGCAAAAAAATTTCTAAGATGATATCGTCAAAAAACGAAAAAAGACGTTTTATTTTTTTTGAGGTTATGTAACGATAAGAGTGGCTAAAAAATTTTTTGTTTGGGTACTTTTTGATGTAGAACAACCGGGTGTTTTTTACTTTTTAAATCCCGAGGGGGCAGTTTCGACCCTCTTAATCCGCTAGACCTTTTTTTTTTAAAAATACTATAATTCTAAATAACAAAGAAAATATTATGCAGGATCTGTTTGTTTTCATACATTTTGCAAAAATTTTACATTTTACGAGATAGCTCAAAAATATTTACCATATTAATAACATCTAAAAGAAAGCACACTTTAATTCTTGACCTATAGGGTTTTCAGATAACGCATCACGATACTTGGAGAGTGATTCTACATGGTAAAATAAAGGTAGTAAGTCATATAACAAAAATACGAGAACTCAATACTGCTCGAGTTTCAGTTTCTCTGCTCTGCCACCAGAGGTTACTTTACCTAAACTTCAAATATTATTTTATACAATTTTTTTTTATTTTGATAGTTATTAGAAAAAATTACATATAATCTTAAAGACAAGAGAAAATCTAATTAAAAGGGTACTTATTCCAACTAATAAATTACACCTTTTGGGCCAAAATTGGTATTACAGTTTTAATTACCAGTAAAATCAATGTTTTAAATAGAAGCAAAAAATTAAGTTGCCATGTTTTAAATTTGGTCAAATCTAAACGACAGATAGATAATTAATTTGTTTAACACAAAATTAATATTTAAAAAAAAATAATTTAAACAGAAAAACTAATATTTTAAAAAAGAAAAAGCATCAGGAAATGTATAAAAATGATTCGAGATCATTTTCAAAAGGATAAGCGATCTTTCAATCAAAACATAAACAGCAAATTACACCTCTGGCGTATCACTGTGAAACTAAAAATGTGTTTTTCCAATATCTTCTTCTAGTTTTTAGATATTTTGTTAAGGATTATTTCAAGTAGTATTTTAAGAGTGTGGCTCATTAAATTTATAATACGATATTCCAAGCATTCTTTCAAGTTTTGTTTTTAGGTAATACGGCCAGTGTCGATACTATCCATTCCGATGAGATCATATTCGTTTCCTAAACGCTTTCAAACAAATTAACCAACACTTCTAGATCATTATTTTTAAATTATAAAAACTTCGTATTTACACATCTTGGTACAATAATTTTCATTATTTCAACTTGTTATTTTCCTAGCTTGACTGATTACATAAAATTGCCCCTGATAGGTCTAAAATTAATCATAGAATTCATACTTATATCATTTAAATGTTAAAGTTGATATATGATATATTTCAAGCTCCCTTGTATAATACAAAATTTTTGGAAAATGTTGAAGAATAAATATTAAAATTGAGCATTTTTAATAAAAAAAAGCAAGAAAGTTTTTATTCAATACGGCGCTCGTTATGTACAGGGTGTTTTCATTGACTAGTGGTATCACTGAATTTATATAATATTTATCCTTAGTTATAAATACAACTGATAACATTTTTATATTGTATAGACTTTTATTACATAAATTGGTACTTATATGCAAACAATATTTGCTTATACTTATGCATAGATATGGATAATTTATTCAGATAATGGATTTGCATATTAATAGTATTCCACTTTTTATGACGAAATAGAATAAATCACAATTTCAATTTAGATAATACTGAAAAACATTCCGATAGTTTAAAAAGGGTTGTACATATTTCTTTTAAATAAATTTTGATTATTTAAATAGTTTAAATTTTTACTACTTAGTTTAACTTAGTAGATGTTAAGATATAATTTTTCGAAATAGAACGGAGTTGATGTTGAACTAAAAATTGATTAAAGAATTCGCAACTTCAATAGGTAAATTTTGATTAATGATGTACTGTTTAGGTGCTGCTGCGTGTTGAAAGTTAAAATTTCCATATTTTTGATGTCAATGTCATATAAAACTTGTTTTTTTTTATTGGACAACTAATAAGAAACACAAATTTTGACAAAAAAAATCTATATTGAAAAACTGGTTTTTAAATTTAAATATTTTAGTTATTAAGCAATACAAAGTCTATTATTTCGTTGGATAACCTTTGTTCTCAATAATAGCTCTATAACGCCTACAAATTGCCTCAACTAAAAATTAACATCGCTTCAAAGGTATAACGTTCCATTTGTGCAATACATCACATAATTCGTCGAAATTGAAATTTTTTTCTGACTTCTAATCCTCTTTTGACGTTTCCAGTATTATTATTCAAGTTTATTATGTAGCTAAATTTTCTTAAACCATTTTTTTGAACCAGAAGTATGCCTGGTATCATTGTCATATTTACATGTTGCCTTCCTCAAAAGGGAGTATATGTTTTTCATGATATTATTGAGACCCCCATTTTTTTTATTGCACCAATGAAAAGTATGGAAAATTTCACGATGAACGGTATAAATATCATGGAGATCAAATGTCATCTGGAGGTCACTTGTTTTCCATGAATCAGTGTAAGATCAGCCGATAACTCTAAAACTGAGGGTGTTCCCATGGTGAAGTTGGTAAGCCTAAACGTGATCTTTGGAGTAATTTCAAGGTCAAGTTGATTTTGAACGGGACAATTTTTCATTGCAGAGTTGGAATGTATGGAAAATTTTATACAACTTTGGTATTTAACATTTTTCTTTAGATTTTGAGTTATTGGCTTCTTCTTCTTCTTCTTCTTCATCCAGTCCTTTGCGTCCACTGCTGAACATAGGCCTCCCTCATTCTTGTGCATTGTGCTCTATCTTGAGCGATTTGCATCCAATTTGCTGCAATTCTCTTCAGATCAGCAGTCCAACGAGTAGGGGGTCTTCCTCTACTTCTTTTGTCTAATCTCGGCCTCCACTCGAGTAATCTCTTCGTCCACCTTTCATCACTGATTTGGGCAACATGTCCGGCCCAGTTCCATTTGAGTGTGGCAATTCGGGAAATTACGTCGGTAACTCCTGTCTTTCGTCTCAAGTCTTCATTTCTAACTCGGTCACGCAGCGATATTGAGCTTTCCATCTTTCTCTGAGCTATTTGCAGCATTTTAGAAGTTGCTATTGTCAATGTCAAAGTTTCGGCACCATAGGTCATAACCGGTAACACACATTGGTCAAATGCTTTACGTTTTAAAGAAATTGGTATATCGCTTCTAAAGATGTCTTTAGGTTTTCCATAGGCTGCCCATGCGAGAGTTACTCTTCTCCGTAGCTCGCATGTTTGATTATCTCTTGTGATCTTTATTCCGTGTCCAAGGTATATGTATTTTTCCACCAGCTCCACTTCGTTCTCTTCAATATTGATATTTCCACTAGGTACCAGATTGGTCATAAATTTTGTTTTTGATATGTTTATTTTTAAGACCCACATTGGCGCATTCTTGCTGAAGTTCATGTACCATTATACATATCTCCTTGAGATTATCGGAAAACAAAACTATGTCCTCTGCGATCCTCAAATTTGTTAATCTTTGGCCGTCTACATTCAGGCCTCTTTTTTCCCAGTTAAGTTTTTTACAGGCGTATTAAAGTACTGCAGTAAACAGTTTAGACGATAAGGTATCACCCTGTCGGACTCCTCTGCCAATTGGGATATGATCCGTGTTTCTGTGTAGTTTCACCGACATAATTGCATTCCTGTATATATTGTAAATTAATTTTGTATATCGATAGTCAATGCGGCATGCTTGTAATGCTTCCATAATTTTGTCAAGCTCTACCGTATCAAAGGCCTTATGGAAATCCACGAAAGCCAGAACGAGTGGTCGATTGAATTCGATAGTTTTTTCTATTACCGTTTTGACGCTCTGTAGGTGATCGTTCGTTCCAAACCCTGTACGAAACCCCGCTTGCTCTATTTGTTGGTAGAAATCAAGTTTTTTGTCAAGTCGATTCGTTACTATTCTTGTTAGGAGTTTATATAGGTGACTAAGAAGGCTTATTGGTCTGTAGTTTTCCAAATCATGGGGATCTCCTTTTTTGTAAATCAAAATTACCTCAGCATTGTGCCACTTGTCAGGTATTATACTGTCCAAAAGGCACATATTAAAAAGGTCTTTTATTTTTTTAAGTAGACAAACACCTCCGATTTTGATTGCATCAGTAACTACACCATCTTCGCCTGAAGATTTGTTATTCTTAGTTTTTCTTAGGGCTAGTTATATTTTGTCTATTGTGATTTCCGGCATTTGTTCTGATCCTTGGTTGACAATGCCCTTTTTCCCTGTCAATATTTCTGGTACTTGATCTTTGCTATTCTCTTTATTTTGGCTTCTGTATAGCAATTTGTAAAAATCTTCGACTACTTTAAGGATTTCCTCTCTGTCTGTTGAAAACTGACCATTCTTAACTTTCACTTTGATTATTTATCTTGTTCCCGTTCTTAGTTTTCTTCTCAATACTTTCATACTTTTATTGTTCTCAATGGTATGTTCGATCTGTTCTTGATTGTATTTTCGAGTGTCTTGTCTAACAGCTTTGGATATTTCTTTATTTATTTTTTGTAGTTCGTCAGCTTTAGTGTCCGTTTCGCTTCTCATTCCTCTTCTTTTCTGCATTAGTTGTCTGGTATTTTGACTGAGGTTCTCTTCTTTTTGGGTTTTACGACAAAATTTCTTCTGACTTTCTAGTAAGGCAGTTGTTAATTTATTATTTAGGTCGTTAGCGTCAGTTTCTGCTTCAGGGCTATACACTGCTGAAAACCATCTACATCTGATAGTTTCATCCATGGTCTCCCTTTGTTCTTCTTCTTGATCATCCTATACCTCTCCTTTTTTAAACATATTTCTATTTTACCTTGTACCATTATATGATCGCTATTGGTAGCAAACTTGTTTAATACCGTAATGTTTTTAACTATGTGGTTCTTGTCGGTGATAATGAAATCTATTTCGTTCCTTGTTCTTCCACTTTGCCATGTCCATCTTCTATGTGGTTTCTTTTGGAAAAAACTGTTCATTTGGTATAGTTCATGTTGCAGTAGGAATCTTAACAGTATTTCACCTTGTTCATTTCTGCCGTCCGAGCCAAAGTTTCCCAGTGGTTATCGTCTGATTCATAGAAAAAAATGCACTTCTGATAATATTGAACTCCCATATGGTTACACCTTGAAACTACTTTCTTTGGAATTTTTTGAAAAGTAAAGTTTATACCAATGCCCCATGGACAATTCAAGACGCTAAAGCCAACATGTAACATGAAATTGAGGCCATTGAACTCCTAGAACTGGAAAAAAATCATTGAAAATTTTAATGTTTGGATGTAAGCCTGCTAAAAGAGCCATGGTGGTCATTAGTACGATATTGTTTTTCATACATAATTGCCACATATACACCTTTCATTTTCAATAAAGACTATCGAATTTAGTTGGTAAAATATATGTTTAATTTTAACTTTAAAAAAGAACACATGACATGTAAAATCGTATTGTTTCTAGTTTCCTTAGTTTCTAAGATAAATTAAAAACACCCTGTATTGTATGATAAATATTCAAAAATATGCTAAATTCTACCGTCTACGTAAAAAAAAGAAAAAAGTAGCAACAGACGTCATAAAGAGATTTGCAAAGCTTTTATACCAAAAAGTGTAATAAAAATGGTAAATACAAAAAAAGCTGCTCACCTCAGATTCCATGTTTAGCAGTCTAAGACAGCATGCAAAAAAATTAAAAAGTATTTCTTTAAAATATTTCCATCAAAATCCTTCGAAAACAATATGTAAATAACGCATAAGTAGTAAACTGTAAATATATGTTTAAATATTCGGACATTTCTACAAATATTTTAACATTTAAATTGCAAAAATGGTTTAAGGTTTTATCTACGTAATGTACATTGCTATTTTTGTAGTTTAAATGTCTAGCGTACCGACGCGACATAATAAAAACATACTTATAATCCAATTACCACCGACGATAAAAAAAAATACTTTAGTTCAAAGTAGTTCACGTTAATAAAGATAATTTACAAATTGACCTCGCGTCGGGACTCTAGACACATTTTATATTTTTTACGTATTTTTCCTTGTTTGGTAATACGATAATTTAAAGGGTATCGCCTATTATGTACGTATTTTCACCTAATACTAAAATTAAACATCGACAAATAAGTTATGCAACAGAAGCAAATAAAAAAACGATTAGATAAAACGTTACAAGTTACATGACGTTTCGACGCGTTCAAAGACGCACTTTTTTAGAAAAATTGCAAATTTAGGATCACTGGTTGAGGCTCAATAACTGAGGTAATATTCGATATATTGGTATTGACGTGTAAACGTTTGCAAAGGCTAATTTCAATTAAACCAAAGAGATTTTAAATTAAAATAAAGATAGTCAAGTTTGTTGCAAACCATATAATTGTTTAAAACCAAAATTGCTATGAATACTTGAAGAAATAATTATACTTTTATGCATCACGCGCCTCTTCTTTTTTTAAGAAATGCGTGTACTCCACACGTTTATTTATTTACTGCCCTCGATTCATCAGCATGGGCAGCTCAGAGCTGTCCAGGTGCAAGAAACGCTCGCTTTATTCAAGTAGTGCATTCACGCACTTATAAAGTATATGTACTGATCGTCAAATAAACAGAAAATGTCCGGACCATGCTATGCGCCATTTTGGGTAAGGTGAAGTTATAATAACAGTGAATACGCTGTCGCCACTGAAAAATTATACCGACTAAACGTAATCGTTTACCTCCCACTGACAAGATTTGCAGCAATTTGCATACCTTTCCGAAATTTCATCGACATAAGAAGTTGAACGAAACGAATAGTAGAAAGAGATAAAATGACAGAATTATGTTATAACCCCAACCAACCTATCCAATTCGTATCAATTGATTGTTATGTTGGATGTCTGCCATACTACTGGTCGGTCGAAAAAATAAATTAAAAATTTTTATATTTTTTGTTGTTAAAAATAACTAGTCCTTAAAAAAAGCAATATGTTGACGAACCGTTTCTTCAAAACGTTTTATTTTTTGAAAAAACAGTTGAAACATTAATCAGGTAGGACCCCGTTATTTTCAGTATTTTCTAATTAAAATTTCCTTAGAAAGTTGAATGTTTCGTAAATTTCAAGTAAATTTGAGATTATAGACATACAAAATTATTACACTAAATTCTGTTCATATCTCAATAGTATGAGCGTGCTGTTTAAAAATTGTTTTCCTACGGCGAGTTCTAATTATGGATTTAACATAAACACTTGTGTCCCTATATCTCCAAATGGCCGAGTATCTTACTTTGAAACAGTTAAGTGTAACATAATTGTTTTCATCAACACAACTTATAAAAAATTTGAGAAGTAACAATTTGTAAGATATTTAAAACTTTTATTTAATTAAGTAACATTCAATTTTATATTCAAATAATGTTAAATACAACATTTTACTTCCTTAGACTATGTTAAACACTATACTACACTATAATTAAATAAATATTATTGATTATAATTTATTAGGATATATAAATTTGAACCCTACAAGCCAACAAACGAGGTCCTTCAGAATAAAAAGCTTATATATAGTACGTTTGATCTTCAAGCCCCTACAAATCTTCACAAAATAATACAAAAAGTATATTAAAGGTTGAATAGTATCATTAATGGGGTCTTCGGGCTGGCCTATGGTTCCGGCCCCTGGTCGTACACAGTTCCTCTATTACCGATCAAGTTTCAGGTTTTCTTTCAAACTTACTTGTCAGGACAGGAAGTCTTGCAATAATCAGCTGGATGTTTAGTGAATTCATACAATAATTGATTGGTGGATAGCTAGGACGATGGATTTTAGTAATAATACATAGAGCAGTGATTTCTACCGTTTCAAGTTTTATGAGTGCTGGCTTTCTGCAATTACTGTATATAGGAGGTATGTATTCCTATTAGTCAGTATATTGCTTTGTATATATGAGTTGTTTTTCTTGATATGCCTTTTTCTTTGTATATTAGACTCCTAAGGTATTTGGCCCTTTGTATACATTTTTTGTTTAACAGTTCCAAAGTGTCAATTTAAGATAATTTTGTGGTCTATATTTACACCTAAATATTTGACTGATGCCTTGGTGCATATTACTTGGTTATTAAGTTATTTAAAATAAATTTAATCCAAGGAAAAATAAAGATTATTTCACAATAATAACAACAATGACACTATTTTTTGACTTTTGACGGTTAATTTGACGTGCCAAAATGTCACTTTACCCAAAATGGCGCAGAGCATACCCCGGACATTTTTCGTTTGACAGCTCCATTACCACCTGTCATCCATTTATTTTTAGAAATCCGTGAGTGCATTATGCCTCGGCGCTTGTCAGATCCCCTTGCCCCTCAAGCAACAATAAAATTATTTGGTGTATAAAGTCCTAGCAGCTATCAGTTATCATTTTTAGATGCTATTTTTGGACAAAAAACATTTTATACATGAAATTAAGACACAAAAATAAGATTATTTCACAAGATATCGGACTTAGTTCATGGTTTTTTTAACGAATTGCGAAATATTTATGGCCGAAAATACCATGACACCAGACAAAATTTAAAACTAATAAGTAATAATATAATATTTTTACCTTTTTGTCTTCAATATGTTTCGCTATGTATATTAAAAACACAAATTCCGAAAAAAAAAAATAATTTGTAGGTTATTTACTGTTCAAATTAACATTTTAACCGCTTTATTTAGATTTGCTCGGAGCTACTCAGGGTTTGATGCACCCGAGCTTAAACTCTTGAATCGAGGGCAGTAATTCTTGCAAAGTACACAGTACTTTAGCATTGTTCGCTATTTATATCAGTACAGAAGCCCGGGGGTTTTTGTGGCCGATAATGTTTTATGATTGATTCATATGTATTTTGACCCGTTGAACGCGCATTTTGAACATGCTCAGCCACCAGAATGGGCCGTAATTTGTTATTAACAATTTAATTGTTTAAAACTCTGTAGAAAATAATTAGCAATAGAGATCAATACTTGTTCACCGTAGATCGATAGCTTGACTCAGTAGAAATTTCCTAGTCCAAGGTTTATCGATAAATGTTGATTCAAGCTGAAGTTATTGCCAATTTAATTTTACAAAATTGAAAAATTGCGAGTTGTACGAACTTTTTAGCTCATAACTCGTCTTATAGACATCGAAATGAACTCGGAAATGGCTTATTTTAAAGATAAAGTTATCAGCTTCAAAAAAAGTTACATTAGTTTGAAATCGGATTTTTTGTTAAAAAAAAGTGGCAAGTAATTTGTTTATAAACATTTTAAACCATAACCGAGCATGTTTCATAAAATTATTCTACAGCTGAAGACGAAAATTCTGAACTTCGGTAGACCTTTCTAAGTCTGTTTCTTGCCCAGATATAGCAGTTTAAGAATACACACACGGTTACACACACGAGCAGTTCCAAGCACAAGAGCGAGATTGCGAATCCTATCCATTTTTGTATACAAGGTAGTGTGCTATTATAGCCCAAGCTTTCGTTTTTTTATTTAATGTACTTTTTACGGTAACATCCCACTACATAAAAGTAACAAAGCTGTCGTTTGTTCTTCATTGTCAGACAACGTATGATAATTGTATGCACACCTGTGAACATGCATAAACCAAAGCCATAGAAATTCTCAGAACAAATTTCATAAATAATTCGGCCTTCCGAATTCGGATAAAGCAAGTGGTAGATATTGTACAGGGTGAGTCAACGATTGGATGAAGTAGGTTTGTGCCTTTTCGGTGAAATTAACAAAGAAACTATATTTATTGTTTGATACAGTTTATTTTTACGCAGATTTTAAAAATATTTAGGACTCTACAGGGTTAGCCAAAAAACTAGGACAGCATAAAGTTGTATTTTTTTAAATGGAATACCCTATATACGAATCATATTTTCGATTTAGCTTATAATTTTAAATCTTTTTTATTAAGGGTTTACTATAACAAAACTTTATAGTTTCTGAGATAATTAAGTTTAAAGAAAAAAAGTCACATTTTCAAGCATCAATTCAATCCTAAATAACGTTTTCAATTTTGTGACAAATATATTCAAATTTGGAATTTAGCAAGGCCAAGGACAAGTTAACATAATTTTTACCTAATATTTGCATTAAAAGCTACAGGGTATTGAACACATCGGCTCAAATTTGATCAAGTTTAAATGAATAAATATCTTTTTTTTTTTAAATGGTACACCCTGTATATTTTCATGTTATTTAATAGAGTAATAAAAACCCTAAAAGTTTTGTTCAACATATCCTATACCTATTTATAATAGTTTTTGAGATATTTCAGTTTTTCTTATTTTCCATACTTTTTTACAGAAATAGTCTTCATTATCATAGTAGCCATGGCAAAAACAATGTAAAAGAACATTTTTCTGTGTGTTAAGTTTATAACCGCAATCGCTTCTTTTGGTTTTTATGTAGTGTAGTTTGGTTTTTTTTTGCATTCATCTTATATTGTAAAATGAATTTTCCAAAGAATGAGTTAATAGATATGATTTATACAATAGGAGAGGCTGAAAAAAATTGCCTTCTTGCTCAAAGAATTTACAAAATGAAGTATCCTGATCGACGCCAGCCTAATACCCATACTTTTCAAAACTTAATACAAAGATTTGATTCTTCTGGTACTGTTGATTATCCAAAACGTAAAGTGGTCAACAAACCAGTAACTAATGAAGAAAAAGAACTAAAAGTATTGTTAAATGTTCAGGAAAATCCTTGTATTGGTAGCCGTCAGTTAGCAGCATTATGTGAAACATCACAATCCACCGCTAATCGTACTACCAAGAAATATAGGTATCATCCATATCACATGGAATTACACCAAGAATTACATGGACAGGATTTTGAAACTCGTGTAAACTTTTGTCGTACAATAAATGCGGAGATTCAATTAAATCCAAATTTATTATGCAAGGTAATGTTTAGTGATGAAGCTACTTTTAGAAGTAACGGTGCCGTAAATAGACGCAACATGCATTATTATGCCACAGAAAACCCATTTTGGATTAGAGAGGTGCAACATCAAAACCACTGGTCATTAAATGTTTGGTGTGGTATTCATCATAATCGAATTATTGGACCCCACTTTTTTAATGAACCACTAAATGGCCATAGTTACCTGAACTTTCTACAAGAAGAACTACCCCAACTGCTTCAAGGTCTCGATAGGGATGAGCTCGACAGTATGTGGTTCCAGCACGATGGTGCGCCTCCGCATTACCATCGTGAAGTTCGTGCGTTTTTGGACCAACGATATCCGCAAAAATGGATTGGACGTGGGGGTTTCATTGAGTGGCCACCAAGGTCTTGCGACATCACCCCATTAGATTTCTTCCTATGGGGTTATATTAAAAATAAGGTGTATGTTAATCCACCAACAACAGTGGAAGATATGCGAAACAGGATTAGGGATACCTGTAGAACAATAACGCCACTAATTTTGTCCAGGGTCCGAGAAAATCTGCAAAAAAGACTAAATTTGTGCATTGCACAAGAGGGTCGTTTATTCGAACACTTATTAAAAAGAAATAATTAATCTCAGTATTTAATAGGTAATTTTTTTGTTTCAATTTAGTATAAAAGTGAATATGTATTTGCCTTGTCGTTATGGTTGTGTTAATTTTTTCACATTATGTTTAATTAAACTATTGCCGTTGTAATATAACGAATAATGTATTTCATCATATTTAACCACATTCTGTTTGTTTCTGTAGTTTCTTTTTATTATTTTACATGGCTACTATGATAATGAAGACTATTTCTGTAAAAAAGTATGGAAAATAAGAAAAACTGAAATATCTCAAAAACTATTATAAATAGGTATAGGATATATTGAACAAAACTTTTAGGGTTTTTATTACTCTATTAAATAACATGAAAATATACAGGGTGTACCATTTAAAAAAAAGATATTTATTCATTTAAACTTGTTCAAATTTGAGCCGATGTGTTCAACACCCTGTAGCTTTTATTGCAAATATTAGGTAAAAATTATGTTAACTTGTCCTTGGCCTTGCTAAATTCCAAATTTGAATATATTTGTCACAAAATTGAAAACGTTATTTAGGATTGAATTGATGCTTGAAAATGTGACTTTTTTTCTTTAAACTTAATTATCTCAGAAACTATAAAGTTTTGTTATAGTAAACCCTTAATAAAAAAGATTTAAAATTATAAGCTAAATCGAAAATACGATTCGTATATAGGGTGTTCTATTTAAAAAAATACAACTTTATGCTGTCCTAGTTTTTTGGCTCACCCTGTAGAGTCCTAAATATTTTAAAATCTGCGTAAAAATAAACTGTATCAAACAATAAATATAGTTTCTTTGTTAATTTCACCGAAAAGGCACAAACCTACTTCATCCAATCGTTGACTCACCCTGTATGTGTCTTAAGTATGTATTTGAGGAGAGAGTTGTATACTTAAAAGATAATTAGATTTAAAAGTATACATCTCAGTTGGGCAATTAACAGTAATGGCATTTTTAAGTATACTTCAGATGTGTATAAATGTAAAGCCTTGCTATGTTATTGTCTTACAACTTTCAGTGGAAATTTCTACTTTTACTCCAAAACTTAGCGAATCTACAACTTACAGGCGAATTAAGGAAAGGAAAAGTGGAACTGTGTGCTAGCCTGAACCGTACCCTAGAAGAAAAAAATTATACGAATGCTTCGAAAACATACTAAGAAGACACGTTCACGAATTAGAAAATTTTTAGTTAGAAAATAAAAAGCAAGTCTTGATAAAGTTTTGAAAGTTATGAAACAAGACTAGAATGCGAAAAACCAGTCTGTAGAAAGTGCTGACAAAAATGAATTTTTCATAGGGAAAGTGAAAATAGAGATGATACAGAGGAATTACTTTTAGAGAAAACGGTTTTTACGGGAAATTCGAAAATACCTCAGGGAAGGCAAAAACATTTGTTATCTGGATGTAATCTGTCTCAGTACAGGACACATAGTACAAGAAATGTATGAAGATAAGAATATAGCAATTTTTCGTGAAGCATTCTTAGAAAGGTTATCGACAGATTTAAAACCCTTATCCGCTTAGGGCCACAAACTCATTACAACTCATCTTGGAAGGAATTTATAGGAGTTTTGCAACAGTTTGAATCGAAATCTACCAAAGATTAACGTAAATAAATGACGGCGGATATCTTTCCAAGATATTTTTATCAAATGATACAATTGATTTCGGAGAGGTCTGTTAAAGTTTTGGATAACGCCAGTTATCATTCTAGACTGGTGGAAAAGTTGCCAATAACATAGTTGAAAAGGCGATATTACAGGTTGGTTATCAAAAAAACATATTTCCTTTATGAGCGGTTTACTAAAGAAGGAAACTACTAGTAAAAATTGCGAACAAGAAAGAAAGACAATTTAAGAAACTTGTGATAAACGAATGGGCTGAAGAACATGGAAATGTTGTGCTTCGAACACATTAATTAAAATCCACTAAACTTACATGGGCACAACTAATTCGTAACTCGGGATAACCCAAAATGTAAACTATAAAGAATACGTTAATTTCTTAATACATTAAAAAAAAATTATCAGCGAGGACTGGTAAAACGGCATTAACTATATTATTAAAGAAAAACTTGATTAAAGTTCGCATCGATGCAGCCATAAACTGGTTAAATTTCGCTTTTTACTTTGAAATATTAAAGATAATTAGAAAATAACACCCCTGAAAAAAGTAGGTGCATTTTTAGAAACCTGAAAACCGCCATATTGAACCGTGAACAGATTACTGACGACCTACGTATAAGCTAATTTCGAGATTAATTAAGTAATATTTCAAAAATAAGAAACACTACCTCTTATTTATTTCGGAATATAAAGATATAAGGAAAATATCATGATAAAAAAAAATGTCAGCCAATTTGACAGCGTGAGATATCGTAATATTGCCCAGTGAACGGGAAAACATAAACTCGTGTAAAGGCTGATTTCCAAGATTTATCAATAGATCTTTTTAAAGTAAAACAAAAAAGTATCTTTTTTATTTATAAATATAGGAGATAATATGTAAATAAAATCACCTAAAAAATTTGATTTATTTCTAATGTCCCGGCACCACAGTTATGTTAAACCCCATATAAGCTGATTTCGGGATTCATTATTAAATATTTGGAAATTAAGAAAAAAATTAACTAAATTTCATTTCGGAATATAAAAAAAATTAAAACTTAAATATTTTTTTCTTTACCCTTTATTGGTTTACACCGTCCAGACGCTAGAAATCTCTTTTGGCGCCGGGCGTCGAAGAAGGGTTCGACCGACAAAGACCAGTTCGTTGCAAGCTCGTCACGCGCTCGACTCGCCATATTTATACGCACCTTTACACAAATGTGCAGCAAATAGAAAACAGTGAAAAACTGAAATAACAGAACTATAAAAAAAATTAGAATTGTTTAGTTTAGTATTCATATGATTTTAAATAATATTTATTGCTCTGTTTGGTGTAATATTACTTATTTCGCTGGTTGTTAGTATTTTACATCGACACATTCAAGGTGAAATTATGTAAACGACACTTAGCAGATTAATCAGAAATCGTAAGAACCTCATTTTGTGTAAGTCTCTCAATCAGCTGCTTACAATAAAAATTACGAGGTGTGTAAGTTAAGCAATCAAACTGATTTTTAAAATTTTTTTATTCGAATAGAATTAGAATTCAGTATTGTATCCCTCACAACAACTTCCTTGGGAAGCCACACAGTACTGGAGGTGGTTCTTTCAATCCTCACAACAGTTCTGGCATTTGAATAATGGAATAGCCATGAGCTGATCAGTTACAGACATTTAAATATTATCGAGTGTCCCAAATGACGTCCTTAGAGGTAATTTTTTAATCTTGAGAAGAGGAAAAAGTCACAAGGACTTAAGTTAGGAAAATAAGGAGGCCGAGGATTTACTCATTTATTAAAATTGCTGTGTGACAAGGCGCATTGTCGTAATGCAAAACCTAGTTGTTTTTGATGTTTAGTCTGACACGCATGACGCTTTTAAGTTTTTCAAAAAACTTTCAGTAAAACTGTTGATTATCTGGTTGGCCTTGAAGCACAAACTCCTTGTGGACAATTCCTTGGCCATCGAAAAAGTAAATCAGCATTCACTTGATTTTCGACTTGATCATTGTTGCTTTTTTGGGCCTTGGAGAGGTTGAAATCTGCCATTCCATGATTTGACACTTGATTAAATTGATACGTCACAAGTACGTATGCCCAAGTCTGAAGAAAAACCTGATAGTTCACCGTTATTCGAAGTTACTGTTATTGTTTCTCGAAAAAAGTCCCTACGAACAACCAAAGGACTATGGCGAACTCAAACTTGTACTGAAGGCGTACCACATGTTCAATTGTTGTCCCTCCAAGTCCCGCGTCTCAAGTATTGCCAAATCGAACGCTACGTTGCCAATCTCATTACTTTATTTACACACCTTGTAAGTGACACGTGCACTATAATACACATGTTTTCATGTTTTAACAACATTTAAAAGATTTATATTTTTAGAAATGAAGTCGTTTATATTTTTTACAAGACGTTTACGTCAAGACTTCCTGTTTTTATTATTAAGGGAAAAATATATAACAAATTAATAATAATCTGGGTTTTTGTGTGGAGCTTTATTTTTATTTTTTTGAATAAAACCTTCAAAGTCCAAATCATTCCAACTATTTCATTGCTTTTCATTAAACACAGTGTTCAACTATATTTATTTCTTAATAAAAGACAAAAAACGGCTTAAAGTGGCCACAAACGGTACTTCTACCCTAAAGTAGAAAATATTTTAAAAATATGCTAATAAACCTGAATATATAAAGTTTCTATTGCTTTATTCCTTAATTTCAGCATCTAAAATTTGCAGTGATTTATTCTAAAGAAGAAATAGTTTTCTTGTCAGAAAACACACAATCTTTTTATAAATTGCTAAAAACTAAAACGTCTGGGTAAAGCAGAGAAATAATCTGCAATAAATAACAGCCTTGTTGTCCTGATAATATTGTTTACTTTAGAGGAAATTGGGGCAAAGCGGTAGTGACAGCTAAAAATCGATTCCAATAATTTGTCGTCGTTTAAAATAAGTAATTTTTATCAAAAGAGTAAATTGAAACATTGTCAAAATACTTTGTTCAAATTAGGGATAAAAGTAATGAAAAAGTCAATATCAAGCGAATATGTGTTAGTATCTGGATTTCATAACAAACTGAAATTATATCTTCAATACGGTTAAATATCATGATATTCAAGAAAGTAGTATAAGTTGTTATTATTCGTTCTGTCACATATTGAAATACAATAAAAATTACTACTTAGAAAATATTTGCAAACTGTATGCAAATCTGTATACAAACAAAAAAATGTGCACTCATACGACAGGAGGTTAAACTACTGTTGATACTTTATCAAAAATACTGTAATACCAACCCTAAAATTTAGATTTTCGTTAGTATATGACATTTTGAGAGTAAAAAAAATGCTTGCCATAAAACTAAGACGTACTTAATATAAATTAATGCTCTTTTTCTTATCTACCATATCCGCCAGAGGGAGTAATAAAATGGAACTATAGGAGCGAAAACATTAACTTTCACTTTAACTCCAAGTTCCACTTGATTCCAAGTTCCCCTACTTTCAAATCTAACATGGAATTTTTTTAAAAGATAATATAAGGGATAATTCGAGTACTAATAAAGGTAGACAACTTCTACCAAATATTGACAATGTTATTAACCTAATACTCTTAAACTGTTTGCCTTCTTTATTACGGTTTACTGTTAATAAAGAGGCAAATAATGGTTTTTAATTAACGGAGCAATTAACGAGACTATGATTAATTGGGAGATCGATCAGTTGATTAAGGCTAAAAAGTAGGTTGTTGGTTTTTTTATTTGGCAGCTCGTTTGATAAATATTAGGGATAAGGTCATATTTTAAAAAACGATTAGAATAAGAGGAAAAATTATTTGAGCGACTACTCGAATATTTGGCAGCGCTCGAATAATCGATCATTTAAAATAGTCAGCTTTTCCCCACGGTAAGAAAAAATTAAACAAAATATGAAGAATAAATAAAATATTATTTTATCTAGTTTGCCCTACTCTATGAGGTCTTCTGCCGCCTAAAAGAAGCACAATCGAATATAACTAAGTTTGCTATTTTGACGTTAAGATTATGTCATCAAACATCTTTTTTTCCAGACACCCGGTATATATATATATATATATATATATATATATATATATATATATATATATATATATATATATGTTTATACGGATTTCACGGATTCCTCCGTGTGAGCTGCATTAGCAGTGGTTATATCCACATTATGCTGTTGTAGTGCTGAAATCACATTCAGCAAACGTACAACTATATGCAACTCCGTATGTAAGTGAAATAAATGCGAAACAGTAAATGCAAACTTCTCTCCATCATATCCCTTCTGTGTTAGAGGTTGCACAGTTAGAATAAACTGTAATAAAACACAATTCATCCTATTCCACCACCATCGAGATGGTGGCCTACCTGTACCACCATACCGAGAAGAAAGTCAAAGCTTACACTCCCCGCCACAGTGATACGGCAGAGTAACATGTTTCGTCTCTCACTAGACTCATCAGGGTACCGACATGCACCTGGCTGTGCAAAGGACAGATCGGAAGGAAGCATGCAACACTGAACGCGGCTTCGCCGACCTCTCGTCGGATGGCTTAAATATGTTTATACGGATTTCACGGATTCCTCCGTGTGAGCTGCATTAGCAGTGGTTATATCCACATTATGCTGTTGTAGTGCTGAAATCACATTCAGCAAACGTACAACTATATGCAACTCCGTATGTAAGTGAAATAAATGCGAAACAGTAAATGCAAACTTCTCTCCATCATATCCCTTCTGTGTTAGAGGTTGCACAGTTAGAATAAACTGTAATAAAACACAATTCATCCTATTCCACCACCATCGAGATGGTGGCCTACCTGTACCACCATACCGAGAAGAAAGTCAAAGCTTACACTCCCCGCCACAGTGATACGGCAGAGTAACATGTTTCGTCTCTCACTAGACTCATCAGGGTACCGACATGCACCTGGCTGTGCAAAGGACAGATCGGAAGGAAGCATGCAACACTGAACGCGGCTTCGCCGACCTCTCGTCGGATGGCTTAAATATGTTTATACGGATTTCACGGATTCCTCCGTGTGAGCTGCATTAGCAGTGGTTATATCCACATTATGCTGTTGTAGTGCTGAAATCACATTCAGCAAACGTACAACTATATGCAACTCCGTATGTAAGTGAAATAAATGCGAAACAGTAAATGCAAACTTCTCTCCATCATATCCCTTCTGTGTTAGAGGTTGCACAGTTAGAATAAACTGTAATAAAACACAATTCATCCTATTCCACCACCATCGAGATGGTGGCCTACCTGTACCACCATACCGAGAAGAAAGTCAAAGCTTACACTCCCCGCCACAGTGATACGGCAGAGTAACATGTTTCGTCTCTCACTAGACTCATCAGGGTACCGACATGCACCTGGCTGTGCAAAGGACAGATCGGAAGGAAGCATGCAACACTGAACGCGGCTTCGCCGACCTCTCGTCGGATGGCTTAAATATGTTTATACGGATTTCACGGATTCCTCCGTGTGAGCTGCATTAGCAGTGGTTATATCCACATTATGCTGTTGTAGTGCTGAAATCACATTCAGCAAACGTACAACTATATGCAACTCCGTATGTAAGTGAAATAAATGCGAAACAGTAAATGCAAACTTCTCTCCATCATATCCCTTCTGTGTTAGAGGTTGCACAGTTAGAATAAACTGTAATAAAACACAATTCATCCTATTCCACCACCATCGAGATGGTGGCCTACCTGTACCACCATACCGAGAAGAAAGTCAAAGCTTACACTCCCCGCCACAGTGATACGGCAGAGTAACATGTTTCGTCTCTCACTAGACTCATCAGGGTACCGACATGCACCTGGCTGTGCAAAGGACAGATCGGAAGGAAGCATGCAACACTGAACGCGGCTTCGCCGACCTCTCGTCGGATGGCTTAAATATGTTTATACGGATTTCACGGATTCCTCCGTGTGAGCTGCATTAGCAGTGGTTATATCCACATTATGCTGTTGTAGTGCTGAAATCACATTCAGCAAACGTACAACTGTTACAACCATTAAAAATATCTTTTTCATCGCTTTGATGTTTCATTCTTTATTTAGAACATCTTCAAAAACAATAGTCTAAAATTTGAACCATGAAGCACACTTAAAAATCAACATGTAAAACACTAATATAACATTTGGAACAATAATCCGTGAAGGACTTGCATTTTATATTCAAGGACATGATGGAGAAAAAAATTAAAGGAATTACATTTTTGATGTTATTAAGGGAATATACTGCGTCTAAATTATTTTGTTGTATATTTGACTAAGATTGTTTATGTCAGTTTTGTCATTTACTGTGTTTCCTTATTAATGGCTATCATTTCCTTTATTATTAATTTTTGATAATTTTTATCCCTATCGACTATTTTGCTATTTTCAAAGTTAAAAGAGTGCTTTTCATTCTTTTCATGCAGTAGCATTTTTGGTATATTTATGTCCATTTAGTCGAATTTTTAGTAAGTCACTTCTCATCCATATTTTTTTTTGGACAGTTTGCACACGGAACTGAATATACAATATTGAAAGTTTTCATAGTTAGTGTTTGGTAAAGATTGAGTTTAGTTGGTTGTAACTTTTGTGGCATGCAACAATATTGTGTTTTTTTTTTAAATGTTTTTTAATTTTTCTGAAAGATCTGTTTTATAAGGTAATGTTATGTATTGTTTTTGTGTTTCCTATTGTGAATAATCCTTATTGTTGGTTTTTAGGTTGTTGTAGTGTTTGTGTGTTCTTTTTTTAATAATTTCTTCGATATCTTTAATATTTAGATTGCTTTGTGTAAATATTTTTTTAACTTTTCTTAGAGTCGAGGATCTGAAGGTAGAGGACGTTAATAAAATTGCTCTGTCAACCAAGCTCATGATTACACTTCTTTGGTTTTTTGAATGGTTTGAAAAGTTGTTCAGATATCTTCCCGACCAGGTTGGTTTGGTTTGAATTTTTAATGTCCAGTACCTTCAAACCCTCGACTCTAAGAAAAGTTAAAGAAACACACAAAACAATTTTAATATTAAAAATATCGAAGAAATTATTTAAAAAAAAAGAACATACAAACACTACAACAACCTAAGAACCAAAAACAAGGATGATTCACAACAGGAAATACAAAAACAACACATAGCATTACCTTATACAACAGATTTTTCAGAAAAATTAAAATACATTTAAAAAAACACAATATTGCTGCATGCCACAAAAGTTACAACCAACTAAACTCAATCTTTACCAAACTGAAAAGCAAAACACCAACTATGAAAACCTCCAATACTGCAAACAATTATTAAAAAATCGACTAAATGGACATAAATTTACCAAAAATGTTACTACAGCCCTGACAAAACATGAAAATAATGAAAAACACTCTTTTAACTTTGAAGATACCAAAATAGTCGAGAGAGTCAAAAATTATCATAAATTAATAATAAAGGAAATGGTAGCCATAAAATAGGAAACACATACAGTAAATGACAGAACTGACATAAACAATCTTAGTCAAATCTACAACAATATAATTTGGAAGCAGTATATTTCCTTAATAACATCAAAAATGTATATATGTCCTTAAAAGCAAAAACAAATTCCTTTAATTTTTTTGTTTATCATGTCCCCGAATATAAAATGCAAGTCCTTGATGGTTTGTCGATATTAGTAATAGTTTTGACGAAATCTTAAGGTGCGTAAAATTTACTAAAAAGAACCTTTTAAATAATCATTGTTTCAGTTTTTGATTATTGTTTGAATGTTATATTATCGTTTTAAATGTTGAATTTTAAGTGTGTGTCATGGTTGTATTTCTATTAAATTCATGAGCTTTAAATTTTAAACGATTGTTTTTGAAGATGTTCTAAATAAAGAACGAAACGTCAAAGCGATTAAAAACATATTCTTAATGTGTATCTAATCCCAAGAAAAGTATATATATATATATATATATATATATATATATATATATATATATATATATATATATATATATATATAAACCAGATGACAATGAAATGTTATTACCTTGAAACTGATCTTGAACGTATGTTTCAGTCAACTTCACTTTCGATTATCCGATCAAGCTGAAATTTTGAATAATATATAAACCCGATAACAATGTAATATTATGACCTTGAAAGTGACATTGAACTTATATTTCAAGATCATTTCACACTCAACTTCACTTCCGATTATCCAACCAAGGTGAAATTGCGTACACATATATAAACCTGATGGAAATACAATATCATGACCTTGAAACTGAGCATATCAAGATCAACTTTATTTTTTGACCACGTTTTTATTAACTCGCTATCTTGACTGTCTTTTTGTCTCTTCGTTTTTAAACTAACTTCGCGATAAGCTAGAGACTTAAAATTTTAAACATAACTCAGAACGGGATGATGATGAAATATTAATTCGCTTTCTTGTCTGTCTGTTTATTTGTGTGTTCGGTACAAATTTTTCAATTATTTTCTACCTGTTCAGTACAAATTTTGCAATCGATTTTTATCTGTTCAGGACAAACGTTGCAATCGATTTTTGTCTGTTCAGTACAAATTTTGCAATCAATTTTAATCTAAAGATTAAAAATCAGAAAATGATTATTTAAATTTAAAAAAAAACACATTTTTAAAACGGACTGAAAAGTATGAAATAATTTATCACCTGTCAGATTTGTGATTGTGAATTTTTTAAAGATATGAAAATAGTTGTAAGATCTAATACCAAAATCATAGCGTGAAATAGGTAATAACTGTTGTGTGAGCTTTCTCAACATCTATTTTCTACACTCATTACTATTATCTATTGCATCTACCCCACATTTTTCATTTTAAATCTTACAAGTATTTTCATAGTTACCAAAAATTAACAACCACAAATTTTCAGATCAATGTAACAAATTTTTTCATAGTTTTGAGTTCGTTTTCAAAACGTGGTATGTTAATTTTTTTTATTTAAATAATTATTGAAGAAAAACTGGCCATGTCGCAACCGTGCAATTCCGAATACACCACCATTTGTTTACCAGAAGTCATCGGTAAATTGAGAAGAACAAACCGGGGATGAGGGAGTATTTTTCACCTTAACAATGCGAGCTCTCTCACATTGATTTATTGTACACTCGAAACGTGGAATTGATGGAGAAAAACTATATTTTTTTAAACACGAAACATGATTATTTTTCTTCGACCCCGAATTTGGTTTGGCTTAAGTTTTAAGTTTATAGTACGTAATAAAAAAAATAGGACTTAACATGAACCTTCAAATTTACCATGAAAATCGTATGGTGTATATAAACTATTGAAATAATATTACTTGTTTCGTTAATAGAATAAATAAACATTTTTGTTTTAAATAAAATAAAAATCTAAATTATTTATATTTTGTAGTGTTTCAACCGGTAAATGTATATTTTTAAAACTAAAACCTCCACACTATGCCGGAAAATATCGATGTAAATTTTTAAATACACGAAATAAACCTCAAACCACAAATGCGAACTAAAATTAACCCTTTTTAAATAAAAACTGGTATAACTTACATTTGAAACACTTTTTTTATATATTTATACCGGACACAAAACACCGTTTGCACACTATATAAGACTAAGGGTTCAAAGCCGTGGAAATACCCTTCAACCGTCCTCAAAGAGTCTGGGGTGAAAATGTTACAGGGCCGTGTTTATATAATTTTCAATAAGGAAATATTGAGTAAAATGGCGAAATAAGTTTTTATATAAGGGGACAAGAAATGCTTCATATTATTGTTCTAAGAAAACTAAAGCAACTTTTGGATTCTCAAACAGTTCTTAATACGTATAGTATTTCTTTTTTCTTTCTTTTTTTCATGTCCACCTCTCTTACGTGTTTTTTGCGGTAGAAGTGTGTCTGCGCTATTGCGCAAATATCAAGGTTTTAATGCTAGTGTCCTTATATTCTACATTTAACACCATTGGAAATTCATAAAAATCCAAGCCCCTTTTTAGACAATTCTAATGTCCATAACTATGGCACATCTTATAAGAAGTAATAAATATAGATTCGGTAAGCCGAAAAAAAAATTCACTAAATATAAAACTTTACAATGCACTCCCTGAAAAGGTGAGAAGTGTGCAAGATAGAAAATTTTACCTAAACATTTTTCAGTTTTATTTTTTGGTTGTATGTATGTACGTCGATTACTCAGAAATTGCGACACCGATTTGAATGGAACTTTTTGCATTATGTTCAGGAAGTTGCTGCGGTGGTAACATGTTATTTTGGCCGAAATTAGTTCAGTAAAATCAAAGATGACGCTGATAATATGTCGGACGAAAACATCAGTTTTGACTGATTTTCTCCAAAATTGGATGAATTAAATGTTATTTTAAAAAAAATCGATATTTAAATATTTTACCCCGAATTAAATATTTTACATCCCTCGATTTTGTCCAAAACCAATATGGTGGACTAAAAATTGCACCTCCCTCGATTTTGTCCAAAATTGATATAGGGGCATTTTTGAAAGTGAAAATTACATATTTAAAATTATTTTTTAAAAATCCAATAAGGCGATTTCAACAGGGCCTACTAAAAATTTAACATCTTTTGATTTTGTCCAAAATTAGTATAGAGGGGTTTTCTAAGATGTAAATTAAAAGTTTAAAATAATTTTAAAAAAAGTTAATATGGCGGATCCAATATGGTGGACCAAAAATTTTACATCTCTCGATTTTGTCCAAAATTGGTACAGGGGCGTTTTTGAAGGTGAAAATTATGGTTTAAAATTATTTTTAAAAAACTCGATATGGCGGCTCCAATATGGCCAACTAAAAATTTAACATCTCTCGATTTTTTGCAAAAAATGGGGTTTTTGAGGGCAATTTAAAATTCACATTTTTTTCAAAATTGGTATTTGGAGGTTTGTAGATTACAATTCTGAAGTTAATTTTTTACAATTTAGAATGGCAGATAAAACATGAGGAGCTAAAAATGTTACGTTTTTTCAATTTTTTTTTTAAATTGCGGTTGGGATTCTCAATTCGTCGACTATGTATTTTTTTTTATGTATGTACACCGATTACTCCGGAACGGTGCCACCGATTTGAATGAAATTTTTCACGTTATATTCAGGAAGTTGCTGCGGTGGTCCCATATTTTTTTGGATGAAATTGGCACAGAAAAATCCAAGATGGCGCTGACAATATAGCGGTCAAAAAAATTAATTTTGTCCGATTTTCTCCAAAATTGGTATAGGGGAATTTTCGGGGTCGCACATAACGAATCCAAAATATTTTTAAAAAATTCAATATGGCGGATCCAATATGGCGGCCAAAAAAGTCAATTTTGTCCGATTTTTTCCAAAATTGGTACAGGGGAGTTTTCGGGGTCGCACATAACGAATCCAAAATTATTTTTAAAAAATATAATATGGCAGATCCAATATGGCGAACGAATTTTGTCCAATTCTTATCAAAATTGATATGAGGAAGTTTTTGGGATCGCACGTTACGAATCTGAAATTATTTAAAAAAAAATAAATATGGCGGATCCAAGATTCCGGAATAAATATTCTACATTTCTCGATTTTGTCTAAAATCAGTATTGGGGGATTTTTGTTAGTGTTCATTACGAATTTAAAATATTTTTTGAAAAACAATCTGGTGAATTCAATATATCAATATTCAAAATGATATAGGGGGTTCTTGAGAGTGTAAATTATGAATTTAAAAGTATTTTTTCAGGATTCAATATGGCGAATCCAATATAGCGGACTAAAAATTTTATATTTTTCAATTTTGTTCTAAAGTGAGACTGAATCGTTTTTGAGAATATAAATAGCGAATATAATATTATTTTAAGAAAATCTAATACATTAGATGCAATACGACGGTCTACAAATTTTAGATTTCTGGATTTCATCCAAAATTGGTATTAGGAGACTTTAAAGGGTTTAGATTTAGATTACATTAAGACAATAAAATAATTTTATTTAAATTCATTATGGCAGATCCAATATGGTGGGTTAAAAATTTTACCTTAATCGCATTTTTTCAGATTTGGTATTAGAGTGTTTTTGGAGTAGTGTATTACGAATATGAAGTTATTTTTTTATAACTATTAAGTTGTCTATATTACCAATCTAAAATTAATTTGAAATTTAAGATAGTGGATTTACTATGACAAACTAAATATTTGTGTGACACAATTTCACCGGTATTTAGAAAAATCTAAGAATCAAAGAATATTTAGTGGTTCATTTTAGGGTGATTTACAACTTTGGATAAAATAGGTACTTTTTTGCCACCTTGGAATTATTGCGAGGTACACTAATCTCGATTAGTCCTTAGTTCAAATAATTTATGGATATCATAATGAATTTAAAACTAAAAATTGATAAATTAAAAAAATAGAACCGACTTCTAAAAGTGCGCTAAAAAGTGAAAAAAACTATAAATTTTTATATGAAATTTAAATTTTTGAAGTCGGCGCCAAATTATTTCTAAATGAAATAAATAATTACTAATATATACAACTTATGGTAAGAAAGCAAGTATAATTAAAGTATTTTTAATCTGTTCATGCGAATCAATTTTCTCAGGTATTAGTTTGGCGCCGACTTCACAAATTTCAATTTCAAATAAAAATTTATAATTATTTTTCACTTTTTAGCGCACTTTTAGAAGTCGGTTCAATTTTTTTTATAAAAATTTTATATTATAAAAATTTTATTTTTAGCATAAATTTCGCAATTTCTATTTATCAAAGAACGAAAGCTTTCATACCTTCGGTCAATCTGAAAATCATGGTTTTTGGGTTTAGACCGTGTCAAATTGGAATTATTATCCGACGTTTCGCCTACAATTGCACAATATATCTTCAGGGATCTTTACTCCACAAGATTAGAGTACTAAATGATCATTTTTACAGACTTCTAAAAAGGGGTAGGTACTCAATTTCATAGCTATGTGTGAGGTCATTCCTAGACTCTTGGCTACCCACTTTCAAATTGAAATTAGCCGCCCTTTTTTTCAAACCTCTTAATTTAAGTATCCTATATGCTTATGCCTTATTCTGTCAAATACTTGAGGAAACCATCAGAATATAGGTATGTACATCAATTGAATTAAAATGTTTCCCGTCCGCAATTTTTTAGTTAGAAGCACATATTACAGCAGCAACGTATTTGAATATGTTGATTTTTTATTGTTTACTATAAGAACATTTTAACTTAACAATAAAATGGAAAAGGAATGCTTTTGAGAAAAATTAATTTAGAAAAGGCCTCCACATTACAAAAGAAAATTCTTCTGGTAATCTAAGAATTAAACGACCCTTGTTATGTGTAATCAAAGCCCCGATTCTGTTAGTATACAAGGTTTGTCCCAAAAGTATCGAGCCTGCATTCATATCTCCGCATCAAAACTTCCAAGCGACCTCTGTGGGGCATAGGCGTCACCAGTAAGGCTTCACGAACTTGGCGTGCGCAGTTTCCGACTGGACGTGTTAGATTGTGAACGGTGTGCGTTTGTTTACAATGTTTTTTTTTTCGTTAGTCGCATTTTGTTATTGTAAAAAATGACGGAAAAAATAGATCAACGAATTTGCATCAAGTTTTGCTTTAATCTTGGAAAAACTTGCTCGGAATCAATTAATATGATGAATAAGGCATTTAGAGAAACAAAGCGACAATTTTCACAAGCAAGTCAAAGTCGGAGCAAAGTAAAGACCATGTTGACTATTTTCTTTGATTATGAAGGTGTTGTCCACCACAAATTTGCTCCGAGAGGTCACACGATCACTAAAGAATACTACGGTGAAGTATTGAAAAGATTGCGTGACGCAGTTAGAAGAAAACGGCCACAACTTTGGACAAGCGGTGATTGGCTGCTTCACCACGACAATGCGCCAGCGCATTCATCGAACCGTGTGCAGCAATATTTAACAAGGCACCTAGTCGTACAGGTTCGCCAGCCTCCGTACAATCCCGACGAAGCTCCCTGCGACTTTTGGCTCTTTTCCAGATTAAAAATATCGCTCAAAGGACACCGGTTCGATGACACAGAGACGGTTGAAACTAATGCGACGAATGCACCCAAGGCAATTTCGAAAACTGTCTTCCAGGACTGCTTCAGGAAGTGAAAACACCGCTGGGAACGTGTTATTCAATTAAATGGGGACTACTTTGAAGGATGTCCCTCGCCGGATGATAAAGAATAACACCAATGCGGAGATATGAAGGTTGGCTCGATACTTTTGGGACAAACCTCGTATTTTTTGACATTCCCTTTCCTTATCTCTTCTAAGACAGTGACATGCTTATGTGTAACTATGGACTGAACAAAAATGGAAGATCCTTATTATGACATTCCCTTTCCCTTTATTTTTATAGAATCGCAGCCCAAATAATTCTAAAAACACCTTTAATACTATCGTTATCAGCGGTACTTCACAAAGTAAAACAAATTAATAAAATATTCGCTCGCCTTCGTTTATGTAGCAAAAAGAATTATACAGGAAGATAAAAAATAAAAAGTGGTCGGTTTATTAGATCGGTGTAATGTGGATCTATGCATTTTGATTGTAGGAGCGGAACCTGGGATTTGAAACTGAACATTACCTCCCCCCTCGCTCCACGCGTCAAGCAACTTTAAAACGCGAATCTACTCCAAAAATCCTAAAATTCACTAAAATCTTTAGATACCAAATAGTAAAAAGGATTAGTAAAGGAACAAAACTAACCCAGTCGCATTTTTAGAAACTTAATATATTTTTCTTCTTTATAAAGTACGACTTGGTGACCCCAGCAACTGCCATCTAACCTAACAGTAAATTATTCACCTTTTATGCGTCGTACGAAAATAAAATTTTCCGGTCCTGCCCCCAATACGTCAGAATCACGTGGGTTTGTTTGTATATACGTGCCTTCCAGCACACCTTATTCAGAAGCCATACTTTGTATTATTTCATCAGAAATACTAGAATTACACTATCTAATCTTAATCGTTTTTGATGTACCTAGAAACCCAAACGTATTCATATTTAAATATTTAATTATTTACACAAACCAAAGTCATTTAACTTGACCTTTCTATTGGCTTGTCTGCTCTAATCCCGTTTACCCGACATAGTTTGTTCTCGCTCATTTACGCGATATACAAATAAGAGAGATACATAATCCACTAATGCAAACTAATTTTCCGATACTACTATGAGTAGGCAGAATATTATTTTCGGGTAATCAATGCCGAGGTAAACCCACACGGAGCATTCTGATTGGCGGATACGACGGGTGTGTCTGACCCGGATTGACGTCATTCGCCTGTTGGCTGTTTAATGTGGATTATGTTTTGCAAACTACGTTGTCAGATTTCTAAATTATATAAATGTTTAATCAAATTTTTAACCGACTTTTAAAAGGAGGTTCTCAATTCGTCGACCATGTATTTTTTTATGTATGTATGAACACCGATTACTCCGAAACGGAGGCACCAATTTGAATGAAACTTTTTACGTTATGTACAGGAAGTTGCTGCGGTGGTCCCATATTTTTTTGGACGAAATTGGTACAATAATATCCAAGACGGCGCTGACAATATGGCGGCTCAAAAAATTAATTTTGTCTGATTTTCTCCAAAATTGGTATGTGGGAATTTTCGGGGTCGTACACAACGAATCTGTAATTATTTTTAAAAAATTCAATATGGTGGGTCCAATATGACGGACAAATAAAATTTAATATTGTCCGATTTTTTCCAAAATTGGTGTGGGGGAATTTTCGGGGCCGCACATAACGAATCCAAAATATTTTTAAAAAACTTCATGTGGCCGACAAAAAAATTAATTTTGTCCGATTTTCTCCAAAATTGGTACAGGGGAGTTTTCGGGGTCGCACATAACGAATCTAAAATTATTTCTAAAAAATTCAATATGGCGTATCCAATATGGCCAAAAAAAAATTTTGTTCGATTTTTTTTTAAATTGATATGGGGAAGTTTTTGGGATCGCATATTACGAATCTAAAATTATTTTAAAAAAAATTAAGCATGGCGTATCCATTATGGCGGGTAAAAAATCCAAAATGGCGAATTAAAGATTCTACATCTCCCAATTTTGTCTAAAATAGGTATTGAGGGATTTTTGTTAGTGTTAATTACGAATTTATAATATTTTTTGAAAAACTGAATCTGATAGATTCAATATGGCGTCCTTAAAATTTTACATTCTCCGATTTTCTCCAAAACTGATACAGGGCGTTCTTGAGGGCAGGGGCGGATCCAGCCTCTCTCTTTGGGGGGGGGGGGCGGTGATACCACAAAAGTACAGTATGGCAAGAAAAACAAGTTGTCAACGGGGGGGGGGGGGGGGGGGAGTGCAAGCAGCATACTCATTCCTAATATAAAAGGCAGAATGGCAGCTTTTGGAAGGGGGGGGGGGGGCGATCGCAAGCATACAGACTCCTATACTCTATTCAAGAACTGGAGAGAGCAATCAAACTGTTACCGAAACCTCTAACGTACCTGCTCCAGTGCCGCAGGTAACTGAGAACTGCCATAAATCTAATTATATTTCATTATATTTAAATATATTTTATAAATTTTCTGCAACATAGAATTTCCGATAGTTTAATTTAATTTCTGTCAGTGAGCAAGGTACAACTTACAGTTTTTTTTTAGTCATTTATCTTGTTTGCGCTTGTTTTTATATATTATTTGAGATTAGTGAGATACCCAAAAGATATGGCTTTCACCTCTATATTTATTCCAAAATCGTTAAACCAGGACATTTTTTCCTCAACGAAAAACTTATTACGATGAATGTTTATGATGCCTTCAGATATCAATATCTAGATAATAATGTTAAAAGCTCTGTTGAGATATATTCTAACATGACAGGAGTTGGAAAATCTACTATGTACCGAATACTGAAGGAGAAAAAAACGACTGGAATTGTTTGTACTCTCAAGCCATATTCGATCACAGGCAAATGAAAAACCTCGTTGGAAGAAGAGGTGAAAACTGCAATTAAAGAGGTTGTATATACATTTTATTATGAGAAGCAGATCCCAACCATCTACAAAATTCTAACTAAAATCATTGAAGATCGCGATTTACCTGAAATTAAAAGAACTGATCTCTGGAAATTCCTTAGAGAACTTAATTTTTGCTGGGAAAAACCAAATAGAAAATCTGTTCTTATAAATCGTCTGGAAACTGTCCGTTGGAGACGTAAATATCTCTCTCAAGTAAAAGGTAGAGTTGCTAGAAACAACACAATTAATAAAATTGGTAATTTAACTAGACTTTTGAAAGATTTTTCTGAATAAAGTTACTGCGGAAAATTGGGAAAAATCCCTATAATAAAAGAATAAAACAAAATGTGAGAACTCGATCTCATACTCGGTGAGATAGAGGAACCAATTATAATTAATTTTAGCGAAGATAGTTTCACTGATTTTGATTAGGAATTAGATACGTAATATTTACTAGTGTAAACATAATTTATTATTTAAATTTTTGTTTTTGTTGTATTTTATTGTTTAATATTGTTTATATGTTTTTTTATTTTTTTATATATTTTTATTTTAGTGTGTCCCACTCTTTAATTTTATATATATTTAATTCTAATTAGCCGTAAGTTTTTTATTATTTTATTATTGTGTTTGTGTCTTTTTCTTAAGCGTGTAGAATTAACATGTTTATCTTATTTTTTTGGGGCTATCGTATTTCCATATATAAAAGTAAATTAAATTAAGATATCAGTACAATAGAAATAATAATAAGTAGGTCTAATTTTAATTACAACATAAAAAAAGTAATTACATTTGAATCCCTTTTTAGTGTTTAATTGTAGTTCTGCAGATGGTTTAAGAAATACATAAACCGAAACTTCAAATACCCTAAAAATGTTTTTAATTAATAATAAAATGACCGATAGCCCCAAAATATTTTATTATTATATGAACGAATTTATTTTTTTTATATATGTTTTTAACTTTTTGTATTTTTGAAAATGGATATTTTTTAAGTATTTAAATTATAACTTAGAATTTTTTGAGAGAATAATCCTACGTTTTAGTCTATTATTATAGACCAGTATTTCTAACCCATTCCTATGAAATATATATGTGTCTAACAAATTTTGCTAAAAACACCGGACTAAAGAACACAGGTAGTTTACGAAGAGAAAGAGGATAAAAAACGATTTATTACCCTCCCTAATTCTTGAATAAACTATAGTATAAGAGGAAAAATCGGGTCCATTTTTCTAAACTCAAAGCTCTTGGGGGGGGGGGCGATCGCCCCCACCGCCCCCCCCTTGGATCCGCGCCTGCTTGAGGGTGTAAATTATGAATTTAAAAGTATTTTTTCGGGATTCAATATGGCGACTCCAATATAGCGGACTAAAATTTGAGAGAGTGGATTTACTATGGCAGACTAAATATTTGTTTGACACAATTTCACTGGTATTTAGAGAACTCTAAGAATCAAAGAATTTCTAGTGGTTCATTTTTGAGTGATTTACAACTTTTGATAAAATGGGTACTTTTGGCCACCTTGGAGTCATTGCGAGGTACACTAATCTCGATTCGTATTTAGTTGAAATAATTTATGGATTTTATAATGAATTCAAACTAAAAATCGAAAAATAAAATTTTTATAAAAAAAAATTGAACTATCTTCTAAAAGTGCGCTAAAATTTGAAAAATAACTATACATTTTTATATGAAATTGAAATTTTTGAGGTCGGCGCCAAATTATCTCTAAATGAAATAAATAACTACTAATATATACAAATTATGGTAAGAAACCAATTACAAATAATCTGTTTATGCGAATCACATTTTGTCAGGTATTAGTTTGGCGCCGACTTCAAAAATTTTAATTTCATATAAAAATTTATAGTTATTTTTCACTTTTTAGCGCAGTTTTAGAAGTCGGTTTAATTACTTTTATAAAAATTTTATTAAATAAAAATTCACAAAACAATATCATGAAATTGTTTTAAGAAATATGCTAACAGATCATAAAAGAAATTATTATAGCTTGTAATGTGTCACAGAGCATAACATTGGCTTTACACTGGTACAATTGGGGTTCTAATAGGTTCTCGGTAATAATAATGTTTTTGTATGTGTGGAAATTTGTGATTTGGTGTATGGGTATGTAATATAATGGGTCCAGGTAATCTGGTTTACCGTTTTGCCCGGCGCATTCACCAAAAGTCACATCTCTACAATAGATCAATAAATTCAATTTCACAAATGGGTAATAAATAAGAAATTTACATGTCAATTTGAGATCATCTTTCTTTTGTGAAATATATAGTTATACAAAGGGAAATCATGCATGGACATATATTTACCAACTGTTTCCAAAAATATATTCTATCTACAGTTCTGTCAAGTCATTCGGAAACTAGAAACAACAAGAAAAACAAAAATAACTAGAATTATTCTCTCTTAATTTAAAAAATACGACATTTTTCACAAAAAAAGAGGAATTAAGAGCTTTTATTTATTTATTTATTTATTTTTGGTAATCGAGAATTATATTTTGCAGTATTTTTTAAAACTTTTGATTGCTCTCAGTGTAGTAGCAGTATTATTTCTAATTTAACACTTTTTCTCGGTGTAACATAGCGGGTAGCGGAACAAGATAACGTCACGAAAATTGGACCCTTGAACTTTAAAGGTAGCGTCAAAGTTGTCGCTTCTGTAAACTCATAAAATTTGTGTTATCGCCGTAATTCACTGCCATAGGCTAACTTTAAAACTGGTTATAGTTTAAACCTTAAAATCACAGAAATAAAAAAAAATCCTTTTCTTTAATTATCAAAAGTGCAAATATGAAAAATTTTGTTTCTTTAAATAATTTGAATGAACACGTAAATGTTAACAAAAATATAGTCCAATTTGTGGCAACACTGTTCGCCTACATACTGCATTAAGCTGAAAAAAATATTTTAAAACGAACGACGTGATCGAAAAGGGGCTTGAACACAATATTGTGTAGTGAATTTTCTCAGAAAAATAAATCAAGTGACTGATAAACGTTGCATTATACACCGTTATAAAATTTTAGGAATAAATGCTAAATGTAGAATGGAAAAACTTTATTTTTTATGACAAGTTGGTATGCTGATGTAACGTTAATAAATATGTTAAGTTTTAGTAGTAATTAAACAAGCTTATAAAAAATATGACCTGCTGACGTAGAAGGCAAGTGCGTGCTTGGAATAAAATATGATGATGATAATTCACGTAAATTTATAAGTATTGCAACGTGTTGTCCGGGTAATTTACCACGCCCCCAAAAAAAAATATTTGTAATTTTATGAGCTAAACATTAGGATCAAAAATTTTCATTTAAAGTAATGTATCAACTCTCTTGTTTATTTTGAATCATTTTCATCATTTTGGTAAAGATTACTGAAAAACACTAAAAATTATTAAAAAAAAGCCGACTTCAAAAAATTGAATTAGCTGTAAAAAATAACTAAAATGTGGTTGTCGGACTTTTATTTATTTTTACGACGTTTCGATTAGGTTGTATTTCTAATCGTTATCAAGTATAAACTGAATGTTTCGTCTTAAGACTACGAGCTTATATAGGGAGTGTGTCCATTGAAGCGGAACGTTTCGCTTCACTGTACGCACCTCAATGATTTGTTGTTACAAAGTAGTGGCTGTCAAAGATTAGGTTTCTCAACACTCGGTTTACTGAAAATTCCATTATTGTTTTTAATGTAAGCTGCTTCTAAAAATTTTTTTTTCATGTTGGGTTCCATATATATTGCCGCAGCCTCAGACCATTTTATATAGTGTTGTTTATCCCCGGCGTGTTCTGCAATACCTGATCTCGACGTTTCACCTTTTTGTGTATGAGTTTTATGTTCCTTAATTCTAACTTCTAGTGGTCGTTTGGTTTCTCCAAAATACATTTCACCACACTCACATGGAACTTTGTAAACACATTCTTTCTTATCGGTAGTTTTTGGTTTTGTTTTTCTTAAATGAGCTTTAAGTGTATTCCCTCATTTAAAGGCTGTTTTTATATTATAACTGCTGGCAATTCGTCTTATTTTCTCCGACGTTCCCTTAATGTACGGAATTGTGAAGAAGGAATGTGTTTCTTGCTGTCGAGTGTTCGTTGTTCTAAAGCTACTTATTACAACGTCAATTAGTTTTAAAGGATAATTATTCTGTTGTAAATCGGATTTAATATTAGCTGTCTCTTTTTCCAATGAATCGGCATTATTGCATATAGATATATCGCTATTATAGAGGTTGCGTATAATTCCCCGTTTTGTTACAACTGAATAATTAGAACTATGATTAAGATATTGTCCAGTATGTGTTGGCTTTCTGTATACTGAAGTTTTAATAGTTTCACTGGAACGGTTCACCATGACATCTAGGAAGGGCAAGTGATCAACAACGTCTCCAACCTTCAAACAAACGTTGTAAAAAATGAGATTTTATATTACCATTAATTTAATAATGGTCGAGTTATTTATTTATTTACCGCTTTTTTAGAAGTCGGCGCATTATCAGTTGTGGAAATTATTTTGAAATTAATTCTAGGTTAATTGCTATTTTTTCCATATCGTTATTATATTGTTAATATAGCTTTTAAAATAAATTTCATTTCGGTGGGGGAAAAAACAGTAGTTTACAAAATGATAAAACTTTCCACACACACTCTTAATGGGTGACTTCAATGCAAAATTGGGGAGAGGATTGGAGAAACTAAGCAAGCATTAGGCGAACAAGGAGTGGGCAAGAGAAAGAGCAGAGGTAATCACTGATTAATTGTGACAAAACAAATAAAATGTTTTATATTGAATACCTTCTTTAAAAAAAAGGTAAGAACGAAAATCGACTTGGACTATTTCATCAAAAATGAAATCGGCTTTATAATTGTCAGATAACAGGCAAATGGTACAAGATATCAATGTCTTAATGTTGTTTTCGACAAGAAGTACTCATCGAAAGGTAAAAAAACTTCGTAGTAATCTCCAAAGAGAAAGAGAAACAAAGGCTATAGCGGGATAAGATAGTCAAATCTGCCCCCAAGCGATTCACTACGGCCAACAGCGCGTTCGATGAACAATGTTAAAAGATACCTCTGTACAAACTATCAGCCCCGTACGTGCTCTTTAACGGTCTGAAGACGTTATGTTCCTTTTTTTACGGGCACAATTTTACGCCCAAAAATCTGAAAAAATTCTTAGAGATGTATTTTTTGGTTTTACACAAACATGATTTTTTTAAAATTTTTCCAACAAAAATTGAGCCCAGGACAAATTTTGTAATTTTTCAACATTTTTTTAGGTTAGATTGGTGAAACACCCTCAACAATTCAAAAAAACTTTTTTTTGGCATTTTCGTCAGTTATTTGAGACGTAACATCAAATGAAAATAGCTAAATAGATACCAATACTAGGTATGCTCTAGGACTCAGTTCCAAGGGAAACAGTCTTTGAGAATCGAGATTTACATCACCGAGAATCGCAACGTGCCTTAAAAGCTCCAGGTATAAGGAAACGTTATGTAGAAATGTTTAATATTTTCATTAGGAATTAGAATAACTATATATAATGAACGAATAAGTAATTTTTTTAACATGTGTATTACTGAATATATATATATATATATATATATATATATATATATATATATATATATATATATATTATAAGAAAACGTTCTATATATTTTTAATCTTCGTCACTATCTTCCTCTATTACTGGATCAATATCAGAAAGAATTTTAGTTGGTCTAATAATATTCGATAGCATTATTAAGATAATATATGCCTGCTGCAATGTGGGAACAGGAGCCGACAGTCTTTAGTCCATTAGCACAGTCGCAGATATATCGTAAAATACCGCTGTAGCCAATAGAATCAGGTGAGTACTCAATATAACATTTATAGATTTTTTTTTTTTTTTAATTTATTAAAACTTTAACAATGTTAGGTTTCATTTTAGTGTACTCCAAATTGATATTATTAGAATCATCCATTAATTCAGCCAAATAACATATGGCTTGACCTAACTGAAAAAAATATCTTAAAATCTCTTTCAGCCATTACTGGGAAAACCACTGATTTCTTAAGATGTTAATTTAATTGTTATAGTACTCCGTCTACACCACCTTGAAGTTTCATCTTCTTTTGCTAAGGTATTTTCCTCTGTATTGGACTTCAACATTCTTCTATGATTACGTCTTGTAATCCATCTTCACATTTATCGCTATATAAACGCTTTCCGAATCGATTGTTTAAAAAACATGCAATCCTACAATAAAGATCAGCTTTTGGTAAAAATGTATTATCTAGCTGATGAAGAAACATATTTTATTCCGAGAATTCCATAGACGGCTTCAACTACCCATCTTAATTTCGTAACGTAACAAGATCGATTAGCTTCAGTCATATTTAAGTTTGGCCTCTTTTATTTCAAGGCAGGTATAAATGAGGACCTTAAAACCTTGTTCTTTTAAATAAGATATTAAGTCCCTGAAACCCATATCTACCTGTTCTCGTGATAGTTCTTATACCATCAGGATCGTCCATCACTTTCTTCATGATATTTGCATCATTTTCAGTACCTAAAAACAGTCCAAGAAGATCTAAAACAAACCCATCAGTAGTGGCATTGGTGAAGGGTACATAAAGGTTTCTTCTTATGACCATAATATGACTTTCTTTGGTACCATTTATTTTTGCCGTAAGGCCACTTTTATATGGAGCATTTACAGTTTCTAATCTGTAATAGTTAGGCGAAAACATGTGGTAACAATCGATCGGATTCCCGGAGAATCACCCTGTATATATATATATATATATATATATATATATATATATATATATATATATATATGTAATCGAAGGTTTTAGAGCATCCCGTGTATGTGCTGAGTCCCTCTCAGGACTATAAGGCAGCTAACGTTTCGGTGAAATCTCATTCACCATTTTTAAAGCTCACTGTACGGCGTCTACGAGCGCCCGAAAACCTTCGATTACACATAACACCCGTGAGAATATCCGACATATATATATATATATATATATATATATATATATATATATATATATATATTATTCAGATTTTAATCTTCTTGTAATAAACCTAAAGAGGAAAAATGCCCGAAAACCTTCGATTACACATCACACCCGTGAGAATATCCGACATATATATATATATATATATATATATATATATATATATATATATATATATATATATATATATATATATTATTCAGATTTTAATCTTCTTGTAATAAACCTAAAGAGGAAAAATGTTTTTACTGGACTATCTTGTGAGTATCTCTTTGACCATGCTGAAAACCGAATATACACATCTCACTCCTAGCAAAAGTTATGCGAGCAAAAATTATGCGAGAAAAAGTTTAATCATAAAAAAATATTGTGCTGTTTTTTTTCAGTTCTTGTCTAAACCTAGTGTGGGAATATTTTGCCATGCCTACAATTTACTGAAAACAGTATCATAATATCTCACTCCTGTCAAAATTTAAATATAAATGATATCGTTTGATAAGCTGGCTACCAAACAGTTTTTTTTCAGTGTTTTCAGTTTCTACCCCCTTCTAATAAACCTACCTCGAACCTCCACCCCTAAAATATGTTGAAAATGTTATCAACAAAATATGTTGCCCATTTCATCAAAAAGAGCGTGAACAAACTTTCAAAAAAAGGTCAAGATCTAATTGATAACAACTTTTTTTTTTGGAATGGCCTGCTTCTGGTCTATTTTCAGAAAAATCGATCGCGGCATTTCGTCATCGGACACCCTGTATATGAAAGCTTAGAAGTATAGACTTTTTCCTGTTCTCTCCACTTTCAACTACTGATGCGCAGTCCCTTTTTCATGCAACCGAATAAAATTAATGCCTATACTCAAGCGGGGAATGTTATCTTTTCAACAGTGAAAAAATTTTAAAAACCGTTAGGAGATTACTTCGAATAAACAAACAAATAAACAAACATTTCCTCTTTATTATATCAATATAGATTTCCTTTTCATATTGATTCAATGAGATTAAACGACACAAGTTAGATGGTTTGGAACTGTGAACCATGACAAAGTTATAAACTCGATTTGAACAAACAAAAACGAATTAAATAACAGAGAAAAGTTACAGCAATTAAATTATTAATGAAGTGTGCAAACTACACTGCCATATGTTAATGTTGATCAAAATAATATTGTATACATGTTAAAGTTATTTGCTAAAACAGATAATATAGTAATAGCTGATGTTTTTTTGTTAATTTGCTCAAGATTATAAAAAGTTACAAGTCATAGATAATAAATCTAGGCAAACAAATTGAATAAATAAACAGATCAATAAGGGTAAGGTCAAATTCGTTTTAAGTCTTTCAAATGTAGCATTAACAAGAACAAAATGTATGTCCGTATAATTTTGAAATTAAAATAGAAAAGTTCCGGTTGTGCAGGCGCGGATTGTTAGTGAACATTACACACTTTTAAAAAGTGCGGAGAACTCCAAGACAATGACGAAACTCTGGGTCCGGAAAGTGGCGACAGTGCTGTTTTATCCTCATTTCTATTTTTATTTTACGGTCACGCCACCACATGGCAGTTTTATACAACATTGTTCTGGGTATAACTCTTCAGTTATTAAGTGATCCGTAGAGATGTCGCTATCGTGTCTTGTCTACTGTTCTAGGTTTTCAAATAGTAGATAGTGTGACTGCGAAGTGATGGCTTGTACAGGATGAAATGGCCTGTGAATTCCAATGAGGATGAAACGGCGCTCTCGGCGTTTTCCATACCCAGAAATTCTCCATTAACTTGGAGCACTTTTTAATACAAAAGAATTGTTCATTATCAATCTTTGTCCACACAGCCGAAACTTTTCTATTATGTATATATATATATATATATATATATATATATATATATATATATATATATATATATATATATATATACGGGGTGATTCAAAAATCGATCACGAAACTTAAGGGGGTGATTCTACTTGACAAAATAAGGGTAGAGCTTCATATAATTTTTTTTCAAAATGTCATTCGTTTTCGAGTTACAAGCCGTCCAAGTTCAAGTTTTTATTTTTTGTTTTTTGAATTACTCGCTTACAGGAAAACCGATTTGACTAATATTTGAAAGATAGGCTAAGTCTTCTGCGCTTCATCATTTTAGTAACAATTCACATTGATTGTTTGCCGCTAGAGGGCACTTTACCTACATTGAAAATTGTTTTTTTGTCATAATTTTTTAGTGTTGACAGCTACAGTAGTTTTTGGCATAATTTCGGAAAGACTGATGCCAGGCCTTTAAAAAAGGTGCTCTTTATTTACATCGCTAAACCCAACGGTTTAGACGTAAATCACCCTTAAAAATTAAGTGGTAAATTTACTTTTCTCATTTCATTACCACCAGCTACCAGGTAAATAGCTATCAAAGTATACTAGAGCTGTCAGTTTAACATCAAATAAATTCGCTTTTTAAACTATTTAATTTATAATCTTAAAATAACTAATAATGGCTAATCAGTAAATATTCATATTATGGATTATTGCGATATACATTTAATTGATAAAAATTAATGAAACAGTACTAAACAAACTAAAAAAGATTCTCAAAATGTCCCCCATTTTCTTCCATACATTTCCTAACACTCTTCAAAAAATGTCGCCTAACTCGATGAAAAATTCCTGGTGTTTCTTTAATAATTTGGCACTTTTCGATTATCCTGAAGCGAAGATCCTCGACGTTGATTACTGGAATATCGTACACCAATTGTTTCAAATGACCCCAAAAGAAAAAATCCATAGGATTAAGGTCTGGTGACCTCGCTGCCCATGCCAATGGTCCACTTCGTCCTATCCATCGCTCAGGATACGTTGCATTCAAATACTGTCGGACACGTATACTAAAGTGGGGCGGAGCTCCGTCTTGGAGGATCCACATGTTGGCCCTTACTTCCAATGGCACATCTTCCAGATACAATGGGAGACGATTTTGGATAAAATCTAAGTATACGTCACCAGTTAATGGGCCATCAAAGAAATGAGGACCAATAAGGTAATCTCCTATTATCCCTGCCCACACATTTAGTGAAAATCTACGCTGATGTTTCGTTTCTACCACATTGTTTGGGTTCTCGTAAGCATATGTGTGGATGTTGTGTAGATTTGTTATGCCATCACGAGTGAAACCAGCTTCGTCAGTGAATAATATGACGCCAATTAATCGATTATCGTGTTCATACTTAGCTAGGATCTGATTGCACATTTCCAACCGTCTCGGCCGATCATCGTCATAAAGAGCCTGCACCTTTTTTGAATGAAACGGGTAGAGTTGTTCTTCTCTTAGTATCCTCCATGAACTAGCCTGACAGAGCCGCACTTCATTCCCAATTTTTCTAGTACTAATACCTGGATTATATTCAATAATTTCAAGCACTCTTTCTTCTTGTTGCACGTTTCTAGCAGTTCTAGGTCTTCCCCTATTTCCATTATAACTTTTAAAGGAACCACATTCCGCAAGCCTCCTGTGCACACTGGAAAATGTTTGAGCATGAGGGATATTTCTTTCCGGATAACTCTCCATATAATATCTTCTTGCCAACTCTGCATTACCATTTGCTTTTCCATAACAAAAATGGATATCACAATATTCGATATTTGAATATTGGTGATTAGCCATTATTAGTTATTTTAAGATTATAAATTAAATAGTTTAAAAAGCGAATTTATTTGATGTTAAACTGACAGCTCTAGTATACTTTGATAGCTATTTACCTGGTAGCTGGTGGTAATGAAATGAGAAAAGTAAATTTACCACTTAATTTTTAAGGGTGATTTACGTCTAAACCGTTGGGTTTAGCGATGTAAATAAAGAGCACCTTTTTTAAAGGCCTGGCATCAGTCTTTCAGAAATTATGCCAAAAACTACTGTAGCTGTCAACACTAAAAAATTATGACAAAAAAACAATTTTCAATGTAGGTAAAGTGCCCTCTAGCGGCAAACAATCAATGTGAATTGTTACTAAAATGATGAAGCGCAGAAGACTTAGCCTATCTTTCAAATATTAGTCAAATCGGTTTTCCTATAAGCGAGTAATTCAAAAAACAAAAAATAAAAACTTGAACTTGGACGGCTTGTAACTCGAAAACGAATGACATTTTGAAAAAAAATTATATGAAGCTCTACCCTTATTTTGTCAAGTAGAATCACCCCCTTAAGTTTCGTGATCGATTTTTGAATCACCCTGTATAGTTACTTTTTAAAATTATTTTCATATTATACAGAGTGTCCCAAAAGCTCTGGAAGTCACAAAGTTGTGTTTTTTTAAATGAAATCCCTGTATATTATTGCATTTTTGGATTATTCTATAAAAATAAGTGCCTATCTAATAAGGTTTATAGTATCTAAACCTTAACCCTCCTAATTCACTAACATGGTTTAACTGTAAAACCGGTCTAGATTGACACTAGAGAATTTAAATTGACAAGGGTAACAATAAGTCGAGCAAGATTTGAACCTTTAAAATACAATTAAAACAAAATTGGTCATCTAGAAAATCTAATTTCCAAGGCAACTAGATCGGGTCTAAGTCTTAAACCTTCTTAGTGAATCTGGCTAAAAAGGTTTTTAAATAATTTCAATTTTGACAAATCTAACCTAATTTTCATGTTTCAAATACTTAAGAAGTATTTCAGTTATGTACTCAAAATTTATAGTGTAGTATAACAATAAGTCACATTTTATATCCCAATTATAATTAACTTGCTATATCATACAGGGTGTCCAGAAATTAAAACTAATCCTATAAGAAATTTAATTGGCTATAACTTGATGAATTTAAATAGAACGATATACTTTTTAACTTACCAGAAAATGTACCTTTTCAATACCTATCGAATGGTATAAGGGTGTTCTATAGCTAACTGTTCACGTTTTCACAGAATACGCCAAATAATCGTTTTCTGTACCATTTTGTGTTTTTTGAATAAATGTTCTAATGGATCTTGTTGTCTATCGCATTTAGAAACGTCAGAGAATTCATTTAATCTGTCAGTTTAATCTGCAAAGCCTGCTGCTATAAGAGCGGTATTATTTTTTGTAACTGTGAAACTTCATTTATGGAACTGAATTATTTAAATATTGTTGTGTTACTGCTTTGTCAAAATGAAGATTTATCCAAAGGATGAGCCTTGGATGGTCGACATTTCGAACATCTACTATAGATCTTTTACTTCTATTTTGTGCTATCGTCAATATGTTATTACCATAGGCCTGGTATAGAGCAGAGTTCGTTGGTTATTACCATTATTGCTGTTATAGCCTATTGGACGACTATAAACCGCGTTCCGAGTTTCTGAACATTTGTAAAGATATTCCTGAATATTATTCTTATAGTTGTAAATTACCTGTCATTTCCAAATGTCAGAGGCAACTAGATCCATTAGAACATCTATTCAAAAAACACAAAATGGTTCAGAAAACGATTATTTGAAGTATTTTGTGAAAACGCGAAGACTTAGCTATAGAATACCAATATACCTTTCGATAGGTATTTAGTAAATTAAAAAGTATAGCGTTTTATTTAAATTAATCAAGTTATAGCCACTTAAAGTTATTATTTGATTAGTTTTAATTTTTGGACACTCTGTATAATATAACAAGTTTATTATAATTGGGATATAAAATATGATTTATTATTACATTTCACTGTAAATTTCGAGTACATAACTGAAATAAGTATTTGAAACATGAAAATTAGATTAGATTTTGTCAAAATTCAAATTATTTAAAAACCCTTTAGGTTTAGGTACTATAAATCTTATTAAAATAGGCACTTATTTAAATCAAAGAATCCAAAAATGCAGTAATATACAGGGAGTTCCATTTAAAAAACACAACTTTGATACTTTCAAATCTTTTAGGACACCCTGTATAATATGAAAATAATTTTAAAAAGTAACTATATTAGACCCCCATATATTCCAAAAGTAAAACTTTTTGAAAGTCACGTATTTTGGCCGCAATATTCCGTGCCGTATAGGGTGAATAACAAGTTTCGGCTGTGTGGACACGGATTGCTAATGAACATTACTTTTGTATTAAAAAGTGCTCCAAGACAATGGAGAATCTCTGGGTTTGGAAAATGCCGAGAGCGCTGTTTCATCCTCATTGGAATTCATCACGCCATTTCCTCCGGTACAAGCCATCACTTTTCAGTCACACTCTATCTACTATTTTGAAACCTAGAACAGCAGATAAAACATGACAGCGACATCTCTACGGATCACTTAATAACACAAGTGTAATCCCAGAACAATGTTGTATAAAACTGCCAAGTTCACACTTAGAATTCCATTATCAAGTAATATTTTACAATATTTCCTAATATTTTAATACACTAAATTACTGTAGACACAGATAAACGGATTAAAATTTAAAAAAATGCACAAAAAAAGTAAAAATGATTGAGTGCTTTTATATCGCATGATCGAAAACTTTTTATTAATGAATAAAAAAACTTCCTTTGGGTGGGGAGGCACTTAAGCAATGATACAATAATTCAACTAGTGAAAAATGAAGTATTTTACTTTTAACTTTCTTTGTTATTTCTGACTGTCACACCTTTCTTTTTTGGTGCCAAAAAAGTTGCTATTTTTAGCGTCACCATATATAATATTAGCACAAAATACTGTCTATCCATTTATCTATGAGTGAATCGTTATACATTGTAAATTAAACTAATATAAGACCGGCGCCACGACGGCCTGTATTTACATACATACGTGGGCACATGCACAAATTACGTACACAAAGTACGAAGAAAATTATTTCTCACGTGATTAGGTGTTATTTTTAAACGGCTTCAATGAAGGAGGTTCTAAATTCGAACATTACACCTTTTGTTCGAAAATAAAACGAAATTTTAAAAATAACACATAAAATGTTATTTATTCATTAATATTTATTTTTTGTCCCCTTGAAATTATGCCCCATTCGAGGCGATACATGTATGCCAACATTTGTAGGTCAAAATTTATAGGGTGTAAAATTGTTGATATTTTTGAAGGGTGACTTGCAATTTTTTGTTAAAAAAAAGGTGCAATAAACAAAATTTTCTCAGTCCTCTCTATTTTTAATATACAGGGAGAAATTGAAAAATTTCTCTTTACAAGCTCCCTTGTATTACAATTAGTATGTAAGTTGCTACGTCACGGGAGAGAAAAAGAATTAAAATGAAAATTAAATATTGAATGCTTCGGTACAGGTGGTTATTTTTTCGGTATTGAACGCTCCTTCTTTTAGGACAGTGCCTAGGCTAGCATGTCGGAGATTATGGGGGGTTATATAAATTCAAAGCGCCACCTGTTTTAGGCCCGTCGGTAAGAAGAAGCGATGATGTTAACGAAAACAGGAAACAACTAGATCCAAAAATAAAACACCCCGATCTCAAAAACCGTTAAAATCTATATTTAATAATAAAAAAAAGGAATTCTGAATGGAATGTACCTGTTTGTCTTTACGGGTGTAACAAGTACCAAAAGTAACAAATATGGTGTTAACCTTTCACTACACTTTACTTAAGGGTAAACGAATACAGTTTTCACTTTTATCCCCCAAAATCTGGCAAATGTTGCCCTAAAACACTAAATCTGGTTTTAGCTATTTACTGGGATAAACGTATTGCTGTATAATTCGAGAAATCAGCCAAAATATTGCTTTCTGAGCTTATGGCAGTTTTCACAACCAAGGCTTGGCCCAGAATCTCTCTACTGACGCTTTTAGAAATCTCAAGAGCGCCAAGAAAAAAAAACAAATATTAACTAACTACACCCTTGATGAAAGTGGCAAAAGTGGAGTGTTTGATACATTTCTAGGCACACTTGATTTTTTTTTTCTTTTTACAAAACCGGTTTTTGATATGACAGCGACAAAAACTTTTAGCTTTTATTTGATATGTATTAAAGACACTACTTGATGAAAATAAGAGTCGAATTTATGGTGAGTATTGGCTTGATTGTTGGTATTTTGGTAAAATTATTTATAGTTTTGTTCATGAAATAACAAAACTGTAACAAAGTTAATGAAAAAGTAAAAACGGATTTGTAGAGTTTTTTACGTAGAAGTCGTTGGCGTACTTAATCTTTTTCTAAAGGCATCCGATTTTGAATGACAGACCAATATTAGATTTTTTCAAAATCTAACACTCGGTATATTATTTGCAGTAGTCTATGTATATTGAATACATATCTTACTAATAATACTAATACCTTTAGGATAGCTTCGTGAATATTGTTTAGAATAAGTTTTTAAGCTCCTTGCAATATAATATAGTGTAAAAGTTGATGGTAATTTTTCTTATATACTAGACTACATACATTCCCAAAATACAAACAATGTCTAACTTTATTATAAAAAAAAAAACAGATAACCAAACGGAACACAGATGAAACATTTTTAAGTACTGTTGAAAATGGCTGTCATTTTCCCTGATATATAATTGGCACATTTCTTCAATTTTTCCCAAGACATTTAAAATAATAACAAATTCGTTTTGCAAAAATCATGTTCTGTAAAAAGTCCCATAGGAAAAATCCAAAACAGATAGATCAGGCAATCTAGGGAGGCAACTAACAGGATCGTTAGTGTTAATCCAACTTTGAGGGAAATTAGTTTCCAAAATGGTCTCACTATCTGGGAGTTGTGACTCAGTGCAACTTCTTGCTGGAAATATATATAATTATACTTCGCTAAGGGAAAAAAGATAAAAAATTTGAAACACCCTTGTTGCTCCTTTTCATAAATGATATGAGGATTTTCTGTCGACCAATGTCTGGTATCATGTCTGTCAAAAATGACAGCACTTGAAAAATAACATTCATCAGACCAGATTACCAGTCTTCCAAAATTGTCTCTTGCTTCGACTTGTTTCATATACCAACTGAAGATCCCTCTACATAAGGTTGAAGACGCTGCTTTTACACAAGCCAGAATGTTTACTTCATCTCTCTGTCTCTGTTTTATTTGTCATACATTTTGGGCCATGGCTGCATAAAGGTTCTACTAAGTTATTCTTTAATCTAGAAAATATATCTGCATATGACAGCCTTCTTTCCTAATATATATATATATATATAATGTAAAATAAACTTTACAGTATTTCACTGCAGCTCTGGATTATTTGATAGCAATAAATATGTATTATAGGTACTGATTAAAATATAGTTCAGAAGCCTCGCGAGAGATTTCATTCAATTCGTTAAAACACACTAGCAGGTGTCATGCTTCTCCTAATTTTACTAAAACTTAAAAAAATACTCAGCTGATGAAAAAAAAAAGTCTTTAAACATTTTTAAGGTGAGCAAAACGTGATTTTTTTATTGCTTCGCTTCTTAAATGAAAATTCTCGAAACAATCATAATACTCCAGTAAGAAAAGACGTAAAAAAACCTTAAACTGAGCTATTATACCGGGTTGGGCAAATGTTCCAGACCGATCTAATTAAGGGCGAGTGAAAAATAATAGTGGATCCGGGTTTTCTTCAAATATCAGAATTCTCCTACTTGACTATGCATTCAATATATCAGTAACATCAACATACCCTATAGGTAAATTCAACTGTTTCGAAAATATTGACAATCTAATTTAACCAAGCCAAGTCGCACTAGATGACAACTTTTACTGGAACCAACTCAGTATTGTTTAAGATATCCTATATCTTCACAATAGAATGAAGCTTGAAACTTTTGTCATCAAGAGAACTTGGGAAACTGAATTTAATCTCCAAATTTTAGGTTTCAAACTTCTCTAGTTCCTAAATTAATAAAATATAAAGTTTCGATATTTTAAAAGACTCAAGAATGGCTTTCTGAACTAAATCTACAATGTTTATCTCCAGAGAGAGAATGTGAAGTTTACCGCTTTTACCTTGGTCTAAAAATGAATAGTATCCAACTTTCGTAAGAATTTAAATCATTCGTTTATTTAAATCGGTTACAAGAAAGTAGAACAGAGGAAAATATGATTTTTTTTATTAAAAATTTACAGTAAGGCCCAAACAAGTTCTGACGTTTTAAATATATCTCTACCTGTATAACAACATTAACGGTAAAATTACATCTAGAGTAGGTCTCCAGGAACACGAAAAAAACGCATCTACATTGCACCAGGTATGCTGGAAATGTAAAAATCAAGTCAATTTTGGAGATAGCTAGAACCTCCATTCAATATAGTGATCCTATTGCGATTCCCTATAACTACTATAGTACTCTAAAAAATGCATACAAAAATTGGAGAATAGTTATTGATTTTCGTAAGGTTAACGCACTCAGTAATAACGATAAGTTTCTTAATTTAAGATAAATGTGTTTTCTAGACATATTTTGTAATTAAAAAGTTATATTTTAAGAATATGCTTTTTATATTGTCTTCTGTAACTGATAGTAAAACTGTTAATACAATTAGATTTCTAGTCTTAAAAAAAATAATCCCCCAATTTGGTTCAAATATTTAAGTTTAAATATATACTAAAGAAATTGAAAACAAAATTTCAATTTTTAACACCCTCTACATTGGTTACTATTAACTTTTGGATTAAGTAAGATTGGCTAAATTGCAATATTTTTACGCTATTGCACTATCTACTATTACTCATCGTACTATCATGCTATTTCTTAAAATTTAATGTACCTTAAACGCCAAGTGACTTGGCAGGTACGTTTTTGATGGGATAAATTTGTCTAGGAAGTGATAATAAAAAATTTCCCCATAAGTTGCAATTTTTTTGCACAAACTTTAAACAGTGATATGTCTGTGGTCGATGCACTGTTAAAAAATATTATATTGCCAGCCAAGAAATAAATAAAATATGCTGTTTTGATAATAAAGAATTTTAAGGTCACAACACACTGCTCAGTATTTAATCACATTGTCCGACATTAAAATACCATATATTTACATAAAATCAAAAATAGCTTACAGCGCTTTAGACCGGAATATAATTTGCATTGTTCGTTAATGGGTTTTTCAACGTAGGCGAAAAAATTAGCGAGAATTACATAAAAAGAAAATGGATATGTATCATCGCCACGTTTATTTTTTCTTATTTTTTCACATAAACACTTTCTGCTGCCAAAATGCAAAAAATATGAATTACCTTACGTAACAACAAATAAAAACTAAAAATATTATTTTCTTTTAACTTTACGTATTTCTTGTTGTGTTAGGACGGACACACCCCGCCCGAATGACCAACGCTGTTTTCAAATTTTTTCATGAAGTTTCTTATATATATATATATATATATATATATATATATATATATATATATATATATATATATATATATATATATATATATATTTCAACCCCTTCAATTCTCAGGAATCCATGGTAAACAAAATCACTTACCGAATGAACGTCCCTTCGTGCCCTGGTCGTCAAATTCTCTGAAGAATAAATCGGCACATCCAAATCACTTAAGCTAGATGACATGCTCCCCTCCCTTCTCTCCCTGTCAGGGACCTGGAGTAATCTCATGGCTTGCTGTTCTGCTACGGTGGGGCTCTTCAAATAATGACTCTCAGCTACGAAACCGACGCCATCGTCCTCATCGTGCTCCATCTCTGCGAACGGGATCGACATGTTGAAATAGACCCTTTTGGCCTTTACGGAGTCCTTTCAAGAAGAAAACGTCACGTGGTGAGGTAACTAGTATTATGAAAGTCTTGTAGGGTAGGCTGTTGAAGAAAAAATTGTTAAAATTTTATGCGTAAGCATCTCCAACTAGAACAATTTCAACTTTTGACCATTCTTCATGTCAGAGAGGTTGAAAAACAAAAATGTCTTATTATATCCCTTGAGAAAATAGAAACAATGTTCTTTTTTGCATAAGGTTGTTAAACAGCAAGAGTGGGAAATATTTCTGATTGGTTTAATCAGTTCTGATTAGGGATGACGTTATATTTAAGTCTAATAGCTCAGTTATTTTAATAATAAGGAAAAAAATATTAAATAAAAGTTATAGAAGATTATTACATCTATATTTCAAGATTATTTCTGGTTATACAGGGTGTCATGGAAAAGAATGAGAGCAAAAACTATATTTTTTTAAGAGAGAAACCCTATATATTTTTACATATTTAGGTTCTGCGCAAATTATCTATACAATCCTGAAATTGCTTTTACATTTTTTTGCGGCCTTGCCAAATCTATAAATTGTAAAAAAAAACATGGCGTTATAAAATTTGTCACCTTTTCCAATTAACGTCAATGAGAACAAAACACCTGTAACCGTTATAGATAGAGGTTAAAAAAGTGTCTAAACCCATCAAATAATATCTTGTATAGAGTGCATTTTGCGAACATGCAACATTGAAAACTCATTCACTATGTTTTTTCAAACAGAACATCCTGTAAAGAACGAAAGTTTTTACGGCTTTGGTCAAGTTGCAAATCATGGTTCTTGGATTTAGACTGTGTCAAATTGGAATTATTATTCGACGTTTCGCCTACGATTGCACGAGGCATCTTCAGGGATCTTTATTCCACGAGATTAGAACACTGAGTGACTGTCGAGGAGCAACAGCCCGGTATTTATACCCGACTGGTGCTCAGCGAACCGTGATCCAGCGTTACAATCGATTTCCACATGTGATGTAGACTGTAACCCTCTAATTTTACGTTTAAAGGAACCATACTCTGATGCTAGCTTATAGTTTCTTTTACATTAAAAGTGTGACCTGAGCAATACTGGTGTTCAGCTACTGCAGATTGTATAATTCGTTTCTCTTTTATACGTCTTTCGTGTTCCTTAAGCCTAGAGGATATAAACAGTCTTGTTTCACCTACATACACTTTACCACAAGAGCAAAATATCTTGTAAACGTCATCTGTTTGAAAAGGGATTGCGTCCTTTGGAGACTTCAAACATTGTCCAACTTTCTTACATGTATTAAAAATTGTTCGAATGTTTGATTTTCGGGGCAATCTGGCAATCTTGTCGGTGGTTCCGTATATGTAAGGCAAGACAACACTGTCTATAGGAGGTACATTTATGACGCTTTGTTGAGGAGTTGGGTTTTTATCTTTATTAATAGAACGTCTTATATCTTCAGCGCAATATCCGTTGCCTCTCGGAGCATTAGTCAGTTTTCCTGTTTCTAATACCAGTGATTGTTCTTCACATAAGGAAAGTGCTCTATGTACCAAAGAGTTTATGACGGATTGTTTTTGAGAAAGATGATGGTGTGACGTTGCATTGAGATATCGATTTGAATGTGTTGGATTTCTGTACACAGAATGTCCTAATTTGCCATTCTCTTTGCTTTGTACTAGTACATCAAAAAAGGATAGGGCACCATTTGATTCAGTTTCTATAGTGAATTTTATGCCAAGGTGTTGTTGATTTAGATGATCCAGGAAATTATGGAGGTTATCTGTGTCATGCGACCAAACTACGAACGTATCATCTACATTTCTGCACCAAAATTTAGGTTTTAGAAGAGTAGAAGACAGGGCGTCGAAACGTCGGATAATAATTCCAATTTGACATAGTCTAAACCAAAGAACCATGATTTTCAAGAACATCCCGTATTTATCTAGCTTTTTATAAAGAGATTACCTTTCATTTTTGTTAAAGCACTCTTTTGTGTATTTTGAATTATAATTAACCAAAAAAAAAAATTAAAAATTTTTCAGATTTATTATGTTGTTCTTTTATTAAATTAAATTTTTTAATTTTTACCGCCAATCTCGTTCCAAGAAAAACTTTAAAATGAATTTTTCCGAGGCTGAAATTGTTGACATGATTTATGTTCTGAGTACCAGCAACAAAAAATCACTCTTAGCAACAAGAAAAAGTATCAGCAAATAATTTGACAAGTTAAAGGAGAGTTTTGAAAGTGCAGGAAATGTATCCTAAAACAGACGTGTCATTGTCAGTTGTAAATAATTATCTATTGACGATTTGCTTTCGTATTTTTTCGCAAAAAATATTGCCGAAAGTATGTTAGCATTTGCATACGTATTATTTTCCAATTTTCGACAGTAGCAGTTTAATGCTGGAAGAACTGAAAAGAGGAAGGAGGATCTCTCTTCTTGGGAATTACGATCAGAAGAGATTCAAGGAATGCATAAGCCTAAGCAAAAACCAACCTAGAGTTCTGACGGGAATCTTGGCAGGGCATTGACACCTGAAGGGACACCCCAAGAAACTCGGATTGGCGGAGAGAGAAAAGTGCAGATTTTATAAGCAGGTAGAAGAAGCCTCTATCCACATCCTTTCAGAGTGTAGTGCTTTAGAATGCGGTTCTTAATAGCACATAAAACATGGGAAGGGGAGCTACCCACTTTAAAATGCTCCAACATTCTAAGGTTCTTGAGGGAAATACGACTAAATGACCTGCTCTAGTCGGCAAGATATCCCTAACGACTTGGTAGCAGAAAGTGAACACAATAGATCTATTAGGTCACAGTGTATTGATCCCCAATTCTACATGCATACATACATTTCCTTAATATACGTTTTTAGTAGCAGAAAAAGCTCATTTTTCTAAAATTTACGATAATTACACAACTTTTTATAATTAAACATGCTGTCTTTGTGAACGCTCTAGCATAATACTGCTAGACTAACTAATAATAAAAATTAATTATTTTAAAAGTACTCAAACAAACTCTTATGGAATTTTTAAAAAAATCAGATTTTTTTTTCGAACATACCCCTGTACAATTAGCATAACGTCAAAACTAGGGCCCGGTTGTTTGAAAGCTGAATAACGTAATAATATTTATATTTATATTTGAAAAAATGTTGATAAACAGTAGGTATTTCATTTCTTGATACATACATACCGATTTTATGCTATCTTTTTCTAATTGCATTATTTAAACGAGTATCATATGATAATCGGTACGTCAATTCTGAATACATATAAGTATGAATATATGGTTGCCTAAATTATTATTATTGTTATTTTCAATATGTAAACAATATTTACGAATAAAAATAAGTTTTTAAATCCTCTTTTTGTTAATATTAAGTGTAAACTTCCCCTTTATAGTAATTTCTAACACTTAAAAACACTGAAAAGAGTTACGACAAGCAATTAAACTGAAAGAAAAGATAAGTAAACATGTTTATGTCTGTCAAACATCAAAAAACCTCTACTCCACCGACCATAAACAGCCTTCAAACAAATCTATTGTTGTTTAAATCTATAGAGTATGATCGAAGGATTTTTTAGACTAGTTATTTAGTTTCGATAAAGTAAAACCAATAAGATAAAGTACGTTATTGATCAAACAAACAACAAAACTTTCAAGAAAATCAAATATATCCATATCAACAAATAAATCATTCAAAAATGGTATATATTTGTTTAACCTTATCTTTTCATTGACAAATTCTTAGTAGCTAGAAAATCCGCACTTTTCCTCTTTCTAGGTAACACCAATTACAATAGGTAAACATACTATTTTTGTTTAATTAACATCATTAAAACGGTATTGCATAATTCTGGTGGATTAACATAAGTGATTATTTGACAAGTATCAAATAAACTCTTATGGAAATACAAAAAAGTCAGCAGTTTTGTGATGGATTATTTAAATTAAATAAAAATAGAAATTATGGAATAAATTACCTGGTTGGATCAATATACACGGAAACTATCAAAAAGTCAAACAATTGAACAAACAATATTCGAATTCAACAAAACGGTTACCTGTTCCGCGATGTGGAAAGCACCCCCTAAAATTTCACTTTTTCTAACTGGGCTGTTATAAAAATCGAAAATAAATCATTAAAGAATTGTTTCTAATTTTATTTTAACCTTTTTCCCCATTATACAAGTTTTTAGTAGCTGGAATATCCCCATTTTTCTTAAATTTTCGATAACTGCCCTGGTAAACATGCCATCTTTGTTTATTCAATATCATTAAAACACTATAGCATAATCTGATAGACTGACTAACAATACAAATGAATTATATGAAAAGTACGCAAGCTCTTCTGGAAATTTTAAAATCATCATTCTTTTAAGCAAATTATTTTGTTTCGATAAAATAAAACTAATGGGGTAAACTACCTTATTGGTCGAATGTACAGCAAAACTTTCAAAAAATATATCCACATTAACAAATAAGCCATTAAAGAATTGTTTCTATTTTTTAACTTTATCTTTCCATTCCATAAATTCTTACTGACTGGAAAATCCACCCTCTTCCTAATTCTAGGTAATTACACAAGTAACGACAGGTAAACATACTATCTTTGTTTAACTAATATTATTAAAACAATATTGCATAATTCTGGTGGACTAACATTAGTGAAAAGTATCATATAAACTCTTATGGAAATACATAAATATCAGCAGATTAGTGACTTGCGCTTGTTTAAATTCAATGAAACAAAACTAATGAAATAAATTACCTGGTTGGACCAATATACCCGGAAACTATCAAAAAGTCAAACACTTAAACAAACAATATTCGAAAAAATTGGATTTGCGCATGCGCAAATTACGCAATTCAACAAACAGGTTACCTGTTGCGCGATATGGAAAACACCCGCTAAAATTACAGTTTTTTTAACCGGTAAAACACAAATTTTTTTGAGAGAGCGATCAGTTGACCACTATGCATTCGAGTAAAATCAAAAAAGTACTGAGTGACCCCTCAAAGGCAAATGTAGGGAATGCGTTTATGCCAACGTCGCGACGTCCACGAGACTGGATTTATTTTTAAACTAAATTTACGTAGTGCTACGTCACCGCGGACGCCCTGCGTCTTTTTTCTCCAGTTTCAACAGAAAACATACAAATTTAAATCAGCTGGCAAGGGGATATGTAGTTTTTGGAAGCAGTACAGTGGGCTTGTTAAATGATTGATAGACTTTGGGTGTATGTGAAAGTTGTTATCGTTGATGTACAGGTATTTTTTTTTGTAAACAAATGCAATGAGCAAAGAAAACAAAATTTGCGAAAACAAATATAAAAAACTCTAACCGACTTTAAGAAATAAAAACGTTCCAGGCACAGTAAAATTTTGCGTTTTTTCCATTCCCAACGTTGAAAGTATGTAGTTCCATTGAAAAAAACGTACTCGACCTTCAAATGACCATAGGCCTCCGCTTCGGAGATATGGGCACCCATAGAGCTGCAATGGAATCAAGTTTTTTACACATGATTATTCAACCACCATATGATGTATATCAGGTAAACCCTTCAAATTACTATTCAAGAAAGTATTGTGAATTACTCATAGCTGTAGGGACGGACTAGCTGTGACACTCATCACCTCATTTTTCTACGCACTCTATGATAAAAATTTTGGACAACGTTTTTTACATACCTTTAACTATTGACTAAAAATTGACTACTCTGCGCTCATGTAGCTAATCCTAACCGTTTTCGAAAATACGTCATTTTATTTAGACTGTTAGTCCCCTAACTTCTGTCGAGTTGAATATTCAAAAGAGAAATTTTCCCCCACCATAGTTTCAATAAAGAATTAAACTAACTGCTTAGTTCAAAACTTCGTAAGAGTTTAACATGGACTTAAAGTCTTACGAGCACGACGAATTGAGGACTTCTGTCCCCGCCACATTAACTCAAAATTGTCCCTTATTTGATTACAATGAAACATGGTTCTCCTTAGAAGTTCCTCCCTACTATCGACCGGAGTGGAATACACCAAAGTTTTTGAAATGTCCCCACAGGTAAAAATGTACTCAGGTGGTCCCGCACAGCAACGCTGAAATGAAGTGGTGCTCCATCGTGCATTTCGTACATATTTCGGTGGGTTTCAAATGGTAAGTGCTCTACTAAATCCTGAAAAACGTTCTGGAGAAACTCTAAGTAAAGTTCTCCATTCAGTCGTGTCAGCAATACGAATGGTCCTATCAAAAAATTGCCATCGATTCCTGCCCAGACATTAATTGATTGGAACTAATGTTCATAGTTTGTTATATATGTAATTCTCCTTTCAGGCAGAGAATATCAATATCAAACAGTTTATTTCCTGCAAATATCGCTCTGGGATTCTCTCCGCGTTTCGATCACCTCATGATCTCATCAGTGGAGCTGTATCGGACCGAGAGTAACATTAGTAGGAAATAACTGATATATAAAATATAAGTTTCAAGGTATGTGGGTAGGATATTGCACCTGCCATCTACCGACCTCTATGTAAGACTGAAAAATATCGCCAATCGAACGATATCTATGAATCACCGGAGTAATGTGAAATTTTTTAAACCAGACCAGAGCGATATTTGCAGGAAATAAACTGTTTGAACATATATTTTTCATATTCTCTGTCCGAAAGGAGAATTACATATATAACAAACTATTTAAATACGGCAGAAAGATTTCTTTATTTCTTACTAAAAATTTTAATTTTTTTAAAACTGATGTTCATGATGCGAAACAATAGTTGTATGATGATTTTCATCAGCCCATAGATGTAAGTTGTGTAATTAATGATACCATTTTTGGTAACACCTGCTTCATCTGTGAAGAGAATAGTGTTAATGCAGTTTTTATTGTATAGATTTCTGCAGGATCTCATTTTAATGGGCGCAACATCAGTTTTCTTTTTCATAAATACCCCCTATACCTGAAAAAAGTTATGGAAAAAAATAAAGACTATTCTTTGCATTTTTTTTATTGTTTTTGGGTGTATTTTTTTTAAATTAATTTTTTGGACTTTATGAGGTATCATTTCGATAGGAAATTTCATTGCCTACAACTTTTCTATATGCATGTACCTCAATAAAAATTCAAAAAACTAGAAAGTAGACAAATCTACTTTAATATCAATAACGTACCCCTCAATTTAACAGCACTTTAAAATTTTGCCATCTTTGAACGTATGAAATAATGAAAACACTTTAACGTTTTAGTTTCTTTTATTCCTCTTTTTTCGACATTGGCAATAGCCTGTAAAGCAACAAGTATTTATAAATTTACTTACATAACTAAAAATATTGTGACACTGTTCCCGTCAACACTTCACAACTCACTTCCACTTACTACTTTTCTGTGGTAGCACACTATAAAACTTACTTTTTAAACACATATAAATTAATTAAATCGTTATCTTAAACATTTTTATTACTTGTATGTATCTAAGTTTGGTAAAAAAAAAGTAAGAAAATAATAAAAATTTGCTTAGACTTTTACGGTGTGTTAAGATACAAAAACAGTACAAAAATATTTAATTTTTAATTTAACAAAGGTGTGAAAGCCAACATTTTAAATTATTTTGATTCTCCATCCTAGATTTCTTCGGGCTGATATCACTTTTTGTAAAAAATAAAAATAACTTCCAAATAAAATAGTAAAATGTACTGCGAATGGGGGATAAAGCATTTTAATACCGAAGCCCGGGGCTTTTCGTGGCTGATGAAGGTCCATGGAATTTTGTGGTCGATTCTTATGTATTTCGACGACAGGACATTGTAACCTCAGTGGCCATCTTCATAGAATCGGTGTCAAAGACGACCCGACGTGCAGATGGTGTTTGGAGGAGGATGAAACTGTTGATTATGTCCTCAGGGAGTGCCCAGCACTCAACGGACTGAGACAGAGATATTTCGAAGATACTGGAAGCAGTTAGGCACGTTCAACTAACAAGGCTGCTTGGACTCGCAAAGGCGATCGGCCTCGAATAACTTGCAGATATGGTAGGATGTAAAGCGCCCAATGGAGGCCTAGGCATCGATGATCTAGTATCACCACTCCTTTTTCATTCATTCATGTATGTATTTTGACCAGCTAAATCCAGATTTCGAACATACTTAACCGCCAGAATAGGCAGTAATTTGTTATTAACAATTTAATTCTTTAAAACGCTGTAGAAAATAATTAGCAATATGTATCAACACTTTTTCACCGGAGATCGATAGCTAATATTCAATATAAATTTCCTAGTTTAGGATTTATGAAAAAATATTGATTGGAGCCGAAGTTATTACAAATTAAATGTTGCTAAATTGAAGAATTGCGAGTTGAACGAGCTTTTCGACTCATAAATCAACTTCTAGTTATCGAAATGAACTTGGAAACTAGGTACTCATTTTAAACGTAAAGTTATTAACTTGAAAAAGAGTTTCAGTAAATCCTTACGTTAGTTTGAAATCGAATTTTTAAGCAAAAATTAGCAAGTTATTCGACAAGAAAGGTAAGGATTCTATGGGTAACAAACAAAGGCCTGTAATGAGTTCTGCAGTTTGCCCCTGAAATTATTCGAATCACAGACTTCTGTATCCTGAAAATTCGGTTAATTTTCATAACAATCCCAAACTAAAATTCCATATTGTAGATGCCTGGGTATGGAAAAATATGTCATATGTACTCTATCAGATGTAACCGCTTTCTTTATCTTAATAGGAATAGATTTGGAAACAAGTTGGGCTGACTAAATGAGTATGACCTCTACATGAAATCCCAAGTTTTACTGGTCCTGTGATGTCTGCCTCATGCAAATGTTATGTCCCCTCATTAAATTTTAGTTTATCGGACAAAAACCACTTTTAAGCTGTTAAACGTATACTTTGAGTAAGATCGAGTATAGCCATATCATCCGATGGGGTTATCAGACATATCGTCGGCAAAAAAGCAGGCATTACTCTCCGAGAGATTACAAGGAAGGTTTTAGCATATATTATAAAAAGTATTATGGATCCCTGTGGAATATCATACTGGATCTGCTCCGAAGAGTTGATTGTTAAATTCGACGAATTGGCTTCTCTCCGAGAGGTACGATTCAAGTAAAATAGCGCTTTGCCTGTAACATGATAATGTCTCAGTTTCGTGAACAACATAATCCAAAGGTTTGCTTAACTCACACAAGGTGATTGAAGTAAGCTTGCCCTGCTCCAAGGTAACAGTTAATATTTCCCTCAACTGAATAATGGCCAATGTTATGGAGCGACCAAGACAGAAATCGTATTGAGATTTTACAAACAAAATATGTTGTTCAAAAAAAGTCAGTATTATTTTGTAGACAATGGGAATCAGTGTGATGGATCGATAATTTGATAAGTCATTGGTGTAACCGTCGAACATGTTATTGAACTTGGACAGCATCCGCTTTCATAATAGAGATTAGTAATGTTCACAAAAGAGTCAAGAATAAGCTCTAGAGAAAATTTTATTAGGAAAATACTACTAAGATTAAACATATCTCGAGACAAAAAATCTCTTCTGGAGTAATGAACTAGAAAAGATCTAGACTGTTGGTGACTTCGACTCTCTGAACGTATTCTGTAGGTAAAACATCAGATGGAGGACAACTCTGTATTATGGTGTGGGCACAAAAGGTGATATTTTCAAATGCAAGGTCATTGAAATCTAATTGTGTTTAGTTGGTTTGGAGTTTTGTTTCATAATTTGCAATGTAGATCTGTTTTTATTGTTACATCTAGAAAGATACATTTTTTTGGCATTTTGAATTTGTTGTACAAGTTTTTTGTTTTAATATTTCGTGCTTTAAAAGAAGATTATTTGTAATTTTAAACGATTTTTCTTAAGATATGTAGTCTATCTCCAACTATTTTAAGTTTTTTGTTACACCAATCTAATATGAGTTATTTCATTTACAAATTTGGTGAGCTTTTCCGAAAATGCAGTTATATAGCAAAACTGAATGTTTTAGAATTCAAAATTTCCATAAGAAATAAATAAATCTGCCATGTTAAATATTTGCCTATACGTTATTCTCTTTTCAGGCAGAGAGAAAAAAGGAAAGAATATATAGAAACAATTTATTTCTTGCAAATACAACTCTGGTCCTCTCTCCATACGCGTTTCGACCACCTCATGTCCTGCAGACAAATATAGGAATTTATATTTTATAAGGCAGCTGTTTCATGCGAATGTTGCTCTCGGTTTGATAAAGCTCCACTGACGAGACCACGAGGAGGTTGTTTCCTTTTTCCTCTACCTGAAAAGAATAATTTAAAGACAAAAATTTAATGTGATTCATAAATAAAAATGTGTCAGAGTTTAAATCTTTATTGAAAATTGAATCCTATCCAAGGCTACCTAATGTAAACTATTTTAACTTTTTTTTATAAGACCTCTTGTTGCTTTGACCAATGGAGGTGGAGTATTACTATCCAGGTTAAATTCAGAGTCAACTCTGTGTGGTCTTAAATATTAAGAGTTATCATTCTAGCAAAGTATTTCTCGGCTTATATGTTGCATATTACATTATCAATACAAGACTCCTGCAGATAAGTTACCATAGTAGGCTCATATAGTTTTGTGGAAACCTTTGATCACACCAATAGATTTAAATAATAAATTTGTTTGAATGCTGTTTATGGTTGGTGGGGGAGGGTTTTTTTGATGTCTGACAGACACAAATATTTTTCTTAAATTTTGTTTTCAATTTATTTGCTTGTCGTGACTCCTTGTTAGATATTTAAAAAAAAAATAATAATTTAGGCAACTACAAATTCATACCTTTACTTTATTCTAGAATTGATGTGACTATGAACATGTTACACAATTTTAAATAATGAAATTCGAAATAGATAGAATAGAATCGGTGTATATACCAAGAAATAACAGATCTAGTGTTTTATCAACATCACAGTTCTGACGATATGCTAATTGTATGGGGAAATTGATTGGTGAAAACTATACTAGAAAGCAAATTTGTTAGTGTTATTACTATTTTTACTGAAGTCCATATTAAAGTCAAGTGTCAATAGATGGTCATGCAAATTTTGTAATCTGTTTTTAACCTCCTTTTAATACGCCTACCGTGACAGTATTTTTTCAGGATTCCCTTGCAGGTACCCTTATAGCATGCTTAAAAAAATATTAAAATACGAGTATCTAACTCCTATTAAAAGTAATACGCATAAAAGTTTATTCATCAACAAATTTTTGGCAGTTTCTTACCCCCTTGTATCAACTTACCATGGGAATAGTTCTATGAAATCCCCTCTACAAAATACTGAAAGATTTCACTCCTTTAAATATTATCCTTTTCAGAAAGTGGTTTAATAAGAGAAATTATCAGGGGATTCTCCAATCACACAACAAGCCCTAGTTCTGATGATATTTTAATTCTATGGTCAGCTATCTCATTCTGGATAAAGGACAGAATAACTCAAAAGCTTTTTTTTTTGCTATTTATTTCCCCCCGTCATATTAGGTACATTAAAAAATAAAAAAATGTGGAAAAATAATACATTAATTTTCTTTAAACTTACAAATTAATAAGGAAAAACTGGGTTGACATTAAAGATGTAAATTTTTCAAAACATTTAACTCAAAGTTTCCTCCTTCCCACAATAAGTTACTGGATCAAATAAAAATACATTGTTGATCGGTACTTCCTTTTCTGACACGCCCTTTATCACCTCCTGAGCAATAACACCTCCCAGTACTGCACACACAGGGACAACTTCTCCAAAAATAAGCTCAAACAGATCATCATTTAATTTGTTATGATCTACACTGTATAAATCGAGCACCTCACTTTTAATATCCTGGAGTAGTTTAATATCTTTTTCTTTGTGCGTGACTTCTGGGTTACGATTTTGACGGTTTCTGAAGTCTAAAAGAACTAAAAAAAAAATTATTGTCTATGAAGTCACATTTTCTTATTTTTTACATCTTCTAAAAAAGTTATAAATATATATACATAGGTTTAATTTTGTTTTAATCTAATACATTCTATAATGAAATAAAACTTTCATATAAGGAAGAAGTCTGAGAACCATAATTAAATTGAACACATGGGTTTTTACTATACCGCTATATTTTGTACTCAAAACTAATACCATATACAATGTGTTCCACGATGAAGTGCCGCAATCGATTTCTCGCAAAACAGACTTTGGAAAATTTTCAAAATTTGACAGTTTACTAAAGTTGATGGGGGAAGTTCAGCTAAAATATTATGTTAATTAATTCTTAGATTCTAGGCAGAATTATAGACATATTTTATGTATAATGTCCTATATCTGTCTAACTAACCCTATTGACTTTAGTAAAATGCCAAAACTTAAAAACTTTCCAAACTATATTTTCTGGAAAATGAATGGCGGCAGTTCGTCGTGGAACACCTTGTAAATTATTTTTTCCTCTTATATCCATGAAAAGTTATACTACACTTACTTAACATTAAGAAAAAGTATTCATTCCTTCTCTTAACTTTTTTGATAGAATCAACACTCTGCTTTGTATTTGGCAATATTATAACTTTGTTTAATTCTGGATAATGAATTTGACCTTTGACTTTGACTGTTTCCTTTTCTGCTTTCATTTCTGTTCCATCATGGGATCGTTTTTTGGCTACTAGTTTCAGCTGATCTCTAAGAAATAAAACTGTTCATGTACAATGATTCATACATTAAGTAAAAACAGGACGAATTAGGCAAGTTATTTAGAAAGGGTTTTATCTACTATATTATAATTTTGGAAATATTTAATTCTCTTGGCAAAAACTGCTAAAAATTACGTGTACTTACTCATAATACTCATGATCTTGGAAATCAGAAATCGAGAATCCAAAAGACCCAAATACATCACCAAAAATTAGTTTAATTTTACTGGCTCTGCATATTTTATCAATTTTTAACAAAAAATCAGTTTTTATGCCTGTTGCTATGATTATTGTAAAACCTTCAAAGAATTTTGCATCTTTAAGTGTTGGATCCGAGGTATCTGCTGATATTTTCACTAAAGGGTTTAGAGCTTGTGCTTTAATAAGTACTTCTTCGGCAATCTATGATAAAAAAAAAAAGATTTTTAAAGTATTTTATGATTTTAATATGATTTATTCTTAATTTAAATACAACGATAATAAGTTTTATTCTCACAAAAGTGGTCATTCTTGAGCTCTTTAAAGAATTTCTTTGTGTATGTGTGGGTGTTTAGCATTTAAAAATAACTAACTAAATTAGAAAAACAAACAACAAATACTATTAAATATCAAGGTAATTATTCGGAATAGTGGAAACATCATATTTTCTGACTTTTTCAATAACTTTTTACATACATCCTATTTTCAGATTGTAGAACACAAATATGAAGTTTTTTTGCTGATCTTGCATGGTTTTTTTCCAAAAAAAAATTTTCACTCTCACTATAACTTGTATTTTCTGATAACTACCTTTAAATTTCGGGCAAAAAATTCCCAAATAACACTATATTTAATCATTTTTTAACAAAACATACATAAATAACGGCGGAAAAACAGGAATTTTCAGTAAAAAAATAAGAAAACCATCAATTCTGGTCATTCCAGTATTGTAAAACTGTCTGCTGGGATGGTAGTTGAGAAAGGTTCTACAAGTTATTATAAGAGATTGTCATGCGTCTCATTTCCCAGCTTGATTTGTCATGCTTTCCACAATATTTAAACAAAATATTGTGTACAACTGTAAGAAAAATTTCTTATGGTTCAGAATGCTCATATGTGTTTTAGTGAAAGGGGCAAATTAAAACAAAATAAGTCGGAAAATGCACAAAAAAGACAGGGGAAAGTGAAAAAAACTTTTTATGAAAAAATCATGTAAGATCAGCAAAAAAAACTTTATATATATTCGTGTTCTATGACCTGAAAATAAAAGGTATAAATGACAATATCAAAAAAAGTCTACAACAGAACTTCAGATATCAAATCATCATGAAATAATTGATATTCAAAAAATGCGTATGCATTCCCCTCCATTTTACATAGTTTATACAATGTAAAATTACATTTAATGTGCAAAAGCTATTCAATAAAAAAGAAAATGCTTTAGACCCAAGTACTGTTCAGAAATCACCACCCATTATTTTCTTAAATTGCCTTATTCATAACAAGCTTTGTCAAATATATACTAATTTTACAATAGATCTATTCTTAAATACCTACGAGTCAAATTTAATCAACTGGAGTAAGCTCTATTTAAAATCATGTATTTCAAATAAGTAACTATAATGTGTCTTACCTTCTTACCAACACTATCTCTATTCACCAAAAAATTCTTTTTTTGTTCTTCTTCAGTTACAACACCATCATCTAATATAACTAATGAATTGATTCCTGAGAGTAGTATATTTTTGGCAACTTCTGATCCTAAGCCTCTTATTCCAATTAAAAGAGCATTAGCTGCTCTTAATCTAAAAATACCGAGTACTTATAAAGTATGTTTCCATCCTTTAATGCTTATATGCTTACCGCTCTTGAGATTCAATACCCCACAAACGAATTTGTCGGTCATATAGTTCAGCCTCCACGGCAGATAACTGCTTTTCACTCATAGTTTTCCAAATCTGTATTACTAGATATCAGTTTTTCCTTTCTTTTTATAGAAAACTCCCGGCTTTACTTTGGCGAAAAAAAAAATTATGAAAGGTTAGCTCCTAGATCTTCCTCTTTCAAGGAGGTAGCGTCATGTCAGTTGTCATTATTAGAGCTATTTTTTAGCATTGAATATCGTTTTATTAAAGAGGTAATAATTCGGATAATTTAGCAAAACTCTTTTTCTTTCTTAAAAAAATTTTGAGATCTATCCCTATTTCAAAGTCGTAAAACACAAATCTAACCTTGAATTTCTATAGTTATTCTTCAATTTTTGTTCTCCACTCCCATGGGTGTCTATTTCATTCTTTTCTGGCTTGAAAACAAACATTGGTATTGTGTTTTTCATATTTATTATTTTGTACAATACAACACAGAAAAATCCCCCTAATTCACTAACATGGCAGAGTTCAATACATAACGAAATTTTCAAATTGACAAGTACACCTATTCAATGATCACTTCCACCACGGATTTCTGAAAATAAAATTATAAGAGGGCTATTCTTTTGAGTCATTATCACTTTCACGTCTATCACTTGAAGTAATCATGATCACTTCAGCCCAATGAGAAGTAAATGCATATTCAAAAGAACATAAAGTTATCAGTTTCACTTTTTTTCACTTTGATCAGTGATAATTTACTCAAAAGAATACAGCCAATAAATCCACAAAGGCTGTATTCTTTAGAGTAATTATCAATTGATCAAAGTGAAAAAGTGTAATTGATAACTTCATGTTTTTTTGAATATGCATTTATTTGTCATTGGGTCGAAGTGATTATGATTATTTCAAGTGATAGAAGTGAAAGTGATAAAGACTCAAAAGAATAGCCCTAAAATATCCCTTTGTGACAAGGAAATAGGGAGATCCAACTTCCTTGCTTTGTGAATAAGTCGGGCAAGTTTTGAACCTTTGAAATGCAAGGATAAAAAAATCATTTTTTTTTTAATTTCTAAACCTGCAAAAATTGAAAATTTTATTTATTTTTGGGTCAAAATTATTCGTCTTACCGATTTCAAGTTTTTTATCCTTAGCAATCCTATATAAGCGTTTATTTGTTGACATAAGTAATATATAACAATATCATGAGCAAAACCAAACTTTTCATTTTTGGCGGTTTAATAATACAAAAGAATGATTTTTTATTTTTTTTTTAGAGAATTCAATACTTGTTTGACTTACTGTTGCCCTTGTCAATTTAAACCCTCTACAGGCAACTTAGATCGATTTTAAAGATAAACCATGTTAATGAATTAGAGAATATGTTTAAAATCACAATAGCTGCAAGCTTTGAGCTCAAAGGGTGCACGCTATAACATTTAACACTACCATTGACCTAAAGCCTAAATTCTTTATTCTGGACCTAAAGCATAGTTACATGCTGGGCATCATCAACAGGATATGCAGAACTGATAAGGCTAATATTTACCGTAAAGTTTTTTTAACACTAAACAATATGTAATAAAAATGATATAAATTTTGTTTTATATCTACAGTCCCACATTTGAAAGAAAATGTCAAAATTTGAATTTTAATGAAAGATTACTATATAGCATTATATATTTTTGAAAGGCCCAAGTTAAGAAAATAATATACATCAAAAACTACTGAACATCTAAGATTCTCTTGAGATATAAAAATGAGTAAGTCACTGAATTCTACATAAATCCATCTTTCCAATATGTTATCAAATAATAAAAATACAAGAGGGAGTCAAAAAAAGTGGATTTTCAATTTTGGCCTGTATATCAAAAACAAAGAGGGCTATAAAAATTTGGTTCAAGGAAATGAGTTTCACAAAATAATAGGGCAGTACCATTGTATATAATTAATACCTTATACAATGGCAGTAGTAAGGAATCTAGCATAGGAAAACATATGAAAACTGGACGCCCTGTACAATAATGATTGACTAGCGCGGCAACTCTTTTAGGCAAGTAGTAACCTTTATTAACAGGGGCACATTAAAATGCTGATCAATTTATGCACAAAATAAAAATTTTATTATACATACAACTTAGTTATTAATCATTAGTCTGTAAAATTCTTAAATTTACTCATTATAAAAAGTATAAATCAAAAACTATAAAAATATTAAATACACGATAAAAATTTAATTAAAATATTTTTATATTATAAAACTATTTTTGAAAATTAATTTTTTGATAAATAATTTGTAAAAATTTACTTCATATGCTGTCTTTATTCAATATATTTTTGTCCTGTTCTTTTTGTAATTCAACTTCAATATTTCTTAGCCAGTGGCGGCGCGTTCATAAGTGCTGCGGAGCTGCAGAACACACATAATTTCGACAAATTATATATTTTTTAATGTAGTGTATCCCTAAACTAAACAATAAAAATATTAAATTATTTCTCTAATAGCATTGGCAAAATGGCAAACAAAACACCGCAAGTTTTCCGGCCTGAACACTCGAGCGTAGGGCCGCCGCTTACGAGCCCGCCGCGGATTTGGGTTCACAGCTAATGATTTCTGAAAACAAAGCGAGTGATTGGTTTAACGCTGCACGTGGCTTAATACGGCGATTTATGGAAAATTTGCGGCTGCAGGACGGCAGCACCCAGCAGTGGTTTTGTAATTTTATATGCGCGCGGCCGGCTATTTGTTTTGTCCTGTTGTTTTATTTAGTTTAATTATAATGAATTCGATCGAGTTTTTGCAGAGTCATAGTTTTAGCTCTTTGGCATACGAGGACAAAATTAAAATTAAAGAACTTGGTCGATCGACACCACAATTAAACATTGAAATTAGCGGTTCAAGTCGAAGCAAAACATACAAACGCCAGTTTAATGACACGGTTTATAACAATACAAAGTGGTTGTGCGGTTGTGACAAAAAACACGCGCTTTTTTGTTTCCCTTGTATTTTGTTTGGAGGTGACAAATCGTGGACAGTTACGGGTTTTAGAGATTTGGGACATTTAAGCCAAAACATTAAACGGCACGAAGGAACACAGAAGCATATTTCCAATACGGTAAGCCTGGCATTATTAGGAAACATAAACATCCAAAAGCAATTGGATAATGCCTACTGGATTAATGTAAAACGGCACAACGAACAAGTTGATAAAAATCGTTATGTGCTATCGCGTATTATTGATTGTATAAAATTTTGTGGAACGTTTGAGTTAGCCCTCCGTGGCCACGATGAAAGTGACGAGTCTGATAATCCCGGAATCTTTCGTGGATTGGTGAATTTTAGTGCAGATCTTGACAACGTTTTCCAAAAACATTTAGAATCTGCTACGTTATTTAAAGGTACATCAAAGGACATGCAGAATGAACTATTACAATGCATGCTGGAGGTATGTAGAGAAAAAATCTCTGATGAAATAAATGAATCAAATTATTTAGCAGTTCTGGCAGATGAAACTAGTGATGTTGCCTCAAAATTTCAAATGGTGGTCGTTTTACGATATGTACATCAAGGAAGCCCAGTTGAAAGATTTTGGGGTTTTATAAATCCTGAGCAACATGACGCTCAATCTTTAGCAGCCTGTATTAAATCCGTTATAGATCCATTCTTAACGAAAGATTTCAACAAGCTGATTGCACAAACCTACGATGGCGCTGCTGTTATGAGTGGCAGACATAGAGGAGTACACACAGTAATCAAGGAAAAATATCCCCAGGCACATTTTGTTCACTGTTACGCTCATCAACTCAACTTAATAATGGCCCAGGCAGTGTCTCAAGATACAAAAGTGCGGGTATTCTTTTCAAATGTAGATGACGTTGTAAATTTCTTTTCGAATTCTCCTCAAAGAATGGATGTGTTAAACGAAGTAGTAGGGAGAAGATTACCACGCGCCGTTCAGACTCGGTGGAATTTTAAAAGCAGAGCAATAAACGTTATTTATGAGCACAGAAATTCTTTAATAGAATGTATGCAAGAAATTCAACGGAGGTTTGCTAATAGAATAGTCGTAAGTCAGGCAGTTGCTATAGAACGTTCGCTTAATGATGAATCATTTCTGTTTTGGCTAAATATTTTTCATCATGTTATGCCGCATGTTGACATTTTATATAACCAACTACAAACAAGGAAAGCCGATTCGGTAGAAATTAAAAACTGCGTCGATACTTTTGAAAAGTGTATCCAAGAGTTGAGAGATAATATTGACGGGGTAATAGACAGAGGAAATCTTCTCAGACAGGATTTGGAGCCCACTGTTAAACGAATTTGTCTTTCAAAAGAGAACCTTCGTGCGGCAGCATTAGAAGTTTGCGACACAATAATTCATACTGCCAAAACTAGATTTGATTATGTAGATCATTTAGCAGTCGCGACGTTATTTACATCTGAATTGTTCGAGAAGTTTTCAAAAAAATTTCCAGATGGGATATTAAACTCTGTGCTAACTATGTACCCTTTATTTGAACTAGAACGCCTAAAGACTGAACTGTCCATAATTTACATAAGGCCAGATTTTAGGAATCTTAAAGGGGCAGTAGCATTTTTAAATTTACTTACATCTAACAATTTGGATGAGTCTTTCAAAGAAACTGTCAAGTTATTACAAATAATTATAACTATTCCTATGACAACGGCAGAGGCAGAAAGATGTTTTTCTACTTTAAAAAGAGTTAAAACTTTCCTACGCAATACCATGGGTGAAAGTAGATTATCCGCACTTTCTATGCTGTCAATAGAAAATGCCTTTATTAGAAAAGACCCCAATTTTAATGAGAAAGTAATTGAGAAGTTTGCAAGAGCTAAACAAAGACGTATTGATTTGATATATAAAAAGTGAACTTTAGATTTTTTTAAACGTTTAAATTTTTGTTGTTGTTTTTCGTTTTTTGACATTTATTGCCCCTTATATTCAATGTGCTACCAGGTTACCACCTGCGACAAAAGGATTGCATGTTGCATGTTTGTACCTTGTACCAGAGCTTAGAAGGAATACAGGTAGGTCTAATAATTCTTTTTTTGCTTTGCGTATTTCGCGTATTTTCAATGCAGAACACACCCTTGAACATCCCACACGCCGCCACTGTTCTTAGCTCTTGATAAAGTAGTAATGAAGCATATCCATCAATAGCAGCATATATTTGCTGATGTTTCCTAAGAGGCATAATATGCCACTTACTCATCCTTACTTTCTTATCTTTGTTGATTTTCATTTTAAGCACATAATTTACTAATTTTTCCATACTCCATCTTTGGGTGATAGGAAGAATTTTATTAGCCATCACCCCTGAATCTATACAATTTGCCAAGAGCTTTTCTACATCAAATCCTCCAAAATCTCTGCATAATTTCCTTATGTCATTTTTAATGTTTACTCCAGTCATTCTTACTTTTGGATGCTCTAAAAATTCAATCAAACTTTTAGGTAATGTTTTAATTTCTGGTACATGCAACAAATGACAAATATCCAAATTTGGACTAATTTGAATCAGTGCAGTTTTTCCTGGACCAGTTTGAAAATTGAATGGCCATTCCATGTCAAAGCCTACTACCAAAATTTCTTCTATCCAACGATTAGCTAAATTCAATAAATCGTCACATGTAACAGCACAGTCTATAAAAGTAGTCACATAATTAGTTTTTCCATTATATGTTACAAATGGTCTATTTAGTTTCTTCTCTTCTTCCAATTTTCGGCGTTTCTTCTCGAGTTCCCTTTCTTGTGGAGATACAGCAGATCGAAGTATTCTTGTACTCTCCATATTTTTTCTTGTAGGTACTAAATACTATTATTTATACGTTATAATTTTGTCTTTTACCATTTATTGAATAATAAAACAGCATCAACTATGTTTGTTTGTCTTTTTCATTTTGGCGCGAAAATGCTATAGGTTAGGTTATGTTTTCAGCATAGACATATAAAGATAGACTATATATAGATTAAATAATGTAGGAAGTATATTTCGTGTTTTGTGCTAGGAAGATAAGACCGTGGGTCTAATAGCAGCACGTTAGCTTTAGCTTGGAAGAGACAGAGCGAAAGAGGTCACTAATACCTTTTTTATGTGCGGAGCTGAGAGCCACCTACACAGGAGAGGATCCAAGGGGAATTCGACCGCCCCCCAATTCCCAAGAGTTTCAAATTCAGAAAAATAGACTTTCTAGCCTACTGCATTAGAACCGTAGGTCTCCCTCGACTCGCCCTTACTCCACACTAATTTTTGTAGCTTGGGCGTAGGGCACATATATTGCTAATTCTCTTTTAAATACCAACAACGGTCGGAACATCGGCAAACATTCGAAAACATTTGCCGATAATGTTTATTCGTGCGCTATTTGTCTCCACTGAAAATGTTTCATGACTGATTTCATTTGTAAATGTTTTGTGCTTTTGATGGATTCCCGCCTTTACATTTACAAAAAAAACACACTCTTGACGTTTCCTCGACTGGTTCTGATGGCTCGAGCAAACATTTTTGCACTTATTACTAAATTAATGATGTCATATTTTAGTAAAAAGATGGCGAAAAGTTTCAAAAAAGTGGAATGTTTGTCACTTGAAACAAAAAAATTTGCTTGTGGTCGGAGGAGGACAGTACGCACGAATTTCAAATACGTGCATGGTTTGAAGATATCACTTGACGTTTGAAAGGGTCCAAAATTGCCTTGTTGCGGTAGGTTGGCAATTCACAGTTTGAAATTCAAATTGACATTTTTGCTTTCCTTGATTTGTAAATTGACAAGATAGTAAAATATAAACAAACTAGTGCTGGTAAAATACTTTACATTTTATGCTAAAAATTAGAGTATAATTATTAAAAATCGATTAAAATATTTCCAGGGAGGTTTGTTTAATGTACCAAGCGATTCAAAAGTAATTTTGTAGTTACTTTTTGATACCGGCATGTCCTTCTAATCCATCCCAGCTGGATTGAGGGTGTCGCAAAAAAGTCTGTGTTTTCTAAAGTAATGGAAACGGAAGAAGGTGCTTCATACTCTGGAAACGGAGCCGAAGGTTCGCATGAAGAAAAAAAATCTGAAGAATATGCAAGTCGTTTAAATAACTTACAAAAAATACAGCAGAAAAAACAACAAATTTTGCTTTTTCCTTTAAGCAGAAAATTACAAAAACTTGCAGTCTATTCAAAATGTCAAGTAAGTATGATGAAAAAGGGATGAAGTGAATAAATAATTGTGTATACAATTATACATTTTTAAAATCTAGTGCATTGATATAAACATTTAATAAAAGTTAAACACATTTGTAATATAGAAAATTGTAGTAAAAATTAAATTAAATTGGTTCTTAAGGAGCCTTCCTCAACATGCCAACAGTTGCTGTAATGTTTGAAACTCTTTTGCTCTGAAGTTTTTTGTCTTTTTCAAATGAAACAAATACTTTAAATTTCTAAATGTTGTAAATGAAGAAATTACTTTTAACTTTAATATGAAAATATTTTAAGCTTATACTTCAGATGTAACATTTTAATCTGCTTGTTGAAGTTAAGTCGGACCAGGATCTGTATTCTTGGTGGCAAAAGGGAAGAACAGTTGATACTGTAGACTGTTATTAATTACACTGTTTAAATGTCAATATTGGGGTTTAGTTTTTAATTACATTTTAGTATTTACATTTAAAAATATTAGCATTACATCCTTTTATTCAATAATACTTGTCTCTAGGGTACAGGCTGTGAATGTATTGGTTGGAAAAGGGCTGAGAGATCTGAGATGCCACTGCCTAGCCCTAGTTTTGAAGATCCATGCAAATGTGAACATTCTTTAGGTAAGAAAAGTTTCTTTCTAACCTCTTTCATCTTTAAACTTTATTAAAGTTAAGAATTAATATATAAAATCAAGAACTAATTTCTTAGTATAGGTACTTTATATCATTTTTAGAAAACCATGTATCCCATCTTCGAGTAAAATCAGATGATACTATCAACTGGTTATTAGGAATGGTTGTTGATGTTGATAACATGTATACTGCTATGTCCAGAGAAGATAATCCAGATACAAAAAAAGTGTATTTGTATCTTTTTAAGGTAAGTGAAACATTTATCATATCTTATTTTCATGGCTTCCTCTCTGTTTAAGTTTTTAAAGTTAAGTAAGGACAGTCTAAATTATTTTATGATGCAATGTTAATTTTCTAACTAACATTGTATAACATACATATTCTTTTTATTATTCTTATGCATGTAAAAGTTTCTGTAACATTCTATTATGTTTTGTTTGCAAATTAAATTAACAGAACATAAGTTGGCTAAACAGTTAAAGTTAATTAAAAGAGAAATGTTGCTCAATTCAAAATTCTATCTTTTAAAAATGAAGAAAACGTTTGTTTAGTAATCAAACAGAGAATCTTAACAAACCATGTTTGCCGTAGCTGTTAAGAAATTGTGTCCTAACTCTAGAGAAACCTGTTGTGGAAGGCCCTTTGGGTCAACCTCCTTTCGAAAAACCCAGTATTCAGAAGGCAGTAACTAACCTTTTGGTATATAAATATTCGCATATTGGTCAGGAACTAAAAACTATGTATGAACTGGTTAAAATATTATTTCACTGTTTGAATACATGGGATTTTCCGAGTCCCAGTAGTCAGAAGTACATTGTAAGCCAGGAAGAAGCAACTCTGTATAAGATTGAATATACAAGGTATGTCTAGTTTTTTTTTTGTTTAAAGTTTCAAGATATTTCTGATCTTTTTTTATTATATTATTTTCACAGAAAAATAAATTTTTCAGTTGAAAAGGTGTATCAAAATTATTTATTTTTATATACATTTTTAGGCAACTTCTAAAATAAGGAGATTCTAAATTTGACCGCTATGTATTTTTTTATATATGTACGTCAATTACTCCGAGATGGCGACACCGAATGGTGTGGCGGATTTTTCAGGGTTGTACATAACGACACTGAAATTTTTAAAAAATTCAATATGGCGGTTCAAAAATTTTACATCTCTCGATTTTGTTCAAAATTGGTACTGGAAGGTTTTCGAGGGTGTAGATTCAGGTTTAATTAAAAGTTTAATATTATTTTTTTGGAATTCATTATGGTGGGTTGAAAATTTTACATTATTCACGTTTTTTCAAAATTACTATTAGTTTTTTTCAGGGTCGTCTAAAATTAATTTTTTACAATTTAATTTGGCACATAAAATATTTACACTTTTCCAATTTTGTCCAAAATTGATATTGGCAGGTCCTTGAGGCGTATATTATGAATCTTAAATTAATTTTTTCAAACTCAATATGCAGGATAAAATGTCGAACAAAAAATTTAAGTTGTATCAGTATTGGGAGTTTTAAGGGCGTAGATTACCAGTTTAAAATTAATTTTTAAAAATCAAGATTTACTATAACAGACTAAATATTTGTTTGGTACAATTTCATTTAAAACTGGTATTTGGAGAAGTCTCAAATTCAAAGAATTTTATGTCCTTCATATATTACAAGGTACATTACAGATCTTGCTTAGTACTTGGTTCAGATAATTTGTGAATATCATAAAATAAAATTTTTACAAAAAATTTAACCTTCCTCTAAAAATGCACTGAAAAGCGAGAAATAACAATATAAATTTTTATATGATTACTAAGTGAAACAATGCATACAAGCTGTGATAAGAAACCAATTACAAATAAAGTGTTTTTCAATCTTTTTATGTGAATCCCATCTTGTCAGGCATTAATGTGGCGCCGACTTCAAAGATTTCAATTTCATATAAAAATATATATTGTTATTTTTCATTGTTTAGCGCATTTTTAGAAGTCGATTGATTTTTTTATTAAAATTTAATTCTAAGTGTTCAAGAGAAAGACGTAGCTTCCATAGTTAAAAGGAGGAAATATGATTCCTTGAAACTCAGTCCCTAATGTGTTTAGTTATGAAGATATATCTCAACAATTGTCGAAGCCCATTAGTTTCTGAAAAAAAAGGAAACTTGATTAATTTTGAAGATTCTAAAAATAAAAAAGTCTGAAATATCACATTTTTTATTAGCTGGAATTCAAAATTTAAGCAGATTTAATTGTTCAACTAATAATTATGTTTTTTAGATGGTTGGTCTTTTGCTATGTTCCAACATTTTGTGATTCTCTGCCACACTATGATACAACTCAAGTGTTTGGACGCACATTATTAAGAGCTGTTTTCAAGTATATAAGACAGCAAATTATGGATCAGTTTCATAAAGAAAGGGATACCATGACACCAGGTATATATTTTTCCCAATCAGTGCAGTACATTAGAGTATTTTTATTTATTTAATTAGACAACAACGTAAGCTACACAATAACAAATTCTAGATGGTATGGTAACAAGAGAATGATATAGATAAATAGATAAATATTTTTTTGTTCCAACAATGAATACAATTACAGGTTACAATAAGCATACTGACAAAACATACAATTTAAAAAGATATTTACATCAAAACTAAGGGTACTAACAAAAACAAAAATATCAAGTCTGAATCACATCAATATATTTCAATAACATGTAAAGTCTATATTATTAATCCAAAAAATAAAAGCTGTTTTCTACCAGTCTATTGAATGTAAGTTGAAAATCGATTTTAAGCCATTTTCAGACCCATTATTTCGGATGTACTTAGACATAACAGTATATAGACTATAAAAGAGATAGAGCAAAACAGGACAGTTATTCCACTTTTTTCAAGTGGCTTTTAAAAGCTTCTTGGACTCTAACTGGCTTCAAGTTATTAGTATAAACAGGGACGATTTAAATGATAGGCTCTGGGAGTTATTATTAACAGCAAATAGAATTTTAGATCTCATATCATAAATATTTCAAGAAAATCTCATCTGGATACTTTGCGGTCAGAATTGCAGTCACTGAACTGGGGTATTTCTTGTCTAGATTGGTCTATATTGCCTTAATTGAACTTATGTTGAGATGCGGGACCTGTTTTTGGGGGTCGTGTGGCCAGTACCTGATGGAATCTATTTTTGTTTTACAGAAACGGGCTATTAGGTACATCTGTTGTGCAAACAACAGAGATCATTACAGACCTTTATTTAAAAAGGAAAAATTTTAACTGGTTATTCTAGAAACAGCTACTCTTATGCACAAAAATTTGGTAAAAGTTTACGTCCCATAATTCGACATACATGACTACTCATATCCTGCTCAACATTGGTAAAGAGATCTATCACATACAAAGGCATTACAATTTAGAAATATAATTTATAACCATCATTTGTAATCGGCGTTAGAGATCTTCAGTGGTAACATTTAACCTCCAAAACCGTACAAAGTACGTCTTTAACGTTTTAAAGCATATACAATGTCCATTGCGGTTACAGTTTTTCTTTTAGCATGTTGGATGTGTGTTACAGCATCTCTGATAACATTTTCTAAGAATACTTTAAAACACCACGGATTTCTTCGTAAATCAAACCAGAAATACCTTTGACACTACGTCGCCTGGCCTATCTTTTAATGGTAGGCTTGGTTATACCTAGAATATTATCACGGAGAACTTTACAGTAACTTTTTACGCCACTGTTCCCTCATCCTCTTCCAGTCATTTTGATATAAAGTTAAGCATAGTGATACTATTACCACGTGTAATATAGAGAACGTAATAACCTGTCCATCCTTAAAACTTTTTAGAAAGGAAATCAACAGATTGCTAGTTATTGGGGCTTAATATAGTCTCAATGAATTTTAATATTAATAGCTTCCCAACATGGCTTTATGGTAGGTCAATCAACTATAATAAATAACCACTAATCTGCTTGTTTATGAACAGTATTTGGTAGAAGCTTTGTCAGGTAGATACGGTTTACACTGATTTCTCCAAGGTCTTTGACAAGGTTAACAACTTCTATCTACAAGCTACAAGATTTGGGCATCCATGGGTATTTTCTACTATGTATAAATAGCTATCTGTCTAATAAATTACCTGTAAGAATTAACAACTGTGATTCATCTGATACACTTGTGACCTCAGGTGTTTCTCAGGGTGCTTGTCTCGCGTTAATTCTTTTTAATCGCTTTATTAACGATATTGAGGAGGATATAACTTCCAGTAGATGCCTTCTTTATCCATATTTAAAGACAACTGTGCGGATATTCAGCGGGATCAAACTTGTTTTTCTGATTGATGCAGATCAAGTTTTCTGCACCTCAATATTAATAAATATTCCTTTATTTGTCGTAAAAGAGACTGGATATCTTTTAAATACTTTCTTGGTGATAACACGATTACTTACGTTGAACTCGTGAAAGATCTAGGTGTTATATTTGACAGAGTGGTTCGCTTTGACACGCATTTCAATGTTGTTGTGAACAAAAGTGTGAAGTTGCTCGAATTTGTAAGGAGGATGCTTGCGGATTTTAATAATGTACACTTTATTAACGTAATATTCTGCCCTGTAGTTAGATTGGTTTTAGAGTATGAGTCTCAAGTTTAGTTACTTTTACACATACAAAGAAAAAATTGAAAGAGTTCAAAGAAAGTTATTATCTTTGATTGCCTTTAAAGAAGGGATTCAACGGGATCGCCTTATATATAATGATATTGCTGATGCTTTAAAGCTGCTAATTTTGTGTGTAAGGCGCATATCTTGATCTTATTCTATCTCTTATATTGATGCCCCTGATTTGTTTAATAATATCGGATTATCGGTTCCTCAAAGAGCTTTTAGAGCTTAAGATTTGTTTGTCCTACCACCCATCAAGGTTAATATTTTCCATATGCCAATTAATACCTTTGAATTAAAAATACAGGGACTCTTACGAAATTAAATTATTTATGTTAACTAGAAATGTTCGTTTTTTGCCGTACAAATACACTTTTCAATTTGTATATTCCTTAATTTTAATTTTATTATTTATTGCTATTTGTTTAGAAAATTATTTGTTACAGTAACAATTTTTAACAAAGTGATTTTTTTCAGAGCGGAGGATAATGCTCTTAAATAATTTCCCTCCATTTTTAAACCAACTGGATGAAGAAATTTATTCTCCAAATTCTCCTATTTGGGATCCCGAGTTCAAAGCACAACCTATTGCATTTCCTTTGGAAAGTGTTAAAGGAAATAGAGGTAATTTAAACATAATGATTAGTTATTATTCCCAACAATTTAATCAGTTGTATATATTTCTCTATTTTATTGGAAAAATCTATGTTTTACAATGCTTTTTAGAGCCAAAATTAAATTAAACATGCTGAATTTGAAGTTTTTTGCCCTTGTTATATGAATTTGAAAGTTTATTAACATTTATTATGAAATATTTTGAGACAAATTTTATATACTTTATTTTAAACTGTAACAATAACGCTTATTTTAATATTATTTAAGTACACAAGGCCAAAGCCAGGAAAGTTATTTAATAAAAGTGGTTAAATTCTATTAATTTGAGTTTGCATTTCAGTGTGCTACGCGATCTAACAGTTTAATTTCCAATATGAACCTCTTCTCTTTTCCATGTGGTATTCTTAATGTTTCCACATTCTTTTAGTCTTAGTGTTTCAGAGCCATAGTTATAACTATACATGGAGTATGCATTGGTCATATACCCTTCACTTAGGACTTGTAGGAATTCCACTTTTAAATATGTTTTTCAACTTGCCGTAGGCATCCCAACCGTGACTGGTTCTTTTTTTTTTGTATCTCTTTGGTCTGTGTGGGTTTATTTTTATGTCATGTCCAAGATATCTATATTGGCCGACTTTTACCATGTTGCTTCCAAGTTCGATTTTTCTTTTAGGGACCAACTTTGTTATGAAGCTGTTTTTACTTTGATTTATTGGTAGTCCTACTTAATAGCTTGTGCTAGTTCGTTAAGCATTTCTTCAGCTTTATATAAATCACAGGGAATTAGGACTATTCGTTTACAAACCGAAGGTTTTTAATCCTTTTCCGTCATTCCGTCTGCGTTTTCTAAGGTGGTTGTGAATAGCTTTGGCGACTTTGTGTCTCCTTGTCTTATACATCTTTCTAGTGGAAATTTATTAGTCTCTTGATGAAGTTGTATATTTGCTGTTAAGTGTCTATATGTGTAAATTAGATGAGTGTATCTATAATTTATACGACACTGGGTCAGAGCCTTAATTATTTCATGGCTTTCAACAGTATCAAAAGGCTTTTGAAAATTTACAAATACAAATACTAATGATCGATAATATTCGGTGATCTTCTCTATTCAGGTTTTTAATGACAGCAAGTGATCATTAGTTGCAAAACAGGAAAGAATGCCTGTTCGTTCTATTGGTTGATACAAATAAGTGATCCAAAGACATAATGAGAACCTAAGATCTGGAATAAATTCATTATTAAAAAATAACGCTGGGTTTGTTAACAAAGGAATAGGTCATTGAATCAGTTATGCTGGTAAATAATCATTGTATTTTATTTCAAGTTTTAACTGTCTGTGAATTAATTCCAGACTTTTAAAATAGGAAATGCTGTTATTTATTTATGGCTGTTGTCCTTATTAATTTTGTAATATTAATTCAGTTAGTTAAACTGATGTGCATTGAATCTATTTGCATTCTGTAATTGTATAAAAAGTACTCAGAATGCCCAAATTCATCCTTTCTCGTTGTCAGAAAAAAAGAAAGGAAAATGCCATGTATTGTATGTAGCCACAAATATACGTAAAATATAATATAAAAATGTCAGATTATTTTCTTGAGGGATTTTCCAAACCAGAAGGTTATTCTATGTAACATATAAATTTGTTTTGTTTTGAATGTTGTGACATTTTTATTGGTAACGACATTAATTGTAGTTTTAAATATACGTTTATAAAATGAGAGTAATAAATATTTTAAAAGTAGAATTTTTTATCTGATTCTGCTCCAGGTGCGGCAACACCTAAAAAAGGAGAATTTGAAAGACTTACTGGAGGTACTGTAGACAAAGATGGATTTACTACAGTGACAGTTTCATCAGGTGAGTTACACAGTTTGTGATTTAATGCCTATATTGCAAATTTGATGATTTGTTAAGAACATAGTTTACAGTAGGAGCTGTTTTAATAATGTTCCTCCTTATTATATAAAAAATAAAGATTTATCCATAGTACAACTAAAATAACGGGTAAATGACTCGGATTCGAACCAGGTGAATCTTTTGGTGAATTCTGAAGGAACCAATTCCAATTTCAGGGAAAGAAAATGACAAATGAAGCCTAAGCAACATAATATCCGAAATTAAATATACGTGGTTTAATTTTTCTGTCTTTCTTGATCTTTAGGCTGCTACTTATAAGATCCGAGGATATCAGAAGATGATGCCTTTTATCTTCGTTATCATATCATTCTACCTATCCCGATCTGCTCTAAAGATTTTATTATTGGCTTCTTATTGTTCCTCGGACAATATGTCAATTGATAGTTGAAGTGACCTAATTATATTACTGATATGATATAGAATCTTGTGGACAGAAGGTGGAAGTTTATACCACGGGTACAATTAAACACAAAGCTCCTGAATTCCTTTTGAATAAGACTAATTTTTTTTTTGACCAAAAAAAGTAATTTTCTTTCCACTGTGCTCCATCTGGGTCGTGGAAAATAATTTTTGTGAAGAAGGTTTAGTTATTATTTTGGTTATACTCTGGATTAACTCAGATCAACAACATAGTTTATGTCATGAAGTTAATTCCAAATAAAATCAATCATTTTGTTAGAACTTTCTGGTTCCTTTTTTACTTTTGGACATTTTTAATAAGTTTGTAAAATTATTATCTTAATAGGTAAAACTATAAGATCTGTCGACTCTACACCTAGGGAAACTAAAAGAAAGAAACTAGCTCAAGATGAAGCTTTTGAGGATCTTCCTCAAGAGACGGTCGATCAGATAATCAACACTATAGACGATCCCAATTATATAACTGGACCTGATGTAAGTACCAGAAATAAAAATGTAACTAAAACTAACCAAAATGTTGATGAAACTAAAAATAAGCAAACTAAAATTGAAGATAAAAGTGGTGAGAATTTTAAAAATACATCTGACCAAATTGGGAATTTATTGATTCTAAGTGGCGAATCAAGTAAAGAACCTGAATGTGATCTACAAAAATGTTAGATTTGTATTAAATATTTTTTTGTAACTTTAATTAACATTCTGTTATTTCACTTTGGTCCATTTCCCATGTAGTAAGAACTCTTTTAGTAGATATTTAAAAAAATGCATGATAAAGTTTATATATTTACGAATATCCTTGGAAATAGGAGAAAGAAAATGAATTGCGGTCGATTCGTGTTGTAAATCCTATAAAAATGTTGGGATTAAGATTGTGAATCGTCATCCCCCCTCCCTTTCTAGTGAGGCTGTGTGTATATTTCTCCTTTTTACATTACAAAGATGTTTTTTATGTATTCGTATGTAAGTCGCTTACTCTGAAACGGCGGTACTGGTTTTGAATAAAATTATTTGCACAATGTTCAGGAAGTTGTTGCGGTAATCTCATATTATTTTGGCTGAAATTGGTTCAGTAAAATCCAAGATGGCGGTGATAATATGGCGAACAAAAAAAAATAATTTTTTATGATTTTCTCCTCTATGTCTTGTTTGAATTTTCCTAAAAAAATATCAAAGATCACCTTTTTTTCGAACTCTAGGGAGTCGTTACCTCTTAATAAATAAGCCTAACAATCTATTAGTACAAAACTAAACAAATGAATAAATTAAAACCTAAATTCAAAGGTTCATATTTCTTCTGCTTTGACATCATATCTTTTGAGTGTTCTCAAATTAATAAAAATGTAAACTTGTAAAGACAGGCCTTCAATCAACAAACCCGTTAGTCTATGGCCCTTTGCACCACAGTTGAAAATTTCTTCTTGCCTGACTGTTGCTAACCTTAGATATTCTTTGAACCTTTAATTTAAAACTATGTATAAGAATTTATAGATGTAGAGGGCTATGTGTAATTCAGGTCTATGCTTCTACAAGCATGTAACGAGAGAAAGAGACTATGACTGTACATTTATACATGGTGTCCGGTAAGTACTTCCTAATTTCTCGGGAGAATTTAGGGGAGGTCAAAATATTCTTACTTTGTCATAGCAAAAAATACTAAAGTACCTCTTAACGGAGATACAGAGCCCTAAAGGGGTACCCAGCCATTTACCTTATCGGCTCTAAGTTTTGAACTGACTATATATATATATATATATATATATATATATATATATATATATATATATATATATATATATATATATATATATATATAATTTAATGAAATTTTAACATCTTATAGAGACCATAGACTCATTAAACCATACTACAGTATATGTTTTAGATTATCAGAGAAGTCAGGAATTGACTTGCAGCTACACTTGTTGGGCCTAATTTTTGACAGGTGTTATTTTACAGAGCTGAAAACTGATTTTTTAAATACTTTGGTCATTCCTCTTAAAAGAGGGTACTTTTAATTTATTTCTATAAAACTGGCGGTTTTCGAAATAAATCTGTTTTTATGCAGAAAACACAACGAAGTAAAAATAAAATTCGCAGAGCCTGCTGATGTGCTTTAATTTATTGGGAAACGCTGTCTCATTCTTCGAAGGCAAGAAGATGTTATGCTGAAAGATTTCCAGTTCAGACATTGTCAAGTCCAGAAACTTTTCAAAGGGTTGATCGGGGCTCAATTAATTTATAATGTTATTAAAATGCAAAAATAGTGAAAACCTTTAAATGTTATTTTGGCAAATGTTGAATATGGGTTCCACCTATTTCAATACATTTTCTTATTCTTTGAATATTTTCAAGCTTACTTACTCCATGGCTTACAACCCTGGGTGGGTCTTTGCCGACTTCACAATACTCCTCCATTGCTGCCTGTCTGCCATGGCATCTAGCGGATTATCAATATTCATTGCCTTTGTCTTTCCATCGGAAGCGAGGGCGTCCCAGTACTTTTTTCCCTACCGGTGCTTCCTCCCACGCGAGTTTGACTGTGCGACTATCTGGTAGTCTTCTTACGTGTCCCACCCACTGCAGTCGCTTAGACTTTATTTCTCGTACAATATTAGTGTCTCCATATAGATCCTCCAGTTCTTTATTGGTACGGATTCTGTATCATCCTGTTGTTGCATCCACTGTTGGGCCATATATTATTCTAAGAATTCTTCTTTCGAAGACTCGGAACCGTTCTTCATTTGTTACCGTTAATGTCTAAGCTTCGCACCCATACATCACTACAGGTCTTATTATTGTTTTGTATATGTTTATCTTGGTACGTATTGTTGTTAACTTGGATTTTAGGAGGTCTTGTATTGCGTAGAGGCACCTATTACCTGCTTGGATTCTACAGTTAATTTCTGTCGTTCCGTCAATGTTTTCAGTAAGCATCGTTCCCAGATAGTTCAAAGTTATATCCCCCATTGTGATGTTTTGGCCTAGCCTGCCTCTGTGTTAGTTGTTTCTAGTGGAATACAGATATTTAGTTTTCTCTTCGTTAATTTTAAGGCCAATGCTACTCGCACTTTTTTCGAAGTTATTGAAGGCCGTCTTGATATCCAGCGTGCAGTTTCCCACAATGTCTATATCATCTGCAAAAGCCAAAAGTAAGTTGGGACCGTTATGATAAAACATCGTTGTTGGCGGTTGGATTTTCGCCTTTCTGCTGACGTATTCTAGAGCTACATTAAAAAGCAACGGGGATATAGCGTCACCCTGTTTGAGACCGTCATTTATATTGAACACCTCTGAAAGGTCTTGTCCAATTCTCACTATGCTCTTTGAGCCACCAACACACATCTGGGTTAGTCTGATTAATTTTTTTGGGAATTTAACCCTATGGATGGTGTCGTACGCCTGTCTAAAATCCACAAATAGTTGATGCAGGTGTCGATTGAATTCCCAGCATTTTCCCATTAACTGTCTAATGGTAAATATTTGATCTACGGTGGAGCGACCGCCCCTAAAACCACACTGATAGTCCCTATAGTTGCCTCTGCATAGGGTTTAAGTTTTTCTAAGAGTACAATTGCGAGTACTTTATAGGCCGTATTAAGCAGAGTAATGCCTCGATAGTTGGCGCATTTCATCTTGTCACCCTTCTTATGTATGGGGACGATGACCCCTTCTTTCCATTCATTTGGTATTTTTTCTGTGGGCCATATAGCTTCTATCAGATGGTGAGTGATTTTAGGGCTCTTTATCTCCGTTAAGGGGCACGTTAGGAATTTTTTTTCTGACAAAGTAGGATTATTTTGATCTCCCCTGTATTCTCCCGAGAAATTAGGAGGTACAGCTGACTGTCGGAAACAGTCAATAAAAGATAAATTGTGGTTATTTATTCTCCATTCCTGTTTCCTTATGTCCCTTTTCTTTATTTCTGTTAGAAAATCCTACCTTATACCCTCACCTCATATTATAGTATAGTATATTCATGACAAACAAAATGTGTAATTTACTGTAATTAAATATATTTTTGTGTCGATTAGATATTGCTAAAAAAAATTTATTATAAAATATTTATTTGACTGTTATTGATCCAATATTTTATTTTTAAATTGTAAAATTTACCATGTTTAGTTTATCAAGGGTTTAAAAGATAAATATTATATGTCTCATTTTTTAAATTTTTTGGAAACGGGCCTGAAAATTTTAACTTTTATTTGAATCTGAATACCACAGTCATGTCTAGTTGCAATCTTCAAAAATTCTATTTCTTTGTTACTTTTTCTCATTATGTAATGCGTGTCGTCGATTTTTTTTGGTTGTACCTGCTCAGTGTATAGATATGGACATGACTTCGAATGTGATTCTGGAACTACGCCGTTGTGGACATGCAATATTTGTGCTTCAAACCATCCTAGTGAAATAAAATATAATAAACTACAACATATTCAAAAATAAAGTTTTACTTTTTATAATAGGTGTAAAGATGTTTTTTTTTCAATTTTATAATTTATGGCAATCGAACAAAAGTTCGACACCAGATTTTTCTGTTGCTTCATGAAATATGTTCTTCTGGTGTTTTTTAATTTTTACTTCAAGGGGTTTCTTTGTTTCGCCAACGTTGGAGTTGCGATATTCACATGTTATCTACTATAGAGAGTTCTTTATATTCCTTTGAGTTGTTGATTTGACCTTAATAAGCTGGCTTCTCAGAGAATTATTTGAATTGAAAACAATGTTGATGTTATATCAAAGGCCGAAATGCCTCTAATATAAGGGATGTTTAACATTGGTTTTCATTCCTCGCCGATCTTGTCCTATTTCTGCGTTGTTCCAGAATCTTATTCACCAGATTTATTGGGTATCTGTTGACTGCCAGGTCAGTTTTAATGTGATCTATCTCTTTCATTAAGTTCTCTGAGAAGCCAGCTTACTAGGGATAAGCCAAAAGCTTAAAGGGACATGAACTGTGTGTGTCAGATACTTGTGTGGATCAAATATTGTGTGATTAAATGACATCAAGGTCATAACGGAAAGAAACTGGTACCAACAGGCACATAACCGATTTGGATGGGACCGACAAGGGGAGACCTATATCTAGGAGTGAATGTGAAAAAGCTGTTAAAGAGAAACAAAATAAAAAATTACGAATCTGATAGGTTGGGTTTATATTCTACTAAAATTTTAGTTGTAAATTTAGTTCAACATACCATCGTTAACAGTTTAAATTATTAAGTAAATGAATGCAGGGGTTGATTCATTTCTCGTGGCACTCCAAACCTTTGCTTGCGCCGGTACTGTGGAGCTTTTAAAAACGTGTCTGTGTAACTTTTAAAACATTTTAGTGGAATCAGTTATTCTTTAAAATAATTGTGAAAGTGTTAAAAAATAATTTAAATAAATATTTAATTGATCGCGCTTCAGAAGTGCACACTAGATAAAATCTAGCTTAAGGTTACCCTAGGATTTTTGTTTGTTTACTTTATTTTTTTTCATAATATTTTAGTTATTCTTAGTTTACGTGACATTGACAATACTTATTTAATATTAAGTTATACAATGCTGCAGGTAAATTTTTGGTTATCTTACTAGCTACCTATAAAACATTTCTTTGTGAACACTCGTTTTATTTTTACCAAGAAATTAAGAATAAAAGTTGTTTTAGTGAATTGGCAAAATTTTCAGAATGTTTCTGATGCTTTGGCAGAGGTACAAATGACGGTAATGTTTAGAGAGCTATAGTCGGGTTTAATGGGGGCAGTTTTTTGTGACTTATCGAAGCCTTTTAATTGTGTGACTTCTCAAAATCTATAATGCTGAAGCTTCGCCACCAGAATTTTGTGAGTGCCCGAGTATTTCACATCCAATTTTGAAAGATGAGTTACATCAGAATAAATAAATATGGAGTACCTCGAGGATTCCTGACTGGGGTTGGTTTTGTTTTTATTTGGCATATTGGCCTGGCTTTTGTGGATAGTCGGGAAAGTTAACGCTTTTTGCTGACAACATCGACATCCCCGGGAAAGTGACTTCTGATCTCAGAAAGAAGTAGTGTCACTCTAGTTTTAAGGCCTGGTTGTGAATTGAGCAACACATCTCAATGTTGAATAGTGAACGAGCATTGGACTGCTATTAATGATTTAATGGTTCTGCCAATGTAGAACTTGAAATTAATAAATTACACGATCTTTTTTGAGAGCATTAAGATCTCATCTCCCAGACAGCACAACAGGTTTTTTTTATTAGATATTGCCTGTTATACGATGAAAGAGTAAAGATGGCCAGATTTCATTTCTTATTTTTAATTGGTCATGTTTTATTTATATGTTAATTATACTTTATTATTTCTTCTCATTTTATCCTTCTTTTTTTGGCAACTGTTTTGTTATTTTCTCTAAGAAGATTGTTTTCTCCATACGCCCTTTTAGTATAAATTTTTCTGTTAACTATTCATTATTTTATTTTGGAATGTATAGACAATCAAGTTTATTTTTTATTTTGATTTATTTTGAATAATTTGTTTTGGGTAGCTTTAATTTGTTTTATTTGTTGCTAAGGTAACCTTAATGGTCGATTCATATTCCTAAAAATTACCAACTAACACTAAAAATTTACATTAACCATTTTCACTTGCAAGTTAAATGATACATTTTACTTTCATCTGTTTATAGTCTCAACTAAAAAATAACAATTAACTAACACGTTGGTGAACATTCAACTTCTTAATTTAATTCTTAATTACGGCCTGATCCGCGTCCACTTTCGGATGTTTTCGGCAAGAGAAAAAATTAACAAATACATCAAAATAGAAAAAAAATTATCAACAGATAAAGCTTAATAAAAATGTGTCATAACACTTTAAAATAAAATTAGTTCAATAACCACAACTAAAAAGAAAAAAAATCTACGTTTTACTTTGAGGTTAAAACATCAATGGGCGGTTTTGATTTGTCATTTTTAATTTTTACTAATTGGCAAATTTTGAAGTATGATCAACACATTTTTATCCTGTAGTGTTAATTTAGTGTTAATTTTTAATGTTTGTTGTTAATTTTTGGAAGTATAAATCGACCATAAATAATACGCACTTATTAAAATTACACCAATAAAAAATAACAAATAAAAATAATTTATAACATACGATAAGTATTGTCAATAGTCAATTTTAAATATATAGTGTATTAAAGTACTTACTTTTAAGAAAATATATAATGTAGTATATACGAGAATGGTTCGATAAGTTCTCGGCCTGATAAAGAAAGCAAAAGATTTTTGGAAATGTTTTTATTTATTTTTCAACATAGTCCCCTTGTACTTCAATACATTTAGACTAACAATGTTCTAACATTTTAATACCCGTAGTATAATGCGATTTGTCCAACTCTGCAAAATAAGCGGTTGTCGCTGGTCTGACCTCGTTATTTGAAGGGAATTTTCGTCCAGCGAGCCATTTTTTCAAGTTTGGGAAGAGAAAGTAATCGCTGAGAGCCAGATCCTGCGAATATGGCACATGTGGAAGCACTTCGAAACGTAGGTCATGTAGTTTTGCAGCAACAACCATAGATTTATGTGCAGGTACACACACAGGATGAAAGAACACTTTTTTCTGACAAGATGTGGACGTTTAGCCTTAATCATATGCTGCAAACGGTCCATTAGTGAAGCGTAATACTCCCCGGTGATGGTCTTACCTTGTTCTAAATAGTCTATAAGCACCGTGCCATGTGAATCCCCAAAAACTGTTGCCATGACTTTTCCTGCAGACGGAACCGTTTTTGCTTTTTTTGGCACACTTTCACCTGCCCCCACCCACTGTTTAGACTGCTGCTTTGTCTCTGGCGTGTAACGGCGAATCCATGTTACATCTACAGTTATAAAACATCGAAGAAACTCTGCAGGATTGCGTCTGAATAAGTCTAAACACTCTTGCGAGGTGTTCATTCGAAGGCGTTTTCGGTCGACTGTTAACAAACGCGGCACCCATCGCGCAGAAAGCTATTTCATGTCAAGAACATCATGTAAAATGTAGTGGACATCTATTGAGATGTTTGCTATACCAGCAAGCTCTCCTACTTTCAGTCGGCGGTCATGAAGTATGACATTGTGAACTTTTGTGACAATTTCGTCAGTTGTAGCGGTTTTTGGGCGTCCCGAGCGCTCATCATCTTGAATTGATGTACGACCACGATTAAATTCAGCAGCCCATTTTTTTACTGTCGAAGACGAAGAAGAAGAATCCATTAAAATAGAATTTAACTCATTTTTAATATCTGTAGGAGTTAAGCCCCTTAAAACAAAGTACTTTATAACCGCTCGAACTTCAATTTTATCCATCTTTCACAAAATATCGAACCTTATGTGCAGGGCGTCATCTCAAGGTTAATGCTTACAAAATATAGTTATTTGATCCTACTAGCGCCCTCTCTGTTTCAGGCCGAGAACTTATCAAACCATCCTCATATATATATATATATATATATATATATATATATATATATATATATATATATATATATATATATATATATATGTATGTATGTATGTATGTATGTATCCTAGAGCAAAGTTACAAATTGCTATTAAAAATATGGATGAACACAGTGGAGTTGGCAACATAAAAGAATGTAAGCGACTATGTGCACTGTTGTCAGATACCTGCCTTTCAAAAAATCATTATCTTTAAGTTATATTTTTTATATTTTAGGCAAATATGAACATGATGTTATATTATTTGACGTATTTTCCCTTATTTTAGGGTTTAAAGTAGAGTTCAGCATATTTTCCATAAATTTTGAACATATTGAATAGTTTAGTTACTAACGCCAATCGACTTTGCGTTGGAACAGTGTGTGCTAGTCGGCGGAATTATTTAAAATATTTTCAAAATATTTGTTTCGGTACTTGAAATATATTGTTGATCTCTGAATCAATAGCATATAGCGAAATGAATAATAAAGGCTAAACAATGGATTATTATCGGAATTAAAAGATTTCGCATTGTATTAATTTTATTGTAGTAAAATTAAGGAGATAATGATTTTTTAAGGAACCACCAGGGTCTCACTGAAATATTTGTTAAGTGTCTGATTTTAAATATTAAAATTATAACATATAATAAATTTTAATATTTGGTTGTTTTATATATACTTTTAGCTTGTTTTCTTTGATAATGCTCCTGCCACAGACGAAGCCCCAAAACTGGAAGAACAAAACGGCATAATTCAACTACATTTAATTGGTAACAGTTTGACGCAGCCAGTGTCGAAACAAGTAATGCTTTGGTTGATTGGATTGAAAAATGTATTTTCTCATCAATTGCCCAGAATGCCGGTGGAATATATCAGTCTTTTATTATTTGACCCGTGAGTATGTTCAATATACGTAGTAAGATTCAAAAGTTTCTGATCTGAATTGTTAAATAAATAAATTGTAGCGGCATAATTTAATAATCATGTAGATCAGTCGAGACAGTAGAGAGACACTTTAATGTGGCTTAAATTGTAAGTAAGTAGTAGTTAGTTTGATTAGCTTCATCCCTGAACGTCCAGTCTCTTGAGACGCAGAGCGTTGCTGTTTTGCAGATTTGGGAATACGTAACTTCTCTCAATCCTAATACTTTACGTTTAACGTAGTTATCATCGAAGTGACGTGCACAGATTGAGAGAAATTAAGCGAAACGAAACGTTTTCTTGGAAAACCGACGTTTTGTTCTAGGACATGAAAATTTGGCATTTTTTCTTGACCAATCGGTCAAGTTAGTTAGTTCTTAGAGAAAATATCTTCCTCATGTCGTGTTACTTAATAATGTGCTTTCTTGTGGTACCCTCATGGAAAAGAAGTAAGCCTTCCCTTTTCCTTCTTTTTGAACAACATATTAAGGCTCGAAAATATTGTTCTAGAATCCAAAGTCCGTATGATTCCGATTTATTCTCTACAGGAGTGTGGTCTCTGTCCAACAAGTATAGGCTTTGAATTCTGCCTTATGCCTCTTTGAGAAGTTAACTCTCCTTTAAGTTATAGAAATCCTTAAGGAATAATATATATGTATTTTGTACAATTGCTAATTTAATTTTGAATATTTATTGTTCTTATGTTTATAGCTCATCAATTTCATGTTATTTAATGAAATTTTATAAATTATTGTATAGATCTGTAATGCAATCGTGGTGTTATTAAGTGTAGATTAATTATTTATTACATAATGTATATTTTTCTACGCCCTCTGACCAAGGTCACTTGCATTAATTAATGTATTTTATAGGGGATTTTAAAAAACTTTTATGCATAAAAGTTCATTTTAATTTTTATTTCAGGATATAATAGTGCGAGATCTTTTATTTCTTGGTACATCTACCGATTATATGCTATCATTTTCTAATCGGTTTATTTAAATTAGTATAACATGCTAATCGGTACTTCATCTCGTGAATAAAGTAACCGGTTAATGAAATAAAAATATGAATTTCTGGTTGCCTAAATTAAATACTCAGAGGTGTCAAAGTCAGAAAAATTCTAAACGCAAAACTAAATAAAAATATTTGTGTCTGTCAAACAAAAAAGCCGCTTTCCCCACCAACCATAAACAACAAACAAACGAGTTTGTTGTTTAAATCTACTGATATAATCGAAGGCTGGAATAATGTAAAACATGTAAAAATGTAGGAATGTTTTAATAAGAACCTCTCGTCTTCATTTCTTTTATAGTTATGCTAATTTATTTTTACATTATTTTAGCAAACATCGAACAATAGCCTTAATTAAAAACAACAACCCCATAGGAGGCCTATGTTTCCGGCCATTTTTTACTCAGGGATTTACCGAGATAGTATTTTGTGCTTTAACATCACGTGAACAGATTAAAGGCTACGGTACCCACATCATGAACCATTTGAAAGATTATCATGTCTCAAAGGGGATTTATCATTGTTTAACCTATGCTGATAAGAATGCTATAGGTAAGTTATTTTTTTTTAATTATAAAAAATGAGGTCATCAATTCGACATGTATACAGGGTGTTTCAAAAAACATACACCAACGCTCGTCTGGAAATCATCGTTTCAAAATACCAGGAAAAGTTCCTATAGACAGATCCGAAATGGTATCGTTGTTGAAATACAAGATTATGAAAAGTGCAAAAAAATATTGTATTTTTTATTAATTGGATAATTGCTTACAAGAATTTTTTTGAAGCGTAGGGTAAATAATTTCATGCCAAAAAAGGAATTTTTTACCTAAATTATTTTTTTTTTCTAGCAGAGGCATGCATACTATTATAACCATAATTAGTCTGATGCAGTGCACTATGAACAATTCCATTTAAAAGTTTAAACATGAATAGCGATTCGTTCAATATCTTTGCTCCCTCCACGATCTCAGCCCAGATCAGTTCAATACAATATCATAATTAATCCAATAATCAAAGCTGTTATAAATATTTATGTTACCGTTCAAGGCTAAGGTATGTAAGGACATATGTTGAACCATTCTTGATCAAATCTGCCGACAAAATCACAGAGGAATATTCAAGCTCCGAGCGAACCAAAGAACAGTATAGAACCCTAAATTAACGAGCAGTAAGATCTTTACCACATTTACAAATAAATTCCGATTTTTTTAAAGCCCTTCTGAACAATTTTATTAATACGGTTTCTAAAAGAAAGCCGAATATCAAATAATACACTCAAGTCACGAACCTCGGAGACTAGAATCGGGCCGTCCAAAATATATCTAATTCTTAATTATTTATCCGACTAAAAGTATTTGAAAAACTTTGTCACATTGAGATTTAAATCGTTTCTTACCGACCACTAAAACAAGTTATCAAGGTCACTTTGCAGACCCAATATCTGTTTCAGACTCTATACTCTAAAAGAGCTTCATATCATCTACAAGTATTAGAAAATTGGAATGAAGTATAACATTACCGGTATCACTAATAAATAAATTGCCTGTGGCACTCCCGAAAATACCAAAATTGTTTATACGTACGTATTGGCTACGATCAGACAAGAAACTAGATATCTATTACAGAACCGAAAGACCAAAGGCCGCAACAACAACAATTCGTGATTTAGTCTGTCAAACGCCTTTGTGAAATCTGTATAGATGCTGTCTACCCTTAATTTTCCCTTGAAGTTCATAAGCAAGCTGGTTGGTTACCGTGCACCAACCCTCAGCAAAAACATAATATTCTTCCATCATGTCATTCTTACATTTCTAGGTAAGCCGGTCAGAAATCAATTTATCAAACAGTTTAGGAATCACCAATTGTACAGAAGTCCCAATATAATTACAAATGTCCTGTCTATTACCAGATTTAAAAATGGGGGTTTGAAAACTTTATACCTGATTACGTTTGGAGATACAACCTCATCGAAACATCGTACAAACAAACAAAAATGAAGACAATGCAAGTCTGACAACCACATTTTAAACAGGCTCGATATGTGAAGGGCTTACTTGTATTATCCTCGATTTTAGACTCTTACGTACCGCAATTAACCCCTTTTAGATTTTAAAGTGGCAGTAAAACTCCTATCACGGTAAATATTAAAATCCTTAAAGCCCAATTCAGCGTCATCATTAAATTAAGCCAAATTTCCACGGAGCTCATTAAAATAGTGACTTCTTCTTTGAAATCGGAATTTAATTAGGAGACTGGATTGATAACTCCGTGGCTTCTCATAAGGTGGCGCTTCATTCACATTTAAATACACTGTACACAAGTCTCATATAAAGGTGTGTATACGAAGTCGGTGTGATGCCTGTAAAATTTTTGTTACTCTAAGTTGGTGTGACAGTGTATCTTAAATGTCATGAAGAAATATGAGTTTTGTGCTACTCTTTGCGAGAAAAAATTATCAAAGAAACTGAAGAAAAGCCTAAGATGTATTATGGGGAAGTGTGCTCCATCGCATGGAATGGTTTACTGAATTACGTTGTGACTGAATGAACACACCTGATGCTGAGCGTCCTGGACCCCCAAAAGAGGTTACTTCTCGAGACATATTTAATAAAATCAATTATATTGTGCTTGTGGATCGCCAAATAAAGATATGCGATATCAGCGATATTGTGAAAATCCAGTTAGAGCATACTAAAATATTGACTGTGAAAAATATTTGTCTGCGCCCATGATTACGTATACACGATAAGATTAAAATCCTAATTACGGGGCCTAATATAGATAGACGATATTTATATTCCTTTTAGTTTTAAATCCAAGTGGGTAGGCGTGACGATTCTAAACTAAAATAGTGAAAGTCAATGTGTCTGATAATGGAAATTGCTTACTGTATTCAATTTGGTTGTTGTGTATGCTCCTAGTTGTTAACGATATTTAGATAGTCTAGTTATAGTTTTATATATGAGTGGATAGGCGTGAAGTGTTGACTTTAACTAAAATGGTAAAAGTAGATGTCGCCGGCAATGGAAATTGCTTATTACATTCAATTTCGTTATCGTATTTGCTTCCAGTTGTTAACGATCATTCGAAATTTATTACAAGAGGGAAAAAACTTTTTGGTAACGATCATTTTTGGTTATTTCGTCAGATATATCCTAACGTCGCATTATTGTCAAACAACCCTGAGAAAGACGAATACTATTGCTCTTATACTACTTGCGAGACCTGGAACATACTTATGTGTACTTTTCGCCAGAGATTGGTGGATTATATTTCGTGTGATAAATCAGGAAAAGATGGAACTAATCAGTATAAATCATTTTTCCGAAAGGATGACGACAAGCAGCGAAGTGAAGAATTTGAAGGGTCGAAGACCTTTGAGGATTATTTAGAGAAGATTCGCAAGGATAAGATTTGGCTGAACGAATTTATAATTAAAGCTGCTAGTGACTTTTTGCAGCATCCTATTAGTGTAACTGTTGATGATGATCGTTCTTGGTCGTATAACGGACTACTGGAAGGCTCTCCATTGAAACTCATTTACATAAATAATAACCATTACTTGTTCAATATTGACGAAGAAGTTACAGCTGGTCTGCTTCATGCAGTAATAGAGGATCAAGTTTTTACTGATACTAATATTATCGATAAATCTACTGAAAATGCAAATTTCGTGTCGGCCTTGCGCAAAAGTCGTAAAGAAATGGGTAAGAATACCGAAATATGTATCGATTCTGATTTGAGATCGATATCCACCCTGTCGATTAGTGATGAATCTGACAGGGAAGATACTACAAAAGCACTTGATAATGTTACTAGTTCTATAAATAAAAAGCAAAAATTACGAGCAAACGATACATTTGGGCAGGATTCTACAAGCAGCACTTCTAAAAGATTAAAACCAGAGTCATCTATTTATTCTGCTTCTGGATTAAAGACTTCTTTACATGGCACTATTTACCAACTGTACTTGTTAATGCTTGTTATGAGCAGAAGTGTAAAAAAATTTGCTTTTTGTGAGTTAGCTACGGAAATGGATCAAGCGGAAAAATTCGATGACGTCGTTGTTAAGCATAAGGAATCCGCTAATGACCAATGGTGCTGGCGATTCGTGCAGGCAAAGCATAAAGTTGAGCCGCAAAATAATAAGATAAGTATTATTGATTTAATAACAGAATCAGACAGTGAATTTAGCATTCAAAAATATTTTATTTCGTTTTGTAAAATAAAAAGCAACCCAATCTATCAAAGTTCATATCTAGAAGATTTTACACTATGTACAAATACTGGATTTGATTTTGAACTTAATCAAAAGCGAAAAAAAGATGGTAATCCTACAGATGCCGCCCAAAAGCATAACGAACTGGTTAGCGAATGGGAAAATTACTTGGAACCTAAAAAATTGGAAAATGACGTCCTTTTCTATTTTGCGATCAATAATTTTAAAGGAAAAATTTACAAATTTAAAAAAACTGCTTGCGGCACTGTCACTTCTTTATTAAAACCCATATTTGTAAAAAAATGCATGGCATTTAAAAGAATCAAAGACTTAAAAAATATTAGTGCTTATATTAAAGCTGATAACATTCTGACCCATAAAAAATATATTAAAGACATAAATAAAACTGTTCAGGAGTTAGAAACTCAAAAAACTGTTACAATATTGAAATATGAAGAGGTTGTTAAACTAATTTTAAAGTTAGAGGATAAAATATTGCAAGAAAATAGTTTTGCCAAGTTAAAAGAGGCTGTCAAAAAAACTGGAAAAAAAGATAAGCAACTAATTCAGAAAAATATCGAAAATATCACAAAAACGTTGACTGATGAATTGATAGATGCTAAAATGAAACTTAAGTTATTCAATGATGTAAATTCAGTTGAATCAATTAATTTAAACGGCGAGTTAGAGAAAATACGTAATTTGAAAAGGCAGTATTTAAAATTTAGAGAGGATATTTTGCAGTCATCTTCCGCGGAAAAAATTAAAGTTATTTTAGAAAACTGCTTGGAACTTTCAAAAATAAGAGTTAATGATTTGAGCAAAAAAGCGGACCTTAATTTGGAAGATACCAAGATGACAGTTTCAAGGATTTTAGAAGAAATTATTTTAGAAACTGTTATGTTAGAACTAATGTTAAAAAGTGACCTTTTTTCCGAGTATATCGTGGAGTTTTTGGAGAAATTTCAATTCTTAGTTGACTACCCAGGTGTTGATGAGTTAAATTTTTTAATTAGTCTAGAACTGGGAGAACAATTTGGATTTATTGATGCTAAACTAATAACAGATTCTTTTGAAAAAGAAATGCTCGATTGGTTTAAACAGTACAATAAAGGACATGGCGAATTTATTTCAAAAGATAAAGGACGCGAATTTTTCCATTCTATACAGCAAAAAATTGAAGCCATTATGATGTCGGGCCTAAATAAGGTATATCCTGACAAATTAGAAACTTACAATGTTCGTTTTATTGAAAATGTCAATTTAATTGAAAGTTTTTTGAGTTCAGCAATTAATATTCTTCATATTTCAACGCGTTCAACTAGGCTCACTTCTATAAAAGTTGCTCAGCGATTAAAGGGATTAAAATCTTATTGCGCACAGGACAGTTTTATTTTTATTCAACTTAAAATGTTGTTAAGGTCCGAAACACAAAAACTTATTTTAAATACTTTTGGTTCCCGACACAATCATAATTTGCTAATTATTGACTGCGAGTCTAACAGCCAAACTAGTCACTCTTCTGTATCTATAGAAATACTTTCTAAACTTATGTTTGATGCCAACAAAAAAGTTATTCTTATCGCCAATTTAAGTGATCCCTTTGTAGATGAGATTAAGGGTAGAAACCTATTTAAATTTGATACTGTAAATGATGTAACAACATTTGAAGATTTTGCAGATAATTCTCAGATATTCCTGTTAAAGAAATGTATTGGTTTTCAAAAATATCCAGTTGTGTTAGGCGATCTTATCGATAAAAAGGCTGCCAATGATTTTCTTGATGAAACGATTTTACAAGATATTCTTGAAAATGAAATAATCGAAATTGGGGACGATAGGGCATTCAATTCTGGTGGGTATGAACCTGATTGTTATGTAAATCGATATTTGTATTCACAAATAATAGATCCTCAAGTTTTTAGTCTTAAAAATAATGCTTTTTTACTTACTTGCCAAACAGAACAAGATTTTATTAATTCAAATAATGACTGGGGTGCTTCGCGAAATATATTTATACACAAGGTGTCTGATGATAATGGCGACTTTTTCAACCAACTTTGTTTAAAAGAAAAGCATATTCACTGGTTCCATAATCATCATGGTATTATTTTCTGGAAACATTCGGTTGGCGGTTTAAATCTTATTAGAGAATATGTCAAAAAAGATAACATAAAAAATGACGCAGATGACTACAAGGAACCAATACCTCGTCAAAAAATTATTATCGTTGCCAACGAACCAGGTGTAGGAAAATCTACATTTATTACCAGTATTAGCGGTAAGATTAAGAATAGGAATAAAACTTCATGGATAGTGAGAATCAATTTAAATGATTATGCCTTTGATAAAAATTTTCTTCAAGAATGGGATTCTAGAAAATATACTAGAAGTCTTAATGAGCTTGTTTCTTCAATCGATGCTAACTTAGCTATTGAATGTTTCTCAGAAATGGTCATTTCTTTAGATCCTGCGTTGCCCCAATCGAATTTTCAACGAAAGTTTTTTAAATGGTGCCTCCAATATGATGATGCCGTTAAAAAACCAAAAGTAGTATTATTTTTTGACGGATTTGATGAAATAAGTTCCAACTACACGAAAAACGTCATAACACTTCTGAGAATACTGAGTGAAACTGCAGTCGAACAAATTTGGATTACAACTCGTATGCATGAAAAGAAAAATTTGGAAAATGAATTTCAATTACCTGCTTTTAATTTGAGTGATTTTAAAAGAAAGGACCAGATTTTATGTTTAGATCTATTTTTACGTCGAAATTTAAAGATTAAAATCAATTACTTCTTACATAATAATCGGAAGAAATGGGATATTGTTTATTATTTACATAAAATCTTAAGGACCGCTCATCTTAATAAGAATAGTGAAAAATTGCAAATTGCTGCGTTACTAGAAAAAATAGAAAATGACAAATTTGACAACGAATTACAGAATATAGTAGATAATCTGACTTTTACGAATTTTGCCGAGCTCGCTTTAGACATATTCGAAAAGTTAATTCGTGACAAAGAATCTACAACCACCCCCTTACATTTAAAAGTAATGGCTGAATTAATGTTCGTTGATGATTTTTATGACGGTATGTACACTAATTTCGCTAGACTTTATGAAGGATATTTTGAGGAAAAATTGCGCATATTTTATTATAATAAAAGTCATTTAGGCAGCAACGATTCTTCACGAGCGATATATCGGTACCATTTTAAAGATTTACGTAAAAAACATCAAATATTAGCTCTAAAATTACTTTTTCCAAAGTTGTCTTGGCCAGAACTTCAGAATAACCTCGAACACGATGATGCTGTTCAGCTTGCCAGGGTCGGAATTGTAACGTTACATTCTTATAATAATCCTGAATTTATTCATCGAAGTTTTGCAGAATATTTTGTTGCCGACTATATGATAGAAAATTTTTATGTCGGAAATACACGACAACTTTTGTATGATTGTTGTAATTATGACAGTTATTCTCCCATCTTAACTATGATTGAGCAACTGCTAGAACAGGTGATATATTCTAATTGCTACAACATTATGAACAAAAAGGTTGGAATACAGTACGAATTAAGTTTAAATACATTTTATACGAAAACTTTGCAAGCTTATAATGTTCGTTTTATCGAAAACATTAATTTAATTGAAAAATTTTTAAGTTCAAAAATTAATATTCTTCACATCTCAACACGTTCAACTACACTCACAGCTATAAAAGTTCTTCAAAATTTAAAGGAATTAGAGCAGTATCGTGCTCTTGATAGTTTTATTTTTATTCCATTTGATGGCATATCGGACAAACGAGTATCTCTATCGAAAGCTTTCGAATCCCGATATAATAACCACCTTCTGATTATTAATTGTCAGTCACATGTTTCGAAAAGCAAAATCGATCAAATTTTTTTGATCAAGTTGATGTCTGCACTTGAGTTTAACGACAGCAAACGAATTATACTGATTGCAGATTTAAATGATCATTTTGTGAATGCAGTTAAGGCTAAATATGGTTTGTCAATTGGATGGGATACTATCAATGACACAACATCATTTGAAGATTTTACACATGCTTCTCAACTATTTTTGTTGGAGAAATATTTTATTTTTCAAAAATATCCAATTTCTTTGGGCGACCTTATCGATGAAACAGCTTTCGATACTCTTGATGAAACGATCTTACAATATATTATTGAAAATAAAGTAATCGAGATCGGAGATGCTCAACCATTTAATTCTGTTGGTTATGAGCCTGATTATTATGTAAATCGATATTTGTATTCACAAATGGTAGATGGCCGAGTTTTTAATCTAAAAGATAATAATATGTTTTTGCTTACTTGCGAAACAGAACAAGATCTTATTAATTCAAAACTTAACTGGGGTTCTTCAGAAAATCTATTTATACGCAAGATGTCAGATGATAATGGTGACTTTTTTAGCAAACTTAGTTTAAAGGAAAAAAATACTCACTGGTTCCATAATCATCAGGGTACGATTTTTTGGAAATATTCTGTTGGCGATTTAAATGTAATTAGAGAATATGTTAAAAATGATTATATAAAAAACAACATAGATGACTACAAGGAACTAATACCTCGTCAAAAAATTGTTATTGTAGCCAACGAGCCGGGTATGGGAAAATCTACATTTATTACTAATATTGGCCGTAAGGTCAAGAACAGAAATAAAACTTCGTGGATAGTGCGGGTTAATTTAAATGATTATGCCTTTGATAAAAATTTATTTCCAAAACGGGATTCTAGAAAATATACCAGGAGTCTAAGTGAGATCGTTTCTTCAATCGATGTTAACTTTGCTATTAAGTTTTTCTCGGAAATAGTTATTCCTTTAAATCCTGATATGCCTCAATTAAATTACCAACGAGAGTTTTTTAAATGGTGTCTCCAACGTGATGACGCGGTGAAGAAACCGAAAATAGTATTATTTTTTGACGGATTTGATGAAATATGTTGTAACTGCAAGGAAAAAACTATTAAACTTTTGAAAATACTTGATAAAACTGCTGTCGATCAAATTTGGATTACGACTGATGTTCATGAAAAAAATCTTTTGGAAGACGAATTTCAGTCTCCCGCCTTTGTTTTAAGTGCTTTTAACAGAAATGATCGGATACTATTTTTGACTAGATATTGGCTTCAAAATTTAAAAGCTAAAATTAACAAATTTCTGAATAATAGGAAAGTAGAAGGAGCTGTCAAATATATAAGAGAAATTGCGAACAATGTTCGAGGTGGAAAAATACATGCTGGCGAATCCACAGAAAATTGTCAACAAGACAACAACACATCACGCAACGAAATACAAAATATATTAGATAATATAGATTTTACTGCTTATGCTGAAGGTATAGTGGACGATTTGGAAACATCATTTCTAGAAGAGAATATTATATATACACCCTTACGTCTAAAACAACTGTCTGAATTTATATTTGCTAAAAACTTTGACATTAATATTAAAAATTCCATGAAACATATTTTAGGCAAAATGAATCGCAATACAGAACCCGATAAAATTCACAAAAATATGAATATTTGGAGCAAAATGTTCGGTATGAAGGGACACAAACATTAATTTTTCTTTGCGATCGGGATCACTTATAATCGTTGCTTTATTAATATACTAAGGAAATCTGTTAAATTCCGAAAAAGCACATATCCGTATTATTATTAATAGTAAACAGATAAAACATAAAATAGACTTATAACTATGGAACATCTTTATTATATTTTTTTATTGTTATTAAATAAGTACGAGTCAGTTTAACCCAAATAACTCTTAACGAATATATACATAGAATGTTAAAGACCGAAGATTTTAAAGGACTATGTAAGAAAATGGTAACGTAATACATACATATATGGCATCCATCTAACAGGTAAGCAAATCGAAATAAACATTTTGTTATGTGTGTGTATATATATATATATATATATATATATATATATATATATATATATATATATATATATATATATAAATAAATAGATAAGTTTTTGTCCGTGTAATTTAAAATAAAATAGAAACAAATATTGGCGAAGCAGACGTGAAAATTTGTCAATTTACATGATTTTCGTGTTAAAAAGTGCGGAGCACTCCAAAATATGGAAAAACTCCGGGTCCGACAGATGGCGACAGCGCTGTTTCATCCTAATATGGGACTCGTCAGGCCATCGCAATCGGTGATGGTTTGTACCGAATGATGGTTTGTACCATATATATATATATATATATATATATATATATATATATATATATATATATATATATATATATATATATATATATATATATATATATATACATATATATAAATATATAAATAATTGCGTTCAGTAAATGCAAACTTCATTCCAATCATATCCTTTCCGTGCTAGAGGTTGCACAGTTTGAATAAATTGCGATAAAACACAATCCATCCCATTCCACCACCATCGAGTACGGTAGCCCACCTGTACCACCATACCGAGAAGAAAGTCAAAACTTACCCTCCCCGCCACAGTGATACGGCAGAGATACATGTTTCGTCTCTACTAGACTCATCAGGGTACGGACATGCACCTGTCTGTGCAAAGGACAGATCGGAAGGAAGCATGCAACACTGAACGCGGCTTCGCCGACCTCCCGCCGGATAGCGTATGCATGCTTATGTGGCTTTCACGGATTCCTCCGTGTGAGATGTAATAGCAGTGGATATATCCACACTGCATGATCGCAAGAAAAAACAAGTTGTCGACGGTAGGGTGGAAGCGCATGAAAAATCTTGAAAATACCCCATATATATACTTTTCCATACAAAGTTAAACTTATGTCGGTTTCTATTACTCAACGTAAATGTCACCATATGATGCCTTATTTAAATTCCTGCAACTTTTTTTATTTTATATTTTTCTCTAACTCGTCTAGTTTCCGAGTTATCGGCTCATTTTACACCGATTTATGGAAAAAAGACCTTTAGCCTTCAAATAACCTCCAGATGACATTTGACCACCTCGATATTTCTGTGGTTGGATGTGAAATTTTCCGTACTTTCCATTTTTGCAATAAAAAATGGAGTTCCCATTTGGAAAAAAAACTTTACCTCCCAATGACTTTGAATATCAGTCTATAAAGTCTTCATATTCCACCACGTGTGTATTGAACATTTTTCTGTACCCTTCAAGCTTTGAGGAATATTTGGGGGACAACCTGCATATTAATATATCGCACATCCATTCGGCGAAAGAAAATTTATGTTTACTATATGTAATTTATCATTTTCTGTGTCCTTAATTAATACAAATCAATCAATCTATCAAGACAAAAATAATAATTAAGTTCGGTTTTTGCCCAAACATGTAAATTTGATTAGAGATAATACTGTTTTTCTCAAAAATCATTGAATAATTTCGACGTAAAATCCGTAATAAATTAATGAAGAATTAAACAAAAGCTTAAGTTATAATACCTTGTCAATATATTTAAATCCTTCTTTGTGTATAAAAATAAAATGTGGAAAAATTAAAGTCTAAACAAATTTATTTAGATCAAAATAAACATATTTACGAAAAAAATGCGATACTCGCCAAACCACCAACTTTTATAACAGTTAACATAAGGTATAAATAAAACAACTAAATGAAACAAAACCCCAAAAAACTACAACTGAGTCGATCCAAAATCAAGGTTTTGTTGACCGTGTTGTTATTTTGATTGCCGTGGTGTGGTCCACTCCGAATTTCTTCCGCCAGGCCATATAGTAAATAAGTAGTATTACGTGAGCGTATTAAAGTGTTTAAAAAAATATATTCGTCGCAAGAGGCCAGAATTGTGGAAAAACAACTCATGATGTCTTCACCACGACAACGCACGGGCTCACATATCTCATCTTGTACGCGACTCAGTTGGATATCCCCTCTAACTTCCTTGATGCGACTATTTGACAAAAAACAACGTTCATACCGTTCCGGAAGCTCCATATTCACCTGACATGGCTCCTTATATTCTTCTTCTTCTTTCTAACACAGTTAACCATGCTAGTAGGCTATTGCCTGTTCATTGCCATTACGTCTTCCCCGGAAGATGAGGTCCAGCATTCTCGCCATTGTTTTGGTGGTCTTCCATGTGATCTTTTTCCTACTGGGTTATTCATTTTTGCGCTTTTAACAAGTCTACCGTCCTCCATTCTCCCTATATGTTTGTTCCAGAATCTTCGCCTTTATCTAACCCATCTTCCTATGTCCTGTATCCCGCATTGTTGTCTGATATCTTTTTTCCGTATTCTGTCGTGTAGAGTTTTGCCTTGTATACTCCTTAATGTTTTCATTTCGACTGTTCTCATCATTTGTAGAGTTCTGCCTGTATCTGGTCTTGTTTCTGCCGCGTATGTTATGATGGGTCTTAGAGCCGTTTTATATATCTTAATTTTGCTTTCGGTATTAAGGTATTTGTTCTTCCGCACAATTTCTTTTAGGCATCCAGAAGTTCTAGCCGCTTTCATTGTTTGCTCTCTTACTTCGTTAAAAAGGTTTCCATGGCTCGTTATTTCCGCTCCCAGATATTTGTAGTGATTTACCTGTTCGACAATTTTGGAGTCGATTTCCAACTTGCACCGTATTGGTTCTTTGAATGTTACTAAGCATTTGGTCTTCTCGGTGTTGATGAGCATATTTAATTCTTTCGCTTTAGTGTTAAAAGAGGGCAGTAGTCTTTGAAGGTTATCTTCAGAGTCTGCAATAAGAACAGAATCGTCCGCATAGCAGACGGTATGGAAGAATGTGTTTCCCATTTTGTATCCAGCTGTTCTGGGGAGATTTTCTATTATTTTATCCATTATTAGATTTAATATGAAGGGGCTGAGCGAATTGCCCTGTCTAATCCCTGTGTTTACATATATGTCTTCCGTTGTTATATGGCCTACTCTGATTTTTGTTTTGCACTGGATGTTAATATCGTATATTAGGTTAATTAGCCTATGGCTTAGACCTTTTGTTCTCATTATTTCTAAGACGTCCTTTAAGCGTACTCTGTCAAAAACCTTGGTCATATCGACGAAGCACATGTACGCAGGTTTATTGAATTCTAGGGATTTTTCAGTTATTTGTTTGGCAATGAATATTGCGTCAATAGTGGATCTGTTCTTTCTGAAACCTTGCTGTTCTCGTATACTTATGATTTTGGTGATATTTTCCAGTATAGTTTTTGTGACTGCTTTGAGAATGCTATCAAGCAGTGTTGTTCTTCGATAGTTTTATGGGTGCGTTTTTTGTTCCTTTTTAAAAATGGGTATTGTTACACTATTCTTCTATTCATTCGGTATTTTTGTTCTTCTATGATAATCTTGAATAGGGTTAATATTTCATTCCATAGCTTTTTCCCTCCGTATTTAAGCATCTCATTAGTGATCTCGTCTGGTCCAGGGCTTTTTCTATTCTTAAGGGACTTTAAGGTGTTTTCTATCTTGTCATTTGTTAGTTCTATGCTATCGTCCTCCTCATATTCATTTTGTATCTTTTCCATGTTCTCCTCTTCCTTATATAGATTTTTTAAAAGTATGTTTCCCACTGTTCTAATGTGATTTTATTATTTCTCATGGTATCTTTGACTTCTAGCTTGTTTCTTCTTAACATTCCTCATATTTTTCTCTGACTTCCGTACATGTCTCTCTCCATCCCTTTTGTGAACCTTTCCCAATAGTTTTCTTTCAGTTCTTTTATTCTTGCGTTTACCTCGTTCCTTTCCCTCCGGTAGTTGTTCCAGTTTTCAGGCGTTTTATTTCGTATATATTGAATGTATGCATTTTTCTTTTGTTTAGCTAGTTCCTTTACTTCCAGCGTAAACCAAGGTGTACTTTTGTCTTCTAGTGATTCGACGTTGAATTTGCTAATCATTTGCGGTTTAGGCTTTAAGGCCGTGGGCATTTTTAGTCTCATTTTGCAAAGTACCATCTTATGATCGCTTCCAGAGTTGGCGCCATTTAAAGTTCTTACGTCTAGTATTGTTTGAGAGGTGACTTCTCTGTTAGTGATAACATAGTCTAATACCGACTGTTGCCCTCTTGTATTCTGCCATGTGTATTTGTACTTCATGTCATGTTTGAAGAAAGTGTTATTAAATCTCATGTTGTTGTTTGCACAAAATACTTTCAGTAGTTTTCCATTTTCATTCATAGTCTCTTCGTTGAATCTCTGCATTACGCCGTTTAGTGCTTCGTTTCCCATAAGAACGATTCTATCTTGTGCTCTTATTTTATCTACTACTGCTTGCAATTCTTCATAGAATCTCTCTCTTTCCTTGCTTAGATCTGGTGCGTATACACTTATAAAATTGATCTTCTCCTGGTTAATGCTCATTGTTATTTGTAGTATCCTATCGCTTACGTAAATTTCACTCTCTATTTGTTGTTTGTACTTCCGGTCTATTAGCAGCTCTTTGCTCTCGGGGTACTCCACTGTATATCAAGATATATCTCTATTTCACATTTCCCCTTTCCTTTTTTCTTTGTTTCACTGACGTTATATTTTTGTTATTTTTTTTAGCTCTTTTACTATTTCCTGGTCCTTTGCGCTCCAGGACATGATGTTCCAGGTGGTGATTCTTAGTCCGTTTTCTTGCCGTTGTCGTCGTCTTTCCATCAGTCAGATTCCGAGGCTGACTTGCGGTTCTGTGCGCCGTACGGGGTTTTTTTATCACAGGTAGGGGGCTGGCCTGGCCTGTGAACCCTCCGCCTTTATCCGGGCTTGGGACCGGCAATGGCACCTGTTGAGTTACTCAGTCCACCCAACAGCTACCATCGGCGGAGTTGGCTCCTTATCACTTTTCCTTTTCTCACGACTCAAGTTACCGCTTCGTAGAAAGCGTAATATTAATTTTTTTTACATTTTTGTCCAGTTTTGTTACCTCGGTGTAATTTCTTAAAAAAAAAATATTAAAATGTGTACGAATTAACAACTACAAAACACGGAGCAATAATTTTCCTGTAAAATATTCGTTTAGCACATTTTGCTGCTTGAGCATTCCCTTTGAACACCTGATCTCAATAATTTTTTTTAGGTTATTTCGAACGTCAAGGCTTTTCCAAAGATATAAAATTAAATAAGGCAGTGTACCAAGGATACATTAAAGAATATGAAGGAGCGACTTTAATGCATTGTGAACTTAACCCAAAAATAATTTATATACAAGCAACCAGTGTCGTACGGAGACAGAAGAAGTTTATTAAACAACTTATCTATCAACAGCAAAGGACGGTTTCTAAAGTACATCCTGGAATAACATTTTTCAAAGATGGTAAGGTTTAGTTTTCTTTATCGTATACGTGTGTTAAAGGCAATAAATAGAAAAATATGTTCGATTTTTTAGCGTATTGTATATATTAGCTATACTTAGATAATAATTTTATTTTGTTATAAACTAATCCTCTTTGAAATACAGGGTGTCTGGTAAGTACCTCCTAATTTCACGGGAGGATACAGGGGAAGTCAAAACAACCGTACTTTGTCATAGAAAAAAAATTCCTAAAGTGCGCCTTAACGGAGATACATAGTCCTAAAGGGTACCCAGTTTTGTTTGCTCAGAACCCTTGCTCTTGATAGTATTAATTGGTATTATTTTGATTTAAATTTACATCTCTCTTGTTCGATTTATATAAATATGGCAAATAAGCGAAATATGGATAGTGAGTGCGGAACATTTAGAGAGAAATGGGGATATCAATGCTTCGTGATTGAATCAAGTAATAAGGCAATTTGCATAATTTGCAATGAAACAATATCAGTCTTCAAAGAATTCAATATACAACGTCGTTAGGAGACTAAGGGTTTTTAGAATTACTTACTCCCAATTTACAGGAAGCTTATGGTTTTAAAAATATGAGTTTTTGAAACACAAATTGAAATCTCAGCAATTGTTGTTTAAGAAGCAGAAACTCGTGCTAGTTTCCGCGTGGCTCATTAAATAGCGAAACGTGGGAAACCATTTACTGACATTGAATGATGGCAGCAGCAACATTCATATTCCTAGATAAGCGAAAAAATCAGATCTATTTTCCTGAACTGAAACTTCTTGTGTGGGGGGGGGGGTCGCAAGAAAAAACAAGTTATCGACGGGGAGGGAGATGCCAGCATCATACATATTCCTAGTATAAGAGGAAAATCGGGTCTATTTTCCTGAACTCCAAGCTCTTTAGGGGGGGGGGGCGATCGCAAGACAAAACATGTTGGTGGGGATGTGGGGGAGATGCTAGCAGAATACATATTCTTAGTATAAGATAAAATATCCGGTCTATTTTCTTGAACTCAACTCTTGAGGAGGGGCGATCGCAAGAGAAAACAAGTTGTCGACGAGGGGGGGGGGGGATGCCAGCAGCATATATATTCCTAGTATAAGACGAAAAATCGGGTCTATTTTCCTGAACTCAAAGCTCTTGGGGGGGGGGGGGGGGGGTGATTGCCACCACCGCCACCCCGCATGGATCCGCGCCTGTTTCAAAGTCTTGGTGTGGAAAATACTTAAATATGCCAGAGGTTTTAAAGCTAGTCATGTCAGCTGTTAATTATATCAGATTAAATGCTCTCATTCATTGCCAATTCCGCAAGTTTATTTAAGAGATCAAAGAAAATTACTTATATTTTTTTTTTAATTGGCCGTTAAATGAAAACGCCTGATTATTATTTTGTATAGGTTAATTGTAAAATTTACAGTGTAATCAGGTTAAATTATGGCGGGCCGGATTGGTGATGCTTGCAGGCCGGTGTTGATACGCTGGTCATAGTTCGTAGATCTTTGGTCTCGACGAGTGACAAAAAATATTTGTAAAGAATATTAACCACAAGGAAAACAAATATAACGAGTCTGTTATACTAGCATAGAATGAGTTTTCTTTCTTAATTAAAAAAAAAATACAGCAATATTAATATCTATTTAGGCTTGTATTTTTACTTTTTGTTATTAGAGAAACTATATCTTGTAATATCATTACAATCAGTGTAATCGCGGTAATCTTTCTAATTATAACACTTTTTCTCAGTGCAATGTAGCGGGTCACGATGCCAGCAAGGTCACTAAAATTGGGCCTTTTAACTCGGAGATGTCGGATCTGTAAGATGATAAAACCGGTGACGGTAGCTTTGCTTGTAACGGAAAGCAACCTTTGACCCTAAAATTATTAGTCAGTTATTGCTGCCAATGAAACTTGGGTATGTTACCAAGATCCAAAAACAAAATAAAAAATCCATGCAATAAGTTCTTCGCCATAAAAGTCTTTTAGGACCAAGCAGGAGTAATTCTTGTCGAATATATATGGTGAAGAGCTCTACAACTACGGCCTTTACCTACTGCAATATACGAGTATTAAGAAAACTACATGATCAAGAATATCCTGGTTTGAGAAACAAGAATGTCCTTCTTTTCCACGACACTGCGACAAAGCAGCCAAAGTTCAATCCATCCTTGGCAACTGTAACTTCTTTAAGCTAGACCATTCTAGATTTAGCTCCGCCTGGTTTTCTTTTGTTCCGAAATTCAAAAAAGCACCTCGAGAGACCTCGATTTGTTGACTCTAACCGTTGAAAGTTAATATTGATATCTATTTTAAAAGTCAGCAGGAATCTTTATTTTTTCTGATGGACAGGTGACGCAAGTGCATTGCAATTAAGGGCGATTATGTTGAACAATAAAATTATCAAAGGTCTTTTGTTTCATCGTTAGAATGAAACTTTTTTAGTGCTCTTCGTATCTTAATAATATTTTAATTTTCAATGGCGTGTGTACCATTTCTTAGAATATATTTTCTAGGTGTCAAAAGTATACCAATTGAATCAATACCGGGTCTTGAAGAAACTGGCTATAAACCTGCCACCAGGACTACTAGGGGGCAGCACTTGGAAGAATCACAAGACATAGATACTTTGGCCAGTATGCTAAAAACTGTACTTAATGCTGTAAGTATACCCTTATCACATTCAAACCTTAGAAATGTATAGTTTTATTAACCAAGTACAAGTTTAGTTGGGTTAGATTTGAATGATAATCTTAGTCGTGTATGGGAGAATTTTAGGGTAATTTCATGAAAATGGGGTATTAGATTTTTATTAAAAATAAAATGAAAATAGGTGTACTTATTCAATCTGGAACAGCTACAGAGTTGGCCAACTAATTACAAACATTTAAGATAAAAGTAAAGATATACTTTAAGGTAAATTTTACTCATTCCAAAGTATTATTCTTGGTTCCTCGCCAGCTAGTACGAAAAATATTTAAGGGATAATTACTCTTGTCACACACTGGCAATAACGCAATGAACATATTGTTAGACGGACTTCTAATATTAATAATGTTTTATAGGTTAAAAATCACGAGTCATCTTGGCCATTCAGACAACCCGTGGATAAAGAGGAGGTCACAGATTATTATGAACATATAAAGTATCCAATGGGTAAGGATGAAGTTTTTATAAGTTTATTTTTTAGTTATACTTTGTTTCGACTTTTTTTTTTAAATATTATTTACATTAAACTGTTTTAGGCTGTAATCGTATGTTATCAGAAATAATTTCAGTGACGTAATATTCGGTCCAGTAGTGTATATATTTTAAGTTTGATTGTGTATTACGCACATTGCATTTTTTTGTTTATTTATTGTGGTGTAGTATTACCTAGGAACAAAAGTTATGTAGCTAAGGCCTGTGATTAAATTTAAGACTACAAATGCTCAGATGTTATGTCCTCCCGGTTCTTGTGTACAATGTGGAGACATGAACTATGAGTGAATCATGCTTGAACAAGTTGGAAGCTTTAGAAATAAATTATGAAAATTTTGTGGGCCAACAAAGAAACCATTGAGGAAGTACTTCACGGAATGAACAAGGGAAGAGAAATATTACATACCATTAAAACCAGGAAACTAGAATATCTAGTACATGTCATGCGTGGAAAAAAATTGCAATTGATATTATATGGCAAGATTCAGGGTAAATGCAGTATAGGTAGAAGAAGGATGTCCTCTTCTCAGGGAATGATTTCAATTCAACTTGGATCAACTATTCCGTGTAATAACCTCAAAAACAATAAAACAATGATGATTGTCAACCTCCCAGGTAGAGACAACACATAAAGAATTACCTTTCCAAAACATATTATAACATACTGATGAAAACGAAATTTTGATGCTTTAGTCATAACATGTAAATTCATATTTATACTATTATATAAAGATGGAGAAGGTTAAATGAGAAGATTTATAGATATATTTCATTTAGAAAAACATTAACTACAACAAAAAACACAACGTTAATAATGCTTCTATATACACTACAGTCGTGCTGTCCTATGCTGGCTTTCCGTTAGATGGCGGACACGTTGTGGTGCCCTTCACGCAAGAACTTGCTCGCAATTTTGTCTACTTTTAGTCACGAGAGCATTTATGGATATTATTTTCGAATTATTGAATATTCAACAAGTATAACTCGTTTCTTAGGTAATGGTATGATGTCTGGAGTTTATGCCTAAATCGGCGAGGCAAAATAAATATGAAAAGTAGGATCAAATATTTGCAACTTGAAAATGATTTTCAATTTTTTGGTATTTATTAGTTAAGAAGTATTATCCAGAACAGTTAATTCAGAAGGCAACAAAACATATCATATATTAAATTAATACTGTTACAAAATGAGTCGGCTACATGATTCTCCAGGCGAAGCCAAGATGGGAGGTGCTAGTTAAGGCATAAAAAGTATCACAGAATTGTATTATTAGCTAAACTTATGTTTTGTTAATAGAATTGTATATTAATACCACTTTTGAATCCTAAAAGAATTTGTAGACACATTGGCTATTAACATCGTAACAACTTGTAGGATATGTTGCATTACCCTAACAATGCAGTATGTGGAAATGTTTTTCACTTTCCTAAATAACTTTTTCAAATTGTATTTAAAATATCAACTTCTAGTTTACTTCCCTGTAAACAGTATTAATAAATTTTTGACTTCTGGTTGGGTCTCTCTGAACGCCAACGTAGTCGCTTTTTCTCTATGCCGGGCCTGAAAGGCTTTTTCTTTCTGACGCTCTCGTTCAAAGCGAATAAAGTATCATTTTTACCCTTTTTTATAATGAATTCTCTCAGAGAAAAACGACTACACTCTGTATGAATAAAATAACTCATTTTGTGCCCCAAATGTGAAGTGGTGCTAAATTTTTAGTAAGAAAAATCGACGATTAGAAGACATTGTGTGCTAAAAGGCAAGAGCTCTATAAAACTATTTTTGTTCAAGCCTACAATACATATTGTAAAGTGAACATCCGAAGGGTGCTTCCAATAGACTAAAAAGTTTGAAATCTCCAGACAACAGACCTAATAAAACAGTGGTTCAGATGACAGTCAGTTGTAGATTGCTAGTGGGTCGTTAAGGCTTTCTTTACCTCTCTGCAGGACTTCGACCTATAAAATCTTTATATGTTACCCTAATCTAATATCGCCCCCCCCCCCCTCTCGGATCCGCACCTGATAGCAAGTATTCTGCTGTTTCTACGGCCCGATTGCAAAAAAGGTAAATATAGCTTTCAGTTTTGCTGGATTTTTGGGATGGTATATCAGAGGACAGTGTCCTGTGAAGATATTTATTACTCGAATATCACTTTTTGGGAGATCGAGAAACATTTTGGCGTTCTTTGGATCAAATTACAATAAGGACTAGACATTTCAATTTATAGTACACACGCTGAAGTAAAATATTTTAGGTTTGGTTTCCTTATAACATCATTAACATTGACTAATTTAGTTTTGTTTGCGAAAAAAATTTAATAAGAATTGTACTTTATCTTATATGTAAATTTGCTATTCAACGACCACATTGTTTAATTAAAGAATTGTTATTAAAATACTGTTTTTCGTATTAATGCCAATAAATTAACACCAAGACATTCATATTTACCCGCATCTTTTGGATAGTCTGAGAAAAGTAAATGTACGTTTACATTGCCCCTATAGTCGGAAATATTCATGCCCGCTTTCGGACTAAGCTCAACTAGTGTCCCAAGCATCCTCTATACCACTCAAAAAATATGCTAGATCTTTAATGTCAAAACGCTCATACATGGTTTTTTAAATTTCATCACCGGATTTGATTTTTTTCTCGTAAGTCTGCTTTCAAGATTGAAAACAAAAAATAAACTGAGGCCAGGTTGGGGCTTTATGAGGCATAGGCGCCTTGGAAATAGCAACGAGTATTATCGTCGTTTCTCGATAATATTCTGACGTAGCTCCGTAGTAAAACATAGTAATACTTCGTTTTAACGCCGGTTTTTCATTCTTTAATGTATGTCGATAGGATATACCATGGTAATCCCAAAAAATGGTGGCTATAAGTTCTTGGGTGCTTTGGGCGACTTTGGCCTTTTTTGTGACTGATTCTTCCTTCCGATGCCACTCCATTGAATTTATTTTTGAAGCTGGATCGAAATAAAGGATCATAGTTTCATCACACATCACAATCGATTCAATAACACCTTCTTTAGTAAGAAATTTTATACCGATACAATATTTTTAAAAATTACGCGACATTGATCGATCTACCACTACCTCAGTCACACGTAAACTGACTATCGCTGCGTGTTGATATTATATATTAGACTTGGTGAGACTTGTGCCTGTTTTATACAAAGGATAGTTTTAGCATTAAACACTTTTGACTACATGAAACTAAGAACACATGGACCCTCTCGTCGCCTAAAGTCCACTATGACAAGTTATCAGTTGGACAAAAACATAGGCGGTTTCAGTGGGCAGAAGATATTATGATTCTTGGTCAAAATTGGGATAACATTATGTTCTCAGATGAGAGAAGAATAGGTTTGGTGGCAGAATCTCATCATACACTTACCTGGAGAGCTCCAAGAGGACAGGCCAGATTCGCTGCAACCGAACTTCGTCTTCCATTTCAAGGGGGTAATGTGATGTCGTAGGATGGAATAATGAGAATTGGTTTTCGTAGGGACAATAACAGGACACCTTTAAATCCAGGAAATACTAAATTTTATTATGTCTTTATTCCGTGGGGCAGTTGGTGAAAATTTTTTATTTGTTGAAAACAATGCGCCTCCATATCGCACATTGGAAGTACGCAATTTTTATGAAAAAGAAGATATAAGCTGCCAAAGATGGCCACAGAACTCACCAGATATGAACATGATAAAACATGAATGGGATATCTTTAAAACATTGATAAAACAAAAAATAATCCCCCTGTGAGCATATAAGATGTAAAAAACGCAGCTGTATCAGAATCCCGCAAGCCCAATTGAATTACTTAATTGTTAGCATGCTGAACCGTTTAACAGTTAGCATCAATACAAATTAACTTTTTTTATATATATATATATATATATATATATATATATATATATATATATATATATATATATATATATATATATATATAATATATATGGTTTCTCACAAGCAGATATAAAGAAAGCCATAAAAAGACAAGATACCATACATAAAAGGAATAACAGACAGAATCGGAAGAATCTTAAGAAAACACAACATACAGCCCATATTTAAACCACAAAAAACAATAGCCAACATCCTGGGAAATCCCAAAGACAAAAGATCAACCTTGAAAATCATGGCGTTTACAGCATTCCATGTGCAGATTGTCATCAAACTTATATAGGACAAACAAACAGGCGCATATCAGCAAGAATCCAAGAACATAAAAATAGCCTCAAAAACAAACAGACAACCTCAGCCCTATTCCAACATCACCAAACAATCGGACATACCATCGACTTCGAAAAAACAAAAGAAATAGCACCAGTACAGAACTACAAGGTACGCGTCATAAGAGAGGCCCTAGAAATCGAAAAAGCGGGACAGCTAAATAAATGAGACGATGCTATAAATTTTTCATCTACATGGAAGACATTAATAAAAAATCAAGAAAGAAAACAACAAAAATCAACTAGTACACGAGAGACCTGCATACAAGAACAAAATATATCGCACTCGGGAGAGGGGAGGAGCCTGCAAAGCCGCCCATCCAATCAGGCAGCGAGCCAGCTAAACAAAACTCGAAATTCTTCAGAGGCCACCATCAGTTCTCAGTGAGTAATGAGACGAACCGCACTTGAAAATGCGAAATGAGATTTTGGCGAAACGTCGTGAAAACGATTTTTTGAACGAACGGATTGAAACCCGGAATAACCAAACTATTCATATATATATATATATATATATATATATATATATATATATATATATATATATATATATATATATATATATATATATATATATATATATAGCTCATTTTACACTTTTTTTTATGACGTACTGATTCTGAATAAAATAATATTTTTGGTAAAAAGGTGTTTCAGTTACAGAATTTCTATAATAGTTTTATTACTGTGTACTCTTTGCGACACTGAAATTATCTTTGATTATATATTATAGGTTTTTTTTTCATTTTTAGATCTCAAAACAATGACCGAGAGACTGAAATCGAAATATTATGTGTCGAGACGACTATTTATTGCGGACATGATGCGAATTTTTACTAATTGTAAAATATACAATTCCCCAGAAACACCTTATTACCAATGCGCGGTTAATTTGCAACAGTATTTTCAAACAAAAATGAAAGAAATTGGTCTGTGGGATAAATAAGGAGAGTTATGGAAGAACTGTAATAAGAGAATCAAGAAATTTCACACCTTTTACTATATTAGTAAAAAATATATTTTTCATTGTAACACATTTTTCCTCGCTACGTTGCTGTATTTGATTTATTAATAATACTTTTGCTAAACTTGATTAAAATTCACCTGAAGTAACTCAAACGATTTACTTGATTTTAATTGGGATTTTGGAATTCATGTCCTAAATAACACATTTGTTCAAAGGTTTACATATATTTGTACCTGAAAATTAAAAATATTTGATCATGGAAAATCGAGAGAAGCCAGAAATTTTCAAAATTGAATTTGGCAGCCGTTTGTATGAAAAAAAATTCGAAATCTGACTCTGTAGACTTTATTTTTTAGCAGATTTATTTGTTTCTTTCGTCACCTTCCATATATACAACTCTTGTATAGTCAAAGTACTGAATAAATGTAGATATGATATTAGTGACATCCTTAAGTAATTCTGTTTTATAAAACTCTTATCACTTGGTAAAGTTCAGGACTGAACTTCAAATTTACTTTGTCATTTTTTATAAAGTTATTTCATTTTATCACATAGAATAGATGACGTATAAGATTAAAGTGTAGGAACAACCAATTTTTTTATGCATGTTATGAACAAGTTCAAGGCAGTACATGAAATAATAATTTCTGCGACTTTGGGCTAATCTGGTACTCGATAATAATTTACTGATTTAGGGAAATCTCGAACTACCTATATCACATAATCGATGTCACTTTTACGTCATTTGACTGTCAGATCGACGAGTTTCCCCAGTACTTTGAGTATAGCGGTTTGAAAACATTCACTTATTAATAACCAAACTACAGTGGCGTAGCAGTAAAAATATGAATGTGTAAATTTGCGATAATAGCATTTTATGTATCAAAGCTAGATATAGATTATTTTCAAATAAATTGTAGTTATGGTTTAATATGAGAATGACCCGATGTCAAATTTTAGGCTGTATGTGTGATTAATATGGATATATGCGTGGCTATCGTTTTCCGTTTGACCGGGAGTTTTACGAATTCTGGAATTTTTCACGGAATACCTTTATAAAATTATCGAAATATTGGAGAGTAAAAAATTGGCTTATTATATGGGTACTTTTTGCATTGCTTTTGTATTTTTTAGTTTAAATAGATTGATTAGTTCTAGTAGGTCGTGGAATCTAATGACATAAACAGAGTATAGTCGGAATAACGAGGCTATCAATCCCTATCATTCATAAAGTCGCTCGGATTTCTGTGACCTTGACTGGCTTACTAACAAATAGATTTCAGTAAGAAAAAGAACGTCATTGACGTGCGTTTTTTGTTAGACTTTGATAAATAAACATATTTATATATCATAATATGTGTCAATTTTTATGTTTGTATTTTGGGACGAAATATAAATATTTTTTTTAAATATTTCTTTTTAACAAGTACCTACTTCAGAGATTAAGTTGGAAATGCTCCTATTTGCCATTTTCCTTTTTTTAATGATACATTTATTTATATTTTTGCCAAAAACACTTTCTTGTTTCCAGTTTGTTAACATTAAGAATTTTATCAAATTATTTTAGTTTCTATGCAGTTATTGTTTTTAAAACCATGATCTGTTATTTAAAATGTTAAGTAACCGGCATCTTTAAAAAACTTAAGGTTTTTTGCTTGTTGGTAAAATGTTTGGGTGCCTTATTTTCTTCAAATTCGAATTTACTTGTTTCTAATCTTCACCAATCAATTCGAATTGAAATGAAATTTAAATAAAGTAGTTTTAAAGATACCCATGCGGAACAGATAAAAAGTATGAAGTTTTTGTGCAACTAATCGCATAATAATCCAACAATATTCACTAAAATTTCAGTTCCGTTTCCGTCGTTGAAGTGAGAACATGTGCGTGGATGCACTCTTACGAAAAGTGAGAAAAAGCGTAGTTTCAAACTTTGGGGAAAAAAGCAGAGCTTAGAGCTGGCTGTAAGGAGGGAAAGCTCATCGTAACAAGGGCTTTGCATACTGGGAAGGTTGTGTATGGTTGCATGCTCTACAGTAAAGAGGGTATTTTACTCGACAATCCGGACGTTTGTGTATTGAAAGAGAAGGGTATACTGAGGGTATATAGTCACTTCTGCATTCGGCAGATTCATGCATTGTTTAATGCCTTAATTTGTGTTATACGTGGTTTATTATGCAGTGCAAAAGTCGGGAACTTTTAAAGTTACTTACCCGATTATTCGAAAGTCCTATAGATAGTTCTTCAAGCCAAATATTGTATATTTTACCTAGAAGAGTCGTCCTAGCTCTTCAGTCAAACCAAAAATTGATTTGATCCTTGTTTATGATTGGTGGCGGTGCGGCCTTTCTGATGTTTGATTTTTATTTAATTTTGCCTTTAGTTTTTGTTGTTTGTGCGACTTCTTTGAGTATTTTTATATGTTAAAAATTGTTGCAAATGCGAGGTTTATAATTAATATTAACCAAAAGATGATTTAAAAAGTTATTTTTATCAAACAGTATTGTTAATTATTATTTATGTATTGAAAATAACACAATCAGTGAGGCAACCCGAAATTCATATATTTACTGTGTTGCCCGGTTACTTAATTCACCAGTAGAAGTATCGATTAGCGTATTATACTAGTTTAAATAATGCAATTAGAAAAGGATAGCATGTAATCGGTGGATGTACTAAGCAATAAAATGTCTCGCACTTTTTATCAACACTTCTCCAAGTATAAATAATAATATGTGATTCAGAAATCTACCAACAGGCCCTAATTGTGACGATATGCTAATTCGGCGGGGAATTCATTACTCTAACTTTAATTATGCACCAGGCGAAAAACGAGCTGTGGAATTGTTCTTTGAAGCAGGAACCAAATTTGGAAAGAATACTAAAGTTTTTGAAGGGTGGTTTTCGCAAAAAAATTGATAAACAACGATAAAAAAGGAAAAGTAGCAAATAAAATATTGATAACTCAATCTCTAAAGCCTCATTTGTTCACAGCTTATTGCTTACTACTCACCATATTCATAAAAAAAATTTTGACTATGCAAAAAGTACTCATATTATGTCACAGTTTGAAATCAGCAATATTTTAACTGAAGTAAAGGGTCTGCTTCCACATGAAAAGGGTTTGGAATTTTTCAGACTTCAAAAATGCAATAATATACATGGGGCCTCGTTTTAAATATATTCTAAATGCGTATTTTAACAAATTAGCAAACATTTGCGTTGTGTGTGGCATGCGGCAAAAATATGTGTGTTCATATACAATTTATCCTAGTGTGGACTCGCATAAATTGTTTTTGAACACACAAGTTTTTGCTGCATGCCACACACAACGCAAATGTTTGCTAATATGGACCGGGCTTCAGATAATTTTTCCAAAATTTATTATCTGAATTTGAATCCAATTTATGCAAGACTTTATGGATGAAAGGTATTATTCAAAATTAATAAAATATCGAATCCTAAATTTGGAAAATATATTGTTTCTTTGAAAATAATAACGTTTTGATATTGCTGCCGGTTAAACTGGAATCCGAGCAGAAAAAGTAAAACTGAAATAACGATAAGACTTGTGACATGAGGGGTCGTAATCTTGTAATAAAGGATGTTTCACTGAGCTATTTAAGACTATATAATTCAAATATTTTGAATTTATAGCGTATTTATTCCTGAAGAAATAAGTTTTTAAAGACTCAAACGATTTCAGGATTATATAACGTGTCCATATTTAACATATGTTTTAGTATTAATTTTTATGTATATAATATTATATAAAAATAATGCGGGTTAAAGCTAAGGTAAACTGTGTGGTACTACAACAATTTTTAAATTGATCTTCATGCACAGTTTAGTCGCGTTATGCATTATAACTAACCTTTACTGGACTAAAAAAAATTGATATATGTACGAACGTTTTGTTGAGCTTTTGTCTTGACACAAGTCGACTTTGCACGAATATAATGAGCAGTCTTATAATGCCTGGTGACAATGAGGAAAATATATGCGCGGATTGCTAGGTTATTTCAATAGAGTGGGGGAACCACAATTCTCAAAGTTCCTATATGTAGATTATAACGCGACTCGACTATAGAAGATATTCTTGAAAAATCGATAAGATAAATTTTAACTGCTAATGCAGGGCGGAAACTTTCACTGGAATAAATTTGAAGACCAAGCAAGCCGGTTCATAGAAAAATGCAAAAACTGGTCACTTAAAATTATGATTTTATTAGAATATACTTCTGATCTGTTTTTATGAGTATTACACGTCTCTATTTTGTTTTCAAATGGATAACTGTGTCTTGCAATACTTATTTTGACAGGCCATTAAAAATATATTTAAGACACATATTAATTTTTGAAATATTTAAAATGTTTTTTTTTATTTCAATATTGGAAACCGTCCTTTACAGTAAGTACTATTATGAGTATTTGCCTTATATCTAATACTTTTCTTAATACCGTCAAAATTAACTGATTTTATTAGAAAACTTTTGTCTTGACCAAGTCTAATGGATTAAAATCTGGTGATTTTGCTGGCCGCTTAATCGCACCTCTTCTTGCAGTCCATCTTGTTGAAACTATATTCCATCGTAGAGCAAGTTTAGCTCCACTTGATTAAGAAATATGGTTTTTAGAGCTGAAATTAGGTCGTCTTGAAGAAAATTGAGGTACGAAGGCCCATTAGGATTTCCATTGAAAAATGTTGGTCTTGCGAAATAAAAACATTTCAATGTAAAAAACGAAAGATGTTTAACTTTCTTTGGATAGTTTAACTAAATTTTAAATTTATATATTATCATTCTTACTGGCCTTGTAAATTAAGTATCACAAGATTGTTTTGTTTGAAAAAAAAAAAGTTAGAGTTGGTTTACACCCCTTAGTCTAACAATAGAAATTTTACCGAATAAAGATCTAGAGTTTGCCTTCTTGTTCTCGAATTCTTTCCAGTTAAAATGTTCATCTTATTGTCAGGTTATATATTTTTTATCATGTTTCTTTTATAACGATTTTTAATGTGAAATATTGTCTATGATAAAATGATTTTTTCTTAATTTTAGTGATCGAAACAATATGGCTTGAAATAATATGGGCTGCATATTCCTGTATTAATTTTTCCTTGTACAATTAGAATATTTCTGGAACGTAACGCAGATAAGGACAAGTTAATTGCAAACTAATTTATTTCATGCTGTAGAGTTCCGTACAGGGGTATATCGTCCAGAAAATGTAAAGATAAATGTATTCAGTAATTCAGTGTTATCTTAATTTATCTTGGTGTGACGGATCGGCGTTGTTTTCTCCATACTTATGTATATATGTTAAGATCCGCAATAAGAAAATATTTTTTGTTTTATAAATTAAGTTTTTTTGTGCACTTACGATTGGATTTTTTAAATGTCATTCTTTAAAGTCTTCATGGTTCTTTACCTGTTTTTGAATATGTTCAGAATAATATTTTGTATATATTATTTTATTATAAAGTTACGATGAATAAAATCAGGAGACAATTATAATTGTTTTTTTTTTCTTTTGCTTGGACGGTAGTTAATCAATTTTAATTGATTTTCCCCTATTCTTTGATAATTATATTTTTCAACATAATCTCCCTAAGAGAATTCGATGAAAATTGCTAGAAACATTGCTAAAATTCTAAAGTTATCTTATATTAGCACCAATTTTTTAAAGATATTTCATCGAGAACTGGGTATGAAATTACACTGATTACATACAATTAGTTTTATTGATCAAAAAGAACCTTTTCTAGCTAAGAGAAAGGAATATAATTTACACAAGAGATAGAAAAATATATTAGAATTCATTCGATATACAGATGAACTTAATTGTCCGAGAGGTTTATGGAACATATTGAATTAACTTTTTATGTCAGTTTAACTATTTCAGTGGAATTGTTTTTACTTTTATGCAATATTTTTCTCTTAAGTTTCCATCAAATTTCCTTCCTGTGATGAAGTATAGAATTCTCCCCCCCCCCCCTACATGAAACCACCGAATCCCCTTAACTTCAACGCATTTGTGCTACCTGTCCAACAATGACTATTCCATCAGAAAAGAGAATGACTCTTGTTAGCTTTCAACATATATATTTGACTCGTTCAAAGAGAAATCACAACAAATCATTGAATCTATAAAAACGGTCATTTTTCCGACTGTTTTTGGGCGATCTGATTGATGCCGACTGATTTCTGATTATTCTGCAATTGGTTATTGTCGCTCTCCGAGATGTTTCCTTCAATTTCTGAATAAAAAGAGAAGTCAAAAGAAGCTAAATCTGGAGTATACGGTGGGTGATTTAATAATAATAATAATTCTTTAGAACAACCAGTTCAAGTTATATTGAGACCGAACAGTTCCGACGGATCAGACAGTAGCTCATAATAGACCAGACATTATACTAATGATAAAATTTCTAGGCGAACTACACTAATCGACATTGCTGTACCTAACAACAACAACCTAAGGCCGAAATACAATGAGAAGATCGCCAAACACAGAGATCTGGAGGTCCAAATCCGAAGACAATGGGCAATGAACAGCGTCCAAACGATTCCCATAATACTGTCAACAACTGGAGTGATACAAAAGAACCTCCTGGAGAACATCAATGGACTGGGCCTTAGTGAGCATCTGTATAAGCCGTTCAGAAAGCAGTTTTCCTTGCAACTACGTCAACCCTCCGAAAGTTCGTAGGAAATATAGTAGACAACGTCACCTAGGACCCGATAACATGGAAAGTGTTCCCACAGAGCTTCATACTTTTGGTGTCTTTGTATGCCTGGTATGAGTGAATAATCCCTGGAGGGAGTGCGAAGCCGTTTGACTTGTAAATCGTATAGTAACGGATCAAATAAATACAATCCATTTCAAAAATAAAAAATACAAACACTATTTAAAACAGAATAAGAATTAAGAAACCCACAATACCAAGAACGCATTAAAGTGCTTCAAAAGACAAGTATTGACAGTTGACAATATCAACTAGTTTTTCAAGAATTGCAATATTTTTAATTTAAAGACATTAACTGGCAAATGAAAAATATCAATGTCGGTAGGAACTGAATTCATTTCCTTACACATTCGGACTGTTAATGCCATAAATCGTGTGCTCTAAAAGCTCTTGGAGGAATCGATAATCCAATATTATTGAGTAGTTCAGGAGAATCAATACAAGAGTTAACAATCTTATAGAGTAGAACGAGGTCAAGATATATGCGCCTCACACACAATGGTAGCAACCTCAAAGCATCGGCAGTATCATCATATACAGACTGCTCCTGCTGCATTCCCTGTTTAAAGGCAATGAAACTTAAAAACTTTCTTTGCATTGCAATATAGAAAAACATTAAAATTAACTATCTTTGGTATAATTACTATTGTCAAAATTTTGCATTTGTTTCTTATAAATTGACCATGGCCTACTGTTACAAATAAAGTAAATTATTGAAAATATCGAATTCTAACCTTGTTTTTCAAAATAAAATAAGCACATTATATATTTTTGAAAAGCCTGAATTATAATTAATTAATATCTAAAATAATATAAAGGGTATTCTTTTTTAAAAATCGTAAGTTTGGTTAATATCTCAAAAACTAAACTTGTTAGTAAAAAACTGACTGCGCCACTGAACTCTACGTAATAAAAAAAGCCGTTTTTATCTTTTTGATAAATTAACGTATAACGGAAATACGAAATGTGCTTAAAAAAAGCGAAGATTTGCAAAATCACCCTGTAGATTAAAAACTAAGAGCCATGACAAATTTGACACCAGAATTTTTCGTTTCGTTAAAAATAAGGTCATTAAAGTGAAAACCGCAACACTCTATCTTTGATAATAACTCCAATATCCCCTAAAAGTGTCAGAAAATAGGACGCCCTGTAAATTTCACGTCGTGCTGTGTAATCAAAAAATGAATTATCACTATTAAATTCCGCTTTATATTCTTCATTGGATATTTTTACAATTTGCCCTTCACTTGTTGGCGTTTGTGCATTCCCTAATAACGTGATCAGTCTCTATATAAATCTGCTTTGTGATTATATTCGCCACAGTTATAGCATACTAAAATATTGCCTGAGAAAAATGTTTGCCTGCGCTCATGAAAACATTCGGGGAAAAATACAACGATCAGAATTAAATTGTAATTACCGAGCATTGATAAGAGTTACTTATACGAGGTCTGTTGAATTTCCGCGGGTTACGTATATTCGATTTTTTTGTGGCGTCATGTCCCTCACTTATGCCGACAAGTTCGGCCATTTTGAATGTTCAATTAATTTTTGACAGCTGTTTTGCTTGAACGTGTTTTGGCTCGTCTTCGATTTTTGCCTATTCCAAAAAATGGATCAAAGAATCTGTATCAAATTTTGTGTGAAAAACAAAATTAAGTGCGTGGACGCATTCCGAATGTTGACTGTGACATATGGTGAAGCTACCTTGGACCAAAGCAACGTTTATCGGTGATACAAAATGTTCTCACATCGTTGCTTGTGCGCGAATTTTTGGCCAAAAACAACACACTAATGATGCCGCAGCCACCGTATTCCCCAGACCTGGCCCCCTGTGACTTTTTCGTGTTCCCGAAGCTGAAGAGGCCCATGAAAGGACGACGCTATGCTACGATTAAGGAGATAAAGACGGCATCGAAGGAAGAACTGAGCAAGATGACAAAGAATGATTTTTTGAAGTGCTTCGAGGATTTGAAAAAACGTTGGCACAATTGCATAATATCTAATGGGGATTACTTTGAAGGGGACAAAATAGATATTCATGAATAAATAAATAATTTTTGAAAAAAACACAAAATTCGCGATACTTTTTGAACAGACCTCGTATATCAATACTAAGATAAATAGATGATATTTATTAAGATAAGTTGTTCCTTATATAGTTTTAATTTGGAGAGTATAGATGTAAAGTGACAATTTTAAACAAAAATAGTGAAAGTAGATGCGCCAGACAATATCATATATACTTCTGGTCGTTAGTGATATTTACCTATTCAAGTTATAATTTTAAATACTAGTGGACAAGTGGAAGGTGTTAACTGTAACTAAAATGGTGAAAGTAGATGTCGCTGGCGATGGAAACTGCTTGTTACACTCAATTTCGTTATCATACTTGCTTCCAGTTATTAACGATCATCCGGAATTTATTATTAGAGGTAGAAAACTTTTTGGTAACGATCATTTTTGGTTATTTCGCCAGATACAAGCCAACATTGCAATATTGTTAAATAACCCTGAGAAAGATGAGTACTATTCTCCTTGCACTACCTCCGAAATCTGGAATAAACTTATCCATACGTTTCGTCAGCGATTGGTAGATCATATTACGTGTGATAAGTCAGGAAAAAATGGAACCAATCAGTATGAGCCATTTTTCCCCAAAGACGACGATAAGCGTCGAGATGAAGAATTTGAAGGGTCGAAGACGTTTGAGGATTATTTAAAAAATATTCGCAAAGATAAGATTTGGCTGAATGAATTTATAATTAAAGCTGCTAGTGACTTTTTGCACAACCCTATTAATGTAATCGTTGATGATGGTCATTCTAGGTCGTATAATGGACTACTGGATGGCCCTCCAATGAAATTAATTTACATAAATAAAAATCATTACATGTTTCATATTAACGAAGAAGTTACGGCTGGTCTAATTAATACAGTAATAGAAGATCAAATTTTTACCGATACTAATATTGTTGATAAAGCCACTGGTGAAAGAACAAATTTCATTTCGGCCTTGGGCAAAAGGAATGAAGGAGTGGATAAGAATACCGAAATATATATGGATTCTGATTTGAAGACAATAACAACGATGTCGATGCGTGATGAATCTGGCTGGGAATTGACTACAAGAACACTTGATGATGTTACTAATTCTATTTCAGCAATTCAAATCGATCAACTGCTTATAAAAAATAAAAAACAAAAATTACGAACAAACGACACATTTGGGCAGGATTCTACAAGCAGCACCTCTAAAAGATTGAAACCAGAGTCATCTATTTATTCTGCTTCTGGATTAAAGACTTCTTTACATGGCACTATTTACCAACTGTACTTGTTAATGCTTGTTATGAGCAGAAGTGTAAAAAAATTTGCTTTTAGTGAGTTAGCTACGGAAATGGATCAAGCGGAAAAATTCGATGACGTCGTTGTTAAGCATAAGGAATCCGCTAATGACCAATGGTGCTGGCGATTCGTGCAGGCAAAGCATAAAGTTGAACCGCAAAATAATAAGATAAGTATTAATGATTTAATAACAGAATCAGACAGTGAATTTAGTATTCAAAAATATTTTATTTCGTTTTGTAAAATAAAAAACAACCCAGTCTATCAAACTTCATATCTAGAAGATTTTACACTATGTACAAATACTGGATTTGATTTTGAACTTAATCAAAAGCGAAAAAAAGATGGCAATCCTACAGATGCCGCCCAAAAGCATAACGAACTGGTTAACGAATGGGAAAATTACTTGGAACCTAAAAAATTGGAAAATGACGTCCTTTTCTATTTTGCGATCAATAATTTTAAAGGAAAAATTTACAAATTTAAAAAAACCGCTTGCGGCACTGTCACTTCTTTATTAAAACCCATATTTGTAAAAAAATGCATGGCATTTAAAAGAATCAAAGACTTAAAATATATTAGTGCTTATATTAAAGCTGATAACATTCTGACCTATAAAAAATATATTAAAGACATAAATAAAACTGTTCAGGAGTTAGAAACTCAAAAAACTGTCACAATATTGAAATATGAAGAGGTTGTTAAACTAATTTTAAAGTTAGAGGATAAAATATTGCAAGAAAATAGTTTTGCCAAGTTAAAAGAGGCTGTCAAAAAAACTGGAAAAAAAGATAAGCAACTAATTCAGAAAAATATCGAAAATATCACAAAAACGTTGACTGATGAATTGATAGATGCTAAAATGAAACTTAAGTTATTCAATGATGTAAATTCACTTGAATCAATTAATTTAAACGGCGAGTTAGAGAAAATACGTAATTTGAAAAGGCAGTATTTAAAATTTAGAGAGGATATTTTGCAGTCATCTTCCGCGGAAAAAATTAAAGTTATTTTAGAAAACTGCTTGGAACTTTCAAAAATAAGAGTTAATGATTTGAGCAAAAAAGCGGACCTTAGTTTGGAAGATACCAAGATGACAGTTTCAAGGATTTTAGAAGAAATTATTTTAGAAACTGTTTTGTTAGAACTAATGTTAAAAAGTGACCTTTTTTCCGAATATATCATGGAGTTTTTGGAGAAATTTCAATTCTTAGTTGACTACCCAGGTGTTGATGAGTTAAATTTTTTAATTAGTCTAGAACTGGGAGAACAATTTGGATTTATTGATGCTAAACTAATAACAGATTCTTTTGAAAAAGAAATGCTCGATTGGTTTAAACAGTACAATAAAGGACATGGCGAATTTATTTCAAAAGATAAAGGTCGCGAATTTTTCCACTCCATAAAGGAAAAGATTGAAGCCATTATGATGTCGGGCCTAAATAAGGTATATCCTGTCAAATTAGAAACTTACAATGTTCGTTTTATTGAAAATGTCAATTTAATTGAAAGTTTTTTGAGTTCAGCAATTAATATCCTTCATATTTCAACGCGTTCAACTAGGCTCACTTCTATAAAAGTTGCTCAGCGATTAAAGGGATTAAAATCTTATTGCGCACAGGACAGTTTTATTTTTATTCAACTTAAAATGTTGTTGAGGTCCGAAACACAAAAACTTATTTTAAATACTTTTGGTTCCCGACATAATCATAATTTGCTAATTATTGACTGCGAGTCTAACAGCCAAACTAGTCACTCTTCTGTATCTACAGAAATACTTTCTAAACTTATGTTTGATACCAACAAAAAAGTTATTCTTATCGCTAATTTAAGTGATCCCTTTGTAGACGAGATTAAAGCTAGAAACCTATTTAAACTTGATACTGTAAATGATATAACAACATTTGAAGATCTTACGGATACTTCTCAGACATTCCTGTTAAAGAAATGTATTAGTTTTCAAAAATATCCAGTTGTGTTAGGAGATCTTATCGATAAAAAGGCTGCCAATGATTTTCTTGATGAAACGATGTTGCAAGATATTCTTGAAAATAAAATAATCGAGGTTGGGGACGAGAAGGCATTCAATTTTGGTGGGTACGAATCTGATTGTTATGTAAATCGATACTTGTATTCACAAATAATAGATCCCCAAGTTTTTAATCTTAAAAATAATATGTTTTTACTTACCTGTGAAACAGAAAAAGATTTTATTATTTCAAAAAATGACTGGGGTTCTTCAGAAAATATATTTATACGCAAGGTATCAGATGATAATAGCAACTTTTTCGACCAACTTTGTTTAAAAGAAAAAAATATTCATTGGTTCCATAAACATGATGGTATTGTTTTTTGGAAACATTCGGTGGGTTGTTTAAATCTTATTAGAGAATATGTCAAAAAAGATAACATCAAAAATGACGTAGATGACTACAAAGAACTCATACCTCGTCAAAAAATTGTCATCGTTGCCAACGAACCAGGTGTAGGAAAATCTACATTTATTACCAGTATTGGTAGTAAGATTAAAAATAGGAATAATACTTCGTGGATAGTGAGAATTAATTTAAATGATTATGCCTTTGATAAAAATACCCTTCGAGAATGGGATTCTAGAAAATATACTAGGAGTCTTAGTGAGATCGTTTCTTCAATCGGTGTTAAATTAGTTATTGAACGTTTCTCAGAAATGGTTATTTTTTTAGATCCTACATTGCCCCAATCGAATTTTCAACGAGAATTTTTTAAATGGTGCCTCCAATGTGATAACTCCGTTAAAAAACCAAAAGTGGTAGTATTTTTTGATGGATTTGATGAAATAAGTTTCAGCTACACAAAAAACGTCATAACACTTCTGAGAATACTGAGTGAAACTGCAGTTGAACAAATTTGGATTACAACTCGTATTCATGAAAAGAAAAATTTGGAAAACGAATTTCAATCACCTGCTTTTAATTTAAGTGATTTTAATAAAAAGGATCAGGTTTTATGTTTAAATCTATTTTTACGTCGAAATTTGAAAATTAAAATTAATGACTTCTTAAATAATAATCGGAAGAAATGGGTTATTGTTGATTATTTACGTAAAATCATAAGGAACGCTAATCTTAATACTACTAGTGAAAAACTGCAAATTGCTGCGTTACTAGAAAAAATAAAAAGTTACAAATCTGACAACGAATTACAGAATATAATAGATAATCTGACTTTTACGAATTTTGCTGAGTACGCGGTAGCCTTATTCGAAAAGTTAGTTCTTGATAAAGATTTTACACCCACACCCTTACATTTAAAAGTAATGGCTGAATTAATGTTCGTTGATGATTTTTATGAGGGTACGTTTACTAATTTGGTTAACCTTTACGAAGGGTATATTGAGGAAAAATTTCGCATATTTTATTATAATAAAAGTCATTTAGGCAGTAATGATGGTTCACGGGCGATATATCAGGGCCATTCCAAAGATTTACGTAAAAAACATCAAATATTGGCTATAAAATTACTTTTCCCCAACTTATCGTGGCCAGAACTTCAGAATGACCTCGAACGCGATGATGCTATTCAGCTTGCAAGTGTGGGAATTGTAACGTTACATTCTTATAACCATCCTGAATTTGTTCACCGAAGTTTTGCAGAATACTTTGTTGCCGACTATGTGATAGCAAATTTTAATGTCGAAAAGACACAACAACTTTTATATGATTGTTGTAATTATGACCGTTATTCTCTAATCGTAACTATGATCGAACAAAAATTACAACAGCCTGTAGTTTCTAATCGCTTTAAAATAACAAGAAAAAAGGTTCAAATAGAATTAGAATTAAGTTTAAATATATTCTATACGAAAACATTACAATTCTATAATGTCCGTTTTATCGAAAACACTAATTTAATTGAAAATTTTTTAAGTTCAACATTTAAAATTCTCCACATCTCAACACGTTCAACTACACTCACAGCTATAAAAGTTCTTCAAAATTTAAAGGAATTAGAGGCGTATCGTGCTCGTGATAGTTTTATTTGTATTCCATATGATCGCATAAAGGACGCCCCAATAGATCTGTCGACGGTTTTCAAATCCCATTATAATTACAATCTTCTTATTATTAATTGTCAGTCACATATTCCAAACAGCGGAATTGATCAAATTTTTTTGACAAGGTTACTGTCAGCACTTGAGTTTAACGACAGGAAACGAATTATAATTATCGCTGATTTAAATGATCCTTTTGTGAATGCAATTAAGGCAAAAAATGTGTTTCAATTGGATACTATAAATGACACAACAACATTTGGAGATTTAACACATGCTTCTCAACTATTCTTGTTAGAGAAATATATTACTTTTCAAAAATATCCAATTTCTTTGGGCGACCTTATCGATGAAACAGCTTTCGATACTCTTGATGAAACGATCTTACAATATATTATTGAAAATAAAGTAATCGAGATCGGAGATGCTCAACCATTTAATTCTGTTGGTTATGAGCCTGATTATTATGTAAATCGATATTTGTATTCACAAATGGTAGATGGCCGAGTTTTTAATCTAAAAGATAATAATATGTTTTTGCTTACTTGCGAAACAGAACAAGATCTTATTAATTCAAAACTTAACTGGGGTTCTTCAGAAAATCTATTTATACGCAAGATGTCAGATGATAATAGCGACTTTTTTAGCAAACTTAGTTTAAAGGAAAAAAATACTCACTGGTTCCATAATCATCACGGTACGATTTTTTGGAAATATTCTGTTGGCGATTTAAATATAATTAGAGAATATGTTACAAATGATTACATAAAAAAAAACATAGATGACTACAAGGAACTAATACCTGGTCAAAAAATTGTTATTCTAGCCAACGAGCCAGGTGCGGGAAAATCGACATTTATTACCAGTATTAGCCGTAAGGTCAAGAACAGAAATAAAACTTCATGGGTAGTGCGAATCAACTTAAATGATTATGCCTTTGATAAAAATTTGCTTCAAGAACAGGATTCTAGAAAATATACCCGAAGCCTAAACGAGATTGTTTCTTCAATTAATGTTAACTCTGCTATTGACTTGTTCTCGGAAATGGTTATTCCTTTATATTCTGATTTGCCTCGATTAAATTACCAACGAGAGTTTTTTAAATGGTGTCTCCAACGTGATGATGCGGTGAAGAAACCGAAAATAGTATTATTTTTTGACGGATTTGATGAAATATGTTGTAGCTACAAGGAAAGCACTATTATACTTTTGAAAATACTTGATAAAACTGCTGTCGATCAAATTTGGATTACGACTGATGTTCATGAAAAAAAACTTTTGGAAAACCAATTTCAATGTCCTACTTTTTTTTTAAGCGCTTTTAATAGAAATGATCGGATATTATTTTTGTCTAGATATTGGCTTCAAAATTTAAAAGTTGAAACTAACAAATTTCTGAATAATGAGAATATAAAGGAGGCTGTCACATATATAACTGATATTGCGAAAAATGTTCGAGGTGAAAAAATACATGATAGCGAATCCGCAGAAAATTGCCAACCTGACAACGATAGATCACGCAACGAAATACAAAATATATTAGATAATATAGACTTTACTGCTTATGCTGAAGGTATAGTGGACGATTTGGAGACATCAGTTCAAGAAGAGAATATTATATACACACCCTTACATCTAAAAAAACTGACTGAATTTATATTTGCTAAAAATTTTGACATTAATAGTAAAATTGATTTGCCTAATTTTAAGAAGAGTTTATTGATGTAAAATTTCATTTTTTCCATAAAAAATATTTTAGGCGGTATCAGTCGTTTCGACATGTACAGAATCACATATAACCCAATGAAATTTGTAAAAGTATGATTATTTTATAGGCGAATATTTGATGTAGAATTTTCTCAAATATTTTTGTTTGAGTTAATTTTTCTTGGCGATCGAGATCGCTTTATAATAGTTGCTTTATTAATGGACTGATAGGATATATACAGGGTGTCCAAGATAAGGATCCTAAGCATGGGGATCTCGGAAACAGTTGGAGATACGGGGTCGGTTAAATTAGAGAAAAGTTGCGCAATTTAGTGCTAAATTAAACGCAGTTAAAAAAATTTAAAAATTTCAAACACTTCCGGAGATTTCCGGAAAAAAACGAAATTTGGCAAAATCGTTTTTAATTTTTGCAGGCTTTATTTAAAGAGATATCAGAAAATAAAAGGTAGATTCTCATTGCCACTTTTTATTTTTTATAATATGGTCTAAACAAAATTTAAATCCGACGTTTCGTTTCTGAGATACCATCATGAACTTTCATTTTTTATATGGAACAAAAAAAAGTATCCCATGTATTTGATAGCATTTTTTATTACAAATTCAACGATGTATCACCCTTGCATATCGAATACGTAGTTCAAGTACTTTCCATAAGAGCTCCATGAGAGCGAGAGAGAAAGGTATATCAGTTTTATAAAAGCCAATGAACTACACACTTGATATGCAAGTGTGATACACCGTTGAATTTGTAATAAAAAATGCTATCAAATACATGGGATACTTTTTTTTGTTCCATATAAAAAATGAAAGTTCATGATGGTATCTCAGAAACGAAACGTCGGATTTAAATTTTGTTTAGACCAAATTATAAAAAATAAAAAGTGGCAACAAGAATCTACCTTTTATTTTTTGATATCTCTTTAAATAAAGCCTACAAAAATTAAAAACGATTTTGCCAAAATTCGGTTTTTTCCGGAAATCTCCGGAAGTATTTTGAATTTTTAAAATTTTTAAATTGCGTTTAATTTAGCACTAAATTGCGCAACTTTTCTCTAATTTAACCGACCTCGTATCTCCAACTGTTTCCGAGATCCCCATGGTTAGGATCCTTATCTTGGACACCCTGTATATATAAAATAATTTTGACATATTTAATACAAATTACAACTGTATTTTTATTATTTTTAATTTTGGCATAGAAACCATTTTAGGTACATTGAGACTAAAACGTAGCCTTTTTCTCTCAAAAAATTCTAAGTTATAATTTAAATACTTACACAATACCCATTGTCAAAAATAAAAGAAGTTAAACATCTGAGCTATCGGTCATTTTATTATTAATTAAAAACATTTTTAGGACATTTGACGTTTCACTTTATTTTTTTTGAAACCATCTGCAGAATTACAATTAAACACTAAAAAGGGATTCAAATGTAATTAGTTTTAATATATTATAGAAAATTTAAATAATAAATTATGTTTACGCTGGTAAACATTACGTATCTAATTCATAATCAAAGTCAGTGAAGCTATCTTCACTCAAATTAATTATTATTGGTTCCTTTATCTCACCGATTATGAGATAGAGTTTTCACATTCTATTTTATTCTATAATTATATGGATTTTTCCCAATTTTCTGCAGTAACTTTATTCAAAAAAAATCTTTTAACAGGTCAGTTAAATTACTAATTTTGTAAGTTGTGTTATTTCTAGCAACTCTGCCTTTTACTTGAGAGAGAAATTTTCTTCTCCAACGGACATTTTCCGGACGATCTAGAAGAACGGATTTCCTATCTGGTTTTTCCCAGCAAATATTAAGTTCTCTGAGCAATGTCCAGAGCTCAATTCTTTTAATTTGAGGTAAATCGCGATCTTCATTGCTGCTTCTCATAATAAAATGTATGTACAACTCGTTTTATTCCAGTTTACATCTCTTCTTCTAACGAGGTTTTTCGTCTGCCTGTGATCGAATGTGGCTTGGGAGTACTAACAATTCCAGTCGTTTTTTTCTCCTTCAGTATTCGGTACAAAGTAGATTTTCCAACTTCTATCATTTTGGAACACATCTCAACAAAGCTTTTAACATTATTATCTAGATATTGATATCTTAAGGCATCATAAGCATTCATCGTAATAAGTTTTTCGTCGAGGTTGGTTGGTTTAACGATTTTGGAATAAATATAGATGTGGAAGCCATATCTTTTGGGTATTCTACTAATCTCAAATAATATATGAAAACAAGCACAAACAAGATAAATCGCTAAGGACACACTGTATGGTGTACTTTGCTCACTGACAGAAATTAAATTGAACTATCAGAAATTTTATTGTTGCAGTAAATTCATAAAAGCTTATAATATCTAAATATAATTAAATATAATTAGATTTAAGACAGTCCTCTGTTACCTGCGGCACTGGAGCAGGTACGTTGGAGGTTTTGGTAACAGTTTTATTTCTCTATCTAGTTCTTGAATAAAGTATAGAAATGTGTATGCTTGCGATCGTCTCTCCCCTTCCCAAGAGCTTTGAGTTCAGGAAAATAGAACCGATCCTGCCTTTTACACTAGAAATGGGAATGTTGCTGGTGTTCCCCCCCCCCTGTCGACAACTTGCCTTCGCTTGCCATACTGTATTTTTGTGATATCCCCCCCCCAAAGAGGGAGACTGGATCTGGATATATATATATATATATATATATATATATATATATATATATATATATATATATATATATATATATATATTATATATGAAGGAAAATACGAACAGTAAACGCAAACTTCGTTCCATCATATCCTTTCCGTGTTAGAGGTTGTACAGTTTGAATAAAGTGCTACAGAACAGGATTTATGTTATATCCACCGCCATCAAAATGATGGCCTACCTGTACCACCATATCGAAAAGAAAGTCAAAACTTACCCCCCTCCCCGCCACAGTGATACAGCAGAGGTACGTGTTTCGTCTCTACTAGACTCATCAGGGTACCGACATGCACCTGTTTGTGCAAAGGACAGATCGGAAGTAAGCATGTAATACTGAACGCGGCTTCGCTGACCTCCAGCCGGAGGGCGTATATATGTTTATGCGGCTTTCACGGATTCCTCCGTGTGAGATGCAATAGCCGTGGATATATATCCACATTATGCTGTAATCACACTCAACAAACATACAACTATATGCAACTCCGTGTGTATATGAAGAAAAGTTGCAATTATTTATTTGTAAAGTAATAAAGTTTGTTCTGGCTAGTTGAAAATCATGATTCTTGGGTTTAGACCGCGGATTGGAATTATTATCCGACGTTTCGTCTACGATTGCACACTGATACGGTCTAAACCTAAGAACCATGATTTTCCAATATTCCAAATTGAATAGAATTTTATGTACGTTTCTAGACGTTCCCAAAATCTCTCAGTGAGTTCAGGTCTGGGTTTAGGCCATATCGTCTTCTAGATATTTCTTAATAAGTTTTGATGTTTGTTTGGGTTCGTTAACGTTCATAAACTTGTACGTAATTGGAAGGAATTCTGAAGGAAAATCGATCCATTATACCCTCAATTCGAAAAATAGATTATTTTCCGTGACATTACTTATCAAACTATAATAGATCCTACACCGTGTTTTATAGTTTTTATAGTCTTAATAGTCTAAAGTACTTTATTTCAAAAATCAACAATTTTTTTTGGACTTTCTTTGATCCAAGAGGATTTTCTCTTGGCATTGTCTTAGATTCGCTTCATTTAATGTATGTCTGATTTCGTTTTGAAGATTTTCAGTTTCTAGGAGTTCCAGGAATCTTCTGTTGACTTAGTATAATTTATAGATCTAGAGCACTGTAAATGAGCTTTTACAATCCATATAAATATTTTATAATTGCCGATGCGCCCAATCCATCATTTTTAAAGTGAACAAGAAATGTTTTTTAAAGCCCACAGTGTTTGTTTCAACCTACTAAAATTCATATAGGTAAATGAAAATAAGAGTTAATGTTAATTCGATGTAACACAAGAGTAACACATTTAAATAATATTTACTTACTTTCGAACAAAATTTAAAGCAATAATGCTAAATAAAATAACTATTTGAAACTGTGCTATTTATTTGTCCAGCAGCAAACATCTTTGAAATTGATGCAGTAAGGTACAAACTGTCTTAAGAAATTTCGCTTATCATCATTTTTACGGTTAAAAATATAAGCCTTTTTCTAAACAGTTCTCAATAAATGTTGTTATATCAAAACAGAAAAGAAAAAAATACATTGTATGCTATTTTTAAGACCACGACTGTATACAGGGTGATTCAAAAATCGATCACGAAACTTAAGGGGGTGATTCTACTTGACAAAATAAGGGTAGAGCTTCATATAATTTTTTTTTCAAAATGTCATTCGTTTTCGAGTTACAAGCCGTCCAAGTTCAAGTTTTTATTTTTTGTTTTTTGAATTACTCGCTTACAGGAAAACCGATTTGACTAATATTTGAAAGATAGGCTAAGTCTTCTGCGCTTCATCATTTTAGTAACAATTCACATTGATTGTTTGCCGCTAGAGGGCACTTTACCTACATTGAAAATTGTTTTTTTGTCATAATTTTTTAGTGTTGACAGCTACAGTAGTTTTTGGCATAATTTCTGAAAGACTGATGCCAGGCCTTTAAAAAAGGTGCTCTTTATTTACATCGCTAAACCCAACGGTTTAGACGTAAATCACCCTTAAAAATTAAGTGGTAAATTTACTTTTCTCATTTCATTACCACCAGCTACCAGGTAAATAGCTATCAAAGTATACTAGAGCTGTCAGTTTAACATCAAATAAATTCGCTTTTTAAAATAGTTTTAAAATTTATAATCTTAAAATAACTAATAATGGCTAATCACCAATATTCAAATATCGAATATTGTGATATCCATTTTTGTTATGGAAAAACAAATGGTAATGCAGAGTTGGCAAGAAGATATTATATGGAGAGTTATCCGGAAAGAAATATCCCTCATGCTCAAACATTTTCCAGTGTGCACAGGAGGCTTGCGGAATGTGGTTCCTTTAAAAGTTATAATGGAAATAGGGGAAGACCTAGAACTGCTAGAAACGTGCAACAAGAAGAAAGAGTGCTTGAAATTATTGAAGATAATCCAGGTATTAGTACTAGAAAAATTGGGAATGAAGTGCGGCTCTGTCAGGCTAGTTCATGGAGGATACTAAGAGAAGAACAACTCTACCCGTTTCATTCAAAAAAGGTGCAGGCTCTTTATGACGATGATCGGCCGAGACGGTTGGAAATGTGCAGATCCTAGCTAAGTATGAACACGATAATCGATTAATTGGCGTCATATTATTCACTGACGAAGCTGGTTTCACTCGTGATGGCATAACAAATCTACACAACATCCACACATATGCTTACGAGAACCCAAACAATGTGGTAGAAACGAAACATCAGCGTAGATTTTCACTAAATGTGTGGGCAGGGATAATAGGAGATTACCTTATTGATCCTCATTTCTTTGATGGCCCATTAACTGGTGACGTATACTTAGATTTTATCCAAAATCGTCTCCCATTGTATCTGGAAGATGTGCCATTGGAAGTAAGGGCCAACATGTGGATCCTCCAAGACGGAGCTCCGCCCCACTTTAGTATACGTGTCCGACAGTATTTGAATGCAACGTATCCTGAGCGATGGATAGGACGAAGTGGACCATTGGCATGGGCAGCGAGGTCACCAGACCTTAATCCTATGGATTTTTTCTTTTGGGGTCATTTGAAACAATTGGTGTACGATATTCCAGTAATCAACGTCGAGGATCTTCGCTTCAGGATAATCGAAAAGTGCCAAATTATTAAAGAAACACCAGGAATTTTTCATCGAGTTAGGCGACATTTGTTGAAGAGTGTTAGGAAATGTATGGAAGAAAATGGGGGACATTTTGAGAATCTTTTTTAGTTTGTTTAGTACTGTTTCATTAATTTTTATCAATTAAATGTATATCGCAATAATCCATAATATGAATATTTACTAATTAGCCATTATTAGTTATTTTAAGATTATAAATTAAATAGTTTAAAAAGCGAATTTATTTGATGTTAAACTGACAGCTCTAGCATACTTTGATAGCTATTTACCTGGTAGCTGGTGGTAATGAAATGAGAAAAGTAAATTTACCACTTAATTTTTAAGGGTGATTTACGTCTAAACCGTTGGGTTTAGCGATGTAAATAAAGAGCACCTTTTTTAAAGGCCTGGCATCAGTCTTTCAGAAATTATGCCAAAAACTACTGTAGCTGTCAACACTAAAAAATTATGACAAAAAAACAATTTTCAATGTAGGTAAAGTGCCCTCTAGCGGCAAACAATCAATGTGAATTGTTACTAAAATGATGAAGCGCAGAAGACTTAGCCTATCTTTCAAATATTAGTCAAATCGGTTTTCCTGTAAGCGAGTAATTCAAAAAACAAAAAATAAAAACTTGAACTTGGACGGCTTGTAACTCGAAAACGAATGACATTTTGAAAAAAAATTATATGAAGCTCTACCCTTATTTTGTCAAGTAGAATCACCCCCTTAAGTTTCGTGATCGATTTTTGAATCACCCTGTATAGAATGTTCTATTTAAAAAAAAATCACGCAAATATTTCCCAAAGTTTTTAAGATAGAGAAAAATGTTTAATACAACGTTAAACTTCACTTTGACTTTTGAAGAACAAATTATTTTTCAAATGGGAAACCTAATTTTTATTGCAGAAATGGAAAGTACGGAAAATTTTACGTTTATATTTACTAGTCTTGCATGAAGGATTTTCAGAATATCCTTTTTATGCTTCTTTTCATACAAAAGTAGACATCTCCTTTTCTGATGCTTAAAGTTGACGTCACCAGAAGATGCCTTATTAAATTCTTACAATTTTAGTACTTAACATTTTTCTTGAATGTTCCTAGTGTCCGAGTTATCTGCTGATTTTACACATTCATGAAAAAAAGACATTTTACGTGTCAAATGACATTTGATCCTCCACGATATTTATATGGTCGAAGTTGAAATTTTCCTTACTTTTTATTTCTGCAGAAAACCTTGAATGCCAGCCTCAAGGTCACTGTTGGGTGTCTTCGAATCCTACAACTGTCGAATTGAACATTTTTCTCTACCTCAGGAACTTTGGGAACTATTTGGGTGTTTTTTTTAATGGGCTATTCTGTATATTCATATTCGTATATTACCAACATGTTACAATATTATTTGATAACATTTTCACTAGTCTAGATAAATATTTTCTTACATACTATGATACCGCAAATATAAACACAGATTATTTCATCCTGTGGTTTTTCTACTTTGAGTTATGCGACGGGGATTTTTCCTTAAGTTATATCAGAGATAATGTCATGCTAAATTTGTGACATGTAATAGAAACATGGGGATCTAGTATTGGAAAAAAATTGTATGTGTTTACTTATGGATAAGGCATCGCGAATAAAAAGTTTAAACAGGAACGGTTTTATGTGCACTTACCAATTATTAATATAAAAAACGAAATCATAACAAGTGTTTAATAATCAATTTCTTTTATTTAGTTACTTATTTTTAACCGACTTCTAAAAGAAGGAGATTCTCAATTTGTCAACTATGTATTTTTTTTATGTATGTACACCGATTACTCCGGAACGGCTGCACCGATTTGAATGAAATTTTTTACGTTATATTCAGAAAGTTGCTGCAGTGGTCCTATATTTTTTTGGATAAAATTGGTACAGTAAAATCCAAGATTGCGCTGACAATATGGCGACCAAAAAAATTAATTTTGTCCGATTCTTTTCAAAATTGATATGGGGGAGTTTTTGGCATCGCATATTTTGAAGCTAAAATTATTTTTAAAAAATTAAATATGTCGGATTTAAGATTCTACATCTCTTGATTTTGTCTAAAATCAGTATTGGGAGATTTTTGTTAATGTTAATTACGAGATTAAAATATTTTTTGAAAAACTCAATTGAGTTGATTCATGCGAAGTAGTAGATATCTGTTGGACTTCCATTGTCTTTATTTTTGTTGAATATCACGACGTTTCGGCTAGCAGTTATCTCTAGCCGTTTTCAAGTGTTTCACAGTTTCACTTGAAAACGGCTAGAGATAACTACTAGCCGAAACGTCGTGATATTCAACAAAAATAAAGACAATGGAAGTGCAACAGATATCTACTACTTCGCAAGAAACATCATTGTCTATGACCTTCAAACAAACACTGGTTAATTCAATATGGCGTCCTAAAAATTTTACATTTTTCGATTTTCTCCAAAACTTATATAGGGGGTTCTTGAGGGTGTAAATTACAAATTTAAAAGTATTTTTTCAGGATTCAATATGGCGAATCCAGTATAGCGGACAAAAAATTTTACATTTTTCGATTTTGTCAAAGGTGGGACTGAATCGTTTTTGAGGATGTAAATAGCGAATATAAAATTATTTTGAGAAAATCTAATATGTCAGATGCAATATGACGGTCTATAAATTTTAAAGTTCCGGATTTCATCCAAAATTAGTAATAGAGGGCTTTCAAGGGTTTAGATTTAGATTAGATTAAGACGTTAGAATTATTTTTTTGAAATTCAGTATAGCGGATCAAATTTGGTGGGTTGAAGATTTTACCTTATTCACATTTTTTCAGATTTGGTATTGAGGGTTTTTAGAATCGTGTATTATGAATATGAGGTTAATTTTTTACAACTATTAGGTTGATAAGGTACAATATGAGGGACTGAAAATTTTACATTTTCCGATTTTTTTTAAAATTGATATTGCGGGGTTCTTGGGGCGTATACAAACTCAATATGCACTATAAAATATATCGGGCTAAGAAATTTATGTCTCAAGTTCTTTAAATATCGATATTGTGAGGTTTTGGGGCCTATATTACCAATCTAAAATTAATATTAATTTTAAGATGGTGGATTTACTATGCCAGACTAAATATTTGTTTGATACAATTTCACTGGTATTTGGAGAACTCTAAGAATCAAAGAATTTTTAGTGGTTCATTTTAGAGTGATTTACAACTTTGGATAAAATGGGTACTTTCTTGCCACCTCAGAGTCATTGCGAGGTAAACTAATCTCGATTAATGCTTAGTTCAAATAATTTATGGATATTATAATGAATTCAAAACTGAAAATCGAAAAATAAAATTTTTATAAAAAAATTGAACCGACTTTTAAAAGTGTGCTAAAAAGTAAAAGATAACTATAAATTTTTATATGAAATTGAAATTTTTGAATTCGGCGCCAAACTAATACCTAACAAAATGTGATTCGCATAAACAGATTAAAAATATTTTATTTGTCAATGCTTTCTTACCAGAATTTGTATATATTAGTAGTTATTTATTTCATTTAAAAATAATTAGGCGCCGACTTCAAAAAGTTCAATTTCATATAAAAATTTACAGTTATTTTTTACTTTTTAGCGTCGGTTCAATATTTTTATAAAAATTTTATTTCTTTTTAAAACAATTTTTGATTAGAGAGCATATGGTCATAATTATAAAACGTGTATTACATCCTATATCCTTGTAAATTCCAAGTGGATGGTGATTATCTGTTAATAATATAATCGAACGTTAAATTGGAATAATATATTGTTCATTTCAAAATAATAAAGTTGATATTGCTTCCTGTTAAACCGGAAACCGAGCAGAAAGAACTGAAATAACCAAATGACTTTCAAAAATTATAATAAATGACATGTTGGATTGTAATTTCGTAGTGATACAGGATGTTTTACTGAGTTATCGGAGACCATATAATTCTTATATTTTGAATTTATAGCGTATTTGTTCCTAGAGGAATCAGTTTTTAAAGACAAACGATTTCAGTGGTATTATAGATTATATAAAGTGTCTATTTTTAGCATATGTTTTAGTATTAATTATTCTTCTAGATATTAACTGTTGTGGTTTTTAAATCATTTTTATGTATATAATATTATATAAAAAAAAGTACGGGTTATAGCAAAGTTAAACTATGTAGTACTACAACAGTTTTAAACTGATTTTCATGAACAATCAAGTCGCGTTATGCATTTTAACTAACCTTTACTAGACTAAAAAAAATTTTTTATATGTACGAACGTTTTGTTGAGTTTTTGTCTTGACACAAATCAACTTTGCACGAATATAATGAGCTGTCTGGTGGCAATAAGCAAAATGTATGCGTGGATTGCTCAGCTTCTGAGGCAGAGTGGGGGACCAAAATACACAGAATCCCATATGCGGATCAGCTATAAAATATATTCCTGTAAAGTTGATAAAATAAATTTTTACTAGACAGGGCGGAAACTTTCATTGGAATAAATTCGAAAACAAAGCAAACCGTTTTATAGAAAAATACAAAAACTGGTCATTTAAAACTGAATTTTTTATTAGCGTTTACTTCTGATCTGCTTTTCTAAATATTACACCTCTCCATTTTTTTTTCAAATGGATAACTATGTTTTGTAAAATCTCTTTTGAAAGGCCGTTAAAAAATCTATTTGACACAATTTTGAGTCATTTAAAATGGTAGTCGAAAAAAATTAAAAACAATTGGTTATTTTCTTATTTAAATATTAGAGAGAAAAACTTTTGTGTTGACCGAGTCAAATGGATTAAAATCTCGTGATCTTGCTGGCCGCTCAATCGCACCTCTTCTTCCAATCCATCTTGTTGAAACTATATTCCATCGTAGAGCAAGTTTAGCTCGACCTAATTAGGAAATATGGTTTATAGAGCTGGAATTCAGTCAACCTGAAGAAAATCGAGGTATATAGGCCCATCAAGATTTCCTTCGAAAAATATTGGTCCTATGACTCGCCAAATAAAAAACACCTAAAAAAACGAAAGATGTTTAACTTTCTTCAGATAGTTGCAACTAAATTTTAAATTTATAATATTTGCACTTTTATTGGCCTTTCAGATTAAGTGTCACAAGATGTTTAGTTTGAAAACAAAAATTGGAATTGGTTTTGCATCCCTTAGCCAAACATTAGAAATTTGGCCGAATAAAGATTTTAAAACATGTTTTTGGATTTTTAAAAAATTTAATTTGCCTTCTTGTTTTCGAATTCTTTCCTGTTAAAATGCCCAGGTTATATATTATTTATCATTTGTTTCATTTATAACATTTTTAAAGTAAAAGATTGTCGTTTATAACACGATGATTTCTTAATTGTAGTGACTGAAACAATATGGTTTGAAATAAAATGGACTGCATATTCCTGTCTTAATTTTCCCTGACATAATTTCCAGAAGGAACACTTTAACGCAAATAAGGACAGGTTAATTGCAAACTAATTTATTTTAAACTGTACCGTTTCGTCAAGCGGCATATCATCCAGCAAATGTAATTTAAACTATTTAATTTATATATAGATAAATGTATTCAGTAATTTTTTGTTTCGCCACAACATAAATCGCTTTATCTTAATTTATCTTGATGTGACGCATCGTCGTGGTTTTCTTCATACTTATGTATGTATGTTGAGATCCGCAATAAGAAAAGAATCAAATGTTTTGTATATTTTATTTTCTGGTTCGTAAATTAAGCTTTTTTTCTGCACTTACGATTGGATTTTGTACATGCATTTATTTAAAGGCTTCGTGACTCTATAACTGTTTTTGAATATGTTCGGAATAATATTTTGTATATATTAGTTATATTAGTTACGATGAATAAAATCAGGAGGCAATTATAATTGTTTTTTTTTTCGTTTTGCTTGGACAGTAGTTAATCAATTCTAATTGAATTCCCCGATTCTTTGATAATTATATTTTTCAACATAATCTCCCTAAGAGAATTCGATGAAAATTGCTAGAAACATTGCTAAAATTCTAAAGTTATCTTACATTAGCAGCAGGTTTTTTAAGATATTTCATCGAGAACTGGGTATGAAATTACACTGATTACATACAATTAGCTTTATTGATCAAAAAGAACCTTTTCTAGCTAAGAGAAAGGAATATAATTTATACAAGGGATAGAAAAATATATTAGAATTCATTCGATATACAGATGAACTTAATTGTCCGAGAGGTTTATGGAATATATTGAATTAACTTTTTATGTCAGTTTAACTATTTCAGTGGAATTGTTTTTACTTTTATACAATATTTTTTCTTAAGTTTTCATCACTTTTCCTTTCCGTGATGAAGTATAGAATTCTCTCCCTCCCCCCCCCCCCCCTTCAAAAAACCACCGAACTCCCTTAACTTCAACGCATTTGTGCTACCTGTCCAGCAATGACTATTCCATCAGAATGACTCTTGTTAGCTTTCAACATATAAATCATTAGACTCGTTCAAAGAGAAATCACAACCAATCATTGAATTTACAAAAAAGGTCATTTTTCCGACTGTTTTTAGGCGATCTGATTGATGCCGACTAGTTTCTGATTATTCTGCAATTAGTTATTGTCGCTCTCCGAGATGTTTCCTTCAATATCTGAATAAAAAGGGAAGTCGAAAGAAGCTAAATCTGGAGTATACGGTGGGTGATTTAATAATAATAATAATTCTTGAGAACAACCAGTTGAAGTTATATTGAGACCGAACAGTTCCGACGGATCAGACAGTAGCTCATAATAGACCAGACATTATACTAATGATAAAATTTCTAGGCGAACTACACTAATCGACATTGCTGTACCTAACAACAACAACCTAAGGCCGAAATACAATGAGAAGATCGCCAAACACAGAGATCTGGAGGTCCAAATCCGAAGACAATGGGCAATGAACAGCGTCCAAACGATTCCCATAATACTGTCAACAACTGGAGTGATACCAAAGAACCTCCTGGAGAACATCAATGGACTGGGCCTTAGTGAGCATCTGTATAAGCCGTTCAGAAAGCAGTTTTCCTTGCAACTACGTCAACCCTCCGAAAGTTCGTAGGAAATATAGTAGACAACGTCACCTAGGACCCGATAACATCATGGAAAGTGTTCCCACAGAGCTTCGTACTTTTGGTGTCTTTGTATGCCTGGTATGAGTGAATAATCCCTGGAGGGAGTGCGAAGCCGTGTGACTTGTAAATCGTATAGTAACGGATCAAATAAATACAATCCATTTCAAAAATAAAAAATACAAACACTATTTAAAACAGAATCAGAATTAAGAATCCCACAAATCCAAGAATGCATTAAAGTGCTTCAAAAGACAAGTATTGACAGTTGACAATATTAACTAGTTTTTCAAGAATTGCAATATTTTTAATTTAAATACATTAACTGGCAAATGAAAAATATCAATGTCGGTAGGAATTGAATTCATTTCCTTACACATTCGAGAAATAGGACTGTTAATGCCATAAATCGTGCGCTCTAAAAGCTCTTGGAGGAACCGATAATCCAGTATTATTGAGTAGTTCAGGAGAATCAATACAAGAGTTAACAATCTTATAGACTAGAACGAGGTCAAGATATATGCGCCTTACACACAATGGTAGCAACCTCAAAGCATCGGCAGTATCATCATATACAGACTGCTCCTGCTGTATTCCCTGTTTAAAGGCAATGAAACATAAAAACTTTCTTTGCATTGCAATATAGAAAAACACTAAAATTAACTATCTTTGGTATAATTACTATTGTCAAAATTTTGCATTTGTTTCTTATAAATTGACCATGGCCTTGTGTCAGAATTTGATTATAGACTCTTGCCGATGACATATTGAGGTAGCATTAATTATCTTATCTATAATCATTTTTGTCCCATATTAATTAGTAACTATTTTAATAACCTACAATTAAAATTTCACAGTAATAAAGACACTCTGGAAGTCTGGTCGTTCAACTTTCCCCTGGTTGCTGTTTTAGTACCAAACACTACGGTTATTAAAGCTTACCACAACCATGACTCAGATCTTCAGGACTCAGGAAAGGCTGCTAATTAGTTGGTCAGTAGACATCTCTTGTTTTGTAGGTCTCGCAACAGCGCGCCCGCGAGTTTATTCGCGTGAAGGTTTTAATTAGATTGAATAAAACAAGTTTCTCAAAAAACTTAGTCTATTAACAAAATAAATAGAATAAAAACGAATTATTTACAATGAGAAACTTAAAACTAATAACAATTACGAAAAACTACCATAATTGCTCTTCTCGGTCGTTATTTTAACCAAAAATCTAAAACCCAATTTTGAAGAAACACGTATAAATAGCTTAATAAAATATTAAACAAAAAAAAAAAGGAATAAAACGCGAAAACAGCTATTTATATTACTTAAATCGAACCGTATGAAAATCGCGAAATGCCCTACTAAAATAACACACGATAATCCCTTAATTTCCCAAATTAAACAAAGACAACCTTCCCTCCCGACGATTATACCCGTGACGTAATTATTCTACGGCACTGGTATGGTACCGTACTACCCGACATTCAAATTGGGACTAAAATTTACTATTCCTTAAAACAGTGTATTCAATCTTACACCCCCCCGACACCCTTCTGTTCGAAGATTTGGGAGTTTTCTTACTGAAGGCGTTAGCTGTACCATACCGGATGTTTGATTCACGAATTGACCTGTGAGCATCTTAAGCTTAATTTTTATATAACACAATTGGTAGAACTAGTCTATTTCTCCCTATAACTAAAAGAATATATGTTAAAGACTGTAAAAAAAACTATTCACTTTTCTTGGCTGTTTTGGCAATAAACATCTTAACTCATTATTTCTTGTGAATAGAAAAAACAATTATTAATCATAATTCTTTTTACAAATGGCCAAACGATATATTTCCATTATAGTGAGTTTATTTGATCATTCTTTTGTTTCCCAATAATGGGAAAATCGTTCAATACTCTAAAACACCTTAACGGTATTCCACATACCACATGTTAAAACTACCCTTATCACATCTGGTCCTATATACTTCACCAGGGCAGGATTACTTAGACGGCTTTATAGGCAATTCTAAGAGAGGGTCTTTTACGTCTTCATAAATTAACTGACTTTATGTATTTTTTTTTAAGAAAACATTTAAACGACTAAGATCATAAAAGTTAAGTTCGATAACTGATTTATTTATCCTTTAGACCTTCGTGGATAGTGATAAAAAAATATAACTACCCTATTCCCACGGCATATCTATTCACAGAGTGATTATTTAATTATTTATTTTAACAAAATATAGTTGACATTGAACAATGAAAATAATTAACATTTGTTCCATTACAGCCTACTGTTACAAATAAAGTAAATTATTGAAAATATCGAATTCTAACCTTCTTTTTCAAAATAAAATAAGCACATTATATATTTTTGAAAAGCCTGAATTATAATTAATTAATATCTAAAATAATATAAAGGGTATTCTTTTTTAAAAATCGTAAGTTTGGTTAATATCTCAAAAACTAAACTTGTTAGAAAAAAACTGACTGCGCCACTGAACTCTACGTAAAAAAAATTAGTTTTTATCTTTTTGATAAATTAACGTTTAACGGAAATACGAAATGTGCCTAAAAAAAGCGAAGATTTGTAAAATCACCCTGTAGATTAAAAACTAAAAGCCTTGACAAATTTGACACCAGAATCTTTCGTTTCGTTAAAAATAAGGTCATTAAAGTGAAAACCGCAACACTCTATCTTTGATAATAACTCCAATATCCCCTAAAAGTGTCAGAAAATAGGACGCCCCGTAAATTTCACGTCGTGTTGTGTAATCAAAAAATGAATTATCACTATTAAATTCCGCTTTATATTCTTCATTGGATATTTTTACAATTTGCCCTTCACTTGTTGGCGTTTGTGCATTCCCTAATAACGTGATCAGTCTCTATATAAATCTGCTTTGTGATTATATTCGCCACAGTTATAGCATACTAAAATATTGCCTGAGAAAAATGTTTGCCTGCGCTCATGAAAACATTCGGGGAAAAATACAACGATCAAAATTAAATTGTAATTACCGAGCATTGATAAGAGTTACTTATACGAGGTCTGTTGAATTTCCGCGGGTTACGTATATTCGATTTTTTTGTGGCGTTATGTTGGTACTCATGTCCCTCACTTATGCCGACAAGTTCGGCCATTTTGAATGTTCTGTTAATTTTTGACAGCTGTTTTGCTTGAACGTGTTTTGGCTCGTCTTCGATTTTTGCCTATTCCAAAAAATGGATCAAAGAATCTGTATCAAATTTTGTGTGAAAAACAAAATTAAGTGACGCATTCCGAATGTTGACTGTGACATATGGTGAAGCTACCTTGGACCAAAGCAACATTTATCGGTGGTACAAAATGTTCTCACATCGTTGCTTGTGCGCGAATTTTTGGCCAAAAACAACACACTAATGATGCCGCAGCCACCGTATTCCCCAGATCTGGCCCCCTGTGACTTTTTCGTGTTCCCGAAGCTGAAGAGGCCCATGAAAGGACGACGCTATGCTACGATTAAGGAGATAAAGACGGCATCGAAGGAAGAGCTGAGCAAGATGACAAAGAATGATTTTTTGAAGTGCTTCGAGGATTTGAAAAAACGTTGGCACAATTGCATAATATCTAATGGGGATTACTTTGAAGGGGACAAAATAGATATTCATGAATAAATAAATAATTTTTGAAAAAAACACAAAATTCGCGATACTTTTTGAACAGACCTCGTCTATCAATACTAATATAAATGGATGATATTTATTAAGATAAGTGGTTCCTTATATAGTTTTAATTTCGAGAGTATAGATGTAAAGTGACGATTTTAAACAAAAATAGTGAAAGTAGATGCGTCAGACAATATCATATATACTTCTGGTCGTTAGTGATATTTACCTATTCAAGTTATAGTTTTAAATACTAGTGGACAAGCGTAAGGTGTTATCTGTAACTAAAATGGTGAAAGTAGATGTTGCTGGCAATGGAAACTGCTTGTTACACTCAATTTCGTTATCATACTTGCTTCCAGTTATTAACGATCATCCGGAATTTATTATTAGAGGTAGAAAACTTTTTGGTAACGATCATTTTTGGTTGTTTCGCCAGATACAACCCAACATTGCAATATTATTAAATAACCCTGAGAAAGATGAGTACTATTCTCCTTGTACTACCTCCGAAATCTGGAATAAACTTATCCATACGTTTCGTCAGCGATTAGTAGATCATATTACGTGTGATAAGTCAGGAAAAAATGGAACCAATCAGTATGAGCCATTTTTCCCCAAAGACGACGATAAGCGTCGAGATGAAGAATTTGAAGGGTCGAAGACGTTTGAGGATTATTTAAAAAATATTCGCAAAGATAAGATTTGGCTGAATGAATTTATAATTAAAGCTGCTAGTGACTTTTTGCACAACCCTATTAATGTAATCGTTGATGATGGTCATTCTAGGTCGTATAATGGACTACTGGATGCCCCTCCAATGAAATTAATTTACATAAATAAAAATCATTACATGTTTCATATTAACGAAGAAGTTACGGCTGGTCTAATTAATACAGTAATAGAAGATCAAATTTTTACCGATACTAATGTTGTTGATAAAGCCACTGGTGAAAGAACAAATTTCATTTCGGCCTTGGACAAAAGGAATGAAGGAGTGGATAAGAATACCGAAATATATATGGATTCTGATTTGAAGACAATAACAACGATGTCGATGCGTGATGAATCTGGCTGGGAATTGACTACAAGAACACTTGATGATGTTACTAATTCTATTTCAGCAATTCAAATCGATCAACTGCTTATAAAAAATAAAAAACAAAAATTACGAACAAACGACACATTTGGGCAGGATTCTACAAGCAGCACCTCTAAAAGATTGAAACCAGAGTCATCTATTTATTCTGCTTCTGGATTAAAGACTTCTTTACATGGCACTATTTACCAACTGTACTTGTTAATGCTTGTTATGAGCAGAAGTGTAAAAAAATTTGCTTTTTGTGAGTTAGCTACGGAAATGGATCAAGCGGAAAAATTCGATGACGTCGTTGTTAAGCATAAGGAATCCGCTAATGACCAATGGTGCTGGCGATTCGTGCAGGCAAAGCATAAAGTTGAACCGCAAAATAATAAGATAAGTATTAATGATTTAATAACAGAATCAGACAGTGAATTTAGTATTCAAAAATATTTTATTTCGTTTTGTAAAATAAAAAACAACCCAGTATATCAAACTTCATATCTAGAAGATTTTACACTATGTACAAATACTGGATTTGATTTTGAACTTAATCAAAAGCGAAAAAAAGATGGCAATCCTACAGATGCCGCCCAAAAGCATAACGAACTGGTTAACGAATGGGAAAATTACTTGGAACCTAAAAAATTGGAAAATGACGTCCTTTTCTATTTTGCGATCAATAATTTTAAAGGAAAAATTTACAAATTTAAAAAAACCGCTTGCGGCACTGTCACTTCTTTATTAAAACCCATATTTGTAAAAAAATGCATGGCATTTAAAAGAATCAAAGACTTAAAATATATTAGTGCTTATATTAAAGCTGATAACATTCTGACCTATAAAAAATATATTAAAGACATAAATAAAACTGTTCAGGAGTTAGAAACTCAAAAAACTGTCACAATATTGAAATATGAAGAGGTTGTTAAACTAATTTTAAAGTTAGAGGATAAAATATTGCAAGAAAATAGTTTTGCCAAGTTAAAAGAGGCTGTCAAAAAAACTGGAAAAAAAGATAAGCAACTAATTCAGAAAAATATCGAAAATATCACAAAAACGTTGACTGATGAATTGATAGATGCTAAAATGAAACTTAAGTTATTCAATGATGTAAATTCAGTTGAATCAATTAATTTAAACGGCGAGTTAGAGAAAATACGTAATTTGAAAAGGCAGTATTTAAAATTTAGAGAGGATATTTTGCAGTCATCTTCCGCGGAAAAAATTAAAGTTATTTTAGAAAATTGCTTGGAACTTTCAAAAATAAGAGTTAATGATTTGAGCAAAAAAGCGGACCTTAATTTGGAAGATACCAAGATGACAGTTTCAAGGATTTTAGAAGAAATTATTTTAGAAACTGTTTTGTTAGAACTAATGTTAAAAAGTGACCTTTTTTCCGAGTATATCATGGAGTTTTTGGAGAAATTTCAATTCTTAGTTGACTACCCCGGTGTTGATGAGTTAAATTTTTTAATTAGTCTAGAACTGGGAGAACAATTTGGATTTATTGATGCTAAACTAATAACAGATTCTTTTGAAAAAGAAATGCTCGATTGGTTTAAACAGTACAATAAAGGACATGGCGAATTTATTTCAAAAGATAAAGGTCGCGAATTTTTCCACTCCATAAAGCAAAAGATTGAAGCCATTATGTTGTCGGGCCTAAATAAGGTATATCCTGACAAATTAGAAACTTACAATGTTCGTTTTATTGAAAATGTCAATTTAATTGAAAGTTTTTTGAGTTCAGCAATTAATATCCTTCATATTTCAACGCGTTCAACTAGGCTCACTTCTATAAAAGTTGCTCAGCGATTAAAGGGATTAAAATCTTATTGCGCACAGGACAGTTTTATTTTTATTCAACTTAAAATGTTGTTGAGGTCCGAAACACAAAAACTTATTTTAAATACTTTTGGTTCCCGACATAATCATAATTTGCTAATTATTGACTGCGAGTCTAACAGCCAAACTAGTCACTCTTCTGTATCTACAGAAATACTTTCTAAACTTATGTTTGATACCAACAAAAAAGTTATTCTTATCGCTAATTTAAGTGATCCCTTTGTAGACGAGATTAAAGCTAGAAACCTATTTAAACTTGATACTGTAAATGATATAACAACATTTGAAGATCTTACGGATACTTCTCAGACATTCCTGTTAAAGAAATGTATTAGTTTTCAAAAATATCCAGTTGTGTTAGGAGATCTTATCGATAAAAAGGCTGCCAATGATTTTCTTGATGAAACGATGTTGCAAGATATTCTTGAAAATAAAATAATCGAGGTTGGGGACGAGAAGGCATTCAATTTTGGTGGGTACGAATCTGATTGTTATGTAAATCGATATTTGTATTCACAAATAATAGATCCCCAAGTTTTTAATCTTAAAAATAATATGTTTTTACTTACCTGTGAAACAGAAAAAGATTTTATTATTTCAAAAAATGACTGGGGTTCTTCAGAAAATTTATTTATACGCAAGGTATCAGATGATAATAGCAACTTTTTCGACCAACTTTGTCTAAAAGAAAAAAATATTCACTGGCTCCATAAACATCATGGTATTGTTTTTTGGAAACATTCGGTGGGTGGTTTAAATCTTATTAGAGAATATGTCAAAAAAGATAACATCAAAAATGACGTAGATGACTACAAAGAACTCACACCTCGTCAAAAAATTGTCATCGTTGCCAACGAACCAGGTGTAGGAAAATCTACATTTATTACCAGTATTGGTAGTAAGATTAAAAATAGGAATAAAACTTCGTGGATAGTGAGAATTAATTTAAATGATTATGCCTTTGATAAAAATACCCTTCGAGAATGGGATTCTAGAAAATATACTAGGAGTCTTAGTGAGATCGTTTCTTCAATCGGTGTTAAATTAGTTATTGAACGTTTCTCAGAAATGGTTATTTTTTTAGACCCTACATTGCCCCAATCGAATTTTCAACGAGAGTTTTTTAAATGGTGCCTCCAATGTGATAACTCCGTTAAAAAACCAAAAGTGGTAGTATTTTTTGATGGATTTGATGAAATAAGTTCTAGCTACACGAAAAACGTCATAACACTTCTGAGAATACTGAGTGAAACTGCAGTTGAACAAATTTGGATTACAACTCGTATTCATGAAAAGAAAAATTTGGAAAACGAATTTCAATCACCTGCTTTTAATTTAAGTGATTTTAATAAAAAGGATCAGATTTTATGTTTAAATCTATTTTTACGTCGAAATTTGAAAATTAAAATTAATGACTTGTTGAATAATAATCGGAATAAATGGGTTATTGTTGATTATTTACATAAAATCATATGGAACGCTAGGCTTACTACTACTAGTGAAAAATTGCAAATTGCTGCGTTACTAGAAAAAATAGAAAGTTACAAATCTGACAACGAATTACAGAATATAATAGATAATCTGACTTTTACGAATTTTGCTGAGTACGCGGTAGCCTTATTCGAAAATTTAGTTCTTGATAAAGATTTTACACCCACCCCCTTACATTTAAAAGTAATGGCTGAATTAATGTTCGTTGATGATTTTTATGAGGGTACGTTTACTAATTTGGTTAACCTTTACGAAGGGTATATTGAGGAAAAATTTCGCATATTTTATTATAATAAAAGTCACTTAGGCAGTAATGATGGTTCACGGGCGATATATCAGGGCCATTCCAAAGATTTACGTAAAAAACATCAAATATTGGCTATAAAATTACTTTTCCCCAACTTATCGTGGCCAGAACTTCAGAATGACCTCGAACGCGATGATGCTATTCAGCTTGCAAGTGTGGGAATTGTAACGTTACATTCTTATAACCATCCTGAATTTGTTCACCGAAGTTTTGCAGAATACTTTGTTGCTGACTACGTGATAGCAAATTTTAATGTCGAAAAAACACAACAACTTTTATATGATTGTTGTAATTATGACCGTTATTCTCTAATCGTAACTATGATCGAACAAAAATTACAACAGCCTGTAGTTTCTAATCGCTTTAAAATAACAAGAAAAAAGGTTCAAATAGAATTAGAATTAAGTTTTAGTATATTCTATACGAAAATATTACAATTCTATAATGTCCGTTTTATCGAAAACATTAATTTAATTGAAAATTTTTTAAGTTCAACATTTAAAATTCTCCACATCTCAACACGTTCAACTACACTCACAGCTATAAAAGTTCTTCAAAATTTAAAGGAATTAGAGCCGTATCGTGCTCGTGATAGTTTTATTTGTATTCCATATGATCGCATAAAGGACGCCCCAATAGATCTGTCGACGGTTTTCAAATCCCATTATAATTACAATCTTCTTATTATTAATTGTCAGTCACATATTCCAAACAGCGGAATTGATCAATTTTTTTTGACAAGGATACTGTCAGCACTTGAGCTTAACGACAGGAAACGAATTATAATTATCGCTGATTTAAATGATCCTTTTGTGAATGCAATTAAGGCAAAAAATGTGTTTCAATTGGATACTATAAATGACACAACAACATTTGGAGATTTTACACATGCTTCTCAACTATTCTTGTTAGAGAAATATATTACTTTTCAAAAATATCCAATTTCTTTGGGAGACCTTATCGATGAAACAGCTTTTAATACTCTTGATGAAACGATCTTACAATATATTATTGAAAATAAAGTAATCGAGATCGGAGATGCTCAACCATTTAATTCTGTTGGTTATGAGCCCGATTATTATGTAAATCGATATTTGTATTTACAAATGGTAGATGGCCGAGTTTTTAATCTAAAAGATAATAATATGTTTTTGCTTACTTGCGAAACAGAACAAGATCTTATTAATTCAAAACTTAACTGGGGTTCTTCAGAAAATCTATTTATACGCAAGATGTCAGATGATAAAAGCGACTTTTTTAGCAAACTTGGTTTAAAGGAAAAAAATACTCACTGGTTCCATAATCATCACGGTACGATTTTTTGGAAATATTCTGTTGGCGATTTAAATATAATTAGAGAATATGTTACAAATGATTACATAAAAAAAAACATAGATGACTACAAGGAACTAATACCTGGTCAAAAAATTGTTATTCTAGCCAACGAGCCAGGTGCGGGAAAATCGACATTTATTACCAGTATTAGCCGTAAGGTCAAGAACAGAAATAAAACTTCATGGGTAGTGCGAATCAACTTAAATGATTATGCCTTTGATAAAAATTTGCTTCAAGAACAGGATTCTAGAAAATATACCCGAAGCCTAAACGAGATTGTTTCTTCAATTAATGTTAACTCTGCTATTGACTTGTTCTCGGAAATGGTTATTCCTTTATATTCTGATTTGCCTCGATTAAATTACCAACGAGAGTTTTTTAAATGGTGTCTCCAACGTGATGACGCGGTGAAGAAACCGAAAATAGTATTATTTTTTGACGGATTTGATGAAATATGTTGTAGCTACAAGGAAAGCACTATTACACTTTTGAAAATACTTGATAAAACTGCTGTCGATCAAATTTGGATTACGGCTGATGTTCATGAAAAAAAACTTTTGGAAAACCAATTTCAATGTCCTACATTTTTTTTAAGCGCTTTTAATAGAAATGATCGGATATTATTTTTGTCTAGATATTGGCTTCAAAATTTAAAAGTTGAAACTAACAAATTTCTGAATAATGAGAATATAAAGGAGGCTGCCACATATATAACTGATATTGCGAAAAATCTTCGAGGTGAAAAAATACATGATAGCGAATCCGCAGAAAATTGCCAACCTGACAACGATAGATCACGCAACGAAATACAAAATATATTAGATAATATAGACTTTACTGCTTATGCTGAAGGTATAGTGGACGATTTGGAGACATCAGTTCAAGAAGAGAATATTATATACACACCCTTACATCTAAAAAAACTGACTGAATTTATATTTGCTAAAAATTTTGACATTAATAGTAAAATTGATTTGCCTAATTTTAAGAAGAGTTTATTGATGTAAAATTTCATTTTTTCCATGAAAAATATTTTAGGCGGTATCAGTCGTTTCGACATGTACAGAATCACATATAACCCAATGAAATTTGTAAAAGTATGATTATTTTATAGGCGAATATTTGATGTAGAATTTTCTCAAATATTTTTGTTTAAGTTAATTTTTCTTGGCGATCGAGATCGCTTTATAATAGTTGCTTTATTAATGGACTGATAGGAAACGTGTCGTATATATATATATATATATATATATATATATATATATATATATATATATATATATATATATATATATATATATATAATAATTTTGACATATTTAATACAAATTACAACTGTATTTTTATTATTTTTAATTTTGGCATAGAAAACATTTTAGGTACATTGAGACTAAAATGTAGCCTTTTTCTCTCAAAAAATTCTAAGTTATAATTTAAATACTTACACAATACCCATTGTCAAAAATAAAAGAAGTTAAACATATATAAAAAAATAAATTCGTCCATATAATATTAAAATTTTTTTAGAGCTATCGGTCATTTTATTATTAATTAAAAACATTTTTAGGACATTTGACGTTTCACTTTATTTTTTTTTAAACCATCTGCAGAATTACAATTAAACACTAAAAAGGGATTCAAATGTAATTAGTTTTTATATATTATAGAAAATTTAAATAATAAATTATGTTTACGCTGGTAAACATTAGGTATCTAATTCATAATCAAAGTCAGTGAAGCTATCTTCACTCAAATTAGTTATTATTGGTTCCTTTATCTCGCCGATTATGAGATAGAGTTTTCACATTCTATTTTATTCTATAATTATATGGATTTTTCCCAATTTTCTGCAGTAACTTTATTCAAAAAAATCTTTTAACAGGTCAGTTAAATTACTAATTTTGTAAGTTGTGTTATTTCTAGCAACTCTGCCTTTTACTTGAGAGAGAAATTTCCTTCTCCAACGGACATTTTCCGGACGATCTAGAAGAACAGATTTCCTATCTGGTTTTTCCCAGCAAATATTAAGTTCTCTGAGCAATTTCCAGAGCTCAATTCTTTTAATTTGAGGTAAATCGCGATCTTTATTGCTGCTTCTCATAATAAAATGTATGTACAACTCCTTTTATTCCAGTTTACATCTCTTCTTCTAACGAGGTTTTTCATCTGCCTGTGATCGAATGTGGCTTGAAAGTACTAACAATTCCAGTCGTTTTTTTCTCCTTCAGTATTCGGTACAAAGTAGATTTTCCAACTCCTGTCATCTCAACAAAGCTTTTAACATTATTATCTAGATATTGATATCTTAAGGCATCATAAGCATTCATCGTAATAAGTTTTTCGTTGAGGTTGGTTGGTTTAACGATTTTGGAATAAATATAGATGTGGAAGCCATATCTTTTGGGTATTCTACTAATCTCAAATAATATATGAAAACAAGCACAAACAAGATAAATCACTAAGGACACACTGTATGGTGTACTTTGCTCACTGACAGAAATTAAATTGAACTATCAGAAATTTTATTGTTGCAGTAAATTTATAAAAGCTTATAATATCTAAATATAATTAGATTTACGACAGTCCTCTGTTACCTGCGGCACTGGAGCAGGTACGTTGGAGGTTTTGGTAATAGTTTTATTTCTCTATCTAGTTCTTGAATAAAGTATAGAAATGTGTATGCTTGCGATCGTCTTTCTCCTTCCCAAGAGCTTTGAGTTCAGGAAAATAGAACCGATCCTGCCTTTTACACTAGAAATGGAAATGTTGCTGGTGTCTCCCCCCCCATACCTGTACCACCGTATCGAAAATAAAGTCAAAACTTACCCCCCTCCCCGCCACAGTGATACGGCAGAGGTACGTGTTTCGTCTCTACTAGACTCATCAGGGTACCGACATGCACCTGTTTGTGCAAAGGACAGATCGGAAGTAAGCATGTAATACTGAACATGGCTTCGCCGACCTCTCGCCGGATGGCGCAGATATGTTTATACGGCTTTCACGAACTCCTCTGTGTGAGATGCAATAGCCGTGGATATATATCCACATTATGCTGTAATCACACTCAACAAACATACAACTATATGCAACTCCGTGTGTATATGAAGAAAAGTTGCAATTATTTATTTGTAAAGTAATAAAGTTTGTTCTGGCTAGTTGAAAATCATGATTCTTGGGTTTAGACCGCGGATTGGAATTATTATCCGACGTTTCGTCTACGATTGCACACTGATACGGTCTAAACCTAAGAACCATGATTTTCCAATATTCCAAATTGAATAGAATTTTATGTACCTTTCTAGACGTTCCCAAAATCTCTCAGTGAGTTCAGGTCTGGGTTTAGGCCATATCGTCTTCTAGATATTTCTTAATAAGTTTTGATGTTTGTTTTGGTTCGTTAACTTGTACGTAATTGGAAGGAATTCTGAAGGAAAATCGATCCATTATACCCTCAATTCGAAAAATAGATTATTTTCCGTGACATTACTTATCAAACTATAATAGATCCTACACCGTGTTTTATAGTTTTTATAGTCTTAATAGTCTAAAGTACTTTATTTCAAAAATCAACAATTTTTTTTGGACTTTCTTTGATCCAAGAGGATTTTCTCTTGGCATTGTCTTAGATTCGCTTCATTTAATGTATGTCTGATTTCGTTTTGAAGATTTTCAGTTTCTAGGAGTTCCAGGAATCTTCTGTTGACTTAGTATAATTTATAGATCTAGAGCACTGTAAATGAGCTTTTACAATCCATATAAATATTTTATAATTGCCGATGCGCCCAATCCATCATTTTTAAAGTGAACAAGAAATGTTTTTTAAAGCCCACAGTGTTTGTTTCAACCTACTAAAATTCATATAGGTAAATGAAAATAAGAGTTAATGTTAATTCGATGTAACACAAGAGTAACACATTTAAATAATATTTACTTACTTTCGAACAAAATTTAAAGCAATAATGCTAAATAAAATAACTATTTGAAACTGTGCTATTTATTTGTCCAGCAGCAAACATCTTTGAAATTGATGCAGTAAGGTACAAACTGTCTTAAGAAATTTCGCTTATCATCATTTTTACGGTTAAAAATATAAGCCTTTTTCTAAACAGTTCTCAATAAATGTTGTTATATCAAAACAGAAAAGAAAAAAATACATTGTATGCTATTTTTAAGACCACGACTGTATACAGGGTGATTCAAAAATCGATCACGAAACTTAAGGGGGTGATTCTACTTGACAAAATAAGGGTAGAGCTTCATATAATTTTTTTTTCAAAATGTCATTCGTTTTCGAGTTACAAGCCGTCCAAGTTCAAGTTTTTATTTTTTGTTTTTTGAATTACTCGCTTACAGGAAAACCGATTTGACTAATATTTGAAAGATAGGCTAAGTCTTCTGCGCTTCATCATTTTAGTAACAATTCACATTGATTGTTTGCCTCTAGAGGGCACTTTACCTACATTGAAAATTGTTTTTTTGTCATAATTTTTTAGTGTTGACAGCTACAGTAGTTTTTGGCATAATTTCTGAAAGACTGATGCCAGGCCTTTAAAAAAGGTGCTCTTTATTTACATCGCTAAACCCAACGGTTTAGACGTAAATCACCCTTAAAAATTAAGTGGTAAATTTACTTTTCTCATTTCATTACCACCAGCTACCAGGTAAATAGCTATCAAAGTATACTAGAGCTGTCAGTTTAACATCAAATAAATTCGCTTTTTAAACTATTTAATTTATAATCTTAAAATAACTAATAATGGCTAATCACCAATATTCTAATATCGAATATTGTGATATCCATTTTTGTTATGGAAAAGCAAATGGTAATGCAGAGTTGGCAAGAAGATATTATATGGAGAGTTATCCGGAAAGAAATATCCCTCATGCTCAAACATTTTCCAGTGTGCACAGGAGGCTTGCGGAATGTGGTTCCTTTAAAAGTTATAATGGAAATAGGGGAAGACCTAGAACTGCTAGAAACGTGCAACAAGAAGAAAAAGTGCTTGAAATTATTGAAGATAATCCAGGTATTAGTACTAGAAAAATTGGGAATGAAGTGCGGCTCTGTCAGGCTAGTTCATGGAGGATACTAAGAGAAGAACAACTCTACCCGTTTCATTCAAAAAAGCTGCAGGCTCTTTATGACGATGATCGGCCGAGACGGTTGGAAATGTGCAATCAGATCCTAGCTAAGTATGAACACGATAATCGATTAATTGGCGTCATATTATTCACTGACGAAGCTGGTTTCACTCGTGATGGCATAACAAATCTACACAACATCCACACATATGCTTACGAGAACCCAAACAATGTGGTAGAAACGAAACATCAGCGTAGATTTTCACTAAATGTGTGGGCAGGGATAATAGGAGATTACCTTATTGGTCCTCATTTCTTTGATGGCCCATTAACTGGTGACGTATACTTAGATTTTATCCAAAATCGTCTCCCATTGTATCTGGAAGATGTGCCATTGGAAGTAAGGGCCCACATGTGGATCCTCCAAGACAGAGCTCCGCCCCACTTTAGTATACGTGTCCGACAGTATTTGAATGCAACGTATCCTGAGCGATGGATAGGACGAAGTGGACCATTGGCATGGGCAGCGAGGTCACCAGACCTTAATCCTATGGATTTTTTCTTTTGGGGTCATTTGAAACAATTGGTGTACGATATTCCAGTAATCAACGTCGAGGATCTTCGCTTCAGGATAATCGAAAAGTGCCAAATTATTAAAGAAACACCAGAAATTTTTCATCGAGTTAGGCGACATTTTTTGAAGAGTGTTAGGAAATGTATGGAAGAAAATGGGGGACATTTTGAGAATCTTTTTTAGTTTGTTTAGTACTGTTTCATTAATTTTTATCAATTAAATGTATATCGCAATAATCCATAATATGAATATTTACTGATTAGCCATTATTAGTTATTTTAAGATTATAAATTAAATAGTTTGAAAAGCGAATTTATTTGATGTTAAACTGACAGCTCTAGTATACTTTGATAGCTATTTACCTGGTAGCTGGTGGTAATGAAATGAGAAAAGTAAATTTACCACTTAATTTTTAAGGGTGATTTACGTCTAAACCGTTGGGTTTAGCGATGTAAATAAAGAGCACCTTTTTTAAAGGCCTGGCATCAGTCTTTCAGAAATTATGCCAAAAACTACTGTAGCTGTCAACACTAAAAAATTATGACGAAAAAACAATTTTCAATGTAGGTAAAGTGCCCTCTAGCGGCAAACAATCAATGTGAATTGTTACTAAAATGATGAAGCGCAGAAGACTTAGCCTATCTTTCAAATATTAGTCAAATCGGTTTTCCTGTAAGCGAGTAATTCAAAAAACAAAAAATAAAAACTTGAACTTGGACGGCTTGTAACTCGAAAACGAATGACATTTTGAAAAAAAATTATATGAAGCTCTACCCTTATTTTGTCAAGTAGAATCACCCCCTTAAGTTTCGTGATCGATTTTTGAATCACCCTGTATATAGAATGTTCTATTTAAAAAAAAATCACGCAAATATTTCCCAAAGTTTTTAAGATAGAGAAAAATGTTTAATACAACGTTAAACTTCACTTTGACTTTTGAAGAACAAATTATTTTTCAAATGGGAAACCTAATTTTTATTGCAGAAATGGAAAGTACGGAAAATTTTACGTTTATATTTACTAGTCTTGCATGAAGGATTTTCAGAATATTCTTTTTTATGCTTCTTTTCATACAAAAGTAGACATCTCCTTATCTGATGCTTAAAGTTGACGTCACCAGAAGATGCCTTATTAAATTCTTACAATTTTAGTACTTAACATTTTTCTTGAATGTTCCTAGTGTACGAGTTATCTACTGATTTTACACATTCATGAAAAAAAGACATTTTACGTGTCAAATGACATTTGATCCTCCACGATATTTATATGGTCGAAGTTGAAATTTTCGTTACTTTTTATTTCTGCCGAAAACCTTGAATGCCAGCCTCAAGGTTACTGTTGGGTGTCTTCAAATCCTACAACTGTCGAAGTGAACATTTTTCTCTACCTCAGGAACTTTGGGAACTATTTGGGTGTTTTTTTTTTAATGGGCTATTCTGTATATTCATATTCGTATATTACCAACATGTTACAATATTATTTGATAACATTTTCACTAGTCTAAATAAATATTCTCTTACATACTATGATACCGCAAATATAAACACAGATTATTTCATCCTGTGGTTTTTCTACTTTGAGTCATGCGACGGGGATTTTTCCTTAAGTTATATCAGAGATAATGTCATGCTAAACTTGTGACATGTAATATCAGAAACATGGGGATCTAGTATTGGAAAAAAATTGTATGTGTTTATTTATGGATAAGGCATCGCGAATAAAAAGTTTAAACAGGAACGGTTTTATGTGCACTTACCAATTATTAATATAAAAAACGAAATCATAACAAGTGTTTAATAATCAATTCCTTTTATTTAGTTCTTCTTCTTCTTCTTCTACTTCTTGGAGATCTGTCCATCTGTTAATTCTGAAGCTGCCTCTGCATCTTTTCCTGAGAGGTAGATTGCCAACTATCTTTCCACCTTTTAGGGGGCCTCCCGGGAGGTCTTGAGCCGGGCGGGTTATTTTCTAGGACTATTTTCGGAAGTCTGTTCTCGTCCATCCGTCTTACATGGTTGTACCACTGCCTCTTACGTTGTCTTCCCCATCTCACAATGTCTTGTATCCCGCATTGTTCTCTGATATCTGTGTTTCTTACTCTGTCTCTTCTTGTTTTCCCCACTATTGTTCTCAGTGTTTTCATTTCGGCCACCCTTAGCATGTGTTTCGTCTTGTTAGTGTCCTCACGGACTTCCGTGCCGTATGTCATGATGGGTCTGATACAAGTCTTGTAGATTCTAATTTTGCTATCTTTGCGCATGTACGAGTTTGACCAAACTATATCTCGTAGGCATCCTGATAGTGCGGATGCTTTGTTAATCTGGCTCCTTAGGTCTTTAACTGGGTCGTGGGTGCTTGATATGTCTATGCCTAGGTATCTGAATTGCATCACCTGCTCTATGGGATTATCCTCCACCACCAGCTTACATCTGAGTGGATCCTTTGCGATTGTCATGCATTTGGTTTTGCTGATAGAAATGTTCATATTGAGTTGGCGGCTTACTTGGAAAAACTGGAAGAGTTGTCTCTGTAGATCGTTTTCTGATTCAGCAATAATTGCTACATCATCGGCGTAGCACACCAAACCCACTCTTTTGTTGCCCAGTCTGTATCCGAGATTGAGACATGTTACCTTGTTTATGATTTTATTCATGAGGAGATTAAACAAAAAAGGACTCAGACTGTCACCCTGTCTAATTCCTCCCAGTGTTGGGATATTTTCAGTGAATTGATCTCCTGCCTTGACCTTTGTTACGTTATTGTTATTTAGGTTATGGATTATCTTCGTTATGTTCGCTGGTGCCTTATTTTCCATTAATATATGTAGAATGTCTCCCAATCGGACTCTGTCAAACGTCATTGTTAGGTCAATGAAGCAGATATACGCTGGCATACTGTACTCTGTAGCCTTTTCTTTTATTTGTTTTATTATAAACACTGCGTCTGTTATTGACCGTCCCTTTGTGAAGCCCTGTTGTTCCTCAGCATTCTTAATTTGTGTTTCCAGTTTGTCTTTGAGAATACTCGTGAAAAGTTTCATTACTGTGTTTAAGAGAGTTATTCCTCTATAGTTTTGTGGGCAGGTTTTTAATCCTTTCTTAAATATAGGTATGGTGATGCTATTATGCCATTCGTCTGGTGTTTCCGTTTCGTCCAAGATTTTGTTAAATAGTTGCGATAGTTTCCTTGCCAGTTCGGGGCCTCCATATTTTAAAAGCTCGTTGGGGATGCCGTCCGGCCCGGGTGATTTTCTGTTTTTCAATTTCTTGAGTTTTGCTTCTACCTCTTCGTCGGTGACAGTTCCAATTATATCTGTTTCGTATTCATTTATATTCGGCATTTCTTCAGCATCGTAAAACTCTTTATAATACTGTTGCCATGTCCCTATTGGTACTCCTTTGGTCTGCACGAACTCGTTAACTTGTTTTTTTCTGTTCCGAAGCATTTTCCATATTTTCCTTTGAGCGCCATACAAGTCGTGGTCCATGTCGCTGGTAAAATTAGCCAAATGTTCTCTTTTGATTGATCTTATTCGTGCGTTTACTCTGTTTCTTACTTGGACATATTCTGCGTGAGTTTCTTCCGACGGTGCGCTTTTGTATATTAGGTAACATTTCCATTTTGATTCAGAGAGTTCTTTTACCTCTTGACAAAACCACGGTTTGGTGTGGTTTGTCGCGTTTACATTAATTTTACGCTTTCCAATCGCTTCCTCCGCTGCTTCGTTGATGCATTTCGCAATATTTTGCCAGCTCTCTTCTACTCCCCATTCTGGTTTTAAATCTTTCTCTTTTAATTTGTTAGTAATCCTGTTCTCGTAGAGGAGTTTTATGCTCTCCGTTGTTAGGGACTCCAAATTGTACTTTTCGATGAACTGTGGTGGTTTTCTTTTTTGTTGTGGACGTTTTATTTAGTTACTTATTTTTAACCTTAGTTACTTATTTTTAACCGACTTCTAAAAGAAGGAGATTCTCAATTCGTCAACTATGTATTTTTTTTATGTATGTACACCGATTACTCCGGAACGGCCGCACCGATTTGAATGAAATTTTTTACGTTATATTCAGAAAGTTGCTGCAGTGGTCCTATATTTTTTTGGATAAAATTGTTACAGTAAAATCCAAGATTGCGCTGACAATATGGCGACCAAAAAAATTAATTTTGTCCGATTCTTTTCACAATTGATATGGGGGAGTTTTTGGCATCGCATATTTTGAAGCTAAAATTATTTTTAAAAAATTAAATATGTCGGATTTAAGATTCAAAATCTCTTGATTTTGTCTAAAATCAGTATTGGGGGATTTTTGTTAATGTTAATTACGAGATTAAAATATTTTTTGAAAAACTCAATCGGGTTGATTCATGCGAAGTAGTAGATATCTGTTGGACTTCCATTGTCTTTATTTTTGTTGAATATCACGACGTTTCGGCTAATAGTTATCTCTAGTCGTTTTCAAGTGTTTCACAGTTTCACTTGAAAACGGCTAGAGATAACTACTAGCCGAAACGTCGTGATATTCAACAAAAATAAAGACAGTGGAAGTCCAACAGATATCTACTACTTCGCAAGAAACATCATTGTCTATGACCTTTAAACAAACACTGGCTGATTCAATGTGGCGTCCTAAAAATTTTACATTTTTCGATTTTCTCCAAAACTTATATAGAGGGTTCTTGAGGGTGTAAATTACAAATTTAAAAGTATTTTTTCAGGATTCAATATGGCGAATCCAGTATAGCGGACTAAAAATTTTACATTTTTCGATTTTGTCAAAGGTGGGACTGAATCGTTTTTGAGGATGTAAATAGCGAATATAAAATTATTTTGAGAAAATCTAATATGTCAGATGCAATATGACGGTCTATAAATTTTAAAGTTTCGGATTTCATCCAAAATTAGTAATAGAGGGCTTTCAAGGGTTTAGATTTAGATTAGATTAAGACGTTAGAATTATTTTTTTGAAATTCAGTATAGCGGATCAAATTTGGTGGGTTGAAGATTTTACCTTATTCACATTTTTTCAGATTTGGTATTGGGGGTTTTTAGAATCGTGTATTATGAATATGAGGTTAATTTTTTACAACTATTAGGTTGATAAGGTACAATATGAGGGACTGAAAATTTTACATTTTCCGATTTTGTTTAAAATTGATATTGCGGGGTTCTTGGGGCGTATACAAACTCAATATGCACTATAAAATATATCGGGCTAAGAAATTTACGTCTCAAGTTCTTTAAATATCGATATTGTGAGGTTTTGGGGCCTATATTACCAATCTAAAATTAATATTAAATTTAAGATGGTGGATTTACTATGCCAGACTAAATATTTGTTTGATACAATTTCACTGGTATTTGGAGAACTCTAAGAATCAAAGAATTTTTAGTGGTTCATTTTAGAATGATTTACAACTTTGGATAAAATGGGTACTTTCTTGCCACCTCAGAGTCATTGCGAGGTAAACTAATCTCGATTAATGCTTAGTTCAAATAATTTATGGATATTATAATGAATTCAAAACTGAAAATCGAAAAATAAAATTTTTATAAAAAAATTGAACCGACTTTTAAAAGTGTGCTAAAAAGTAAAAGATAACTATAAATTTTTATATGAAATTGAAATTTTTGAATTCGGCGCCAAACTAATACCTAACAAAATGTGATTAGCATAAACAGATTAAAAATATTTTATTTGTAAATGCTTTCTTACCAGAATTTGTATATATTAGTAGTTATTTATTTCATTTAAAAATAATTAGGCGCCGACTTCAAAAAGTTCAATTTCATATAACAATTTATAGTTATTTTTCACTTTTTAGCGCACTTTTAGAAGTCGGTTCAATTTTTTTATAAAAATTTTATTTCTTTTTAAGACAATTTCTGATTAGAGAGCATATGGTCTAATTACAAAACGTGTGTTACATCCTATATCCTCGTAAATTCCAAGTAGATCGTGATTATCTGTTAATAATATAATCGAATGTTAAATTGGAATAATATATTATTCATTTAAAAATAATAAAGTTGATATTGCTTCCTGTTAAACCGGAAACCGAGCAGAAAAAACTGAAATAACCAAATGACTTTCAAAAGTTATAATAAATGACATGTTGGATTGTAATTTCGTGGTGATACAGGATGTTTTACTGAGTTATTGGAGACCATATAATTCTTATATTTTGAATTTATAGCGTATTTGTTCCTAGGGGAATCAGTTTTTAAAGACAAACGATTTCAGTAGTATTATAGACTATATAAAGTGTCTATTTTTAGCATATGTTTTAGTATTAATTATTCTTCTAGTTATTAACTGTTGTGGTTTTTAAATCATTTTTATGTATATAATATTATATAAAAAAAAGTACGGGTTATAGCTAAGTTAAACTATGTAGTACTACAACAGTTTTAAACTGATTTTCATGAACAATCAAGTCGCGTTATGCATTTTAACTAACCTTTACTAGACTAAAAAAAAATTTATATATGTACGAACGTTTTGTTGAGTTTTTGTCTTGACACAAATCAACTTTGCACGAATATAATGAGCTGTCTGGTGGCAATAAGCTAAATGTATGCGTAGATTGCTCAGCTTCTGAGGCAGAGTGGGGGACCAAAATACACAGAATCCCATCTATAACGCGACTCAGCTATAAAATATATTCCTGTAAAGTTGATAAAATAAATTTTTACTAGACAGGGCGGACACTTTCATTGGAATAAATTCGAAAACAAAGCAAACCGTTTTATAGAAAAATACAAAAACTGGTCATTTAAAACTGAATTTTTTATTAGCGTTTACTTCTGATCTGCTTTTCTAAATATTACACCTCTCCATTTTGTTTTCAAATGGATAACTATGTTTTGTAAAATCTTTTTTGAAAGGCCGTTAAAAAATCTATTTGACACAATTTTGAGTCATTTAAAATGGTAGTCGAAAAAAATTAAAAACAATTGGTTATTTTCTTATTTAAATATTAGAGAGAAAAACTTTTGTGTTGACCGAGTCAAATGGATTAAAATCTCGTGATCTTGCTGGCCGCTCAATCGCACCTCTTCTTCCAATCCATCTTGTTGAAACTATATTCCATCGTAGAGCAAGTTTAGCTCGACCTAATTAGGAAATATGGTTTATAGAGCTGGAATTCAGTCATCCTGAAGAAAATCGAGGTATATAGGCCCATCAAGATTTCCTTCGAAAAATATTGGTCCTATGACTCGCCAAATAAAAAACACCTAAAAAAACGAAAGATGTTTAACTTTCTTCAGATAGTTACAACTAAATTTTAAATTTATAATATTTGCACTTTTATTGGCCTTTCAGATTAAGTGTCACAAGATGTTTAGTTTGAAAAAAAAATTGGAATTGGTTTTGCATCCCTTAGCCAAACATTAGAAATTTGGCCGAATAAAGATTTTAAAACATGTTTTATTTTTAAAAAATTTAATTTGCCTTCTTGTTTTCGAATTCTTTCCAGTTAAAATGCCCAGGTTATATATTATTTATCATTTGTTTCATTTATAACATTTTTAAAGTAAAAGATTGTCGTTTATAACACGATGATTCCTTAATTGTAGTGACTGAAACAATATGGTTTGAAATAAAATGGACTGCATATTCCTGTCTTAATTTTCCCTGACATAATTTCCAGAAGGAACACTTTAACGCAAATAAGGACAGGTTAATTGCAAACTAATTTATTTTAAACTGTACCGTTTCGTCAAGCGGCATATCATCGAGCAAATGTAATTTAAACTATTTAATTTATATATAGATAAATGTATTCAGTAATTTTTTGTTTCGCCACAACATAAATGGCTTTATCTTAATTTATCTTGATGTGACGGATCGTCGTGGTTTTCTTCATACTTATGTATGTATGTTGAGATCTGCAATAAGAAAAGAATCAAATGTTTTGTATATTTTATTTTCTGGTTCGTAAATTAGTTTTTTTCTGCACTTACGATTGGATTTTTTAAATGCATTTATTTAAGGGCTTCGTGACTCTATAACTGTTTTTGAATATGTTCAGAATAATATTTTGTATATATTATTTTATTTATAAAGTTGTGATAAATAAAAATATGAGACAATTATAATTGTTTTTTTTTCTATTTTTTTGGTAATTTTCTTTTTTCGACATAATGTCCCTAAAGGAGGTTCGGTGGTTTCACTCAACCTAAAATAATTCGATTAAACTTGCTGGAAACGTTACTAATGTTCTAAAGTTATCGGACTTTTTCCAGAATTATTACCAGCATATGTTTTAAGACATTTCATTGAAAAGTGGGAATACAGGATAGTTTTATCTTTTATGTAGCCTTTATTTATCGAAAATAACCTTTTTTAAAGAGAAACAAATATCATTTATACGAAGGATGGAAAAATATATTAACATTTCATTTGATATAGGGGAGGCAAGGGATCATTGGGCACTTTTTTACATAGATGGTAATAAAACTGTTATTTTTATCAAAATCAAAATTTTATTCCAAATATATCTAGCACACATATTTGGTAGTAATTATTGCAAAGACAACTTTTGGTATTGTAATCAGTCTCAAAGTTACAAAAGATCTTCTAACACATGTTCAAAGTGCCCAAACCTCCCGATAGTCGGGTGGTTTGGGCACCCCTGTAGGGAGGTTTGGGCATTGTATTTAATACGCCACATATTGCTATACTATACTACTATACTTAAGTATTATATAACATTGCTATAAAAACTTGTAATAAAAATATTTTGTCTTATCATAGACTGTAAAAAATAAACAGACTAAGAATGAATACTGCACGATGTTGGACTTAATTAAACGTATCTTATATTTGGTATGACCCAGATAGGCTTGTCAAATTTATATTTAAAGCTGCTACGTTTTATTCATATCGTTGGTGTAGGCAATTTTCTCTTTATATCCTCCAGGGGGACGCTGGCTACGTCCTCGATGTCAGGAAATATAAATGTATTTCGTATCTTACTCGCTCTCATAAATTTGACAATTGCCATGGAGTGACTAACTTTTTCGATTAACCCAACATAATGATAGACAGTTTTTTTAGTATCAAATTTAACCAACACAAAGTTATTGATCTGGAAATTTCTATCCAGAACAATGACATCGTCTTCATCAAAATCTTCTTCCGAGGATTCAGCGAGGGCTTCGTCAGAAACATAAACAATTTATTTTTCATCATCGCTGCTCATTTTCCTGTTTTTCTCTCGTTTCGAAGTAAATTCTTCAGCAAGCTTCGGAATTGTTTTCTGTCCTGTATTTTTAGAGCATTTTCTATTTTTGTTGACCTCTTTGATCTTATTTTTTCTTTGTCTTTCTTCTTCCATTTCTATAAGTCTTTTCTCGGGTGTGTCTGTCAATATCCTAGTTTTTCCCTTCTTCCATGTCATGCCACGCAATTTCCTGGGGCTAGCCTTCGGATATGGTCTTACTAAATCAGGTGTTACTATGACAGTGTCCTTAGTCTGGCTTCTAATTGGAGATTCGAGTTGAGATGGCCCAGCGACTTCAACATTTAAATTTGTACGATCCTCTAGGCTCGTGATTTGCTTCCGCTGAAGGCTGTTCCGTGAGAGCTTGGTCTGAAATCGGTTATTCTGTAGGAGCATTATCCTCATCCGGCAAGTGACAGAAGAACAAAGGAAATCTTCATCTGAGAAAATGTTTGAATTGAATGGTCATATGCCAGGTTTTTCAAATCCCCTTTGAATATTCTGTTGCTTGAATGCAAGTGGCATGGCTATTGCTGCTAATTTTGGGATTTCATAGATTGTCACCGTTTTGCCAGGATTATTGACCACCCAATCCGTTACAGCAGTGTTATAATAACTTTTGAGTGGTCCATAGGCAGTTAGGTCTAGGGGTTGCAGTTTATGGCTGCAGTGCGGTGGGAAAGTCATTAAAAATTACAGAAATCGAGAACTGGTACTGAAATATGGCTCTCGTGATTGTCCAGCAGCAAAAGAACTGGCGAGGAAGGCGTTGGTTTTGTGTGTTTTGCGAAATGGTGCATATATTTTAAAAAAGTTTGGTGCTGTCATCCACCCTGAAGGATGTGCTGATCCATCTGATCCAACAGGGGCATCATGCAGCATAAATGTTTTGAAATTGATCCATGGGAATATGGAAAAGGGTGGTATTGAGTTTCCTAATGCATTTATACCGTAGCAAACCGTTACAAGCGTCCCTCCTCAGCTGGCGTTACTTGCCCAACTTGCTTAGTGCCTCTGAGAGCAATCACTTTCTGTGTTCGTTGTACTGTTGATACTCCAGATTCGTCTATATTGTAAATAGACTCAGGGCCGAAATGATGCCGTTCATATACAGTTTTAAGATTTTCAAAAAAAATCTCCGACGTTTTGGAACTTGTGGACCGTGAGAGACTGGTGGATTCTGGTGTCCTTATAGAAAGCTGAGGTTGTCTTTCAAAAAATCCTCTAAGCCAATCTTTGGACGCAAGTTTCTTCTTTGTCCAGTTTTTTTTAATGACAATGGCGTATTCGTAAGCCAGTTCGCGTGCCCTCACTTTCGACAGTCCATGGTTTAGTTTAAACGATGTTGTAAGATATTCTGAAATTTTTTCTTCTTCATCTTTCGTGAATATTTGAGTTGAGACAAAATTAGAAGAAACATCTTTCACGGCGCCACCCTGCTTTATGTATCTTTGAAGGTTAGACCTGGGTATATCATATTTATTCGCAGTAGTTTTAATTTTCCCTCCTTAAGAAACCTCTTCTAATGCGCGCAAAATAACATCTTTAGGGATATCGCGTCGCTTATTTTTCTTTTTAAATGAAAACGGCATTTCCCTGAAAAGAAATGATTAAAACATTCAATACAATAAGCATAACATAAAACTACAAAAGTATGGCACCAAAATGCACTATAACGGAGGGAGCATTGGGCATGCCCAAACCTCCCTCATACGTGCGTGCCCAATGCTCCCCATAACCTCATTTTTGAAATAAATTTGAATATGATTATTTTTATCAAATGTTGAATCGTAATTGACAGGTAAATATAATCTTTAATAAACACAAAAGAAGAAGTTATCATAGATACTTACACTTTCTTGCAGATTGTTTTGTTATCTTTCTCCAAATCACAACCAAAATATTTACTTCTGTACGCAAGAAACCGTTAACCGCATATGACTTTGACAACTAAGTGAAATGACAGCTGACGTTTGGTTAAGCGTGTTGCCAGTTATTAAACTATAGTGCTGTGGTAGAAAACAAAATTACCATGGATTTCGAGAAATGAGGGGGTGCCCAAACCTCCCGACTGCCCAGTGCTCCCCTACTGATAAACTTAATTGTTTGAGGGGTTTAGGAAATATATTGAATTAATTTTTTGTCAGCTGATTTCCAGCTCGCGGGGAACGAGACTTAAGAGGACTCACGCTCAGCAAAAAAACTGAAAGCAAAATTAAATTAAAATATTTGTCTCCATCAAGCTATAAAAACGACTCTCCCCCACCGACTATAAAACAACGATCAAATAAACTTGTTTAAATCTACTGGTATAATCGAAGGTACAAAATTTTAAAATCTTATAAGGCGACTAAAAGAAGGTCTGAAATTTTCTGTAATATTTTACTTTCTAATTTTCATAAAAAAAATTGCTTATAGGACCAACTGCACTTAGATTCTGAATAATTTAATAAATATAAATTTTAACTAATGTATTTCTAAAGAATCGTATGACAAACACAACTATCTATCAGTCATGTTGTTACGTTACTACTGCTTTTAAGATTAAGTGGGTGAGCACAAGATTACGGATTTAAAGGCCCATGATACAGGTTGTTAACAAGTATTAAATTACAGGTTCTTTTAACAAAGGTTTAGGAACAATATTCAGGAACCAATAACAAAGATATAAAGAATTATTTTTTTTGATCTTGACAGAAAGGGAAGTTAATAAAACAACGGCAGGTAAAAGAAAACCAATATAATAAAGTTCTATACAATGTTACATAATATAATAATAGACAATAAAAATGACTAGTCAAATTCATACTATAATATCGCAATAGTTAAAAACAATTCATTAATGTTAAATAAACTATACAGTTACAACAAGAATTAGCTGCGTTATACAATTAAAATTATCACTGGGGAAATATCTATGAAAGAAAAATAGTCGAAGATTTTCACCGATAGGAATTCGGGGATTTACAGATTAACTCATTAAAACCAAAAGGAATTGTACAGGATGAACTTACGATAGAATTTATGCTTGATGGGTATAATTTAATTATAATTTCTAAACATTTATATTTACCAAAAAGTTGTATTTTAAAATTTTATATACGATATGGGACAAAAATAAAGCTATATTTTAATATGCACTAATCAACTTTTAACCGTCACCTGTATTATAACAAGGGTTTTACTTTAATATCGTTGAATTTTCTTGCTTCTTTTATAAGCAGATGTTCTTGTTTACTAAATAAAAAAGGAAGTAAAGTGTGTTTATTCTGTAAAACAAAAATAAGGCGACTCTCTTAGTATTATATAGTTAAAGTACTGAAACAACTTAGAATACATATATGACAGGCCTAGGTAGTTCTGGTTGAATTGGTATCACGATGGTATAAACTTCAGGACCGGACTTTAAATTTGCTTCGTCGTTTTATACAAAATTTTTCCATTTAAAAGTATTAATAGATAGAATAGAAAAAGATTAAATTATAGGAAAACCCTGCTTTTTTAAATTTATTTACACATAAAATTATTAATGAGTTCAAAACGTCACAATAAGATCATAAGCTCAGAGACTTTAGGCTAATACACCACACGACAATAATTTACTGATGTAGGGAAATCCTTATATACTATGATCATGTCTGATAAATCGATCAGTTTTCTCGATACTTTGAATGTACCTTTTATCGACAGCAAAATGTTTTTTGGGTGGTTTTAAGACAATTATGCCTCATGGTAAACTACTGCCTATAGACTTTAAGGAAAGAATAATGGAATCATAAAAAAATAACAGAGCAAAAAGATCAACTCTATTCAGGACAACTTAAAACCTTGGTAAGGCAGTAAATCGATCAGACATCGAAAAACTTCAAAAAAGTTTAACAGTATGATCAAAAGAACAAGTCAAGCTCACCCCTTTCTATGAACAAATGCGATTTTGTCTGAACTGTAAAAAGTAAATGTAGTGGACCATATAATTTCATTAACTTACTTTTTGGAGTTTGGGCCAGGAAGAGCTTCAAATTCAGAAAAAAAAAAGACTCGCCTGTCCGCGGCTTGATTTTAGTAGCTTGGGCTTAGGACACATTGTATTGTCTTGTATACGAGTGAGTAGGGTGAGAGTAATTTCGAATCTTTCTTTGCTCTTGTGATATCACCTCCCCCCCCTCCCCAGGAGAGAGGCTTAATCCGCCCCTGGTCCGGGCAGGAGTAAATTCTTCTTGCCCATTGTCGAGCAAAGTCAGTTGCTTCTGGGTTTGCGTTCCATAAGTTTTTGCTGGAGTATAAGACAGGATATAGGGAGCTCAATGTTTGCTCCTCTCCACACTCGCAATTGCGGTCAGCACTGGGTCCTTATTTTACTTAGTTCAAATACGGTTACGAGTCTTGTAGCTTCAGAGGATACTATTTTGGGGGTTCTACATTAGTTCTCAGCAGAAAATTATTTCGGGACGTAAATCTGCTAAATGAAGGTGCATTAGTTTCAAACATGACGTGTCTGTCATCAAACGGCTGGTTGAATCGTTCCTGGTATTCGTGTAGTTACACCTGGATTTTGGTGATGCAACTCCAGTTGCTTTATAAAACGGCTAAAGTAGTATATTTGCTTCATACAATCTGTAGCGATTCGGCATGTCTTATTTAAGGAGGCATCAACCATTCTTGTGTGTATACAATTGTTCCACTCCGGGCATGCATATTCTTTCGCTAAGGAACTACGCTTTCGCGGAAGCAACAAAATACTGGGACTAGTAACGTGCTTCTTAATGATGTTATTTCCCATATATATTTTCTTCCGTATTTTGGCAGGGGATTCTGAAGGTAAGCGTTCTATCCAAGCTATCACCGAAGTACTTTGGGCGGTCTGTATATTCTAGCTGTATATTTTGCCAAGCAACATTCAACTTCCTTCAGGCTTCGCGCCAGAGATGGAAAGAGCATATTTGTGTTGATGCCGGGTTTGGTTTCACAGAAATATATTTGTAGTATTTTGGACATGGTCTGAACAGCAATAGCCAGGTCGTCGGCGCGCGGCGTAGGGTAACATTGGTAGATCGTTCGTATAAATGTTGAACAGCTACAAAACTCCACTCCGTGGCAAATGGTTCTTTTAGTTTCGCCATATACTTTTCTTCCCGTTAGGTGGACCTGGAAACGTCTATTCTGTAGGAGTGACTGTACCAACATTGCGAGCTTTTAATCCCTGAAGGTAGCATATATCTTCAAGAATAATAGCTGATGGTTAATACTATCGTTTACTACACTTAAATCCACCAGAGCGACGCCATTTATCATCTTTTTCTGGTAGTCACTCACTATGTGCTTAGTTAAGTGTAACACAGTATTTACTCGATCGACGGAGGTTGTAATACCGTGGCATATCAGGCGCTCATACAGTTTGTAGAGACGATAGAGAAAAGCAACAGGAGAGTAACTAGCAGGTAAACCTAGATATTTACCAGGCTTAAGTAAGGCCACGATTTAGATATTATGAACGTTTCAAGGCAATTGTTTATCATCTGCAGGATCCGTGGATCCTGGACCATATAAAGCAACTACCCGATGATGGATTACCTGCACGAAAATTTACCAGCAAATCCATAATCAACAGGAAAAATAGGCAGGTCGGACTGGATTTTACAAATCAATATGCTCATTGGGACCCTGATGTGAGGCACTATAAAACATAGAGATGGTAATGTGGCAGTGCAGGGTATGGTATTGATACAGTGTATCAAATCAGTGGTATTACAGATCGTTTTAAATATCAATACTCTGAAAAACTTAATGTTCCCATATTGTTGCGCATTACTATTTTATTTTACCGAATTTCCTTGCACAACTAAAAACCACAGTATAGCTTTACTTCTGTCCGATAGTGTATATTCCATATAATATACAACTTAATTTGGAGCCATAATACATATGTTCATAATTTTCAGTATAGAATATTACTTTATTCAGTTAAAAATAGAACTTCTGACACAAATTCTAAGAATTATTTTTATTAAACCAGTTAAATTTTAAGGAAAACAAAAGCAATTTTAACATACTCGTAGATTACACTGTACCAAAAATAGATATAGACATTATGATAAAAAAAATATTCCGCCTATTTTTGCTCAATTATGATTTTTATTGTATTAATGAATCAGTCTGTTGCATAGAGCGTTATGAAGTCATACAGGTGAAAACCTTCGCTTTAAAGTAATTACATTACTAATCAAGAATAATATTGGACATCTAGGCTCACATAAGGCTATATTTTTTACAAAAAGTACAAGTTTAAGAACATCTGTATTTCTTCAATGTAAAAATTGATCATACTAATGATGTCCTGTTTTCATTACCTAAACAATTTATCAAATTGTCTTTTTTTTAGGATACATAACAGAAACGTGACCGAAATTGGACATTATTAATTCATCCGTTTAATCCTTGAAAGTAAAGTTACATGGTAACTGTACAATCATCTTGTAATATGAATCGTTTGAAGAGTGAGTATTTTAGGTTTGTTGCATTAACACTGTTTCAGCATAAAATATAGCCGTATGTAAAAAAAGTTCAACAAAAAAAACAGGACGACGCATTCAACTACCAATTACATACAAAACGCATATTTTCATCAATAAATATCCTAAACTATATAAAAATTACAACACTTAGACTACAGTTAATAAATAAAAATCGATTATGTAACACGTCTAATGCAAAGTACCTTGTAACCGAGATTCAAGTTTTACTTCTTAGGCTCAATGTTCCTACTTTCAGTTAACTTCCAATCTATAGATTATTTCGATAAAGCTCGAAATAGAATTCTGTATAAATTAACTGCAAGTAGGAAGTTCAAGTCATATTATTAGTCTTTAAAAATAATAAATATGTTTTAAACAGTGGTCAACAAATTAAATAAGTTACTTTAATGGAATTAAAAATTGTGAATTTTTAACTTAATGGAAGTTATTTTATTTTTTCAATATTTCATAAAATTTATGTTTTGTGTCGCAAAATAAAACGTTTACCTATAAAACTTGTAAAGAGTAAATTTTGATCATCAAAGCTTAGTTAGTTACTGAACACAATATGGGTAAAATAGGTACCTAGTAGAACGATACCCGCCTGGTAATCAAGTGTTTGCCCGAGTATTCGTAATTGTTGAAATGAATAGGACTGGGAGCGGTTGAAACTATGGAATGATTCGAGCATTAAAATTCATGGGATATTAGGTTGGTTCATGTTCACATCATGTTTTTTCTGACTGGGTATGATGTTTTGTTCAACCAATCAGAACTGTTTCACACATTCGCTATTCGTGGATCCTAGTTAAGGTTTGTCACTTGTCAGTCGATAGGCTAGACAGTTTTTTTGCGGAACTAACAACGGTTTCAAGCGGATTGGTTCTCGACAGTTAATAATAAATGGAAAGATAATTGTCACATGCTGCGATCAAATAAGAATCCATATTTTTGTTTTTTTCTCTACGTTAAAATAAAACTATTAAAAAGAAAATGTCTTAGAGTATATTTTAAATTTATCTTTTTTTTTCTCAAGTAGTAATAGTGGAAATAATGATTTTTTTTTTGATGTTTAGGATACCTCCTATATTAAGGTCGTAGAATCTTAAGTTTTTTCGGCGATCTGGCATAATTTTCACTCTCACACTGTATTTTATGACCTCTACTACTTCAAATTTTGACCTTTCTCTTAAAACAGATTCGCACATTGTGAAATATAGCACTTCTTGTTAAAACTGCACATCACATTTTGTTAAAATATAGTAGAAAGCATTAAAAGTCTAACCAAAAAAAACGTAAACAACTTTCAATTCAATAATCCATTTTATTTACACTTTTTGCCTTAAAATCGAATATTATATAAAGGACAGAATGATCTTGGGAAATATATTAACAGAAGTAAAATATTCGTGACATCACAGAAGGATACATCAAGTTGAAATTGGGGAAAGTGGTCTGAAGTGGGATGGCGTGAATCCAATTTCCTAGATACAATGACGTGTACCATGTATTTTTAATTACAAAAAACAGACAATAATAAGTATTGGGGGCCGGTATGAAAACCTCAGTATACATTAACAATTACGTATTTTGGTAAATTAGGAACAATTTGCGTAATTAAAGAACCCGCGATATACTGGTCAGTGATTTTTTAATATGACTATTGTTTTAATAAAAAAAAACGGAATTTTCGGATTTTAAATTAAATTTTTTTCTGACGATAATATTAAAGCGAAATTGATAAAACTTTTTTAAAGCACCTTTTAATAAGCTTAAAGATGATCATAACTTCAATTTTTTAAATACGGTCCTGACTGATTTTCTAATGGTAAATTTTTAAAGCCCTTTTTACTTTGAATTCAACAATGTATCACACATGGTTTAATTACATTTTGCATATATTTTGACCACTATTAAAAATTTTTTAAAGTACGAATTTGCAATTTTTGTTAACTTTGTAAAAAGAGGTTCATACAGTAAGTCACTCAAATATTAATAAAATATTGTTATAATTATACAACGTTAATTTAATTGCAAATCAATAATTATTAACAGTAAAAAAACAAATAAATAAAAAAAATTCTGGGATATGCCTAATTAATAATAGTACGAACATAAAAATAAAAGATTCAGTTTTCAAAAGGTGTTTAGAAAGATCGCAGTCATTCTCTAAACACGAATAGCATATTAAACCTGTAGAATCTAATACATTGTTGATCATTTTTTCCTCAATTAAAAAAAAATGCAACTCGCATGTTGTAGGAGACATGTCCGTATTTTAAAAATTTTGTAAGGATGATAAAAAAAATTCAAAATGTAATTATAATGTGTGAAGAAACATTGATATCAGAATAAAAGGGCTATCTAATATTTGAGATTAGAAAATCAGGACCGTATTTAAAAAAATTAAGGTAGTTGCTCGAAGATGAAACGTAAAACAAACAAATCGGTAATGTAAACTCTAAAAGTAATATCAAAAAGGTCTAGTAGGTCCTTAAATTACTCAACTTTTAACTCATTTAACCAAATCAGTAATTCTTACTGTTAAGTAGATTCCTATTTTGTGCACCATCTACATGCAACAATGGCTTGTAAAAAGTAAAATTAAAATTAAAAAACATAAAAAGGGGTTTTTATTTTTATTTTACTTTCTACAAGTTGTTTATCCATACTGTTAACGTTAACTAACCTTAGTCATACTTACTGTTGTTTTAGGGAAGATAGACTTGTCTTAGGTATTATTTACAAAATTCATAGCACATGTCTCCCAAATAAATGTTTGGATAAATAGCCAGGGAAATAAGACCAAGGCTGATCAAATTTCAGAATGTTTTCACCAATTTTAACCCGATGTATCATTTTGTGACGTCACTGATGATTCCAAAAAAATCTTCCTTTATTATTATTATTCGGATTCTACGCAATAAATTACTTCAAAAAGGACCCCCAGCTATCCAATAACAGAGCCTTGTGGATCTATGTAATTAACAAATAAATTTTCCAAATTTCCACTCCAATAAATTATTAATAATGTTGCTTCGATGTACTATAGTGCTTTTACAAATCGTATGATTTAAAAGCTCTAAAAATCATTTGGTTAATTTTAACCAATTAAAATTAGGCAGTGACAAATCAAACGCGCTAGGCCTAACCCCGCTTACATATTTATGTAACAGACATATCAAATTTACTTTGAGTTCGACGAGGAGCATTCAATAAAAATTCCGTTATTTATTTTAATATAGAATGCTAGATAGTAAATTGATAATACCAACAGTTTCACTAGAGATCATCCGCACTATATATCAATTTTTTTTATTTAATTATCTATAATTTCAAAAAAATATTTTATTTCATCTTGTTTTCGATTAATAGTGTCCATCTCGACGAGCTAAATCGGTATAGACTAAAATTTTATTTTAAATATTTAATTTCTTGACCACTATTACCTTAATAATTACGGAGTGTCCCAAAAATTGGCGGACGTACAATCTTAATATGGGAAAAATGTTTCCATTAAATTTTACACCTAACTAGAGAATTTTGGTTTATATAATAATACCAATGGGACAACCAATATTTAAATGATCTAAAGAAAATAATACAAAAATGACAATAATAATATTAAAGCACAAATTTTCTATAAAAGTTTACGGACTAGATGAGGGATACTGGGTTTATCTACATTACGTTAGCGCATACTAAAACTATATTCTACTTTTTTACTATTTTAAGATACAAAATAGTTTTTTCTTAATAGAAAAAATCACACTTTACTTTTGTGCTTCGGGTAGGTATTAGAGTCTTAAGTATAGAAAAACTACCTAAAAATTGTTTTTTCTCCACAGACAAAGCAAGACACTTCCTGTTAAGGTAATTTCTTTATGGCACTACTTTACCTTTACTATCAAAACGTCTTCTCTTTACCCGTCCGTCACAGCATCAATGATTATGACACACCAATAAAAATAAATATTTTATGAATAGTAATCTCTGTCTGTAGTAGAAAAAATCCTAATATATGGCTATATGTTCTCGATCTAGGAGTTTTATAAGCAGCACTTTATTTAGAATTATTTTGAATTGCTACGAGTCGCAAAAATTGGAAAACTATTACCCCTATGGAGCAGAACATTAGAAAAATCTTACAAATATCGCAAACACTGCGAAAAATACTTTTGCTTTTTATTTGTCGGTTCAGATTGAGACTAGAAAATTAAAATTTATTGTTCAATTCCTATTTGAGAGTGAGTTACTTGCTAAATACTACAATCACTGTCGTCTGACAATTCCAGAGCACCATCCAGATTTTCTGAGAGCAAGTCTTCATTCCCTTCATCGGACGAGCTAAAATACAAACTTATTAGAAGAAAAAATTTAAAATGAACCATCAACAGATAAATTCTGTTTAGATTTGTTAAATTATGAAGGAATTTAGATTAGTCATATAATAAAAAAAAAGCTAGACGTAAAATTAATTTATAAAATCTAAAGGATTCAGGGTAGAGGAGGCAATTGCCCCTCCCCGCATCATATGTCAAGCAAAACCAAAGTATTTTTAATGTTTTAGAACAAATATTCTGCAAGATAAGTAACATCGAACAGAAACTGCTCCCCATAATTCCCTTAACGAAATATTGTTTCCGCATCTGAAAGAACCAATAATTTAACTTTGATTTACTCACCTTGAATGATTGAATGAATGAAAAAAGGGTGGTGATACTAGATCATCGATGCCTAGGCCTCCATTGGGCCCTTTACATCTCACTATATCTGCAAGGTTATTCGAGGCCGATTGCCTTTGCGAATCCAAGCAGCCTCGTTATTTGAACTTGCCTAACTGCTTCCAGTAACAAAACTATATCTCCGAAATATCTCTGTCTCACTCCATTGAGTGCTGGGCACTCTCTGAGAACATTTCCAACAGTTTCATCCTCCTCCAAACACCATCTGCATGTCGGGTCGCCTTCGACACCGATTCTATGACGATGGCCCCTGAGGTGACAATGTCCTGTCAACAATCGCACCACAATTCGCAGCTCTTTCCTTCCCAAGGAGAGAAGCTCCTTAGTACGCCGTGCGCTAGGCACGGTTATCTGTTCATTAGCACACCTCATTCCAGGAGCTCCCCTCCATGATTCAATAAACTTGCTTTCCAGCAACGGTTTTAATTCCCTTTTACCAATAGCAATTGGGACAAGTAATATTGGTTGGGGTCCATACGGTTCGATCGTCGAACCCAACTTTGCCAGACGGTCTGCTTCCTCATCCCGCCTATGCCCAAGTGACCCGGGACCCATACCAGTCTGACTGTGCAGCCTTTCCTTATCATACCATTTAGTACATCCTTGCACTGAGACACCAGTCGCGAAGTCACGACACTCGACTTCAGTGCCAGTATCGCAACCTTACTGTCTGAGCATATATTTATTACTCTATTCCTGTCTATGTCCCTCTCACAGAGATGGGCACACTGCAGAATAGGATAAATTTCCACTGTGAAAATTGTCACATATTGTCCGACAGCGTAGTACTCTCTGACTACTGTGGTCCTGCTGAATACTCCGGCTTCAGCTCTTTCTTCTTGTCGAGATCCATTTTTCGGAAGATTTTGTTCTCTCTCCCAATCCTCTCTACTTGGCATAAGTATCTCCAGGGAGATGTTGGGTTTTAAAAGCGGCGTCATGTAGTCTGTCCGCATGGGAAGTGATGGACACCTCTCCACCGCGCTTTCCCAGACACCAGAGTCGTCGCCTGTTCCAATTTCAAGATGTCTTCAGGGCCTCGTTCTCTATGTATAAGTGAAGAGGAGTCAGGTTCACCAGGACTTCCAGAGCCCTGGTGGGAGCAGTCCTCATCGCACTTAATATTGCCACACAAGCCATTCTCTGAACTTTGTCAAGTTGAAGAATGTGTTTGCGCTTTGTTGTACTACGTTACCATACAATAGTGGCGTACGTTATCATGGGGCGGATCACCATAGTGTATATCCAAAATAGCACTTTAGGTGTCAGTCCCCATGTACACCCAAAGGCTCGTTTACAAGCCCAGAAAGCACATATGGCTTTCTTGGTTCGAGCCTCAATATGATCATTCCAGCTCAGTCGTGAGTCCAGAATTATTCCCAGGTATTTAACTGTCCCCTTAAGTTGAAGAGTCCTTCCCATCAATGTAATTGTGGGAAGTTTCCCCATTTTCCTCTTTTTTTTTTGTTCACCTTAAAACCGGACATATAAAGCAGCCGAGAAAACAAATAAAGTTTCCATTCGTGTTATGAAACAAAAGACCATTTACAGATTATAAAAAAAAATTATTAAAGAAGGCGCAGAATATAATGTAAATGATGCAGACCTGTGTCATGACCTAAGAAAAAAACCCTGCAGTTTCTCATAATTATTTAAATGAAAGAATAATAACAATTAAGAGGTTATAAACACCACAAAATTAATAAATTATATGTTAGCTTGTATTCAACACGTTAACAATATTTTAGTAGTTATATAATAAAGTTATTTGGTTAATTTCTGTTAGTTTCAGACATTTCCACACATGCTGTTTTTGTTTATCTTACCCTATCAAGGCCACATTCGTATTCCCTTGAACACAATTAATACAATTTATTAGTAAAGAGTTCTAAATACAAAGGTGACACCACATTACTAAATTTAATATATTAGAAAAAGTAAAATTTCCAAAATTTGATAACCTTAAAATCTTTTTTTTGTTTTCCGGTTAGGTTCTTTCTTTTAACTTTTAGGATACAGTATTTTTATTCTATTTTCGGTGTTTTTAAGTTTTGAGAACAAACTGTTGTCACTAATTATATATTTTTTTTGTTTCTTCGAGGCAATGCAGGATATATTATTTCTTAGTGATCGGTCGATAACGATATATCGGTTATATCCGTTGAACGAACAGTTATCGATATCGGCCGATATACTCTAAGTATATCGACTTGCCGGCTTTTAGTCGATTGATGTAACTAATCTGTAAGAAAAAACATCAGTGGCGTCACCTTTTTTTTAAATAATACAAAATTATAATAGTTAAAATGATGTATACCAAAACCTATTAGAATGGTTGATACCCATAACCAGTTAAAATAAACTCTTCAAATATTTATGTATATTTAAAAAATTCATAAATACTTACAGGCTATCGTTCTGATCATTGCCTCCCTCTTCTGCAACCAATAGTTCATATTCTTCAGCTGCATATCTATCCCAATCAGACATCTGTTAAAAAAAGAGATGTGATTTACATAGATGACCAGGTAAAATTTGTAAAATATAATATTTTCTTTAAAAAAACTGTTGCGGTTCTCGAACCTCAACAGAGATTTTACAGTTGAACGCTGAACTCTTTGTAGGTTAGAATTGGGGTTAGATCTTTTGGAGGCAAGCAAAAGCCTCGGCTTACTTGAAGCCGAGTTAACTATTGGTTATTTTAGTGGTACTGTGAGTCTGAAAAATGTCCGTGACCAAAAAGTTGAAAATTGTTATTTTTCTGTAGTTTTATTATAGAGTTTTAAAATTTGGTTATTATCTGTCTTAAAATATTAATTTTAGAAAAAAAAAACACTTTGGAAGCCTTACAGGATAGAATAGATATTAAATATTAAACAAATATTTTTAGATTCCCCACTTAAGAAAAATCTCTTCCTTCGATGATTACTTCATCCTTACGAGGAAACATGCATACTTTTCTTCCCTTATTATACAAATTTTTTCATCAAATCCAATATGTACTATTAAGCTGAAATTCTACTACTTAATATATATCGCATCACTTCAGCATTCAGGACATACATTTTTAAAACTATTGGTCGAATACAAATATATTGTTACTTACCTCTACTCCGTCAATATCATGGTCTCTCTGAGAGGCAAACGGATCTCTCTGCTCGTGATCCAAATACTTTTCTAAATTAAAGAATGTATCAAAGAATATTGGGGTCATTTTGCATTTTTTCAAGTCACCTAATGTTATTTTTCCTGAGGTTTTCGGTTTAATCATGTCTAACATTTGACAAAGACAGTCCTAAAAGAAAACAAGTATATATAAGAGTTGAAGTAAAAAACCCCAGCTACATTAATCGAAACGTTGTGACAATTTTAAAATAAAACCAACAAAAGTCCGGTGGCAGAATGTTACCTTAAATATGTATTCCACAACAAAATCATCTTTAGTAAGCGGTCCAGTTGAGTGTAGAATTATAACATTATTTTATGGCGATAAGTACTAAATGTATCGAAAGTTTCTATTTGGCAAAAGTGGGTAATTGTAATAAAACTAGACATTTTTGTTTAATCATGCTTTCTTCTCGTTCAAGAACTTTATGGTTATAATTGTTGTGGCTACAGTGTACTTTGTTCGTGTCACTTCCATTTTATTATCCAATTTTAGTTTTTATTTTAATTCTTGTAAATCTGAATGCTGTAATTCTGTTTTGCTTTATTTTATTATATAGCTTAGTTTTAATTTACTCCTGATCTATGTAATGTCATGTGAATGATTTATATACACATTGAGAAATAAATTGAGTGAGGAGGCTCACTTTCCCCTCAACGGTTTAGTCCTCAAGTAGTATTTTCAGAGCTAGGATGCAGGAAATCTACATCTCTTGCAAGAAATTCTGTAGTATTTTCAAAAAATTACAGTTTGGTGTGCTTTGTAGCCAGGAGGAATCCATGGACCCTATTGTTCTGAAGAGGATGTTGAGAAACTTTCCGACACGAATGGGACAGAATGGACGTAACTGATATGTAATTTCAACACGACGGTGCCACCTGTTACAAGACATGCAAAACAATGACGTTGTGCAAAGAAAGTTCGCAAGTCGTGACATCTGTCGGTTTGGAACCTTAAACTGATCGCCGAGATATTGTGATTTAACCTGTTTAGATTTCTTGCTTAGGGGTTTTGTAAAAAGGAAGGTCTCTGCGAACCATCCCTAGACGATTCAAGAACTGAAAGAAGAAACTAAAAGCCAAATTCGTGAAATTCAAAACGTATTCCGAAATTGCATAGAAAGAGTACAGACTTGCCAACATAACAATAATAATAATATCCTTTATTTACCAACAAAATTATGATCACATAACAAAGCAACGTCAAAAAGAGCAATGTTTAACATTAAGAATTATAGATATATGGATCTAACTACAGTTAAGATAAAAACTAATGGACATTTCAATAGGAACTTTACACAAAGGAAAACAAAAGGAAAAAAAGACATATACAAAATAATTTTAAAAAGTTGTAATAAGAGAGTCAGTTTAAACTAAACAAAGTTTTACAGTTTGTAACATAAACAAAAGCATGAGAAAAACCCACCAATCAAAAAATATTAAGTTAAAAATACCGATATTATGAAAATTATTCATTAAAATTGAAAGAGTAAAAGCATCTATCAGACAGCCATTCATTTCGGCGTCTCTTAAAGCAATTAATTTACTCGATAAGCCAGATTTCTCTTGGTAACATCCTTACGGCTTTGATCGCCATATAGTATGGTCCTCTCTCATAGAAGGTGGAGTTATGTACAGGTACCCTTAGGTCATTCGCCCCTCTGGTAGTCATAACCATGTTTCCCCCATAAAGCTGTCTGTTTAGCGGAAATAATTCCGTATTCCTTCTGACAAGCATGACTAAAGATCTAAAGTATAATGAGGGAACAGTAAGCAACTCAAACTGAGTAAAAAATGGTCGACATGAAACTCTTAGATGTAGGTGGAAGATGCATCGTATTATGCGTTTTTGAATTTTAAATATATTAATAGCCTTTCTTGGTGATCCCCAAAAAATATAGTAGTGGTGGCCACTTGACTGATATTTTATTTCCTGTTTAATGTAAATAATTATTCTATATATATGAATAAAAATTTCTAAGCAAATTATTAAAATAATGTATTTTTTAAATTCATTTAAGATTTTCCCTCATTATATAAAAATGATCAAACCAGCTTACCTGAAAAGGTAAAGTTTCAATTCCGATACTTTCCATCCTCTGCATTTGTTCCTCATAAAAATATTCCAATTCATACATCGACAAATACCCGTCGCCATCCAGATCCATACAACGGAACCAATACTCTATGGCAGTCGGGTGTAATTTATCTTCTTCGCTAAGTAGGAACCATACGAAATCTGTGTACGACATCTTTTCTTCTTGGTGTCGTTTGTTACCTCTCGTTACGCATCCAGAGAATATGCGGTCTATTATGCGGGAAGACAATGCTAGAAAATGAAATACACTTATTATTTTTTAAATTATACCGACTTAGCTTACAATAAATAACTAAAATAACATAATTAAAGGTAAGAATTGTAGACGCACTAATATAAATAACATAATTAATATGTCTCAAAGATGAAAGGAGAGAAGAAAATATACTTAAATGAAGCTGCATTAACCAAAGGTGGACCAATCTGCATGTAGTGCAGTTGTTATAACAATTTATGTGTTCATTAAGGGCCAATGTGCGCCCTACCACTACGCATAACACTGGATAAACGTGAATCACATATTACCTAATAATTATAACTTTTAAAGTCATAAAAGAAAATTTCACATTTTAAATTAACATAAGTTTTGAAATATGGAACTTAGGCAAGGTACCCCCCGAGTGATGATACTTGTTCAACTTATAAAATTCTCCATTATACAACTGGTTAGTGGCCTATTGAATGTAAGTATCTTTGTCGTAATATCGCTAAAAATAATCGTGGAGGTTTACAGAAGGGAACTGGACATTTCTAAGATTAATATCTTACCGACACATTCCGCCGCGAAATAACTACAAATATTAGTTTCAACTACAGTATAGTACGTCAAGATAAGATGTCTGGGAAAGATGCCGATGGGCGCACTGAAGAATCCACCGCCGGCTACCGAGGACGAAACACGCTTGTAAAATTTTAATAGTGAAACAAGCTTGTAATTCGGGAACATACAGGGGTATGTCAAAAAGTAGATACGCGCGCCCTTCACCCGTTATTTACAACAGTATTCTGCATATAAATAAAAAAAAAACCATAAGCTTCAAATCATAACACATGTCTAAATTATATATATATATATATATATATATATATATATATATATATATATATATATATATATATATTTATTAACTTCGAAGCTTATTATTTCCATCAAATCAGAAACTGAAGTCAAAAACTGACGTCAGCAATTTTTAAAAATGAACAGCTGAATTCACTAACGTGGTTTAATTTTAAAACCATTCTAAATGGATAGCCGAGGGCTTAAATTGACAAGAGCAACAACAACAATAAGTCAAGCAATTTGTGTATTACTGAATCGGCAAAATGGGGAATTTTATTTGTTTTAGATATACAACTATTTCCTTTACATATTTCAAGGCTTTATCGCAAGGTCCTTATCCTTAATATTCCTATATATGCGTTTATTTGTTAACATATTTAATATAAATTATGACAATATCACAAGCAAAACAAAACTGACCGACTAGAAGACTTAAATTTCATGGCAACTAGATCAGGTTTAAATCTTAAATACTTTTAGTGAATTTGGCTGCAAAATTTCAGTAAGAAATAAAGAAATCTCTCTGTCGTATTTAAATAGTAGTTTATATATATTCTCCTTTCAAGAAGAGAAAAGGAACGGATATATACAATCGCATTTCGACCACCTTATGATTTGGTCAATGGAGCTGTATCGAATTGAGAGCAACATTCGCAGGAAACAACTGATATCTAAAATATAAATTCCAAAGTATGTCGGTAGGATATTAAAAACCTGCCTACATACTTCAGAATTGACATTTTATATAGCAATTGTTTTCTGCGAATGTTGCTCTCGATTTGATACAGCTCCACTAACTATAGATGGACTATAAGGTGGTCGAAACGCGTATGGAGAGAGAACCAGAGTTGTATTTGCAGGAAACAAACTGTTTGTATATATTCTTTTCTTTTCTCTGCTTGAAAGGAGAATACATATAAACAACTGATGTCAGCAATATTACCTTTTTCACGATTTACAACAAACGATTACTATTATGTTTAGTAAACTTACCGTGATCATTATGTCTAGTTAAGTCCTGCTTATCGATAAACAAATCATGATCCCTGTCCAATTCCCAAAATTTACAATAAATAACGTAGAAATGCTCGTAACTAAAATACTGAGTAATTTGGTTAATGTCTTCTTCCTCTTCCAGAAGTTGGATTATGTTCAGGAGATTTGATCTCCTTAATTCGGGTATTGTAATTTTCGCCGACCAGGAACGATTGACACAATAATAAATTCTAAAATGTAAAAAAAACTCAAATGAACATATTCAAATAAAATTTTGGGAAATAAATACTCTTATATTAAACAATAAATCTCCTTAAAAAATTAAATATAATCCACGCCTTCAAAAACCAGGACCATGTTTCTTGATAGTTTTTTATTAGTATAATGACAAATATATCCACGTACAAAAAGTTACATTGACGGCTACATGCAACAGCCCTGGACCAGGTATCAAAAAATGTGCAGAAAAATCTGAAGTTTAAATCTAAAAATGGTCCTATGACTATACACAAGGATAATTAATAACTTCTAGATCAGAAGCCTGGAGGACAAAAACAAAGATAAGAGGAAGGAGATAACTAGGCTAAATGGAGTGCTTTACTTCCAAAGTATCTCTACCTCATATCTTTATAGAAGGCGAAGTCAGATCATTCTTTCAAAAATTGATGTAAGAACAAAAATTAATACATAAAAAATATGGGGAGGCACTAATCAAGCTCTGCAAAGACATCAAGAAGAATAAAACACTAGCCATGAGTGAAAGGTACATCAATGAGCTCAGTAATAGTATAGTACATAAATGGCTCTAAGATCAAACAAAATGTCGGAGCAGGAATATTCGACCCAAACAAGAACACAAATACCACAATACCTATGGGTAAACTTCGCACAGTATCTCAAGCTGAAATTTCAGCCATATAGAATTATCCAGAGAAAAAAAAAAGAGAAGTAATTTGACAGCCAAGCTACATAAAAGCAATACGTTTCCGTCATATAATTTCTAAGTTGGTAGAGGACTGTGAAAAAGAGATATATCGCTAAGAGATAAAATTACATCGATTATAGCCTTGGTATCAGAACATGTTCGTCATCAATGTAACGAAGAGGTGGACAAACTGGTAAGAGTCCTTATTCGAACCATGTCGTGAGGTGGTCAGAACAATCGCTAGGTTAACCATTAAGAAATGGATTAGGAGTGACATAGCGAGACATAGGCAAGCTTAACAGTTTGTAGTCAAGGCCTCTATTGGCAAAAGAATTGCTTAAATACAATCGAAGGTCCATAAGAATAGTGATTGATCTTCTGACGAGGCACTGCAGAGGTTCCACTAAAAGTTATAGTCCATGGACATTAGATTCAAAAAGAGCCGTTAATTTATCAATAATATAATCTAAATTTTACAATTTTACCATATACTTTACTCCAAAATGTTTTCAGTCGCACAAAGCGATATGTGCGTGTAGTCCGTAGCTGAGCCTGCAGCATAGCAACCCGCTGACTAGCTGTATCCGAGCGATTTGACTACCGTCGGATAGATTCTGTGGGTAGTTTTCAAAGGTTTTCAGGGATGTTTTTCGTGAAACCGAAAAATTTCTCGATAAACTACAAGTATTCAATAATGTCTTCTGTAAAGTTCAGCCCTTAATATTTATAAACCGCGACGTTGGGAATTTTTTTAAAAAAAGGTAAATTTTATCGTAAAACAATTTTTCTTTTTCAGAGATCGGAAATGATACATCTAAATCTAATAGACGTATTAAAATAATCGTAAGTACACTGACAAAAAAAGTTACTTTCGAGTGCAAAAAACTATTTTTCGCAAATTTCTGGACGGAAAATCAAAAAAATTTTTTTTTGAAAATATATCTTAAAAATATACGTCATTTCAAACAAATTGCTGTCAACCTGGTTGCTGTATTTTTATTAGGAAGGATAATAATCGACACCGAATTTTCAACTTTGAGCTCGATTTTCTCGGAAACTATTCAACTCACAAATTTGGGATTAAACATACTTTTTTGGGTCAAAATTATCTATCATTTTCTAGAATTTTGAAGCGATAGTTAATTAATAAATATCATTTAATTATAAATTTAAAAAAATGGACTTTTCCGAGAAAAAAAATTATATTTCGATAACTAGCGGCGCCACCTATAACTTTAATCGTATCAATCGATAGGTTTTTCATTTATCTACAACTTTTGTTTGAAATATTTTTTCATACAACCCTTATTTTTCAAGATAAACTGGAAAAACTGAAAAAAGTAACCATTTTTTGGCCGCCATTTTGTAAGCCATAGACCGTATGAATTTCCATCGAAGTATGTTTTTAGTGATGCCAAAATATACCCTTTTCAGCAATAAAATCGCTAGTTACATTTTTTTCCTTACAAAAGTTTAATTTCCATGGACTATTACTAGAGCACTAGCATGCTCCCAAGTTTTATTTGAGACAATAACCAAGTACACAAAACATTGGTAAGATTAATTTCTGATTGAGTTCTTAACATCCATTTTTAAAAATAGATCAGTTATTCATTATTTAAAAGTATACTTGGGTAAATTGTCCTAAATATGCTCGTACTTTTAGAAACTTGCACATTTCCTTTAAAACCAGCAGATAAGTGAAGAATTATTGTTTGTTAATTTAATTCTTGTTCTCTAAGGACTCGTTTCATCTCATAGCCCCATCAGTGAAGCTGTGCAGAACAAGAATCAAATTTCCACAAGACCTATATAACTTTAAAATTACAGTTCTGTGATTTTTGATGATATCGCCAAGAATGTGCGTTTTTTAAACAAGGTAGAATGTGACTTATCCGATAAAATATATTTTAAAGTAATTTTTCCTTAATGACATGACATACGATGATATATTGACAGTTCTAACAATACGCAGCGAGATTGTATTTCAAGATATAACATATCGGATCCCTAAATTCGCAAAAAGCCAAATATTTCCAGCCATATGCGACATAGCAAAATGTCATGGTCGCATTTTTAAGTGAAGTTAATAGAATATAATTAATCTTTTACCTAGCAATAACGGTATGGACATATCTTGAATGGAACTCTGTGGCTTCCTTCAGGAATGTCAACCCTGGATGAGTTTCAACGACATCTTGAACTAGAGGAATGAAGTCTTCAGGAACTAAATATTGTCTGCGGCTTCTAGTGAGTATATAAACGAAACGTGACGCTTCGTCGTGACAGTTCAGTGTCATGCTAAAAATACATCAGTTACAAAGTAGTTAAAAATACTGTTTAATTACTTTTTGATGTTAAGATTTTGACTAAATTTATTAACAAGTTCTTCCTTAATATTACCGGGTTTACACTAGTAAATTACTAACAAAAATGTTTGAAACTTTCCCCGCTTAGCTGTTCATATAGTATCCAATATCGCAATACATCCATCACCAATTTGGGATAAACTGTGTAGCCCTATAACTAATTTTTATTGAATAAAACACTTAAAATAGAAAAAGAATAATCACCAATTAATTAAGAGATAATAAGAATAATTATCGAGAAAATGTTATATATAATTAAGTTTTTCTTAAGTTAATGTTATCGTGACAAATGCAACTCAATTTTTCAACCGTATTATGCAAGAATACGAATAGTATGCACTGATTACTCGGACACTGTGATAGTGTGGAAGATGTCTTTCTCTATACCCCCTATTACACGAATTGACTGTATTCCTAAATCAAGTCATCAACTCAACGCCATAACATATGCTCAGCCTTTTGGTGGCAAATTTAGTACTAGTAAAAAGAAGTTGATTTAGGAAAATGGAGATTTGTTTATAAAAATTCCAAAACGGTTATTTACATATGTTTAAAAAGTAGCACAAAACTCCATTTTACGTTATTAAAAAATATTTCATAGGAGAAAAAATAGATGTACAGTCTACAAGAACCTTTTTTCTATGGATTGTCAAAATTATTTTTTAATTTAGTCAGTTGTAAACCTAAGATTTCTTCCAGAAAACTACCTCGCAGTTTCATCTGCACTTATATTTTATCTTCGAACATACCCCTATAGAATTAGCATAACGTCAGAACTAGGGCCCAGTTGTTTGAACGCTGAATAACGTCATAATATTTTTATTTATATTTTTGAAAGTGTTGATAAACTATAGATACTTCATCACTTGGTACACACATACCGATTTTATGCTATCCTTTTCTAACTGCATTATTTAAAAGAATATCATAGGATAATCGGTACGTTAATTCTAGAAATGAATTTATGGTTGCCTAAATTATTATTATTGTTATTTCTAATATGTAAACAATATTTACCAATAAATATAAGTTTCTAAATTATCTTTTTGTTAATATTAATTGAAAACTTCGCCTTTATAGTAATTTCTAACACTTAAAAACACTGAAAAGAGCCACGACAAGCAATTAAACTGAAAGAAAAGATAAGTAAACATGTTTATGTCTGTCAAACATCAAAAAAGCCTCTTCTCCACCCACCATAAACAGCCATGAAACAAATCTATTGTTGTTTAAATCTATAGGGCATGATCAAAGTATTTTATTTAGATTTTTCTTTTCTTTTTTTTTTCTGGTTTCTGTTACAATATGATCGAGTGTCAAAAAAAATCTAATCACTGCATGGTTAACCAAAATAATGATTTTTTATCAATTAGTACTAGAATTTGAAATTGTTCGTCTTTAAGCATAAAGTAAGAGTAGCCTCGGATGAGTATTTTTTTTTTAAATATCTCACTGTTGTATTACTTACCTTTGCCAGAAAGTCATGAACTGTTCAAAAGTACAACTTCCTTTATCCGCACAGGCCGCCAAATACAGTGGAGTTTTCCAGTACAGTGACAACTGACACGCCTGAGTTATAGCTCCAAAATGCTCCCTAAAAATAATATATCATTGCTAACAAACAAACTATATTAATAACAATTTTTGCAAAACTAGTTGAAAAATAAGTCAAAAGCTCTATAACAAGTAAGAACAATCACCAAAGGCAAGTTTAATTGTCATACCTTGATGCCCTTTCTCCTATCCCTGCAAACGCTGCTTTAACTTTAGCTCGAAGCACTTCAAGTTGACCAGGGGATCCTGGTTTTCCTTTCGGATAATGAAACCTCGGTATGTTGACGTTTCTGTGAGCCTTAATATGCCTCTGAAGTGTGGTGTGTTGTAAAGATGGTTGCTTTGGCAAGGGCTGAAACAATATTTAAGAAATATTTTAAATAGTGCTTACACAGAATGGCGATGATGATTGTATCCAAATAAAAATGTAATTTTGCCACGAAACGGTAGTTTCCACAATAGAAATTCTGAAAAACACAATATTTTACTTTATTTTTAAGGAATTTTACTCTTATTTAATAATGTAATTGAATCTCCTTCGAGTCACATGACAACGAACACCAATCAAAGTGAATGATGCCATTCCATACTAACGTCATTGCTGGTACTTCCTCCTGATAAGGTTATTCTTTTGAGTCATTATCACCTTCAGTTCTATCATTTGAAGTAATCATGATCACTTCGATCTAATGACAAGTAAATGCATATTCAAAAGAACATGAAGTTATTAGTTTCATTTTGATCATTTGATTATTATTCTAAAGAATACAGCCAATGTCATAACTGTTACGAACTTGACACATAATTTTTTTGGTTTTATGTCACATTCGTGATCGCTGCCAAGGGCTACGTGGCCTAGTTAGTATTTTAAGCCATTTTCGTGTAATTTCTTCGAATTTGCTTACTTTTCCCTTTGAAAACGATGCTAAGAAATTTTCTCATGAAGGAAAGTGGATTTATTAAGGCAAGTAGGTCGAATTTCCAGAGAATTGATCGTTTTATGGTGGCCAATTTCTTCGCAATAAACAGTAACTTCTGCTCTGCTGAATTTAGAAATATGAAGACCTTCATGTGAGTAATTTACCAAGAATTGTTATTTCCGCAACCGATAATGAATATATAATAGTAATAATCAGTATTTGTAAGTTCATTATGTAAGAAGTGCTAGGCTATCTGAAGCCACATTTTCCTATTATTTTCCGAACGTCGAATGTGAATAAATAACTTTTTAGGTGTTTTAATTGTATACTTGTACACCGAGGCACATCACAAAACTTAAAATATCTTAGAACTCATCTTATATCACAAAAATTACGAAAAAAAAAAAATATATCCTTGTCAGTTTACCAGTGTGACGTCACATCGGTCAAGTGACAAGCATTGGCGTTTTGGCGGGAAATTTGAAACGAAATTTAAACATTATGATTTTTAAAGTACTAGTTTTTTAATATTTTCCGCTACATTAAGTACTTATGCATGGTTTTAAACAATTTCCTAAAAATAATCAACATCCCAATTAAGTGTTTAATTGGATAATATTGGGCAAAAATTTTTTAATTATGTTTATACTCTATTATCGTGTTTTATTGCATTTTAACATTAATTGGCTGATACAATATTTTTAGGAATGTTGGAATTGGAATTTTTCACTTAATTGCATGGGTATTTCCAATTCCACCAGGTTTTTACTAGAGTTTTCATGATACAAGCTATAGCAAAACAGTAGTGTTTACATCCCAAGCATTAAAGTAATGTAAAACATGTAAAACTAAGTATTATAAAAATTCTAAAAATGTAAACAAATAATTAAAATCTTTCTCTTGCCCACTAATTTAACTTTAAAGTATGTTAATTTATTCCTATTTACACATATTTACTTAGACATAAATTACCAAGTTTATGTGTGCTCTAAGAAGTTATCTGTTATTCTGTGTTCATTGATTTTTAATCTTGAATATATATTTTAATCACACAGGTTTTTTCCACTGTGCAACGACGGTCAAAAACCAGTGAAATATTCGTCAGTTTTTAATTTTTGGCTAGAAAAGGGCTAGAAAATTGGCTGGAAAGAGGCGGGTATCTAAAGGAAAATGTGAAAATAATATGATAAGCAGGCGGTACATTGCTTATAACAACAATTTATTTGTCAAAATTTAAGGATATTTATAAGATACATAGTTAGTTTCTTGTATTAGCAATTAATAATAATAAAAAAAGCATTTATTTATTCAACCCACAATATTTTTATATTAAATGTCAGCAGACAGGTGTAACATTTTTCTAAAATTTAATCTCCACTTACTCAATATATTAAAATATTTTAATTAAAAAAAAAACTAATGTAAATGTTTATGTAACTTGCTAAAACGAAAATGCATTTTGAGTCAACAGTTATTTTTAAGCGTTACTGAAACATCCTTTAAAACTGCAAAAATAACTGTTATGTTATATAAAATTGAGTGTCTACAACATTCTTTTACCTTAAAAATACCGGGAAAATAACCTGAAAATAAGTTATCATCAGTGTTTCTATTCTATTTACTTAAGAAGGAAAGGATATGTGAAACTTCAAGTTTAACCGGAACAAACGAGAATTCAAAATTAAAAGCTACATGAATTAATTACATGTGCCGCTGCGAATACCGATTCTCCCAATAATTATTTTTTATATGTATTTCAGACCAAAAAAAATGTCTTTAACGGTACTGGTATTTAATTATTCTTCCCCGAGATTAATAGCATTTCCAAATTAGTAGCTTAACTGGATTTAAAAAAATAAAAGAGACTTGCCTTTTATCAAGAAAATCGTTCCGAACAAACCTCGATTTACGAGGGGTACTAGAAAAGTTTTCTTGTCAATTATGAAACATAATCTCCCTTAACTTCAACGCATTTCAGCCACTGTCCTGCAAATTACGTCCTTTAATTTCTGAATAAAAAGAAGTCAGAGGGAGCGAAATCTGACATCGGGTGGGCCAGCTTAAAGAACTTCCATTCACTGAGAATGGGTCGACCTTTCGTCACTGTGTGAATACGCGTATTGTCGCGAAGCAGGAAGAAGCTTTTGTTACAAACGAGGATGTTTTAATCAATAGTTATGTTAATATACATAATACGGAAGGTAAATGCAAGTATTCAACAAGAATAACTACTTAAAAATACAAATTTCAGTAAGAAATAAAATAAATCTATCTCTGCCGTTGTCTATATGTATTTCGCACAACTCCGGTGAATAATAGATGTCGTTTGACGCGATAATTTTCAGCCTGACATCGAAGTCGGTGGATTTTTAATATCCTACCGACATATCTCGGAATTTATATTTTATATAGCAGTTGTTTCCTGCGAATATTGCTCTCGCTTCGATACAGGTCCACTGACGAGACCATAAGACGGTCGAAACGCATATGGAGAAAGGACCAGAGATGTATTTGTAGGAAATAAACTGTTTCTATATATTCTTTCCTTTTTCTCTGCTTAAAAGGGTAATACATATAGACAACCAAAAATAACTCCTGCTTCGTCTCCTTATAGACTCATTTTTTCTAGATTCCAGTGACGTACCCAAGTCTCGTCCCTTGTTACTATCTTACAGAAGAAATCAGAGCTTGTTGAAATTTTATTAATACTTGGATTATTGTGGGGACTTGTCAGAACGTAGTGTTCACTTTCAATGACAATCGTCCAGGCTTTCTACTTGCTGGATCAGCAAGTCTGTTAGTTTTTCATGCTTGACCCGATCGAAGGCCTTTTGATAATCAATATAACTCTGATTCCAAACAATGCCTCTCTAGTGCCGCAACCATCACGAAAACCAAACTGGCTCTTTCACTTTTACTATCTATGCGGCTATGGAAATTTTTTAGAAATAATTGTCCCATGTTCACTGCAACTTCTAGCATTTGCTTCTTTAGGTATAGTGATAAAACTAGACTTTAACTAATCACTGGGAATATTTCAAAAATTATATATCAAGTTGAATTATTTTATCGAAGGCCTCATTAATATCAATTAGCTTATGGTATATGGTCTGGGCCATTTGCTTTTTTTTTAGCTTGTTGAATGGCGTGTTTCACTTCTTCAAGCGTTATAGATGCCCTTCCAAGGTGCCAAATTGTGGAGGACTATAAGATCTACATTTAAAATCGTTCGTCCTTGTAAACCATGTAGATGTGCTGTTTTATGCTTTCTAAAAATCCCTGCCGCCTTCTTAACCTTTTTATGTACACTGAATATCTCTTGTCTAGTTCTTCTATCTCCTATCTCTGTTCGGTTATGTTTTATTAGCTTCTCTGAGTTTTCTTCGAATGGTAACCTTCAGTTCCTCTTGGTTCTTGATTTCAAGAAGATTCTGTTGCTAGCTCTGCATATAAAACTAGGCCCAGTGAAGAAGTTTTATAAAGGCGATGGATAAAATTGGCTCAGGAGTTCAGTATTTTGTTGGGCCTCAGATAAGAAAACTTTCAAGATATATTAAAATTAATAGGTGTTGAGAAACCAGCATGGAACACTTTTTGTCTAGAAGCAATTAACTATCTAGAAGTTAGATAACTACAATGCATTTGTGAAAAACAAGTGGCTTCTTAAAAGATGTGTTGCAACATGTCTTTAAAGGTCTATTTTTTTAGTCACACCTAGATTTTTTCTAGATAACTGGAAGAATGGAAAAAGGTATCAGAGAAAGTTAAACACTTGTTAAAGAAGTTGAATACATATAAGTAGCAAAAGGTAAACACGTTTAGTTTTTGATATATTGTAAAAATTGTTACTTGTCCTAATCTTTTCACAACATTTTTGGAAAAATGCCATTAATAAAAGTATCTTGACGAGATCAACTAATCTTTTATAATTTACTATTATTTTCATATACAAGTTCTCTATAAGAAAAGTGTTTTGTATCATGGATATCGGGAACATAGTGCAATTTGATGTCCAGTGATATTTTATTCGGAACAAGAAATTAAAATCGAAGCATAAGATTACATCAGGTAAAATAATCGACATTAAAATATTGCATAACAAATCACGGCATAACATAGCGTATGTTTAGTGTAGGCCAACCTTCGGCGTAGGTGTTCTGTTAAAATTTAAATTTATTTTACATGTAAACATAGACGGGCTGAAGTCAAGGTTGGAAGTTTATTTATTTATTTAACTGATCAGATTTGCATGGAGATTTGAAGCGTATGCACAAGTTTGGTATTAAATGTTTTTTCTATTTGTGGTAAATCCGAAAATTGATAAAGCTAGATTGCAATGGATTTGAATCTAGATAAATCTATCTCGTTATGATGGAAGAAACTGATCGAACGTTGTTTGATCTATCGAAACTTAGGGCTATAGTTCTGCTTATTTAATCTTTTGTGCAATTAGTACGATATTACAGAATTAGTAAGCTATTGTTTAAATAAATAATTTTTTTTCGTAACAAAAATCTCATCTCAAATCCAAACTCTGGTATGGCTACGTAGATGACGAATTAGTGACAAACCACAGTTGAACTGCTTCCATGATTTTCTTAATTCTATCCATCCGAAGATACAGTTCACTCTGAAACTTGATAAAAACAATCAGCTCCCGTTCCTAGACATTCTAGTGACCAAGACAATGGACTCCTGCAACATATAGTACATCGAAAACCAAACAACACGGACATATATATCAATGCTGATTCTCGCCATCAACCCTCACAAATCCAGGGTGTAGCCAACATCCTTATATCAGAAAAAGGCGTATATAAGATCACCTGCGGTACCTGCTGTAAAACATACATATGCTAGATCAGCAGAAGGATATCAGCGAAGCTAGAAGAGCACTAAATCAATTTAAGAAATAAACAGACAATAGCCCTTTTTCAACATCAGCTCAAAACATTTTGACAACTGCCAGCAAACCGCTAACATAGAATACTACAAGGCAAGATTGATTCTCTGGTGCACTGAAATTAAAAAAAACGGCACTCTGAATAGATGAGACGATGTAGTTGCCTTCTACGTAGGAAATTCTCCTCAGGTGACATCACTGTACCGGCACGCAGCTTGAGTCCTGACTAAAACCACCAACGATTCTCAAAAAGGGGGCGGGGCCAGCTCTAGTCAATATATACAATCTAAACAGGAAATTCTATTTCCTCACCTGATCTTCAACCAGCAAGCACAGCAAATGCAAAATGAGATTTCGGTGAAACGTCTGCAAGTTTATACAAAAAACCAAACCAATACATAAACAATAAAATTTTGATTTAGACATTTCAAGCTCTGAATCTATTGTGACCCTCCTTATCTTTAAAAAACCTTATTTAGCTGGGTTTTATTAATAAATTTTTAAAGTTTTAGCATGTTTTCTGGGTTTTGTTATAGTTGTACAAAATACTTCGAAGCACAGCTTAAAAAGAGCACGCATTTTTACAGGATGTGTTTTGCTGTTTCCTCTATCTTTTGACAGTTTTATTGTTTGTTTAAATGAAAGTGCTCTGTGAAAAGACCAAAACCCTTATGTTATACATAAGCAGATCTTTTGCTAGTTTGGTTGAGGGCTTGGCTACAAATTGTTTAACTTGCTTGTGTCCTGCCATGCAGTTCCATCGTTTTTGGGACCTCTCCTCAATCAATTTCTTAATGGCTTAGTTACGAATGTTTTAGTATATTTTGTAGGTATTTCCTATAAACTTAAAATTTGGCACGGGCTTTAAAAAAGTGCTAAGTAAATCTGCAATAATTATTTTGCTTTAATTAATTTATTTTATTATTTTTATTTTCAATTAGCTTTTAAAACAGGTACGCTCGCTAATAATATGACAATGTATGAAATGCGTCTAAAAGAGAGTGAGGGGAAGAATACATTTTGTTGAGATAAGATGAAAAAGGTGATGGCTTAAAAAGAGATACAGAAACGTCCATCAATATTTTTTTTGGTTTTAGCTACTTTTCATACGTCTACAATACTCTACAATATACCGCATCAAAATATGTCATTCCCATCAAAAGTAATACGTCAAAAAGAATATAAACAAAATATAGAAACACATCGGATTGAGGACCTCCTCCGTTTTTAGAGAGTGTTAAAAATAAAAGCTTTTTTTCCTTTAGTTGTCGACTTTGTAATCAAAAGTTGTACGTTGTACATTGTGATTTTTTTCCATAAACAAATTAATTTGGAACGTAATACGATGCTATCAGGTAATTTTAATGAACTGTTGAAGTTTTATCAAGAAAATGACCTGTAACCAACAAAAATAAGGATTGAAAACTTTTTAGTAATCTACATTAATCTTGAAAATGTAAATTTACAGGATACAGCTGCCTGCTAAACAAAAAGATTTTTTTAAATCCGAAGGAATGCGAAATGTAAGTATTAATTCTAAAATAACATTTTAAACTTGATTTTAAAATGTATAACTGTTAAAATAAATAAACGAAACTAAAATCCTAACAGATTTAAAAAAATGTTTATTCAAAAATAGAGCGCTTTGGTAGGAAATTTAAATTATATTACGCCCACTATTTCAACAAATACATTACAGTAAATAACCCTATACAGGATGTTTAAAATATATGTGTTAAATTGTTGATACATATTTATCAGTCTTTGAATTTTTTACTTTTTAATTTAATACTACAGAGTGCGCCATCTTTTATGTTGGTATATAAACATTGAATAACTTTGAAAAAAAAACTGATTTCTATATATGAGGTATTTTTATTAAATTTGGTCCTTTATTGGCCAAAGCATGTGACCTTTTTTCTGCGTTTTCCATTACCTTTTCGAGCATCTCGGGTGGTATAGCGGTGATTTCGGCACGAATGTTTGCCTTGAGCTCTTCAATGGTCTGACGCTTGCTGGCGTACACTTTGCTTTTTAAATAACCCCACAAAAAGAAGTCTGGAGATCCGGGTGGCCAGTCAATGTCGCCTCTTTTTGACATCAGATGTCCAGGGAATTTCCGTTGCGGAAACTGGATTGTTTGATTTGCAGTGTGGCATGGCGCACCGTCTTGTTGAAACCAGTAACTATTAAGACCTTTTTCACGCATTTGTGGGCAGACATAATGAGCCAACATCCACCGATATCGATTTCCATCGACTGTTTCGTTTTCTTTGAAAAAAAAAAAAATGGCCCAATGATGGTTTTGGCGCAAACGCCGGCCCAAACAGTCACTTTTCGGTCATGCAATGGGGTTTCGTTAATCTCGTGTCGATTCTCCGTCCTCCAAATGCGAAAATTTTGCTTATTAACGCCGCCAGTGAGTGAAATGGGCCTCATCGGTCATCAAAATTTGTTTCCAAAAATCAAGTTCAGTGTCAACCATTCGAGGGACTGTTTGGTCATATTTCAAGCGACATGGACGGTCTGTCGGTAATATTGTTTGTGTTAACTGCACTTTATACGGAAATAAATGCAAATCATCCTTCAAAATGCGCCGCAAAGTGGTTCCACTGACGCCAAAATGCTGAGCGCGGTAACGATACGACACTTTTGGGTTCTGGGTAACGCTCTCTCTGACCGCCTCAACTAGTTCATTGGAACGTCTTGGTCGTTGATGAACGGTATGTTGATGATCTCCTACTGCCCCGTACTCAACAAAATTCGAAACCAAACGACGGATAGTATTGTCAGACGGCGCCTGTTGGCCACACCACTGAACGACTATTTTCAATGTACATTGTCACTATTTCGGAGCGTTGTTTTGGTGTAAAGCGATTCATGGATAAAATTGTACAGAATTAACGTTTCAAAAACACGTATAACCAAATCAATCGGTTGGTAAATATCAAAGTTATTTAAGGTTTACATACCAACATAAAAGATGGTACACACTGTACATTAAATATCTCGTGTGTATTTTTTTTTGTTTGTTTGTAACACGTTTTCAAAGGACTATTTAATTAAAAATTGTAGATTTTCGGTTGCACTTAATTTAAAATTGTTGTCTTAAATGTCAAAAATAACGCAATGTCTCAAGTGTCACACGTTCTGTTAATTTTTGATCGTTCGTAACTTCTTGAAATAATTATACCATACAACCATAAATAAGGCATCAGTCCTTATCGGGATTCCTCGTAATTAATCGACTATCGACAGTCGTAGTAAACTCTTGCCCACGTAAAAAGCCCCGACATTCTTATTGGTTAGAGCTCAAATCCATGAGAGTAACAAACACGAAAAATAGAACATCATCTATGGTAGAATCCATGAACCCACGCAACTGAACCGGCATTGGCGTCATCTGCATCAAGCACAGTTAGTCCAGTCAAATTAGATATTGGGGTTGAAAGTTTGCACGTAACTTTAGATTTTGGATATATCAGTTCGGAATGATAATTTACCCTTGCAAACAAGCCTGCACTTTGAAGTGTTATATGTCCGAATTTACTGATTGGATCGGAACAACTTTTTCTTCAAAATAAAGGTCTTTTTTAATTCTCTAGGTTCTCCTAATCGTTTAATCTTAATAACTTAAAAATAGGACGTCTAATATACGTAAAAAAATCAGCACTTTCGAGAAATCATTATTTAATATATTTTCAACAATTGTTTACAATTCTCTACTGGCGCACCGAGCTGGATTAATAAATTATTCTGCAAAACTGTATCGGGGCCCGAAAAGGGAATTTATTTGTTGCAAAATGAAATTTTACGTGTCCAAAGACCAATACAACCTTGATCAAACAGTTCCCGGAATTACCACCAGGTGGCGCTCTGGGTAAGCTGATTTGAGTTTTGTTTCTTTGGTTAGGTTGCCACATCTATCATTGACATTCCCACCATCGTCGTAGCTTGATTTTTGTAAAAGTTACGCCGTGTTGAGTACATCTATCTCTTCATGTGTTTTAGATTTTTTACAGTTGCAAAAATGGAGTTGAATTTCCAAGAATTTTGCATTAAAAATGGATTCAATTCGGCGTCAGCCCTTATGTGCACCCAAAGGCTAGTTCACAAACCCAGAAAGTACATATGGCCTTCCTGGTTTAATATGATCATTCCAGCTTAGTCCAGAGTTACTTCTAGGTAAGTAACTATTTCTGTGTATTGAAGAGTGTTTCTCGGCAACGTAATTGTGACAATTCTCCCCATTTTCCCTTTTTTTTTGTAAACAATACCATCTCGGCTTTATCCGGGTTTATTCCGAGCCCTTCCCTGTAGCACCATCGCTCTGCGATCCGGAGAGCCCACATGATTGATCCCCCCAGGTCCCGGATATTGGGACCAAGGCACAAAATGACAAGGTCGTCGGAGTGTGTATATAAACCAGCCTCTTAAAGATGTATAGAACATAATAGTCTACGATCTGACTGCAACAATTTGTTTTTTTTTTGATAAAACTTAATTTTCATGAATGAGACACGATTGTAAAATGGATTACTGCAGTGTGGCCTGGCAATATTTAGCTACAATTACCTTTAAATAAATATATTGTAATTAATTTTCGTTAGTAAATCCCGGAGATATGTTTTTCAAGTGAATGCAAAGTCATTTGAAAGAAAATGATGTACAAAATACAAATAAAAAAACGGTTGCCAGCTCCTAGTCAGCCGCAATCTATGGACTGTCAGATGTAACCAGGTATCTTATTGTTAATTATTTACATTTACATGTTTTTCAAGTAAATTATATATCAATTTAAAGTTTATCTTTTCCTCTACACTATAAGTCATGGTTGCCTGTAAAATAATTGCTGCAAGTTGAGTTTACCAGCTTTTCTTTTCTCTCGCTCAGTCATTCAGAGTGGAAGAAATGCTAGCAACCTCAACTTGCGGCAATTATTTTACAGGCAACCATGTCTCGTAGTGTAGAGGAAAAAATTTACTTTAAATTGATATATGATTTACTTAACAAACTGGTAAGTGTCAATAATTAACAATAAGATACCAGGTTACGCCTGGCAACTCATAGATTGCGGCTGACTGAGAGCTGGAAACCATTTTTTTCTATTTTCTACATCAGTTTCTTTCAAATGACGTGGAATGCACTGAAATAGAACAACTGCAAAATAGACACGATCATTTAAATTTGCACAAAAAGTTGAAAGAAACTGCTGGATTATATAGTGGATGGAAACCAAGTTTAATAGTAGACCAGAACAACAAGATAGTCCTCGAAAGCAAAGAAAAAACTGTCATCTGGGAGGAATACATCGGAGAACATTTTCAAGATAACAGACCACCAAGAGAGACTGATTTAAGTGATAGTTTGACTGGCCCATGAATTACAAAAGAAGAGATTGAAAAAGCTATCCATAACTTAAAATACAACAAAGCAGCTGGACCAGACAAAATCCCGTTAGAAATACTCAGACTCATAGATGAAAGAGGTGTTGCGGCATTGCATAAAGTTTTTAACATCATCTATAATACGGGTCTCTACCCCAAACAATGGCTATGTTCTACTTTTATCCCGTTACCAAAGAAACCAAATGCAAATAGATGCGAAGATCACAGACTTATCAGTCTAATGTGTCATACATTAAAGCTTTTCTTAAAAATAATACACCAAAGAATATACAAGAAATGTGAAAGAGACGTGAGCGACTCCCAGTTTGGATTTAGACAGGGATTAGGTACAAGAGAGGCGATAGTCGCAACACAGGTACTGGTACAAAATTGCTATGACCAAAGAAAAGATGTGTGCCTATGTTTCATAGATTATGAGAAGGCTTTCGACCGTGTTCAACATCAAAAGTTAATACAACTCCTCGAGAGGCTCGACATCGATCAAAAGGACATCCGATGCATCCAAAATTTGTATTGGAACCAGAATGCACAGGTAAAAATTGAAAATGGTATGTCCAATACAGTACAAATTGTGAGGGGAGTGAGACAGGGGTGCGTACTATCTCCGCTCCTATTTAATCTATATTCGGAGACAATTTTCCGAAAGGCCTTAGAAGATGTAAAAAAGGGCATTAGAGTGAATGGTTTATGGATCAACAACATTCGTTATGCCGATGACACGGTCCTGATAGCCGAAAATATAGATGATCTACAACAAATAGTAAATATGGTTGGACAACACAGTGCATCTATAAGTCTGAACATCAATACTAGGAAAACAAAGTTTATGATCATCTACAGAAACTTGGATGCATTTACCAACTCCGGAATAACATTTGATGCAGCGCTCGTTGAAAGAGTGGACAAGTTCAAATACCTGGGAACATGGCTTTGTGAGGATTGGACATCGGACAAAGAAATAAAAAGCTGTGTTGAGCAAGCCCGACAGGCTTTCCTGAAGTTTAAAAATTTGTTTACCTGCTCAGAATTCAATACTGACTTGAGGGTGAGGTTTATGAAATGCTACGTATGGTCAGTGCTTCTTTATGGCGTGGAGGGTTGGACCCTAAAAACGAGTAATATCAATAAACTGGAAACCTTCGAGATGTGGCTGTATCGCAGAATTCTTAACATCTCATGGACGGAGAAGAAGACAAATGAGGAAGTTCTGGGGCGTGTAGGACGAGAGCGTGAACTATTCGAAATAGTCAAGAAAAGAAAAACACCTATCTGGGACATATCATGCGAAACGAAAAATATGGGTTCTTACAGTTGACGATTGAGGGCAGAAGGGGAATGAGGAGGAAGAAAATCTCTTGGCTTCGGAGCATAAGACAATGGACAGGGTTACGTGATGTACAAACACTGATCCACACCGCCCGAGATAGAGAAGCAATGGAGCATGTGATCGCAAACATCCATTAATGGATATGCATCCGAAGAAGAACTGCGGCTAAATATTGCCAGGCAACCCAGCAGTAATTTATTCTGCAATCATGTGTCATTCATGAAAATTAGGTTTTATCATGAAAACAGATACCTGCAGATTCTTGCAGTCGGGTCTCGTACTATAAATAAAACGTAAAATTATCAAGTGAGCGCTTTTATAGATATATGTTATAAATCCTTAAAATCTTTACAGTTACGTGATTGTAGTTTGTTAACTATCTATTTTCAGGAACAAATTTTTTAAAAATTTATATCTTACCTGCGGTTTACTAATTTGAGGAATAGGTGCTCTGGCTCTTTTATCCAACAACAAGTCGCTTGGACACCTTTCGAATATGAGCACCCTTTCAGCCACGGAACCCCGGGTCAGAAATGGTCTTACTGGATTCGACGCAGTTTGTCTTAAGTGCAATCTTTGGCTTGAAGTTAATTCCGGATGTGGTACCTAAAATAAAAATGAAAACACAAAATCATTCAACTCCATAAACCTTTCCAGTGTACGCCTTTGTATGTATGTATGTGCGTAGAGTTGGGGTCTGTACACTGCGACTTGGTAGATCTATTGCGCCCCCTTACCGCTGCCCAGTCGTAAGACTAACCTTATCGACTAGACCAGCTCCTGCAGTCCTATTTCCCTCAGGAATTTCAGGATGTTGGAGGGCTTCAAGGTGGGTAGCTCCCCTTCTGCGATTTGGTGTGCTCCCAAGAACCACATACCAGAGTTTTCTAGAGCGCTGCACTCTGTAAGGATGTGAATAGAGGTGTCGTCCTCCTCCTCATAGAATCTGCACTCATTTCTTTCTACCAGTCCGAGTTTCTTCGGATGGCAATGCTCCGTCAGGACCCCTGTCAGAACTCTGAGGTGGTTTTTACTCAAGCTTATGTATTTTTTGAATCTCTTCTGGTCGTAGTTTCCCAGAAGTATCTTCGCTTGTCTCAATACTTGCAGCTCCCTCCAATAACTGAATCTCCTGCTTTTTTCTTCTATCTTAAATTCTTCCAGCATTTCGCTGCTACTGATTCCACAGAAAGGCTGTGGCCCCAGAAAAGGTATCTCAGCCGCTTTTCTCGCCAGCTTGTCTACTATTTCATTCCTCTCTATCCCGGCTTGTCCCGGTACCTACATGAGGGTGACTTCATTATTTTTACTTAAATCATTCAGTTCCTCTAGGCATTCCCAGACCATCTTGAAACTGATAACTTGAGAGCTCAACGCACTGATCGCTGTTTGATTATCTGTCATAATGATAATCTCTTGGCCGTGATAGTTTTTCTTCTTGTTAAATTGAATACACATCCTAATGCCATGTATTTCTGCCTGGAAAATACTTTCGCTTTCGTAGTGTCTGGTGCCGGGTCCATACACTCCTACTCCAGCTCCCTCCGTTGTTTTGGAGTCATCTGTATACCATATAGTGGATTTCTTGCTGAGTTTTTCAATGGTATTTCTGTCCCATTCGCTGCTGCGACTCAACTTTCTACTGAAGTTTTTCACAAAGTTGAATTTCTTTTTCATTTCATCTTGGGGCATGTCTCATATTTGTTGATTTCTGGATGAGAGATTGGGCCTTCGTTTTATGACCTCATCTCCCATCATCCTATAAATCATCCTCTTCGCCATGTTCTCTAGAAATATATAGGTGTGAGGTTTAGGATTACTTCCGTGGCGGTCGTTGGGCAGGTTTTCATTGCCCCGGTTATACATGCACAGGCCAGTATTTGAACTTTCGAGAGGTTAGTTCTCTTATTGGCCAGACTGGTTCTTTTGCTTCAGATCACTGCCCCGTATGTGATGATTTGTCTCACTATGGCAGTGTACATTCACTGCAGGGTTTGTACCCCATCAAGGCTTTTGTAGCCTTGTTGATTACTTCTTTTTCATACTTATTTCAGAGGAGTTATCTAGGATCAGTCCCAGATATTTCATCTCTGACTTCCACTCAATAACATTCCCATCCATTTTGATGGTCTTCAGTTTGAGGTTTCTTTTCCTTGTGAAAGCTACTAGGGTGGTTTTGGTAGGGTTGATGTTTAGTTCCATCATTAGGCACCATTCTCTAATGTATTCAAGCCTTCTTTGAACTATGTCACACAATATTCGAATTTGCCTCTTGCGATCACGACCACGTCATCGGCATAACCCTGATAAGATATGCCGAGGTCAGTCAGATCACAAAAGAGCTGGTCTACAATTAAGCTCCATATAAGTGGAGAGGCTACTCCCACCTGAGGACATCCTCTGGTGTAACAGAGGGCGATAGTGTCCTGTCCTACCTCTGTATCTGCTATTCTAGTGGAGAAAAGTCGTGCTATCCATTTGGATATCGTTTCATCCACACCCCTGTCGTCGAGCGCTCTTTTGACTGCCTCATGTGGAGTGTTATCAAAACACCCTTCTATATTAAGTGTACGCCTTTACAGTTTTATGAATTTTAGAGTTTTTTAACATGAAGATATTACATTTTCCTACCTGCTGTTCCGGTCTTTTGGGTGTACTCTTTAATCCCCATTTAACAGCTCCCTCCGAAGGTTTCTCTGGTTCCCTAATAATATGTTTAGAAGGTATTTGGGTGATTATGGGTTCCTCGTTCACAACATCACCGTTTTTGAGCGCGTTTATCAGCCTTTTTTCTTCTAATGCTACCTGTAACAAGAAAAACATCATAATATGGTACCATGTTACTTCGTAAAATAAGAACATACATTATTGATTTATTTACTGTATTTGTAAAAAATAAACAAACTATTTTCCGCATTAAAGAGATGTTGATTGATTTTTTTTTAAAGTGTTATAACGTAAAATATATCTAAAACTCTGACTGAATTTCCACTTCTAAAGGAATAAGTACTACTTAAAACTGTGTGACATTGACACTTTTGCAACCTCGAATAATATTCGAAAATTTGACTAAAGGTATTTTTTTTTTAATGTTTTTTTCGTTTATATGCACTAAATCTGTTACGACAATTTGTGGCGATGTCTTAGCTTTACCAAAAACTACACAGAGAAAATAAAAAAGGGCAAGATTTTCTCCGGCTTGGATCCACATTTTTAATAAAAATATCCTCTAGTACGGCAGTAATTCCTGCTTTAATTTTGTTTTTGTATGTATCTATTCTCTATTTCTTTCAATTAAATTATAAATAATATTTCTTTTGAACAACGTACACATAACACACACTTCTCGAGTGCGATCAATTAGTTTACTCAATAAAAAACAATATGTACGTCGTGTGAAAATGTGACAAGCTTCTTTCGCTAGATTGCACAACCTTGAGATTTTCAGAAAATAAATTTTATTTTGACTAGATGAATTGTTTATACAGGGTGGGAAAATATGGAAAATCTCCCGGATATGAAAAAAACACGTGAAACGAATACTACAAGTTCATCTAAACTTTCTATGGTGGCGAAGTATAACGAAGCGCAAACACATTCTTCAACTTGACAAAGTTCAAAGAATGACTTATGAGGGAATATTGCGTGTGATGAGGACTGCTCCCACCAGGGCTCTTGAAGTCCTAGCGAACCTGCACCTCTTTACTTATACATAGAAAACGAGTCCCTGAAGACTGTTTATCGTTTCAGTTGTCTAGGACATCTTGGAAATGGAATAGGCGGCTACTTAGGTGTCTGGAAAAGCGCGGTGAAGAGGTGTCTGCTTTTAAAACCCAACCTCTCCCTGGAGATATTTCTGCCAAGTAGAGAGGATTGGGAGGGAGAGAAAAATCTTCAGAAAAATGGATCCTGGTGATATACTGATAGATCTCGACAAGATGAAAGAGCTAGAGCCCGAGTATTCGGCAAAAGCACAGGAGTCAGAGAGTACTACCCTCTCGGGCAATGTGCGACAATCTTCACAGTCGAAATTGATGCTATTTTGCAGTGTGTCCATCTCTATGAGAGGGATATAGATAGGAATAGGGTGACAAATATATGCTCAGACAGTAAGGCTGCGATATTGTCACTGAAGTTGCGGCTGGTGTTTGAGTGCAAGAACGTACTGAATGGTATGACAAGGAACGGTTGCACAGTCAAACTCGTATGGGTCCCGGGTCACTCGAGCATACGCGGAATGGGGAAGCAGGCTCCAACTAAGAAAGAATGGTAGGCGATTCCATTTAATAAGGTAACATTATTAAATTTCTTCATAATTTTAAGGAAATTATGGGAAAAGAAGTACTGATGCTGGTCGAGGAAGAACAGTACATACGCCGCAATTAGAGGAAAATATTTTAGATGCTGTAGATGACACTGTTCTTCAAGAACAGCTGTTATATCCATATCATTTGAAAAAAGTGCATAAACTGATTCCTGAAGATTGTCTCCGCAGAATGCAGTTTGCAAACTGGCTCAGCAACGAAATAATGTAAATTTCATTAGCAGTATTCTCGTCATGGATGAAGCAGGGTTTACCAAAGTATCATAAATTTACACAACTCACGTGTATGGGCTGATGAAAATCCTCAGGCAGTTTCGCATCGACAACATCCGTTCCAATCGATTAATGTCTGGGCAGGAATCATTGGCAATTTATTGATTGGACCATTTGTATTGCCACACAAAATTGAATGGAGAACTTTATTTGGAGTTCCTCCAGAATGCTTTTCAGATTTAGTAGGGCACTTACCACTTAAAACCCGCTGAAACATGTACTACATGCACGATGGGGCACCACCTCATTTTGTTGGATAGGTAGAGGAGGACCATTGGATTTTTATCTGTGGGGATACCTCAAAATCTTGGTAGATAGTAGGGAGGAACTACGGAACATCACGTTTCATTGTGATCAAATAATAAGGAACAATGTTGAGTTAATGTGGCGGGTACAGCAGTCCTCACTGCGTCGTGCCCGTGAGTGTATCAGACTTCACAGAATCCATGTTGAACCCTCTTAAGAAGTTTTTAACTAAGTAGTTAGTTTAACTTATTATTGAAATTATGGTGACGGGGGAAAATTCCTCTGTTTCATATTCAACCCGACAGAAGTTAGGGAACTAACAGTGTAAATAAAACGACGTTTTTTCGAAAATGGTTAGGATTAGCAATATCAATGAGGATTACTTAATTTTTAGTCAATAGTTAAAAGTATGTAAAAAACGCTGACCAAAGTTCTTATCATACAGGGCGTAAAAAATAGGATCATAAACGTCACAGCTAGTCCGTCCTTGCAGCTGTGAGTAATTCACAACACTTTCTTGGATAGTAAATTGAAGGGTCCTATCTGGTATACATCATATTAAAAAAATTGAATTATACCTGGTGCTTTAATAATTATGTGTAAAAATCTTGATCCCATTGCAGCTTTTTGAGAGCCCATATTTCCGAGCCTTATACGAAAAAAGTTTATATGAACTTTCAAGGGTTTGTTTCATATTCGGGAGATTTCCCACATTTTCCCGGACACATTAAAAGGTTCAAGCGAGTAAGAAACTAATAAGTTCCAAAGAATAATTTACCTCATCGATAGTGGTTTTCGATATCTTCGAAGGAAGAGTATTATACGTTCGAACGCCCGCTTGTTGAACGGGCCTTAATTGCCGACTATTACTCTCACTGTCCAGCTGGTAACTGTGACTGAACTGTTGCTGACTAACTATCGTGTGACTATTGGAAGACGTGCTACTGTACGGTGTTATCACGTTGTCAATTATGTTACTAGAGTGTGGCGAAAATGGTGAATGTCCAGGTGAGACAGGCGATTGTCCCGTCGTGACATTACTGCTTCCACTACCGCTACCAGTCTTTTTTCCAACTTTATCAGTAGATATAACACGATTTTTCAGTGGCCATGTCTGTAAACCGGAAGAGTTGAGATCGGGGGGTAGAGTCATTTCGATGGTTTCTGAGAGGTGAGCTGGTTTCGGAGAGATTTGAGGTTTTTGTCCGATTGTTGGTTTATTGAGTGGTGCAGGGAAAGTCTGAAACAACGGAGTATATTTTAGAATTAATGTAGTGTTGTGGTATAGAAAAAATACTTAGTATAGATTGTATTTCAGACATAATGAAGATAAAAAATTAAATCGATTTCAGAAAACTGTACTATAATTTAAAATCTAATTTGAAAATATAGGTGGCTTGGTATTTTTTCCATATCATTATTATATTGTTTACATAGCTTTTAATTTTCTTTTAGCATCAATCAAGAGTGTTTTTGTGTGTTATAGTTTGCAAGTATTTTCTGTAAATTTTAAATTTGGTGACGACTTCAAAAAGGTGCTTAGGAAATTTACAATAATGAAATGCAAAATAAAAAGCTTTTTTTATAGCAATTTTTTGGAGTCGGTATGATTTTTTTTTTAATAAATTACTTCATTTTTTTCAGATTTAATTAGTCGGTAAAATGGGTAGACTAAAAAATAACAAAGTTACAGGAATAAGTGGAAGAGAGTAAAAAGAAGTATAAATTTCGTTGAGATAGGATGGAAAGCGTGATGGTTCAAAAAGAGAGAGAGAAACGCGATAAAATTTATCGACCAACAATTTTTTTAATTATTAACAATAAATGTAACGTAGAAATGTATTTACAAGACCCTACGAGGTGGAACTATAAAATAACGAGATTGACGCACGCGCGAAAGGCGAATGACCGACTGCCATGTAGCGTGAAGCCTTTTCTTTAAAATGCACTTGTCTGTAGATAAGTCAGTCTGGCCGCGGCCTTTGATTCTATAAGAGCTCTTTCTTTGTTTTGCTGGACACATTATTAAAAAAATTCTTTATAATACTAAATACAATATTCCTGAAAACATGTTTGAAATACCTTCTCAACCGTCTTTGTTACATAATCAGTCTTTAAGCCCTCTTTCAAATGTAACAGTACAAATTCAGTTTTTTCACACACTACCGCATAAAGAAAATCTTACTGACAAATTGATGAACATTTTTAAAAATACAAATATTAGAATAGCTAGAAAACAATTACTTATTCTCTCTAAAATTCATTTTAAAACCAAAACGCCATTATAACTAAAAGAGACGCCCTGCATAGTTTATAAGGTTCCCTGTTCCAACTGTCAATTAGTTTATATAGGCCAGACTTCCAGAAGCCTCAAAGGCAGATACACTTCCCATCGTAGTGATATTAACAGAGGTTTGCCCTCTTGTGCTCTGGCTGAACATGTTTTTCATTAAGATCACAATAATATCTGATATGGCACGGAGATTCTGGAAAGGGTTCCTGCTTATCACAAAAGGCTCTTCCTTGCAATGGTGCACATTAACCAATATAGTAACACCATGAATAAAAAAAGTAACACCGAGAGTCTGAGTGCCATTTACAGTTATATTTTAAAGTTGGAAAAAGAAAAGTATTTGAGCCTCCTGGACAGTCTATCTCCAGATGAATGGTTTTTCCATTAAATTCTCTTATATTATGTAAAAAATATTAAACAAGTAATTTCTTAAATTATATTATAAATTTGCTAAATCTCGGTTGACACATGATATGTGTCACTACAAAATATTTCGAAGCAGAAGCCCTAAGAAAAACCAAAACAAAACTATCCCTCTGGAAATGTTACGTGGATGAGATCTTCATCATATGGCCACACGGAAGGACCAATCTAGACATATTTTTAGAGGAACTAAACAGCATTCATCACCGCATATAGTTCGCATTGGAGGTCGAAGTCAACAAGCAGCTACCTTTCCTTAGCTATCTAATAACGCGAAAAGACGAGCTAAACATCTATTATACGGTTTAAAGAAAACCTACACACACAAACAGATCCTTGCGAATAACCAAATCCACGAACTGCCAAGAAGAACTCACAACAGGTCTAAAACAAAACAACTACAAAAAACACAATATCAAAAAGGCCATAAAACGGAACACAAATGCAACAGAAGAGAAAAAAGAAGAAGATGACAAATCCAAACCAAAAACCACACTACCATACATAAAAGGTGTAACAGACGTAATTGGAAGAATTCTGAGGAAGCATGACATCTGCACAATTTACAAGCCACAAACAACAATACCCAGATTATTGGACAATCCAAAAGACAAATTACCCTTGGAAAACCAGGGACTGTACAGCGTCCCATGTAGAATACACCGGCCAAACAAACAGAAGAATCTCTACCAGAGTCCAAGAACATAAAAATAACATAAGGAATAAGCAAACCACATCAGCTTTATTCCAATACCACCAGGAGACAGGACACACTATAAATTTCCAAGAAATAGAAAGTACTAAAAACCTTAACAAGAATGATGCACAAAACATCTCAAATACATGGAAAACTCTAATCAAAACCTAACCAAAAACAACACATTAGAGAAACAGACCAGCGAGCCGAGAGGAGGTCCAGACCCACGGAAGCAATGAAACCAACTAGGCAGAATTAAGGTATAACCTGCGCAAGCGCCAAACTATAAAAAGGCAGACACTGGGCCAACACGCTCATTCCAAGCCGAGCAGAACTTGAGGAAGCATCATTTGAAAATGCCAGCGGAGATGGTGGCGAAACGTCGTGAAGATTTTTTTTTTATTGACGAACGGATTGAAAACCGGAAATACACCAGTGCACATTCCACCATCCATGAAAACCTACATCGATAGAAAGTTTGGAAGAGATGAAGTTGGTGATTCCCTCCCGAGAAAATTTCGATTCATTGGACCACAAAATACTTTTTAAGAAAAGTCCATCTTCCATATCAGCATTTAACAAATAACGGCAGAACATAATTCTCCATGCTGTTTTCCTTCAACTTTCAAAACGTTCCACAATTGATTGTTTATCTACTGGTGTTTTTATTTTGTTTATGTTTATTTTAGAAATAACAATTACCGGCCAAAAATTCATCTTTTAGGCGTTCAGAACATCCAGTGCAATACATAAGATATTTTGTATTTTAATTAAATAAAGAAAAAGTGAATAGAAGACATTATTAATTTCGTTAATATGAATATCTTCCCTGAATTTAATGTATGTAATATTTTATTGATACGGGTTTCGATAAACCACTGTAAAATTATTTTAAAAATAAATTGAATGCATTTATTTCTCTCACTGTTAGAAAAAACCTCTCACAAATCTAAGAATGAAACTTGAATTTTCGTAGATGAATAAGATTTTTGAATACACAGTTTTCTGTGTGTTATTTTAATTTTAGTCCTCTTGTTATTATAGTGTATGAACTAAAGAATAAGAAAAAAAAATAATTCAAACCTAAAAATTATACCAGTATCATAAAAATTAAATTTTCAATCACCAATTGCCAGAAAACCGAAAAATTATAAAATGTGCTGTAACTCGACAACCGTGCATTTTTGTATTAAGGCATATATGGCATAAATTATTCAAAATGACATTCTCTATTACCTCTTCCAAACTTTCTATCGATGTACCAAACACCCTGTATATATATATATATATATATATATATATATATATATATATATATATATTTAGTTGGTTATTTTCTTGGGAATATGGTTCATTTTTATATTGAAACTACATATATAAAGTAGTCATACTTATTGTATATATATATTTTTATTTTTCAGGACGTTTCGAATCTTTTTCAACTGATGCGGATGCTACAAAAATGTACATTTTTAATATTATTATATATGGACAAAGAGGTTAAAAACTTACCATTAAGAACGAGATTTTTGTTTTAAACCAAAAATTAATTACATCACAAACCAATTGTAATCACTCACTCTTTTGTATATTCACTTTTTAAAAGTATTTTTAAAAGTCCAGTTAGACGAATGGACACTACATTTTTAACCCTATAACTGCCTTGACTTGACTGAATGTGGAACCCAGATGGTGTATGTTTTAGGTACTTTAAGTGGCGTAAAAAGTTTGGGTCTTTTAAATGAAGTGATATCTTTCTGAAAAAATATCGTGATTCAATTTAGAAGAATTGAAAGCGGAGAATTATTCTTATTTATTGTTTTATTTATTTTAGAAATTCCCTTATATTGGTTTATTTTAATATGTTCAAATAAATTTGATTTAGATTATTGATGTCTGTTTTAACGTTTACGGCATTCGGATTTTTTTTTATTGCAATCATTTCGTAAAATTCTCGTTACTAATTAATTTTTGGTTTAAAACAAAAATCTTTGTTCTTAATGGTAAGTTTTTAAACTCTTTGTCCATATATAATAATATTAAAAATGTACATTTTTGTAGCATCCGCATCAGTTGAAAAAGATTCGAAAGAATCGAAACGTCCTGAAAAATAAATATATATATATATATATATATATATATATATATATATATATATATATACAATAAGTATGACTACTTTATATATGTAGTTTCAATATAAAAATGAACCATATTCCCAAGAAAATAACCAACTAAAAATATATTTAATGGTTCAAGAAAAATTAATTCCTATATAATATATATATATATATATATATATATATATATATATATATATATATATATATATATGATTGAAGTAGAATGCGAATAGTAAATGCAAACTTCGTTCCAACCATATCCTTTCCGTGTTAGAGGTTGCACAGTTGGAACAAATGTGCATGTCGGACCCTGATGAGTCTAGTAGAGACGAAACATGTACCTCTGCCGTATCACTGTGGCGGGGAGGGTAAGTTTTAACTTTCTTCTCGATATGGTGGTACAGGTAGGCCATCATCTCGATGGTGGGGGAATAGGATAAATTGTGTTCCTTAGCAATTTGTTCCAACTCTGCAACCTCTAACACGGAAAGGATATGGTTGGAACGAATTTTGCATTTACTGTTCGCATTTAACTTTAATCATATACGGAGCTGCATATAGTTGTACGTTTGCTCAATGTGATTTCAGCACTACAACGGCATAATGTGGATATATATCCACTGCCATTGCCGCATAAACATATATATATATATATATATATATATATATATATATATATATATATATATATGTCATATCGTAGGTTTTTATGGATGGTGGAAAGAATGCTTTGGTTATTCCGGGTTTTAATCCGTTTGTTCAAAGAATCGTTATCACGACGTTTTGCCAAAACCTCATTTAGCATTTTCAAGTGCGGTTCGTCTCGTTACTTGCTGAGAGAGAGAGAAAAAGAAAGTGTTGTTTCATCACGACAATGCGCCTGTTCACACATCCGTTATTGCAGTGGCCAAAATCAATGATTTGAAGTACGAATTACTTCTTCATATATCTTATTCGTCAAATTTAGCATCCTTGGACTATTTTCTCTTTCCAAACTTGAAGAAATGGCTCGACGATAAAAGATTTGCCAACGATGAAGAGGTGATACCTGCAGTAGATGGCTGTTCTAAGGAGCTCGACGTTTCTTACTATAAACAAGGTATCAAAGCTATGGGACATCGCTGGGATAAGTGTATCGAGCTAAAAGGAGACTATGTTGAGAAATAAATAAAGTTTTTGCTAAATATTTTGTGTTTTCTTTGTCAGTGCAATTATTTCTAGGACTTCCCTCGTATAGTGAGGAGAGTGCGTCGAGCATTCACGTATCCTCCGAAACGCTACAAGTAATGCAGAGCTACTTGATTCTGAGATAACTTCAGTTCTAATCTTCTATGTGCTATTATTCCCTATTTTCTCATGAACAATGGAGATGATAAAAAAAAAGTAAAAAATTCTGACTTTGCATCACTTAAGTTCGTTTATTATTGCTCAAAAATCATTTTTAAATTGAGCCTTCATACGATGAAAAATTTTAACTAAAAGACAAGTTATACTGGATTTGATTGAAGTCCAGACCACGCATACAACTTTTTTTCGTTAATTTTTCACTGATGTTGCAATATCTAGGATTTTAATAAACTTTTTTCAATTTTGAAAATATAGTCGTCTCTGTCATTAAACCGAAATAGATAACTATAGATTTATCAACAATTTGACGTTGTCATAACCAATTAAATTATTAATAACAAATTTTCTAACCCTGTAACGGCTTATCATGTTGAATATTCGGATCCAGCAACTTAAAATACCACCAAAAAAACCCTTGTCGTCCAGACTAGTAAGGGTTTTTTAGATAGTATTAAAAGTGCAAGGTTACATAAATTAATGATTGAATCCACTGCTCTTTTGTCATAATCGAATAAAAAATTTCAAAAATATGAAATGCTTAAACAATTTCGTAATTTATGATGGAAATTTCGTTAATGAGAAATTTTAATTTATAATAATTTATTTATTCCGAAATGGTTGCCGAACCCTAGCATATGTGTGCCCAACACGCACTTGGGCCGTCGTATTTTAACTTAAAACTAGACATGACGCCTTAAACACTCGATTACAAAATAAATATTATATTTTACCACTTCCATTATATTGCCCATCACACACGTAATAAGGCACATAATAAAAAAAAGGGATATTAAATATTTAAAAACATACACTTCACTTTCAGTCTTCCGTATATATTAAATAAACTCTCATAATTTGTAGATTAAGTTAAATGTTTATTTTTCACATAATTTTTTACAATTTTCATTAATTATTTACAATGCCTTAGGAACATTATTCGAGATAATGAGCCATAAAATAAGAAAAAATAATAAACAACGCACATATGCATTATGTCATCGTGCGCGAGCTAATTCGAGCCAAAAAGGTCGGAAGGTCACGGCTAATCTAATTTAATCTCTAATAAATTGGCCAAAAAAACTGTCATTTAACAGTGCCCTAATTATCTGTAATAGACAGTCTTCGTCATATCTCAGGGAGATCAGAAGAATGGTAATGTTTTGAAACATACATATTTTTTTATTGCATAAAACAATATAATATTCTAAAAAATTGTCTAAGAAATTATTTAGCTATACCATAGATTTTATCATTTTACACATACGACAGCTTCGGTGGTTCAAGGGTAAAATTTTCGTCATCTTGCTCGCCTCGCAACCTGCTATATTATACTGTGAATAGAAAAGAATACCGTACCGAATTACTAATAGTAAGGAATATAATTAAAAATAAATACTACAAGATATAGAAAACTCATCGCCAAAAATAAAAGCCCAAAAAAGAGAAAAAAAAACATTTTAATATATGTAATTAGTTATTTTTGTTTTTTCTATTGTTTATAAATTTCAAAAGACACGAGAGAACTGTATGTATATAGAATATATTTTTAGAAACAGCATTTTTCACAAATATGTGTAACAAAATTTCATTGAATAACTTATATCTTAAATTTGTGAGTCACGTAAACAAATAATTTTACACGACGCTTGTTTTGCTGCCTGATTGCGTGCTTGGAGCTATGATGGCCACTGTGCTTGACAAACTGATGGAAAATGATATTAAAGCAGGCTTCATTTCGTGAACTCGTGCCCGAATTCCGCTATAGATCATGTTTTATTTTTTGTACTCGTTTCTCTGATGGATTTGAGATCTAACCAATGATGGGTCTTATCACGTAGGCATGAGTTTATCATGACAACCAACAGTCGATTAATTTTGAGGTTATGGTTATTTCATGACAATTTTTATTTAGTAATTTTCATAAAATTGACTATTAATTGTAATAAAACTCTGAAAATGATAAATTTTTATAAAAAATTCGTTACAATCGCGTCTTATTTTCCAAATTGTCACTTTACAAGCATCGGATCACCTAAAGCCCAGCCCAGTAACTCATACGTGTGAAGCCAACAATGCAGAGGACCTATCACAATATCCAGCATTATAGTTTGCTTGGAACCCAGTGACGAAATCAAGCAAGCAATCCAACAGTGTGGTGTCTACGTGTGAGATGCAATAGCAATGGATATATCTACATTATGCCGTTGTAGTGCTGAAATCACATTCAGCAAACGAATACTATATGCAGCTCCGTGCATGAATGAAGTAAAATGCGAACAGCCAGGTGCACGTCGGTACCCTGATGAATCTAGTAGAAACGAAACATGTACCTTTGCCGTATCACTGTGGCGGGGAGGGTAAGTTTTGACTTTTTCATCATTTAAAGCCGCATAAATATATATACGCTACTCGGCGAGAGGTCGGCGAAGCCGCGTTCAGTGTTGCATACTTCCTTCCGATTTGTCCTTTGCATAAACAGGTGCATGTCGGTACCCTGATGAGTCTAGTAGACAAAACATGTGCTTCTGCCGTATCACTGTGGCGGGGAGGTTAAGTTTTGACTTTCTTCTCGATATGGTGGTACAGGTAGGCCATCATCTCGATGGTGGTGGAATAGAATGAATTGTGCTCTGTCGCAATTTATCCAAACTGTGCAACCTCCAACACGGTAAGAATATGATGGAACGAAGTTTGCATTTACTGTTCGCATTTTACTTCATATATATATATATATATATATATATATATATATATATATATATATATATATATATATATATATATATATATATATAAGAAAAAGCCAAGTCAAGTTATCCTAGAATATTTTTTATTCATTCTCATCAATCTTGTGTTCTATATATACATATATATTTGCTATTCCTCCAAAAATATACGGACTACCTAAATTACACAAACCAAATATTCCATTAAGACCTATTGTTTCCTGCATACAATCACCTTTTCATAAATTGTCAAAATATCTCTCAGGCTGTATCTCAAATATTACAGGAAATAATAACTTTTATATTAAAGATTCCTTTTGTTTCAAAAAATTCATAGATACCGTAAGTGTCCTTCAAAATTGCAAACTTGTCTCCCTGGACGTAGTATCACTATACACAAATATTCCAAACGATCTAGTTAAAATTATATTATCTGAAAAATGGGAAGAGCTAAAAAACTATTGTTCAAGAATAGTTTTATAGAAGCTGTAACTTTAACTTTATCAACAAATTACTTTCAGTATGACAATAAATTTTACAGACAAGTTGATGGTTGTGCAATGGGTTCACCTATTTCATCTTCGATCGCCCAGCTAGTCATGGAATATTTGGAGGAAAGAGTCATTCAAAATCTAAATTTAAACTTGATTTTCTTTAAACGTTTCGTTGACCATTGTTTAATGGCAATTCCTCATGACAAAATAAATTGACGAAATTATTTAAAAAAGAACATACAAACACTACAAAAACTAAGAACCAAAAACAAGGATGATTCACAACAGGAAATACAAAAACAATACCTTATACAACAGACCATTCAAAAAAATTAAAATACATTTTGAAAAAACACAATATTGTAGCATGCCACAAGAGTTATAACCAAGTAAACTTAATCTTTACCAAATTGAAAAGCAAAACACCAACTATGAAAACTTCCAATATTGTATATTCAGTTCCGTGTGCAAACTGCCCAAAACAATATATAGGAATGACAAGCCAATTATTAAAAATCGACTAAATAGACATAAATATACCAAAAATACTACTACAGTATTGACCAAACATGAAAAGAATGAAAAATACTCTTTTAACTTTGAAAATACCAAAATAGTCGATAAGGACAAAAATTATCATAAATTAATAATAAAGGAAATGATAGCCATCAACAAGGAAACACATACAGTAAATGACAGAACTGACATAAACAATCTTAGTCAAATTTACAACAATATAATTTAGGCGCAGTATATTCCCTTAATAACATCAAAAATGTTTATATCACCATAAAAACAAACACAAATTCCTTTAATTTTTTATTTATCATGTCCCCGAATATAAAATGCAAGTCCTTGGTGGTTTGTTGATGTTAGCAATAGTTTTGACGAAATCTCAAGGTACGTAAAATTGACTAAATATGTTCTAAATAAAGAACGAAACGTCAGAGGGATAAGACTATATTTTAAATATGATCTAATCCAAAGAAAATAATTAAAAATAGTATATATGTATATATGTTATATATATATATATATATATATATATATATATATATATATATATATATATATATATATATATATAATGTTAAAATGTTCAATATCAATATTTATAAGCTTTATTGTACATTAAGAAAGGAAAAATAGAATTAATTTAATCGAAAACCTTAATAAAAATGATTCAATCACAAAATAGCTTATCTCTGCCCTCATTAAATTTACATATGTATGAATTTATTTTTATGGTTCGATAAATAAATATAACCACAAAAACTTCAACGTAAAGAATTTGAGTCAAGTTTTCTTTTACAACTAAAAGAATTGGAATTTATTCCTGTGTGATTAAGTTCCAAATGAGTTTAATACAATATCACCTTTTTTGGTATTTCCTTGGCCTAGTTAAACAAAACCGAAAATTTTCGGCATACGAAACCACTTCTCTGAGTTGGGAATGGCAATGTTGAGATTCAAAAAATCCTTTATTTTTACTTTAACTTTAATATTTTGACAAGCAAATGTCAAATTTTCGGGTATTGTATCTTTTAAAAGGTTTAAGATTAAATCTCGAAAATTTTTCGAATTTTGATGAAGCTGATTTTAACAATTTTGAATGGTAACAATATACTATAGTATTATTGTATCTACAACTAGTTCCAAAAAACGTGGAGTTGCGTACTTACTTGAATAACCTGTTTTCTTGAAACGTCCAATATTCGAGGCTCTAAATTATTCAGTGTTGTTCATAGATGGTTGCTATATTTTAAAAAGTCTGTAACTTTCGTACAGAAGTTAGTGAAAAGGTCGAATCGAAGAAAAATACTGATGATCTTCCAGATCGTGGTTTAACAAGTGTGACTACAACAAATCACGATATGTTTAAGTATTCCAAAAATATCCCCATATTAATCTGTGACAAGGATGAAGGTGTTTAAGCTTAGATTGTGGTCCCTGGTCGTGGACAGTCTGCTAAACCAAGGATTCACAATGTAAGATTATGCTGATGACCTAGTTGTCACTATCAGAGGCAAGAATGACGGAGCTATTACAGGCCTTATGGAAACTATCGTAAACCAAATTAGCAACTGGTGCACAAAGGATGGACTATACGTTAATCCCAATAAAATAGCCCTATTGTTATTTACAAGGAAATTACAACTTTAGATGGAACAACACTGTCTGTGTCTCCGAAAACGTACAACTTTTCAGGTAATTACGTTTTGTCCACACGTTTTTGTTGAACTACCTGTAAGTCAAAACATTCTATTGATTGCGAAGACACTAAAAATTGTATGTCCCATCTTCCTTATTTGTTATGCATTACCCAATTTATTTGATAATGATGGTTATAACGTAGTTCTGGTCGAGGTTTTTGTTCAGTTAATAATAAATAGGTTGATATTAGATAGATAATGTACTTCTACGAGTTATGACGTCCCGTGTTATCCAGACTAATGACGTGTAATGATTGATGAAAGGTTTGGTAAATTGTGGTTAATGAAACTGCAAAATTTAATCGGGCCATCATTATATCAGGACGGGTCAATTTTACATAGTATATATAAATAAATAAATAAATAAATATATATATATATATATATATATATATATATATATATATAAACAAAAATGGTACACAAAATAAAATACAAACTTATGTTTATATACTAGTACCACTAGATATAGTAGCATTATAATACAAATCTCCCTTGCTATAGAAGTCATTGAAAAAATGGAACGAAATAAAAAATATATACTGACATCCCTGAAGATGATGTCCTTATTGTACTAGAACTTCGACTAAACTCTAATTACTTTCCATATGAAAACCAATTATATAAGCAAATTCAGGAATATGGTATGGGTCATCCATTTCAAGCAACATAGCACAAATTTTAATGGAGGAACTCGAAGAACAAACTTAAAAAAAACTCAGAGATTAAATTCCTTTCTATTTATCGATATGCTGATGATTGTATCACTGCAATCACACAAAATAAAACTAATGAAGTCTTAAAACATTTTAACATGAAAAACTTTAATTCACCATAGAAAGAGAAGAAAAAAATTAATTTCTTGGACACTACCTTACATCACAGTGATAATAACAATATAAAGACGGAATGGTATATAAAGGATAGATAGTCTTCAAGGTATATAATTTTAAATAATGCCATCCCAATAATCAAACAATAATTGATAGTGACAGACCCTGCTGATCCTCCAATAAAACTATCTGATTCAGAATTTAGAATAAAATCTATTAAAAAAGCTAAAAAAGTCTTAATATTGAATAATTATCCAGAAAACCTAATAAATAAAATTTTCAAAAATAGGACCAACATATTTCATAACACAGAAATTAAAAATAATAAAAAAACGGAAAGACAACAATAATATATATATATATATATATATATATATATATATATATATATATATATATATATATATATATATATATAATCTTCATTTGTAAATCGTGTGTCACAGCAATTTCAGCACGTATTCAGAAAATATGACTTGCAAGTTGATCATGAACCTCTAAATCTTTGATTAAAAAAATTTTCCAAGCTGAAATCGAAAATATCTAAATTTAAAAAAGTAATGTTGTGTACAGAATTCCTTGTGGAGACTGAAATGCTGTATATATCGGACAAACAAGTCAATATTTGGAAATGAGATTTCAGAGTCACAAATATGACAACCAAAATATTACAATTTTGGCAAGTCATGAAAAACAAAAAATCATCAGTTTAATTTCTATGACACTAAGATTTTATAACCAGAAAATAATTTAAAAATAGAGAATTTTACGGAATGGTGGAAATTTATAGACCGAAGTTTGCAATAAATGACAAAAAAGAAAGAAACAAACTAAACAGATTATATGTACCACTTCTTTAATGCAAAATATTCTGTTGTTTGATGTTGATAAAACTTACAAGTAACCGGCACGACCGTGTATTATTAAAATAATTTATAAAGTTTTAATGTGTGTCGTTAGTGTGTGCTATTAATTATTTTTGTTTTTATTTAATAAGCTGATGTGCGCACGAGCACTGATACTCTCAGTATTTAAATTTTTAACTTTGTATACTAAATGCAAAATATAATTACCAACCACATTCCAAGTTTTTAACTTAAATTTCGTGTAGTCCATTTTTGTTTTTGTAGTTTCATGAAGGCTTAAAATCATGGCCAAAACGTCATTTGTCTCTTGCCTATGACAAATATAATTTGAAGAATTTTATTTAATGACTTATACTCAAGACAAGAATTCTCAAAAAAAGAACATAAAAATATAACAAGTTATACGTATATATATATATATATATATATATATATATATATATATATATATATATATATATATATTTAATAAAGTAACAGAAAATAAAACCAAAGCAGAGATTAGGTGATATAATACTATTTTAGCATATATATAAAATTTCAGGTCGGTACCTTGGTCAGTATTTGTTTGATACCCTTTCGATCAAGATGATATAAAATTGAAAATTTAGAAAAACACGCAGTTATAAAATAATGATGGATGGAAAATGGATAACACACTAGAAGACACTTCACCGTGACATATAACGTGAAAAGGTGGGTCTTTGAAATGAAAAATATTCGTACACTTAAAATGATCCGTGCTCCGGAATCTCCACGGAGATGAGAATTCTTGAAATTGAAGAAAAAAAATCATAAAATCGTGCTGTGAGATTGCAGATTAAAATTGTCCGAGATAGCAGAGACTATAAAAATATCAAAAGAAAGCGTAAATTATTTTTTGGGTATGCGGAAGCTTTGTACAAGGTGGATGCTGCGTTCGTTAATACCCGAGGATATTTACTAGTCGTTGCATTGGCTACCACCAGTTTCTTAACCTCAAAAAATAGCTAGCTGTACAAAGAAGACAAAGAAAAACTCGACGTTTCCCAATATAAAGATGTTAAAACTAAATTAGAGTACCAATGTGAAAAATGTATTTGCCATTCTAATGATTATATTAAGAAATAAAACAAAAAAAAATTAAAATGTTGTTTTCATTATCAAGCCCGGGACTTACTAAACGACCCTTGTAAACTACTTGTCGGTTCCCGCTCTTCATACTAATGCCTATATTTGGTTCGGTTGCATCTTTGTATACGCTGTGGATCTGTTATCTATGGTACGTTTTTTAGAGCTCGTTCTATGACCCATCTTTCAACTAAATCGAAAACCTTCTTAAAGTCAATAAAGTCTATCCAAATTGGGCTGCTGACTTCAGTGCATTACGTTTCTTATTATTTGAAAATGTTCATTACTATAACCTACTCGAAACCCCGGAAAAATGGAGTCTTGGTGATTGATTGGTAATGATTGTTCAGAAGGGTTTGAGTATTTGAGATAACAGGCTTATAGGTGTCCAATTTTATATATCATAGGAATCTCCTTTTCATTAATAAACATGCGAAATAAGAAACAAAGTAAATAACTACCAGCCTGTATCACATGATTTTGGACGAGGTTATGCAACTATGAATCATTTGCAAATAATGAAAACATTCACAGAAAAGTTAGACGAATATAATATACCACTTTAGATCGAGTTCCCCATCAGTATGTTATCTCACTCCTTATGTAATGATGACATCAAATAAAAGTAGAATCCATAGATCACAAGTGACATAACGAATATGCAGGGAATAATTTTAAACGTCAAATTTAAAAAATACAAAATAAGATGAAGATCCTGGCAACAGATTTAAAGGAAAGTGTACGTTAAAATGTTACTAGACAGGACATAGTGGAATGATGAAGGATAATCGATGGACACGTAAAGTATTAGAATAAAAGAATATGAGCAAATACTAGAAGCAGGTGAAACCACAAACTAGTTGGTCAGATGGTGTAACAAGATTGATTGGTTATGACTGGATGAGAAAAACACACGACAGGGAACAACAAGAGCAGTTAAGGAAGGTTTTTATCTGACGATGGAGACAATAAGCTTAAGAAGAAGATAATATCTAATCACCTTTAGAGAGAATAACTAAGGTGTACTTGGAGTTTGACATTGGATAATATAGAAGATATGGAAACTATAATAGTTTAAACAGTATTTAGAAAAAATACTTATAAATAGGTTATAATCTATAACAGATTTTCAAACCCTACCAATAATTACTGATAATCACGTTCATAAATATTCTAGAGCTTTGTAATTCTTTAAATACCAAAAACGTTAAAATTCTTCACTAGAAAGCTTTAAATGCATCATTAAAGTTCCACCCTATACTATTAACGTCTACCATTCTCGTGTTCTAAAGCTATTGAAAAGTTAAGAGATTTATTTACATTTTCTACATTTCCTTATATTGCACCATTATCGTTTTAACCGTGTCAAATTGTTGAAAATAGACTATTAGTTTTCTGGTTTTAAGCTGCAAAAATCTAATAAAACTTTGTAAATAAAATTCATTTTAAGCCTTTCTACCTCGAGACATTATTTTCTATTGTAGTATAAATTTCAACAAAGAGAAGTTATTGGAATTAGAAATTTCAACATCAGGCTTTAAAGAACGTAAATATACTCAGTAAAAGCTCGGTTTTACATATCCCACATTGTCTCTTCAATATCATTTTCGAAATATCTTTGCGGTCAGTGACACATTTAAAAATAGAGCCAAATGAGTGTTGAGACAAGCATTACGTTAAGTCTCAGTAGAAGTTGTTTTTCTTGTTCCTATATTATTTTATTACCTTATAAAAAATATAAGTTTGGACGTCATATTTTTTTAATAAAGGGTGTTTTTTATAGAGGTATAGAACTTTTAAATGGAATAAAACAAAGATGAATATTTTAAATTGACATGAAATTTACTTTACTCGAAAGATAACCTTCTGGCATTATAATTTAAATATGATTTCTGGGATATGACCGCCACGGCTGGGTCGGACGTAGTCTAATCTGGAGGTCCAATTTTCTATGACTTTTTCCAACATTTGTGGCCGTATATCGGCAATAACGCGGCGAATGTTGTCTTCCAAGTGATCAATCGTTTCGGGCTTATCGGCGTAGACTAGCGACTTCACATATCCCCACAGAAAATAGTCTAGCCGCGTTAAGTCGCACGATCTTGGAGGCCAATTCACGGGTCCGAAACGTGAAACTATGCGGTTACCAAACGTTTCCTTCAATAAATCAATTGTGGCACGAGCTGTGTGACATGTTGCGCCGTCTTGTTGAAACCACAGCTCTTGCACATCATGGTTGTTCAATTGATGAACGAAAAAGTCAGTAATCATGGCTCTATAGCGGTCACCATTGACTGTAACGTTCTGACTAGCATCGTTTTTAAAGTTTTTCTGGATGTAACGGTGTCTCAACATACACTTGAGGATTATCATCACTCCAAATACGGCAGTTTTGTTTATTGACGAATCCATTCAAACAAAAGTGAGCTTCATCGCTAAACAAAATTCGCTTATGAAAATCTGGATCAACGGCAATCTTGTTTTGGGCCCATTCACCGGATCTACGCCTTGCTAGGTGATCGTGTGGCTTCAATTCTTGCACGAGTTGGATTTTGTAAGCACGCAAACCAAGATCTTTCCGCAAAATCTTCCATAAAGTGAATGGACACATATCCAATTCCTGTGCACGATGGCGGATAGACTGATTCGTGTCTTCCTCTACGCTACGCTCTACAGTAGCAATGACTTCTTTTGTACGCACTGTACGACGTCTCTGTGGATGCGTATTATCATTTAGAGTAAACGTGGTGCGAAAACGTTCCATAGTTAATCGAATTAATTGCTCTGATGGACGATTATGTTGACCGTAAAATGGACGTAGTGCGCGATACGTATTTCGAACAGAACCATGATTTTCACAATAAATTTGCACAATTTGGAAGCGTTGTTCAGGCGTCAGTCTATTCATGTTGAAATGCCAAACCAAACTAAACATAAATCACTTGACAGCTGACAAAATGGCCGCAAGTTAAAAAAGTGTTGCCAACTTAAAGTTCTATACCTCTATAAAAAAACGCCCTTTATTTCCTAACTTGAAAGCCAATTGAAAGGAATATTAGTTTTTTTTTTATCTTTCATATGAATATCGGATTTTAATAACAAATGACGGTAAACCCAGAGGCGGATTTAGAAACACGATGTTAATCTACGAGGTTTGTTCAAAAAGTATCGAGCCTGCATTCATATTTCCGCGTCAAAACTTCCGAGCGACCTCTGTGGGGCATGGGCGTCACCAGTAAGTCTTCACGAACTCGTTGGTGTGCGTTTGTTCACAATGTTTTTTTCGTTAGTCGCATTTTGTTATTGTAAAAAATGACGGAAAAATTAGATCAACGAATTTGCATCAAGGTTTGCTTTAATCTTGGAAAAACTTGCTCGAAAACAATTAATATGATGAATAAGGCATTTAGAGAGGAGTATATGAATAAAGCAAGAATAAAAGAGTGGTACAAGCGGTTTAAAGATGGCCGCACGTCAGTTGACAGTGATTCTCGCTCTGGCCGACCTTCGAGCGCAATAACACCAGTAAATGTCGAGCGTGTGCGACTTGCAATTGAAGGAGATCGTCGGTTGACTGTACGCGAACTAGAAAGTGATCTTGGAATACCAAAAACTACTGTTTGGAGAATTTTAACCGATAATTTGGTAATGGCACGCGTGTGTGCGAAATTCATTCCAAAATTGCTAACGGCAGAGTAGAAGAATCTTCGCTTTGAAATCGCTCAGGACCACTTGGAAATGGTTTCTAATGATGAAAATGTACTCAAGTAGCTCCCTGCGACTTTAGGCGCTTTCCCAGATTAAAAATGCCGCTCAGGACTGCTTCAGGAAGCGAAAATACCGCTGGGAACGTGTTATTCAATTAAATGTGGACGACTTTGAAGGATGTCACTCACCGGATGATAAAGAATAACACCAATGCGGAAATATGAAGGTGGGCTCGATACTTTTGGGACAAACCTCGTATGCAGTGTGCACGAGTATAAAAATAGAAGAAAATATGTTTAGATCAGACGATTTGAATGATATTTGACACAAGTACCCTACTAAATGAACAATACAGTTCTTTATTTAGCACTCACTATATTGTAAGTAGAAATAACTTACTTGGTTTGAACAAACAAATATTTCATATTTTATTGCAAATATTTCCGACAAGATTCGTCCCTGTGGAGTAATTTACTGAAATCAAATCTCAAGTCACAAATCGATGACCGTAACTTAAGAGACCTATTAGTCCACACAGTACTCAGGGTCCTTCATCGAGTTGGGCTTGGAATTCAGGGTGGTGTAATCACATTTTGTGCAGTAATGACTCTAAGCAGTCTAATTATTAATTAAGGAATGATTTAGGATAGTTTAAATGCATTCGGAGTATTTAGTTCATGTGCGGCAAGCAAACAATGTGGGCAGATGTTTGTTTTGTTTTGAAATAAATATTTATTTTGGGAAAAATCAGTGGTGTAAACAATATTCAAGGATAGGCTAGCGCAGACGCCACTGGTGAAACGAGAAGAAATTCTCATGCTAGAAAAATGTGTTGTAGTTAATATCTATCAAACTTGAACAAAACTTGCTAGAGCCGGCTCAAGCATATCTAGGAAATCTACGACTTTTGCTTGAAAAAATTAAATATAAACATTATTTATGGAAAATATGGATTTTATAGTTATTATGAATATTTTGGAAAAGCATAAGGGCTGCCTCACATATACAGGGTGAAACTCCGGTAACTTTATCGATCGATTGTGAGAAAACTATAATTAGGAGGAATCTAAAAACTTGACAGTGTATTAACATGCATAGGGGACAGCCGGCTAAAATATTTTCAAGATGGCGGCACTTTCGGTTATACCAGAAGTAGATGTCAATCTGCTTATTTTAAATGGAACACCCCATATATTATTGCGTTTTTAATTTTGACGTAGAATTCTAGACATATTTAATGTATAATGTTCTATACGCAAGTCTCACCGTTTTGGACATATTTAAATTTTTATGTCAAAAATGACGTTTGCGGATCGAAACTTAACTATAACCTTTTCCTATAAGAAAGTCTTTATTATTTAATTTGGGCTTGTTTTCTTATAGATGAAGATTGACTTTAGTAGTCTTTTAATAATATTTTGAAAATTATTAAGACAGAGTAGTCAAAAAAGAAGAATAAAAATTATATTTAAAAAATCGTCAAAAGTCAGTTTTTTCAAATAGAAAGCGCCTTTTTTTTATAATTTAATCATATTAAGCATTAAAAACAAGGGTAACTTTGTATAAGGTTGCTAATTCCAAAAATTTGTAGTTTTAAAAATATTGGCAATCAACATGTTTCTATTGTAAAAATGCTATACGACTTTTACGTTTTGTTATTAGTTGGCCATGACGGCGAGGCGTGGCGAAAATAAAAGAATCGAACTCTGCAGAATTGTCACTATTTCTTAACATTTCACATTCATTAATAATAATCATATATATATATATATATATATATATATATATATATATATATATATATATATATATATATATATATATATATATGTTTATGCGGCTTTCATTATGCCGTTGTAGTGCTGAAATCACATTCAGCAAACGTACAACTATATGAAGCCCCGTGTATGAATGAAGTAAAATGCGAACAGTAAATGCAAACTTCGTTCCAACCATATCCTTTCTGTGTTAGAGGTTGCACAGTTTGAACAAATTGCCAAGGAACACAATTTATCCTATTCCACCATCATCGAGATGATGGCCTACCTGTATCACCATACCGAGAAGAAAGTCAAAACTTACCCTCCCCGCCACAGTGATATAGCAGAAGTACATGTTTCGTCTCTACTAGACTCATCAGGGTACCGACATGCACTTGGCTGTGCAAAGAACAGATCGGAAGGAAGCATGCAAATACTGAACGCGGCTTCGCCGACCTCCCGTCGGATGGCGTATATATGTTTATAATACAGCTTTCACGGATTCCTCCGTGTGAGATGCAATAGCAGTGGATATATATATATATATATATATATATATATATATATATATATATATATATATATATATATATATACATATATATAATGAAAACTGGATGAAATAAGTGAACCGTGAAAGATGTTTTTCAATATAATAAACTTTTATAGTTGAAAATACATTATAAAAGTTTTCCAAAACTTTTTATGGCACAAAATACCTATAAAGCCTTAGTAAATCATACCATTCAGGTTGTGCGCGCTTTTGTCCCTCAAACACTTTGGACTCAAATGTGGATTTTTGCCTTCAAAATATGAGGAATGTTAGCAGCAAGCAAGGTGAGCGCTTCCATCAAGGGATATTGGACATCGAACAACCATATCAAGGAAAGTAGATCATTGCTTTGCTGGTAGATTATTATTAAACCTTGAGGAGAAAAGCTGTCGATACAAATTACAGCAAATGAGGCAAATTAGACTTTTAATTTTAAGTGTTACAAATTTGTATGTAAAAATAATCACAAAAAAAAAATTATTATTCAAATCTATAGTAAATTTGGGCTAACCCGAATGCGACATACATACCAATATAAATGCTTATTTATTGTGTTTCAAAACTAGTGACACAGTCAGAATTATCAAACAGTAAAGTTATGAACTAAAATGATGGTCATCAGTAACACGAAGAAAATCCATAAATCTACAAACTTGTAACGCCAATAAAAATACCAAAATAGGAAGTAGAAGTCCATTACTTCACGATAACAATCTAAAACGGAAAATTTATCCTCCTTGTGTACTTTTTAATCAGGCTATCAATCTAAAGTTTTCCAATTTTCAATTATTGTAAAAGTTTTAACCCAGAAAATCGAGATTAATATCGGCATCGCGGGGATTAAGGATAATGTATGGAAACACGCCGGTGTTATCAAGATTTTTCATGCAAAATTCACAGAAATCAATCGGTAAATCATCCTTTAGCACTTTGGTTAACGATGCGCTAGGTAATGGTTTCCGCAAAAAATAATTACCCTAATTAAAAATTAGCATCAAGGTAAATATTACGAAGTGAGTAATGTGAGGCCATTAAAAATTATATAGGAATAATTAATATATGTATGTACTTATATTCTCACTTACACATCTTAATTTATTATTTAATTTTAAGTTTAGAAAAAGCATATAAAATTAAAATTTACTAGTAAACTATATAAATCCGCCCTCGAATGAAGCGACGTATACCGTATTTTTTCTGGAATTTTTAATTCAATGTAACTTTTATACTTTTAATTTGATTTTAAAAGAATTTTTGTTTTGCTGTCAAAATTTTAGAACCCCACTTACTACAAATACTCCATTTGTAATTTATATAGTTCTAATATACTGTTCCTAACTTCAGTAATAATTCTACGGGGGGTAGCCGTTTATATTTGGGAAACTGGCAACACTGGTGTTGCTAGATGCCATTCATCTATATACATCAACTCACAGCCCAAACTATTAAAGATGGCAACATAAAATTTTGGAAAAAGTTGGCAACATCATGTAGACACCCATTAAGAAAGGATTTTCAAAAATCGCACTCCAAAAGCGTCGATATCTCTTGAACAAATACAGATATGGACTCGATTTTAGTATCAAAAGATAGTTCATATATCTAAAAAATAATTTCTTGGTTCTTCGATTGAATGAGCTTTTTTTTATCCATATCCTCATTTTAACCTAAACACTCAATTGCAATATATATATATATATATATATATATATATATATATATATATATATATATATATATATATATATATATATGTGTGTAATCGAAGGTTTTCGAGTATCCCGTGTACCGTGTATGTGCTGAGTCCCTCTCAGGACTGTAAGGCAGCTGACGTTTCGATGAAATCTGATTTTCCATTTTCAAAACTCACTGTATGGCGTCTACGAGCGACCTGACGCCTGCGACTCGGGTGCTGTCGGTCGCGTGTGTACGTCTGACGCGTTCGTTTTCCGAATGGTTCTGGCCAATCAGGTTGCGAGACCTGCTACGCCTCATTGGCCCTGTTGCCAGTGTTTGGGGTTTAGTTGCCGAGTTGTAATCTGTTTCGTTACTAAGTGGTACTGGTTGATGTTTTGTAAACAAAATAAATAACTTTTAGTACTTTACGAGTTTAATACTTTCTCACAAACGTTTTGACATCCACTTATTTTAAGTAGAAAATAATATTTATTATAAATTCCCTAATTTTTTAAAAAGAGCAAATATTTTCGTTATATAACTGCAGCTACAGAAGTACTAAATTCTCTTATTTTAGGAATAATTACTGTTTGAAAGCATTCTAAGAATTAGATATTTTTAGTTAATCTTAAATAGTAAATTAAGCCATTCCAGGGGCGGATCCAACATGACAAAAGTACATTATGGCAAGCGAAAGCAAGTTGTCGACGGGGGGGGGGGGGGGGGGGTAACCGGAGACATTCCCTTTTCTAGTGTAAATGGCAGGGTCGTGCCTATTTTTCTGAATTTGAAGCTCTTGTAGAGGAGGGGATACCAGCAACATACACATTCCTAATATAAGAGGCAGAATCGGGTCTATTTTCCTGAACTCAAAGCTATTGGGGAGCGGCTATCGCAAAGAAAACAAGTTGTCAACGGTGAGGGAGTGTCAGCAGCATACACATTCCTAATATAGAAGGCAGAATCGGTTCTAATTTCCTGAACTCGGGGCCGATCGCAAGCATACACATTCCTATACTCTATTCAAGAACTACAGAGAGTAATAAACCTGTTACCGAAATCCCCAACGTACTTGCTCCAGTACGGCAGATAACGGAGGACTGCCGTAAATCTAATTTTATTTAAATATTATAAGCTTTTATAAATGTACTGCCATAATAAAATTTCTGACACCTTACAGTGTGTCCTTAGTAATTTATCTTGTTTGTGCTTGTTTTTAAATATTATTTGAGATTAGTAGGATACCGAAAAAATATGGCCTCCACTTCTATATTTATTCTAAAATCGTTAAACCAAGACATTTTTCCTCAATGAAAAACTTATTACGATGAATGCTTATGATGCCTTAAGATATCAATATCTAGATAATAATGTTAAAAGCTCTGTTGAGATGTGTTCCAACATGACAGGAAAATCTACTATGTACCGAATACTGAAGGAGAAAAAACGACTGGAATGTTTCGTACTCCCCCATTCGATCACAGGCAGATGAAAAACCTCGTTGGAAGAAGAGATGAAAACTGCAATAAAAGGAGTTCTACATACATTTTATTATGAGAAGCAGATCCCAACCGTCAACAAAATTCTTACTAAAATCAATGAAGATCGGGATTTACCTTAAATTAAAAGAACTGAGCTCTAGAAATTACTCAAAGAACTTAATTTTTGATAGAAAAAACCAAATAGGAAATCTGTTCTTATAGATCGTCCGGAAACTGTCCGTTGGAGAAGAAAATATCTCTCTCAAGTAAAAGGCAGAGTTACTAGAAATAATACAATGTACAAAATTAGTAATTTAACTGAACTTTTTTTGAACAAAGTTACTGCGGAAAATTGGGAAAAATCCATATAATAAAAGAATAAAACAAAATGTGGAAACTCAATTAATTGAGCGACGATAGCTTCCCTGAATTTGATTACGAATTAGATACGTAATGTTTACCAGTGTAAACACAATTTGTTTTTGTTGCATTTATTGTTTAATGTTGTTTATATATTTTTTTTATATATATATTTTTAGTGTGTCCCATTCTTTAATTTTATATATGTTTAATTCCAATTAGCCGTAATTTCTTTATTATTTTATTATTATATTTGTGTCTTTTTCTTAAGCGTGTAGAATTAACATGTTTTTTTTTTTTATTTTTTAAGCCTATCGGATATTTCATATTAAATTAAGATTCCAGTGCAATAGAAATAAAAATAAGTAGATCTAATTTTAACTGTAACATATAAAAATTAATTACATTTGAATCCCTTTTTAGTGTTTAATTTAAGAAATAAATAAACTGAAACGTCAAATTTCCTAAAAATGTTTATAATTAATAATAAAATGACCGAGAGCCCCCCAAAAAAATTCTAATATTATGTGGACGAATTTATTTTTTTATATATGTTTAACTTCTTTTCTTTTTGACAATGAGTATTTTGTAAGTATTTAAATTGTAACTTCGAATTTTTTGGAAGAATAAGGCTACGTTTTAGTCTGAATGTGTCTAAAACGGCTTTTATGTCAAAATTAAAAATAATAAAAATACTGTTGTGATTTGTGTTAAATATGTCAAAATTATCTGTATTTTATACTGTATGTGAATTATTAAGAAATCATAAGAAATAAAATAATAATATAAAAACTTTTTATTTTAAATTTATTACCGAAATAATATTCTATGCCATAAATACTTAGTGATAAAATAAACCTCTTTCCGACGCCTATGACAAGGATTAAAATCCTTTTTAACACTTCCAAATGTCTATTGTTATCCAACCCAAATAGTCCATTATTATAGACCGGTATTTTTGATTACAAAATTTCTAACCTATTCCTAGGTAAAATATATATATCTAACAGATTTTGCCAAAGACACCGAACTAAAGAACACAGGTAGTTTGCGAAGGAAAAAAGGTAAAAAATAATTTTTTACTCTCTCTAGTCCTTGAATTAACTATAGTATAAGAGGTAAAATCGGGTATATTTTCCTGAACTCAAAGCTCTTGGGGGGGGGGGGCGATCGCCCCCACCGCCCCCCCTTGGATCCGCGCCTGAGCCATTCGTTGTAAGTTTAAATATTTTTAACACCTTCAGAGAAAAAACTTTTTTAATAGAATATTTTGTTAAAAAAACTTCTGTAAAAAAATTAAACCAAATTTAAACCTTTTTTTTAATGAATTAGAGTTTTTATGTATTCGATTTTTGAGTTTACTGTTTTCTTGAAAACATTCTTTTTAAATGTTTTTTTTTCGGAAGCTGCTGAAAATATTTAATTATCGGCTTGAAATAGTTACTCTAGTTGTTAAGAGAGGGCGTTACTAAGCCAGTACAACAGGGTGTTGTATTAGGCAATTTCAACACACACTTCTGGGAGTGGGATTGCCTACTCCATCAAAGGATGACATTGTGTGTCAATTCAAATACATTGTTGTTAACATTTCTCTTTCATGTTCTGAGACGTGCGGTCGCGGTAAGCACGGTAATTCTTCGTATCATTTTTAAGCAATATTTTATATATGACAATTTACATACAAAATTTAAAATAGAAAATTACACAACGAAACGTCTTTTGTCGTATCTGTAAAGTGAAATAATCTTGTGGTATCATCAAGTAAGTTTTGTTGGACGTGATCTGGTCTGTTTTCATGATTAAATAAAGTCCAAGATTCTCCCAACCCATGTGATTTATTAAAGACTAGTAAACTACGATCGACAGGAATAACTACGTGTTGTTTATAGCCTTAAAGACCTAAAGACTAGTTCAAAAGCAGTACTAATCCAAACAACTCAATCTGTCCAGTCGGTAAATTACTATTTCTTTAAAAAAAATTATTTATTTTTACTAACCTGTTCGCTCGTCATCTGTCCGTAACTCCCAATCTTTTTTGCAGGACTGGCGGTCACCCCCGCAGGACTTCCGATTTTCTTCGGACCGTTGTTCCCGAACCCATTCTCCACCACGGAACCTTTCTCAAACTTCTGTAACGCGTACTGAATACTGCTAGGCATTGGTTTGGCTGTTTTGGCGGCAGCTTGCGCCGCCAATCGGGCTTTATCTTCGTGTACAAAATTTTTCACTAATTTTTCCAAGCGGTTATTGTCCATGTTCGGCGCCTGGGCCAGCAGTTCGATGGACGGCTTGGCCGGCGCCTGAGGCTTTAACATTGATCTGAAATTTCAAAGATAGGGATAAGTAATATTCAGAAAATCCCAGATTAGTATATTATTTGTTACAACAAATCATGCGTGCGTAGTAGTCACAGTAGAAGTTAAAAATGATGTAATATATAAGGTGTTCCCATTTCTAACATTTAATTTGTATGAAATCACGTATTTATGAGGTTACGTAGTCCACTCGAGTGGAATTCGTACCTTATGTCGTTTTTGCGACCAAAGATATAAAAGATATTTGGACCGCGGTCTTATAGAAGCGCGTTGGCTCTCGGTTTAGGAAGAGAGAGCATTTTCGATGAGTAGTGTCTCTCTTTCCGCGAACTAGAAAGAGAGATACTACTAATCTACCTCGCTCCGTCTCTTTTTAAATTATGTCTCTGACTTCGACTAATCATTTTGTATTAAAACCCTTTTTCTTCAGGATATGTCGAATTTATAAACAGTTACAAGTGACGTAAATCATTTCTTTGAATTTAAAGGAATTTTAAATACAATGGTTGCCTCTATTATGGGAATTAATAGCAACCATTGAGGTTTAAACAAGAGGAGGGGACATTACGTGTCCACCACATTGTTCGTACTTCCCCGTCTTTTTTTTTGTATTTGTTTTGTGAATGATTAGCAGAGAATGTCTTTGTTTTATTTGTGCTGTTTTATGAGAATTGTGTTATTATTGTGCTGTCGGCAGTTGTTGCAGTCATAGACATAAAATATATAAGCCGCGAGTCATATAGAAGTGTGTTGGCTCTCGATTAGAGAGAAACAGAGCGAAATAGGTCAGTAGTACCTCTCTTTCTATGGGGACAACATCTCTTAATTCATTAACAATGACTGGTTGTGGGTGTCAAGCGAGAGAGATATCGCGGGTACCGAGATCGCAGCCCCGTCCATAGAAAAAACGGTACTACTGACCTATTTCTCTCCTTTTTTAATTGGGAGCCAACGTGCTTCTATACAACCTGGGGTTAATATCTTTATACAGGGTTATACACCCTATCCGGAATATTGCGGCCAAAATACATGACCTTCAAAAAGTTTTACTTTTCGTGATATGGAGGTCTAATATAGTTATTTTATAAGATTATTTTAATATTATACAGGGTGTCCCAAAACCTCTGAAAGTTGTTTTTTTTTAAACGGATTATGGATTATATTATTGCATTTCTGGATTCTTCGATCAAAATAAGTGCCTATTTTAATAAGGTTTATAGTACCTAAACCTTAAGGGTTTGTAAATAATTTGAATTTCGACAAAATCTAACCTAATTAATGTTTCAAATACTTAAGAAGTATTTTAGTTATGGACTCGAAATTTACGGTGATGTATAACAATATATCATATTTTATATCCCAGTTGTAATAAACTTGTTATTTTATACAAGGTGTCCAAAAAATAAAACCACTCATAAGAATTTATTAGAAGATCTCTTTTTAAATATTAGAACTACTATGTGACTTCAACTGGATGGAGCTCCGCCTGATTATCATCGCGAGGTTCGGCAATTTTTAAACGTCAACTTTCGAAACAGGTGGATTGGGAGAAACGGATTTCAAAATTGGCCCCCGAGATATCTGGACTTAACTTCACCAGATTTCTTTTTATGGGAATACATAAAAGGAATTGTCTACAATGTGCCCCCGACAATACCACAATATATGAAAATACGCATAAGAGACGTTTTTCAAACTGTAACCCCGCAAATGTTGTCCAAAGTTAGCAGTGGTTTTGAAAAAAGAATATGTAAGTCTTTGGAAATGGATGGTCGACATTTGGAACATCTACTATAAATATTTTGCTTCTGTTATGTGCTATCGTTAATATGTTGTTACCATTATTGCCGTTATAGCCTGTTGGACGACTATAAATCGCGTTCCGAGTTTCTGAACATTTGTAAAGATATTCCTGATTATTATTCTAATAGTTGTAAATTACCTGCCATTTCCAAATGCCATAGGCAACTAGATACACTAGAACAGCTATCCAAAAAACACAAAATGGTGCAGAAAACGATTATTTGGAGTATTATATGAAAACGCGAAGACTTAGCTAGAAAACACCTTTATACCATTTGATAAGTATTTAAAAAGTACATTTTCTGGCAAGATAAAAAGTATAGCGATCTTTTTAAATTAATCAAGTTATAACCACTTAAAGTTCTTATTTGATTAGTTTTAATTTTTGGACACCCTGTATAATATAGCAAGTTTATTATAATTGGGATATAAAATATGATTTATTGTTACACTCCACTGTAAATTTCAAGTACATAACTGAAATACTTCTTAAGTATTTGAAACATGAAAATTAGGTTAGATATTGTCAAAATTCAAATTATTTAAAAACCCTTAAGGTTTAGGTACTATAAATCTTATTAAAATAGGCACTTATTTTAATCAGAGAATTAAAAAATGCAATAATATAAAGGGGGTTCCATTTAAAAAAACACAACTTTGATACTTTCAGAGCTTTCGGGACACCCTGTATAATATGAAAATAATTTTAAAAAATAATTATATTAGACCCCCATATATCTCAAAAGTAAAACTTTTTGTCACGTATTTTGGCTAGAATATTCCGTGCCGTATAGGGTGAATAACCCCGTATATCTATGGTAGTAGTAGACGCAGTGGATAAAAAGAAATCATTAGGAATTATTTTTCTTAAGCTCGTATAAACCATAAACAGGCCCGCACTAAAAATATTTTATAACTTTTTCAGTATTTCCTAATGCTTTTTCAATTTAAATTGAGGCAATTGGAGGGATAAATGACAATTTATCTTTATTAATTATAGATATGACAATTTATCTTTATTAATTATAGATTTCCCCAAAGTCCTGCATGTCCTGATATGCCAGGAAACGAAGCGATTTTTGTGAGGTAAAAATGATTCAAATACTGCCTGCGATCTGATTGCAGAAATGGATAGGGGAAGGTAGTAAAAATGACGTCTCATCTCGTGTCTCAACAAATTTTGGTTGACACATTGTTTTTTTTTTAATAAAGATGTCCAAAAATGATTTTCCCCGGTTTTTTGAATTTCACGGAAAATCTAAGGGATTTAGAGAAAAATGTTCCACAGACGAATTGTACGTCTTGAAAATATCTTCAAAATGTGTTTTTGTTTGTCCAAATCGGTCTGTAAACAAAAAAGTTATTGCAAATTAAACATTAAAAATGGCTTATTTTTCAACTGTTAATAACTTTCTTAATATTTATTGAATTGTTTTCAACTTCTACCAGAATGTGAGTTTTAAAGTGCTTAAAAAATGTGCGGAAGTTGGGCGCTGTCGGGCCAATAGTTTTTGTAAAATTGCAATTGTTTATGAGAAAAACGAAAAAAGTGACTATTTTTGATTGGCTGTACCGTCGTCTAGGAAACTACTACAGAGTTCTGTCAGTGCTCATTCTCTTCATCAAAACTTAACCTATTATGTAGTAAAAAAAGTGGATATATTTTTCACATTTTGTTTATGCAAAATCGTCATGAAGATATGAGTAGTTTTTCGCTTATAAATAAATTAATCAACAACCGCATTTTTTGTCCGATTTGTTAATGAAGCATATCATTGGAAAGCTGATAAAAAAACAAGAATTTTGAAAAAAAAAGTTGATGAAAAATGATATTGTACAAAAAAGAATGTCTTAATTGTTTTATATTTATAGAAGATTAGGTAATTTTTATGTATTTATAATGGTTTTTTCTTTCTGTATATTAATAGACATACATATGTGACTAATTATTTAAAACTTCGTTGTCTTGTGCAAAATAATTTCAAAAATTCCCAGACTCCTGAAAAATATTGTAGTAATTTGTATAATTGATCACCTGTATATGCTATTGAATATATTATGCAAGGATATTTATCATTTATATATTTTTATATTAGTAAATTCAAAAATTTTTCTTCATTTTTACTACATTCATAAAATATACGTTATTTAACGATAATTTTGATTTAATGGATTATTGTATAACTTTTAATACAACCTTATTTTATAACAATAACATTATTCAAGAAATGTTATTTCAATACAATAATAAGAAAATTCAAATTTTAGCACGATTTTATTATCTCTAGTTCATACATACCTAATAAAAGCAAAAAATGCGAAATCTTGATATATATAACTTTTTTTTTTTTGGGGGGGGGGGTAGGAGGGGGCCGAATATAATTGTTGATAAAAGTAAATATATATATATATATATATATATATATATATATATATATATATATATATATATAATAAGGTATGTAATCGTTTTCAATGAAAAAACATGTAAAACGACTAAAAAAAATTTTAAATGTAAAAAATGCAATTTTCGGGGGGGGGGGGTGGTGGTGGTGGTCCGAGAAGGTTGAAAATGTGCCCAATATTATTTTTTCGATGAGCTTGCCCAAAAAAATCAAAGAATTAAAGCTCTACGTTATTTAGAGGCGGAGATATTGCTAATTTTTCAAGCGTGCGCTGATTTGAAGACGCGCTCTCACTTTATACTCGGTGAGATTCGGTTATCCTCTCCAACTTACCTTATCTGGCGTCTAGCACGTACCTTCAGTTTAGCGATCTCTTGAAAGGTTGATTGTGTATAAATTAACCTCAATTGAATGATTTCGTATACTTTAGGCTCTTATTAATGAACTGAAAAAAATTCAGCTCTTAATATAAATAAACAATCGTTTTGTGATTTTTTGAAAAAATTCGGCTCCTATTGATCGTAGAGACTTTTTTTTTCAAAATTCGTGTTTTTTTACCAGCTTTCCAATGATATGTTTCATTAACAAATCGGACAAAAAATACGGTTGTTAATTAATTTATTTATAAGCGAAAAACTACCCATATCTTTATGACGATTTTGCATAAACAAAATATGAAAAATATCAACTTTTTTTTTACTACATGATAGCTTAAGTCTTTACGAAGAGAATGAGCACTAACAGAACTCTGTAGCAGTTTCTTAGACGACGGTACAGCCACTCAAAAATAGTCACTTTTTTCGTTTTTCTAATAAACAATTGCAATTTTACAAAAACTATTGGACCGACAGTGCCCAACTTCCGCACACTTTTTAAGCACTTTAAAACTCACATTCTGGTAAAAGTTGAAAACAATTCAATCAATATTAAGGAAGTTATTAACAATTGAAAAATAAGCCATTTTTAATGTTTAATTTGCAATAACTTTTTTGTTTACAGACCAATTTGGACAAACAAAAACTCATTTTGAAGATATTTTCAAGACGTACAATTCGTCTGTGGAACATTTTCTCTAAATCCCTTAGATTTTCCGTAAAATCCAAAAAAAACCGGGGGAAAATCATTTTTCGACCTATTTGTTAAAAAAAAAACAATGTTCCAACCGAAATTTGTTGAGACACGAGATGAGACGTCATTTCTACTACCTTTCCCTACCCATTTCTGCAATCAGATCGCAAGCAGTATTTGAGTTTTTTTTTAACACTCCGTGTATATAAAGCTTGTGTGGAATTTCTATAACTTGTCCATGCTGGATTGTCCGCCGTGTATTTCAGATTTCGCTCCGTCTGATGTTGTATCCAGGTATTTGAAAAAACACCTCAAAGGACGTCATTTTGCAAACGATAACCAGTTGAAAGAGGATATTGATGTATATTTTCAGTGCCAACAGAATCATTGCGCGCAGCGAAAGGACCTTCAGATTATAAAGAAAAATAAAATTGTCAAAAAAAATATTTTGTTTTTAGTTGCCCCTCGTATATCAGAATTTCACTTTTATTTAATCTTATACAATTTCGAAAATATTAAAAAAATAACATAAAAAAACGTGTATTTCAAACAGTTATTTTAAGCTGTTTTACGTAAACTGAATGTTCTCAAATCCATCTGACACAGCTGTTAGAGGTCATTTTACAAAGTTTGATACTCATATACAATACGTTTAATATAGAATAACAATGTTTTCATTTTCGTACCGGTTTTCACAACGGTTTTCATTGTTTGGAAAATATCCAACTGTTTAGAACTAGAAATTGGAATCTCCCGAATAAAATATGTGCCATATTATTGAGTATGTTTATATATGTATGAATTATTAATTTGGTCGCACGGAAATGAGCGACGTGGAAATTCTAATGACCAGGTACAAATCTTGAGAATAATGCCAAGTTTTTTTGGCGTAGAGTAGACAAAAGGGGAGGTAATAATTGCAAGATATATGTAGACTTGCTGGCTTTTGCATTTTTAATCAGTAGGATGATGACCGGCAGGAAAAAGTAAAGAACTTTTTCATGTATTTTTCAAATAAAATATTTGCTGTAAATAATCCTAAAAATATAAATGAGATTATTTATAACTGACTAGTTTGACATTTTAGGCTTTTTTTTTACTAATTATAATGTTTTAATGTTACATATTTAAAAACACATTAGTAAAATAAATATTGATTTTATTGGAGAGCAGGCTGTATATATTTGTTCTTTTGTTATATTTCGTCTTCTTCTTCGGGTGCCATGTGCATGCTCAAGGAAGTTGGAAGGGGTAAAAGGAAGGAGAATACCCTAAACTAAATTTGGCTCCGCATGTAACTCTGTACTCCCCTTAATGTGGCTATGCTGCACTTGTGCAGTAGGTCAAGGGACAGGACTGGACTTGAGAAAACTCTTATTATGTTATTATATTGAAAAATTACAATTTAAAGTTCAGGTTATAAAACAACTAATGAAATAAACACTGCCTTAAAAGAGATTTAAACATAATTCGAAATAAAATCTTATCTTATCTACAATGTTATAAAGGATCTGACCATAGGGATTAACTACATGTTACTCTTCTTTATGTTATTATTAAGTAAAGTGTTTTCCATGACCTTCTAAACTTTAAAATAATTAAAGGTAATAATTCGGAAAGATGCAAATCTAGAGGTGGGTGCCATTTTGGTTTTGTTTGTTTTGATTTGTTTTTGATAATTTTCTTGATTTTTCCGATAAATATTTCTGAAATTTTATATAATACAGATGGTTCTATTAGCGTGCACTTTTTTTTATCAGAAAAATCGAAAACATTATCAAAAAAATCAAAACAAACAAAACCAAAATGGCAACCACCTCTAGATTTACACCTTTCCGAATTATTACCCCGAAAATAATGAATTTCCCGGATCGAACCACGCGATTTACAAAACAATACCATACAATGATGCATTGTTATAAATAAAGTCTATACAAATGTCTTGACAACATACACAAATATAAATTCCGAAATTTAACTAATGATACTGCACCGTACAACAAAGACAATAAGCGTCGAGGACGATGACAAACAATCGCATTAAACACAAAGAATAAGCCGGGACGCCGATCGTGTCGCAAACCCTGCTCTGGTTTCCGGTTCTCACTTCATGCAACAAATTTAATACGAAATTGCTTTTTGCGCTTGCTCCACATAGCCAGTCGATGTCAATTTATGACATTTATTTTCTGCATGGTGGAACACTATTTTAGGCATTTAGCCTATTTTTTTAGGTTTTCATATCTCTTCCAACTTCCTTAGCTATGCCATATATATATATATATATATATATATATATATATATATATATATATATATATTTTCTAATATTTTCTTGGGTATAGGTTTTTCATTAGAGAAACAAAGGACAATAATTTTCTTTCTGACGTTTCGCTCTACATAGCGAGCTTCTTCAAAAGAGCTTGGTATATTTATTTAACATCTACAAAAATTACAGAATTTTTTATATAATAAACATATATCACAGTAATTACATTTTTATATTTTTAATTTAATTAAAATTAATAAAAACAAAACAGATTTTAAAATAGTCTTAAAGTTTAAAATTTAAAATTTAAAACAATACAAACAGGTTAAAATAGTGAAAATTATAAACTAGTACATACCTTGAAAGTAGTTTTATGTGTATGTTTAAAAATAAATTCAATTATGATCTTTGGTATGCAATTTGTATAGATAGATTTATTTTTATAAAAAGCAAAAAATAGGAAAAAAGATTATTATTTATTTTTTAATGACATTCTTTCACCTGTATGAGTGTATATGAAATCGTTCCAAGCATCATTACATTATTTCTCATATTTATTATAGAGTCGCTTCAAGCATGTTTTATTCAAAAATCAAATTATAGTATATCTGACTTAAATTTTTGACATCTTGCTTGTCATTTACAACATTTTTATCTTTCTTTATGTGTATCATTTCTTTGATGACTAATTTATGATAATTTCTGTCAGTATCTAAAATATGGGTGTTTTTAAAATCAAATTCATGCTTAGATGTTTGTTCATGCTTATGTAAAGATGTCGATGCGTTTTTAGTATACTTGTGTCCATTCACTCTATTTTCAATATATTGTGTCGTCATGCCAATGTATTTCTTAGGACAATTTAGGCATGGAATTGCGTATATTACGTTAGATCTTTTTTTGGTGGGAACTTTGCTTTTTAACTTCGTATAAAATGACCCAAGTAAATTGTTCGCCTTATGGCATACCGTTATGTTATGTTTATCCAAAATATATTTTATTTTTTCAGACAGTTGGTATATATACGGTAATGCAATGAAAGTGTTTTGTGTTTTGGTATTGTTAATTTTATTTTTTTTGTTTGTGTTATAATGTAAATAGGTTCTTTGTTTAATTATTTTTTTTATGAGTAGTTTAGGAAAATGGTTCATTATTAGGGTCTCTTCCACTTTTTTTAGCACTTCTGGGCGAAATTCGGGTGAAGATAATTTTATAGCTCGATCAACTAAGCCGATTATGACACTATTTTTTTGTTTATTTGGATGTTCAGAGTTAAAATTCAAATACCGGCCCGACCAAGTATCTTTCGTGTACCATTTTGTATGCAGACTATTATCCGTCTTATTTCTGTGTATAGTTAAGTCTAAAAAGTTTATTTTTTGTTCTATTTCAATTTCAGCTGTAAATTTCAGTTTTGGGTGGAAATTATTAAAATATTGTAACAAGCTATCTATTTTGTTTTCGGGTACAGCAGCCAAACAGTCATCTACATAGCGTTTAAAAAAGATTATATTAAAATCCAGTTTTTTCAATACTTCTTCTTCTACATATTCCATAACTATTTGTGCTATTGTTGAGGAGATTGGTGAACCCATAGCACAACCGTCTAATTGTTGGTACAAACTATCTTTGAATTGGAAATAATTATTATTTATTGTAAGTTTTACAGATTCTATAAATTCATTGAGTGTCAATGTTGTGTGTTCTTTTAAATCGTCCCATTTTTCTTCCAAAACTTTGGGAATGATGTCATTGGGTATATTTGTATACAAAGAAACTACATCTAGTGAAACTAATTTATAATTTGTTGGTATTTGTATTGTATCAATGAATTGTTTAAATGTGAAAGAGTCTTTTATATAGTGATTATTTTTTCCTGTGATGTTTGTTAGGCAATTTGATAAGTATTTGGACAGGTTATAAAAAGGGGACTGTATGCTTGAGACAATTGGTCTGAGAGGTGTATTTGGTTTGTGTAATTTAGGTAACCCATAAATTTTTGGTGCTATAGCATTATGTATTGTTAATTTTTTACTTTCTTTCTCAGTTATATGTTGATTTTTTAATAGTTTTTTAATTAGTGCGTTATTTTTAGTTTGGAACAATCTCTGACACAGATATACCACAAGATGTGTCAGAAGTACTCGCCCTGGGCGGAAATTTTTCATTACCAATCAGTAATGAAAAAGAGCTACCTCTAAATGAATATATTTCTAGTATAGAGTCTGCCATATATAACAAACCAGAAGAAATAAGAGATAGCATTAGATCTAAAATAGTAAACGTAATTACAAACCACAAAATAAAGACCAGACATAATAAAGTCAAAACTAATAATTTCCAAATTAAAATACAAAAACAAATTAATAAAACAAAACAATTTATCAAACATAACCCTCAAATTACTATTCTCAAACCTGATAAGAGTAACAAAACCGTAATTATGAATACATCTGATTATGATAGAAAAATAAACGAACTACTTGATGATACTAACACTTATAAGAAACTTAAAAGTGACCCTACAAAATTGTTCCAAACTAAAAATAACGCACTAATTAAAAAACTATTAAAAAATCAACATATAACTGAGGAAGAAAGTAAAAAATTAACAATACATAATGCTATAGCACCAAAAATTTATGGGTTACCTAAATTACACAAACCAAATACACCTCTCAGACCAATTGTCTCAAGCATACAGTCCCCTTTTTATAACCTGTCCAAATACTTATCAAATTGCCTAACAAACATCACAGGAAAAAATAATCACTATATAAAAGACTCTTTCACATTTAAACAATTCATTGATACAATACAAATACCAACAAATTATAAATTAGTTTCACTAGATGTAGTTTCTTTGTATACAAATATACCCAATGACATCATTCCCAAAGTTTTGGAAGAAAAATGGGACGATTTAAAAGAACACACAACATTGACACTCAATGAATTTATAGAATCTGTAAAACTTACAATAAATAATAATTATTTCCAATTCAAAGATAGTTTGTACCAACAATTAGACGGTTGTGCTATGGGTTCACCAATCTCCTCAACAATAGCACAAATAGTTATGGAATATGTAGAAGAAGAAGTATTGAAAAAACTGGATTTTAATATAATCTTTTTTAAACGCTATGTAGATGACTGTTTGGCTGCTGTACCCGAAAACAAAATAGATAGCTTGTTACAATATTTTAATAATTTCCACCCAAAACTGAAATTTACAGCTGAAATTGAAATAGAACAAAAAATAAACTTTTTAGACTTAACTATACACAGAAATAAGACGGATAATAGTCTGCATACAAAATGGTACACGAAAGATACTTGGTCGGGCCGGTATTTGAATTTTAACTCTGAACATCCAAATAAACAAAAAAATAGTGTCATAATCGGCTTAGTTGATCGAGCTATAAAATTATCTTCACCCGAATTTCGCCCAGAAGTGCTAAAAAAAGTGGAAGAGACCCTAATAATGAACCATTTTCCTAAACTACTCATAAAAAAAATAATTAAACAAAGAACCTATTTACATTATAACACAAACAAAAAAAATAAAATTAACAATACCAAAACACAAAACACTTTCATTGCATTACCGTATATATACCAACTGTCTGAAAAAATAAAATATATTTTGGATAAACATAACATAACGGTATGCCATAAGGCGAACAATTTACTTGGGTCATTTTATACGAAGTTAAAAAGCAAAGTTCCCACCAAAAAAAGATCTAACGTAATATACGCAATTCCATGCCTAAATTGTCCTAAGAAATACATCGGCATGACGACACAATATATTGAAAATAGAGTGAATGGACACAAGTATACTAAAAACGCATCGACATCTTTACATAAGCATGAACAAACATCTAAGCATGAATTTGATTTTAAAAACACCCATATTTTAGATACTGACAGAAATTATCATAAATTAGTCATCAAAGAAATGATACACATAAAGAAAGATAAAAATGTTGTAAATGACAAGCAAGATGTCAAAAATTTAAGTCAGATATACTATAATTTGATTTTTGAATAAAACATGCTTGAAGCGACTCTATAATAAATATGAGAAATAATGTAATGATGCTTGGAACGATTTCATATACACTCATACAGGTGAAAGAATGTCATTAAAAAATAAATAATAATCTTTTTTCCTATTTTTTGCTTTTTATAAAAATAAATCTATCTATACAAATTGCATACCAAAGATCATAATTGAATTTATTTTTAAACATACACATAAAACTACTTTCAAGGTATGTACTAGTTTATAATTTTCACTATTTTAACCTGTTTGTATTGTTTTAAATTTTAAATTTTAAACTTTAAGACTATTTTAAAATCTGTTTTGTTTTTATTAATTTTAATTAAATTAAAAATATAAAAATGTAATTACTGTGATATATGTTTATTATATAAAAAATTCTGTAATTTTTGTAGATGTAAACTAAATATACCAAGCTCTTTTGAAGAAGCTCGCTATGTAGAGCGAAACGTCAGAAAGAAAATTATTGTCCTTTGTTTCTCTAATGAAAAACCTATACCCAAGAAAATATTAGAAAAAAATATTTAACAAAAGGTTTAAGATACAAAAATAAATTATATATATATATATATATATATATATATATATATATATATATATATATATATATATATATATATATATATATATATATATATATATATATATATTTCGTCAATAATGTAATATTTAGATTATTATTGCATTGCCTAATGGTAAGTAAGTAACAAAATTAAATTAAGAACGTGGTAATTAGCTGAAAAAAGCCTAAAATGCTGGAAGAAACTGTGGCAACACCTAATTGTCGATAATGATAAGAAACCCGTGCAAATTCAAACATTAACTGAAAACATTGTTCCGAATTGCTTGTGACTTTTGCTCTAAGTTCGTTACAGCTCTATTAGATGAACGAAACGCGTGTGGAGAGAGGGCCAGCGTTGGATATACAGGAAATAAACTATATCTCTGTTTTCTTTTAACGTCCTGAAGAAGAAGAAAAGAGGCAGCTTATTAAACTAATTCTAAGGTAGTAAAAGATTTCTTTATAACTGATTGATATAACATACAAATTGTTTTAAGAACAAAGAAATTTAAGATATTTTGGTAACAGCAAAATAGTTTTTTTTTAAACCTAATCAATATTCACATTCAATGTCGACAATTTAGGCTTGATGGATCTTTTAATTTGAAGCAGATTTTGTCATCCTTCTAACCAAACCTTCATCTCTTAATTAAATCATTTAAAAATTTTCGCTTACCTTGTTCGCTTTCATCCTATATCCTATGTCGAATTCAGGCCTATTTTTAAACACTTTACGCACTACCACAGCCGATGTAGATTTGTACCGATTTAGATGCTGTGCAGGAATAGGTACACCACGAAAATTAGAACGACCAACATTTTAAATGTCACATCTTTAATCTAACAACAACCATTTTGAGTGTCTATTTCCAACGAAGATTTTATTTATTATATTGATGTTATCACATGGTGAGTTGTCCAACTTGAAAAAAACAGCAGCAGTTACAATGTTCTGCTCGAATTTTTATTGTATTTGTATTTAGTTATTAGCTATAGTTTATTTTATAACATATTTACAAAAAATGACTATGGATATAGGAATAATAAATTGCTCCAAAGTAAGATGTTAAAAAAATTAAACAAGCCTGTACCTTTATAAATAAAATTGTTTTATAAGATTTTTATCTCACAAATTTTATGACTTTTCACTAAAAAATAGAGTCCTTAATTAAAAAAAACTTCTGTGATAACAGAGAATGTTCAAAATTTTTGAGTAGTTTCAACTAAATTTCGTGACCTTGCTTGCCTAGCGACTCACTATAGTACACTGGGAGAAATTGTAAGAATTAGATAAAATACCGTCATAGATTATTTAATTTTAACTAGACGCGAAAAAGGCGTTCCTGCTAAAAGCAAATTTCTATGCGGTACGTTTCATATTATCACAGCGAGATTTCTAATGTAACAAGTAAGCGAGTCTATTTTGTCTAAATTCAAAGCTTTTGGGAAAGGGGCGCAATCGCCCGTCTTTGGTCCCTCCTCTGTTTCGATGCGTATAAAGTGAGAATTTGAGAAATAAATCGTGATTGTAGCGAATTTTTATCGAAACTTAAAATCAATTTCAGAGTTTTATAACGACTGATAGTCAATTTATTAAATTTATTTCCTTGAAATTTCACATACAGTCTATATTTTGATACAATAGAAATGGTCAGTTGGAGCTTATACTGAAAAAGCATATAGGCCAGGACACGAAGCGATTTTTGTGAGGTAAAAATGACTCAAATACTGTCTGTGATCTGATTGCAGAAATGGATAGGGGAAGGCAGTAGAAATGACGTCTCATCTCGTGTCTCAACAAATTTTAGTTGGAACATTGTTTTTTTTTTAACAAATAGGTCGAAAAATAATTTTCCCCCGGTTTTTTGGATTTTACGGAAAATCTAAGGGATTTAGAGAAAAATGTTCCTGAGACGAATTGTATGTCTTGAAAATATCTTCAAAATGAGTTTTTATTTGTCCAAATCGGTCTGTAAACAAAAAAGTTATTGCAAATTAAACATTAAAAATGGCTTATTTTTCAATTGTTAATAACTTTCTTAATATTTATTGAATTGTTTTCAACTTTTACCAGAATGTGAGTTTTGAAGTGCTTAAAAAGTGTGGAAGTTGGGCGCTGTCGGTCCAATAGTTTTTGTAAAATTGCAATCGTTTATTAGAAAAACGAAAAAAGTGACTATTTTTGATTGGCTGTACCGTCGTCTAGGAAACTGCTACAGAGTTCTGTGAGTGCTCATCCTTTTCGTAAAGTCTTAAGCTATCATGTAGTAAAAAAAGTGGATAATTATAATTTAATGGATTATTGTATAACTTTTAATACAACCTTATTTTACAACAATAACATTATTCAAGAAATGTTATTTCAATACAATAATAAGAAAATTCAAATTTTAGCACGATATTATTATTTCTAGTTCATACATATGTAATAAAAGCAAAAAATGCGAAATCTTGAAAAATATATTTTTTGGGGGGGTAGGAGGAGGCCGAAAATAATTGTTCATAAAAGTAAATATATATAAAAAGCCATGTAATCGTTTTCAATGAAAAAACATATAAAACGAGTAAAAAAAATTTTAAATGTAAAAAATGCAATTTTCGGGGGGGAGGGGGTGAGGGTGGTCCGAGAAGGTTGAATATACTTTAGCCTCTTATTAATGAACTGTAAAAAATTCAGCTTTTAATATAAATAAACAATCGCTTTGTGATTTTTTGAAAAAAAATGCTAGCTCGGCTCCTATTAGTTGTAGAGAGCCTTTTTTTTGTAAAATTCGTGGTCTTTTATCAGCTTTCCAAAGATATGCTTCATTAACAAATCGGACAAAAATGCGGTTGTTAATTAATTTATTTATAAGCAAAAAACTACCCACATCTTCATGACGATTTTGCATAAACAAAATACGAAAAATATCAACTTTTTTTTACTACATGATAGCTTAAGTCTTTACGAAGAGAATGAGCACTGACAGAACTCTGCAGCAGTTTCCTGCACGACGGTACAGCCAATCAAAAATACTAACTTTTTTCGTTTTTCTAATAAACAATTACAATTTTACAAAAACTATTGGACCGACAGCGCCCAACTTCCGCACACTTTTTAAGCACTTTAAGACTCACTTTCTAGTAAAAGTTGAAAACAATTCAATAAATATAAAGAAATTTATTAACAATTGAAAAATAAGCCATTTTTAATGTTTAATTTGCAATAACTTTTTGGTTTACAGACCGATTTGAACAAACAAAAATTCATTTTGACGATATTTTCAAGACATACAATTCGTCTCTAAAACATTTTTCTCTAAATCCTTTAGATTTTCCGTAAAATCCAAAAAACCGGGGAAAATCATTTTTCGACATATTTGTTAAAAAAAAAAACAATGTTCCAATCAAAATTTGTTGAGAACGAGATGAGACGTCATTTCTACTACCTTTCCCTACCCATTTTTGAAATTAGCTCTCAGGCAGTATTTGAGTCATTTTTTAACACTCCGTTTCCTGGGGTAATATGGCAATGTTGTATTTTTGACCGAGAATGGCAACATAAGATCACAAATTTTAATGACAGTCATGATGAGTGTTGTTTGGATTGCTTTAATTGATTTATGACAGTCTCGCAGAAAATATGAGACCTGAGTGAAACACTAATTTTATTTATGTATGTAGTTGAATATATTAGGTTAATTTTTAGTGTTTTTTTCACTATTAAAACATTATATAAATAAAATTGCTTCTAGCTTTGAATGACAATATTTTAAATTCATAATGTTCGATTCTTTTGTAAAGTTGTAAGATATCATCAATCACATCACGCACGAAATCATTTTTATAATTTATTTTGATTAATACATTGGAAACGTATAAAAATATTGGAAATAATAAGAAATTTTTTTATAAAATTAACTGTTTTCTATCAAGGAGTGTCAATGGGAATTTGTTCGCGCCAGATAAAAAAAAAATTGAGGAAGATGATGGACATGAGTATATTATTTTAGATCCAGAAAAAATAATTTTAAAAAGAAATTTTTTAAAGCTAAAAATCTTTATATTTTTCTTTTAATTTCCAAATTTGTAAAATTACTTAAATTATAAGAGGTGGTTGTTGTCTTACTACGAACATAAAGATAAAATGGAATTTAGTTACGCACTTTCGAAGGTACCAACCCGATTGTCCGGAGGTTGTAAAAGGTTTTATAGACATCCCAAATTCGAGTATAGTAAATAGCCCCTTCAAGGGTAGTCCCATCAAAGTTCTTAAGTAAAGAACGGGAGAAACTTAATTGGATTCAAAAATTGAGAAGCTAGCAAAAAACCATTGTAACTGCAGTCAAATTAAATTAATTAACAAGGAAGGTCCTTGAAATGTTCGGCTCCGATTTTAATGAAACTTCGACAAGTTGTAGAGGGTACAAAAATAAGAGATACCTATTTTTTTTTATCTGTCGAGATTCATTTTAACGGGGTGAAAACCGCCCCTAAAGTTTACCCCTAAAAACAGTATTTTAAAAATATCTCAGGTATTAATCTTTACAAAACAAAATTAAAATTACTTGTTCGAAATGATGTTAAAATATGTTTTTTTCATCCCCAAGAATAACACCCCTTATTTTTTACAGAAGTAAAACATCTATTCGCGCCCGTAATTTAATTATAACAATTACGAAATTTAATATAATTGTTTGAAAATATTTTTTTCACGAATACCGTAAAAGTAACTTAAGTTGACCGGTTTCGGGGTTTCTAAAAATAACTAGTAAAAGGAGGTCAGCCACCCCAGATATTTTTTTTCTTAAATCTCAAGTTCTAGTTGAGATATCTTTACAACTAAACAAAACTCGAAATTCTTCAGAGGCCACCATCAGTTCTCAGCGAGTAACGAGATGACCCGCACTTGAAAATGCCAAATGAGATTTTGGCGAAACGTCGTGAAAACGATTTTTTGAACGAACGGATTGAAACCCGGAATAACCAAACTATTCATATATATATATATATATATATATATATATATATATATATATATATATATATATATATATATATATAAATATATATATTTTCACGAATACCATAATTAACCCATATTGACAAGTTTTAGGGTTTCAAAAAATAAAGTAGTAAAAGAGAGTGAGTTAACTCCCAAACAGATTCTTTGCAAATCTCAAATTCTAAATGAGATATATTTACAAAACAAAGCGGAAACTACTTGTTAGTTCAGGTTAGTTCATGTTACACCATGTTGTTTTAACCCCATATATATCATCCCTTACTTTTTATGAGGGTTAATCTTGTAATTCATTTACATAATTTAATTCTGAGCATTACGAAATTAAACCAAATTTGTTGATAATATGTTTTTTACGAATACAATAAGTAACTTAAGTTGACGTGTTTTGGGGTTTCCGGAAATAAACTAGTAAAAGAGGATGAGCCGCCCCCAAATATGTTTTTTTAATATCTCCGATTCTTATTTAGATATCTCTACAAAACAAAGTTAAAATTACTTGTTATTCGAAATGATGTTAGATTATGGTATTTTCACTCCCAAAAATATTATTGTTTATTTTTTATAAAAGTGAACCATCATTTTACACATATATTATTATTCCTAACACTGTCATATTTTAATTGAAATGAACGTTAAAGAATTAGAAATCACCATCTGTCATGAATTACAGTAACACTACGCAACAAATTTTAATTTATTTGTTGTATCTTCTATGAAAAGTGCATTTTTTTGTTGATTTTAGGGCGCTGAACATAAAAATGACAATGAAATTAAAAAATTAGTTACAATTTTCAAGAACAAGTTTTTTAATAACCACGTGCATTCTTACGGTTACATTGTTAATATATAGGAAGGCATGATATCACGTATCTCTAAAAATTAAAAAAATAAGTTTAGTTTAGGTTTTAGCACACCAAAAATGGTAAAATTTAGTCGATTTTATTTTAGGGACATTTTAGCTGTTGTCCAGTATAAGTTAAAGACATGAACGCTTAACCAATAAGATAAATGTATAGTTTCTTATTAATTAAAAGAAAAAATTCCAGTAAGCTCTGTAACGTTCATATCAACTAAAATTTGGCAATTTAAAAAATAATTTTTACTTGTATGAAATGACATCCTACGAATGATACCCTTGAGGGTTAAAATACTAGAGTTTAACTTCATTTCAAATAACAAGTAATTTCCAATTTGTTTCGTAAAGTTATCTCAATTAGAACGTGAGATGTAAAAAGAAGTATTTGGATGTGGCTTACCCTCTTCTATTAGTTTATTTTTAGAAACTCCGAAACACGACAACTTAAGTAACCTTTGGTATTCGTGAGAAAACTATTTTCAAACAATTCCATTAATTTTCGTAATTTTTACAAGTATATTACGTGTGCAAATATATGGTTTACCCTAATAAAAAATAGGGAATAATATCCTTGGGGGAGAAAATACCATAGTTTATTAGCATTTCGAATAACAAATAATTTTCATTTTGTTTTGTAGAGTTATCCTAATTAGAACTTGAGATATTAAAAAAAAAGTATTTGTAGGTGGCTCACCCTCTTTTACTAGTTTATATTTTGAAACCTCGAAAGATTTCAACTTCAGCTAATTTTTTGGTATTCGTGAAAAAAATATTTTTAAACAATTCCATTAAATTTCCGTAATTTTTACAAGTATATTACGTGTGCAAATATATGGTTTACCCTAATAAAAAATAGGGAATGATATCCTTGGGGGAGAAAATACCATAGTTTATTAGCATTTCGAATAACAAATAATTTTCATTTTGTTTTTTAGTTATCCTAATTAGAACTTGAGATATTAAAAAAAAGTATTTGGGGGTGATTCACCCTCTTTTACTGGTTTATGTTTTGAAACCCCGAAAGATGTCGACTTCAGTTAATTTTTGGTATTTGTAAAAAAAATATTTTCAAACAATTTTATTCAATTTCCTAATTTTTAGAATTAAATTAAGGGATGATATTCCTGGGTATGAAAATACCTTAGTTCAACATCATTTCAAATAACAAGTAATTTTCATTTTGTTTTGTAATATCTCAATTAGAACTTGAATTGAATATTTGGGGGTGGTTCACCCTCTTTTATTAGTTATTTTTAGAAACCCCAAAACCCGTCAACTTAGCGTTTGTTTGAAGGTTATAGACAATGTTGGAGATTGACTAAAATGTGACTATCGGACTTGCTTTGTCATTATTTTTGTTTGTTTTTACGACGTTTTGATTAGGTTGTACCTCTGATCGTTTATACTTGATAACGATTAGAGATATAACCTAATCGAAAAATCGTAAAAACAAACAAAAATAAATACAATGCAAATCCGACAACCACATTTTAGGCAACCGTCAACTTAAGTTACTTATGGTATTCCTGAAAAAAATATTTTCAAACAATTATATTAAATTTCGTAATTTTTAAAATTAAATTAAATGCGCGAATAGATGGTTTACCCTTATAAAAAATAAAAGATGATATCCTTGGGGATGAAACAACCACAGTTTAACATCATTTCGAACAACAAGTAATTTTCATTTTGTTTTGTAAAGATATCTCACTTAGAATCTGAGAGATATTTCAAAAATATTTTTAGGGGTGAACTTTCAGGGCGGTTTTCACCCCGTTAAAATGAATCTCCGCAGATAAAAAAATATGGATCTCTTACTTTTGTATCCTCTACAACATATTGAAGTTTCATTAAAATCGGAGTCGGACACTTCAAGTACCTTCCTTGTAAGAAAAGTTGGTGATCGAAGTCATTCGTCTGAATTCGCGTTTTTCCATTGTATGTTTAAATTTTCGTCGTGTCATTCGGGTTATCGTTCCCACTAATCAACGTTTGATGGTTTACTTACTACACTCGTAAAGCTAATTATCAAACGTGTGTCGTGAGAAATCGTAAAATTTCGTGAGATATCGAGATTAATATTGTTACGAGCGCAAATCTTTTCCGATTTGTTCTGATGATGTCAAATGAGGGAGGAGCCGTTACGCGTTACCTTTCTCAATCTGATGTTGCTCTAATATTCACAATAATAAAACAATTACCGACAATTTTACTGTTTTTCAAGGCACAAAACGCTATAAATTTATCCACAAATAATACATTTTTTAGCACCACGCGTATTTCCAAATTTATGTTTAAAATCCCGATCGGTCTTGTCTGACGAACAAATCGAAATAATCTTCGCGATAGTTTTCATGCAAATCTATATCTATGCAAACTCTAGGATATACTGATTTCAAAAAGTCTCCTGCTTGCATTCTAACCTAACTCTGTTATTTTTAACACTGTAATTTAAAATTATACGTAGCCTTCATATATCACTACGGTAATTTGTCACTTATTAAACACAAAAAAATACAGTTTCTAATTTCTTTTATCTATAAGTATTTCTTTTTTAAATTTTAACCGGCCGGCAAGTTTTTTTTTTATTATTATACAATTTAAATTTCACTCAACGCTAGAACTTGGCCCGTGGGATGCGACAGAATCGACTGGAGTAGCGGGGCTTCCTCTAAGAAAATCCCAAAATAAACTACGTGGGTTTATCTATGAGAGTCCATGATACTTTTATATGTTTTCTAAAGTCGAATTTACTTAAAGTCGAATGGGCAATAATGTTTAGTTTACATCGGATAATGGCATGTACGAATGTTATTTTAATAGTGGGAATGAGAAGCAAAAGTTTTTTTATATGATGTGATTTATTTTAATTTAAGCCTACGCCTTTCAAGCACCATTTTCCACCGCCATAACTTTTTTCTACGTTAAATCGATGACATGGTATATATATATATATATATATATATATATATATATATATATATATATATATATATATATATATATATATATATATATATATATATATATATATATATATGGGATATTGGTTCTTGAAATAATTATTCTATTTTTCTTTTCATTGTAAATTATTTATAGACGTTCCAATTTTGTTATTTTGAATTACAATATGTGAGTGTGACGTTGACATTGATTAGGTAGATTGAAAAATACTTTTCTCTCTGTTAAAATTTGTAACAATTTGTCCCTGTATATTGTTTTTTTATTGTTAAAATTTATGATTCATTTGATTTGAGATAGAAAAATTGTCTATTAATACATAAATAAAATAAATATATTAAAAACCCATATTCCAGGGAAAAAATATGCTACACTGGTATTTGATGTAAGGCGCTAGTAAAGATTATCTTGTAAGAGCGGAGCAGAGCTCAAAGCTAGAGGCGGCACCACCAAGCAAAGTGTCAAGCTAGCCCCTATGTCGTAGAGTAGGGGTAGGTATTTCTAAAGGGCGCCACTGAATTTTTGCCGGGTAAACCCAGAAACCCCGCCCACGTTGTTGCTTGTATCTAGCGTTCAACTCAGCTTTCTAATTTGCTACACAAAATATTAAAAAAAAAAAAAAAAAAAACGGACAAGAGGTTTATGGATCAAATGAAGCTCCAAAAATGTTTTAATACTAATTTTACTTTTTATTTACGGTTAAAGATGTCCCTAAGGGTGCACTGGCCTAAATCCCTAAGGGTGGATCTGGACTTCTTTGTGCCCAGAGGGTGGATTTGGAGTTTCCTGTGTCCAGAGGGTAGATACATTGTTATTCGACCCAGAAGGTGGATATGGGTATTCTTCTACCCCGAGGGTGGATCTCGATTTTCTGGAGTCAGATTGATTTCTGGTAATAATGCGAAGAGACCGATGAAACTCCTGTTTCCAGGTTATACCTCGAAAACTAACCAAAACCCCAAACTGGCCAGAAAATATTCAAATCACAACTCACTAAAACGTTATCGAGGTAGGCAAAACGAAATTCCCCATCCAAATCCCACAGGATGGCGGCAATAAAACGGGATGGAAATTTCTTCACTCTAGTTTGCAAAAATTCACAGTAAAAAGTAGGATTGACCGATAAATTCTCGCCATTTTATACGAAGCATGAAGCCCGCGATGTACGAAGTTCTTTTTTTCTCAACATAGTGCGCGAGACAAAAGGGATCTTAAAAGACATCCAAATTCCCTTCCAAAAATTACTACAGAAATAGCAACCCAACATGCAACGGCTTAAAAGAATGCAAGTTTGCCTAAACGTCAGCTAGAAAGGTCACATAACCCCAACAAAAAAGTAAACAATCCTTCGAAAATACTTCAAAGAAAAATCCGGAAAACAGTAACTAAAATAGATAAATGTAACAATTTGAAATAATCGGCACAAAAAATGATAACTAATAAAACAGGTAAATAACAATATTCTATTTAAATAACAACACCTTAAAACAGTGACGTAGAGCCGCCGACCTAAAAATCAAGTTAGGAATGGAATTTAATTAGGGCTGGGTTTCTTATAGGCAAATTACTGAATAATAATAAAAAAATAATTAAGTTGGGACGAAAATTTGCAAGAGAGTGAAATTGGAATAGCTCGAAAACCAGTAGGACCCAAAAATGCAACAAATATTAGGTTGTTATATCAAGGAGAAATGAGAAATCCTTAATGACCAAGATATAGTGCTACCCAAAACGTGAATATTAGTAAAAAGAAGATAAAATTAACCATAGTACATTTAAGATGAAATTTTAACCGTGTGTTAAACTGCATATATTTCTTCTTGAAATACTGTTGAGAATTTGACCAAGGGGAGAATCGAGCCCCTCCTTCTTTCTAACCTATATACAGGGTGCGGCATTTATCTTGAGACAACGGAATATCTCGGTGGCATCACATTTTTTCGAAAAATTGTTTATAGAAAAATTATAGGGTAGCAGGGGGGCTAACTAGTAGTGACCTTAAAATTGACTTTGATCTTGCCCTTCAAGGTCATTTGAAGGTCAACTTAAGAATTTTAAATGGGACCTCCCAATTTCGACCCCGAGAATGAAAAGGACGAAAATTTTTACCGTCGGATATGACCTTGATCCCCCAGTTATTTCAAGGTAAAAACAAAAAGGTCACCGTATTTCCTGACCTGTTTCATGCAAAAGTTGTTGGGTGGCGCGGAAGCTAAGTGGTAGTGACCTTGAAAATAACCTCGACCTTTAAGGGCATCTGTAGCTCAATTTCAAAGTTTGAAAGGGAAACCTCCAACTGACTCCCGGAAATAGTAAAACTGATCAATTTCACAGTGATTTCATCATCAGATATCAACTTGATATCAAGGTTAAGGTCTAATAGTAAGGTCATTATAAGGTCTAATAGTAAGGTCATTATAAGGTCAAACGAAGATCTTCAACGTCATTATTTTATAAAATATTTCATACTAAAACTGTAAGATTGCAAAGTTGCCATAACATTATCTTTATCTCGATCTTCATTTGAAGAAATTCATTCGTTCAGAACTGATAGCAAAAACTTTACTTAGTACGACTATATGCATAATTAACTACTTTTAGCACTACCCAGGAACAACGATGTCGACGTAGTAGTTTTTGTTCTCTTCGGGGTGCTTGTTTTCGGTTCCCTTGCCTCTCACCATTGGGGTACTTGTTTTTGGTGAGTTCTTTCGCCTCTCATGATCGGGTGCTTGTTTTCTGCGAGTCCCGTCGCCTCCCACAATCGGGATGCTGGTTTTCGGTGAGTCCCCTCGCCTCTCACCATCGAGGTGATTGTTCTCTATAAGTCCCCTCGCCCCTCATCATTTTGTATGATCATGTTAAAGGTTTCATAAGAATTTATTTCAATCAGTGTTCAAAATGGTTACCTTCAACCTTAATACTCTTATTGACCGGTCAAAAGATTGCACACATCTGCGGAGCATTTCAGGTGTTGTTTTGACACAAGAATCTCTGACTCGCTGCTTTATGTTTATACGTGTTGTTGGCACGTCTTTATAAACTTCGCTCTTCAAATAACCCTATAAGCAAAAACCTGGTGATGTAAGGTCTGGAAATTTATCGGGCCAATTTACTGGATCTCCTCTATCAATACACCGTCCGTTGAATTCGCGATCCAATACTTGACTTGACTAATTGAGAATAATGCGCTGGACATCCATCGTGTTCAAACCACATTTTTTGCCTTATATCTAAGGGTACGTCTTCAAGCAAAAGTGGAAGTTGATTCCCTAAAATATCACAATATTTTGCTTCGTTTAAATTACCTTCAAGAAAGTATGGACCCACAAGCTTGTTATCAACTTTTCCATACCAAATGACCTTGAATGTCATGTTCAAGGTTATGTGGAGGTCACTATCACCTAGCCCCCGTGCCACCCAACAACTTTTGTATGAAACATTTTACGAAATATTGCAATATTTTTGTTTTGATCCTGAATCAGTCAAATCCGATAGTAAAATTTCCGCCCTTTTCATTCCCGGGGTCGAAATTAAGGGGTCCCATTTCAAATTCTAAAATTTTATGAAATATTGTGATCTTTTTTTTTCACCTTGATATTAACTTGAACCTTGAGGTCAAGGTCATATCCGATAGTAAAATTTCCCGCCTTTTTCATTCCCAAGGTCGATAGTGGGGGATCCCATTTAAAATTCTAAAGTTGACCTTCAAATGACCGTGAACTGCAATACCTAGGTTATTTTCAAGGTCACTACTAGTTAGCCTCCCTGCCACCCTATAATTTTTGTAAAGGGTGTTTTTTTATAGAGGCATAGAACTTTTAAATGGAATAAAACAAAGATGAATTTTTTAAATTGACATGAAATTTACTTTATTCAAAAGATAACCTTCTGGCATTATAATTTAAATATGACCGCCACGGCTGGCTCGGACGTAGTCTAATCTGGAGGTCCAATTTTCGATGACTTTTTCCAACATTTGTGGCCGTATATCGGCAATAACGCGGCGAATGTTGTCCTCCAAGTGATCAATCGTTTCGGGCTTATCGGCGTAGACTAGCGACTTCACATATCTCCACAGAAAATAGTCTAGCGGCGTTAAGTCGCACGATCTTGGAGGCCAATTCACGGGTCCGAAACGTGAAACTATGCGGTTACCAAACGTTTCCTTCAATAAATCAATTGTGGCACAAGCTGTGTGACATGTTGCGCCGTCTTGTTGAAACCACAGCTCCTGCACATCATGGTTGTTCAATTGATGAACGAAAAAGTCAGTAATCATGGCTCTATAGCGGTCACCATTGACTGTAACGTTCTGACCAGCATCGTTTTAATTCCACCAGCCCATAAAGCATACCAAACAGTCAGTTTTTCTGGATGTAACGGTGTCTTAACATACACTTGAGGATTATCATCACTCCAAATACGGCAGTTTTGTTTATTGACGTATCCATTCAAACAAAAGTGAGCTTCATGGCTAAACAAAATACGCTTATGAAAATCGGGATCAACGGCAATCTTGTTTTGGGCCCATTCACCGAATCTACGCCTTGCTAGGTGATCGTGTGGCTTCAATTCTTGCACGAGTTGGATTTTGTAAGCACGCAAACCAAGATCTTTCCGCAAAATCTTCCATAAAGTGAATGGACACATATCCAATTCCTGTGCACGATGGCGGATAGACTAATTCGGGTCTTCCTCTACGCTACGCTCTACAGCAGCAATGACTTCTTCTTTACGCACTGTACGACGTCTCTGTGGATGCATATTATCATTTAGAGTAAACGTGGTGCGAAAACGTTCCATAGTTAATCGAATTAATTGCTCTGATGGACGATTATGTTGACCGTAAAATGGACGTAGTGCGCGATACTTATTTCGAACAGAACCATGATTTTCAAAATAAATTTGCACAATTTGGAAGCGTTGTTCAGGCGTCAGTCTATTCATGTTGAAATGCCAAACCAAACTAAACATAAATCACTTGACAGCTGACAAAATTGCCGCCAGTTAAAAAAGTGTTGCCAGCTTAAAGTTCTATACCTCTATAAAAAACACCCTTTATAAAACATTTTTCGAAAAAATTTGATCCCACCGAGATATTCCATTGTCTCAAGATAAATGCCGCACCCAGTATACCAGCTCCGATACATTGTCTTTGATTCATCTAGATGGCGTGAAAATATACAGGGTATTAAAGAAGTACAGTGAAGACGTTGGCAAAGGATAAGAAGAAATAGAAGAAATTCGGGAAAGCCTACATCCAGAATTAGATGGAAAGACTCATCGTGATCATGATCGTGAGTTATACTACCAAATTTTAATAAAAATTTTATTTTGACAATTTGCATTTTGTAGTTTATCTGTAGGAACTAAACCTTACTAAAAATGATGTTTATTTATTTATTTACTATACCTAAATTACAGGTTAATCCCCAACTACAAAAAAAGATTAAAAGATAAATTTAACAATAATTTATTAAAAATAAATTATGTTAATAGTTGTAAAAATATTAAACCTGACCTTTTTTACTAATCTAAATCTAAACATACGCGACCCTATAAACTTCTTCAGTTTAATTACAACAAAATGCTAGAACATATCAAGGAGAAAGTTAAAGAATAAACTCGCCCAGGAAATTTAAAAATTCTAATGGGACAGCATTTTTTCAACTCTTTCTACAGAGTAATTAAAGAAGTCTAAATTAGATTTAGTTTATTTGTCCCACGTTGAATGTATGTGAGAATATGTATTTTAAAACATTAGTGCGTAGAGTTGGTGAATAAAAAATGATATTTTGCGGTGGAATATTAAAATTTAGTTTTTTTTTTATATCTGCAAGATCAATTATATTATTAAGTATTTAAAAAAGAGTCACGAATAAGTGGTAATCACGTCGATTCCTAAATAAGTGTTATTTAAACCTGCTAAGTAGCAGAAACTGTGAGAAATCGTCATTAAATGCAAATTAACGAGTATTTAATACGTTTTCAAAATTATTCAAGATCCAACTCTCATTAGAATAGTTATAAAGAAAATGAAAAGTGAAACAAAAAGATTAGGACCGAAAAGGAACCCAAGTTAAATCAAGATACGAAAATGACAGGTTTAAAAATAACACTTAAATCAAACATTAATATCAAAAACGCGCCAAATTTTCAGCTATTCCAGTTTAGTGCGGTAACAAAACAAAATAGGTGTCAAATTAGGCTCAGAAAGAAAAAAAAAACACCTTTTAAACTTTCATAAGTTCTTAGACTTATCAGTCCTAACAATTAAAAATAAAAAAAAAATATATTATTAAAACTTTCACCTGGCAAGTTTTCAGTTTTTGCCAATTTTTGAATGACATACAGAAACGTTTTCAATTTTACACCTTTATCTACTTAGGGTGGAAATTGCTTTCAAGAGAATATTAGATCGATTTGCGACCCTCAAGGGGATCGAATACATAGTTTCTGTCTCGGTTTCCCGTCTAGCTTTTTAGCATAATACATGAGGGCGTAAGAAAATGGAATATCGCCCTAAAACGTGCATGTTTAGGTATATAAAACTCTGACATTTACTTCTTAATGGAACACACGTGAAAAATAGTGGGAAAAGTGTATTTACTACCATTTTTTTCTCAAAGAATTGATATTTCTAAATTTCCTTGCATAGAGGGTAATAATGTAACCAAGATGGCAAGAATAATACAATCATTATCGGACCAATATCTACCTTAAATAAATCACACACAGAATTCTCTTCTTGATTACACCACCCACAATGTTAATGACTCATTCATTAAATAATAAAATATTCGTATTTTTAGAGTAAATAGTGACATTTAGCCTTAGTAAGAATCTGAGTATTGTATAAATATCTCTAGAACTAATAATGTATACATCCAGAAACTAAGTTGATGGAATTTGAGGTTTTACGCAGGGTCTGGGCACTCCTTAGGAAAGAAAGGTGTTTTTGGTTACCAAACATTTCAATAGATGGCGCCAATATGCCAAAAAATAGAACCGTAATTTAGCGAATTGTCATCTGATAGGTTTGGTCACTTTGTTTAAATATGGCGATGATTTTTGAAATTTATTTCGTTGTTTTTGTGTTTAGACGAGTCTTGGATGGTTAAGTTACTGGTCTTTTCAGTGAAGAAATTGCTAAATAAATTTAATTCTTGATGAAGGTTATATTGACCGAAAAGACATACACTGCCGCTCAAAAGTATTTGGTCACCTGCATTTTTTTTATATTACAAACAATACATCTATTAAAACCATTTTATTAGATTTTATTGTTTGTGTCTCATCGTAAACTGCATATTAACAATAAAAAGGTATACATTTTATTGTTATTTGCCGACTCATGGTCATAAAATCAAAATAGTGTCCGACAACTACATTTTAGTCAAATAGTGTTATCGTCGAAATTATTGAGTAATATATATTAATAAAATTTAGAAGAACTAAAAAATGTTTTGCATTAATTATGTGATGTCATTCGACCAGTTAACACACACTCCACAGCTCAATACCTTAAGAGTAATAGTATTTTTCTTGTTTTTTACTTCTGCGTTTTGTTTTTTGAACAAAATGAGTAAAACCAAGGAATATTCTCAAGACTCAAGAGGCATAATTATCGGCCTTCACAAATTCGGTAAAATCAATAGTAAGATTTCGTACTACAAAAAGATACCAAGGCAAATTGTTGACTATATTGTTAAGAAATTTGAGACTCAAGAAACAATTTGCAACAATCGTCGTCCAGGCCTAAACCAACAACTTCTAAACGTTTAACTGCCCCAAAAATAGCCCCATAGTTCAATGGGGGCTGTGATAAACCTGTCAATGTATCCACAGTTAAAATGAGACTTCCTGATGCAGGTCTTAAGGGATGTACAGCAGTCTCAAAACCTCTTCTTAAAACAATTAATAAAAAGAAGAGACTTAATTGGGAATAAAAACACAAGAATTGGACAACTGCAGACTGGGAAAAAGGTCTTCTAGATTGACGAATAAAAATTCGAAATTTTTGGATCCAAACCAAGAGTTTACGTTCGGCGGAAGTTGAACGAAAAGGTTAACGAGACATGTACTGTGATTTCAGTTAAACACGGTGGAGGGTTTGTGATGGTTTGGGGCGGTTTTGGTAGTTTTGTTGTCTGGATCTTGTGCAAAAAGAAGAAACTTAAAAAAAAATATTACAAAAGCATATTAGAGAAGAGTGGGATCCATTTAATTGGTCCAGAATTTATATTTCAACAAGATAATGGTCATAAACACACTTCAAAGCTGTGCAAAAGTTTTTTAAAAGAAAAAGGACAACAGGTGTTGAAAATCATGACCTGGCCTCTGCAGTCGCCGGACTTAAACCCTATAGAATTATTGTGAGACCAGCTTGATAGACAGGTACGAAAATGTTGCCCTACATCTCAAGATGACGTGGAGAAAACGGGAAGACGAATGGCAGAAGATCACCAAAACAGCAATGGGAAAATTAGTGGTGAGGTTGCCGAAGCTTTGTGAGGCCATCATTAAACACAAAGGTGGACACATAGATCTTGTCAACCCAAATTTGTATTTAGCAACCTCTGACTATAGCTGATTCTTAATATTTGCGAATTATTTAGTTTCTGACAAAAATACATTATTTGTAATTAAATATCAACGTAATCTCTACTAACTAGAATTCTGCCAAGAGACAAAAACTAATTATTGTAGATACACTTACCCTAATTTGGCAGTTTCCACCCCGCCATGACATGCTATCAAATCCGCCGGTGCCAAATTTCTAGATTTCCAATTCTGATATATAACCTCGGCGGTATCTGATATTTGCTTGGCAATGGCAGCGATATCATCCTCTGCAGAGTCGCCGCTCCCCCCGGGGCGGCGCCTCGCCGTAGCCGCCATGTTTGGTGACGTCACCGCGGCAGCCGAGGCGCGCCGACGAACGGCGACCGAGCACGGAAGACACCGAAAGAATACGATAAACGATTATCTTGTAGTTGTAAACGAAACGATACGATTTAGACCGAAGAATGGCGAGCGTGGACGAAAATATTTGGGGTTCTTGCGGTTAGGCAGATCTGTCGGGTTTTTGATGTTTGGTTGTAGAGCATGCTTGCTTCTACTTCTGTTGGTGTTGTTCTGAAACAAAATACAGTGTTATTAGAAATTGAGATTTAAATACAAAAAAAATTTATAAAAAATATTCAAAAACCAGAATTGTCGCGAAGCCGCGACGGGTAACTGCTAGTAAATCATAAATTCGTAGAAATAGTGAACTGTGTAAAAAATCCAACGCAAGGAAATAGACGATAACAAAATATATAAGATATACTAGAGACGAGGAAACAACTGATAACACATCAGAAAAGAGGAGCAGTAGAATAGACTGAATTAAATAGAAATGTAAAGTAAATGGAAATACAAAACCAAGCAAGCCCAAACATATTTTAGGTACATAGAGGTAAGAAAGTTCTTAGAAGACGACTAGGAGCAATAACATAAAAAAAAACCTGATAGTGAAAAATAAGGGGGGCGACGATATTAGCAATAGAGAACAGAACACAGATCTTTATGGTAATAAGAAATCCAGTGACATTGACAAACAGCAGAAAAATGAAAATTGAGAATGAGGCTTCAGAGAAATCCTCCAAACACTGAAGATAAAATCAGAACTAAAATCACTAATGATGGTAATAAAGTTCGTAAATTCTTACTTGATGTCTATAAAAGCACAAATTGAAGAAAGTACAGTTTTTTAGATTAAAAATTAATATCCGTTTTAATTTAAATACACATTTTTAAGATTCTCATGCTCTTAAATTACACGTAATTACAAACAAAATACTGATTTAATAACAACATATGTATGATTATTATGGGTAGTAAAGTTATAACAATTTCAAATAATTAGTAATTTTTTTACTCAGACTTAATGACCATATTTATAACATCGAAACAAGTTTTGCTTATATTTTTATGTATTGTATACTATTAACTATAATGTTATTTTCCATGTAAAGATGTTTTACATAAATGTCACCTTTAATTTTAAATAGACCCGGTTTACTGGTTAGAAATTAACACATTATTTCTCGTTATTTTTAAAATTCATGTGTGAGGTTCCTGAACTTTTATTAGCACAACAAAATATAAAATAACGCAATAACATTGTATCTTATAATAATTTTGGATCTAAACCAAAACGATTCAACTATTTTTAATTTTTATGCATTTAAACTATCTTCGAATTTTTGTTTTAATTAACAAATAATCTTTTAGTATCGTATCGTAATTTCAGATTTCTTCTTATATAATATAAGATATTTTAAGTTAAATTTGGATACTAGCATAATAATATACCACCACCATGGAATATTTCATCTTACAGATGTGATAAAAGGCCTCTGCGCCAAAACAAAAGTTAGTGACGTTGTTTGCCTCGCGACCCGTTATATTACACTGAAAGAAATTCAAAATTAGAAAAAATAACGCCACAGATTTCATCTTCATCAGGTATGATAAAAGGTCTTCCCCAAAAAAGCAAATTTCTATGCGGATTTCTATTGAATTGAACCTAACTGAAATTAAATTATCATATTTAAAACATTTGTGATTAAAAATGAAGAAACTTCCCGTGCTTTTCAATACTGTCAGGAAGGATATGAACAAAAAAGTTATGAGCAGGTCCAAATTATCAAAATTTAACAAGTGATTAACCAACGTTTAATTGTAACAGTATTTGTCTAGATGACAAAAATTATAAGATATAAAATTTTGTACATATATTTGTAAAGAATGTTTAATGTATTTACTGTTTCTAAATATATATTTGAAATACAGTTCCCTCAAATGATTCGGAACCTATAAACAACAAGTATGAACACCTATTTGTAGAATTTATTTTTAATTTTAACTATTACTATCAATATTATAGCAGAATTTTTTCTAATTTTAAGATTTTTCCCAGTGTAAAGATGCGTACATATAAGTCATCATATTTCTAGGTGGTTCTCGGCTTTTATGCTAGTACTTTTCGCGTATATTTTAGTAGGTTCTATAGGTATATAAATAGGGATAAAATATGAGTTTTAAGATAGTTGTATTCGAATAGTGAAGAATATTAAGAAGGAGGAATTAGTTAGTTGTGATTTAGCTGTAAAAGTGTTAACAAGTAATTAATATAGTATGGGAAGTAATTTAGAAATGTTGTGTTTTACGAGTATTTTGCGGACTCAGTGAGTGACTTTAAATTGATGTCATAAGTAAGGATTATCACTGGGATTCTAAAAATTTTTATTGGAAAATAGAAGAGATAGAGAAAAATGGATTTTTCTGTTGGATTTGTCATTAAGTAAGAAGATAAGATTAATTTTTGTAAATTTCTATTTGAAAACTAAAAAAGATAACAAAAAACTAACTATCGGATAGGCTTAGAACCGAATTTTCTAAAAAGTTTTAGAACATTATATTTTGAAACCAAAAAAGGTAGCGAAAAACGGACTTCACCATCGATATTGTCATTAATAAAGAAACTTATAACTGAATTTTCGACAAAGTTCTAGAACATTCAATTTGAGAATTAGAAGAGATAGTGAAAAACTAACTTCACCATTGGATTGGTTATCAAAAAAAAAAAGTTTAGGAACGAGTTTTCAAGAATATTCTTGAAGTTTCTATGTCAAATACTAGCCAGCCGAAATGGTGTGGATAAATAAAACATTGGCTGATTTTATGGAACTTATAGAACACCATCGCTTTAAAGACAAACAAGAAAAAGAAGAACGGCGACAAAAAGAAAAACAGAAAGATGTATGTCGCCAAAAAGATGAACACGTTGCCAAAAAGAAAAACAGGAAGAAGAATCACGTCGCCAAAAAGAAGAGATACTTCGTCCAATAGAAACAACCTCTAACTTACGCTGGTCTATAAGTACATAAATAGGGACAGAATATGAGTTTTAATATAGTTCTATTTGAAAGGTGAATGTGCTAATAAGTAGTAATTAGTTAGTTGTGATTTAGCTGTAAAATTGTTAAGAAGTAGTTAATATAGTATTGGAAGTGATTTAGTGAGAAGTATTGTGTTTTATTCTGCGGACTCAGTGAGTGACTTTAAATAAATTTTTACCATATTTCTGTATTAGCTGACAAAATATACTATAACTTTTACAGCTTACATGATAATTTAGTGTAAAATAGAGCGTTATTTTATAACGTTTAGTGCACGACTTTCAGGAAAATAAAATCGTTTTTCTTAAAAAAAAATTTACTTTTTCACTTTTTATTTTTTAGAACGTATAGCGCACCACAAACTTTGACTTGGGTGGGAGAATCAATAGAACTAGCTCTAAAATCGTTTAAAAACATATGCAATTTCTCCTATAAAAACCTCTTATTTCATTTTTGAGATACAATGTATTAAAATTTGTTTATTTGTTAAAGTTATGAGTAAACTGATTGCGTAAACTGAACTGGTCGGTGGGTAAGTATTGTAAGAATTAGGTTATTAAGGTGATGAACAAAGTGGGGGAGGATTCATTCCCCAAGAATTGCTATTAATATCGTCTTTCGCAAGTTACTCTATAATAAGGTAAAATATTCATATGATGTTAAGAAAACAGGCGGAAATACTCCCACAATTTGAGGAGTAGCTGGTATAAAATCTGATATGTTCTACTTAGGCTAGTTTTTGAAGATAGTCCAAGTTAGTGAATTTAGAGTGTTAAGATTCATCAGATCTTGATCCATCCTGAGACTCGATAAAAATGATCATAATTTCAGCAATATGTGAGTCACTTCAAATCTCCGTCAATTTCGATATTTTTAGATATAACCCCACTTTTAATTTTTGTTTGGGATTACTGTTTTTTGGTTAATTTTCATCTCGATCGAAGCAGAAATTGATGCCAAAGTCAAATTTCGAATAAAGGTATTAATAAAAAATCCCATATGATGCGGACTTTACTCGTCACACTGTATGTTCGTTTCTTGTTTTCCTGGAAGCCCGATAAACAAATAACAATTATTTAGAATATTTAATGGCTCTCTCATTTCAGTGGAATCGCCAAAAACCTTATGTAGAACCCAGAACTATTCTTGACCTCGTACTTTGCCCCCCCAAATAAAGATAATATGCTGTTTTAACAATCGAGATGAAGGGTCATATTCGGGGCACAAAAGTCATTTTATCACAAATACAACAACAGTTATCGGGATTATTAACATACTTACGAGACCTATTATCTAAACGCTGTTCTATGTCTTATTAGAAAGCCATTGATCTGATATTTGGCTCTAGCACCGTCTGATAATGACACACATGCGTAGGATGCGCTGATAAACAAGAGCAGCTTACTTAATGTGTCGTCCAGTGATAGTCTTTGAACGTCATTTTTTATGAAACTTATACAACCATTTTTAGAAGTACACTGGTATATTTAATTAGGAAATCATCAAAAAATATTTTTGTTGCTCGTGTGGGCGTAGTTCCAAAAAAACGTATTGCGCTGTATGTTGCACAACAATTTCTATACTTCAATAATAGAAGTTTCTCCTAACGATCAATTAATGTTCTGATGATAGTCGATGACATTGAAACACATCGGGTAAATAAAATGCATTGTAAAATTTTATTCATGTTATTACAATAAAGAATTATACAATTTTTTTTCTACTGCTACTATATAAAGTTTGTCATTTTTTTATTGATGTTGTTAATATAAAAATCCACCTTATGCACACTGTGAACTAAAAACCCTAGTGTAAAATAATATTCCCATAAGCAGGTCATTATTTTACCCTAAGTAGTAACCGTCGAAAAGTAGGCTAAATTATTCATTTGTTTTTTACGTGATAACTAGTCGTAGTAATATACATTAGAAAGAAAATCCGGTACTCCGCGAAAATATTCTCATGCTTTTTCCGTATTCTCATACATCGAGCAACCTCTGAAAACAAAATCGTCACCAATGAGGGAATGAATGTTGTGCACTGTATCTACTTGCCATTTTGAACAGACTTTGACATTTAGAATATTTTGAAATTATTATTAATTTTTATACATTTAAAACAAAATGCCGTAGAAAAAAATATTGCCTCAAACTTGCGCATTAAGTGTCTAGTTTTCAAGACTTGAAATGGTGTCAGCCATCCACCTTTTCGATTCGTGCTATTTCTTGTGTGATAAATCTTGAATTTTTTGATCACAATAACATAATAAATTGACTTTTTGTCGATCTAATGAGGCATCGACGATTTTATTTTACTCAGATGAAATCGTAAAAATGATAAAACAATCCTAGGGTCATGTAAAGGTTTGTAATTCATTACTTTTCAACATTTAAAAAAGAAAATTTTGAGCCTGCAAAATCAAATTAAGATGAAACTTTTAAGTGAACTTCTAATCATCAAAAATTGTTTGTAAAATTTGTTCTTAGTAGATATGTATATTAAAAAAATGAGTCGAGTAATATGCAAGTTTCAAGCTATTTTAAAAGAAATATCATTTATTTACCATCTTAAAAAAAATGTTTTTTATTGGAATGAGATATTTTGACGAAATTTTTAGTATTTTGTAGAGCGTACGAGGGTAGCCATTTATACTTCGGAAATAACAAATATTTATCACTGTAAAGGGGTTTATTGTTTTTCAAAATATTCTCCAAAATCGTATTCTCAAAAGATGGTTTGTGAAAGCATCAACCGCCTCTTCTGGCGTAGAAAATCTTTCACCACGCAGTTTGTACTTCATGTACGGGAATAAAAAAACACTGCATGGCAAATCAGGCTTGTAAGGCGGATGACACTTCAATCCCATGTTTTGAGCACTCAAAAATTCACTTATTTGACCCGATGTGTCACAAATCAATAAACCAATCACAGAAAATAATACGTCTGCTTGGGTCATGCCGCACATCGACTAAGTACTTTATATATGGGCAGTGACTGAGCCAGAGAAGTCAGGATCCCCCGGTTGCCCTTATTAGGGCTCTTGCTCTTCTAAATGCAGTTACACCCCCCTAAATTCAGAGGCTAATTGAGTTAGGGACTCTAAAAATGGCAGAGTTTAATTCACTCTTAAATTTGAATATGTAATCTTATGTGTTTATGGTATAAATGTAATTTTTCACGTGGACTCTCGTAAGAACTACCACACAATTTTACTCTACCCCTCTTCTTAACTGCCATACTTTAAATAGTACAAAATGTACAATATTTAATTTCACGGAGGTGAAGTTTACGGATGTGACAAATTTTGATAACTTTATTATTATTTCCATTTAAAAAATTTAGTCATACTGTCATAATACAATGAAAAAAAAAAAATAAAAGGCGCCATATTTTGGACAAATATACGCAAATTAATTGTTTCTATACTTTGATTCGCGGAAGTGAGACAACGAAAAATTTCGCTTACCTCACAATCACCTAGATACTACTGGAACAATACTCCTTAAAATGACCGGCTCTGAAATATTCAAGAACCATCTAAAGGATAAAGAAAAGAGTGATTAAGAATATTCCAGCATTTATTCGTGAAAACAGTGAAGTAAAATATAATTTACGCAAGTTAATAAAACTAATAATAATATTTTTAAATTTCTTGTAAATTATTTTGCTAAATTTATGTAAAACTAAATCAAACCGTATTTCGATAAACTTTATTGTACGGAATGTTTCGAGAAATAAATTATCTTTGTAAAAAAACTAAACTGACTTCAAAAAATTAGACTCAGAAGTTAAAAAAAAAATAAATGAATTAAAAACTTTTTTAAATGGTACTTTTTCAAGTCAATGCCGATCTAGTTGAAGGGTTTATTTGAAAACCTATTCTAGATAAATTGGTATTTTTAACCATGTTACGTTTCTCTTTACATTATTTTTTGTAGTTGGTTACTAAAATTTATTTGGGTCAAGAACACTTAAGTAACATTTATTTATCCATAAGAGCCTAAATACATAATAGTGTTTGGACACGTTATCGTAAATTAAAATATACTAACTACTAAGTTAACACTACAACACTATATAACAAATTTCAATGTAAAAAATCATTTTCGAATAAGGGCATTTAGATATTAAATAATGTTTGAGAACATTCTTATCTACCCGTTGGTATAATATTTCTAATATCTCCTGGCATGTGGTTATAAATTTTTACACTAGCATATGAAACTCTTTCAAAAGCTGCTGTTCGATGTTGTTGAACAAGTAAGTTATTGCCATGTCGTGTCCATTAATCAAAACTGGCGTAGCCCACTCCAATAGCACTTTGATTATTTTTGACATACAAACAACATTTGAAAGCATACACACCGAATAAAGTTTTATGCCATTATTTAGAAAGATTGATGCACAAGTTCCTCTTTGGATCAGGAAGACTTTATTAATCTAAACAGCATCACACCATACTACAATATGCTACGATAATGTGTAAGATACCTGAAGAAGTGTGGGTCTGTCAAATTCATAACGAAACTGCAACAGCGCAAAGTAAGCCTTATAAAGTTTTGTACAAACATGATCAATGTAATCATTCCAAGACACTCCCTGATCAATTACCAGTCCTGAAAATCTAACCTTGTCACTATTAAGCAAAATTACGTCTCGAGAAAGTTGTCTTTCAAATTTAATAATTTCAATTTTATTACAGTTAAAATTAATCTATTTTTTGTACATCATACAGATATAATAAATTCCGCACATAGCAATGCTATAGTTTCCTGGAACTTGTCAAGAGCCAACTCTGAAGGAGCAACGAATGTATTATTCGCATAGTTAATTAGGAGACCTTTCGATATAGGTAATGATAAATAAGTTATAAAAATAATAAAAATTAAGGGACTCAGAATCGACCCCTGCGGGACACCAAATCAACAGTGTCAGAGGCGGAATTGTTAATATGTATAAATATTTTACGATCCGTAAGAATAGAGACAATCCATTCCAATATAGTGCCGCGTATACCCATATTAAAGAACTTATTTTGAACAATGATAGAATCAAAGGCTTTTGAAAGACCAAAGAAAATCCCGGCAGTGGACTTACCTTCATCCATTTTTTTAGAAATAAAGTTCACAAATTCCTCTGCTGCAGTTTCCGTAGATCTTTCAGCTCTAAAGTGGTGTTGATTATTACTTAAAACATTATAACAATTAAAGAATGCGTAGATCCTAATAAATGTAAATTTTTCTAAAATCTTTGGAAAAGAACTCAAGACAGGTCGCTAGTTATCACAACAAGTTTGCACCACCTTTTTTGAAAACTTCTGTAACCTTTTTCAAAATATCAGGGAACTCATCAGTAAAAAAATCACAGGTTAATAAGGGAGGCTCCGACATAGATTCAATTCCTGCCTTTAAAAATAAGCACAATTATTTCATCTGGGTCGCCGAACGCTGTATTTCTAAAACTCAGGGCTACTGAAACATCTTCATAAGATGTAGCAAAGTCATACTACATGATATATGGCAACATTTTATTTTATGTAGTCTCTGTCATGGTGTGACCCAAAATTATCATTGATATTATCTATGACACTCTGTGGAAAATATATTCCGAATACATTTGCTACTTCTGTAGATTTAGTTGTTACACCACCATATACAGATACACAGAACATTGCGATCACTACCAGATCTTCTCAGCTCATACTTATTTAGTTTCGTTGGAAGAATCATTGACTTTGTTGCGTAAGTAATAACATTTAGTTGTACAGTTTATTAACGTTAACATATTTGGTTTCTCTTTAGGTCCTCGTTGAACCTAGAGCTACCCTCGGAAAAGTTTTCATGAAAATCCATATCCGCACTCATCTGCCACGGTATACCACTGATTTTCAGACGTTCTAATTCTATGGATATAATAATAGAAAAGATATAATTTATTTATTATTTTTTATATTTATTTCCTGATACTAATAAATTTACCACATTTACTTACAGTAAATAAGACTTTTTATTGTATAATTTTCCTCCACGATGAAGTAATCTACGCTACTGAACTCCATCCAGGTTTTTCAGGTATGTAAAGTGCAGTAATAATCAAATTAGTATATTTTTTAACCTTTATATGAATAAAATATGAATATAACACTAATTATAGTTGTGTGTTTATGATTTATTGACATTCCTTAAGTCAATTCTCACGTGAATAAGAATGCTTTCTGCGTCACTATTGAACGGTAAATAGTAATGAATTCTAAAAAAAATTATTACCTACCTATATAAAATTAAATTCAACAGAATCTTACACAAAGCTGAATAATTAAAAATAGTTACCTTATGCGAGATTTATTAATGTAGATGTGTGGACTGTATAAATAGATAGACAGATTTGGGTCAGCTCAACTTTAAAACTAGAAACGCCCCAATTTTAATGGTCAATTACAACCCACGTCTTTTTTTAAAGCTGGGATTACTAGTTCATTACTGAAACTTAAATTAACTTTTCCCAAAAACAATCTACAATATGAGTAAGAGAATAAATGAGATGTAATAACAATTTTGACACAGTAAATAAACCCCTAATTCAAAAATATTTCGTAAATTTAATAGTAAAATTTTTATTTTCGTAAATAGCTATACTCGTGGTAAAAATTGACTTATTCACTTACTTAATCCCGAAATCATTACATTAATAGATGTAAGGCTGATGGAGATGAATCTGTATTATATGTCTTCATTGTTTTCTGTCTTGAGTTAATCTTCTTATTTCACTCAATGCCAGATCCTTCCTCTCTGCTTCTTTCCTGATTTTCTGTCCACTACCCCTATCTTTCCGCGGCACTCGAGATTCAAACATTATTTTAGTAAGTCTATTTGGCATTTGGCACACATGATCAAATGTTCCTCTATAATTTTTTTGTTAATAAGTTTTGCCTATACGAGGGTGAGACAAAAAGTTCGCGGAATAAAGGGGTTGGAAGAGGGATGTGTCACTCCTTTTTACCTGCGCTAATTGAGCAACTCATTAGTACTCTATATACCAAGTTTTGTTAAAATTAGGTCATTACTTGCAGAAACATCGTCAATTAAATAAGTTAATATGGAAGAAAAGTGCAACTATGGAAAAATAGAATTTCGTGCAGTCATAAAGTTCCTGACAAAGTCAGGAAAACCTCCTCAAACCATTTTAGAAGAGATGTCTTCTGTTTGTAGCGACTTTTGCCCTTGAAATACCATGGTTTGCAAGTGACACAACCTATTCAAACAAGGGAAAGATTCGCTTGAAGAAGAACCCAGGCCGGGCTGGCCCATTGATGTGACCACTGCAGAAAACATAGAAAAAGTAGAAAATTTAGTACTGGAAGATGCCCGTCTGAAGAAGAAACAATTCGCAGAAATGGTTGGAGTATTACCTACAATCATTTTGAATATCCTGCAAGACCATTTTGGCATATCAACGGTGTGCGTAAGATGGGTGCCGAGATGCTCATGCCGCACCAAAACGAATGCCAAGTAGCGTGTTGCCGTGCATTTTTGGACCCAAGTAGCGAGAACAGGTATGAAACATAGATTCATCATTATGAACCTGAGGTGTAGCAAGAGTTCAGGTTAGTTCAGGTTAGTGGCATAAAAAGGCCACACTGGAATTCAAAACGAATACTGCTGATTGACTACAAAGACAAAGGCGTTTCTATAACAGGATAATACTATGCGGGTCTACTAGAACGTTTAAGGAATGCTATAAAAGAGAAAAGGCGAGGAAAACTGATTAAAGGTGTGTTGTTTCTGCATAACAACGCACCCGTCCACAAGGCTTCAGCTGCAATGTTTGCCCAGATTTGGTTCCAAGTGATTATTATTTATTTCCAAAAATAAAAAAAAGCTTCGAGGCAAAAAGCTTTCCCGCGATGATGAGGTGAAGAAAAACCGACCGAAAAACAGGAATGCTTTTTTTTTAAAAGGTATAAACAAACTTATTGACAAATCTAAAAAATGTATTAAAATTAAGGGGGAATATATTAAAAAAGGAAAAAAATTTAAATTTAATTTCACCCTATAAAGGCCCCATTCTGTGAATTTTTTGTCGCTCCTTCGGATGTCTCATTTCTGACTTTGTCTCTTTTTCTTTTGTTTTCTATTTTTATCAAGAAAATCATTCTCGTTTCAATGAGTCGTGATTTTCTTCTCTTTTTGATAAAATTCATGACTTGCTACTGTAAATGACTTTTTTAACTACTTCCGTTTTTATCTGCTGTCTTTATGATACTGAAGATGCCTTTTACTTCTAATTATTCGTTCTTTTATTTCCTTTTCGGCTTTCTCATTCTTTTCTATATTTGTGTCTAGGTAGTGATCTACTTGCTTAACTTGCTTTCATGCAGTCGTCTTCGAAATTATCATGGTTTCATATTTTTCTTAGCTAGTTCTTTCTCTATTACTTCGTGATTATGTTGCAGGTTTTCTTCTGTATCCACAATCAATGTCGTTTGCAAATATCAGCTCATTCAGTTATGTTGTCCTCATTTGCAAGTAGCCAAAAGTCAATAGGTTTATCTTTTTCTTTGCATTTTTCATTGCTTCATCCAGTATCGTTAGGAACAACAGTGGACTTAATCAGCATCCTTGTTTAACATCTTGCCTTATGAATTCTTTTGATTCTTTGATTTTTTTTTATTTATTAATACGCTCTACAAACACACAGGTTGTTACATGCAGGAGTACAGTTCACATTTCCCTTGTGCATATTCTTTAACACTTCTATGATGTTTTGTCTACTACTACCTCTCTTAGCACCTTCCAAACGTATATCCTGTGCATTCTATTAAACGGCTTTCTTCTTTTTGTCTTCTTGTCTTTTCTTATTTATTACCTTTCCGCTCATTTGTCTGATAATGAATATGATGGAATTTTTCCACCTATAAACAATTACCTTTAGCCAAAAGTAGTTGCTTTTACCCATAATATTTTTCCAACAAATATTTAGAATTCGTAATATAAGTTCTGTCTGCACAATCTGGCGACGTGGCTGATCATTAGTCAAGGTGCTGTAATTTGTGACACTTCATTTTTCTCTCACTCGTAATTTCATTTTGATTTTAATAAATTTTTAGTGCTATTGTAAAGTTGTAGATGTAGCTGATACTTGATGGAAATTCATTGAAAATAATGATAACACAATTGTTACAAATTTCAACTATTTTAATTTTTTAGTCTTTAACAAACTATGACAACTGTCACGGCGCACAGTACCGTCTTCGGATGGTAAACAATAACTAATAATAACTGATCACCATCCGAAGAAGGCACTGTGTGCCGAAACAATTGGTTTTTAATAGCAAAAACTAAAAATAGTAGAAATTTATAACCACTGTGTTATTATCATTATTTAAAGATATTGGTTTGTATCTGTGAAAGAAAGTGAATTTAATTATGTACACTGATGAAATACTGTATAATTTGTAAGAATAAATAAATACATGTGTGCAGTACCAGACTTTGTTGTGACGAGAAAAATGGAATAATTTTTTCTCCACGTATTCACACCAATCTCGGTTGTAATTGAATGATTTGGAAAAGACTTGATGATCCATATTTTAATTAAAAACCTTTTTAGTTGAAAACGGTCTAACGAAGGACAACTACTTTTTGAAAGGATGAAGACAATATTGAAAATTGACTAAAATGGGTTTACGGACATGCATTGTCTTTATTTTTGTTCGTTTGTACGACGTTTCAATTAGGTTGTGTATAAACCAACAAAAATAAAGACACTGCAAGTCCGATAACCATACTTTAGTATCTGTTTTAATTTTTGCCTGTTTTGTAAAAAAGAGATTTTTTATACTTGTATACTTAATATTCAAAACCTGGCTCACTTGTTATAGATCCTCTTAATTTAAACCATTTATAAACTGGTTTAAGGTTTCAAAGTTAGATCACCTTTTTTTTTGGCATACTGCGAAGTATTTGCGAATGCAAATTTTTAATCAACTGCAAAAAAAGAACATTGATTGTTCTCACTCAAAGAGTTTCTAAATTAACTCTGACCCAAATTTATATTAAATTTTTTGTTGCCAATTTAAACCCTTTGTCACTCATTTTTAGGTTAGGCATGTTAATGAATTAGGGGGTTCCATATTAAGTTTTATTTCAAAACTCCGGATAATTAACAAAGAGAATGTGTGAAATTAATGCTCGAGCTGGACTTTATTAATTCGCAAATTTTGAAATATAAAGAAGAAAAAAAAATAGGAATTCCGAAAGATAGTTGACAAAATATGATCAAATATACATGTTAAGTTTCAAAAATATTTTACTTACCAACTTTAACGTAAACAATGATGCGAAAATTTAATATTATTTAGTTCGTTAACTATGCATTACATGCCGACATCTAATTTTATTTCGTTATTGCTATATCATTTAGTAAGCACAAGGTAATTGATTGAAACTTCAACATGTTTAAAAATCGAATGTTATATACCAATCAAGTTATTGATTAAAACACAAGAGTCCAAAGATGAACGAAAACGGGAAGTCCAAGCAGCATATACATTCCTTATATAAAAGGCAGAAAGGGTTCTATTTTCCTGAATTCAAAGCTCTTGAGAAGTGGGGGGGATCGCAAGTATACACATTCCTATACTCTATTCAAGAACTAGAGAGAGTAATAAAACTGTTACCGAAACCTCCAACGTACCTGCACCAGTGCCGCTGGTAAGTGAGAACTGCCGTAAATCTAATTATATTTCATTATATTTAAATATATTTTATAAATTTACTGCAACATAAAAATTCTGATAGTTTAATTTAATTTCTGTCAGTGAGCAAAGTACATCATACAGTTTCTTCTTAGTGATTTATCTTGTTTGCGTTTGTTTGTATATATTATTTGAGATTAGTAAGATACCCAAAAGATATGGCTTTCATCTTTATATTTATTCCAAAATCGTTAAACCAGGGCATTTTTCCCCAACGAAAAACTTATTACGATGAATGTTTATGATGCCTTAATGCCAACATGACAGGAGTTGGAAAATCTACCATGTACCGAATACTGAAGGAGAAAAAACGACTGGAATTGTTAGTGCTCCCAAGCCACATTCGATCACAGGCAGATGAAAAACCTCGTTAAAGGGGTTGTATATACATTTTATTATGAGAAGCAGATCTCAACCGTCTACAAAATTCTAACTAAAATCAATGAAGATCGCGATTTACCTGAAGTTAAAAGAACTGATCTCTGGAAATTGCTCAGAGAACTTAATTTTTTACTGGGAAAAACCAGATAGAAAATCTGTTCTTATAGATCGTTCGGAAACTGTCCATTGGAGAAGTAAATATCTCTCTCAAGTAAAAAGTAGAGTTGCTAGAAATAACACAATTAACAAAAATAGTAATTTAACTAAACTTTTGAAAGATCTTTTTGAATAAAGTTACTGCGGAAAATTGGGAAAAATCCATATAATAAAAGAAGAAAACAAAATGTGAGAACTCGATCTCATGATCGGTGAGATAGAGGAACCAATTATAATTAATTTGAGCGAAGATAGTTTCACTGACTTTGATTAGGAATTAGATACGTAATGTTTACTAGTGTAAACACAATTTATTATTTAAATTTTTGTTTTTGTTGTATTTTATTTTTTAATGTTGTTTATATGTTTTTTTTATATATTTTTATTTTAGTGTGTCCCACTCTTTAATTTTTTATATATTTAATTCTAATTAGCTGTAAGTTTTTTATTATTTTATTATTGTATTTGTGTCTTTTTCTTAAGCGTGTAGAATTAACATGTTTATCTTATTTCCATATAATAAAGTAAATTAAATTAAGATATCAGTACAATAGAAATAAAAATAAATAGGTCTAATATTAATTACAACATAAAAAAAAGTAATTACATTTGAATCCCTTTTTAGTGTTTAATTGCAATTCTGCAGATAGTTTAAGAAATAAATAAACCGAAACGTCAAATACCCTAAAAATGTTTTTAATTAATAATAAAATGAGCGATAGCCCCAAAAATATTTTAATAATATATAGACGAATTTATTTTTTTTTATATGTTTACTTTTTTGTATTTTTGACAATGGATATTTTGTCAGGATTTAAATTATAACTTCGAATTTTATGTGAGAATAAGGCTACGTTTTAGTCCATTATTATAGACCGGTAATTTTGATTATAAAATTTCTAACCCATTCCTATGAAAAATATATGTGTCTAACAGATTTTGCTAAAGACACCGGACTAAAGAACACAAGTAGTTTGCGAAGAGAAAAAGGGTAAAAAATGATTTATTACTCTCTCTAGTTCTTAAATAAACTGTAGTATAAGAGGAAAAATCGGGTCCATTTTCCTAAACTCAAAGCTCTTGGGGGGGGGGGGGCGATCGCCCCCACTGCCCCCCCTTTGATCCGTGCCTGCTGTGAACTGTGTTTCAAGGCTATACTGTTAAAAATAATCTTAAATTTAATGCAAACTCAATGTCCTTAAATTTAATGCAAATTTAATATCCATTTTACATTAAATTTAATGATTTTGTATCAAAAATTGTGATAATTTACATTTACTTTGAATTTAAAGCAATTCATTCAAATATCAGTTCATTGTATATTAAAGCTAATTCACATATACCCTAATACTAAAGGAATTTACATTATTATTCAATACACATTGCATGAGATTCCGGGAGATGGCGCAACTTCTATTGAACTTTTTATCTAGTATGATATAAGTTGCTTAAAAGGCTCAATTTTTCTTATGATGAGGTGTACATGTCTGCCCCGTACTCAGGGTTGCCAGACTTAGGGAAATTTCCCTAAATCTAGGGAATTTTGCGACATATAAGGAAAAAGGGAATTATATGTCTATTTTGGGGAATTTTTGAATGAGATACAATTTTTGTAATTATTATATAAAATTTCATAAATGTTTCTTTTTATGCGTTGACATACAAAACAGCTTACAAATCTTGAACGTAGTTGTATATGTATTAAGAAATTTCGGTGATTCCCGATGCTCCCTGGCTTTTAGTCGGTAAACTACCGAGGAAATCCCGACCGCTTTATGTATTATGCAATTTTGGTAAAAAAATACGCAATGTTGCCGTACACATTGTGTGGGATTTTGCATACTAAAAGTTTGTTAAAGCCAAGCAATTGTTTTAATCTTTGTATTAGCTCGGAAATGGTTAAGATATTTGAATCAGAAATTTTTTATCGAGAAAACACACACCCATCACAAATTTTTAAAAAAAGTGCAATGTTTATTTTTTTTTTTAGAATCGGTTAGCGATTGGGTATATTAAGTATACACTTTTACATTTTTTAAAGTTTAGATTTATTATTTATGGAAAAATAAATCAAAAATTATTAAAACTATAATTCACTTACAGGCGTAAAAGCGACCAATTACATTACGGCGACGTCACATGTAAGGCGTCAATTCGTTAATTTCAAATACCGCGCCGAATATGTGAAATATGGTAGTACCCCGTACCAATGAGTTCGATATCGGTCTAGATGGCGGAAATTACCTATGGCAAAATTTCCACCTTTTAATGGTAGTTTCAGAATTTTTTGAACTCATATTAATCTTGGTACATTATGTGATAATATATCTCAAATTCAATGAACACTGGCTGTTATTAAATGTACATAGCCACCTTAAAAAGTAATGATAAAACTGCATTTAATAAAAGTTTAGCACATTTACATTAAATTTAATGCATTTCCTTTTTACAATGTACTATTTTGAAATGTAGCTTCACTGAACGCAATCATCCACTGTATTCTCCCGATCTGAACTCTGGTGATTATTGTTTATTCTTAAAACTAAAATTTGATTTGAAAATACAAACATTTTGCACCGATTATGATGTAAAGCCGGCAGTTTTCTGATGGTGTTAAAGCGTTTTGATGAAAAGAGAGATTCTTTTTTGATGGTCATACAAAAGTTGCGCTGTGAAAATGCATTGAAATAAAAACTAATTATATTGAAAATTAAGAGTAAATATTCTCGATCTATTATTTATTTTACAATTTATACCGGAAACCTTCGGACCTTTTATGGAGCTATATGTATCAAATAAAATTTTAAGTTAAATAACTAGAAAAAACAACAATGAAATACCAAGGAAATACACATGTTAATACACTGTTTAGATTATCAAATAATGCTTGTTATTATTACCTTGCTAAAATCTGAGAACAATAAAAACCTACAACCTTTTACGAAAATAGAGATTGTTAATGCACACCGTGCCCACGTTTCCGAGATCAAAAAGTAAATATAGTTATCTTGAACATTATATAACATCTCTGCTAATATTTAATTTTTAATTAGTGGATTTTTACGATATTAGAGTGCATTTAAAAAGATAGTATATTTTTTTTTGAAAAGAGGTTACGCAACCTTGATATTTTCCAAAAATCAGTTTTTTTTTGACAGATAAATTGTTTATACTTTTAGGAATATTTTCAGCGTTTAACGATTTCAAAATTCAAATTATTTTCGAAGTTAGCAATTAGAAGTGAATGCGGCAGGATGTCGGTCAGAACCTTAATCAATGAATTGTTGAACATTCTTTTATATTAGACACTTTGAGGAATTGCAGAAGGGAAAAACACGCAGCATCAATGGAAGATGACATGTACGGTCCAGGAATTGTAAAGAGTAGATTATTTTAAAAAATATTTGATTTTGAGACGCTGACGCAGTATTTTTTTCTTTTACCTTTTACCTTTTCTCGACACTTTGTTTTTCAAACTGGTGCGCAAGATAGTTCAAGGTATATTTAAGTGATTTCGACAAAATTTCAACTATATACTTCTAGATATCAGTTTTTTTCATTTCTACAAAAAAAATCTTAAAAAAATTTCCCTATGCTACATCTGAGCTATTACCTTTCTAAATATACATTTTTTTGTAATTTTCAGACGATGCCTAACAGAGAAAAAATTCCATTTTGAAAGAAATCCTACTTGATGCGGTCTTTTTAATTATTTATAAAAGTATACCTGTATTATCTAAGCAAATTAAAACTTTATTTATATAATTAATAGCTGCATCAAAAAAGTTGTTCTTATACCCATTTTTCTGAGCTCCGAGGTGGTGTAACCCCCTGATCGGTAAAGAAAAGGAAACTTTTTCTCTACATGCCTCTACAACCTCATGGTTTTCTCAGTGGAACAAAATTGCATAAAATAATCCAACAATTCGTATATTTATTATGAACAAGCAAGTAAGTTTTGTATAAATACTAAATAATAGAAATAAAGTTTTTAAAATTTGTGTAATAGTCTGTCACCAAAGTAATTTGAATTTAAGGAGGATAAATCGACACAGGATGTTACAATACGTTTGCCTAAAAATATTTATAAGGTATTTGGCGATTCATTAACTAAAAAAAGGCTTTGAAACCACAGGCTTCTTGAAACCTTTGAAAGGATAGAGTTTAGGAGTCTCCCAAACTCAGTTTACAGATCGAAGTCAGAAGGTAAAAATTGGTAATGTTTAACACATTTTTGTCTAGACACCAATAAAATTTTGAAATATGATTATTTAGTATGTATAAAACAACCTTGAATGTTTTCAGTATTTTTTCCAGGACGTTTTTACGAAAAACAACTCTTAAGAATAGCCACAAGTAAAACGGCTCTTACATAAATTTCAAGTATAGGTCGCTTGAAACTTGATTTTTTAATATACCTGTTTAGAAATAGGAGAAAAGTAAAGATATGATAAAATAGGTTTTCAAGAATGATGTAATATGTATTTTTTCTTACCTTATCGCACATTTTGGAAATAAGCTTTTGGTTATACTTTTAGTTATTTAAATTCTGCTACAACAGATGATAAATTGGACAACACCGCCTTATATCATAATTTATATTGTGCCACTTCGGATCTCTTTAACACCATTTTTGGAATATTTTTTATACAAATATGCCTTAGTAGCGGACTGTCGAGATAATATCCGGAGTTTGAGTAGATTCTTTAACAAATAAGCGAGTATCACTGAGAAACAACGCGTTGATACATGTCACGAAGAAAGACAAAAACTTTGACAGGAGCTAAAAAAACTGGAATACAAAGTCTATGCGTTGTTATTAAAACTCGTTTAATGTTTATGAAGTAAATAATAATGACTTTGTCTATATATGTTCTAATTTTAAGCAGAGAAAATGGAAGGAATATATAGAAACAGTTTATCTCCTGCAAATACAACATTGGTCCTCTCTCCATACATGTTTCGACCACCTTATGGTCTCGTCAGTGGAGCTATATCCAAGTCGGAGGATCTTTAATATCCTGCCGACGTGTCCCGATATTTATATTGTATACAGCAATTGTTTCCTGCGAATGTTGCTCTCGGTTCGATACAGCTCCACTGACAAGATCATAAGATGGTCGAAATACGTATGGTGAGCAGGCGATGGGGGTGATTGCTCCCCCCTAAGTTCACAAAAATAGACCCGATTCAGCCTCTTATATTAGGAATGTGTATGCTGTATTCAGAAAAACAGAAAAATGGACCCAATTCTGCCTTTTACACTAGAAATGGGAATGTTGCTGGCGTCTGCCCCCCTATCGACAACTCGTTTTTGCTTGCCATATTATACTTTTGTAATATCACCCCCCCCCCCCAAGAGAGAGAGGCTGGATCCGCCCTTGATAGAGAGAGGAACTGAGTTGTATTTGCAGGAAATAAAAGTGTTTCTATATATTCTTTCCTTTTTCTCTGCTTGACAAAACATATACAGGGTGATTCACAAAATCGATCACGAAACTTAAGGGGGTGATTCTACTTGACAAAATAAGGGTAGAGCTTCATATGATTTTTTTTCAAAATGTCATTCGTTTTCGAGTTACAAGCCGTCCAAGTTCAAGTTTTTATTTTTTGTTTTTTGAATTACTCGCTTACAGGAAAACCGATTTGACTAATATTTGAAAGATAGGCTAAGTCTTCTGCGCTTCATCATTTTAGTAACAATTCACATTGATTGTTTGCCGCTAGAGGGCACTTTACCTACATTGAAAATTGTTTTTTGTCATAATTTTTTAGTGTTGACAGCTACAGTAGTTTTTGGCATAATTTCTGAAAGACTGATGCCAGGCCTTTAAAAAAGGTGCTCTTTATTTACATCGCTAAACCCAACGGTTTAGACGTAAATCACCCTTAAAAATTAAGTGGTAAATTTACTTTTCTCATTTCATTACCACCAGCTACCAGGTAAATAGCTATCAAAGTATACTAGAGCTGTCAGTTTAACATCAAATAAATTCGCTTTTTAAACTATTTAATTTATAATCTTAAAATAACTAATAATGGCTAATCACCAATATTCAAATATCGAATATTGTGATATCCATTTTTGTTATGGAAAAGCAAATGGTAATGCAGAGTTGGCAAGAAGATATTATATGGAGAGTTATCCGGAAAGAAATATCCCTCATGCTCAAACATTTTCCAGTGTGCACAGGAGGCTTGCGGAATGTGGTTCCTTTAAAAGTTATAATGGAAATAGGGGAAGACCTAGAACTGCTAGAAACGTGCAACAAGAAGAAAGAGTGCTTGAAATTATTGAAGATAATCCAGGTATTAGTACTAGAAAAATTGGGAATGAAGTGCGGCTCTGTCAGGCTAGTTCATGGAGGATACTAAGAGAAGAACAACTCTACCCGTTTCATTCAAAAAAGGTGCAGGCTCTTTATGACGATGATCGGCCGAGACGGTTGGAAATGTGCAATCAGATCCTAGCTAAGTATGAACACGATAATCGATTAATTGGCGTCATATTATTCACTGACGAAGCTGGTTTCACTCGTGATGGCATAACAAATCTACACAACATCCACACATATGCTTACGAGAACCCAAACAATGTGGTAGAAACGAAACATCAGCGTAGATTTTCACTAAATGTGTGGGCAGGGATAATAGGAGATTACCTTATTGGTCCTCATTTCTTTGATGGCCCATTAACTGGTGACGTATACTTAGATTTTATCCAAAATCGTCTCCCATTGTATCTGGAAGATGTGCCATTGGAAGTAAGGGCCAACATGTGGATCCTCCAAGACGGAGCTCCGCCCCACTTTAGTATACGTGTCCGACAGTATTTGAATGCAACGTATCCTGAGCGATGGATAGGACGAAGTGGACCATTAGCATGGGCAGCGAGGTCACCAGACCTTAATACTATGGATTTTTTCTTTTGGGGTCATTTGAAACAATTGGTGTACGATATTCCAGTAATCAACGTCGAGGATCTTCGCTTCAGGATAATCGAAAAGTGCCAAATTATTAAAGAAACACCAGGAATTTTTCATCGAGTTAGGCGACATTTTTTGAAGAGTGTTAGGAAATGTATGGAAGAAAATGGGGGACATTTTGAGAATCTTTTTTAGTTTGTTTAGTACTGTTTCATTAATTTTTATCAATTAAATGTATATCGCAATAATCCATAATATGAATATTTACTGATTAGCCATTATTAGTTATTTTAAGATTATAAATTAAATAGTTTAAAAAGCGAATTTATTTGATGTTAAACTGACAGCTCTAGTATACTTTGATAGCTATTTACCTGGTAGCTGGTGGTAATGAAATGAGAAAAGTAAATTTACCACTTAATTTTTAAGGGTGATTTACGTCTAAACCGTTGGGTTTAGCGATGTAAATAAAGAGCACCTTTTTTAAAGGCCTGGCATCAGTCTTTCAGAAATTATGCCAAAAACTACTGTAGCTGTCAACACTAAAAAATTATGACAAAAAAACAATTTGCAATGTAGGTAAAGTGCCCTCTAGCGGCAAACAATCAATGTGAATTGTTACTAAAATGATGAAGCGCAGAAGACTTAGCCTATCTTTCAAATATTAGTCAAATCGGTTTTCCTGTAAGCGAGTAATTCAAAAAACAAAAATTGAACTTGGACGGCTTGTAACTCGAAAACGAATGACATTTTGAAAAAAAATTATATGAAGCTCTACTCTTATTTTGTCAAGTAGAATCACCCCCTTAAGTTTCGTGATCGATTTTTGAATCACCCTGTATAAACAACTATTTAAACACGGTAGATAGATGTATTTCTGACTGAAATTTTGATTTTTTATGTATGACCTTGGTTCTGACGCAGCATTCGGATACGATCGGACCGTTCTCATGGGGTTACATCCACATGAAATTCACGTAATTAACGGTTCTGATTAAGTTTTATCATACATTGGTTGGAAAACGTTAAAAACGGAAACGAAGTGAAATGTCACGAATGTTAATATTCGATTACTTCATTTCTTTGTTAATACTTAACCTATAATGTTTATAAAATACAATCGATAAATTTTTTTAAAAGTTTCTGAATTAAAACAACACAAACGAAGAAAACAACAAACAAAGAAAGAAGAGAAAAAGACAAGAAAAGAAATGTACGGAAATGAGATGAAATTAAATATTTTTTTAACTCTTATAAAGAAGAAACAGGATGACTTTTTTTATTTATTTTTTTTTTTAATAATTGGACACTACATGAAATAATTTATAGTTGCTGCCATGTTTAAAACGAGAAGAATAATTGACATTTCTTTCTTTTAAACGTTATTTTTTTGTTTATTATTGAAAGAGGGATTAGCTAATCGGACGGAGTAGTTTTCGATAAAAACGCATTTGGTTTTAAAAAGTCTCCGTCCAATAATTCCGATCGAATCGACATTTTGCAACAGAAACATTGATAATCGCATAATACAACTTTTAAAAACGTTTTATATACTCGTAATATAATATAAAATACAATTTTCTTAGAATATTTTATCTTCTCTTATTCACTTGAGGGGATTTGAAAACGACATATTTTTATCTAAAAGTTGCAGCAGTGATCTTTTGATAGCTTCATCACATGCGTTCCCTTAAACAATACCAAATTTGTTGAATATGAAGTGCCTCAAGAAGCTTTCTTAGGTCGTTTAATATTTATAATTTACCTTAATAACTTGTTTGGCTCTGAAGTTACCGGAAATATGAATAGTTTTGTGAACGAAACAATATTATTTGTTCCAGAAACGACCCTACAGTATTAGTTGAGCCTGAAATGTGTAAAACTGTCTATTATTTTAAGAGCAGACTTTTCACGATAAATTGTGCAAAGGCAAATTACGGCCCATTTAGCTCTTAAGTTCAAACTTGCCATTTTACAACCGAATTAAAATAAACAATTCATGAACTTGTGAGGATATACCAATATATGACACTAGCAATAATAAATAACGTGGAATGTCACATGAAATGAGATGCCATATGTATGAAAAAAGGTAAGTAAGGCCCATACTCCAGTCAATCAGATTCAATAAATACAAATTTGTATACTACGAGAACTAAACATTCATTACAATTACCTTGTACTAGATAGTAACCTGAAAAGTAGCTAGTAATAATTGTCTTTAAAAGTTAGAAAATCTTCAAATATCAATGCTAAAAACCATGTATGACAAAGAGTATATTTACCCCACTAATCTTTTATTCAGAAAAATAAAAACATTTGATGTTCGACCGTGTTCAAATGGAAAGGAATAACAATTGCCATCCTAGAAATAAAGTTTATTTTCTTTCTTTTCGAACCTTTTTCGTTCACGATAGTCGTGTTTTACTTATTTTGGGAACTTGTTTAGTATAAAATGCCTTTACTTTGTTCCTTATACGATAAGTCTTTTGACTATGACTAAAAAGAAAAGGCGTAAAATATTAGGAATAGCATCATCATCAAAAATAAACCTGAACTGCGTATGTTGTATGCCATAAACAACAATAAAATTATTTTAAGATTAGTTAGTTTAAGGGTGTGGTGTCATTCGCATACTACATACATACAATTAAAAAAATCATCGTTAGGATCATGCCAAATCTGAGGCGCGGTAGGTAAACGAGTTCAGAGAGTAGAGTGCGGCAAATTTCGAAAATTATATTTAAATCCAATTTCTAACCTTTTTTAGAGCATAAAATAAAGTTTAAGAATAATACATCAACTTTTCGATTCATTATCAATACTTTAGGATGTTGGTGGAGAGGTCGGTTTAGGCATTCGCAATGAAAAGTGAGAGAATATATATAAACCTCTTGTATATATTCTTCCCTTTTTTCCGCTTGAAAGAAGAATATATATATATATATATATATATATATATATATATATATATATATATATATATATATATAAATAAATAAGTAGATAAGTTTTTGTCCGTGTAATTTGAAATAAAATAGAATAAAATATTGGCGAAGCGGACGTGGAAATTTGTCAATCTACATGATTCTCGTGTTAAAAAGTGCGGAGCACTCCAAAATATGGAAAAACTCCGGGTCCGACAGATGGCGACAGCGCTGTTTCGTCCTAATATGGGACTCGTCAGGCCACCGCAGTCGGTACAAACCATCATCTCGCCTTTGCATCGTATAAAGCTGAATTTAAAATCAAAAAACGGCAAACAAGACCACAAAGGCGACATCTCGATGGTCCACTTGGTAATACAAGAACCACACAGATTAACAAAGTTTGTAAAAGAACCGTCATATGGTGGCGCGACGGTGAATTAAAACAGAAATATGTAAAATCGAGTACACGAAACGCGCTGCCCGAAGGATAGGGGTCGCACTTTTTAACACGAGAATCATGTAGATTGACAAATTTTCACGTCCGCTTCGCCAATATTTTATTCTATTTTATTTTAAATTACACGGACAAAAACTTATCTACTTATTTATTTACTTGTTTGGCTTTGAAACACGCTAAACGATGCTCTCATGGTGGGATCGTTTGGTACATGTGGCTTTGGCTGCTAAAATGAGCGGTAGGCTTGCTTGCCAGTACCGAAAAATGCGACCCCTATCCTTTGGGCAGCGCGTTTCGTGTACTCGATTTTACATATTTCTGTTTTAATTCACCGTCGCGCCACCATATGACGGTTCTTTTACAAACTTTGTTGATATGTGTGGTTCTTGTATTATCGAGTGGACCATCGAGATGTCGCCTTTGTCGTCTTGTTTGCTGTTTTTTGATTTTAAATTCAGCTTTATAGGATGAATAGGCGAGATGATGGTTTATACCGAATGCGGTGGCCTGACGAGTCCCATATTAGGACGACACAGTGCTGTCGCCATCTGTCGGACCCGGAGTTTTTCCATATTTTGGAGTGCTCCGCACTTTTTAACACGAGAATCATGTAGACTGACATATATATATATATATATATATATATATATATATATATATATATATATATATATATATAAGCAACTATTTAAATAAGGCAGAAAAATAGATTTATTTATTTCTTACTGTAATCTTAATATTTAAATTTTGTACTACTCCGATGAATGTAAAGATGTCGTTCGAATGGCGATATTTTTCAGTCTGACATCGAAAAGTCGGTAGGTTTAATATCCTGCCAGCACGTCTAGGAATTTATACGTCATATAGACAATCATTTCCTGCGAATGTTGCTCTCGGTTCGATACAGCTCCACTCACTAGACCATAAGATAGTTGAAACGCATATGAAGAGAGGACAAGAGTTGTATTTGCAGGAAATAAACTGTTCTTTTTTTCTGCTTGAAATTAGAACACATATAGGCAAAAATATCATTACTTTGAGAGTAGAATTCTTCAAGAGTAGATTAAATTTTGAACGGACCCGAAAATATTGGTAAAAATGTAGAAATTTCATTCGTGTCGGACGTGTGTTTAAGAACAAAGAAATACATTTCAGCAACAACATACCCGGTTAACTTAAAGGAAATCACTGGATTCAGTATTCCCGGGACATTATTCTAAAACAATTAAAAAGATAAAAAAAATTTGCAATAAATAATCAACTTGCAAAAAATGTCCGTTTTTCCTCGTTTTTAGACTTAAAATTACCCTAATTTTTGTAATACAATTTTTTTACCTAGCAAGTTTATCCTAACTTGCGAATGTGAAAAACCTGCCGCTTCGAACTATAAAATTTCCCAAATTTCCCAGCCCCAAACATCTTAGTCATTTGTTATGTTATGTGCATGAAAATAGGTTTAAATAATTATTGCTTGTTGATTAAAAATAAAACATATAAAAAATTACCTTTAAAGGTTTAGATTGAATTTGGAAAACATTGTAAGCATAAAAACACTAACAAATTTTTAAGTTAAAAAACATATAACAATTTGGTACAATATCTACTTCAGATAAACATGTTTCGTAATTAACTTGTTGCACATGTTTTGTCTCCTGGAACTGCCTCTATCATTGAGTTTATTATCTTTTCATTTACTTGTTCTATGGGTTATTTTCTGTGTTTCTGCAATACCATAGAGTTCTTTGTAATTCTTTTTGATAATCAACATGTGTTACAGAATATTTTACACAATCTGCCTTTTTTTGTAGATCTTTTGTTCACACATACTGCACTAAGAAGGTCGTAACCAATTTCGTCTCTTTTATTGTTTTTTTACATCGACTACGGCAGAGAAAAGGCTCTCCGACTATGCATTTAAGTAAAGGCTAACTATTTTTGCTAATTTTGGTATTTTAGTATATTCATAATTTTTTTATTTGTAAATTCCAAATCACTTCTTTTGGGCTGAAAAACTCTACGAAACATTTTCAACGGAATCTTCTTCTAGGTATATACAACCATTGTTACCAATGAATATACTTCTGCTGTTCTTATAAGCACAATGATTATTGTGCAGTAGGAATCTGCAAGGCAAAAATGTCGAAATTGTTTGCTTGCCATAAAAAAAAGCATTCGTATTGAGAAAAATTTCTCGTTAGCAACATTTTTGCTAAAAAAAAACAAAAATTTTATTTAAAAAATCCCATAAATTGAGAAATTTTCCACGAGTTGGCAACATTGTCTATGATGGATCTTGATTTTTATAGGCTGTTCAAGCCAAAAACGACAAAACATGAATGAAAAAGTGCGGTTGTGCAGATGAAGCGCTGGTCATATTTTTAAATATTAGCACTTGTCTGCTTGTGAACAATCCATTTTTTGTGATCAAGCGATTGGTTTTCTAGTATTACTTGTAAACGAAGAGTACCGGTTCGACGCTGCTTTTGTTTTGAAGCTTTTTACTTATGAATTATACACGAATTTGATGGATTTATAGTATTTTAAGTAACTTATTTACTTGCGTTTTATGTGTTTATTTAGTATAATGAGATCCACAAAGTATATGCTTAGGTCTTGTCAAAATAAGGACATAGATTTTTGAAGCTCGGTCCTGTTAAGGGTCAGCTGCACATTTTATAATGAGCATGCCCAAAATGGCTGTACTATGCTTCCATTTAAACATCATGAGTTTGTCAATTTTGGCATTAAACTTTGCGAATCTAATAAATATTTTGTCTAGGTTTCGAATCCATTAATAATTCTGTATACATAAGCCTTTTAATTAAGCAAGCCTAAAAGGAGTACCTTTCGGGCTGTAGTTTTTGAGTAAACCTGTATATTTTAGTAAAATTTTAGCATATTGTATAACAGATAAAGACTCTCGAATCCACATCGGATTAGTTCACATTTGGCCTAATTTTTTTGTTTGATATGAAGGACCCACAACACCCTGTATATTTCGTTTTTTATAGCTGTATATGATTTATTGAATTTTAAATTCAGAGCTGAGCTATTTTATCCTGCGAACGATGATGTTTTTCATTATTCACTCATTCAATCAAACCTTTTACATAAGTGATAAACATTATTTAGAAAAGCCCGAAAATTCTAAAAATAAACCTTTTATTTTTTTAGTTTTAAAAATAATAAATTTCAAAAGACAGAGACAACCGGTCTGAATCGATGTTGATTTCTGAAGATAGCATCCGCACACAGACAGAATATTAGTGCACATTTTGTTTCTATTTATACGGCTCCATTAATAGACAAACAACAAGGAAGTAGCGGTGTAGTTTCTGAAAGATGTCAACATTATTTTGGGTCCTGTTGCCGGCTTTGTTGTGACATTGGCGGTATTGCCGATTTTAACTCGCTTGTAGTATCTGTTTATTAAGCTTCCCAAGAATAGTACCAGGATTATTATTTCCAAATATATATATATATATATATATATATATATATATATATATATATATATATATATATTTAAACAAAGGTTTTCGGGTATCCCTAACATTTCAGTGAAATCTAATTCACCATTTTCAAAGCTCATTGTACGGCGTATGTGGGTGAAGTGATGCTTGTGACGCGGGTGCGGCTGGTTTTGTGTTTACATGGGGGGTGTTCGTTGACTGAATGGTTCTAGCCAATCAGGCTCCTAATTGTGTTGCATGTCATCGGCCCTGCTGGCAGTGTTTGATGTTGTGTCGCCAAATTTTGATCCGTTTCTTTATTACCTTCTACTGGTTGACATTTCGTTAGCAGGTTTTTCCAAATATTAGGTAAATCCTGACTGTCGTCTCGGCTATGCAAGTTGTTGGAACGCTTTGCACTTTCGATGGCTTCGTTTATAACTCTTATGGAGTTTTCACACCTCGATAGTATTTTTGGTCCTGAGAAGTTGGTCGTTTTTCCTGTGTTTAACAAGTGTTGGGCTAGTGCAGAAGAAATTGTTTTTTGCTTGACAGCGTTTATATGTTGGTCTCTTCTGGCGGTTATTTTAAGGTTGGTTTGACCTATGTTAGATGAGCTGCATCCTCCGCATGGGAGGGAGTTTTTCTTTAGATGTCGGCAGGAGGTCCCTTACTTTACGGTCTGTGGTGAAAATGATATCAATGTTGAGAATTTTGGCAGTCAGTGGTTGCCTAATACTTGGAAAAACTTGCAAATGAATATCCAACGAGAAATAGGTAGTGAAGAAATGGATCATAACTCGGCGACACGACCCCAAACACTGGCAACAGGGCCGATGACATGCAGCAAAACTCACAACCTGATTGGCCAGAACTATCCAAATATATATATATATATATATATATATATATATATATATATATATATATATATATATAGGCAGTCATTGTCATAGCAGCAACACCCAACCTTATTTGTACCTTGTATTGTAGGTAAAGATGTCTATTTTGAGTTACAATATTGTCTTTTACAATTTTACAATGACGAATCCAATATGGTGGCAAAAGTTCATGCTGAAAAATTTGTAATTTTTACTTATACTGTCCTTGCGACAAGGAAAATTAAAATTGTTGTGAAAAGTAAACCTAGAAAAAATGTAGCGAGAAGTAGATCTGGAAAAATTATCTGAAAAAAAGGCATAAAATGAACGCTACAGAAAGCGTAGTAAATTTAGAAAACATATCCTAGGGACTATTTTTGGAAGCTGTAGCCTTAAACTGAACGTAGGTAAAAAAGTTCTGAAAGGAACTAATAAAAATATTCGTAATTTTAACGGATCAAATAAAATGACGTAATTTATGTGGTTCTCTTTCGTAAGCTGTTGAGCTATTGCTTTAGCTTAGTCCATCATTATGTATTATAATCTTATGATGGGAATATGGCCCCTGACGCTCATGCATTAAGTCCTTTGTGTACGCTAACTTGGAATTTCAGCCTCTTTTCAGAGGTGAATGATTTTATCATGGTCAGTGTGCCTGTGATTTCCGAAATGACCTGAAAGTAGTTCCCAAGCTAAAAATTTTGTAGGTTCATCCACTCCATCCTGCTACAGTATCTACGATTTTGAAATTTGATAATCTGAATTTAAATTCAAAATATCAACACCCTGAGTTGGATCGAGAGCTTCCTATAATTTTACTGAGGAATTTATTTAATTATTTGAACTGTGTCTATCATATCGCATCCGCTATGTTGAATTTTCAAAATTTAATTTCATAATCATCGACCTCGGTAACTTATTACAACTGATTTTCATCTTATTGCTTTCTTTAATTCATTTTATCAGCTAATTTGAATCTTCTCATTATAATTAAATTATTGTCTCGGATGACGATGGTTCAGATATATTTATTGCTTTAGTAAAAGTAGACACTTTCAAATGACGTTCTTGGAGAACAATTTGTTTCCTGCAAACATCAGGATTGGTTGCGTTCAGTTCTTGGGTTTGTTTCAATGAATCATGACCTCATTGACACTGTTTTGATCAATATTTTACTTTAAAATGTGATGAGGCCTCTTCCCCATATACAGCAGTCATCCGTGAATAGTTTAAGGACAATTATGCTCCTTTGTTAATACTTTTATGATGGTCTGTGATGGTACCATTTCACAAAATCTATGATTTATTGCAAAACACTTTTTAAAACACAAGTTTCACACCTACAATAATTCCAGACCACAGTGAAATTGTTTTGACTAGTAATTTTCCAAAAAATATGATGAAATCATTGTCTTTACATCAAAAATTTAATAATACTATTGTATATGTTTACTTAAGGAATGATAATAATAAGATATTCTAATTTCATAATAATCATTTTTTGTTCGAAAAGACTAATGTATAAAGTTACCAAAATTATATTAAAAGCGTATTTTTCAACAAACACCTAAAAATCAACAAAAATTCAACCGCGTTCATTACAAGAATTTACTGTAATAAACTTTCAGTTACAGCTGAAACGAATTAACCCATTTAATTCGACTGCCAAAAAGTTTCTGAAGTGACGCGGATCTAAGTACATTTAGTATTCAATATTTATTTTTTATTCAGACCGAATCCTAAAAATTCGTAAATAACCATTTTAGCCTGAATTTACGACCAGTTTGTTTACCGCAATAAATTTCTTTATTCTTTAAATGAATTCAGAGAACGTCGAGTCTTTAAATTTGTTTTCTACAAAAGGCAGCACATGAGACATATAAAGAAAATAACTTGCTTTTAAATAAACGAGGCAGATAAAAACATTTCTCTTGAATTATGCTCCATAAAACTACCTTTGACCAGCGTGAAACGGGTGACAGATGAATAACATGGGAGCTGTGAACCTGTAATAACTTTCATCCATATATCAAGTGATATTATGAAGTTAAAATCAGGGGCGGATCCAGCCTCTCTCTTTGGGAGGGGGGCGGTGATATCACAAAAGTACAGTACGGCAAGCGAAAATAAGATGTCGACAGGGGGGGGGGGGGGTAAAAGGCAAAGTCGGGTCTATTTTTCTGAATTTAAAGCTTTTGGAAAGGAGGGAGGACGAGCAAAAGAAAAAAACAAGTTGCCGATAGGGGGGGGGGGGGGGCGGTATGCCAGCAACATACACATTCCTAGTAAAAGAAGCAGAATCGGGTTTATATTCACGAACTCAAAGCTCCTGGAGGGAGGGCTATCGCAAGAAAAACAAGTTCTCAACGGGGGTGGGGGAGTGCCAGTACACATTCCTAATATAAGAGGCAGAATCGGTTCTATGTTCCTGAACTCAAAGCCCCTTGGGAGGGGGGGGGGGGCGATCGCAAGCATACACGTTCCTATACTCTATTCGAGAACTAGAGAGAGTAATAAAACTGTTACCGAAACCTTCAACGTACCTGCTCCAGAGCCGCAGATAACTGAGGACTGCCTTAAAACTAATTATATTTAATTATATTTAAATATTACTACAACAATAAAATTTCTGATAGTTCAATTTAATTCCAGTGAGCAAAGTACACCTTACAGTGTGTCCTTAGTGATTTATCTTGTTTGCGTTTGTTTTTATATATTATTTGAGATACCCTAAAGATATGGCTTCCACCACTATATTTATTCCAAAATCGTTAAACCAGGGCATTTTTTCCTCGACGAAAAACTTATTACGATGAATGTTTATGATGCCTTAAGATATCAATATCTAGATAATAATGTTAAAAGCTCTGTTGAAATGTATTCTCACATGACTGGAGTTGGAAATCTACTATGTACCGAATACTGAAGGAGAAAAAAACGACTGGAATTGTTAGTACTGCCAAGCCACAATCGATCACACGCAGATGAAAAACCTGGTTGGAAGAAGAGATGAAAACTGCAATAACAGGATTTGTACATACATTTTATTATGAGAAGCAGATCAAAACCGTCGACAAAATTCTAAATAAAATCAATGAAGATCACGATTTACCTGAAATTACAAGAATTGAACTCTGGAAAGTGCTCAGAGAACTTAATTTTTGCTGGGAAAAACCAGATAGAAAATCGGTTCTTATAGATCGTCCGGAAACTGTCCGTTGGAGAAGTAAATATCTCCCTCAAGTAAAAGGTAGAGTTGCTAGGAATAACACAACTTACAAAATTAGTAATTTAATTGAACTTTTAAAAGATTATTTTGAATAAAATTACTGCGGAAAATTGGTAAAAATCCATATAATAAAAGAATAAAAGAAAATGTGGAAACTCGATCTCATGATCGGTGAGATAGAGGAACCAATTATAATTAATTTGAGCGAAGATAGCTTCACTGACTTTGATTAGGAATCAGATACGTAATATTTACTAGTATAAACAAAATTTATTATTTAAATTTTTGTTTTTATTGTATTTTATTGTTTATGTTGTTTATATATTTTTTTATATATTTTTATTTTAGTGTGTCTCACTCTTTAATTTTATATGTATTTAATTCCAATTAGCCGTAATTTTTTTATTGTTTTATTATTGTATTGGTGTCATTTTCTTAAGCGTGTAGAATTAACATATATATATATATATATATATATATATATATATATATATATATATATATATATATATATATTTTTTGGGGCTATCGGATTTCCATGTAATAAAGTAAATTAAATTAAGATATCAGTACAATAGAAATAAAAATAAGTAGGTCCAATTTTAACTGTAACATATACAAACTAATTACATTTGAATCCCCTTTTAGTGTTTAATTGAAATTCTGCAGATGGTTTAAGAAATAAATAAACTGAAACGTCAAATGTCCTAAAAATGTTTTTAATTAATAATAAAATGACCGATAACTCCAAAAATATTTTAATATTATATGGACGAATTTATTTTTTTTATATATGTTTAACTTCTTATATTTTTAACAATGGGTATTTTTTAAGTATTTAAATTTTAACTTAGAATTTTTGTGAGAGTAAAGCTACGTTTTAGTCTGAATGTGCCTAAAACGGTTTCTATGACAAAATTAAAAATAATAAAAATAAAATACAGTTGTGGTTTGTGTTAAATATGTCAAAATTATCTATATTTTGTAATGTATGTGAATTATTAAGAAATCATAAGAAATAAAATATATTATAAAACCTTTTTATTTTAAGTTTATTACCGAAATAATATTCTATGCCATAAATACTTAGTGATAAAATAAACCTCCTTCCGACGCCTATGACAAGGATTAAAATCCTTTTTAACACTCACACATCCAAATATCTATTGTTATCCAACTCAAATAGTTCACTATTATAGACCGGTAGTTTTGATTATAAAATTTCTAACCCATTCCTATGAAAAATATATTTGTCTAACAGATTTTGTCAAAAGCACCGGACTAAAAAACACAGGTTTGCGAAGAAAAAATGGTAAAAAATGATTTATTACTCTCTCTAGTTCTTGAATAAACTATAGTATAAGAGGCAAAATCTGGTCAAATTTCCTGAACTCAAAGCTCTTGGGGGGGGGATCGCCCCCCCCCCCCCCTTGGATCCGCGCCTGGTTAAAATAATTGTATATCAATATCAATATTGATAAAATATATATTAGGATTTTTGTAAAAAATTCCTCGTTGTTTTGTTTCCGAAGATTCAAGGAAGTTCAATTTTAAACTTTTGTTTTCAGCATGTAAACAACTAAATAGACTCGTTGTCTATATAAATAACCTTCATCCGAAGTTTACTATCGAAAAAGAAACAAACAATTCAATTAATTTTCTGGACTTAATGATTATAAGAGAAAATAATAAAAATAATTTTTCAGTTTTTCTTAAACCTTCGTTCACAGATACTACTACAACATATATAAATAATTCATATGATCCAATTCGTCTAATGGATACAATACGGACTTAAGTTCTGGAATAAATTCATTATAAAAAAACGCTGTTTTTCTCTTTGAAAAATGTTTCAGACACATCGATTTTGTCTTTTTGGTACGAATTTTTCCAAACAGATTAAATTATACAGGGTGGTTCGAAAGAAGCTGTGCTATAATCAACTTTGATTTGTTATATAGTGACCCCCAAATTTTTGTACACTTTAAGACTCCCTGCAAAAGTCTGAAAATTTTTTCTATTATATGTCTTAAAATTCGAAATGATCTACATCATCAAAATATCTCGTTTCAACAAGGCGGTGCCCCCCCCCCCTACATTGAGCAGCAGAAGTTCGTGCTTTTCTTGATGATGTTTTTGCATACAAGTGGATTGGAAGACTATTGAACAGCCACCAAGGTATCTAGACTTAAATCCTTCTTTTTTTACTATTTTTTGTTAATCCGGGACCCCCTGATACGAATATCGAGGGTGGATTTCCGAAAAATAGGCTGGTAATTTCTTATAAATAAAAAAAAAATTTTAATATATAAAAATTTTTTTTTATGTAAAATAAAACATATTTTCGTATTCCTCCGCCAGATCTAAGTAAAAAGTGTCTCTTGTATCTTATATGTTTTATACTTTTTCTATCATATTCAATTAACATTCATTTACCTATATATACAACCATGTTCAGGAGGATGGTAAAGAAACAATTTTTACTCGAAATGTACTTTAAATATTCATCGTGAAGAAATGTTTGTTATTGTCTATAAGTAGTAGATATCGAAACATTCCTACACCATTAGTTTTAGCAAGTCAAATGAGAAATGTTTTGCAAACTTTGACCTTTCTGTTAGACTTTGATGGTATTGAAATGCACACCTGTGAATGGCTAAGATATAAACAAAACCTACATAATATGTAAAAATAAGTAAAACCCGTTAGTGCATATATACATATATATATATATATATATATATATATATATATATATATATATATATATATATATATATATATATATATATATATATATATATATGTATATAGTTTAAATAAAGATGCGACACAAAAAGCAAGGTTTTTGTAGTATCTGGTCAAAAAGTGAACCATGTGTTAACAATATGTAGTCTAAGTTGTGATCCTCGGCAAAAACTTATATAAGTTATAAAAAATCATTCTGAAGAAGGTCAACTGTGACCGAAACGTCAATAGATATGCATAACAAATAAAACATATGCAGTTTTATTAATAAAACGGATTTTACACCCAAGAAAATCAAAAACTTTAAAAAATATACAAATAGAAAAATCCAAGAAAAAAAAAAAAAAGAAAAAACATATATATATATATATATATATATATATATATATATATATATATATATATTGTTGCGTAGTGTTTCACGGATGGGCACATGTGATCAGGGGCGGATCCAGCCTCTCTCCTTGGGGGGGGGGGGCGGTGATATCTCAAAAGTGCAGTATGGCAAACGAAAGCAAGTTGTCGACGGGGGGGGGGGGGGGAGACATCAGCAACATTCCCATTTTTAGTGTAAAAGGCAGGGTTGGGTCTATTTTTCAGGAATTTGAAACTGTTGGAGAGGAGGGGGCGATCACAAGAAAAACAAGTTGCCGACAGGGAGGGAAGATGCGAGCAGCATACACATTCCTAGTATAAGAGGCAGAATCGGGTCTATTTTCCTGAATTCAAAGCTCTTGGTGGGGGGGGGGGGCTATCGTAAGAAAAACAAGTTCCATTTCTGTGAATAATATATGTGTCTAACAGGTTTTGCCAAAGACACCGGACTAAAGAACAAAGGTAGTTTGCGAAGAAAAAAAAAGGGTAAAAAATGATTTATTACTCTCTCTAGTTCTTGAATAAACTATAGCATAAGTGGCAAAATTGGGTCTATTTTCCTGAACTCAAAGCTCGGGGGGGGGGGGGCGATCGCCCCCACCGCCTGCATGTGATTCACTTGATCTACAACCACCAAGCACAGAAAATGGAAAATAAGATTTTGGCGAAACGTCTGCAAACTTCTACAGAAAACCAAACGAACGAACGGATGTATTCCTGGATTAATACTGAATCATATATATATATATATATATATATATATATATATATATATATATATATATATATATATATATATATATATATATATATATGAAGCAAAATGCGAATAGTAAACGCAAACTTTGTTCCAACCATATCCTTTCCGTGTTGGAGGTTTTTATCCTATTCCACCACCATGGAGATGATGGCCTACCTGTACCACCATACCGAGAAGAAAGTCAAAACTTACCCTCTCCGCTACAGTGATACGGCAGAGGTACATGTTTCGCCTCTACTACACACATCAGGGTACCGACATGCACCTCGCTGTGCAAAGGATACATCGGAAGGAAGCATGCAAATACTGAACGCGGCTTCGCCGACCTCCCGCCGGATGGCGTATACATGTTTATGCGGCTTTCACGGATTCCTCCAGTGTGAAATGCAATAGCAGTGGATATATCCACATTATGCCGTTGTAGTGCTGAAATCACATTCAGCAAACGTACAACTATATGCAGCTCCGTATATGAATGAAGCATAATGTGGACATCTTAAGTATTTGAAACATGAAAATTACCTTAGATTTTGTCAAAATTCAAATTATTTAAAATAAAAACCTGAAGGTTTAGGTTCTATAAACCTTATCAAAATAGGCACTTATTTTTATTGGAGAATTCAAAAATGCAATAATATTCAGAGGGTTCCATTTAAAAAAACAGAACTTCAATACTTTCAGAGCTTTTGGGACACCCTGTAGAATATGAAAATAATTTTAAAAAGTAGCTATGTTAAATCCCCATATATCCCAAAAGTAAAATTTTTTGAAAGTCACGTATTTTGGCCGCAATATTCCGTGCCGTATAGTAGTAGCCCTGTATATATAAGAGTATGTAACAAAAGTGAATATTTTAAAGATTTTTGCTCCAGCATCAAGTTAAATTGTGTGGCTAATATAGCTTTATTTCCTTATTCACCTGGTCTGCCCGATTTAGTCTCATTTGCTTTTTAAATTTACTTACTAATGTTACAATAACAATAATAACTTCAGAAGTAGATTATTTTGACTTTCAGCAAATGATGAAACGAGGATGACGTTTCTTTCATCCAAAATATTTGTTGATCTCTTTTTTAGAAACGGAACTTTATAGGCATGAAAAAAATAAATGTTTGCCAAGAACCCATGAAAATTTGATGCATCATAAAACCGTTGAACCAGCTCGGTGCATACAAAATCAGAATTACCGTTTGGTTTATTGTTTTTGTTAATGGTTCTTATTCACATTAAAATTTTACTTTATTGTAAATGCATTTAGGCCTGGTTTCTTTTCTGTCGATTGTTGTATTTAAAACGGATTTTAAAAATGGTGTTTTCTTTTCTCACGCGATAAAATACTGAAAATCTCTACTGGGAAAAATGTTTGAATATAATTATCATAATAGCGAGCATTCCAAACGATGTTTTCCTTTCTTGTTTGCCCGTGCTTACGACATAACGCCAGAGAAGCTAGCATGTGATATAGTGACGATTAGACAGTTTTCAATTAAATCGGTTGGGACTAAAAATATAGGATGTAGCTTTTCATCCTCAATTTGATATACTAAACAAACGACATAAGTATTGTAGCATTTTCATATTTTTGCATACTAATGCTAGTATGGAGTAATTTAAAAGAAATATTTATTTTCTCATGCATACTTAGTATGCATTCCTAAGGTTCTATTCCGATGAAAATTACCAAAGTCATATGTATTCGTATTTTCAAAATATATACATATATATATATATATATATATATATATATATATATATATATATATAATAATAATAATAATATATTACGAACAATTTTAGTACAATTCTTCAAACAGACCATGATCTAATCTAAACATATTTAAGATCTCAATATTAAATAATTATGCACCTAGGTAACATAATACCTGTATGTGCACAAAATCAATAATATTAATTTCAAAAAACAGCCATAAAAAGAAAACATATTGAATGAAAATAATACTAATTAATGGAATACCTACATACTAAACAAACCTATACACTAACCAAACCTACACACTAAGTAACCTATGAAGATTTTGTCAAAGAAAAAGTTTAAATTGATCAATGTTATGAAAAATATATGTTCTGCAAAGCTTACTAAATTTTTTCACATTGAAGATTGTTTTTATACTAATCGGGATAATATTGTAGAACTTGGGCGCTAGACAGTTATCAAATCTATAACTAATTTTTTTATTACTATTTGGTATCCTTAGATGTCTATTCATTCTACATCTCGTTTCATAAGAGTGACTTACATAATTTTTTAATTTCGTAGACTTATGTACATAAATACAAGACAACAATATATACAATGAACGGACATCAAAAATTTGTTCTGAATAAAGAAACCTAGTAGAATATCTTTTTTTCTTCCAAAAAATTACCTTTAAAATGTAATTTTGTACTACGTTGAGTTGTTGTAACGAGTTTTGATACAGGCCACCCCAAACAATTATTCCATATCTAATTAAGGATTCTACTAATGTTTTATAAATATTTATTAAAAGTTGCCTAATGAAAATGTTTCTCAGTATATAAAATTTATGAATTAATTTTCTGATGTTGTTTGTTAATTTTAAAATGTGCTGATCCCATTTTAGATTTTTGTCGATTATTATACCCAAATATTTTATGAAAGGTACATTTTTTATTAAGATATTTCCAGCTTCAATTTGGTTGAAGTCTGGACGATTTGATGTTGTTATCGAAAATGCAATATAATGAGTTTTGTCAACGTTCAGAGTGAGTTTAGAGGAATCCAGCCAGTTTATTATTTTAAGCATACCAGTTTTTGTTGATTCTTTCACTTGATCCCAGGTTTCTCCAGAAAAAAAGGCCACTGTATCGTCCGCGTACGAAATTAGAGAACCATGCTCCAAGCACATGCTTGTTAGTGAATTTATATAAACTATAAACAAAATCGGTTCCAATACTGTCCCTTGAGGAATCCCGATTCTGATGTCTAAAGGGTCACTATAGATGTTATCAATTTTTAAAATTTGTTTCCTATTTCTTAAGTAACTCTCAAAGACACTCAACACAGAACCCCTAACACCATAGACGTTTAAAACCTCCAAAAGTGAGTCATGGGGTACAGTGTCAAATGCTCTGGCAAGATCCAGAAAGACGGCAAGACATTTTTTATCATTATCAAGATTCACGGTTACTGACTTAGTAAATTCATAAATCGCATCTGATGTACTCAATCCACTGGTAAATCCAAATTGATTTTTAGAGAGGATGTTATTAATTTCCAAAAAATTTACCAATCTATCTTTTAAACATTTTTCAAATATCTTCGCAAAATTATTTATTACACTAATTGGACGATAATTGCTAATAGTCGCTTTGTCTCCTGCTTTATGCATTGGTGTAACAAGTGTCAGTTTGAAATGGCTGGGTACTTTACCCGATTTAAAAATTAAATTTATTAGATAAGTCAAGGGTTTCAGCAAGAAGAGGTGGAATTGTTTAACAAACTGAGAATTTATTTCATCTACACCGGGAGCGCAATTATTCTTTAAAGAGTGTATTTGTTTTATTATTTCGATTTCATTGACAGGCTTCAGGAACATAGAGGAAATAGAGGCGGAGAGAGTACCTGAAATTTTTTATCAGGATCCTTTATCTTATTCAACATATTAACTCCCACATTCACAAAAAAATTGTTGCAAAAATTTGCCATTTCTTTCACGTCTGAAAATATTCTATTAGAATCGTCAATTTGCAGCTTTTCTTTGTTTTTTTTGTTATTATGATTTGAGGCTTCATTAACAATTTCAAACATTTTTTTGACGTCATGTTCACTATTTACTACTTTTTGTCTATAGTAATCATACTTGCATTTATGTATGATTGTATTTAAAGTATTTCTATATTCTTTATACTTTTTTTCTTCATTTATGTCGAATATTCATAACCATATATATATATATATATATATATATATATATATATATATATATATATATATATATATATATATATGGTTATGAATAGTGTTTCTAGTTCTAATACGTGTAAAAATATGTTGAAATTATTCAGTTTAATTGTTATTTTAGTCTACTGCATGATAATTCTGTCTGCCTTGTATGACATGCGTTCAGATTTGACATATCCCTTCAATGTCGTTATAAACGAATTTTAACAAACTAGGTGATTTGGAAAGCTTTTAGACTGCTACATAGATGGCGCTGATATCAGAAAAAATATGCTGCTGCTGGAATGTTCTATCCTTGGGATATGTCAAATAAATTTCTCTCTACAGCTGCTTGAGATTTTTTTCTTAAAAATAGAAAAATTAGAAATTGATGCAGTGATAAAATATTTATGTCAAAAAGATCTCAAGGGAGATAAAATTCATACCATTGCGGTAAATGTATTAGGGAACTATGCTTCCTCTCGAGCAACAGTATTTAATTGGCTTGCTGAATTTAAATATGGTCCGACAGACATCAGTAATGAGGGACGCAGTGGACGTCCAAAAACCTACCAATGAAGAAATTATTGAGACTCTAGGCATCTCAAACGAATGGATGGTGTATATTTTGAAGAATGAATTGGGGTTTCGAAAGCTATTGACAAGGAGGATACGGCACTTGTTAACTTTGGATCAAAAAAGAATTCGAGTGAGACTATGGACGAGACTAGGGTTTACCACTAAAATCCTGAGTTGCAACAACAAACCAGAAAATGTAATGAACCTGGCTGTTCTGCTCCGAAACGGGCAAAATCGTTCAAAGAGATTATGGTATCAGTTTTTTGGGATGCAAAAGGAATATTGGTAATTGATTACCTGAAAACTGGTAAAACAATAACAAGACGATGTTACTGCAACCTTCTAGGCCAGTTCGATGTAAAAACTCGAGAGAAAGGACCTGGTTAACAGAAGAAAATCATCAGAACAATGCATCTGCTCAAAAAAGCGTTTTGACGATGGTGAAAATCATTGAAGTACAGTTTGGATTGCTTGAACTTTTATCCTATTCACAAGATTTAATTCCATCTGTTCCCACCCTTTAAAAGATTTCTGTGCGGAAAGCGTTTTTATCGAGTGCAAAACTCATTGCACCAATAGAGAGGTATTTTCAAGGCCTCCGGAAAATCACTTCCAGGACAAAGTTAGATATTTGTACTGTTGATGATTACAGCCCGGCATCAAATTCTGCGGTCAATATCCTGACGACATATTGCAGAATGGGGGATTTTATATAGGCAAGCTTTCTGCTCTTAGTTCATTACTGATCCACCGACGAGAGCATTGTGTAGTCGAGATTGTAACATTAGTTCCCGGTCTGACCCATAGATGGCACCTTTGTTAACATACTCATACTAACCTTCAAATGATAAGTGCTAAAATTTCATGGCATTTCGATCATTAGTTTACAAGTTACAGTGGTTTTAGTGAAACAACTATTGTTATTTTTAAAACAATGGATAAAAAGATATTTCGTTTATTGATCAAAGATTGTTTTTGATGAGAAAAATACTGTTGAAGCCAAACAGTGGCTTGATAAGTGTTATGGAGACTCTGCACCAGGGAAATCTACTATTATTGACTGGTATGTTGAATTTAAAGATATCACAATAGTGTGTTCTAAATTTTGCACGAAAATTTGAAGATGCGTAAGTTGCTTTCGAAGTGGGTGCCCCCTTTGCTCACACCGGACTAAAAACAATAACGTGTCGATGATTCAAAGCACTGTTTAGAGCTGTTCAAGCGAGATAAAAATAATTTCTTGCATCAGTATGTGATAATGGATGAAACATGGATAAACTACTGAATCAAAATGATCGTTAGCTGAGTGGACAGCAGCCGCAACGCGTGTAAGTCGTCCAAAGCAACCAAAAACTCATCGACTATCTCGAGAAAGTTAAAACTATCAATACCGAATATTCCATGGCATTGCTGGATTGATTGAATATAGAAATCAAGAAAAAAGTGCCTGACATGTAAAAGAAAAAAGTGCTGTTTCACCACGACAGTGCACCATGTCACCAGTCGATAAAAACGATGGTTAAATTGAATGAATTACGCTTCGAACTACTCACTTTCCAAATCTAGCCCCCCCCCCCCTGTGACTACTGGCTTTTTGCAGACCTCAAAAAGATGCTTCTTTTTCTTCAAGTGCCATATCAGGTCCCGCTGACGTTAGCAATTACATTGGCAAGTTTTTCACGGTCCTGCGCCTGCTGGGACAGTTCCCCCGCACTACGTATACCTGTCCATTCACGAATATTTCTCAACTAGGAAGCCTGTCTCCTTCCTACCCATCTACGTCCCTCTACCTTACCCATCATGATTAGCTGAAGAATTACATATCGCTCCCCTCTGAATATATGTCCAAGATATGAGATTTTTCTACATTTCACAGTGTTTAATAGTAAACGAGTTGTGTCGGCCCTATTGAGTACCATTTCGTTGGTCTGCCTAGCTGTCCAAGGTATTATCAGCATTCGCCGGTGTAAACACATTTCGAGAGCCTCCAACCGATTAATCGTGGCAGCCTTAATTGTCCAGATCTATGCCCCATATAGTAACACTGGCCAGACGTATGATATTGTCATTCTCTGTCGTAGTTTTAGGTTGAGGTTATCATTGCAAAAAGGTGGTTTTATTTTTTGAAAAGTTGCTCTAGCAGTCTCTATTCTACACCTTATCTCTTTATCTGAGTTTAGGTTTTTGGTGATTCCAAGATATTTAAAATGAGTCACCCTGTCTATACTTTTTTCTTCTATTTGTATTGAAGCGTTAAGATGAGGTTGTCTACAAAAGATCATAAATTTTGCCTTTTTGATATTTATGTTGAGCCCCATTTATGACCCTCAGTGTTAACACAGTTTAATAGATGTTGCAGTTCTTGTAGTTTGTCTCTTAGGATAACAGTGTCGTCAGCATATCGTATTGTATTTATATATTCTCCATTGATTTGTACTCCCATTCGTTGTCCTTGAGTAGCCCGTTTAAAAATTTTATCTGAATATATATTAAAAAGCAGTGGAGATAGTATGCAACCCTGTCTGACGCCTCGCAGAATTTTACTTTCTTCTGTGAGTTTTCCATTTAGCCTTACTGTTGATTTCTGCCGCCAATATAGATTTTTAATAATTCTTACGTCTCTGCTGTCTACCCCTACGTTATTTAAAATGTCTATGAGTTTTCTGTGCTGTACTCTGTCGAAGGCCTTCTCGTAATCGACAAAACATACGAATACATCTTTGTGTTGGTCCCGACATTTTTCTAAATCCGAATTGGGTTTCATCTAAATCTGCTTCACATTTAGATCTTATCCTGCTGTGGATGATTCTGAAAAAGACCTTCAAAGTGTGGCTCATTAGACTTATTAGTCTGTGCTCACTGCATCGCTTTGCTCGCTGTTTTTTTGGGATTGGGACGAATAGAGACCTCAGCCAATCTTCCGGTATATCTCCAGTCGCGTAAACGGTATTAAACAGTTTGACCAAGATTCCTATATTTTCCTCATGGATCATTTGTAACAGCTCGGTTGGGACATTATCAGGCCCGATGGCTTTCCTGGTTTTTGCAGATCTTATGGCAGATAGAACTTCACTGTTTAGAATTTCAGGTCCCATATCTATATTAGCGTCTATATTATATATGCTTCACGAAAAGAAATTTGGCTCAAATGAAGAAGTTATTGCCGAAACTGAGGTCTATTTTGAGGGCAAAGACAAATCGTTCTTCAAAAATGGTATGAATGTATCACTCTTGAAGGAGATTATGTTAATGAATAAAGTCGAATTTCTAAAAAAAATTGTCTTTCTTAGTTAAATCGGAAACTAATTGAGTTGATGGTTTAATATAGAGACAGAACCATACTGAAATTCGCATATAATAACATGCATGTCCCTTTCTTAGTGGTCTTAAGGAGAAAATTCAACTTTTTCATATTTGAAAATTAATCGCAATATTAATCAATAATCACGGATTATTTACTTTTCATTTTCTGAGTTGAGATTCATTTTTCTTTTGCAACGACATACAACTATTTCTACATATTTTGTTATATTAAATATTGATCGGAAATCCCAATACGTGTTTGAAGTTTTGTGTAAATATTTTCGGTATTTCAAATATGTAATAAGCTTCCTAAAAGTTAACATTCCACTCACAACATCTCGAAAATCATAAAAACATATTTATTGCTAACCAAAAAAAAAACAAGAAAAAAATGTGTTAATGACTCAATACTGGATGGTTAGCAAATCTGACGAAAGACGAACCGGTAATTAAAATTTAAAGTTAATATAATCTTTATTCAAATAAGGTGTTACATCAGGTTTTTTGTAATAGATTATAGTAATAATTGCGTTTCGTTAGAAAGTGAAATTGACAAAACAAATCTAAAAAAACAACCAAATTAACGGAGAAAGATCATAAATAATTATTACTATTTATTTTTTTGGCAGGTCTATTAATTTGAGGATCAAAAACAAGCAGATCGGGGTATTTTCCCAAGATAATAAATAATATTTTTGATTTCAGTCCTACACGTTTTTTCCAAGTTTGGATTTTAAAATTAGTTCTAAACAAATAAATTTTATTTTTTGTTTAATTATTTTAGTAAAACAGGAACAGTAAAAGAAAGTTTTAGTAATGTAACAATTATAAGGAAAATTATTATTACATAAAGATTATTTTTTTATAAATGTCAGATTGGTAAAAAAACAAAAACTAGTTAATGTAATCAAATTAGACGAACATAATTAATTGTTACAAAAAAACCAAACCGACTTTATAAAATTGTACAACTTATTAATTGTTGATTTGCTCATTTAGTTGGTATATTTTAGAACTTCAAAAAATTGCTAAGTAAATCGATTACAATTTAAAACTCTTTGTAATTTATTTTTTATTTCTTAGGGCGATTTTTCGAAGTAGGAGTCGTTTTTTTTGAAATAAATTATTTTACCTTTTAAATTTCAACTGGTTTTTAAAATGTGTAATCCTCGTAGAACCAATCAATAGAGATTTTTTCATGTAAAACAATTTAACAGCGCACTCTCTTCACCATGACATAAAGCGTAGTCCATAAATGACTAAAACACAAAATCCAACTCTAAATGAGCATTGAATACAATAAAAACGGTAAAAAAATACTTTTTTGATTTTTTACCTATATTATGGAAAGTATTGAATGAATCGCTTTACTTTCAATGAATCATTTGTAAATAATTAAAAAATCAATAAAACAGGTTTTTATAGATCTCTATTGGATGATTTTTCACTGAAAAAATTAGAAAAAAGGCTTAAAAATGGCATAAAACAGGCGGGAGATTAAATTTGTCTCTTTAGTAGTTTTTGCATAATTGCAATACAAACAATTTACAACATCTTTGTTGTCAATGCCACTATATTAATACGATCAGTCCGATTTGAATTTACCAAACGGACTCTGAAATTAAAGATTATGAACGATAATTCATCTACCCTAGATTTTCATATAAATTTGTTGAAATATGCTTAAAATCCATCATATCATAGCGTGATATGAGTGAAGCTGCGTCCAAAGCCCAAAGAAGCAGTGGTAGTGGGGAGTTGCAAGCAGCGGAGGAGAAGACAATCGCAGTCGGGCTGCTGTCGCTAGACGCTACGACTATATTTCATATATGGAAATGCATCGCATAATGGACTAGATAATAGAATAGATAAGGAAAAAAATAACATATTGTTACGAACCTGGTAGCGTTTTATATTTCTTAGTATTAGTTTGTGTTCGTAGTTTGTAGGGTTTTAGATATATTTTCTAATGTAACGAAGTTTGTAGCATTTTATATTTCATATTATTAGTTTGTGTTTGTAGTTCGTAGGGTTTTAGGTATATTTTCTACGAGTTCATAATTTATTTAAGTAATTTTACCTTTGTTAATTTCCTCAGGAGACGGCCATGAAAGAGGGTCTGGAACTTTTTAGAGAATTCGATTTCCTTATTTTTAACATGGAACGCCTATGATGGAAGGTCTAGAAATCGCCGGATTATTCCTTTTTCTTATTTTGATTACCATATGTAGTATGGGAATCCTTCTAGAGAATTAGGGAATCTTCCGGTATCGACCAAAAGGGTATATAAAGGGTCCAGATCGGCTTTCTTAGTCAGTATATTCTGAGAGTTCGTCGACGCCACTTGAATTAATTTGACAAGTGTCACAATTAAGGTTGACAATAAAAAGCTTATTTAAATATGGTTCAAATTATATATGAAATATGTCTTCAAAAAGAAAGAAGATATTATCAAACCTGTTCTTCTCGTTTCTTTACACATTTTATAGTTATGTCTCTTCCATCCCCCCCTCTTGAGAATTAAAATGAGTCTACGAGTGATTTGTAAGTTCTGAAGATAAGATGCCACGAAAAAACGTAAACGTTAGGCTTATTATTTTTTTATTAATTTTTTTTACTCGATATATAAATTGTTCAATCATTATTGATAATAATAATTAATCTGCTGCTATATTTACCCGAAATTATATATATATATATATATATATATATATATATATATATATATATATATATATATATATAATAGAATAAAATCTTGGCTAAGCGGATGTGAAATTTGTCAACCCACATCATTCTCGTGTTAAGAAGTGCAGAGCACTCCAAAGTATGGAAAAACTCCAGGTCCAAAAGATGGCGACAGCGCTGCCTAATCCTTTGGGTAGCGCGTTTCGTATTCTCGATATTTCTGTTTTAATTCACCGTCGCGCCACCACACGGCGGTTTTAAACTTTGTTAATTTGTGTAGTTCTTGTGTTATCAAGTGAACCATCGAAATGTCGGCTTTGTTGTCTTGTTTGTTGTTTTTGATTTTAAATTCAGCTTTATAGGATGCAAAGGCGAGATGATGGTTTGTACCGAATGCGGTGGCCTGACGAGTCCCATATTAGGACGACACAGCGCTTTCGCCATTTTTCGGACCTGGAATTTTCCATACTTTGGAGTGTTCCGCACTTTTTAACACAAGAATGATGTGGATTGACAAATTTCACGTCCGCTTAGTCAAGGTTTTATTCTATTTTATTTTAATTACACAGACAAAAACTTATCTAATTATATATATATATATATATATATATATATATATATATATATATATATATATATATATATATATATATATATATATATATATATATATACGTATCTTTTAATCAGCGCTATATTGTGGTTAAATAATTTTCTTCTGTTTAATGTGTACAAAGTTAACAAGAGTTAGGGCCAAAATATCAAGGTTTCTAATGAAGTTACTCTCACTAAATGACTAATTAATGCATAATATAAGAAATAAAATGTATAATGGGCAGTTTCAGTATAAATAATAGCTCTAATTTAAACTAAAAAACATAACAAAAAATCCATATTAAAAATAATAATGCAAAAATCTTCACTTTGCTATAATGCCTTAATTTAAAAAAGGAATTCACTACTTTATATCCCGTACTTAACAAAATGGAAAACATTAAAAAACACTGCTAAATGCAATATGTAGAATATTCTAGATGTTTATTATATATTTTTTACGTGTAGAAAACCGGGTATTCTACGTCATGCATTTTGCTAACCCAACTTTACATTTTTCAAAGGTTTAGTTAATTGATGTTGATACTTTTTTATTATAATTAAGTAAATTAAAAGAAAAATTAAACCGATTAAGGATGTATTTTATTTAAGCCCCTCGAAATAGCACACTCAAGGAAGCGCCGTCTTAAATCATCGAGACAGAAAGAAAAGGAACAAGAAATCACTCATCGATTCTACAACATTAAGCAACCGAAACGTATACGTGAAGCGCATTAAAGTCGATTGCATTTCCGCTGCAACGTGTCGAAAATAAAGGAGATTATTTGGAAAATCCACTCGGTTATTTTCGGCCCGATGGCACACGGTAATTAGGTGAAAAAAGGAAGGAAAAATCAAAGAAGTTTGTGTCGATGTTTATTAAAACGTTTCGTCTATGTATATTTTGATTCTCTTTGAACAACTGTACTCTTCAGCTATCTAAACTTTAACTTTATGGATATGATTGCTTATTTATGGTAATAACATATTTACCATTCGTGGTCCTATATGATAATAAAAGTACCTTAAAAAATGATATTTTTGGAACCGATTTCAAAAAAGTATGAGGTTCTCAATTATACCGTTATTATATATATATATATATATATATATATATATATATATATATATATATATATATATATATATATATACTACCCGTCAATCACTTTTGTCATGTCAACGCGAAAACAAGTAGAACTTCAAAGTTCTGTGTTTCAGTAAGGAATCATCGACAATTCTGAAAAAGCATTTAAAAGCTTTTTGCGAGTACTTGCAGATGACAGTGTAAGTCGATTTTTAATTTTTTAAAAGTTTTAATCGAGAATAATAAATTAAAAAAAAAATTTTAAATTCAGCGCCATTTTTGTAGAAAAGGTTGTGAGAAAATTCTAATCAGACAGTTTTTCAGAGTTTTCTAAGAGGTTTAAATTACTTATTTAAAGTTTGATCTAAGTGCATTTTTGACAAATACGGCCCTTCTTACGAAAAAAAATGCCTTTTTTTCAATGTTTTGTATATTGTTAATTGAACTCGATAGAGAAAAACTTCAAAGAGAAAAAATGCCTCTTTTTACCTTCATTAGGTCCGAAATGTTTTCCGCGAATTTCATTTTTTAAATTTTTAATTTTTTTTTGATTTTTCAATTTCTTGAAAATAAAAACGATAAAATGCTGTTTACGACTGTTCACTCAGTATGACACCAACGCGTAATTTTCGGACAATTTTTCAAATGCTTTTACATTGGTTTCTCTACATGATTTCCAATTTTTAATTATTTATCATAGAATTAACTGTTTACACTAAACTACACATAAAAAAAAGGATAAATTGAATATTTTTTCATGTAAAAACATTTCAAAATTGTCCGAAAATTATGCGTTGGTATCATACTGAGTGAACAGTCGTAAACAGCATATTAACGTTTTTATTTTCAAAAAAATTTAAAAATTAAAAAAAAATGATATTAGCGGAAAACATTTCGAAACTAATAGAGGTCACTACGCATGTAAAAACAGGCATTTTTTCTCTTTGAAGTTTTTCTCTATCTAGTTCAGTTAAGAATAAACAAAACATTGAAAAAAAAGACTTTTTTTTTCGTAAGAAGGGCCGTATTTTGGTCAAAAATGCGCTTGGATCAAACTTTAAAAAGTAGTTTAAACCTTTTGTAAAACTCTAAAAAACTGTCTGATTAGAATTTTCTTACCAACTTTTCTACAAAAATGACGCTAAATTTAATAAAGTAGAATTTTTTTTTATTCTCCATTAAAACCTTTAAAAAAATTAAAAATCGGCTTACACTTTATGTCATCTGCTAGTACTCGCAAGGAACTTTTAAATGCTTTGAGGAAACTCAACAACACCCTGGGCTTTAGCGTATATCGGAAACCCACACATACTGACCGATATCTCAATGCAGCGTCACATCATCATCCCTCTCAAAAGCAGGCAGTAGTCAACACACTAGTATCAAGATCTCTCCGCCTAACAGAACTTGACACAAAACAAGACGAAATAAGACACATTTCAATAGCTCTGGAACGGAATGATTTCTCGCAATCAGATATAAAAAAGCCATAAAAAGACAAGAGAAGACTACAACAAAGACCAAAGACCAAGATCAAACAAGGAACAAAGCCATAATACCATACATAAAAGGAAAAACATACAGAATCGGAAGAATCTTAAGAAAACACAACATACAGCCCATATTTAAACCACAAAAAATAATAGCCAACATCCTGGGAAATCCCAAAGACAAGACCCACCTTGAAAATCATGGCGTTTACAGCATTCCATGTGCAGATTGCCATCAAACTTATATAGGACAAACAAACAGGCGCATACCAGCAAGAATCCAAGAACATAAAAATAACCTCAAAAACAAACAGACAACCTCAGCCTTATTTCAACATCACCAAACAACCGGGCATACCATCGACTTCGAAAAAAACAAAAGAAATAGCACCAGTACAGAACTACAAGGTACGCGTCATAAGAGAGGTCCTAGAAATTGAAAAAGCGGGACAGCTAAATAAACGAGACGTTGCTATAAATTTTTCAACTATATGGAAAACATTAATAAAAAAATCAAGAAAGAAAACAACAAAAATCAACTAGTACACGAGAGACCTGCATACAAGAACAAAATATATCACACTCGGCAAAGGGGAGGAGCCTACGAAGCCACTCATCCAATCAGGCAGCGAGCCAGCTAAACAAAACTCGAAATTCATTAGAGGCCACCATCAGTTCTTAGCGAGTAACGAGACGAACTGGACTTATATATCAAACTATTCATTCATTCATTCATATATATATATATATATATATATATATATATATATATATATATATATGCGGAAAAAGACTGTTGATAAATATTACTCTCATGTTAAAGAGTGCGGAGAACTCCCAGGTCATGGAAAAACTCCTGGTACAAAAAATGACCACAGCGCTGTTTCGCCTTAGTATGGGACTCATCAGGCCATTGCATTCTGTATAAACCACTTCTCGCATCTGTGTCTTATAAACAGATTTCACGGTAGAAAAATAGTAAATATGACACAATGGCGAATGCAATGGCCTGATGAGTCTCATATTAGGACGAAACAGCGCTGTGGTCACTTTTCGGATCCGGAGTTTTTCCATGATCTTGGAGTTCTCCGCACTTTTTAACATGAGAGTAATATTTATTAACGGTCTTTGTCCGCATAGCCGAAAATTTCCTATTTTATTATATATATATTTATATATATATATATATATATATATATATATATATATATATATATATATATATATATATATATAAATTTCCCAACTTCGTTTAAAACTAAAATTGGGGAATTTTAAGGAGCGTAGATTACAAATTTTAAAGTAATATTCCAAGTACATCCGACAACTAGACTTTAATATGAAAATAGAGTTTAGTGTGCTAAAAGATATGATATATTATTACTTAACCAATGAATGGGGGGAAGGAAGAAGTGTATTTGCATGTATTATTTGCCATTAAACATATCAAATCAGATCCAGCAGAGAAAGAATGGCCAAAAAAATTTTTTTACGGTGCCTTATACTCAACTCTAGAAACCGATGCTTTAAATATTTAGAACAATCATTTATTTCCTTGCAAAATTAATGCAAGCATTTTTAAAAATAGTGCACTAAAACGTATATTAAATTTGACCTTGCATGGATTATTGCTGAGCTACAACAGCCGCCGGCAAACATCAATTTTCATTCCGACCGAGGAAAATCGCAGAAAAGTGAGCGAAAAACTGGTTTATAGCGTGTTTGAAAATTCAACATGGCCGGCGTATTATTTTTAAAAGCACTTTCGTTTTGCTTAATGTAAATTTGGCGTGATAATGGGTTCATGTAGTTTTTAATACGATCAAAACATGTGCGAATTATAAGAATGAGTAGGAAATTAGTACAAAATAAAACAAACATTTTTAATTTAATTCTCGATTTAACCCGTGTAAAAAGAGTGAAACAAACATTCTCTGATAAATGACAGAAAGAGTTGGCATATTTAGCTTTCAGAAATTTGATAACTGTAATTTATAAACATTCTTTATTGATTTTCGTATTTTACTGCACCAACTTCATTCAAAAAAAAATATGGGACCACCGCAGCAACTGCCTGAACATAACGTAAAAAATTTCATTTAAATCGGTGCAGCCGTTCCGGAGTAATCGGTGAACATAAAAAAAATACATACTCGACGAATTGAGAACCTCTTTCTTTTAGAAGTCGGTCAAAAAAGATATTTTTGTAACCGATTTCAAAAAAGATGGAGGATAGGCCGTTAATATATATATATATATATATATATATATATATATATATATATATATATATATATATATATATATATATATATATATATATATAAAAACATTCTTTATTGATTTTCGTATACATCAATTTAGAACGTACGACGACGTTGTCCGATATCCAGGCGCCATTGTCTTCGGTTTTCCCATTGCCCTTCGCTTATGTTCCTTAGATTTATAGCTTTTCGGATACTCTCATTCTTTTCTTTCGATGAGGGGTAGTATCCAGTTTATTGCTTGTGTCGGCAGCGTTACAGCTACCATTCGCTACACATGTCCCTACCAAAAAAGTTATTTTCATTCTATATCAACAATAACTGTGTCGTATACATTCATCGGAAGCTATACCACATCTTCATTTATTATTTTTGGATTCATAAAATTCTTGCGGATTTTCTTAACGCAACCATACCAGTTAACTCAAACATTCTTTTGTTCTTCTCTATCATTCTCGTGATTCTGATTCGTAGAGAAAAAGACTTTTAACGATTCTCTTAGAGATGTTGATTTCTGTTTTTTAGTAAAATGATTATTTCATAAAATTCCATTTGAGAATTATATTGTCTTCTTTGCCTATATTATTCTTGATCTTGTTTCGTTTTTGTCTGTACCGGTCTTGTCAAATAATATTCCGAGATATTTATATTTCTCGCAGACTTCGATCTGTTTTCGGTTGTCGATCTTCAAATTTTGGATGTTGCTACCTGTATTCAAATATTTGGTTTTCAGTATATTATTCATTCCTAATCCCCATTTTTCATGGGTTTCTTGTAGTTTCCTGGCCACACATTTTAAATGCTTTTTGTCTCCTGCTTGAACTATCTGATCATTTGTGAATTGGAGGCGATAAAGGCATGTTTGATAAACATTTTAAAGAGTGCTGGCGGTACACAACAACCCTGTTGGAGTCCGTTTGTTATTTGAAATAGTTTGAAGAATTTATTGCTGATCTAGATTCTTGTTTTTGTAAAGGTTTTTTTGCATTAATTAATGTTTGCAATGTTTGTATGTTCTAATATGTACCCTAATCTGCAAAGTGCTATATTATCATAGGCTTTTGTCAGATCAATAAATAATATATGTATCTCGAGGTATATCGCCATCCTCTTTTCAACAGTTTGTTTCACATACAATAAATTATCGGCGCATGTCACCTCTAGTCATTTTTTCAATACATTCTCGTTCTATTAGGTTTCTTAGGATTCTTCCATACAGTCTGCTAATCGTGCTTGTGGCTGAGATCCTCCTGCAGTTCTGATAATCTTTCTTACTGTTTTTTTTTATAAATGGATATTATACAGGTCATCATCCATTGACTGGGGGATTTTTTCACTATTGAGACAGGTATTAAATATCTTTGCTAATATCTTTAACAGTCTGTTGGTAACATTCTTTAGAAGTTCCGCTCAGATACCTTCAGGTCCCCCCGATTTTCTGTTCTAACATTCGATGTTGATTGGCACGTTCCTTCTTAAACTGCCCTCTTCTTTTGAAGTTTGGTGATCCAAATAGCAAACGTCGTTTTAGAAACTGCTGCTCTGAAAATATCAATGAATGAGCAACTACACCATCTTCTTAAGTTCTTTAACCACAAGTTTTGACATTTTCTGACAGATCTTTTTCCATGTCTCTTTCCCTCTTTGATAAGACTCAGTAATTCATACCTTTCTTCTCTCTCTTAATCCTATCCTATATAACGGGTTTTTCGTTCTTTAAATGTGGTCGTTAATTCCTTTGTTTTGTTTAAAAATGGAAGAACTTCGATGCTGGTTACTTTTTGGACTCATGGAATGCACAGTATTTGTCGATACAAGTACACTTCAAAAGCCTTGATCCTTTTCACGGTATTTGGGTAAAGTATCTAATTCTCGCAACTGTAAAGCAGAAGAGAGAATACGTAGCACCTAAACATACGGAGTCTCAGCTCTAGGCAAAGATCTGATCTTGTGAAGAATGGCTTCCGACTTACAAATTTTCTTCTGGCTTATTCGTAGTGTAGATACTTTTTTTTCGCTGTATACTGTCGGTTGTAAATCAGCTACGTTCTCTGCTAAAATAACAGAGTCATCTGCATATCTAATGTTGTTGATCATAACGCCATTTATTTTAATTCCTCCTGTAATAATACCATCCCAAGGCTCCTTGAATATGACCTCAGAATATATATTAAAAAAGAGCGGTGATAAAATGTATCCCTGTCTGACCTATTTCTTGATTGCATTAGCTTCGAAGAAAATAATTGAGCTTCTCAAAGCGCTGAAAATTATTACGATTCCAAAATGCAGCGAAAAAAATTACGCATCCAAATTACGAAGAAACTACTAGAATTTTGAAAATGCGGCGAAAAATGATCCTTTTAAAAGTGCATCTAAAACCATTATAATTTTTTAAATATGGTGAGGGTAATTAGCCGCACAATCCAAAGATGTAATTTTCTTCGTCGCACATTTTTCGATGTAATTTTTTTCGCTGTAGGCGCTATTTTTTTAGCCACATCTTTCAGAGTCGTTGTATTCGTGGACACCATCGATATATTCTTCCACTGAATGACAAACATGCATTCATCAACGTACGAAGTTTTACAGAAAAATGTTCTGCTGTAACAGATAGCCCGACATACACCAGAACAACTGAAAACTTACGAATACAGAACCATAAAAAACAAAACCAATAACAGAAGAAACAGTTTTTCTCGCTAAAGTGGGCGACTTCCATAAAAACAAAGACTGAATAAATACGTCACAGTTCCATTCATTAACTGGTTTTACTATTTAGGAAATACAAGTAATGTGTTGCGCTTTTATAAAGAACCCAGGAACCGAATTGTGCATACATTACTTTTGTTGTTTTAGTACTTCGTAGAGTGCTTTCTCACGGAAGCGAAGCTTTTTAAAATGCAAGTCGTTAACTTCTAAAATACATATTTTGACACGTATGAAGTTACTAAAATAGCGCATGAAAGTAGTTGCATGCCTAAATTATCATTTAAATGTTGTACCGAAAACCTTAATACTGTTGTTATATTGATATAAATGTGACAGTTCTCTTTTGAAATTGACCAGTGCAATGTTCCTGTAAATAAAATTAAAAGACTAGTTTGTAGTTCCATATACGGGTGTCGTAAACAACAGGAAATTTAGAAAGGTCATTTGATATGGTAAAATAAAGATAGTGAGGCATTTAAAAAAATGACACAATATCAATGATTTTCTGGTAGCAGGTAAATAAAGTTAGAGTTTGGAAAATATTAAAACGACGGCTCCAATATGGCGGGAATAAACAACACACGGAATGGTGAATAATCTTTGGCTGCTATATTTTTAATGAAATTATTATTAGGGGCTTCGGTGTTTTTAATTACGAACTTGAAGTTAGATTTTTGAACTTCAAGATGGCGGTTTCAATGCGTTCACCTAAAAGTGTTAAAAATCGCATAAATCATCCGATAATTAGCTATTTTTTGGAAACATAATGGACCTTAAACGACTTATTTAGGGGTGACTAATGACAAATCTAGGGTAACGGATAGACACTCTCTGCGGTCCTGGCAGAGACAGGTCTTTTTCAGGGATGCGACCCTGCCCACGTGAGCCATGAAATATTTCCCTTCCTAACCCCGGGAGATACTCATGTCCTATCCCCCTTTTTACCTAACCAAATCCAAATTATCATCCCACTACCATCCTACCCCCAAATTCGCCAACACGCACGGCCAACGTGGCGTCTTAAGACCATTTACCTTCCAAAACTCCATGGTAACACGTCGAACTTCAAAAATAAAGTACCCCAGGTGGGTGGCGCACGGCGTTTTGAATCCCACACTGATTCGTCAGTCAGCCTCATGGATTCTGGGGGAGGCAGAAACTCGACTAACCATAAACCCCGGCAAAACAACAACAAATCCTCTAGATGCAGAAAAATGTACTTCGCTACTTATAATATACGAACACTGAGACAAGACGAACACCTCGAAAGATTGGAGGAAGAACTTAATCACATTAAATGGGACGTCTTAGGTCTCAAAGGAGAAATAACTACCTTATTAAAATCGGGACATTTGCTATATCAAAATAACAGCGAAATAAAAGACTACGAAAGAGGAGTGGCAATACTTGTTAATAAACGTTTAAAACACAAAGTAACAAAGAGGCAAGCAATGTCTGACAGAGTTATCTACATAGTAATAGAAATTAATAAAAGGTATAGCATTCAGGTAATACGGGTGTATGCCCCAACAAGCGCTTCAGAAGACTCAGAGGTTGAACAGATATATGAGGACATAACTACAGCAAAAACGAGAGAAAAAGCTAAATTCGTAATATTAATGGGAGACTTTAATGCAAAAATTGGTCATGACGACAACAATATCCCAAATATAGGTCGCTTTGGTCTGGGTCAGAGAAACTCCAGAGGAGATATGCTGAGTAACTACTGTAGAAATGAAAACTTGTATTGTATGAATTCTTTCTTCAAAAAAACCTTTAAACAGGAGATGGACCTGGAAAAGCCCGAATGGTATCACAAAAAATGAAATCGACTATATTATAACTAACCAAAAAAACATTTGCGAAGATATCACTGTCCTTAACCAATTCGACACCAGATGGGAAAGAAATAAATTGATAAGAAGAAAACCCATTCCAACAAACGAAATACTAAAACAAAACAAGGAAAAATTCGAACACGTAACAAAGAATAAACTTAAAAGTAAAGAAGACCAGGAAGAAATGGACATCAATGAATTAGCACAACACATTAATAATAGCATACGAGCAGCAACAAAAGAGATAAATAAAGAAAAAAGTAGTAGAATCAGTCAGGTATACGGGATACCAAGAACCTCATAGAAAAACGAAGAAATGTGTACCGAAACTGTGAAGAATATAGGGACATAAATAAAGAAATTAACAAAAACATAAGGAGGGACATAAGAAAGCATAATACAAAAGTGATTAAAGACACGATAGAAGATAACAAATCAATGAAGGTTCTCAGATCTCAATTGGGTAGGGGCCGGACAAAAATTTCCGGACTTAAAACTAAACGAGGCCAATTAGTTAGTACCCGGGAGGAAATCACGATGGCTGTCCAGGACTTTTATACAGAGTTATACAGTCCAAAAACTCAAGGTCCTTACTACGAAAGAAAGGAAGTAAGAAATGTCGGTTCAGAAGAGATGCCCGAAATAAATACCGCAGAGTTAATGAAAGCGCTTAGTCAAATGAAAAATAATAAAAGCCCTGGCTAGGATCGTATAACCACCGAAATGTTAAAAATAGGGGGAGAACAACTAAGAGAAAGCGTGAGAATTTTGTTGAACAAGTGCTTAATATATGGAAAAATACCCGAGGCATGGGAAAACGCAGTAGCCATCATATTATACAAAAAAGGCGATAGAAATAACATAGAAAATTATCGGCCAATTAGCTTACTGTCCCACTTGTACAAACTTCTTACAAAAATAATAACTAACAGACTGACGCAAAAGTTGGACATACCAACCTTCAGAACAAGCCGGATTTCGCAGGAACTTCAGTACAATAGACCATCTACAGACAGTACACACGCTTATCGAAAAAACCATGGAATATAATATACCTCTGCATTTGGCTTTCATTGATTACCAGAAGGCGTTCGATTCTCGAATCACGGGCAGTTCTCAAAGCACTGGACAATGCTCGGATTGATTCAAGATACTCTGCTCTGATTCAGCATATATATGAAAACGCTTACATGCAAGTTACAATAAACGAGGATATAAAAACCTCGAGTATACCTATAAAAAGAGGCGTACGTCAGGGAGACACAATCTCTCCAAAATTGTTCACGTTGGCACTAGAAGATGTATTTAGGGGTTTGGACTGGCATGACAAGGGAATTAACATAGACGGAACACGACTAAACCACTTAAGATTTGCTGATGATATTGTTATAATCAGTGATTCACCAGAACAACTCCAATGTATGATACAAGAACTTCATCAAGCATCAGCTAGGATAGGACTCAAAATAAACTTGTCAAAAATAAAAATAATGAGTCTAGAACAAATAAAAATTAAAGTTGAAGATAAAATAATAGAAAACGTAAGAGAATACATATATCTAGGTCATAAAATACAAATAGGAAAGGAAAACCAATCGGCTGAAATTCCTAGAAGAATAATAGTCTCAGCTGGGCAGCTTTTGGCAAACTCGGATTCATTCTTAAATCCAGTAACACCCCCATAAGTCTGAAAAGAAAAGTCTACGAGTCGTGCATCCTGCCAGTTCTTACTTATGGTATTGAAACAAACTCCCTAACATGTAAAGCCATTAATAAGCTTCGGGTTACACAACGAGCAATGGAAAGGGCTATGCTGGGAATTAGTTTTCGAGATAGAGTTCCAAATGAAGAAATCAGAAGAAGAACGAAAATAACAGATGTGAGCAAACGAGTAGCGCAGCTAAAATGGAGATGGGCTGGACATATCGCAAGACATGACATGGACAGATGGACATACAAGATAACAGCATGGCGGCCAAGAGAGAACAAGAGAAGTGTTGGCAGGCCCCAAAAGAGATGGCGTGACGACATCCAGAAAATTGCCGGAAAAAACTGGATGGGGATCGCTACGGACCGACAGAAATGGAAAAATATGGAAGATGCCTACATTTAGGAGTGGATGAAAACGGGCTGATATGAATGAATGAATGAATGAATGAATGACAAATCTGGATTCAAATTTTCCAAATTTCAGATGATAGATCCAATATGATACCCAAAATCAATATAAAATTGCTTTTTAATTCCTTTCAATCAACCTATAAGGATTAGATTCGCTCTGAGGTTACTTAATAGGAGTTTTAAGGTCATTAATTACAATTCTGAAGTCAAAAAAGCAATATATAAAATAATTAATCCACGACAGTGAAAAAAGTCGCGTGAATCTCTGAATATTCATTGATAGCTAGGTCGCTAACTATAATGTTGAAGTTAAAATATTAATATTCGAAATGGTGGCTCCAATATGGCGTTTGAAAGTGTATAGAAAATATTGAATCGCCATTTTGAGTGCCAATTCGATCATAAAAAATAATGGATTATCGCAAAAGTCCTGCAATGTTTGACATTTTCAGGATCTGTATTCATTATATATCAGTATTGGGACTGTAAAATTGTAATCAGCGATTTCGTAAAGTTGAGCATTTCCAAGAATGTTTATAATTATAAATTCATAGAGTCGGGATATTCAAGCAAGCAGTTTTGGGTAGTATAATTTAATTTCAACAATTCTACTTCATCCCACGATAAATTTGAGATAAAATTTAATGAGATTGCTGTAATCCTTCCAATTATGTTTTAAATAAGTGCGGTAATCACTGATGCTGCACCAACGTTAGACATTATCAAAAAAAAATGGCGGATCTAATATGGCGGATACAAAACTTCATAAACCTATCTTACGGCTGAGTTATACGCGGGTTTTTGGTGAAATGCTAGATATGGGGTTTTGAAGTGTCTTTAATATAAAATATATTTATTTAAATGCCAAAATCGACAATGGCAGATCCAAGATGGCGGACAAAAAAATTAAAATTACTGAGTAAAAATTTATACTAAGAGTACTATTTGTACTAAAATTCGTAACTACAAAACTTTTGGAATCTATTTTAAATTAGCTACTTTATATTTTTCAAAACTGACCTCAGATTTGAAATCGGCGACCCCAAAAACCCCTTGGTACAAATTTTTGCTCAGATTAATGTAATTTTAATTTTTTGTCCGCTATCTTGGATCCATCATCCCATACCGAGAATTTAAAAAAAAAATAAACAAAATCCCTTCATTGCTCAGCCGTACGATAGGTTTATGAGGTCTTATATCCGCCATATTGGATCCGCCATTTTTTTTTGGAATGTCTAATGTTGGTGTAGCAGTGATCTCCGCACTTATTTTAAATCTAATTAGAAGGTATATTTTATGAATTACAGTAATTTCATTAAACTTTTTCTCAAATTTAACGTGGGATGCCATCTTATAGCTGCCATATTTTATTCGCCATATTGAATTTTTCAAAACACCACCATTTTTTTGAAAAGCTCATGTCCAGACAAACATTTTGACACCTTGATCATAAAAATCCAACAACCCAAATTGAGTACGCAGGTGATTTCGTTGATATGAAAAGTCCCCTATATATATATATATATATATATATATATATATATATATATATATATATATATATGCATTTATTTTCTTGATTATTTATTTAGTAACAGAACAGCAAAACGTCAAGGAGGAAAGAATTTTGAAAATGCCTTGAATAAAGGGCGAAACGTCAATCGTTTTGTGTATTTATTAACCTAAGCCCAAGAAAAGACAAAATAAAGAAAAATGATATATATATATATATATATATATATATATATATATATATATATATATATATATATATATATTTAAAAATAAACACTTTCAAGGTGTATGTATTGGGAAAAGTTATTTTATTTTCCTTACAACCGTTAAGAAAGGGGGTAGATAGTATATTCTCTGCGAATTCCACTCTGGTTCACTCTCCATACTAGTTTCGACCACCTAATGGTCTCATCAGTGGAGCTGTAATGAACCGAGAGCAAAATTCATATATATATATATATATATATATATATATATGAAGTAAAATGCGAACAGTTTCTATATGGCGCTGCATATAGTTGTACGTTTGCTAAATGTGATTTTCATCTCACACAGAGGAATCCGTCAAAGCCACATAAACATATATATATATATATATATATATATATATATATATATATATATATATATATATATATATATATATATATTTGAAACTTGGTATTCATTGTTGATATAATTTTTCATACTGCTGAGCTATATGGGGAAAACCAAAAACGAATATATAATGTATAACATTATAAGGTATGTCGTACCACAAGATAGGTACGTCCAGCCATGCTGTCAATTCACAATTGTAAGGTAAACGTCGTTATCTAATAATATGTCGAACAGTCACTGCATCATATTAGAATAGAGAAGTGGTAACGCTATAACATGAAGTAGGCGGGCGGAAGTTGTATTTTTTGACTGGAGGTGGGCACGTCATCAATTGAGATTAAAGTATCGACGTTTATTAATACTGTGTTAACGTCTTTTACACATTATATGTATAGGATATACGTACATGTGAAGGATTATAACAAACGGTATTAAATTAGGGTAAAGATTCAACAAGGACAAAATAGACTTGGTACGTTACTTATTCTCTATCGGGTCCACGTGTTATCAGCAGTGTTGCCGAATCATCACTTGGTTATTCGTATACGATGTTCAAATCCAATCAACTACCTTTAATAGGTAATGGAAGAGGATTATTGGCATTTTCAGAAGCCGTCATCTAGAATTTCGACAATTTGAAGGAATTATTTGTGAATTCGTACGATTTTTTGCACTCTTTAAAGTGTAGCATGGCTTCTGCAAGTACTTGAAAAGATGAACTTTTTGAGTTGCTGCACGTCTCTATATTTTGGATTAGATTTTGGACGGATGGATATATGTTAACGCTTAACTTTTAATAGAAAATCTAACGGTGTGAGCAACGACCTGTGAATGTGGATATATGTGTTGTTTGGTATTAAAGTGTAGGTTTTGATTCCACAATTCACAATTGGTACCTGTGCACTTGACCCTCAATGCGCACTGCTGTGAAAAAAGATGATGTGAGACCATGAACGAGTAGAACAAGCGGTGCTATACGTAGCGTCTTGGTGTATATCTTGTGGCCTCAAAGGCTTAGAACCATTTGGTACTTGTGACCCAGAACAAGAGATCCTAGAATGCCGGCAAAAGCTACAATAGATGAGCCGTGGGTAAATGTAGTATTTAGAACCATTGTGAATAACTGTCTATTTTAGTGTGATAAGTTTCCTTATATATCTACAAAATAAGGTGGTCCTTTGCATCTATCGAAACACCAAGTACTGTCTACATTGTTTTAGTTTTGTATTAACAAATAAAGGAGCCAAGTTCATAAAATCAACCTCAAGAATTCATATTTGTTACATTACTAATTCATTCTAAATAACCTAATTAAATAATCTCTTGATGTTCGAAAAAAATATACATTTAATTAATAAACAATTTAACAGTTTTGAACTTTTAAGTTAAACCTTAATATCAGTCCAATTGCAATTAACAATATCTCCTGTTTTCTTACAGAAATCGATAAGTGTAAATATTTTCTCTTGTAAACATAAACCTACAATCTAATCTACTGACCCCGATGCTAACGATTTTTAATTTCGAAAAACTACTTTTATTTATACCACAGTTCTATTTTGGGAGTGTTTATTAATTCAAAGCACAACATTGAAATAGACAATAATAATTGTTAGATAATTTGGGTTGTAGTATTAGTAGATTTCACTGAAAGAAAGAAATAGTTTATGTTTAACTAGATTGCTGAATACAAGCAATTGCCTTTTTCATTAATTCAGCGAAAACCTAATGCATTTTCAGCAACAAAAAGAAAATCAGTGAAAGGTAGAGTTTTACTTATTTTCGAGACAAATGAAAAAAACTGGGCCAAGTGGTTTATACAGAAACCACCACATAGACAAATTCCAAATAGGATTTTTTTCTTAGTTGCATTAGGATAGGTTTTAAAATAACAAGGATAGTTGAAACGTTTCTAGACTACACATGTGACCATATTAATTAATGAATGAACATACGATTATTTTTCAGTATTATCTCCCTTGAGTTTAACATACTTTTTCCAGAGAATTTTCCAAGTCACGTATGCTATCTGAAGTGGTTTTCCGGAAGGCCTCCAAAAAAACCCTTTGCGGATGCAATGACCTTATTATTCGATGAAATACGCTTTCTGCATAGAAATCTTTATAGGTGTGAGAAGAAATGGAAGACAGAAGGAGCTAAATCTGGTGAACAGGGACGAAACCTCTATTCATATCTTTTCAAAGTGCAGCGCTCTAGAAAACCTTAGGATGCGGTTATTAGAAATACACTAAACAGAAGAAGGGGCTACCTACCTTGAAGCCGTCCAACATCCTAAGATTCCTGGGGAAATAGGACTGGAGGACCTGCTCTAGCTGGTAAGGTAATTCTTATGACTGGGAAGCAGTAGGGGGCACAATAGGTCTACCGGATCACAGAGTACAGACCTCCAACTCTACGCACATATATACATACATATATACATACTGATTTGCAGGCAATTAATTAACAATATTCCTTTTTCATCCCAAAAATTGATGACATAACCATTTTGGACGATTCTGACCCTTTTAACAACAAGGTTCAGTCCATAGTTATAAATCAACGCAAAAAATCAGTTTGATTCCTTGGAAATCGATCCAAATTTTCGACCAAGTCGAGCAAACGTCAAGAAAGCATCAATGCCAGCTGAACAGATTTAAAACCGGGAAAACATCAGGGCATATATATATATATATATATATATATATATATATATATATATATATATATATATCATTTTTTTTATTTTGTCTTTTCTTGGGTTTAGGTTCTATATTTAATAAATACATAAAAACTGTTTGACGTTTCGCCTTTTATTCAAGGCATTTTCAAAATGTTTGCCTCCTAAAAATATATAATTAAATTACATCATATAAAAAACATATTCACAATTTTCGAAAAACAAACAAGACACTTAAATAATAGTTAAAACTTTAAAATCTCTTAAAAATACTTAATTTTACCGGTACGCACCTTGACATTTTGCTGTTTTATTTCTGAATAAAATTTAAATTTTGCATCGTTTACTGAGGATACGTGGAATGCGAATGTGTTTTATTTTTTTTAATATTTTTTATATTTTACAATGCATAAAAAAACAAATATGGTATATGTTTGGTTTTATGTTTAAGAGGATATTCCATTTTTTGATTTTTATTTGACTGGATCGAATACTTAATGTTTAAATTAGGTTTGCGTAAATGTGGCTCAAATTTCTCATATCTGTTCTGTCGTTAACCGTGTTTTTATCTTTTTTAATTTCAATCATTTCTTTTATCTGTAATTTTTGGTAATTCATATCTTTGTTTTTTATAATGGTACTGTTATAATCAAAAGTGTGTTTTTCGTCCTGTGTGTGTTTGTTTAACGCTGTTGAGGCGTTTTTTGTATATTTATGGCCATTTAATCTGTTCTTTAGTAATTGGCTCGTCATGCCTATATATTTTTTGGGACAATTTGAGCAAGGGATCGAATATATTATATTTGATTTATTCATTAGAGGAGTTTTACTTTTTAAATTTGTGAACAATGTATTTAATTTATTATGTGACCTGTGGCATACGATGATATCATGCTTTTTTAAAATGTATTTTATTTTTTCTGACAGCTCACTAGTGTACGGTAATGCCACATATTTTTGTTGTTTATGTTCTATGTTTTTTGTTTTTACGTTATTATAGAACTTATATGTTCGTTTATCAATTATTTTGGTGATAGTCTTTTCGTTGAAATTATTGTTCATTAGTGTCTCTTTTACTTTTTGCAGTATTTTTGGTCGGAATTCTGGAGACGTTAGGGAGATAGCACGATCAGATAGACCAATTATAACGCTATTTTTTTGAGTTTTTGAATGATTAGAGAAATAGTTCAGATATCTACCTGACCAAGTTGGTTTGGTGTACCATTCAGTTAAAACTTTGTTCTTTCTGCGTATAAGCGTCATATCTAGAAAATTTATTTTATTATTATTCTCTATTTCGGACGTGAACTGTAATTTTTCGTTGAAACTGTTAAACTCTTGGAGAATTTCATTTATTTTATTTTGTGGTACAGCTGCTATGCAATCATCGACAAAACGTTTAAAAAATATTATGTTAAAGTTTAATTTTTCTAAAACTTTTTCCTCTAAATATTCCATTACTAGCTGAGCAATGGTAGATGAAATTGGTGATCCCATAGCACATCCATCAAGTTGTTTATAAAAGGTATTTTCGTACTGAAAGTAATTTGTATTTAGAACGAGGTCAATAGCATCCATAAAATTATTTTTTGATAGCGATGTATGTTTTTTTAAAATTTCCCATTTTTCTGCTAAAATAGTGTGGACAAGTTGATTTGGTATGTTTGTATACAAAGATATAACATCTAGCGAAATGAGTCTGTAATTTTCAGGTAGGTTTACTTTATCAATAAATTTTTTAAAGGCGAATGAATCTTTAATAAAAAAATCGTTTTTGCCTGTAATATTTGAAATGCAATCTGATAAGAATTTTGATAAACTATAGAATGGCGATTGTATACAAGAAACAATAGGTCTTAGTGGTATATTTTGTTTATGTAATTTTGGTAGGCCGTATATTTTTGGTGGAATAGCATTGTGAATGGTTAGCCTTTTTGCATCTTTTTCAGTTAGTTCTTTTACATTGAGCAATTTTTTTATAAAGGTATTATTTTTTTTTTGATATAAGTTGGTTGGATCACTCTTAATATTTTTATATGTATTTTCGTCATTTAGCATGTTGTTCATTTTTGTCTCGTAATCTGCCTTGTTCATAACCACTGTTTTATTGCTTTTATCAGGCCTTAGAACAATAATTTGTGGATTGTCTTTGATAAATTTTTTTGTTCGATTCATTTTCTTTATTAAATTTTTTTGGAGGCTGTTACTTTTTATTGTTTGGTGCCTTATTTTGATTTTATGATTTGTTAAAACATTTGTTACTTCAGCTCTAATTGTGTCTTTCTTGTCGTCTGGCTCATTGCTAATAACAGATTCAATGGAGGCTATATATTCACTCTTGTGTTTTTGTATATTGTATATCCATTTTTTTAGTTTGATAAAGGCTGAAAACTAAGGCCGAAACGTCACTTAGCCTGTTGAGAATCTTTTAATTATATGACTAATATAATTTGAAGAAATATTATTAATTTTATTTATTTATTTCTTACTGAAATCTTAATTTTTAAGATTCTATATGTTGTTAATTGTGATAAAAACTATTATTAAAAACAACAAATTAAATGGAAATTCATTGCGCCACGTTTGAACGGCGAGGTGTTTACATTAGCATAACTTCCTCCAACTTTTAGGCGCCAAGTCCTTCGAATTAATGTTTACAACAACCAAATTTCAGTGTTTTAATATTGAAATTCAAAGTTTTGTTGTTTGAATTGTGTATTTGACAAACAATGAAGTTTTAAAGTGCTTTTGCAATGTGTTGATGCAGTTTGTAATGATGCAAGACATTTAAAATTGATCTTCGTTACATTATTTTATCAAATTTTATTCAGCAGAACATTTATTTATTTTCATTTTCTGTATCTGTAACAAAAATTCGTTTAATATAAGGCTGGTCGTCTACTAGACCCGAATTTATGCCAAATGCGAATTCTGACGAAATGCTGCGACAATTCTATTCCCAACGTTCGTGCGTCTTCGTTCAAAGACATCCGAAATGCGACAGGTCCTGCAAAGTTGGGATCTTTTTGTATTAATTCGGATTAATGTAGTAAGTGAAAAGAATTGCCTGCGGAACCTACAGGACAAACAGTATCATTTAATCGTAGAACTTTCTATCGTCATTTAACAGATCAGAATATAAATGGGAAAACTCGCCAAAAATACTTCCTTTGCTTAATATTGGATTCGCTTCACTTCAAGAATTCTTTGATTACTCTATTTAAAGAAATTACATATCGGGGCTACGTGGAGGCCAGTTTATTACACCTCGTTTGGGTATTAATTTTCCAGAAAAAAGTTGTTTCTCCTGCTGGAACCATGTGTTTCGATAGAACCAACAAAATCTTGCAAAGCTGGCGTGAAAAAGTTATTAATCATTACCACATATTCCTCCGAATTAACAGTTCTTCTTTGATTTTCGAAAAAGTAAGGGAGGATTATTTGTCGTGCCGACATTGCAGCCCAAACAGTGACTTTTAATGAATAAAGTAGTTAGTCTCTGATGTTTATGTCTTGGATTCGTTGAGCTTCAGTAACGACAGTTTTGCTTGTTAACGTGGCCATTAAGGTGAAATATGCCTCATCCGATATCCCGCTGCCACCTTACACCGATATTGCCTTGAAACCCTTTAAAATCTTCACCCTGGATATATAGTTAGTACTCCCAAATTACACATCCACTCATATACTAAAATTAAGAAAAAATGCTAATCTCATACATATTTAATAGGTGGAACAATATACCTAAAATCCATAATTTCTGACAGTGACTCATTAAATACTGATCACCACAGCGACGAAGCGGCGGAATCAACATCGCATGCAACTATAAATGATTTAACTTTGACGTTCTATTAACAGGGCAGGAATTAAAAGCTTAAAACGCATTGTCATATTTCACGAGCCTTAAATAGCAATCAGCTGATCTAATTTAAAATAGCACGGTGATGCCGACCAACATGTACTTGGTTTCTTATCGTGAAGATAATGGATGTAGCAACACCAAAGAAGTTCGAGGGTATATGAAAAACTACAAAAATAGGCTAAATGCCTAAAAAATTAACCCAACATATAGAAAATAAATGTCATAAATTAACATCAAGTGGCTAAGTGGAGTAAGCGCAGAAAAAAAATTCATAGTAACTTTGTTGTACGAGGTTGGCAATATAAAAACCAAAAAATATAGCAGGATTTTGCGAAAGTGTGGCATCTCGGCGTATTCTTTGTATTTAATGTGGTCGTTTGTCATCGTCCCGACGCTTAAAATTCTCCAGATTTTTTTGTTGTACCGTGCAGTGACATTAATTAAATTTTATAATTTAAATTTGTGTATGTTATCAAGACATTTGTGCAGACTTTTTATTTATAACAATGCATCAATGTATGGTATTGTTTTGTAAGTCTAGTTAATTTTCGGTAAGACGTTTTTTATATTGTGGTAATTATTTACATTATTGTAAATGTAGGAAAACGACGTTTTTTGGAAAAAATTCGATACCCCCTATTTCGAGAACGTAGAACACGATTTTGGCTTTAATTTTTCACTATTTTTTCGCACTTTCTCGGAAAACCCAAAAAACCCCAAACGTCACTTTACCGAGCAATTTTAATTCTGAAGAAAAGACCGAACTTACATATTTATTTTCAACGGTACTAATTCAAATATCATGTATTAAATGTATTTAAGCTATTTTTTGGAAAATTCTAGTGGAACGAAAAAACAAAAACACGTTCCGGAAAGGTCATCGACCATCAGACTCGTGAAAACGACTAATATTCGTTTGACACGTTGCCAGATGTAAAATATTTCCTGGTATAAACTACAAAATTTGACCATCTCAGGGAAAAATTAATTTTAACCGTCCAAAATTTTTGTTTAGTCCAGGTTTAGCTTGATTTTGGTTACTTTGCAAAAATGAAACTAGTCTGAACTAACCTAAATTGATTTAGACTTATACTTTCGTAATGTAAACTATAAAATTTATCCATTACAGTTAACAATATAGTTTAATTTTTGTAATGTATAAAAAAGCGGAAAATTAATCCTAACCACCCAAAATTTTTGATCAGAAATCACATGATGGCGGGACAATCTGTTGACAGCGCTAATTTTTCGGGTTTTAGGAACGAGTCGCACCAATATTTAATGGCGGAAGCAATTTTGTTTTAATTTATTTTTTGACAATTTTCTTGATATTTCCGATAAGAATGTGCAACTTTATGAATTTTTATATAATACAGAGGCATATATCAGTGTGGTATTTGTGGTTGTAACAAAATTTTAACGATTTAGTAAAACCTAAAGTGAAAAGTGTTTTTCACCGTTTTCTGCAAAACTGAGGAAAAATTATGGTAAACGGAGGTCAGAATTGTGTTCTACGACCTCGAAATAAGGGGAAGTAACAAAATTTTTTCAAAAAAACGTTGTTTTCGTAAATTTCCCATAAAGCAAATTTTTACTCAGACAATTATGTTCAAACATATTTTATGTCAGTATTTATTTTATTAATCATTTAATAATGAACTCGAAATTGTAATTTTTTCAATAGAATAACGTATTAAAATGTTATTCAAGTTCAGTCCTGTCCTCTGACCTACTGCGCAAGTACAGTATAGCCCCTTTAAGGGGAGTACAGCTTTACATGCCGGACCGAATTTATTTTACGGTATTCCCCTTCCTTGTATCCCCTCCAACTTCCTTGGGCAACACACATACACAGAATGTCCATCTTGAACAGATTTGAACTGATTTATTATTGATTCATGGATAGATATTGTGAGTTCACATTCTAATTACTCTATTTTCGTTATATATAGATATTCTGTGCGCTATTGGACTTGATTCCCCTGACGACCCACAACTTGGGGCACTCTATATGCGAACGACAGAAATTATGGACTTTAGGTATAGACGACAAGCAATCGTCAGTGAGTGCCGACATCTACTAAAACATTTTACAACTGATTTTCATTATATCGCACACAATTTGGAAAACTCGTGATTACTGTTTGATGAAGTCAATAAAAGAGATTTTAAATTAAATAGAGACTGCAAAGCCTATTTCAAACCAGGGGCGGATCCAGCCTCGCTCCTTGGAGGGGGGGGGCGGTGATATCACAAAAGTACAGTATGGTAAGCGAAAGCAAGTTGTCCCCGGGGGGGGGGGGGACACCAGCAACATTCCCATTTCTAGTGTAAAAGGCAGGGACGGGGCTATTTTTTTGAATTTGAAACTCTTGGAGGGGGGGGGCGATCACAAGAAAAAACAAGTTTCCGACAGGGGGTGGGAAGATGCGATCAACATACACATTCCTCGTATAAGAGGCAGAATCGGGTCTATTTTCCTGAGTTCAAAGCTCCTGGGGGGGGGGGGTGCTATCGCAAAAAAAATGTCAACGGGGGGGGGGGGGGTTGCCAGCAGCATACACATTCCTAATATAAAAGGCAGAATCGTTTTTATGTTCCTGAACTCAAAGCCCTTGGGAAGGGGAGGGGCGATCGCAAGCATACACATTCTTATACTCTATTCAAGAACTAGAGAGAGTAATAAAACTGTTACCGAAACCTCCAACGTACCTGCTTCAGTGCCCCCGGTAACAGAACTGCCGTAAATCTAATTATATTTAAATATTATAAGCTTTTATAAATTTCCTGCAACAATAAAATTTCTGATAATTCAATTTAATTTCTGTCAGTGAGCAAAGTACACCTTACAGTGTGTCCTTAGTGATTTATTTTCTTTGTGCTTATTTTTATATATTATTTGAGATTAGTGATATACCCAAAAAATGGAGGGCATTTTTTCCTCAACGAAAAACTTATTACGATGAATGTTTATGATGCCTTAAGATATTAATATCTAGATAATAATGTTAAAAGCTCTGTTGAGATGTATTCCAATATAACAGGAGTTCGAAAATCTATCATGTACCGAACACTGACGGAAAAAAAAACGACTGGAATTGTTAGTAATTCCAAGCTATATTCGATCACAGGCAGACGAAAAACCTCGTTGGAAGAAGAGATGTAAACTGTAATAAAAGGAGTTGTACATACATGAGAAGCAGAGCTCAACCGTCGACAAAATTCTAACTAAAATCAATGAAGATCGGGATTTGCCTGAAATTAAAAGGACTGAGCTCTGGAAATTGCTCAGAGAACTTAATTTTTGTTGGGAAAAACCAGATAGGAAATCTGTTCTTATAGATCGTCCGGAAAATGTCCGTTGGTGAAGGAAATATCTCTCTCAAATAAAAGGTAGACTTGCTGGAAGTAACACAACTTACAAAATTAATAATTTAACTGAACTTTTGAAATTTTTTTTGAATAAAGTTACTGCAGATAATTGCGAAAAATCCATATAATAAAAGAATAAAAGAAAATGTGGAAACTCGATCTCATGATCGGTGAGAGAGGAATTAATTATAATTAATTTGAGCGAAGATAGCTTCACTGACTTTGATGACGAATAAGATACGTAATGTTTACCAGCGTTAACACAATTTATTATTTAAATTTTCTGTAACATATAAAAATTAAGACATTTGAAGCCCTTTTTAGTGTTTAAATTGTAATTCTGCAGATGGTTTAAGAAATAAATAAACTGGAATGTCAAATATCCCAAAAATGTTTTTAATTAATAATAAAATGACCGATAGCCCCAAAAAAATTTTAATATTATATTGACGAATTTATTTTTTTTATATATGTTTAACTTCTTGTATTTTTGATAATGGGTATTTTGTAAGTATTTAAATTATAACTTAGAATTTTTTGAGAGAAAAAGGCTACGTTTTAGTCTGATTGTGCCTAAAACGGTTTCTATGCCAAAATTATCTATATTTTCTAATATATGTGAATTATTAAAAAATCATAAGAAATAAAATAATATTATAAAAACTTTTTATTTTAAGTTTATTACTGAAATAATACTCTATGCCATAAATATTTAGTGATAAAATAGATCTCCTTTTGACGCCTTCCGATGCCTATGACAAGGATTAAAATACTTTTTAACATTTCACCCATCCAAATATCTATTGCTATCCAACCCAAATAGTCCATTGTTATAGACCAGTATTTTTGATTATAAAATTTCTAACCCATTCCTATGAAAAATATATGTGTCTAACAGATTTTGCCAAAGACACCGGACTAAAGAACACAGGTAGTTTACGAAGAAAAAAAAGGTAAAAAATGAAAAACTCTCCCTAGTTCTTGAATAAACTATAGTATAAGAGGCAAAATCGGGTCTATTTTCCTGAACTCCAAGCTCTTGGGGGGGGGGGGGGCGATCGCCCCCACCGCCCCCCCCCCCCTTGGATTCGCGCCTGTTTCAAACCATATAATTCTTTATAGCCAAAATTGCTAGGAATTTATAAATATTCTCATGTTGTGCATTATACGTCTTTTAAAACAGTTTAAAAACTCCAAGTACTAAAATAAAACGTGTAGCCTTATCTAACGTAATAAACGTGAACATTAAATAGTGGATTAATTAGGCACAGAGAGTGCACTGAGTCGTTGCCCTTTTCACCGAGCATTTTTGGCACCGAAAAGCGGCATTGAAAGTGGCTGAAAATAGCCATTGCCGATGCCGATGCGCATTATGCCCGCTTGTTTGGCCACTGACGCTCTGGATCGGGATCTTTAGCAATTAATGAAAAAGTTAATAATCTAAGATATATTGCAGTGTACCAAAAGCTCATTCGGTTATTCTATTTCAGCCATTAATTAATGACATTATAAATTATTCTGTTGCTGTGGTTGTTTGAGAATGACTACGTCGAAAAATTTTATAGTTCAGCTAATTTGCCGACGATAATTATCACAGCACGGCATGCAATTTGTCCGATGAATAAGAAAAATCATTTCTTGTAGATTTTGGGTCACTGAAGTCGAATCGGCCTCAGAATTGTTTCATCACATGAGGTTTTTTAAATATCCTAACCTAGAATGGCAAAAACGAAGTGTCCAATTTTCGACACTTTGGTAGGTTATCTCTAGTATTATTACGAGGGCAATGCTGAAAATTCTTGGATAAAAGATAGAACAAAAATTTATTTATAATTTTTCAAAATATTCTCCGCTATGCTCAATACATTTGTTCATACGGCAGAACTACTTAGAGAAAGTCTCACGCTTCGATCATACCCTAGATTTAAACAATAGATTTGTTTGAAGGCTGTTTATGATTGGTGGAGAAGACGCTTTTTTAATGTTTGACAGACATAAACATGTTTACTTATCCTTTCTTTCAGTTTAATTGCTTGTCGTGACGTTTTTCGGTGTTTTTAAGTATTAGAAATTACTATAAATACGAAGTTTACAATAAATATTAACAAAAAGAGGATTTAAAAACTTATTTTTATTTGTAAATATTGTTTACATATTGAAAATAACAATAATGATAATTTAGGCAACCATACATTCATATTTAGAATTGTCGTACCAATTATCATACGATATTCGTTTAAATAATGCAATTAGAAAAGGGTAGCATAAAATCGGTACGTCTGTACCAAGAAATTAAATATCTACTGTTTATCAACTCTTTTTCACAAATAAATAAAAATATTATTACGTTATTCAGTGTTCAAAGAAAGGGGCCCTAGTTCTGACGTAATACGGATTCTACAGGGGTATGTTCGAAGGTCTCACGATACACATTTTTCGAAATTGTGTTACTGCTTCTTCTGGAGTAGAAAATATGCATCCTCGAAGTTTCCTTTTTATCTATGGGAACAAAAAAAAAGTCAGGGGGATAAATCTGGACTGTACGATGGATGTACTAGTAATTTGACCCCCTGACTGATCCAAAAATTCACGGGTTCGAGCAGCAGGATGGGCGTGATTGTGATCACACTTGCAAAAAAAAAAGGTGACCATTATTTTTCCTTCACTTTTTGCTCGTTTAATTTTCGTTGGTGGGTTTTCATTCAGAAACACTGCTGTTGATTTAAACTACTTTTAGAGTCATAAAAAATCGTAGCAAAAAAATGCTCGCGGTGCAATTCCATTGTTAAAGCCGCAGATGCCCAAACACAATTAACAGTTTTAACGATTACTCAGCACGTGGTAATGTCAAGGGTTTAAAATTTGAACTGACATTTACTCTTGTCATTTGTGACGTACAAGTAAAGCGGCGTTGACATAGCTTGAACATTGTCGCCACATCTAAAAATATTCAGCGTCATCCTCGTATTAAAGATAGAGACATGCACTTTTTTTGTTAAATAGAAGATGCAACATACAAAATTCACATAGACCCCAATTTTTAAGCTACGTATTTTAGTTAATACACAGTATCCACCACGTCCAGGGTGGATCGTTTTGGACATTTTTATAGGATATCTGGGAAACCGTAGTAAATTTTTCCATTTCGAGTTTTTAAACAGGCAAATTGCAAGTTGACAAGCTAATAAACCTCAAACTGACCGGCTTTAGTCGAATAAGAGATTCTTTTATTTATCCATAGTCACAGCCTACTATTTTTGAAACATAATATACATTCAATATTAGCAGTGACCTGTAGAAATTGATTTAAGTATTTAGATATTATTTTTAATCGAGTTCAGTTAGAATATTTATTATATTATATATTACAGGTTAAGAAACTTTGATTAAAAAAATTAACTAAATGATTTTATATTATATCAATATAGCTTCCTTAATAGACTTTTCCTATTTTAAAAAGTTTACATGTTTAATACAAACTATTTTTAGCCTACTTGTTGTCAATTTATATTGACAATATAATACATTTTTAAACAAAATGTAAAATCCAAAAAAATGATGTAGAAAAATACAAGGTGTCCTATGTAAAAAATTAAAACTTGGTATAATATCTCCTTAATTAAAACTAAAATTAAAAATCTGACTACGCTGCTGGATTCTACAGAAAAAAGTACCTTAAGAATGTCTTATTAGTTTTATCGTAATTGCTTTGATAAAGGAAAGATAGGACATTTTAGAAAATTCCAAAATTCGAAAATCGCCCTATAAATCCGAAACTAATCGCGATAGCCATAATTTATTGTAATTTTGGTTGCCTAAATTTTTATTATTATTATTTTCAATATTTAAACAATATCTAACAATATTTACCAATAAAAATAAGTTTTTAAATCCCCTTTTAGTAATTTGTAACACTTAAAAACACTGAAAAAGAGTCACGACAAGCAACTCAACTGAAAGAAAAGATAAGTAAACATGTTTATGCCTGCCAAACATCAAAAAGGCCTGTCCCCGCCGATCATAAAGAACCTTCAAACAAATCTATTGTTGTTTAAATCTATAGGGTATGATCGAAGCACGTTCTTGATGAAACTAACCACATATGTCAGAATATATACTATTTAATTACTTCTAACAATCCAAATTTCATTTAAACTGCTAAAGTCATTTCGGAGATGTTTTAACATACTCAAAAAGGTAAGAAAAACACCCGGTACATTACAAAGAAAGCACTTAACTCACCGTGTCTACGACCGTTTTTTTTTTCTACCACAAACGTATCTTGCAATTTGCATAGGCCGCATACATGAAACTAGAAATAATTAACCTGTAAATATATCTCTTCCGACACAAAGGTATTCATGGCATGCTCTGATTTGAATTTAAATTTGCCTTTGACCATATAAGGAGTGTTTTGTACGGGATAAGAACGCGCTAAGTACGAGCATTGTTAACGTTCTTCTACGAGATTACTTTGATAAAAACTGCTGCTGATGATCATTTGCTGTTCTTGAGAAGTATTTACCCTTATGAAACGTGGGAATTTATAAAAAAAAATGAAGGTCTTGTTAAATGGGTTGAGAAACCAAATACAAAACTAAAGCTATTTGCTAAGGTTATATATATATATATATATATATATATATATATATATATATATATATATATATATATATATATATACACAGGGGCGGATCCAGCCTCTCTCTTTAGGGGGGGGGGGGTGATATTACAAAAGTAAAGTATGGCAAGCAAAAATTCCCATTTCTAGTGTAAAAGGCAGTCTATTTTTCTGAATTTGAAGCTCTTGAAGAAGGGGACATGCCAGCAACATACACATTCCTAATATAAGAGGCAGAATTGGGTCCATTTTCCTGAACTCAAAGCTCTTGGAGGGCGGTTATCGCAAGAAAAACAAGTTGTCAACGGGGGGGAGTGCCAGCAGCATACACATTCCTAATATAAAAGGCAGAATCGGTTCTATTTTCCTGAACTCCGAGTTCTTGGGAGGTGGGGGGGGGGGGGCGATCGTAAGCATACACATTCCTACACTCTATTCAAGTAATAGAAAGAGTAATAAAACTGTTACAAAAACCTCCAACGTACCTGCTTCAGTGCCGCAGGTAACTGAGGACTGCCGTAAATCTAATTATATTTAATTATATTTAAATAGTATAGCTTTTATAAATTTACGGCAACAATAAAATTTCTAATAGTTGAGTTGAGATGTGTTTCAACATGACAGGAGTTGGAAAATCTACTATGTACCGAATACTGAAGGAGAAAAAAACAACTGGAATTGTTAGTACTCCCAAGCTACATTCGATCACAGACAGACAAAAAACCTCGTTGGAAGGAGAGAAGAAAACTGCAATAAAAGGAGTTGTACATACATTTTATTATGAGAAGCAGATCCCAACCGTCGACAAAATTCTAACTAAAATCAATGAAGATCGGGATTTACCTAAAATTAAAAGAACTGAGCTCTTGAAATTGCTCAGAGAACTTAATTTTTGCTAGGAAAAACCAGATAGGAATTCAGTTCTTATAGATCGTCCGAAAACTGTCCGTTGGAGAAGGAAATATCTCTCTCAACTAAAAGGTAGAGTTGCTAGAAATAACACAACTTACAAAATTAGTAATTTAACTGAAGTTTTGAAAGATTTTTTTGAATAAAGTTCCTGCGGAAAATTGCGAAAAATCCATATAATAAAAGAATAAAACAAAATGTGGAAACTCGATCTCATGATCGGTGAGATAGAGGAACCAATTATAATTAATTTGAGCGAAGATAGCTTCACTGACTTACGAATTAGATACGTAATGTTTACCAGTGTAAACACAATTTATTATTTCAATTTGTGTTTTTGTTATATTTTATTGTTTAATGTTATTTATATGTTTTTTATCTTATATATTTTTATTTTAGTGTGTCCCACTCTTTAATTTTATATATATATATATATATATATATATATATATATATTTTAATTCCAATTAGCCGTAATTTTTTTATTATTTAATTATTTTACTTGTGTCTTTTTCTTTTATCGTGTAAAATTAACACGTTTATTTTATTTTTTTGGGGCTATCGGATTTCCATATAATAAGTAAATTAAATTAAGATGTCAATGTAATAGAAATAAAAATAAGTAGGTCTAATTTTAACTGTAAAATATAAAAATTAATTACATTTGAACCCCTATTTAGTGTTTAATTGTAATTCTGCAGATGGTTTAAAATATAATTAAACTGAAACGTCAAATGTCCAAAAAATGTTTTTAATTAATAATAAAATGACCGACAGTCCCATAAAAAATGATTTATTCCTCTCTCTAGTTCTTGAATAAACTATAGTATAAGAAGCGAAATCGGGTCTATTTTCCCGAACTTAAAGCTCTTGGTGGGGGCGATAGCCCCCCCCCCCCTTAGATCCGCGCCTATATATATATATATATATATATATATATATATATATATATATATATATATATATATATATATATAGGCGCCATTTAATGTGTCAGCAGCTGTAGGTATGTATCAGCCAATCAAGGAATTGGGGCGTGAGGGGAGCATTTATATCAAGAAAACCGATCGCTTTACGGATAAAGAATTGACCCCAGGCCAGTGGAATAAAATTTGGAAAAAAATTTAGTTTTTGTAGATATCAGCGGATGGGAGGACATTTAGAATGATGGTAGTAATTTATGGTTTTTAGGATTCAATTTTTTTTTGGGCAAAAATTTTTAATATATAATTAAGGTGTGAAAAAACGGTTTTTTGAGTTGCAGAAAACGCTATTGCTTTTTAGAAAAATAGTCCCAAACAAAACTTTTTTTTTAAACAGTAATTGCTTCTACAACACAAAAAAAAACTGTTTTTTCACACCTTAATTGTTTAATAAAAATTTCTGCCAAAAAAAATTGAAGCCTCATCATGAATCATGAATTACTACTATCATGCTGAACATTAACAGCCGGCTTCACTAACATGGCTTATATTTAAAATCGCTCTAAATTGACAGCACAGGGCTTAAACTAACAAAAGAGCAACAAGGTCAAGTAAGTTTTAAACCCTAAAAATACCAGAATAAAAAAAACCATTTTGTTTTATTACTGAACTGGCAAAAATGGAGAACTTTATTTATTTTCGGGATACAACTATTTCTTTTATATATTGTAAAGCTTTATCGTTAAGTTCTTATTCTTAATATCCTTATATAAGCGTTTATTTGTTAACATATGTAATATAAATTATGACAATATCATAAGCAAAATAAAAATGGCCAACTATAAGATTTAGAATTTCATGGCAACTAGATCGGGTTTAAATCTTAATCTTCTTAGTGAATATAGCTGTAAATGTCAAAATCACCTCACTTCGAGGGTGATTCAACTGGTCTAAGATGTAGAAATTAAAATTTGTGTTCATGTTTCCAGTTTTCCATTTATCATAGATTCTTCCGTATTTAAACAACAAAGACATGTCTTTTTGTTAATTAAATTTAATAAGCTATTTAGTCACTTTAACTTGCATAAGAGTTCAAATATGCATAGATGATTTAATGAAAATTAAATTAGACATAAATTAAATGAACATAATTCAAGTCAAGTCGCCCACTTAATTTACTACTTGACCTGGTAAATTGACGCCTCTACTCTTGTGGTGCCGAACACTGGTACTATGAGGAAATTATAGCAAATTGCATCTTGGGAAAACAAAATAAATTAATTGCATCATTTTGAAATGAAGTGTTGTTTTTATTAGAGGAAGCTGTATACACGGTGTTGTATTTATTTGATATGATTTAATTATTTAAAATAATTTTAACTAGTAACATTCGTGGCTCGATTAGTAGGATAAGTGAAATGAAATTGCGTCAGAAAATTTGCAGAGACCAGCGAGAAGAAAATTTCGACTGCGTCTGCCATATGGAAATGAGCTGCTGATAATATATTTTTCTTTTGGAAATGACTACTTCTGTTTTGTTTAACATATATTCAAAATGTAACGAAGGGATTTTGGCGAAATTTCTGTATTATCCGCTAATATGTTGGACTACAAATTTTCTAGAAGTTCGAATTCTGACCATTTATGTATAGAAGGTAGTGTGCTATTGTAGTCCAAGTTTTCGTTTTTTATTTAATATACTTTTCACGGTAAAATCCGACTGCGTAAAAGTAACAAAGCTGTCGTTTGTTCTTCATTGTCAGACAAAGTATGACAATTGTATGCACACCTGTGAAGAGGCATAAACCAAAGCCATAGAAATTCTCGGAACAGATTTCATAAATAATTCGGCTTTCCGAATTCGGATAACGCAAGGGGTAGATATTTTAGGTGTCTTAAGTATGTATTTGAGGAGAGAGTTGTATACTTAAAAGATAATTAGATTTAAAAGTATACATCTCAATTGGGCAATTAACAGTAATGACATTTTTAAGTATACTTCAGATGAGTATAAATGTAAGGCCTTGCTATGTTATTGTCTTACAACTTTCAGTGCTAGCTATTGAAAATTTTTATTTTTACTCCAAAACTTAGCGAATCTACAACTTATAGGCGAATTAAGCAAAGGAAAAGTGGAACTGTGTGCTAGCTTGAACCGTACCCCAGAAGAAAAAAATTATACGAATGCTTCAAAAACATACTAAGAACACACGTTCATGAATTAGAAAGTTTTTAGTTAGAAAATAAACAGCAAGTCTCGATAAAGTTTTGAAAGTTATGAAACAAGACCAGAATATGCCTGGCATGCGAAAAACCAATCTGTAGAAAGTACTGACAAAAATGAATTTCTCGTAAGGAAAGTGAAAATAGAGGTGATACAGAGGAAATACTTTTAGAGTAAACGGTATTTACGGGAAATTAGAAAATACCACAGGGAGGGCATCTGGATGTAATCTGTCTCAGGACACATAGTACAAGAAATGTATGAAGATAAGAATATAGCAATTTTTCGTGAAGCATTCTTAGAAGGGTTATCAACAGATTTAAAACCCTTATCCGCTCAGGGCCACAAACTCAAAACCGCTAATTTCGTAATATTTCGAAAATAAGAAAAACTACCTCTCATTTATTTCGGAATATAATGATATAAGGAAAATATGATAATAAAAAAATTTCAGCCAATTTGACAGTATGAGATATTGTAATATTGGCCAGTGAACGGGAAAACACAAACTCGTGTAAAGGCTGATTTCCAAGATTTCTCTATAGATCTTGTAAAAGTACAACAAAAAGGTATCTTTTTTATTTATAAATATAGGAGATATTATGTAAATAAAATCACTTAAAAAATTAGATTTATTTCTAATGTCCCGGCACCACAGTTATGTTGAACTCCATATAAGCTGATTTCGGGATTCATTATTAAATATTTGGAAAATAAGAAAAAATTAACTATATTTCAATTTGGGAATATAAAGAATATAATCAAAACTTAAATATTTTTTTCTTTACCCTTTATTGGTTTACACCGTCCAGACGCTAGAAATCTCTTTTGGCGCCGGGCGTCGAAGAAGGGTTCGAACCGACAAAGATCAGGGGCCCTATCCTCGAACTGGGGAACGTGAAGTGAACGGTGAAAAGGTGGCGAACGCGTATTCTTGAAATGTTCATTATTCATATCCTCTTTCGCCCGGTGAAAGGAAAGCGAACGGTAAAACATGCGCAAATGAAATGTCAGCCGCTAAATGACATATTTAACGCACGGATTTAAAAATATAAAATTGAATTAAAAATTTTTATTTTATTTTAGTTTCTTTAAGACATTTTTATTTTCTTAATAAACAGTTGAAACGTTAATTAGGTGATACCCCTATATTTTTAATATTTCCAAATTTTTTAATAAAATATCCTTAGAAAGTGGAATATGTCCGGAAATATTAAGCAAATTTGAGATTACAGACATATAAAATTATTACAGGAGATTCTGTTCATAACTCAATTGTATGAGCGTGCTATTTAAAAATGTTGTTCTAGGGCCAGTTCTGCTTATGGATTTAACATAAATACTTGTGTCCATAATAGCCGAATGTCTTAGTTTTAAACAGTTAAATCTAACATAATTCTTTTCATGACACAACTTATAATAAATTTGAGAAATTACAATTTGTAAGCTATCTGAAACTTTTATTTAAATAAGTAACAAATTTTATATTTAAATTATGTTAACTACAGCACTTGACTTAATTAAACTGTGTTAAACACTATACGACACTACAAATAAATAAATATTATGATTATAATTTATCGAGACATATAAATATGAACCTTACAGACCAACGAATGAGGTCCTTCAGCATAAAAACCTACACAGTTGATCTTCAAGTCTCTACAAATCTTCATAAAATAAATATATATATATATATATATATATATATATATATATATATATATATATATATATATATTATTTAAAAATTGAATGTAAGATCTTTTGTCTGGCCTTTGGTTTCGGTCCTTGGTCATAAACAGTTTCACTATCATTGTTCAAGTTTCAGATTTTCTTTCAAATTTACTTGTCAAGATAGAACATCTTGCAATAAGAGGCCCTTTGTGAATTCATACAATAAATAACTGATTGGATAGTTTCCGTAGTGAATTGGGATGATGGCTTTTAGTCATACTACGTAGAGTTGTAATTTCCACCGTTTCAAGGTTTATCAGTGCTGACTTTCTGTAATTACTGTCAGTATATTACTGTGTATATATGATTGCTGCTTTTCTTGATATCACTTTTTCTTTATATATTAGAATCTTCAAGTACTTGGTTCTTTGTATGCATTTTTGTTTAACAGTTTTAGAGTGTCCATTTAAGATAAATTTAATCCAGGTAGTACAAATATTGTAATGGCAATCAATAACTTCACAAAAATAACAACAGCACTATTTTTTTTTACTTTGGACGATTAATTTAACGTACCAAAACTAATTTTTGGCTAAAATGGCAACAAAATAGACTAAGGACATTTTCGGTCTGACAGGTCAATTCAATCTGTCATCCATTTTATTTTTGGAATTCTCGGGTTTTAGCACGTTCATATCCGGCAACATTGGCTTTTCAAGAATACCACTTTTACTGTCAAAAAGTTCACATCTCCATTCCCATCGCCATTCACATCACCTTTCACATCACCCTTTCGAGGATAGGGGCCCAGTTCGTTGCAAGCTCGTCACGCGCTCGACTCGCCATATTTATACGCACTTTTTGAGTTATTGCTGCTTAGTACAAAAATTCTTTGACGAAAGCAACCGCTGCCGTACGCGCCGCCTCATCACACATGTCGCTATGGCCTTTGATAAAAGCCACCTTCGCGCGATCGGTGTCGAATCCTCTGTTTTATTGCCGCAAATTGTCACTCATCGCAGCAATTTGAATAGCACGTGTCTCTTTTGTTTCATTTGCGAACCTTGAGATGATAATGAGGCAGAGCTCGATCCAGTTTAAGCCACATAGTTGTTCTAATATTTAAAAGGACATCTTCTAATAACACTGGAAGTTGGTGTAAAAGAAAATCACGAAAACTCAAACCATTTAAAGGTCCTTCAAAAAAGTAGGGTTCAATTAAGTATGGACCCAGTATCCCTCCCCACACATTAACCGACCACCTATTCTGGTTTATCATAACTCAGTATCCATGCGGATTTGAATAAGAATAGTAATGGAAGTTGTGTCTATTCACAAAACCATTGTTATGAAAAGTGTATTCATCACTAAACAACAAATTATCAATGAACATTTTCATTTTTCTGCCACCTTATCTAACACCCACAAGCCAAATTCAGTTCAGTTGTCAAAATCATTTCCGTCAAGCTCGTGACAAAGCTGGATTTTATAAGGATCAAATCTGTATTTGTTAAGAATCCTTGAAACACTTGCTTGGCTAATGTTAGTATTTTCGGATATATGATTCTGACTAATATTGGGATTTTCGATCACTGAACTAAGTACAGTAAAAACATTTTCTTCATCCTCAGTGACAGGTTTTCTTATAACAGTTTTTTTTATAACTGACACTTCCACTTTCCCGAAACGACTTTAATAGTTTCACAAAAACGGCTGGTTTAGGATGGTTTCTTTCAGGAAACCTTTGAGCATAGACTGGAGAACCCAAGAAAGAATTTTGACGACATTTTTCAAGGATAAAAATTATATCAATACGCTCTTCCTTTGGATAAAGCAATAACACAACAATATTCAAATAATTCAATTCAATAAATGAAGTTTCACAATTACAAAAAATAATACCGCTATTATAGCAAAAGGATGAATTAGCTGACGTTTCTAAATGCCATAGGCAACTAGATACATTAGAACATCTATTCAAAAAACACAAAATGGCGCTGAAAACGATTATTTGGCATATTCTGTGAAAACGCGAAAGACTTAGCTATAGAACACCCTTATACCATTCGATAGATATTTAAAAGGTACATTTTCTGGTAAGGAAAAAAGTATAGCGTTCTATTTAAATTAATCAAGTTATAGCCACTTAAAATTCTTATTTGATTAGTTTTAATTTTTGAACTCCCCATATAATATAGGAAGTTTATTATAACTGGGATATGAAATATGATTTATTGTTAAACTTCACTGTAAATTTCGAGTACATAACTGAAATACTTTTTAAGTTTTTGAAACATAAAAATTAGGTTCAATTTTGTCAAAATTCATATTATTTAAAAACCCTTAAGGTTTAGGTACTATAAACCTTATTAAAATAGGCACTTATTTTGATCGGAGAATCCAAAAATGCAATAGTATACAGGGAGTTCCATTAAAAAAAAACACAACTTTGATATTTTCAGAGCTCATGGGATGCCTTGTATAATATGAAAATAATTTTAAAACGTAACTATATTAGACCCCCCCCCCCCCCCCAATATATCCCAAAAGTAAAATTTTTGAAGGTCACGTATTTTGGCCGTAATATTCAGTGCCGCATAGGGTGAATAACCCTGTATATATTATTGTTGCAAATATGTCGGCGAGGTTACGACGCAAGTACAAGCTAATTTTGACCACTAAAAATTTTTCAGGCGTGTTTCGTCCTCGGCGGTGGACTTATAAGTGGGTTTCACCGTCATTTTTTTTAAACATCTTTATTTTTGCAAGTTAATTGTTACATTATAAATATTATTAGGTTTGTTCCAACCCGCATCAGAAACAGTTTCTGACCGTCAGGATTCGGCGCATTAACTTATAACACAATATATTTAAGTTAATGCGCAGAATCCTGACGGTCAGAAACTGTTTCTGACGCGGGTTGGAACAAACCTATTGTATGAACAACGGTTTATAGGTGCAACATCTTACCTATAAATCCCGTCAAGGAATGACTTCAAATATAACATCTAAAAATAATTAAGTACGTAAACAATGGTGTCTGGGGTCTCTGGGAAAAGCATCGGTGGACGTCCATAGTGGAACACGAGTCCGCCACTGATGTCAGGATGAAACACGCCTTTAAAAATTTCTAGTTTTCGAAATTTAGCTTGTACTTATGTCGTAACATCGCGGGCATTTTTACAATCGTGAAGTTGTCCCCTGTGCGGCATGTTGAAGCCCAAATAGTTCGTCAGTACGATTTTGCAATCGCCAGCGTTATTTTTTCGTAGGAACCCTGATAATGTAAAAGAGATAAGACAGATCTTAACAGTGCTTCAACCTGAGATGCATTAAAAAAAGCATGTTTCAAAAGTTCTTGTTGTGATTTAATTGGGGTGTTTAATTATTTTGTTTTTGGAGGAATCTCCTAAATGGAAATGCACCGTTGCATTTCCCACACACTCTGTTATGACGTACTTCACCATGTTTTGGAACTTGTATTTGAACTAACTTGGCGGCGGGAATTATCGGTAGGATGCTAGTTCCTACATCACGACCCTCGCCAAGGCAGCCTCTTTATAAATAAGAGATTAAATCAAAACTATTTCTTTCAAAACGACTCGTTACTGTGGTGGTCTCATATAATTTTAGCTCAAATCAGTTCAGTATAAACCAAGATTAGGATATAACAGACAAAGAAAATTAATATGGGCTGATTTTCCCTAAAATAGATGTGGGGGGCTTTCGGAAACGCAGATTGTGGATTTAAAATTAATTTTTAAGTTAAATACGACAGATTGAAAATTTCATATTCTCCAATTTCGTCGAAAATTAGTATTTGGGGATATGGAGGATATAGATAACGAATTTAAGCAAACCAGATCTTCTTAAAATTAAATATGGTGGATCCAATATATTCTACAATTCTCTACGTTCAAAATTCGTATTAGGGGATTATTAATCAGAAGTTTATTCCTTAAAATTCAAAATGTCAATGACAAACCGACACATTTGAAGATATATGTGTTAGCTTCTCAGGGGAGTTCTAGGAACATATTTTTAGTAGGTACCCGGTTTTGATGTATGCAAGACTCCCTAGTCACTAATAGGTATTATTCTCAAAATAGTAAGCTGTAAGAATGACTTACATCGGGACTTACACATGGACAAACAATGTTTACTTGTCAAAAATGCATAAATAAGAATGAATGATTACGTAGTTCCCAAGTGGCCTTATGGCAGTAACGCCACTGCTTTTATTGACCCATCTCTCGACAATTACGTATTGTTTTATTTTCAACGACCGACAGTTTCAAATTTTTAACAAAACTTGGCAAGATTCTTAGAATTAATAATTTTACGTACTTGATGAGAGATAAGCAATTTCAGAAGCACTAAGGCCCCCGTTATAACTATGAACTAATAAATATTATTGACAAGATAAAACTGTCCATTAAAAATTTTTATAGAGGAAACACTCCAGAATACAACAATGTCTTACATTGTATTTTAATAAACTTCGTAAAGGAAGTGCAGCGGTTTTAGTGGAGTAATTGTCAAATAACTTCAAGATTGATAAAATAAAAGTGACACTATATTTGTGAATTTATTTTGTATTGTTTCTCACATTGCTTAAATCTTTTAAAACATTTATGGATTATAATCTAATTAAATGAAACAACACAGTTAATTCCTTTATTGCTTTATCATGATTGAAAATATTATCAGCTGATTACCAGGTAGATCAGGTTCATCCAATGGTAATTTTCAAAAAACAATTAAGAAATTGGGTTTAGGAATTCAACTTAAGTCATGGTTTGAAATTTATACATGTAATTTTTTTCGCAACATGCAAATTAAAGCATCTCTCCACCTTCTTAATTTTATGATTTAATATTAAGCTAAAATCGTACGATACTTAATAAGGTCTGCCTTCATAAGCACCTAATGAAATTTTAGAGAGACATTTTCGCTAAATTTAGATCCAAAACTGTGACAGCAACAGGCGATATTTATTTACTATTTTACAAAAATTTGCTTTAACTCATTCCCTTTTCGAAAATCCTTACATCAAAGCAAAAACTTTATTACAGAATTAAAAAATAATAATAAATAAATTAATTTAAAAACCTCACCTTCTCCACTTATATATAGGTTACACCAATAAAGTCCCACTGAAAAATCCAAATTTCAGGCTGAAAAAACGCCCCGTGAACACTTTCTGCACTCCGTAAGCCCAACAAGAGCTTTTAGAACCTATTTCTAATTTTTAAAACACTCTTTTTAAAGGCTGTTTGCATTTTTGGACGGATTTTTTACGGCTTTTTCAGCAAAACTCCTACTTTCTGTTTTTGACAAGAGCGGAACGAGCTTTCGATTTTCTTGTCAGCTCGAATACGGGCGCACTAGCCGTAAAAGAAAAACAAATGATCCCGACTGTGCGAGAAAGAGATAGAATATATCATGAAAAGAGATGGATGACCTTTGCAGCTGACAGTGCTATCTATGTTCTTTCCTACGTATTAAAATATTTTGTGATATCGTTTTCTGTAAATTTTTATGTGGCGCCATCTCTGAGTAATTAAAATAACTGCAAAACTACAGAAATCTATAGCGGGTGGTGGCACCATCTATTATTTATCATTTAAAGATCAGCAAAAGTCGATTACAGATTTCTATAACAAAATTTTGGGCGACATCTAGCCAATAATGATAGAATTTCTCGATAGGAAACTGTTAGCAAATAAAGATGTTAGCTATAGAATTGTTAGATGGCGCAATATAAGAAATAAGATTAGTATCAACATTTAACGTCCTTGTTTTGGGGTATAAACACAATAAAGGTTACTGTTTTTAGAATAGTATTTAAATAACAGTAACAATAATTATTTATGACTTTAAAACACTGCAATAAAATAATAAGTTAGGCGACTTTTAGTCAAATAAGGTTCTTGAATACGGCAATTAACAATAATTTGCTGATCTAAGGAAATTTCGAGCTGCCTATATTTACATGATCGATGTCATTTACGTCATTTTTTGGATTGCCTGTTCTATTTTCCATGGTTTTCTCAGTACTTTGGACCCACAACAAGAGTTTAACCTACAAAGGTATGTACAAATCGTATATTAGTTTTATATATACAAAGACAAAATATATACAAAGCATCCTCAATACAAATTTAAAAAGCTTTGGAATTTTCAACATCTTTATTTGGTTGCCTATCTTTATATTAGTCGTAGATTTTGTTTGAAAATTGCTAAAATTATGAAAGTAATGCCCAAGTTTATAATGTTATAATACAGTGTAAGTAAAAGTAGATTACTTCGATTTTTACTCTTTATTTAGTACTTTCCTTTTCACTCTTCGAGCATCTTCCGCTGTTCTGAAATGTTTATATTAACCAATATGAAAACAACTTATTTTATACAAATTTTATTAATAATGCAGTGTTGTCAAATTGTGGTATTTTTTTTTAACAAAATTTGAAAATTGGTGAGAATTTTTGTTTTTTCAACAAAAATGGTTAATTTTGTTATGAACAAGAAAATTTTCCCAGTTTTCAAGTTTTTTTTTGAAAGCCAACAATTTTGATCCATTTTTGCCTTGCATTTCTACTAAGGACATTCTTTTAATGACGAATCATTTTTCTTATAAGAACAGCAAAAATATATTTTATCTTTATTCGTAGTAATGGTTGCATATGAATAATATTTTTCTGTCGTAATGGTGAACGGAGCATATATTTTCTTATCGTATTAATTTTTTCGACAAAATGATGAAAATGTTATTGCAAATAAAATAAGTGAACAAGGCCATTGCTGGGAGTGAATAAAAAAAATATACCAACAAAAAAATTCACATTTGTCTAACTTATTTAGTAAGTAATGGAATAGATGGAGAAATTGTACCGTTTCTTGACATATTGATGAATGTACTTTTTTCATATGATTGAATAAACTATTCTATGGTTTGATGCGAATTTTCAGATTTTTTTTAAGAATTGATTGCTTAAAAGTTCAGTTGATCTTTTGGTAATCATTTGGAAAGTGCTAAAAATATATCATACTACATGTTTTGTTGTTATAAATCCAAAAACGTTGTAAAGCAACACTATTTTTTACCCTATAGAGAAAAAGGAAAATAAAACAAATAAAATATGTACACATTCCATTATATTAAATAAAAACACAAAAACAAATAAAATAAATCTCTTAAAATGCTATAAATCCGTTTAAATTGCACGCAACTCCCAAAGCAAAAATAAACACCAAAATGGCGTTGAGCCGATACTGTGCTGTTTACGGATGGTGCTACGAAACACTCGATCGATAATAGGAAGTCGCTTATGCGCATGCCCTTATCTGATCAACGTCCAAAAATATGACTGGCGCCCGATGTGCAGAAACGTATTTTTTCGCCAATGGTTTTCCATTTTTTGGCTTTAGCAGCCGACAAGAGTAGGGGTCCGTAGTAGAGGTCAGTGGTTAGAGTACTTGGTCGATGTGCGTCTAGTAGCGCTACACCGTTCATGTATGTTCGTTGTTAATCCTTGTTAACCAGTGCACAATAAAAAAGAACAGATACAAATCTGACTTTCTACATGTAGCAATTACGCAATTAATAATTTCAATTCACGGCAAGTTAATTTAAAAAAAAGAATAGAACCACAACCAAATTGTACTTATATTTTGTTAATTTTAAGTTAATCTAATGTCTTTTTACATACATTTTTGGTTAATTTAAACGTAAAATTATACATTACAGCGCATATAAAGTCTTATTTAATGTAAATCTAGAAGATCGACCGTTTTTTCCGAAATGTACTCCTTATTCCGAACGGAACTCTCAATTTTCGTACAAAGTAGGTTGGCAACACTGCGAGCAGCTCGAGTAGATGTATAGGTTTGTTCCAACCCGCGTCAGAAACAGTTTCTGACCGTCAGGATTCTGCGCATTAACTTAAATATATTGTATAATAAGTTAATGCGCCGAATCCTGACGGTCAGAAACTGTTTCTGATGCGGGTTGGAACAAACCTATAATCTTGGTGGTTCGTGATGCGCGAATATGGCGAGTAAAGAAAAAAAATTTACCGTATGTCGATATTTATAATGATGTCATTCTTATGGAATAACAAGCTTGAAGAATATTTGAACAAAAATATTAAATATGATGCGGTCGAAAATTCAAAAGAATTTTAATAACTAAGTTAATGTAACATTTAATTTATTTAAAAAGTACGGGTAATATCCTGAGTTCTTCCTGACTTAGGACTCTGATTGAAATTTCTCCCTTTCCTACACCCTAATTAGACACCCTGAATATCCCTGTTACTACCAAAAGAGCAATAGGAATGCTAAATTCCTGCTGTTCCAAAAAAGTAAATTTATGATGTAGTGTATTCATTTTCACAAGTTATTGGAATATTCAAAGTGGTACATAAAACTTAAAAACCTATTTAAAATCCCTTTATTTATAGGCTTAAAGTAAATATAAGGTTTTTCAGTGTTACAGCAATTTATGAAATTAGGTCAGAAAATGGAGTACTAAAATTTAAAAAAAGTCACCTAATGGTGTATTCTTGTATTTTCGGGTGTTGTCCTTAGTGGAGGTCATTGATTGCCCTCGTTAAATAATGTACTTAAAAAAGGATAGCTTTCGTTCTGGGACCAAAGCTAACCTTTTTTATTCCAGGGACAAGAAAATGGACTAGTTAAAGATCGCCAGACGTAATGGCGGTGTTACAATTGTCATGCGTGTTGCAATCGATTAACACGGAGATTACCCATCATCTTCCTGGCTAGACATTTTTGTTAAGTAGTTTTCGACATGAATTTATTGGGAATAATACACAATTTTTTTCTTGTTAAAAAATAGTGATGTTTTAATCTTTTTTTTTATACATATATTTATTTATTTATTCCGTTAATTTTACACCTTTTTATTAATACTAACAAAGAATCTACGCAATTATTTACATCGAGCGATTTTCGACCTGTGGGACCCCCTTAGGGAGGCGTCTTGTAACAAAAGGAAATATTGAAAGGTTGAGGAACGCTGGGTTAATCCAAGAATATTCGAATACATTTCAAAATCTCATATTGTTCCTTGGAGTACTATATAACATTGTTCCCTCGAGCCAAATCTCATATTGGTCCTTTGAAATGGATCTCAATTTGACTGTAAAATTGAATTAACATTGTCTACATAGCCGACATGCTTTCCCGAAGTATAGATTGTAAATTGACTGTTTCACAACAATAAATAATATAAGAAACATTGCCATCAAGTACTTTGCTAGGTTTTAACAAAGCCGTGGTGTTTTGAAAACTAAAATGTCCCGGTATGTAGTGTAAATTATTGCAGCACTTGATATACATGTTTTTCGACAACGGAAGAAGTTCGTCATAGGGTGAGTTTGTTCTAGTTTAGCTCTATTTGAGTTTTGCTTAATTTGCATGTTATGATTTAAAATTATATTTTTTATAATATGCTCTCAAATTTTGAATACAATAAACGTTACATATTTTTCTTCTTAGAATTAAAAGTCTGGTCGATTTGTAGATCCGTTATACTACGCGCCAGAGAAATAACATTTTATTAGAAAATACAAAAACTTGACAAACAAATTATACTAACTTTTCCTCCAACGAAAACATTTGTGAGGTTGGGACAGGGTCGTATTCGTCTTATTTCTCAATGTTATGGTGGAAATTTATGATTCAAAAGTGTCAAATTTCTTTTTCATTTATATCTACTAAAGTTGCGGCGGATTTTGTGTTTTAGTAATCTATGAACTACCCTTCAATTTGCTATTAATTTTTTTTGCAAAATTAGTTTTTCTTTTTGCTCTATTGATTTGGCTATATGCGTTACAGGGACGTAACAACAAAAACTTTTTAGAATATTTGCTTTATGCTTTCAAATGTTTATTTTGTTGTTAACTAAATTGTGTATTTTTTCAATTTTCAATATTTAGTTTCAAAATGAGCGAAGAAAGGCATCCGTTAGTTGGTTGCCCGTAAAGATTTTTTAAAGGTTGGTTGGCGCGATTTGAAACGTTTTTTGAGAGTGTTAGCAATCAGCCAAAAATCGAGACTGTTGATGTCAAATTTGGCAAGATACAAGCAGACCTAGAGATCTTAGATCAGTCTTCAATCAAAATTTTTCCAATTGCATTGCCAAAGTTCGATTGTTCTTTGACAGTAAAAATGTATCTTTCTTTTTACTTTTAACTGTCAATAATTCGAAAACACGTATATTAATCTTTAGTATATATTCAGAATTTTGCAGGAAGTCTAAAATTGTACAAAAAATTGTTGATTATAGCACTGCTTCTTTCGAGTCATTCTGAATGATTTAATATATTTGAAAAATTTCGTAAATATTTAATTTATTCCAGACTTCACATCCTCATTGTGTATATATTAACTGCATATATTTTCTTTTGAGGCATATTTGATTTCTACAAATTGATGCTCTAGGATATGTACCAAAATATGGAGGTTAATGAGGGTAGCATTGATATCTAAACCTGAAAAGCCAAACTATTCATTAGCAAAGGTATTCAGACTAATAAATCTAATGTAATTCATTCTCAAAACTCTCTAGAAGCTGTTAGATAGGCATGTTTGAGACGACTTAATGGTCAACAGTCCTTTTCCTCAGAACTAGCATGCTTACAGGACAGGGATATCTATAGAGATAGCGCTTCACGAACGGGTTAGCCAAGTGGAAAACATGCTGGAATACAGAGAAGTACTTCTAGGAACATGTCTAAATATAGTTCGATAACACACACATCTCAGTCATCACGGCAATAAGGAACATCAATTAAGAAGAGACCTATTGCAGGTGGATAGAAAACATACTAAAAGACAGGGTTGTCTACATAGAACTGCTTGGAGAAACGCTGATGGTTTGGTAATCTTAACCCAAGGTAAATTCAAACCAAATGTGAGAGAAAGAATGCAGCGGGTTCTCAGAGTTGTAGAAAGATGGTTAGGATAGGAAGGACTAAATATAAGTTCCCAAAAGACTCTCCTCAATCCCTTCACAAAACTGGAAAAACTAGAGGAGTTCAGTACCATTATCCTACAAGGAAATAATACCACTTCCCAGGAAGTAAAATATCTAGGGATAATTTTGGATTCTAGACTGAGCTGGAACAAACATATGGAAAAGATAACAAGAAAATTGTAGGTAACCTATATAATTGTTGGAAGGTTGTGTGGGAAAACATGGGGTCTCTCACCCAAAATGGTGCATTGGTTGTACACTAGTGTGGTGGGACCAGCGATCACATATGCAGCCTTGGTTTAGTGGCCGAAGGTAATGTAAAGACTAGCTATGAATAAGCTAGGCGGCGTACAGAGGGTCACCTGCTTGAACATCACAGAGGCTATAAAATCATCTCCAACCTCCCTCCACTATTCAGGAAGAGGGGGCTTTATCGGCAGCACCACACAATGCCACAGCACAAACGCTGATGACAGGAGATAAAACTATATGTAACAAAATCGACACAGATCCAATAACCTCGGGCTATGGTTACAATATACACCGATCGAGGTTATTATACTTCTGTGACATTTATCTGGTACACCGACGGTTCAAAAAGCAATGAGGATACTGGAGCTGTGATATATGAGGTGCAACCAAGAAAAGAAATTATTTTTCCCTTGAGGAAAATACCCAACAGTATTCCAGGCAAAAATATATGCAATCTAACAATGTGGAGATGTACTGAAAAGGAGAGCTTACGAAGGGAAACAGATCTACATTCATTCTGACAGCAAGCAGTCCTGAAGGGTTAAAAGGTGTATTGCGAGTTGCTAGATTGAAAAAGACAACAAACCTTCGGATCAACAAACCTGGAAACGAATAAATACTAATTCATTCTTTAGCGGACTTGTACAAATTGGTTCAGGAGACTAAGTTAACAGAGTGAGCACAATGGGTCTATACGACCGCTGTGCATCCGGCTTCAGGACGGACCCATGAGGAAAAAAAACTGATGCAATCCAGAAAGTAATTAAAAATCAGGACCAATCACAAATATTTATTACAACTAAAGTGTCAGTGATAACAGTGATAAAAAATAACAAATAAAAGTGATTGTGTAGTCACTTAATACAATTTACATTGAATGTTTTTCTAAGTTTAACTACTGGCTTATATCAATTTACAACATTTGTTTAATAGAACATAATTGTTATCTTTATTTAACTGATGATTAATTGAGACTATTTTTTAAAACAACTTTTTATATATTATTTATACGGTTTAATAATTATAGGGAATTGAAATAAGTTACAATAAAAATTGTTATTTATGTAACTGAGTGAAACTTTTGTTTTGCAGTTATGAAAGTTGATGGCACGAGCCATGGGGCGTGTGCGACACTCCTTAAATTTATACCCTAATTTACTGGTCTAAATTTGAGACTGGGCTAAGTAAACAATAAAGAGTCTAAATTGATATTTACAACAATATATCAATCGAGTTTTAACTTTACTGGTTCCAAGGCTTCATCTTTAGGTTTAATTCTTAATTTTCCTATATAAAGGTTCGTTGATAGACATATATTATAAAAATTATAACAATATCATTAGCAAAACAAAAAATCTTGGTTCCATGGTAACTAGATCTGATATAAACTTCGATCATACCCTATAGATTTAAAAAACAATAGATTTGTTTGAAGGCTGTTTATCGTCGGTGGAGGAGAGGCTTTTTTGATGTTTGACAGACATAAACATGTTTACTTATCTTTCCTTTCAGTTTAATTGCTTGTCGTGACTCTTTTCAGTGTTTTTAAGTGATAGAAATTAAATGCGAAGTTTGCAATTAATGTTAACAAAAAGATGATTTAAAAATTTATTTTTATTGGTAAATATTGTTAGATATTGTTTACATATTGAAAATAACAATAATAATTCATACTTTAATGTATTCTAGAATTGACGTACCGATTATTATATGATACTTGTTTAAATAATGCAGTTAGAAAAGATAGCATAAAATCGGTATGTATATACCACGAAATGAAATATCTACTGTTTATCAAAACTTTTTCAAATATAAATTACAAATATTATTACTTTATTCAGCGTTCAAACAACCGTGCTCTAGTTCTGACTTTATGCTAATTCTACAGGGGTATTTTCGAAAGTTTTAAAACTTGAATCTTTTCAATGTATTTAAGTGGAAGAGTTTTTATTAATCAAGACTCCGTTATGGAAAAAAATAATCGAAATACCTGAAAATAGTTTTACGGTTTGTTGGCTTTAAGCAAAAATTTTAGGAAATTAATAACACAATTAAAATTGCCTATACGTATTCGTCTTTTAAGCAGGGAAATAAAGAAGACTTTTTTCTTAATTTTTCAGCTTCAGTGATAAAGAAAAACATCAATTTTATCGTATTCTAAATTCATTATAGTGACAAACATCGTTTTTGATGATGCTCTAAATATTTTGATAGATGAGCATTTAATTCATATGCGTAAGTAGTTGAACTAACAATTCTGAAATCTTAGAACAGATCTTTTTTCTCGAGTTTTTCCTTCAATTATTGACCTGAGGATTTCATGTAGTTGTGGCTTCATAAGGTCCCCAAATATTTAGCTTTTCATTTTCCATTTTAACGATACTGTTTTCATACGATATCTGGGAAGATGCAGTGGAACTAAACGATTCATTTAAAGAAAAAAATTAGTCCAAAATCGATAGATCGCTTAAAACTCGACATTGGTCGCCATATCTATCATACACAATTTGCAACATGGTCTGTGACATGTTGTTTTAGGCTGTCGAAATGTAAACAAACTTTGTCTATTAATAAAATATCGGTGGTTACTATAGTACATTCCGCATTGATAATTTGATATTAAAAATTCGAAATGATGAATTTGAAAAACTCAGTACAAACATCACTATTTTAATACTACATGTTACAATATATTGTAACTTTTCAAAGAAGCAATTTATTTATTAAGCATCCTTTATCTTAAAAATGTAAACCGTAGAAATAAACCATTTTCCCAATTTCATAATTGACTATAACCTTGGATTTGACCTTGAAAATGATGTTCAACGTTATTTCAAAGTAAAGTCGATTTTCTAATATGAGAGCACCTATTTTTTATTTCAGGAATGGAAAGCGGAGAAAATTCCGTATCTAACGGTATAAATAATGTGGGAGTTTAGGGTCATTTGGAGTTCATATAAAAGTCAAATTTTCTTTTTTCGTGGTTTTGTGTAAATCTCCCAATAACACAAAAACTAAGGGCAATGGAGAAAGATTTAATCAAATGAGGCACATTATGGTAACTTTGACATTGAGATTGACCTTCAAGGTCATTACAAGGTCAAATCGATATATGGAAAAGGAAATGGAAGCTAAATAGTTTGATAAAGACATGAAAAATTGTGAAAATTTCGCGTCCGGCGATATAAGAACTTAAGTTTCATTTGTTTTAGCAGTCGTTCCAAGCTTGAATGTATTTTTTGCAGCATTTCTTCGAACTCTATGCTTTTTGTATGAAATTTTTCTTTCGAAAATGTGTTCCTGGAGAGATATTTGAGTGGAACTAAAATGACTCACCCTGTATATATAAAAAATTAAACCTTGGTTAATTGAATTGATACAAAATGTTGGGTCAACATAATGATATATTCGTAACCTGCGACCATGACCACTATGTTGTATTCTTTAATCTATTTGTTTGATTCTACACTGACATTCTTCCAACCACAATACAAAAAATATATAAATTTGGGTCAAAGTAATCAGTGTTCTTTTTTGAGGTCGATTAAAAGATTCACATGTCACAGTTTCTTAAAAAACGTTGTTCCGCCCGAAAACATTGTTGATAAATATTCTCGTTATTTGAAAAACCATTATATTTTTTATATTATAGGTTATACCTCGTTGAATTATCTTTTAATATATATGAAACTATTTTCAAAAAATATGGTTTTTATACATATATACTTGCGTCAGTGACGGCTCGCCAAGTAGTGCTATGGTAGTATAATGGAACGAATATTAATAATGATTATTCGAATTAAATATTGCTTGACGAAAAGTGTATTCCACTAAAACGAGTACTTAAACAATCACTCTGTAGATGGATTTTAACCGTGGGAACAGAGAAAGTGTGTATCTTATATTACCACTCAAAGACCTATATAGGAAAAATAAATCAATGATCAAATTTAGCCATTTTTATTACTTTTATATTATTTATCTGTTTTTCTGGATACGTAAACTTAAAAGATTTTATGGGATTCATAAGCTGTGTAGCTCATATAAATATTTAAAAATATGTCGAAGAAATTATACCCTTGTCAAATATGAAATCCGTTACAGATTAAGTCAAGGGTTGATTTAGCACCATATGGTTTAAATCACCTAGAATGTTTTTTAAATTGAACAATTTTCCCATTTTTAGGAAACAAAAGAATAATCCAATAAAACCGCTATAATGCAATATATTTGTTTGATTACATGTAAAAAGAATTTGTATAATAACTGTTTTCCTATTGCAAGAAAGAATACTTTAGATAGATGGATAAAGAGTGATCAGGTATTCTTTCCAGTTATTGTCATTATTAATTTAAGATGTTTAGGCTAAACCGGGAAATAAATATACAAAGTAGGATAGCTAATGTGAAAAAGAGATCGAACCACTCGGGAATGGAATTAGGGCGAGATAGGTACCAACGAGAACTGTGGCGGGGAGTCTGGGGAAAGAAAGTTTGAGGGAAATTGATGTCAGTCAATTTGAGATTCGTAAGACTCGGACGTTTTGAAATCTGTTAGAGAAGGTTACGTTTTTCGCATATTCGTTTGAGAAAGATCTATTTTTGATTTTTGATTCCGGGTTTGACATACTTTTTAGAATGATAATACTTATATTTATGTTACATTTTAAATCGGTAATTTGTTAATAAATGTATTTTTTTTAAACAAAAACGTAAATTTTCTCAAAAAAAAAATATCTCGATAACTAGTGGCGCCACCTATAACTTATATTATATAAATCAATAGGTTTTTTAATTCTCTCCAACTTTTATTTGAAAATTTTTTCTATACAACTTTTACTTTTCAAGATAAACTCAAAAAACCGAAAATCGTGACCATTTTTGGTCGGCCATTTTTTTTGCACAGGTTTTCGAGATATGTTTTCTAGGACGCCGAAATGAACACATTTCAGCAAAAAAACCAATGTTACATTTTTGTTAACAAAACAGCTCTTTTTTGATCTAATTTCCATGGAGTATTTAAGGATGGTTGTTTTTCATACCTAAAAATTCAAAAACTACTCTTTAATAGCAATTAAACAAATCTGAATTTATTTTGATGTTTTATTTTTTAAATATCAAAAACGAAAAACATTCTGAAACACTCTTTATTAAGACTAGGTAGATATTTTTTCCTCCCATGATCTCATTTTTACAACATTAAAAAGTTCACATTCTATCCAACAAACGTATTTCAGATTAGTCCTAGCAGAATTATTAGTTTAATTTAAATTGGCACGCTGGGAGTACGTGTTATGAACAATTTAAAATGAGTAATACTATTTATCTTTTAAATTATTTAAATTTGATAATAATTTTACTATAAAGGCAAATTTAAATGAAGTTAACCAGCAGTTACGATTCAGAAATCATTATATACCCAGTCAGTTAGAATTAAAAGTAATTTTAAAATTTTTTAAGTAGATTTTTGTAGGTAAGAAAAAACCTTGATTATTAAAAGTGTTTGTTGACAGCAGTTGCTAGGTGGTTTAGATGTATATATGTATATTTTTAGACACTCTGATTTTTATCCTACCAGTGTATTATTTTGAAAAAGGATATTATTTGTATAACGTAAAATACAAAGCACATTAACAACCCTTTTATATTACAATTAATTTAATAATTGTTGATTTTCTTGGCATTTTTTTGAAGTCAACTTATTTTTCAATTAATTCTGGGCGGATTGCTATTGTTTTCAAATAATTTTTATATTATTTTGATAAATTCTTACTAGTATTCCATTTTTATAGCATTTGTCAAGAGTATCTTTATGTAATTTGCCACTATTTTGTATACCTTTTAAATTTAGCCCAGCTTCAAAAGAATGCTATAAATGTTAATGCATAGGAATATCAAACTGATAACAATTAAAACGGTTATTATTTTGAATATTAGGATAATTTTGTGAAGTCGATTTATTTATAAATTTTTAAAATTTTTATTTCATTTTTTTTATTTTAGTTTTTAAAATGGGTAAGCCTAATTATAGGGTCAAAGTAAGACTTTTGTTCATTGACGGCATCTCTTTTCTGTGCTGATTTTATGAAAATTATTAGAAACACTTACCTCCTTAATGAAAAGATACATTAATATTAAAGACATATATGGGAAACATATATAAAAACTTTTAATTTTCGAAAATATTTATTACAATTCGATTCGTAAACAATAATATCACTTGGCTGAAAGTATGGAAACTTAACATTGTTAGTTGCATATTATTAAAAGCGTCAATCGAAGTCAATATTTAGTTGCATATTTTTTTGAGTTTATTGTTGTTGCACACCTTCGCAACATTGCATATTATTAAAAGCATCAATCAAAATCAGTATTTAGTTGCATGTCTTTTTGAGTTTATTGTAGTTGCACACCTTCGCAACATCGAGTCCTCTAGTCTACTACAATACTCATCGAAAATGTATTTCCCATCAATTTTTAGTATATCAAACAAATTAATTTGGATTTGTGATGATATGCTGACGGAATTTTTTGTCCGGATGTTCCTCTAAATTACCTATGGGGTTAAGATCCGGTAACTGCGATGGTCAGTCCATAACGTGAACATCATTTTCAATTGGCAAGGTTTTCACCATTTGGAACTTGTGTATAGAGGCATTTCCTCTTCTACATGTGCTGGCAAAAGATGTCTCTGTGTGCAAAGCGATTCATTATATATATTGTTTTAATTAACGGTCTAGTACCTGCACAACTTTCACGCCAAATGATGCATTCTCCGTGTTTCACTGCCGAACTCTGGTACTTATTATTGTATCTTGAACCTTTTGACCTTCTTACATACTTTCGGCTGTAGCTTCTAAATTACTGAAACTTACTTACTTTTATCTCTAGTAGTTTTGTATTCCATTTAATAAGGGAAAACCCTATATGCTCTTGAGCAAGCAAAATGAAACCTAGCCATTTTGTTCTTTTTAGAAATTAAGGTCTTTCTAGATCTGCCACATTTTACTTTCCTCTTCCATAAAATTTTCGAATTATTTTTGGAACTGTTCTTTCAAAATTATTAAATTTTTTCTGATTGTAATTTGATTATGACCAGCCATATATATATATATATATATATATATATATATATATATGTAATTGAAGATTTTCAGGCATACCGTGTATGTGCTGAGACCCTCTCAGGACTGTAAGGCAGCTGGTATGATTGAGGGGCCTAATATTTGACTTAATTCAACCAAAACTATTACGTTGATTAAAATCAACTAAGAGATTTACAATAATTTATTGACTTTTCCATACTTTTGACCATAAAAAACAAAATATTACTGAAAAACGATTAAGCATGGTTTTCATCGTACTGTACAAAATAAATTTCGATTTTTTGATAGCAACATATTTTATTACTGCGAGTTTTTTCACTCAGAAAAATATAATTTTAAAAATACAAAAGTTCCATCAATTTGGCTACATGTGTAGGGGCCCATTGTTAGTTGAAAATATCGAACAAACTTTAGAAGTGTGGCAGAGATTAAAAAAATTAATTTTGTCTCAACGGGTCACTGAAATTACCTTTTTTTAAAGCATGTTAAACAGAAAAAGATTTATCATACCAATGTATCCGGCGATGTCAAAATCTTGAAATATAGGTTTGTGAGAAGCAACTTAATAAACCAAATACTATTTTATAGAGAGAATTTTCAGCATCATTAGTAAGAAATGAAAAAAAAAAATAACTTAGATTTACCAGAAAATCACAACAAATGGCAACGGCAGCCATTCTGCAACTATTTTTCCTAAATAAATTACCATAGATATTTTCCTCTTTTGTGTAAATGTAGAAAATTCTTTTATATTTATTTATCTTAAATCAAATCATTGGATTAACGGTTCCTCAGTATTTTGAAAATACATGTTGTGATGGGTGACGCAATGCTCTGACGCAAAGCTCTGACTCAATGCACTGATGCAATGCTCCCCGAATTGCTTACCTTTGATAAGATTACCAAAGCATATGATTTTACAGCTTGAGTTTACAAAATTAAAACGATTAATTTGCAAAGTTTTTTGGACTTACCACAAAAACATTTTTCAAGTATATCGGAATAAATTTTTTATATTTAATAGAAATATATTTTACCAGTTGAAATTAAATAAACCTTAATATTGAATAGGACGGGTATATTCCATGGCCCTTCTTAAGTATATTAAACGCTCTATATTATATTTATTTAATTTCGAGTTCAATAATTTTATATCTTTTATGGAATATTTGGGAATATACAGGGTATTGCAAATAAACAATATACTACACAGCGTTCATTGTAACTAAGTTTATTTATTCAAATTGATATTAGTTGCTATTTATTTCATTTTTATTATTATTATTTTTTTTTAATTTAACGCTATTTTGAAATTGCTATACTTTTTCATAAACTCTGAATAAAATAAGCAAAACGAATCGATATGATATATTGGCTAAAATATTTTCAAGATGGTTATACCGATAGTTCGTCGTGGGACGACCATAATAAAACTATTTAGTAGGAAAGTCTAGGGAATAAAATAAATCTTTTTTTCATCTTACAGCTTTATGTTATTTTATCATTATCACATTAATTATTATCCATTAGTTGTTGAAAGTGAAATTTATGAAAATTGATTTAATTTATTATCGTCAGTGCTAACGCATGTTATCAAAATTATCTTAAGTTAAATGACGTCTAAATTTATTTAGCTTTTGAATTTAATTATCATTAAGATAACATGTATATATTGTTTTACCATATTTTTTATCTTCCACGTGGCCAAAAGATGTTTAACAGTTTACCAAAACTTCAAAAATATCATAGATTATGGAAAAATAAATTAAATCATTAGAAGAAATAGATATAAAGATTCAAGAGATTGTTTCAGACATAGATGAAGATCAAGATTGAAGGCGTCAGTCAGTACGTTGCAAATGCCAACGAGTTCCGTTTTTATCGAGATACCAAATTACGATAAAAATAATTTAAGATTAGTAGGGATAAACTCATGAAATGACAATTTAATAAGGATGTTTTTAACTAAAAATAACATAGAATTGCATAACATTCCCTTAAGAGGTGTGAAACACATCATTGGTAGACATTCGTATCGAAAATAAAGTTTTATTAAATTAAACACCTCTTAAGATTTTCTCTCACCTTAGAATCGACATAGATGGAAAGGGATAAATGTTTTTTAATTAAAAATTAGATAGATTCGCGACTTATTCGCATTGGGGGATGATATATACCATATTGTAAACAATATTATTTTTAATATGGGGTGTATTTTTAATATGAGGGTTCGTTTTGAGGGAGAGTCGTGCGAATCTACATTATTGTTAGTTAAAAAACGTTTAATCAATTCCACTGACGTGTAACTTAAGATGGAAACAATATTAAGGTGCGTTTTATTTAATAAAACTTTGGTTTAGATAGTGGGTGTACGATTTAAATGCGTTTTACATCTTCCAAGGGGATATTGTGTAGAACTATACTATTTTTAGTTAAAAAGATATCCCTTAAATTGTTATGTTAATAATTTATCCCTACTTGTCTTGAATTATTTTTTATCGTATTTGACATAATCAACTGCACAAAATTGAAACGCATTGGCAGATTCGAATTTAATTCACTGTTGTCTTCAGCCACATAGTATCAACAATTCATTCATATCAGTGGTGAATTTGCTTTTTTATTTTTAAGTTATTTGGAGATCGAAACATTTATATGACTCGAAGAAAATCTGAACCACAACCTAACTGGTTTTTATTTCAGAATTTATTTGGTGCCAACCATTCATCTTGGTTAAAAGGATCGATAAATATTTGAGTCAAAAAAATATCGATTTATTTTATTTTCCAGATTCAAGATTGAGATGGTCCGAACTCATAAGCTTATTAATGTAAAATTATTTTAAAAGTCATATTCACACAAAAAGTCCTCCAAAAAAGGGAGAATGTGAACAGTTTATCAATATAAAAGGGAATTTTTTAAGGTGGCTTTAGAGCCACCACTTTTAGGCCCAGTTTTACAATCGATCGTAACATCAAGTGGTTGAGTAACTAACACTTCAACTTAACCATGAATTTTCAAGGTCTGATGTTTCACAAATAAAAATTGATGGTTAGATACGAAGCCATTTGTCATTGGTGGTACTTGAATTTTATGAAAATAGGTTTAATGCCACAATTAAAGAAAATAAAAAAGAAGAAATGTTGCCACATCAAAACTTTATTTTTTCAACGGTATTAAAAAAAATCCCTGTTATTTATGTAATGAGCAGGTTTTTCCAATAGTGGTTTTCCTGCTTTCTTAGACATTTTATATATGAATTATAACAGTTTTTTTTAGAGTTAAAGATTAAATATTTAGAATGATTCTTGGTTAATTTCCGGTAAAATTTAAACCATCATTTGTGAAACAGTTTATGGTAAATAACTAACATTTTGGTAACCAAATATTGTGCAACTGGGCCTTAAAAAAATGAAGGTTCTTACTTACATAAGAGAATTTATTTTTAAGTAGTATAGGTTAAATTAAGTGTTTAAATAAAGTTTTATTTACACAATTGGATTGTTTTATTTAAATATTTACTTAGTTACCCTGATAAGATGTGTGATGAGGTAAACGATATACTAGTTAATAAATATAACCTTAGAATTTGTAGGATCAAATTTGAAAAAAAAAAACATTCAATACATTCGTAAGAAATTATAATTTTCTGGTTCATAATAAAGAGACCTGAACATTGCACATTCTAATATATGATAGTATGGGCTATATTTTTGGATTAATAATTCTGGTCCTTGTTCTTATAGAGAATATTTTATTTACATATTTTCATTCTTGATCTCGCGTGTTGCGGCTAGGTTTGCCAAATATCCCGTTTTTAACAGAATATTCCGTTCTTCATCCTTTGAGTTCGGAATGCTAGATGTTCTTTTGTTATACCCAATTGATAAATTTCTTTTAGCGCAATTCACTTCTATAACGTCATCTGCCTTAATGTCCTGAGAGAGACTCAGCACATACACGGGATGCCCGAACACCTTCGATTACACATCACACCCGTGAGAATATCCGACATACATATATATATATATATATATATATATATATATATATGTAGTATTACCGATCAAAGAGATTTGTCCAGCCGAAATGATAATCCCTTAAACTCAGTTACATATTCTAGTAAGTAAAAATCGTACAGATATTTTGAAATAACATTTTAAAGGCCTTTTCAGGTTTTCTATACCGTAATGGCATTTTTTTTTTATTTTTTGTGGTTTTTGGCAGGCAATCAACGCTTGAATAAAAATCGCATTTTTTGGTTTCTACTCAGTTCCTCTTACCATTTTTTTGAAATCGAAGAAGAGTACCTTTTTTTTCTATTAAGGAAATAAGTAATTTAAAAATGGATGTTACCTTTAAAAAATTTGACTAGTTTTAAAATTCAGGGAAAAATAATAAACAAGGGTGTAGCACGGTTTACCTGACACTTTTATCGAGCAGAACAGCTTCCATATTTTAATTATTTATTATTCTCTTGGAAAAAAGGCAATATTTTTTGATTTCAAAAAAATAAATCATTTTTTCGAAACCTAAGAAGAGTACTTTTTTTTTCTAAAAAAAATTAAATAATTAAAATATTTATGTCATAGTATTATCGAGTCCAATAATATCTAAAGCCACAAACGGAATTCCGAGTTTCACTATTTTATTTTTGAAACGACATTCAATCTTAGGCGACATCTTGTTAAAAGTCAAAAATTTGGAAAAAATACTTTTTTCCTGAAAAACGGCTAGAATCGAGCAAAAAAACTTGAAATACAAAAAAATATAACATACAGAGTGATTCATTTAAAATAGATAAGTTTCGGACAACTTCCGGTATAACCGGAAGTTGCACAAGATCGCTGTTACTTCATCTGAAAAGGGCGTTACCAAAAACCCCATTATACAAATTTGCAGGATCCAAATCGCAATACTTCCCGAGATATTCTAATGGACGGTCACCATGAGACACCCTGTAGATTACAACATATATATATATATATATATATATATATATATATATATATATATATATATGTTGTAATCTAGGTTTTCACGGATGGTGGAATGTGCATCAGTTTGTCGGTAGTAAAATCTTCACGTCGTTCCGCTGAGATCTTAGTTGGCATTTTCCAGTGATGCTTCCAATTTCACCAATCCTAATAAATTATGTTTTGGATGATCTGGTTAGTGAATGTCTAGACCTTATGCCTTTCTACGTCCCTTTCATTAAAATATATGTGGATGATCTTATCTTAGCCCTCACTAGTGGCAAGATAGACTCATCGCTTACAATTCACAAAGGAAGAAGAAAATATTAGTAATATCAGTTACTTTTTATATCACCCAACAAAAACAAAAATAAACTTAATATTGGGTATGAGAACTAGAGCTTTCAAACTAACTCCGGACTACAGAAAAATAGCATTACTAAAACAGAAAGGCATACTGCTAGAGAATTCCTACCCTGTTGGCCTGGTCAACAAATTTATCTTCTGTTCACAATATAAAATTGAAGAAAATATAAGCAATAGAATCTCTCAACAAACATTACACTCAATTTTACCTTCTATGTCTCAAAATTTTCAATGGTTCTCAATCTTTAATATCACACACCAACACACAGATAGATGCACAGATTGTAAAATATATATTATCATTTACTAGCTTTTATTGAAAACTTTACTGACAAATTATGCAAAGGATTTAAGGGGTATGACGTCAATATATATATATATATATATATATATATATATATATACCAAAACTCCTCTGGAGTTGGGTGAAATTAGTAATGTTGTATATGGCATCCCTTGCCTAGATTGTAATTTAACCTATATAGCTCAGATATTTAAAGGCAGAATTGTATTACACAAAAGTGATTGTAGAAAGTTGTGCCTCGTCACAGCATGTCATCGAAAACAATTACATTATGGACTGGGGTGGAGCTGAAATTTTAGATAGAGAAAATAAATATTCCAAAAGAACTTTTTTAGAAATGGTACACATACACCTCAACAAATTTAATATGAACAAAAAAAAACAAAACTCAAAATTTGAGCTTTATTTACCATTATATTTTGAAATTACAAAAATAAAAATATCTATCAATGATGCATTCTCCCGCCCCTGATGGACAACAATTCTATTAAGTCGAAAGATAAGTAAAACATTAACAGCCCGATTCACTAACATCATTTAAATTTAAAACCACACTAAATTAACAGCTGATGTCTTAAATTGACAGAAGCAACAGTAAGTCAAGCAAATTTTAAACCCTAAAAATAAAAGCAAAAAAAAAATCATTTTGTTTTATTACTGAGCCGGCAAAAATGGAGAAACTTATTTGTTTTCGGGATACGACTACTTCTCTTAAATATTTCGAGGCTCTATCGCAAGGTTCCTTAATACCCCTAAATAAGCGTTTTTTTGTTGACATATCAAGTATAAATTATAACAATATCAAAAGCAAAACAAAACTGGCCCACTATAAGATTTAAATTTCACAGCAACCAGATCAGGTTTAAATTTTAAATCTTCTTAGTGAATCTGACTTGCTGCTTAAATTAATAATATTAATTAATAAGGTTATTACCGATACTTTCCAACTACCCTGTAAGTACGATGAAGACATACATGTCCGGCATCTATTCTTAACTCCTTTCTCACTCTCACCCGCATAGTATACAATAGATCTATCTTTATTAGACATACTGTTCATATTTTATTTTGCATCTCTTTTTTTCTTTTCATACAACTTTTATAAGTTTATCTTTGTCACACTTGTTCATTAGCTTAGCACAGGTATGTAGACATATGCATAAAATTAATAAATATAAAGAAGACGTAAATGTAAACAACTCAATTCCTTAACTTGTCAAATTTTGATCACTTCCATTTTGTTAAGGAAAAATGTAACTTATAATTATTAATTATTATTTTTCAATTTTCTCTGGAGTAATGTTTTTTCCTGTTTTTAACTTAAATCCACATTGGTGAGTTTACTCTAAAAAATACAATTAGTGTAATTTAACATTAATTAACCTATTAATTGAAGATTGTCCTGATGAAGAGCATAATAAATACTCGAAAACTTGATTAAACAAAAAAGGGTTTTTCTTCAAACCGTGGCCACAAAAGACTGCAACCCCACAAACTTTTTAATATTTTTTCTAAACTAGTCAGTGGCAACTACTTTTACTTAATATATATATATATATATATATATATATATATATATATATATATATAAACTCTGATTGGTCAATTTATTTGTTTTAATTTTATGAGCTTTCTAGGTAAAAATGAGTTTTAATGGGGATATAAGTGAAGATGACAGTAATAAGACAACCCCAAAAAAAGAAGAAATGGTTATGTTTATATAAAACGAATGGAAACCCTGTATTTATAGCTTAGATGAGAAAAAACTACCCTATCTGGATCCTCGACTTATATTTGAAATGTATTTTGTTGAAACGAATAGGAGAGACAGTACTTTTGACTTAAATGAGAAAAAACTACACAGTCTGGATTCTCAACTTCTCCTTCAAATACATTGTATTTGCAATAAAGTTCTAGTATAAATTACACTAGTTGTCCAACCCATATATTTTTCTGCAAATGCGAATTCGATAAAGTAAATTTGATCTCAAAAGTCCGAGTCACTTTTCTATTCACTTTAAGAGAGTATAAGAACTAAAAGAATTTTTGATTTTGTGAATATGGAGCATTAAAGTGTAATATGCTATATCGATACCAGACGGTTGTCTTTATACTCCGCAAGTGAGAGAATATTACAATCATATTCACAAGATGGAGCTACTTTGTGTCACTAAATGAAACTTCGATCATACTCTAGATTTAAACAACAATAGATTTGTCTGAAGGCTGTTTATGGTCGGTGGGGGAGACGATTTTTTAATGTTTGACAGACATAAACATATTTACTTATCTTGTCTTTCAGTTTAATTGCTTGTCGTGACTTTTTTCGGTGTTTTTAAGTGTTAGAAATTACTATAAATGCGAAGTTTACAATTAATATTAATAAAAAGGGGCTTAAAAACTTATTTTTATCGGTAAATATTGTTAGATTGTTTACATATTGAAAATAGCAATAATAAAAATTTAGGCAACCATATATTCATACTTTGTTTTCAGAATTGACGTACCCAGGGGTATGTTCGAAGGACGTATCGATGATACTCGTTTAAATAATGCAATTAGAAAAGGATAGCATAAAATCGGTATGTCTGTACCAAGAAATTAAATATCTACTGTTTATCAACACTTTTTCAAATATAAATAAAAATATTATTACGTTATTCAGCGTTCAAACAACCGGGCCCTAGTTCTGACGTTATGCTACTTCTACAGGGGTATGTTCAAAGAAATGAAATTAATTTTCCTGTTCCAGAAAAAAATATTTCACAGAAGCCATTGAAGAGAATACATTGACCGACGTTATTTGGCTTTTTTTTTCATAATAGGTTAAAATTTTTAGTAGAGTGGAATGACTTGAAAGAATTCTTTACGGAGAATTTTATACCTTTAAAAATAATCTAGGGTAGTTTGTGTGGATAAAACGAATACAATTGAAAGATGACCATTCATTTTTAAAGAAAATCCTGAATTAAAATATATGTTGAGTATTTTTCAATTTGTAGCATCTGTAGCTAGAATACATGAAGCGATAATCACAATTGAAAAAAAATAGTACATGTCAGATCAGTTGTCAGTGTTGTTCGGAATTTTATAACATTGTTCTGGCAAAGAAAAAATTACGTGCAGTAATATGACGAAATAAATATGCTTTTATTGAAAATGTATCTAAAGCTGTTATTTTTTCGTATTTCTTATTGTTTAATAATAAAAACTTATGTATTTACAGCAATACATAGAATAAAAAAAGTTTTCTTTGCGTGGTACATCAAAAACAAGGCCAAATGCTTGGCGGACACGCAATATGTTAGGGTTATGTACTAGTAATTGGTGTTATTAGTTTTCTCAGAAATTTCGTTGCGCGTCTGTCTTTGAATTAATTAAAAGCAAGTGCCTGCAAAATTTTACTACAAAAGATGGGTTGTATGGGGGAAAGCTTATTGAAACATTGGAAATTATTTTTTTTTTGTATTGCATGATTAGTTAATGTAAACTTAATTATACTAATTTTCGTTGAAATAATTTGCCAAGTGCTGTCATGTCGAATTTTTTACAGGTTTTTAAAATCTCCCTTTGGGAAAATAAAAGGGGGCACAATAAAATTTCAAATTTATGTTTAAAGTAAATATTAGGATGATAAATTAAATACAAAATGCTGGAAAAACTTAGATTAAGAAATAACAAAATATATAATTAGTGCGTAATCAAGCCTCGTTGAAGTAGGACAACCAAAAAATTTTTTTTGTCGCAAAAATACTATCAGGTTAATAAAGAACGAACGCTATCACGGCTTTGGTCAAGTTGAAAATCATGATTTTTGGGATTATACCGTGTTAGACTGGAATTATTTTCCGGCGTTTCGTCTACGATTGCACAAGACATCTTCAGAGCTCTTTACTCCACGAGATTAGAACACTGTAACCATAAGTTACCGACTATACATACCGTCACACTAAAAATAATCCGTAGTGATATTTTGTTATTTTTTCCACCCTCAACTATGATCCATTAATTTATTGTAAACAATTAAAACCAAATATTGCGTTTTGAATTGTGAGAATAAAAATACCAACAAGATCGACTCAATCAGATCATTAGTAACGGAGAAAAATTCGAAAATTCAGCGTTTATTCAAAAATTATAAATGTACAGTTTTTTTAGTATTTACTACCATACCTAGAGGCTCTATTATAGGAGATGGAAAAAAAGTTTAAATATGAAAGTTGTGAGATTTCTTCCATATTATCTTTTAGATTTGTTTACAAAAAAGTGACGCATCGTAAAGTTGAGAAGCAATAGAAATTTAAATTTTTTAAATGAAACACCCCGTATATTCTCTGCCAGAATGAAAGTTTTTTTCCTCCTGATTCCAAAAATGTATAACAAGTTAGTGTTCGAACTAGCCGTTATCTAAATATTTAAGTTTAAATTATTAATAACCTGATAAAAAAAGACGAGGAGACCTGGAAAACAAATGCTTTATTTTAATTTTCATTGTGACTTTTTAATATGGTTTCGAATACTTCTTATATTGACTAATACACGTTTTGACATGGGCTATTCGGAAGAAGAAAAACATCAGATAATTTGCCTTTTTTCTTTGAATATTGAAAATATATCCAGAATACAACATGAATATCGTAATACTGGTACAGTGAGGTACACTGTCAGAAAATTAAATGAAATGAAAAGTCTTAGGTGAAAAATTAGAACCGTAGCTAATAAAGATGATATAAATATTTTACTTTATTTTCAAGGTAGTTTTTCAATCTAGTGTGGTATTTAGTCACGATGCCGCATCATATTTCAATAGATCTTTGTATAAAATTTACACCATACTGCAGTTTTATAAATATCATCCTTATAAATTTATGCCAGTGCAGAATTTAACTGAAGAAAATATGATTTTTAACAAACAGTGCAACATTCACGACCTCTGGGATATTCAACAGAAAGAATAAACATTATTAGGTAAGCGAAAACCCCCTACAAAATACAAATCATAAAAATACAGGGTTAGCAATCAATGTACGTTTGGTGAATGGCATGTGGCAAATTAGATTATTGGGACAATTATTTTCAATGGAAATTTAAATGGTGAGCGATATTTAAAGTTAATATTTTTTACACTGAAAAATATCTACTTGTTGATCTTATTACTATTACTCCTGTTATTATAATTATTTTCAAAACAAATTATCTGATGTTTCTCTTCTTCTGAATAACCCATCATTAAATGTTTTAATGCCAGTTTAAAAACATATATTAGTCAATTTAATAAGTATTCGAAACCATATTGAAACGTCACAATATAAATGAAAATAAAGCATTTATTTTCTATGCCACCTCGTTTTTTTTTCAAATCAGTTTTATAATAATAACCTTCATTCTAGCAGAGAATATATAAGGTGTTTCATTAAAAAAATTTAAAACTTCTTTGGTTTCTCAACCTTACGTTATGTTACTGTTTTTTTAAACGATTCTAGCAGATAATATGGAAAAAATCCTACAATTTTCGTGTTTAAAATATTTTTTCCATTTCTTATAATAAAGTATTTAGGTATAGTGCTGAATATAAAAAAATCTACACTTTATGCATGCCAAAACCAGGTTATGTAGGTTCATTAGTTTTTTACCCATTTGCCACTTGCAACTTTTAGGACACTTATCTTTCAGCGTGCCTAAATACGCCTATGTTTTCATTTTGTATCTAAAGATCTGTGAAATACGTGAAAAATGCTAGCCGACATGACCGAAAACAGTCGAGTGCGTGAAAGTAGCCTAGTAGTGGGGGCAGCACAGCTGCCAAGGGGAGTCGCCCTGAGTACAACTGGTAACTTTGATTTGATTTTCTGAGCAACTAAAGAAGATATTTTAATTTTAGGGTAACTGAACCCGAGAAAACTGATTTTTAGTTCGGATTTCGTGAAAAATCAACGGAAATGCTGTTGTTTGACCTTATGCTATATATTCTTTTTAACATAGCATAATGAATAAATTAAATAGTGATTTTTATTAAACAATTATTGTATTTATTATAAAATGTACATAGGCAGTGGTGTAGCTAGAGCTAGCCGCAGGGGCGGCTGCCATGGGCGCAAACCTCAAGGGTCTGGGCACTCATGACTTAAGCTACGACACTGTACATGGCTAGCGATCATATCAGTAAGGAACGATCTCAAATAATACGTTTTATTTTTACAGGCGGTATACAATCGCAATTTTCAGCATTTTGTTGATTCTTCACAAAATCCAAGTAAAAAATCAATTTTATCTCGAGTTTGGTTACTCCAAAATCAAAAAAAAAAAAAAATATATCAAAATATCTTTTTTAGTTACTGAAAAAATCAAATGTTAAGATGTAAAAGTTGCGCTTTGCGCGCTTCTAATACTATATACATACGACTCTCCTTGACATCCGCGCTGCGCCCACTACTAGGCTACTTCCACACGCTCGTCCGTTTTCGGTCATGCTAGCATTTTTCACGTATTTCACAAATTTTTTGACATAAAATGAATATTGGCTTGTAGAATAGTACTTTTACTGTCAAAATCTATTCACAAAATTAAAATCGGACCATCCATGGTGCATCTGGTCGCGCTGAAAGATAACACTAAAAATTTCAAATTACAATTGTGTAAAAACTAATGAACCGATACACCTATTTTTGGCACTCAGTAAGTGCATATAAATTACTAGTATTTCGCGAACGGCCAGCGCTACAACTGACGGAGATATGAATTTTTCGAAAATCGCCCAATTTTCTGGTTTTCTTCTTTACTAATGATCCGATTAAGTCGATCCAGGGTCCATTTTGTTGGTATTTTTATTCTTTACAATTCGTCCATTTACACCATCGAGATTGCTGCATTACTTTTTATTTTTTAAGAAAAAACCCAATTTTTTGTTCAATTGATTTCTAATGGATCATAGTAGAAAGTGGAAAACATAACTAAGGGTTGTTTTTAGTGTAATAGCACAGTAGGTGTCCTGATAGTGTTTTCCTCACAGAATTACTTTTGTTTTCGTTCTATTGATTGGCCTAAAGTATAGAAATAAACCCGTTGATACCCTTCACTTCCATATCAAAAAGCCCCACACTATATGCAACCCTTTTAACGTAATATTGACGTGCCCGGCGCATTCACCAAAATTTCACATTCATATACAATAATAAGCAAATTTAAAGGGTTATATCTTGAGAATGAGAAAACTGAATAAAAAATCTATTACAAATCTATTTTCGCCGATGGCGTGTAAAATAATTGTTTTTCCTTGATAGTATGGAACATCTAACGTTAAAGCTATGTTTCTCAAGATATACGATATTTCTATTTTAGCGACAATAATCTTTTATTTCAATATCGTAATTCATCACGATTCTATAAATATAAATACGTTTATTTAATATTTTATGGAAAACTAAACCTGTTTTGATCGCCAATGCCGATTTGGCGACTTGGTAATTCGTTGAATAACTCCATAGTTATAATGAAAAAGCGATACATATGAAAAATAGTATTTTGATATTTGGTGGATAGGAAGGTAATGCGTTTCATGTTAGAACCTCCAAAGAGTTCTGTTTTTCCTAGAATTGTCTTGAGGCGGTCTCCATGAACGATCAGCTCTTTCGGTAACTTTAATTGAATGCCAAAGTGCTATAATCATTTGAAAACAAGTAAATAAAACAAAAGTTACATCACAGTCACATCAGTAAACTAATTACAATTATGTAAATACTCAAGTAGATTTATATAGCAAAATAAAATTTTTATAAAAAAATTGAACTTCTAAAAAGCGAAAAATTATATAATTTTTTATATACACCATTTCTCAAAACTGAAACGTTTCTAGCTTTTTTAGTAGTCATTGTTGTTTTTGATCAGTTTGGTAAAATATAAGGGTAGTTTGCACCTCCTAAGAGGGTGTGTTGCAAATCTATTGAATGGACGTAGTCTTTACGCTTTCGATTCATTAAGATTAGACTACTACTCTAGGAACTTAGTCTCATTTTCACCCTATTCTGAGGGTGTTTTTAGCACTAGAAAACTATTTTGGGATGAACAATTTTTTTGACCTCGGATTTCGTACAGGTTTTATCCATACTTCGGAAGGAGAAAAAAATCACATTATCCTTTAACTGCTTTATTGCCCCCCGTTCCCTGTGACCTGCTGCCGCCCCTTTAAAAGACTTCAGCCTCCATAGAGGGGCGTTATCTCCCCGTTGAGAACTCATACTATAATGCCTTTGAAATAGGGAATGTAATTGTGAACTGAAAATAAACTTTTATTTAACATTACTTAAACTGAGTTAAAAAATGCAAGAATTATCTAACATTTTTCTTTTTTTTTTCAGATTCAGTTGCCAAATTCTTAAGCGATAAGACTGACTACCTCAATTAAACTTGTTGTGAAGTAATTATTCGTTTATTATCGTTCAAGAATCCAAGCAGACGACAACCAGCAGCCCGAAAACAACTGAAACGAACGTGTGGTTTCCGCATTTAGAAATAACTATATACCTCAGCTAAATGCTTTAATTTCTTTTCAGACGTTAACAATAAACAAAAATTAGTAGTTTGTTCCTGAAAAACAACTGGAAACGGATTCGGTAAAGAGATTTTCCAGTAGTGAGACTTTAAACATTTTCAATTTCTTAATATAAATACGTTTAGTTTTTTAAAAATAATTGTACAAAAAACAAAACCATTCTTCCGGTCGTGGAAAGTGCAAAATATTTAGATTCATCGCTTTCCAAAATAGCAAAAGAAGATACAAATTATTCATTGAATTTTATCGAAAAGTTGACGAAATTTTGTGAACGACTGCAACGTGATTTTTCGGTAATACAGGGTTTTAAAAAGTTTTGAGAAGAAGCCAATATGGATTTCACTAGAGATAATATTAATCCGAATCCGAGGGATAAATCTACCCCCTTCGGTGTCCTTTTTTTCACGTAAGTACCATTTAATTTTCAAATTTATAATTAATAAAAATATTAAATAATTTATTTGACCCTTCTGCGTTTTTAAAAGATGTTATAATAAGTGTCGTTATGAAAACTTATAAAAATAATTTTATTATTGGATTGTATTATTTTAAAAATAGGGGCTCCACCCCAGCCGTTGGAATTATTTTTGGGGAGCTAATTAAGTTACACAATATTTATGTAAACTTATTTGTAAATAACTATTACCAAAAGTAGATTATAAGTAGATTATTATATAGTGGCCTAACAAAAACTTAAAAAATAGTTTATCCGCACACTTATATAAAGTAATTTCAAAATACTGGATAAACAGTTTGCATGAAAAACAAGAAACGTAAAAACTCCTCAAAGAACATCCTAACCTTAAAATATGGAGACCATATAAATCTAACAAAACTATGGTTATGGCAGCAGGAGCGTCTATTCGGCAATGTTATCCAACGTTACCAGATAGTCTGTAATCCGAACATTCATTAATTTCCGCATCCTTACAAACTTGTCTTGGCGCCTTATTTGAATCGTGTAATATGCTTGCTGGGATGATTCAATTCCTACAGCACGTATTTTAGCAGCCAGATATTCTTTAAAAATCGATCAATATGTGGTAATAAATACTTTAATAAATAAAATTAATTATTCATTATTATAATTGAGACAGGTAAAGTGCTTATATATACGATAATCAATTATTTATAACTTATTATTTGTTTTTATAATTTATGTTTCTTACTTAAAATCTGAATAAAAACCTAAAAATTATTAAAAAAATATATTTATCGCAACATTCATTTTCACAAAGGCAACAACTGCTTTTTTATTACGTTTTGTATTCATTTCCATTGTACTTATTCATTTGAAAATTTATATTTTAATTTGAATACATAATTCAGTGGCGGATTTACGGGTAGGGGAGGTTCATGTTCAACATTTTTTGAAGATTTGAGCTTGATACAAAACCCCATAAAATCATTTTGACGTCCACACTCCCTCATGTGAAATCAATAAACGTTTCCTTGATACTGCAGCTATAAAAAGAATATTTGCCTATGAATTTTGTTTCTTGATTTTATTGCAAAATGACTAAAAAGTACTTTATTTAGAAAATATTGAAGGGAATAAAAATTCTCACTTATTATTTTTTAAAATTTTTATTTAATGCAAATATGTAATTACTCAACAGATACTCTAGTGTTAGATAAAGGTAAATACAGAAACAAACTTTATAAAGTGTACTTAGACAAAATTTAATAAAACATATAAATCTACAGTGAGTGTAATAAGCTTTTTATTAATTAAAAAACAAAAATTAAAAACAACTCTTAATAATATTCATACCAACAACTCAATTTCTAAATCTATTAAAAACAAATATCTTATCAATCATTTCTTAACCTTCATAGATGCTAACACAAATACATAAACTGCACTTGGACTAAACTTAATACAATATATAATCCTACAGTGACTCTAATAACCTCTGTATTTATTAAAAAACAAAAATTAAAAACACCTATTTATATGAATACCAACACCTCAATTTACAAATCTATTAAAACCAGATCTTCATATATATTAAATAAATAAATACACCCAAAACAATCAATACATTATCTATATGTATAATTTAAAAATTGCAGCCCAACAGCATCTTGGTTTTCTGTACAGCAGAAAGATGAGGATAACTCTGAAAAAGAACAAACTCATATTATGTATAATTAATGTTATTAGTTTTAAGAAAACCCTTTTATTTTTTTTTAGAAAAAATGCTGTTTTCCATACTCCTTTGTCTAGTTATTTCATTTCTTTTGTGTACCATATCCATTCTCTCAAATCCTGTAAATTCAGTCCCAGATTTCTGATTTTCATCCCAAGCTTGACAGTAGCTATAAATTATCTTAGACATTTCTTCTTGGGCAATCTATAATTTTACATGTCCTAATTAACTTCTACTTTTCTATACCCAATTCAAAACAAATCTTATATACCTCACGTCTTCTTTCAAAATCTGTTGATTAATTAATACTAGCATTAAGCCCCTCAATAAAATTACATAGTTTATTCTAGTAATGCAGTTTGCTTCTTGTTTTTTTTTTATCAATATATAAGGAATCTTCTAACTCTCTTATGGTGTTTTTTATTTCAATAATAAACTATTATATCCATAAAATCAGAAAAAATTATTAGTGTGAAGACAAGGGTTCATGAATCTGAAGCTTTAAAATAACAAGTTTAAGTTAGGAAACAACTACTGGCGGGAAATATGACGCCCTTTTGAATAAATGCTCGAGTTACAGACTATCTGGCAACGTTGAATAACACTACGAATAGGCGCTCCTGAGGAATACGACCCATAAATGAAGGATTTATTAGACGATAGACATACATATAAAGAAATTAACAGTGATCCAAGTATATTTCAAAAATAAAACATCGAAATTATAAAAAGAAGGGAAGAAAAAATGATATACATATACAGACCAGATAGAAATATTTTGCTTTGTGGCGATTTTAATTTTAATTCTTATAATGACAACGCAGAATTTAGACATTTTGCGGAAATATTGTCTTGTTTTAATTTATTGTCTAGGGTGGGTTGGCTAACTCGGGTGAGTGACACCAGTATCTCGACCTTGGGCCACTTATTTATTAACTTTGACGACAATGATATTGTCTATGTTCTAGATAATAATATTTCAGATCATCGTACAATGTTTTACGAAATGAACGTTTCTGGTAATGTAAACTGGAAGAATATTTGTTACAAGCGATTTATTTCGAATGAGAATTTTATAGGTTTTGAGAGGGATGTTGCAGGTTAAATTTGGAATGAGTTGTATGTTCAGTGCGACTTGAATAAGGGCTTTGACATTTTTTACAATATTTTTATGCATTACTTTAATATAAGCTTTCCTTTAAATAAATACTATAGCGATAGAAATAAAAAAGATTGGGTTAATAAATAAGTCAGGGACTCCAGCGCAAAGCTAAAAAACTTACATTCTTTAAAATACAATTATTCTGAATTAAAATAAACTTACTTTAAAGCAAAGAATGGTCATTGAAAATTAATTAACCGAACAAAAAAGACTTCGTATCAAAATAAAATAAAATATAATAAACATATAAACAGAACTATGTGGAATGTAGTTTCTCAATTAACAAATAAGTATAAGGATAAAAAAATCTGCAAATTAATTTGGCAATGATTGCGTAACGGATCCTTATTTAATAGCTACTGCTTTTAATGAATTTTTTGAAAGTGCTCCATATGAAATTTTGATGAAAATACCACATATTCACAATGTGGTAAGCGAAAATCTCAATGAGGAATCTCCTGTGGAATACAGCTTTTCATTACGTCCATATTCAGAGATGGAGCTTTAGGATTTACTAAAAATAAGCACTCAGCAGGCGCTGACGATGTACCCCCAAAGTGTTGGGGTATGTGGCGGCTCTCGGCCCCTCATACTCTTTTGTCAGAAATATCTTTTATACTTTTTTCAATTTTACTATTTGTTATATTTTATTATCCTGTTGTATGTATTTAAGATTCAATATTTTTTATAGTTCATTTTACAATGCTGCACTGAAAACGTGATATTTCTTACTTTACTAAAATAAGCTATACCTTTTCGTACAATTTAAGGATTGTATCAATAAACCAGTCGGGCCCTTTTACGGTCATTGATAACTCGGGATTTCCAACGGCTTGCAAGAACATGTGTTACGGTGTTGCCATTTAGGCGGCATTATTTCCAAATTTCTGAATCACTGTTAATAGACTGCTGAAAAGTTGGAGAACGTGACAACACCGTACGATACTAGTAAATTATAGGCAGGTCCGTTTAAAAACCCGCAACTTCCAAGTTAGAGGTCTATTTCTATTCTATTCCTACTCTATTCCGATTCTCTACTAGTCATACTCCGTTACAGTGAAATATTCTATTCGTTTTCTCTATCGGTTATGGTTCAGTTTTTATATTGCTTTAAGTCTTCCCGCTCTGAATCCTCTTTCTAAATAAATCCGCTTTCAGTGCAAGCGAGACGACATAATAAACATTGTTAAACATTTAAATCTTGTTGTTAATTTTACACTTACACGCATACTAAAAACTATAGTTTTTAGCGGTTTTGTAGTGCACTAAAGGTATATCATAAAGCCCATTACTTTTTTGGATAACCTTTCATTTTGTTTAGGAATTTTTTCATCTACATTGACAATGTGTAAAGTGATCCCTATTTATAAAAACAGTTACATCAAAGAAAGATCTAATTATAGACCAGTTATGGTCCTATAAGTTTATCAAATATTTTTGAATATGCTTTTTTAAACAGAATGATAATTTTTTGTAAAGTAATAATATTTTAAACGTAGATCAGCATGGCTTTACGAATAGAAAATCTACCATTACTGCGATAAATTCATTTTATCATATTTATATAAAATGTATCGGGGCGGGCGAGTGTCCTGTTGGAGTCTTTTGTGACCTCAGCAGGGCATTTGATTGCGTTGATCATAGAACTTTATTAGTTAAATTATCTAAATACGGAATTCGCAACTCCTCATCAAACTGGATAAAAACATTTTTGGAAAACAGCAGACAATATGTAAGAATTTTTTATGCTGACAATGGAGCACAACAAAGTCTTAGTTCTAAACATTTAAGAGTGAATGTTGGAGTCCCACAGGAATCCATATTAGGCCCTGTCCTGTTGGATAATAAAATAATAAAACTGAATTTATTAGATTCCATAATTATCAGAAAAAAAGTTCGAAACTAGATATTTTAATTCAGGCCAACTATATTGAACAGTGTGAAAGGGTGAAATTTTTGGGCATCTACATAGATGAATGTTAAAATTTTTAAAATTTCTGTGAATATGTTTCGCGTAAGCTGAATAGTTTAGTTTATATATTTAGGAGTTTGCGCACTGTTCTGGATGAAGTATAGCTTCTTACTGTTTACTACGCCCAGGTTGAATCGCGCTTACGGTATGGGGTCACTTTCTGGGTTGGTTATCTTTCGCCCATAAGGTATTTTTATCAAAGAAAAGGATCATTCGATGTATTACCAATGTATGTAATTTTGATATAAAAATTTTTTTAAGAAGTTTGGAATTTTGACTCTTCCGGTTTTATTTGCTTTTGAAATGTGTATCTATGTTTACTTACATAAGTCCTCTTTCACTCTTGTGAAAGATAAACATCAAGTAAACACGCGTCAGAAAAATAAGTTTCTTATAATAAAGGTGGTATATATATATATATATATATATATATATATATATATATATATATATATATATATATATATATATATAAGTAATTGATGGATGCGTCATGGGGTCCTCTATATCCAATATAATTTCCCAAATGATGTTGAAAGAGTTGGAAGACGATGTCTTACCCAAACTGAAGTACCAACTCCTATTTTACTTTCGTTACGTAGACGACTGTCCCAAAAATGACGAGATTCTTAACTTTTATGATCGAAATGGAGGATAATAATAAAATAAAATTTCTTGATATGAGACTACATCATATTCAAAACTCTATCACAACAGAATGGTATACCAATACCCTAGAGAACTTATCTTTTAAATTATCGTTGTTTTGAGAGTTTGAAGTAACAATATTTGATTTAACAATTAAGGTAAACTCATTAATACTATGTTATGCTAAGCCATGACTGATTACTTTTTTTACTAATATACAATGTGTTTGAATGAAGGCAGGAATATTGTATAATCTTATTAAGAAAAATCTGGTTTCTATATTGATATTAAAAAGCTTTTTCAACTGACAAGAAAAGTATAATTTTTGCAGAAGAAATATGTCATTTTCACAGTTTTTTGTTTTTCTTTTTATTTCAGATACACCTTTGGTATGTTTAAAAGGGGATACAAAAAAACTTTGGACGTTCCAGATCTCTACAATCCAATAAAAGCCGATCACAGTATGATTTTAGGAGACAGATTAGAAAGGTAAAAATTTATTAAAAGGGAATTTCAGTTACAGTATGAAATAGGATATTCAACATTAATAATATTTTTCTTTGAAGTTTCATATTAATAATTTCCATATTCTTGCAAAATAATCTATAATCTAATAATAGAACATGTGGGAGTTTCCGGGTGTCACACTTCAGAATAAAAAAATTCGAAGCACATGCATAAATGCAAACCGATGTTTTTTGGGTAGTTATTCGGAACACTGGAAATACCGAATTTTTGGCTGATGTTGTGTATATCCTCTCTGTTCGGGTTTAATTCAGACCCTTTAATGAACAAAGATCGATTTCACCAAAAAATTTATTACAGATATCTGAAGGTTTTAAATCATAGGTGAAGGGGGAGGGGGGGCGACTGGTAAATGATAAATACGTAAAGATGTACTGTCAGATCGGCTTTGTTTTTTTATAAACAAAGCCAAATTCGTAAAATTCGATTTTCTTCCCGTAGAATTTTCCTATATAATTTAACGGTTTATGTGTTATATATACAGTTTTATGCAAAATGTACTATGTGTCACAATATGCAAATGTCTTCTAGCGGAAGTGGCAAAATTCGTAGGAATAGGTTGAAAAATACGGTGTGAAAGTAAAAAACTACTTGTGACCAAAAAAAGCTCCAGAATCCTATTCGACGACCCCAAAATAGGGGGTAACCAAATAATCGGCGAAAAATTTTCTAGTATTCCATATAATCCTGGAACAAAAAAGGTTAGAGAAAAGTCACAACCCTGTATTTTGGAAGCAACTCGAACCATCTATGAATGAACTCGCGTATTTTGATGACATAATGAACTGGGCTGTAAAACAGTCATCTGTTTTACCGGCCAAGATTAGCAAAGGCACATGAATGGCGGGAAAAATTTAAATATCCCATGGTGACAGGGTAAAAACTGTTTGATCATAAATCTTTTTAATTTTTTTTTTCAGAATAATACATATTAATTTTGAATACGAGCAGAAAAACTTTAAAAGTGAAATGAGATGAGTATTTAACCATCTTAACATAAATTTTAAGATTTCTCTGCTAGTATTCATTATTTGTAGATGTATTATCCTGAAAAAAAATAAAAAGATTTATGACAAACAGTTTTTACCCTGTCACCTCTAATTTGAGGTGTTGCTTTTTAAATAAAGCATTCAGAAGGATAGGTTCTTTTTCATAATTCTGGGTAAAATATAAATAATATAGTAAGACTTATAAAATACAGTAAATTTATTTTATTGTTTATTTACGATATAAATGAAACAATATAATTATCAAAAATAAATATTTTACACTGATCCATTAATTAAGTTAAAGCCAGTTTAGGATTAAGGAGAGCCGAAAATTAAAGGCAGTCAAAATAGCATATCTGAAAATGAAAATCATATGTTAGTTTTAGCCATGGCTATATAATTATATATACTCAAAATTTAAATATCGGCGATTTGTAAATTTATTAGCAACTACTACACCTGTTAAGGATGTCAGATTAATTAATAATTTTACTTAATATATGTTACGATCTCTATAATGGTCTCCAGTTTATCAACATGTAAAAAAATTCTGCAAATTACCACATAAAACAAGAAATTAAATTAAATTTTTCATTAACTTTAAATAGACAACAATATTACCTTTAATTCGATTTAGGCATTTTATAATGTATCATATTAATGCAAAAATGTATGCAAATGGGATGATAGTTATGAAATGTAAGTTGTGTATTTGTGAGCATGAAAAACTATGATAAAAATTCTAGGACGTAATTTATCAAAAAGATTTATAAAATATACTTACAATACTGGCCTCCAACTATATGTAAAATATTTCGGTCAGGTTAAAGTCATAAATAAATGGGCTTCTAAAACAAAATGTAAACTATTCAAAAAAACGTTTGGAGAAAAGGTATATTTAACTTAAACTAAAATGGAAAGTAGGTAAAAGAAACAATAATACCTTTGATTTAATATCAGCATTTTATAATTATGTTTGGTATAAATGCCGAACTATGTATAAATATGATAACAAGGTTAGAAAATTGAAGATCTGTTCTTATGAATATGATAAACCAAGACGAAAATGTTATCAAGTAATTACCAAGAAAATTTCCAAACTGTACTTACAATAGTTTTCTGTAACCATCCGGGAAATATTTGGGTCCAGTTCGGGAGATGAAAAAATGGGTTGCAGCGTCTTCTAAAACAAAATGCAAATTTTATTCAAAATCAAGTTTAGATGTATTCCAGAAAAGGTATATTAAACTTACCCTGAAGTGAATTGAAAAAAAAAAATAAAGTTAACACACGAAAATGTAGCCAAAATAGACGAAAACCAACTTTGTTATTTCGAGTACGCGAAAAAGCCAGAAAATAATGGCGTCCGGCGTCTTAAACTGGGGATGAGGATGACGTGATTGAACTGGGGTGACGTGGAGTCACGTGGTTGAGCTGAAAAATTCATTTGTCTTTAAGTGGCCGCGCAAGTAATTTAAATTCTTTTGTTTTTGATGTTGCCGTTTTTAGCATCTTACTGACATGGCCCTGCATATAATTACTGCCCTCGATTCAAGAGTTTTAAGCTCAGATGCATCAAACCCTGAGTAGCTCCGAGCAAATCTGAATAAAGCGGTAAAAATATTAATAGGAACAGTATATAACCTACAAATTATTTTTTTTTTAGAATTTGTGTTTTTAATACACATAGCGAAACATATTGAAGACAAAAAGGTAAAAATATTACATTATTATTTATTAGTTTTGAATTTTGTCGGGTGTCATGACATTTTAGGCCATAAATATTTCGCAATTCGTTAAAAAAACTATGAAGGTAAGTTCGATATTTTGTGAAATAATCTTATTTTTGTGTCTCCATTTCGTGTATAAAATGTTTTTTTACCCAAAAATAGCATCTAAAAATGATAATTGATAGCTGTTAAGGCTTTATACATCAAATATTTTTTTTGTGCTTGAGGGGTAAGGGGAAAGCAGATCTGACAAGCGCCGAGGCATAATGCACTACTTGAATAAAGCGAGGGTTTCTTGCACCTGTACAGCTCCGAGCTGTTCATGCTGATGAATCGAGGGCAGTAAATAACCTCCCCTTACATAGATTAGATAAGGGAAGAATAGATAGGCCATTCCATACTAATTTCTGTGACTACGTTCTGCGCCCTCTGATGAAATGTTCACCTTCTAGCAGTTACGTAGGGAAAAAATTAATTGATCCACGTGTATGTCGTCATGTAAAAATTATATAAAACACAGAGATGGTTAAAGATCATTTGTTTTTTGCCTCCTCGGACACAAACATTAAAAATTTTTATATAAGTCATTCTTTTGTGTTTATGTTTAGTTCAGTTTTTTAATTTAATATTTATAAAAAAATTGTATGAAAATTACTCTTACAATAGAACAAAATACTTAAAAGTTGTAATATCTTGCGTATTATTGTTACAACAATATTTTTAACAATTTTTTTTGTACGATAATTTTCCCATTTTAATATTCTTCCAGAACATTTAGTAGTAAGAAAAAGCAGACAAAAATTGCATTTTACATTTAAAAAGAAAACTTCACGAAGAATCGAAATCTGAATTTTTTAATTGTTTCCAAAATGTTTTTCTGTGTTTGATTTTTCTTCAGGAAACCTTCTATTTCTTCGTGTTTATTATAGTGACATTACTTGAAAAAATAATGACACATTGAAATATAATGTACAAATTACATGCATCAGCTGTTAACCTATAATAAATGTTTCATAAGTTATGTTTTTCAAGATTAAAAAAGAATACAGTTTGTAGGTCGAAATTAGTTTTCTTTTGTGTTTAATTGCAATAATGATGTTTTAATTACCACTAATACAATGTTAATGATTCTGGTTTTTTAGAAACTTTCATTCCCTGCTTCTTGTCTAGTCTGTCATTTTTCGATTTTGATTTTTAAGGGGCCATATTCTTGATGGTAATAGAATTTTAAACAGTTTCCTTAACCTCAAAAATGTTATTGAGACATGCAAGAATTTTCTTAAAATGAATTTATAACCATGATAATGACACAAAAGAAATAATATAATTTTCGAGTTTGACATTACAAGAAGTATTATACATTGGATAGTGAAACTTATTTTAGCATAACAATCAAAATAAAATAATTCCTTTTCAGAGCATGGAACAAGCAGTATGAAAAAGCAAAACGAAAAAGTGGGAAACCGAGCCTGTTCATAGCTCTTGTAAGTGCTTTCTGGCCTGAATATATTCTACTAGCTATTTCCTTATGCCTTATGCAGTTTTTCAGCGTCGCACAAGCTCTTATGTTAGGAAACCTTCTGCGTTATTTCACGTAAGTTTTTATTGAAAAAAACAAGCATATCACTGTCCTAAAAAAGTTCAGAATTATATCATATAATTCAGAACTCTACGACTGAATTTTCGACATTCTATCTGTCTCCAAGTTCTGACATTTTATCAAATAATTTGCTTGATAATTCTGATTTATTTGATTTGATTTCAATAAGGTATTGAACGACCAAGCTCAAATATATATATATATATATATATATATATATATATATATATATATATATATATATATATATATATATATATATATATATATATATATATATATTTTCTTGATTCTTGAACCCTAGATTATATCATTTGTTCAATGTAAAAGAACTAACTGAAAAAGATGCAAAAAGGCTAACCATTCACAATGCCATTCTACCAAAAATATACAAAAATATTTTCTTGATTCTTGAACCCTAGATTATATCATTTGTTCAATGTAAAAGAACTAACTGAAAAAGATGCAAAAAGGCTAACCATTCACAATGCCATTCTACCAAAAATATACGGCCTACCAAAATTACATAAACAAAATATACCACTAAGACCTATTGTTTCTTGTATACATTCGCCATTCTATAGTTTATCAAAATTCTTATCTTATTGCATTTCAAATATTACAGGCAAAAACGATTTTTTTTATTAAAGATTCATTCGCCTTTAAAAAATTTATTGTGACAATAAACCTACCTGAAAATTACAGACTTGTTTCGCTAGATGTTATATCTTTGTATACAAACATACCAAATCGACTTGTCCACAATATTTTAGCAGAAAAATGGGAAATTTTAAAAAAACATACATCGCTATAAAAAAATAATTTTATGGATGCTGTTGACCTCGTTCTAAATACAAATTACTTTCAGTACGAAAATACCTTTTACAAACAACTCAATGGATGTGCTATGGGATCACCAAAAGTTTTAGAAAAAATAAATTTTTCAAACGTTTTGTCGATGATTGCATAGCAGTCGTACCACAAAATAAAATAAATGAACATCTCCAAGAGTTTAACAGTTTCAACGAAAAATTACAGTTCACGTCCGAAACAAAAAATAATAATAAAATAAATTTCCTAGATATGACATTTATACGCAGAAAAAACAAAATTTTAACTGAATGGTACACCAAACCAACTTGGTCAGGTAGATATCTAAACTATTTCTCTAATCATTCAAAAACTAAAAAAAATAGTGTTATAATCGGTCTGTCTGATCGTGCTATCTCCCTAACGTCTCCAGAATTCCGACCAAAAATACTGCAAAAAGTAAAAAAGACACTAATAAATAATTATTTCAACCAAAAGACTATCACCAAAATAATTGATAAACGAACATATAAGTTTTATAATAACGTTAAAAGAAAAAACATAGAACATAAACAACAAAAATATGTGGCATTACCTTACACTAGTGAGCTGTCAGAAAAAATAAAATACATTTTAAAAAAGCATGATATTATCGTATGCCACAGTTCACATAATAAATTAAATACATTGTTCACAAATTTAAAAAGTAAAACTCCTCTAATGAATAAATCAAATATAATATATTCGATCCCTTGCACAAATTGTCCCAGAAAATATATAGGCACGACGAGCCAGTTACTGAAGAACAGATTAAATTGCCATAAATATATAAAAAACGCCTCAACAGCGTTAAACAAACACACACAGGACGAAAAACACACTTTAGATTATAACAGTACCATTATAAAAACAAAGATATGAATTGCCAAAAATTACAGATAAAGGAAATGATTGAAATTAAAAAAGATAAAACACTGTTAACGACAGAACAGATAGGGGAAATTTGAGCCACATTTACGCAAACCTAATTTAAACAAAAATATTAAGTATTCGATCCGGTCAAATAAGAATCAAAAATGGAATATCCTCTTAAACATAAAATCAAACATATACCTTATTTGTTTTTTTATGCATTGTAAAATATAAAAAATATTAAAAAAATAAAACACATTTGCATTCCACGTATCCTCAGTAAACGATGTAAAATTTAAAGTTTATTTAGAAACAGAACAGCAAAATATCAAGGTATGTACCGGTAAAATTAAATATTTTTAAAATATTTTAAAGTTTCGACTACTGTTTTTAAGCGTCTTGTTTGTTTTCCAAAATGGTAAAATATGTTTTTTATGTGATGTATTTTAATTATATATTTTTTTAGGAAAAAATTTTGAAAATGTCGTGAATAAAGGGCGAAACGTCAATCGTTTTGTGTTTTATTAATTATAGAACCTAAACCCAAGAAAAGACAAAATTAAGAAAAATGATTATATATATATATATATATATATATATATATATATATATATATATATATATATATATACAAAATATGGAATGACTCCGGGCCCGACAGATGGCGACAGCGCTGTTTTGTCCTAATATGGGACTCGTCAGGCCACCGCATTCGGTATAAACCATAACCTCGCCCTTGTATTCTATAAAGCTGAATTTAAAATTAAAAACAGCAAACAGGACGACAAAGGCGACATCTCGATGGTTCACTCGATAACACAAGAACCACACAAATTAACAAAACTTGTAAAAACTACCATGTGGTGGCGCGACGGTGAATTAAACCAGAAATCTATACAGTTGAGTACACAAAACCACTGCCCAAAGGATAGGGGTCGCATTATTCGGTACAAGGCAACCAGTATTGCTGCTATATTGGCAACGAAAGCCACTTGTCTCACCAAACGATCCCCCTATGAGAGCACCGTTTAGTGTGTTTCAAAGCCAAACAAATAAAAAAATAAATAGATAAGTTATTGTCCGTGTAGTATAAAAAGAAAAATAAAATAAAATCTTGGCTTAGCGGACGTGAAATTTGTCAATCTGCATTATTCTCGGGTTAAAAAGTGCGGAGCACTCCCAAGTATGGAAAGACTCCGGGTTCTTTGGGTAGCGCGTTTCGTGTACTTGATTGTATAGATTTCTATTTTAATTCACCGTCGCGCCACCACTTGGCGGTTTTTACAAATTTTGTTAATTTGTGTGGTTCTTGTGTTATCGAGTGAACCATCGAGATGTCGCCTTTGTCGTCCTGTTTGCCGTTTTTTATTTTAAATTCAGCTTTATAGGATGCAAGGGCGAGGTGATGGTTTGTACCGAATGCGGTGGCCTGGCGAATCTCATATTAGGACGAAACAGCGCTGTCGCCATCTGTCGGGCCCGGAGTCTTTCCATGCTTTGTATATATATATATATATATATATATATATATATATATATATATATATATATACATATACATATACATATACATTCATACATTTCAGACAACTGAGGGAAAATATTTGAAAACGGCTCGTCAATCTTTTAAGATGTTTAATAAATATTTATACGAGGATAACCATTTATATTTCGGGAATTGGCATCACTGGAAGATTTTCGTGCGATTATCTTTTGTTATATCTATATTTGTTGTTGTTTGTTATTCCCGAAATATAAAACCTCCATCCTTATATGGTTCAGTTTAACATTCGATATAGAGCAGTAAAATAATAATTTATTTTTTGGTTTTAGTGTAGGCTCAACTCAAACAAAACAAGATGCATTAATTTATGCAGGTGCCATATCATTATGTACATTCTTTTCTGCACTTCTATCCAATCAGTTTATTATGGGAGCTTTCCACTATGGTATGAAGGTTAGAGCAGCCTCGTGTGCCTTAGTATATCGCAAAGTAAGTAATTTTATTACATTTGAATATGTCACAAACTTTTTAAGACTTTTCTAGCATAATCATGATAATGAAAACGACTGGTAAGGAAAGAAACGTTCAATAATGTTATTTTTCTTAAAACAATTATTGCTTTTTATTTCTGTATGTGTTATGTGAAAATTTATTCTATTCTGGGAACAGTCGAGCAAAGAGTTTGAGTATTGTTAAACCTTTTTAGGGTCTCTGGCTGTAAATTTTTTAATATATTATGGCAGCTCTACCAGTCAGTAGTTTGAAAAATAAATTTGTTTTTGAAATATTAAAATTAACAACAAAAGATCTATTTTGGTCACCATCAAGGCCGAAATCACCTAATTTACAGTGTTTATTAAAATATTATTATTACTTTTAGGCTTTGCGGTTAAGTAAAACAGCCCTTGGAGAGACGGCCTCAGGCAAAATTGTTAATCTTCTCTCGAGTGACGTCAGTAGGTTCGACCTGGTCAGCTATTTGATTCACTACATGTGGGTGTCACCTATATTATCCATTATAATCACTTATCTTATGTTCGCTGATGCTGGTTGGGCAGGAATCCTGGGTGTGGTCACTGTTTTCCTGGTTGTACCCATTCAAGGTAAGTTCTATGAAATAATCGATTATATATATATATATATATATATATATATATATATATATATATATATATATATATATTTAATAATTACCTTTACATTAATTTAGCACTGGCAGAACCAGTAATTAATCTTCTGGCTTCTTACAGAATTTTGGAACCAACTAACGATGATCTTAATATTTTTATCTCCGTTTGATTATACTGGACACCAAATTTCAGTATATTGCCGCTATTCCTAATATAAGATACTTTTTTTTATAAAATGTATTCGTTGGTTTTACAAGCTTTCTAGGTTTATATATACAGTTCGTTAGTTCTGCAGTCGGTTCTTTGGGAAACATTTTTTTAAATAAAATTTTTTAAGTTTATACTTACAAAATTTTATACACAGATGTGGCACCACAGTCTTCTTGGGATCAATCAATGAGCTATCATGGTTCCAGCAATTGCCTAGTACGTAAATGGTCTTGTTTTGCTCGGGTAGTCCACTCTCACAGGATGCAGCATTGTGTAAAACTTTGAAATCCCTACACAACTACCACTGATGTTTGTCATTTTTACGCAGATCAAAACGTGTTTAATTTTGTAAATATTTTAAATGTGAAGCAGCACTGCTTTCAAATTTAACTTTCAGCTATCTGTGAACAGCCCGCATTCTCTGGATTTATGATTTATGTTGAGAGCTGGTAGTAAACCACCCACATTGCTGCAAGAGCAAAACAAAATTTCGTCTGTCCTGAAGAACAGGATCAAGTCGATGGAAAGTTGTTTTCACTACATTGTGTTCTAAACTTTTCTGTGCTTTGTTGTTCGTCAGATCAAGAAAATTTGAAATAATCGTTACAAAATTGGGATGTGCTGATGACGGATGGTATGTTTATATTATGAGCAGTTTTTCTTCCTTCTTCAGAATCTGAATTGCAGGAATAAGTTTCTGAGGTCACGTCGTATTTTGGATGGGATATTAGGATAATTGATTTCTTCCAGATATGATGATTCCATGCCTCATAACGACTCTTTCCATACCATGGGAAGAGTAAACAATGCCATTGATTTATTTATTTTTTCGATTTAACCAAATTCGGAGACCTAAAGCGCAGTTATTACAGTACTTACCAGTATGTGGTGTTCATGACTTGTCCTGGCCTCTTCCTTTGCATCCAAATAAAAAATAATATGCTGCTCTAGCCATCAGGGTAAAGGGCTGTGTGCCCATAACGTCGTTCGACTATGAGGCTATGTTACATATCCTGGGAACGAAAACAGAATTAAGAATTGTCACTTTGTGTTCAACGCATTGGTTTTTTTTTTGATATATTTTTAACTGTTATTTGTTTGGTAATTTCTGAACTATATTTCTTTTAATTTTAACTTTTTTTTCAGGATACACTGGTAAACTCTCTGCAGTTTACCGTAAAGCAACTGCCTTGAAAACTGACGAGCGAATAAGACTGATGGACGAGATACTTTCTGGAATACAAGTGATCAAAATGTATGCCTGGGAAAAACCATTTACCAAACTCATCCATTATGCCAGAAAAGCCGAATTGAAAATCATCACTAAATCATCATTTGTTAGAGGCTTGTACATGGCTTTTAACGTTTTCACGACAAGAGTGTCATTGTTTGCTACCCTTCTTACTTTGGCTCTTACAGATAAAGAAATTACAGCATCTCGGGTAAATAAAAACATTTTCTAAAAACTCATTTTGGTTTTTAAAATGTTTATTCCAGTTTTCAAGTTTTGTTTGTGTTTTTAAAATTGAAAAAATATTTCTTATCAATTTTAAATATTCGTGAAAAGTAATATATTCTCTTCGTAGGTCTTCGTGATAATGTTATATCTCAATATAATATCCCAAACCATGTCCCAAATGTTCATTCGTGGTATCGCAGAAATAGCAGAAGTGATAGTATCCATTAAACGTATAGAAGGAGTCATGCTTAATGAAGAATATCAGTCACTCAGTTTACCACAAAATAACAACGAATATGTGACAAATAAATATATGCTGAGCCTAGATGATTTGACAGTCAAGTGGAATGCAAAACTGTCTGAAAATGCATTGGAAAATATTAGTATACGTGTCAATAGAGGAACATTGCTTGGTATTATTGGCCCTGTTGGAAGTGGAAAAAGTTCTTTATTGCAAACTCTTTTGGGTAAAAAATATTATTGACAATAAATTTTAATTCAAATTTTTACGGAAATTGAACTTATTTAATCTGTGTTTAATTTTAGGTGAATTAGAAGTTATGTCAGGAAAAATAGAAATAAACGGTACAATTTCATACGCTTCGCAAGAAGCCTGGGTATTTGCTGCAACAGTAAGACAAAACATTTTATTTGGGTCTGAATATGACAAAAAGCGATACCAGGAGGTAGTGAAGGCATGTGCACTTGAACGAGATTTTGAGCAGTTTGCTGATGGAGATTTGACCATAGTAGGAGACAGAGGTAATATTAGTCCTTCTAATGTAAAGCGTTAACCTTCGAACACACCCCTGTAGAATTAGCATAACGTCAGAACTAGGGCCCGGTTGTCTGAACGCTGAATAACGTAATAATATTTTTATTTATATTTGAAAAACTGTTGATAAACAGTAGATATTTAATTTCTTGGTACACAATACCCATTTTATACTATCCTTTTCTAATTACATTATTTAAACGAGTATCATATGATAATCGGTATGTCAATTCTGAATACATAAAGTATGAATATATGATTGCCTAAATTATTATTATTGTTATTTTCAATATGTAAATAATATTTACCAATAAAAATAAGTTTACAAATCCTCTTTTTGTTAATATTAATTGTAAACTTCGCATTTATAGTAATTTCTAACACTTAAAAACACCGAAAAAAGTCACGAAAAGCAATTAAACTGAAAGAAAGGATAAGTAAACATGTTTATCTCTGTCAAACATCAAAAAAGCGTACCCCCACTGACCATAAACAGCCAAACAAATCTATTGTTGTTTAAATCTAGGGTATGATTGTATGACCGTATTAACAAAGGAATGATACTGTACGGCAAAGAAATAAATTCCTGATAGTTTACACTTGGATTTGTGTAACATTACGTTACATTTTACCGTTTCCTTAAAAGCCATACGAAAAAATCATTAATAGATATTCAAAAGGAAATCGTATCATATAAAAAGCTTCACATGAACATATATTTACTCTTATCCTTCTTTATAACTTTTTACTTAATATCTTGATTTTTTAGGAGCTTCTTTGAGTGGTGGCCAAAAGGCCCGGATAAATCTTGCAAGAGCAATTTACCGTGATGCTGACATTTATCTTCTTGATGATCCGCTATCTGCAGTAGATATTCATGTATCCAAACATTTATATGACCTGTGTATTAATGGCTACCTCTGTAATAAGACAAGAATTCTGGTAACTCATCAGGTCCACCATTTAAAAGATGCAGACCATATTATTATTTTAAACAACGTTAGTATAAAATTAAAATTATCATTGTCAAAGTATTGAAACATTTTTTTAAGGGTTTTTTCATATCTATCTCATTTTTATTATTTATTTTTTAAGGGTCGTATTGAAAACGAAGGAACTTTCCAAAAACTTTCCGAAAGCGACAATCTCTATGCTAAACTATTGACAGCTGAACCAGAGGTACCAGATGAAGAGAAACAAAAAACAATCGAATCTTCCAGAGGTGGCAGGAAAATGTCCGTTAAAAGTACAAAGTCTTGGACAAGCGGTAGGAGTGAATTAAGCATTCCCGAAGCTATATTAGCTGAGCCAGATGAAGATACTGAAGAGGTAAGGTTGTTGAAAGGGTTTACAACAATAGGAAATGTTTCTTATTATAGATTTTTAATTTATCATGTCATTCTGCACCTTAATGCTATTCTAAGTAAATTTAGGAACAACTCCTTCTAATTTGATGATTTTTCCTGATTTTTTAGGAAGAAGAACATGAAATTAAGGTGAAAGATATGCAGGAAGAATCTTCCAAGGGCAAAGTAAAGGGCAACCTTCTTTTGAATTATATGACTGCAGCAGGAAATATTTTCTTCTTAATTCTGGTATTGTTTCTCTTCCTGTTAACCCAAGGTAAATATTTTATTAAATAAATTAAACCGAACGTTAAGGGAATATTTTGTTAAATGTAGAGTAAAAAAACGTAATTTTTGTGATATTTTTTTTATTGCAAAAATAAGTTATTACATTGCATTTTTGCACTGTTGAATTGTTGACATTTAGATATCAAAATTTGGTGATAGCCTTCATCTTAAGGTCATACGAGTAGGAAAATATTCGAAGAATAAAAAAATATATTGAAGTACATGAAGCCCATATTGAACATTTGCTAAAACAACATTTAAACGTTTTCACTATTTTTTCATATTAATAACATTGTAAATTAATTGAACCCCGATCATCCCTTTGAAACGCTTCTGGACTTCACAATGTCTGAGCTGGAAATCTTTTAGCATCTTCTTGCCCTCGAAGAGTGAGACAGCGCATCCTCATAAATTAAAGCATATCAGCACACCCGCCAGTTTTATCGAAATAAATTAAGACTACCTTTTTTGAAGAGGAATGACCAAAGTATTTCAAAAATTAGTTTTCAGGCCTGTAAAATGACACCTGCCAAAAATTAGGCCCAAAGAGTGTGACTCCAAGACCGTTCCTGACTTTTCTGATGATGTAATACGTCTTTAAGGCCTCTATAAAATATTAAAATTTCATTAAATTATTCAAGTCGGTTGGAAACTTAGAGCCGATAAGCTAAATCGCTGGGAACCCCTTTAGGGCCCTGTGTTTCCGTTAAGGGACACTTTAGGATTGTTGTCTGTGACAATTAGGGTTATTTTGACCTCCCCTGTATGCTCCCGAGAAATTATAAGGTACTTACATGTGTATGTATATACATACTTGGTCAGTTATACTTCCAGCCTTAAAAAATAACGGGTACCTAATCAGCATATATATATATATATATATATATATATATATATATATATATATATATATATATATACAGTGCCTTCATTTCAAAACGAACCATCCTTAATAACTTTGTTAAATAGAAAAATTTAAAAAAAAGAAAAAACACGTCAATTTAGATATACAGGGGGAAGTTTAATTTTGCATTTGTTAAAAGTCTGTCAATCACCTCCTCACCTCCAGCTAACCTCACTTTGATATGTCAAATGGGAACCCCCACCTTGTGACACATCATTGTAAGCAGCATAAAATTGTCTATCCAACCGTATAAAAAAAATTAAATCGGTTGACGTACAAGCGAATAGTGTGCAAAAATGTCTTGTAATAATGCATAATATATCGGCCTCGAACTTTGGTATGTCAAATGATTACCCTATAGTGTGATACATCATTTTAAAGGACGTACGATGAGTCTAGTGGAGACGAAACATGTACTTCTGCCGTATCACTGTGACGGGGAGGGTAAGTTTTGACTTTCTTCTCGGTATGGTGGTACAGGTTTATTTATGAACATTTCAGCGTGTTGCGATGTTGCCTATATGACGCGTTTTTGTAGGATATAGTGTTAAATTTAAACTTCTTTAAAACATGTAAATTTTTCTTTGGAGAAACTTCAAGTAAATCTATTACTTAATAATTGTCTTCGCTGGTGTATATTTTTAATAAATTATTTTTACAAAAAAACTAAACCGACTTTAAAAATAATACAAAAACTAAAATATAAATTACAAACTATTTTTAGTTGCATCAAGTTAATAATTTTTTTAGCACTTTTTTGAAGCCGGTGCCATAGTGGTTGTTTTTAAATTAATTTTTGGTGAAGTGATATTTCTAACCAACTTAGTTTCTATCATATGGTATTGTTCACTTAGTTCTTGGTGTGTGTTTAATTTTTTTGCTTGAGTCAAGAGTGTATTTGTGTAGTTTAAAATTATTTGTCATAAATTTTAAATTTGGCGCCGTCTTCAAAAAAGTGCTAAGTAATTTAATAAATTCACAATTATTAAATTGATGGCATTTTAAAATAGTTTATAATTTATTTTTTAGATGGTAGTGGAATTTTCTTTTTGTAAAAATAATTTACTTCAACCTTTTTAGTTTCAATTAGTCTTTAAAATGATTAGTCCAAATAATATTGTTACAAACATGTAGGCAAGACATTTAAACTGAAAATGTTCTGGTGTTCCAAGATGAATCGAATCCCACAAGGATAATTCATTCACGAAGCACTTCCATAAAAATGATCGCTTGTTTTTTCGATTGTAACCGCGACCATTCCTTTTGTGAATGGAAGAAAATTTAACGCCGAATACTATACAACATTTTGTTTGCCGGAAGTAAACGACAAAATCAGGAAAAACAACCGAAAACGTCACATCACTCTTTATCATGACAATGTCAACTCTTGCCCAACACGTCTATCAATTGATTATTACTTGAAGGAGCAAAACATCGAATTAACTTCTCATTGCACATATTCGCCTGATTTATCGCCTCATGACTTCTTTATATTCCCGAATGTCAAACAGAAAATGCTGAGTCAGGGATTCTCATTTCTTGAAGTGATACAATAAATGTTAAAGGCGAATATTTTGACAAGCATTTATACAATTTGTTCCAAAAAAAAAATCGTAAAAATTTCAAATGTTTCCCTATCAGACGACGGCACTACTCGTAATATAGGTTTATAGTCAGGAAAGTAGAAAAGGAACTGCAATACTCACAAATAATACATATATAAAATTGATCAAATACGTCATGGTTTGTGTCATAAGAATGTCCTCCTTCACTACAATGTATAACTTCAAATTTTCCACTGCGAGTATGACTTCTTTGAGCTTGACTTCCCACTGTATAATTCAGATTTCGCTCCATCTGACTTCTTTTTATTAAGAAATTTGAAAAAAAACACCTCCTCAGAAAACTATTTTGTAGACGATACTTAGTTGAAATAGAATATCGATGCCTATTTTGAAGAAATAGTTTTTTTCTAATGGAATAAAAGTTGTTGTAGGAGAGGTGACGCAAATAAAGTTGTATTGAAAAATAGATTTATTGAAAGTCTTTTATTTTCTTGTTACGAAAAAAATTTTTTAGAGTCTATGTAAGTAACATATATATATATATATATATATATATATATATATATATATATATATATATATATATATATATATATATATATATATATATATGTTATATAATATATAATTTTCAAACTAGAATAACAATTCATGTCATTTTATTAATATTTTCAGCTGCTGTCATGGGTACGGACTATTTTGTTACCTTCTGGGTTAACGTCCAAGACTACAAAGCACTCCACCAAACAAACACCACTGAAAATGGCATTTCCGCTTTAAATACCACAGACGATGTTTCGGTGGTTACACCACCATTCGCTTTTGACGCAATAAACTGGACAAGAAATTTTTTTCTTTACATCTATGGAACTTTGGTCATATCTCTATTTGTTATTGCTCTGATGAGATCAATGTTATTTTACAAACTAGCTATGATTAGTTCCCAAAAGTTACATGATGGTATTTTCTTCAGTGTTATCAAGGCTACCATGAGGTTCTTTGACACCAATCCGAGTGGTAGAATTTTGAACAGGTTTTCTAAGGATATCAGTTCCGTAGATGAACTGTTACCTAAGGCTATTATGGATGCGAGTCAGGTAAGACTTTTTTGAAAATCACTATTTATTCTATATTATTCAAAAAAATTAACCGGCGTTATTGTTATCTTGATAAAAAAAAAGGATGCCCAAAAATGTATGTATTTCTTTAAAGTGTATGTATATATATATATATATATATATATATATATATATATATATATATATATATATATATATATATATATATACTTTTTTCTTGGGTTTTCGGTTCGGTCAGGGGAATAAAAGATGTTTTATTGTTTTTCTGTCTCAAACGTTTCGACCTTATTGTTGGTCTTCATCAGTGTGTTTTCTACAATGTTTCTATTTTTTGTGTTAGTTGGCTTGATTTTAGAAGTTTTTCGACAAAAATCAAAGTGTCTTTTATTGGGATACTGGGAAATAAATTGGTGATATCAAATTAAATTATTTTAGCATTAGTGCGCAAAACAATTTTTTATCTTTTCTTGATTAGGTTAACTCTGTTTTTATTGCAAATTTAGCCGTATATTTAGTGTCTTTTGAGATATATGGTGCGGGAAAAAATGATGTTTTTGTTCTGACGGAATATTCTGGAGGTTGAGGGTTCATTATCTTTAGTCTTTTTAAGTCACTGTCAGTAAACAAGCTTTTCCAATTGTTAAATACATTTTTAATTTATCTTTGAAAATTATTAGTTGGGTCTTTCTTTATAGTTTTGTATTTTGTTGGGTTTAGAAAAGAAAAATAATTTATTTTTCCTTGAGACTATTAAAGGAAAGGTAGACGAATCAAGAGCAAAATTCACAGAAAACAATTGTTTATTTAAAATGTTACACCTGCAGATTTTTTTTGTCAAACTGTAAAATATCAGTCTAACTACATCTATACATACACTGAAGAAGCGAGAAGCTTGAAAAATGCCGCTGCTAGCGCCATCTCTAAGAGAAGTGTGAAACTTTTCATTCCATCCCCTCATCATTTTGGAAAACACAACCTTTATCAATCGTCCTAAAGCTCGAATATTTATTATTAGATTTATGAATACCATTTTTAAATTAATATTTTAAATTTCTCAAAATAATAAAATTTTAACATTACAACAACACTAATGAAAATTTTCTTTAATTCCAGTTAATCTTACTTTCATTTGGATCCATCATATTGATTTCTGTTGTAAATCCAATATTTATTGTTCTGGTGGCTATTATTGGTGCTATTTCAATGGGTTTTAGACATGTGTATCTGAGAACATCTAAAAATATTAAACGTCTTGAAGGAATCAGTAAGTCATTATCTACTAATCACATCGCATTCCATTTTATCATCAATAAGTCATTATCTACTTATCATACCGCGTTTTATTTATTGCCTCATAACTTTGTACTGAAGACAAATTCTGCACCGGGTAGGCATCTTATATTATCCCGACAGAGACAGGCCTTCTTTCGAAATGTGACCATGCCTATATTCAAGAAGAAACACAATTACGGAACCTAGATCCTTCCCAAAATCCCAAATTTATCCCTCCTATAACCTACACTATATGGTAAAGAGCAGCAGCTCTATCATCATTGCACTGAGGCCATCAAAGATTGGGTTGCACCCTTGAGGCTTAAAAGTGGTAATATTGGTAAAAATCATGTTAAAAATATGTTGAATTTTGTTGAAGTTAAAAATTAATTTTTATATAAAGTTAATCAATACAATACCCGAAACAATAATAATATTTCGCTTTTTAAAACTATTCATAACTTACCTTTATGAAGAATTTTTGTTTTAATCTATTCTTATGTTACACGTTATATTTTTAGTGAGAAGTCCTGTTTTCACTCACCTTAACGCAACTCTTAACGGCCTTACGACCATCAGAGCTTTCGGCGCTCAGAAGATCCTCAGGGACGAATTTGACAAACATCAGGACTATCATACAAGTGCTTGGTTTATGTTCATTGCAGCCACTTCCTGTTTCGGATTGTACATGGATTTGATGTGCTTTGTGTTTACAACTTTGATTTCATTTAGTTTTTTGATGTTCGGTGAAGGTAATTGTTGTTTTTATATTAAAAATTATAATAGTAAGTGATAAGTTACTTGTTTTCCAAATTGAAGGGATAAAATTAAAGTCTAATATTTAGCAAATTTTTTTATTTAAGTAATCGACTGCCTTTTAAGGTTTTGTATAATTAAATACTATTAAGCTCTATAAAAATGGTTATTTATACATTCTTTGGGCTTTTAATAATAATAATAACAACCAGTAATAAAAACAAACAATATTTACAGCCAAATGAACTGGTAAGCGGATAATTTCCACTAGCAAACTTGATCCACTGCAAACAGTTGTCAGTGGAAAGTAAGACCATAGAGCATGGTGTACCCCAGGGATTACTACTGGGTCCACTCTTGTTTGTATTGGATGTTAACGATTTACCTTATAAAATAAGACATGGGCTTGTTACTATGTGCGCGGATGACACCACGATTGTTGCTATGGCTGATACGAACTTTGGCATGCTTGTTATGGTGTGGTGTAAAAGAAATGGCTTAATATTAAATACTGATAAAATTGTGTATATGAATATGTGTAATCATAAGCCATTTAACGATAATGTTGAAGAAAGCCTTAACATTACGCTTTTTAGTAAAGTTAAGTTTTTGGGTACATTTATAGATCCTCAGTTGTCCTTTGCCGAGCATATAAATCATGTTTGCTCTAAACTGAACTCTTCTTACTTTGATATTCTGAGCCTAAAAAATACTGTCGATACTGATGGACTTCAGTCTATTATTCAATGACTTGTTATACCTTTATACTTAAATAATACTTCGAATAGGCAAAAAGACTATTTATTTATTAATTATGTAAATTTGACAAGTAGAAAAAAGGACTGATTTCATTGGGGAACAAATTTCAACTTTCTTTTTGTTTCCTGAACAAACCCAATTTTTTTGGTGTAAACTATACTCAAGTAACTAAAAAATACCTATTAAAGGTAACATTGTTATTGATTCTTGTTTTAAAAATTAAGGTCAGGAAAATAACCGTAATCTATTAAAGTTTTAGGCTACTGAGCTGTGATTGTGACTCTATATTATGATAAACTTTTTTAGGTCTAGGTATGAGTGCAGGTAACGTAGGTCTAGCAATTACTCAATCTACCTCATTATCTTGGATGATCCAATGGGGTCTTCGTCAATCGGCCGAAGTTGCAAACCAACTTATGTCGGTCGAAAGGGTCTTGGAATATAAGCAATTGCCTTCGGAAAAACAGCCAGAAAAGCCCAAACAACCTCCAAAGGACTGGCCTGATAAAGGACAGATTAAATTTGAGGATATGGGATTGAAATATGATGAAAATGGTGCACTAGTATTGAAAAATCTGAATTTATGTATACAGCCAAACGAAAAGGTGAATAAATGTTTTTCTTCAAATTAAAAATAAAATCATGAAGTTCTTTCTCGATAAAGGAAAATAAGAGAATACTATTTACATCATTATTTTTATTTTTAGGTGGGTATTGTAGGCAGAACTGGTGCAGGAAAATCTTCATTGATCTCAGCACTTTTCCGTCTTGCCAACGTTGAAGGAGGCATTCAAATAGACAATATCGATACCAAAGACTTACTCTTGGAGAACCTAAGGTCGAGCATTTCTATTATTCCGCAAGACCCCGTATTATTCTCTGGAACTTTACGTTACAATTTGGATCCCTTTGAGGAATATAACGACGAAGTTTTGTATAAAGCTATAGAAGAAGTGGAGCTTAGAGACCCAGCTAACATCATTAATAGGTTAGAAAACCGAGTAATGGATAGAGGTTCTAATTACAGCGTTGGACAGAGGCAGTTGATTTGTTTGGCTAGAGCTATTATAAGGAATAATAAGATTTTGATGTTGGATGAAGCTACTGCAAATGTAGATCCACAGTAAGTACATTATTAAGTATTGTAGGAAATTAGATTTAATTGTAGTGTTTAACAGCAGTCTCTTCTTTAAATAATCCCACAGAAAAGTTAGAGGAATGTCGTGAGCATGGAATTTTGGGTCATCGTAATATTCGTTAACCAAATAATTCCACCTTTCTTTTTATGTAAGCAATTCTGTTTCAGTTTCAAAGAAATAGAGTTCGAAAATGCTCTCACAATCACTCCACTTCAAAACGTTATATTTGGATGCTGCATTCTTCAAATTCTGCAGTTTCTCTTTTTAATAGAATATTTAGGTTCTTCTCTGCAAAGTTGTTGAAAACGAATAATGCACTGAAGTCCTTATTGGTAATCTTGAGGATATAAACACTATACAAGTTGAATTTTGTATGGAAATAGGCTCGTTGAACATATTGTGTGTTATAAATACAGTGAGTCGTTTCCTTGGTAGCAAGGTGACGTCTTAAAGACCTCATTTTTTGGATGTAGGCAATCAAAATGGTGACGCTCCATTGTGACGTTAATTTGTCACAGCCAGAAGACGTCTTCTAAGAGACCTTGAAACTGACATCGTTAAGATCTCTTACTGAAGAACTTTTATAGTTTTCACTGACGTTTTAGTAGGTGTTATTGGATACATATACGTGCTATTTTTCAATGGCGTGCACATCTGGATGTGTGTGTTTAACCCTTGATATTCAAAATTAAGTACTACAAGTTTAATGATGAGAGCGTTTCTCAACCTTTCAGTATTTGTGATCCTAATTTTCATATCAGTTTTAATCGCTTATTCCTTTTAATTTTTTTTTGGATTCTAATTATATTTATTCTATTCACTGCGTCTTTGGTCTCGATACGTCATCATAAGTTCAACATCTCAATAAAATAAGTAAAATTACATCACTGACGACAATGTTACCCATTTCTTATTTCTCGAGCTTTCACGGAAAGTTTCGATCAGTCTCGAAAGTATGAGAGAAATATTTGCGAGTTTAAGATGGGTCAAACAGATACTTTGGTGGTTGGGACCGTTCAAAACGCTAATTTTAAAGATCCGGTTAAAACACGTATTCTGCCAGCTGCAATTGGAATTTAAAAAATTATGATTAAAGATCATTTTATCAAACAACTGCAGTTCATTTCCTTGTCAAATGATACTGATGTTAATCTGAAGATATACAGCATTAACTTCTATTAAAGTCGCTCGAAAGATTTTTCTTAATTGAAATTGATGAGGCAACAGATAGCAAAATAGAATTTGAGATGGATTCTCAGCACTTGAGAATCCTTTATCTTACAAATCAGAGCGACAGCACGTGCATTATTTAATGTACTGGATAATTTTTTAAACGAGTAACTCTTGTAATGAGAAAATTATGTTGGAATTTGTACAGATGATGCTCGAGCATTATCCATAAGATTCTAAAGCTTACACAAATTTGTGAGATAGAAACCTTCGCAGTGACTCTAGATACATGGTAGGATTCACAGGGACCTTCTTGCTGCCAAGGAAATACATAAGTCCTGGTCTGAATATTCTGTTGACCACAGTTAACAGCTGTAGTGATTATATAAAAAGACTTTCCTGCCCTTCAAAAGATATCTAAAAACTTATAAGCCGCCCTATATTACTACACAAAATACTTTGTATTGAGTACTCATAATTAAAGTGAAATCCACTCAAAAACATACATAATTTAGGAGTGTTAAAATTTTGTCTAAGATTTATGTTTGCATTATCTTACAGAACTGATGCTCTGATTCAGAAGACCATCCGCAGGAAGTTTGCCAATTGCACAGTACTTACTGTAGCACATCGTTTAAACACCATCATGGACTCAGACAAAGTATTGGTCATGGACGCTGGTACCATGGTGGAATTTGATCATCCGTATAATCTTCTAAAGAATCATAATGGTGTATTCTATAATATGGTCAACGAAGCCGGTAGAGCTGTGGCGGAACAACTGAGGAAGATTGCGAAAGATAGTTTTCACAGACAACTTAGTGTACCAGAATAAGTATTTCAATTATATCAGTGTCTATTTTAGCTAATACTGTACACTGTGAGGGGCGGACTTTTTTTACATAGGACGGAAAGAAAAATTACTTCATTCATAAATTGGTATTAAACGGGTATCAAAACTTTTTTGTAACTCTAATACATTGTGCGACTTCAATAGATATTGTTGGGATCGTCCAGAAGTGTATTAAGAAGATTTTTGGCACTTACAAAAAAACTGTGTTGAAACACATTTTTATTAGAAAATCTTTTTCAAAAAGTTGTACTGTTTAAGGATGTTCAATGGTTATATATTTATATAGGGAGACTTACTCCTTTTGGAGTCCTAAATAACATTGCTATTACGGAAAGTTGAAGCATCGGTCGCTTAAAATTTGATTTTTTAACATATATAAAACAGGTAATGATAGAAGGTTTTTAATAATGTCTTGATATATTTTTTTCTGACATTATCTCAGATCTCAAATATTTTTGCTTAAACTTTAATAACCAGATTCACTAAGAAGCTTTAAGAATTAGACTCAATAGTTGCCGTGGACGTTAGATCTTCTAGTATTGCATATATCAACAAATAAAACATTTAAAGGAATATTAACAATAAAAATCTAAAGATAAAGTTTTGATATCAGTGATAGGAATTATTGCCTTCCGAAAATAAACAAAATATTTCATTTTTGCCTGTCTAGTTATAAAAGCAAATTATTTTTTATGGTTGTATTTTTAAGGTTCAAACTTGCTCGACTTACCATTATACTTGTCAATTTAAATCCTCTATTGTCAGCTTTGACCAGCTTTAAAGTTAAGCCATGTTAGTAAATTATGAGGTTAGTTTTGATACTATTTGTACACATTGTTACAAGAAGGGAATGAGAAATAGCGCATCACCTTCTTTTATCATAATATATATTTTACCATTTCGGATTTTTTTAGGAGTACACTAGGGATTTATTGACCTTTTTTTCACGAATGGGCTCAAGTTCCAAAAATTACCTGTATTCGAGATATAGAGCATCAAAGGTTTAGAGCATGACCATGCACCGATATGTTCAAAAAGTCCCGGTATGGCTGGATAACTCGAAAATATTAAGTGCAAGAAGGACAACAAAATACAAGAGATTTCAGATTATTCCCTGGCTATTCGAAAGTGACCTTGAAGGTCATTATAAGCAAATGATAAAATGCAAGCAAGCAAAAAAAGGTGTTAGTGTTCATCTATGCGAACGCAATTAAAAAGAGAGGTACTACTCATCGAAAACGCTCTGTCTCTGTCTAAGCATGAGCTAACTTTCTTCTATAGGATCCGCGGTTTACTATCTTTATATTATGTCTATGGGTTAGGTTAACCTAGGTTAACCCATAGACATAAGAGTAATTATTAGTACTTAATATAGACTGCGGATCATATAGAAGAAAGTTAGCTCACGCTTAGAGAGCGTTTTAGATGATCCACGGTTTTGTATCTTTATATTATGTCTATTCAACTTAACCTAACACTCTTTTTAATGGTTGTCAGATGAGAGGGGTATTCAAATACGTTTGAGATATCGTGCTTAGCTGCTCTTACAGAAAGAGAGGTACTACTCATCGAAAATGCGTCGTCTCTTTCGAATCGTGAGCCAATATTTTTTTTATATGATCCGCAGTCTATATACTAATTTTATGTCTAAAGTTAACTGAACCTAACCCAGTTTAACCTTGGTTAAATCGTTTTGATCTTGAAAAAGAGCGTCTCTAATGATCATGCCTCGAAAAGAATAATAAGGATACCGCCGAATGGTTACGGAAAAATCTTGAACCCCCAGCACATTTCTTTTTGCTTGTATCTCGAAATTTTTTCATTTTCTACCGTTTTAGAATTTTTTACCTTGAGATTTTCTTTCGAAATCGGGCCCGATCGTAATATTTTCGCCTCTTTCTATTTCCGGGATTAAAAATAAGTGTTTCCATTTGAAAATAGACCTTGACTTTGTAATGGCCTTTGAGATTGCGGTCAAGGTCAAATTCAAGGTCACCCTCGAACAGCCACGGAAAAATTTAAATTCCTTCGTAATTTGTTGTCCTTCTTCCAATCAAAATTTTCCAGTTTTCTAGCCGAGTGGACGATATACATGTGTAGGATAATTCCTCAAAATTTGAGCCCAATCGGTACAATATTTTTTTCGAATTGATGTCAACGAAGCCAAGAAATGTTTTACAAAAAACGCAGTTAAAGTTACTTTCGTGAAAATGCGCATAAGAACGCCTCTTACTCTCAATCAGTGATGCTTGGTCCATACATTATTCCTTCAGCTTCTTCAGAAAGTTCATTTTGTTGTAATCTATATATATATATATATATATATATATATATATATATATATATATATATATATATATATATATATATATATATATATATATATATATTTCTAACGGTTTCTAACTTTCTACGCCGTCTCTATTTCTCATTTCTCCGTCGATAACTTCTCGCCAGCTTTTCCTCTGTCTCCCTCGTTTTCTTCTCCCTTGCGGTATCCAGCTTAGTACTTGTTTAGGTAGACGTTCCTCTGCTATTCTCTGCACGTGGCTATATCTTATTAGTTGTTTTGTTCTTATATCATCTACTATTATGTGAGTGACTCCCATTATTTCTCTGATACGGTCATTGGTTTGTCTGTCTCTTCTGGATTTTCTAGCCAATCGTCTTCGGAAGTCCATTTCAGTGGCTAACAGTGTCCTCTCGGAAGTTTCTTTTAGCTGCCAGACTTCAAAACTATATGTGACTATGTTATAATCTTTCGTTTCTAATTTCTATTCTCCGATCTTTAGAGTTCTCGGAGCTGGAGCGATTCGTCTGACCAATGCGCGCTTTGTCCGCAAACGCAGCTGCTGTCTTGCCGATTTTGACGGTCATAAGTTCCATCACTTTTAATAAAAGTTAAACTTCTTCATTAAAATTGCATGCAGAACAATATGCTGCAATTTCAACTTTTTTTCCTGTGAATATTTGTTTGGGAGGTAAATGTCAAACACGGGTATTAACACTTGCGTTGGTGTTTTGAGTGTTTGCTCGGAGACATCTTTGCAGAAAGATAAGGTCTTCGGAATATTTTGTAACGTGAAAAACAAAGCGAAGTTTATGATAGAGTACTGCAAACTTTAAAATCAGGATCTTTATTAAAAATTTTTTCAGCTGATGCACTTGCATAGCTTTTATATTGTTCACTTTAAACTGTCCTTAAAGTATCTTTTTTTTTGACGATCATTGTTGTTAAAAAAATGGGAAAAATCATGGCTTATGTTGGCCAATACTTTGTATATTGAGGTAATTCATTTTGTTCTGGAAACAAATGCTTAAAAAATCGACGTTACTAACCGAAACACCTATTATAAGAACCAAAAATTTACAAAATATAACGCGGAGAAGCAAACGGGTCACGTGACAAGCCAGGTGCCTGCTGAGCATGCAAAGACGCTCCTGTTGTATTCGAATTTTAAGCCTCTTTTCGGTTACTCCTGCCTAAATAACTTATCTCTACAGCATTTCTTCAGGAATACAGTATACGAAACTAATGTTACTAGAAAATCGAATTTCCCAAAAAAAAACCCCTAACATAATTTCTTAAACTTTCTTTTTACGAATTTTCTTTTCCATCAGACTGGCGATATAATACTCGAAAGTTTGATCAAATTTGTTAACGAAAAAGCTAGTATCACTGATAACCAACGCGTTGACACATGTCATGTAAAAAAGTTAAAATTTTGATAATAGTTCGCAACCAAAAATTGATAATACAAAATGCATGCGTTGTTGCCATATCTCATTCATAATCTTTGATTTAATTATTGTTGATAATCGCATAATAGAACTTTTAAAAACATTTTATATGCTCACACCACAATTTAAAATCAATGAAATATTGACAACGACATATTTTCTTTTCTAAGGTTTGCAACACTGTGATCTTTCTACGCTTTCATTTCATGCTTCCCTTGTCCCCGCAGCCCCCCTGTATGACAGCACTGAACATCCTTAAATTGGACAGTCACAATTTAGTTATATTTTTATTAAAATACTTCCGTCCAAACAATTTTCCGAACAAGTTTTGTATTAATTTCAGGAACTAGTTTTCTAACTGAAGAATTCTTTATTAAAAATTAAATGCATATTATGTTTTTTTTTTAAATATATTTTGTTAGTTTGTATTCTTTTTATAGTTTCGAATAGTAGCTAAAATTTTATTTGGTTATTTGATACATTGAGACTTTTCAGTGAAAAATCTTATTTCATTTTGTATAATAAATAATAATTGTTAAGAAGCTGAAAACTTATTCTCTCTCAGGTTTATGTAGTACAATTTTTATGCAAACATAACCTAATATTTTGGGTGTGCATTTAGTTTTTTGCTTTAGTAATTTTTATTTTTTAAATATTTTAGAATGTGTTATGATAAACACCATTATACAATATATAAAATGCTCAAAAACAGTCTATTAGTATACTTTAAGAAAAAATCGTATTTTATTCAAAAAATATTTTTAATAAGCTCTTATATTGTTCATAGTTGTATATGCAAATTTATTGGCACAAAAACGGCATAATTTTCTTAAAAAAAAATAAAACTCAATAACGTACTTAATTTAAAACGGTACTATGAAAGTTTTTTTCATTTGTTGAATTGTTTTATTGAATTTTATTATTTGTATAAAATGTTCATCGTAATTCACTCAAACTTTCTTTTAGCTGTAACTTAAAATACCTTAAAGGAACTGTGATGTTATTACTTAATTTTTTAAAGTATTTTATCTATTCATAAAATTAAAACGGGTTGCACGAACCTATAATAGAATTTAGCTGTATTTTTTAAATTGTTTTGTGCAAGCAGTTTTCATAGAATTTTATATCTACTGCATTAGTTGTAAGTATTTATATAAAAAATCTATTTCTATGGCATTAAACCAATTTTTACAATTTAAATTGAAGCTGGTGTTTTTATCTTGAAAACATTTTAAAATTACAGGGTTATATGAACAAATTTTTTTCAGTTGCATGTAAACTCTTGTGAGGTATATATTTTAATTTTATGTAATTCTTTTGAGAATAAATAATAACAAATATTTTTCTCCTTATTTATTTATCATTTACCCCTAAGAGTTTTAAGATTAAAATAAAGACCATTAAGCCTCTTCCAAGCTATATAAATGTTTACAGCCACAATTGTTATGAATACGTGAAAAAAAAAACTATACCGTATCACAACAAAGTCTGGTTCTCTACATATTTATTTATTCTTGTAAATTATAAAATATATCACCATTGCTAAGTTTGTTTTACAAACAAAAACCAATATCTTTGAAATTACACAAGAAAATTGAGATGAAATCACAAATGATAGAATAAAGAAGTGTTCATTGTTACAGACCCTTGGACAGCAAGAAACACATTCCTTCTTCACAATTCCGTATATTAAGAGAACTTCGGAGCTTTAAGCTTTTGTTCAGTTTGTTTGATAGTTTTTCCTCGCAAAAAGTAGTGCTTAATAAGCGCACGAAACTCATGTTCCTCCATTATCTTGGGTATATACTGCTACACCGACTTAAAGAAACTTGCCAAAATTTTCTACGCAAAAGATTGACTTAGAACTTCCTATAGGCACTAGTATAGGATAAGACGTGTGACAATGAATTGCAGTTTGTGATTAGAGCGCCACCTTGTGAGACGCCATGAATTCATCAAACCACTATTGTATATTTTATAATTTTTTTTAGTATTTGTATTTGATATGTCAGTTTAATACTTATTACAACTGTTGTTCATTTCATTTTAAAACACATAGGTACAGTGCCTAAATAGCTGATGTAAAAGTTACATTTCATTATTAATAAATAAACAAAATGTCAAGGAAGGTATATAAATACAAAAAAAATTTGAAAATGCCTTAAATAAAGAAAGAACCTAAACCCGAGAACAGTAAAAATAAAAAAAAGATATAATCTATGGTTCAAGAATCTGGAAAATACAATATATATATATATATATATATATATATATATATATATATATATATATATATATATATATATATATATATGATGAATCCTACCGTCGACGCCGAGGACAAAATATCCTATGTAACTGGGCTTTATTAGCGCGTATTTCGCGGTATTCGGCCCGCGAAATAGGACATGGCGACCGTGACAGGACGGTGTACAGCATAAGGTTGCTGACACTATGGCAGCTAATGCAGCGCCAGGATCCTGGGAACCACTCGGAATGTACGTTTCTAACTTTACTTCAGTCATCCGCTTTCTATATGGAGACTGTGGAGTCTCAATAAACGAGAGCGACTGCATTAGAGGGGGCATATTGTAGAAACGGACATATCGGTATATCTTACCGGTATGTTCCGATCGAAATTGACTACAAATATAAGGTTCAACATGTAGAAAGTAGACACAGGGATGTCGAGGGTGTCTGGGTAAGGCGTGGATGCCGAGGACGAAACATCCTATTTAAGTGAGCTTTATTGGCGCTTATTTCGCGGTATTTGGCCCGCGAAATACGACTATATATATATATATATATATATATATATATATATATATATATATATATATATATATATATATATATATAAATGTCGCCAAATGGACATTCGAAATATTTGTATTGCCGAACTGTTTATCTCTGACCTGTTTTCCCAATTTAGTTAAGAAGTAGGCGGCTTTTAATAAATGGATCTTAATTTACTTAATCTTATATACGTACAAACACTTTATGTATCGCACATACTGGGTGCAGTATCAATAATTTTGGGTCCCTAAATAAGTGCGCCAATGCATTTAGTTATCCTGAATAAGAAACATAAAATTCGTATTTTGATATACCCTAAAAATTATACACATACTTTTTTCTTCAACCCCATAGTTTAGAGGTTAAGATTATTTAGTTATGGTGCCAATATGCATGCCATAGAAACAGGCATAAATTGCCTAGTAATGCCTTACTAAGTTAAAACAAAATTCATCATTTTATTTTTACGTATAAATTACTCTCAACCATAGATTTTCCTCCATCGGATTTATTTTTAGCTAACCCACTTTAAAACAAATTTGCGATATTTTTTAATCTGACATCGAAGTAGGCAGGTTTTTAATATCCTGCCGAAATGTATCGGAATTTATATTTTATAAAGCAGTTGTTTCCTACAAATGCTGCTCTTGCTTCGATACTGCTTCACTAACGAGACCATGATGTGATTGAAACGCGTATGGAGAGAGCACCAGAGTTATATTCGCAGGAAATAAACTGTTTCTATACATTCTTTCCTTTTTCTCTGCTTGAAAGGATAATAACATAAAGACAACTGTTTAAACAAGGCAGCTAGGTTTTTTACGGATATTTCGATTTTTTGACATAAAATTCGTATTTGATATACCCTAGCAACTATTTACATACTTTTTCCTTCAACTTCATAGTTTAGAAGTTTAGATTATTTAGTTATGGTAACTAATATGCACTACATCAAAACACGCATAAATTGCCTAGTCATGCTTACTAAGCTAAAACATAATTATCATTCATCATCTTATTTTTATGCATATATTCCTCCCAACTATAGATTTTCTTCATTAGGATTTATTTTTAGCTAACCCACTTCAAAACAGATTTATTTGATATTAGTTTAGTCTCCATCCAAAAATTAATAACAAAAATGTACATTTGACAAAAGTGTTCAGGTACACTTCTAAACATATGCTACCAGAACAGGAACTCTTATCTATACTGAGAGAATCACTCGTATGAAGACATTATTTATTATATTTTTTTTACTTCCAAAGAACATGTATTGATCACTCCTAAATCGCAATGAATGTGCTATAAACAAAGACCAAATTGCAGTCAAACCGGCTTTAATTAGCGTGTTTTCAGTCAATTTTAATAGTATATATATATATATATATATATATATATATATATATATATACATATATATATATATATATATATATATATATATATATATATATATATATATATATATATATATTGCAATTTACCGTAGCCCTGAACGGCCTACACACTTTCGACTACTAAAATCTTGGGTGTTTCGTCCTGATCCCGATGGTGGATTTATCAGGGGGTCTGCCGACACCTTCCCCAGACACCTTTTGACATACTTTCTATAACGTAATTTCTGATATTTGAATCTTCTTTGCGTCGGAAACTATCGGTGAGATGTTCCTCAACTAGCTGTTCCTACATCAACGTTACAGTATCATATCCTGAGAATATACTGATACTGACCTCATCTCCTTAAGAGTTTCTGTATTAGAAACTTGAAAATTGTGAGAGTTTACTTCTTGCTGTATATAGAGTTGAAACAGAGTAATTGCATTTAGAACTAAATTTGACTACAAGACCGAGTTAAAGACTTTTTGTTTTGAGTTTTGACTAGTCCTGTTAGTTACTCTTAAAATTGACTGAAAACACGCTAGTTAAAGTTTGAAAAAGAAGACATTTCGGCCTCTGACTAAACCATTTACTCAGTTCTCAGGTTTTACTGCAATTCAATCTTTATTTAGAGCACATTCATTACGATTTAGGAGTGATCAAGACATATTCTATGGATGTAAAAAAATATAATAACTAATGTCTTCATATGTATAGATCAAAGTTAGTGTTCAGGCAGCACATGTTTCGAAGTGTACCTGGACCTGTTCTTATTTTTTTGAATGGAGATTTATATCAGATAAATCTGTTTTGAAGTGGGCTAGCTAAAAATAAATCCTAAAGAAGAAAATCTATGGTTGAGCGTAATATATGCGTAAAAATAAATAAATGATAATTTTATTTTAGCTTAGTAATCATGACTGGGCAATTTATACGTGTTTTTATGCAGTGCATATTGAAGACAATAACTAGATAATCTAAACTTCTAAACTATGGGGTTGAAGGAAAAAGTATGTGAATAGTGTTAGGGTATATCAAAATACGAATGTTAAAAAATCAAAATTTCCGTAAGAAACCTATCTGTCGTGTTTAAACAGTTGCCTTTATATATATATATATATATATATATATATATATATATATATATATATATATATATATATATATATATATATATATAAGCTTTCCGAATTAAAGTTAAAATATTTGGCGTACATAATGCACAATTTTTCAAAAAATATAATTTGCTTTTGGGAATATGTTGTGTCTAATATTTTTTTTAATAATTAGATCCGTGAAAAGTCTAGCTTAGACATTCAGCCATTTTGTCTGCAATTGGCCGAATTTGCGGTCGGTAGAATCATTAAAAACAAAATCATCAACCATCTGTGTTCTATTTTATTTAATTTGATTCGTCTGCTCCAAAATTAGGTAAGTATACCCTATATTTTTCATTATATTTATCAGGTCTAATAAATTAAATTATTCCCAATTTATTTACACCATAACTTACAAATTTGCAGGGTCGGTAAGACGTTTCTTTTTATTTTAGGAGCCAGCTTTATCCATTTTCCTCCAGGATTCACCTTTATCTTTTTTTCTTCAGAATTCACTTTTATCCTCTCTTCTTCAGGATTCAAATTTATCCCTTTTCTTCAAGATTCATTTTATCCTGAAGGTTCAACCATTCTTTCAAAGTAATAGCTATACGGTTATTCTAATATAGTAGCTATATTTTTCTAAATACAATAAATTCGTGCTTAATAGAAGTACTATATACTTCTTCAATATTAATTACGTTTGCTGGCAAGTGTGTTGCCTCTGTATTCCTTTTGGCCACATTTAACAAACTCATTAAGGACAACTTCATGATTCTACGATGGGTTTTTCCTAGAAATATCAACACGTTCAGGTGACTGTAGCCCGAGAGCGAGTACCTTCAACCAGATAAGTAACAAAATCATTTAAAGTTGCCAAAATAACCCTTTGAAGTAAATTTGCCATGAACCAGTTTTATTTATGCTAATGACAAATAGTGTAACTTTTACTTTTTTTGTGCTACAGGTCCGTATATTCTTATTAAATTAAATTTCATAGTTGAATATACGTATCTCGAATTTTATTTGGATAACCTGAAGCAAGAGCAAATTTTATACCTTTTAAGTAATAGATGGCGCTTTCAATTTGATCTTTTAGTGGGAGTAACTTCAGCAAGGGTTGTTCTGAATTTTAGGCAAATGTACCATTAACCCTGTCCATTTATAATTGCCACGACAAAGGGCATTTTTATATTACACGGACAATAACTTATTTATTTATTTATTTACTTGTTTGGCTTTGAAACACATTAAACGGTGCTCTCATAGGAGGATCGTTTGGTGCGACACCTGGCTTTCGTTGCCAAAATTCGTAGCAAGCCTGGTTGCCTAATACCCAATAATGCGACTCCTATCCTTTGAGCAGCGCGTTTCGTGTACTCGATTGTATAGATTTCTGTTTTAATTCACCGTCGCGCCACCACATGGCGGTTTTTACAAGTTTTGTTAATTTGTGTGATTCTTATGTTATCTAGTGAATCATCGAGATGTCGCCTTTGTCGTCATGTTTGCTGTTTTTAATTTTAAATTCACGTCCGCTAAGCTACGATTTTATTTTATTTTTCTTTATATATATATATATATATATATATATATATATATATATATATATATATATATATATATATATATATATATATATATAAACATTAAATTTTCAAAGTTTAAGACCCTCAGTTGGCTGCACGGAGAAGCTGCTAAGAAGTCTGGTGAACAGAACACATATTATGTTGGAGTTTCATAGCGGTTGTTGGTGTTTTTAATTTATTTGTAATTTAATTGCAGGTCTGTTTTCGGATTAATTAAAAGCATTGAAACAGTTGTTTTTTACTTTATGCTTGTTTTACTCCAGTCTGGAAGTTTTGCAAGTGATTGTATGCATCGTTCTTAAATGGAGTTACGACTTTATAACATTTCGTTATTAGTATTCTTTAGTATCTGTTTCTGTTACAATTTTTAGGAATATAATAATGATTCGCGATTTTAAAAATCTCTTGGACGGTGCTTGTTTTAAGCAATTGAAAACTCCTTTAAAAAATAAAATATCGAAATGTCAGACATTATTATTCAGAAGTTTTTCATGGATGACTGGAAGTTGTTAGCATGTTTTTTTAATCAAATTTATTGGCTCACTTAATTTCGTACAGTACGCTCATTAAAAAGAGAAATTGCAGGATGCTGTACAATTTAAGAGTTCAGAAAGTTAAAATTTCTAATTTTAAAATTATACGGAGCTATTTAATATAAAAAAACAACATATCGAAATATTTTTTTATTCTGAACAATATATATCAAAATATAGCTGACCACCCTGTATTTATATTTGGAAATAATATTGATCACACGATCAGACAGACCGATGATAATACTATTTTTTTGGGTTTTTGAAAAGACTACCACGGAAATAATTAATAAATGAACATATAAATTTTATAATAACCTAATAACAAGAAACATAGAACATAAACAGCAAAAATATATAGCATTACCTTACACTAGTTAACTGTCAGAAAAAATAAAAGACATTTTAAAAAAGCATGATATTATCGTATGTCACAGGTCTCATAATAAATTCAATACCCTATTTACTAATTTAAAAAGTAAAACTCCTCTCATGAATAAGTCAAATGTAGTATATTTGATCTCTTGCTCAAATTGTCCCAAAAAATATACAGGCATGACAAGCCAATTGCTAAAGAACAGATTGAGTGGCCATAAATATACGAAAAACGCCTCAACAGCGTTAAACAAACACACAGGATGAAAAACATACCTTCGATTATAACAGTACCATAATTAAAAACAAAAATATGAATTATCAAAAATTGCAGATAAAGGAAATAATAGAAATTAAAAAAGATAAAACACTGTTAATGACCGAACGGATATAGGAAATATGAGCCACATTTACACCAACCTAATTTAAAGAAAAATATTAAGTATTCGATCCTGTTAATAAACATCAAAAATTGAATACCCTCTTAAACATAAAATTAAATGTATGCGTTCTTTAGTTGTTTTTTGGTCCATTGTAAAATATAAAAAATAAAACACACTCGCATTCCATGTATTCTAAGTACCTAAATAGATGAGGTAAAAATTTCATTTCATTATTAATAAATAAATAAGATGTCAAGGTATGTACTGGTAAACCTAAATACTTTTCTAGAAATTTGCTACTCTGCTTACGGAAATAAATATTTACATAAAGTAAATAAATATTTTATACGGTTTGGAACAAAAGTGTAGGCTTCTAAAGCATTTTATTTTTGATATTTACAAAATTTCATGTGTAATAAAGCATATAATATATTAAACAGCTTTATTAATATAAAACTTTTTGTTACAACCATCTCCATTGAGAATTTATTTGTGAAAGAAAACATAACTCTCATCCTGAAAATAATTGTCTTCTCAATATTATTTCCAAATATAAATACAGGGTGGTCAGCTCTATTTTGATATATATTGTTCAAAATAAAAAAATATTTCGATATGTTGTTTCTTTATATTAAATAGCTCCGTATATTTTTAAAATTAGAAATTTTTACTTTCTGGACTCCTGAAGTGTACAGCATCCTGCAATTTCTCTTTTTTTAATGAGCGTACTGTACGAAATTAATTAACCCAATAAATGTGAATAAAAAACATGCTAAAAAACTTCCAGTCATCCATGAAAAACTTCTAAATAACAATGTCTGACATTTCGATACTTTATTTTTTAAAGGAGTTTTGAATTGCTTACAACAAGCACCTTCCAAGAGATTTTTGAAATCGCGAATCATTATTATATTCCTAAAAACTGCAACAGAAACAGATAGTCAATTTACCGACACGAATCGATAAAGGATACTAATAACGAAACTTTATAAAGTCGTAACTCCATTTAAGAACGATGCATACCATCACTTGCAAAACTTCCAGACTGGAGTAAAACAATCATAAAGTAAAAAACAACTGTTGCAATGCTTTTAATTAATCCAAAAACAGACCTGGAATTAAATTACAAAATAAATTAAAAACACCAACAACCGCTATGAAACTCCAACATAATGTGTGTCCTGTTCACCAGACCTCTTAGCAGCTTCTCCATGTAGCCAACTGAGAGTCTTAAACTTTGAAAATTTTTTGCTAATAAAAGTGTTTTAAAAATAAACAATTCCTCTGCAAATTACAGAAATGCATACATCAACACGGTCAATAACTTAATACAGCTTGTAAATGGTACGATAAATATTAATAAACGTTAATTACTGGCATCTTTTAGCCGATCCATCATTACGAGTGTTCTGCATGTAATCAAAGTGATTGCATTTCGTATTCTCTCATCGGTGTGGTTTATTTTCGTCCGCTATTACGGAGTAATCTTTTATAATATACAAGGTGGCGTGTGGTTCGTTCTATGAATATCAATGCAGACCGGTGATTATCATAGTAGTTATTACCAGATATCGAAGCCCGCATAGATATCTCTCAATTTTCTTTTGATATTTTAATATTTACTCTTCTCTGTTGATTAAAAATATAAAAATATTCTTTTGAATCGACACAAACGTCTCTTGTATTGATGATAATAATTAACACAAAAAAGTCACAAATACCAATTTTGAAGTTTTATTAATGACACTGAATAATAGCACATAAAAAAATCGAAACAATTATGAGCGTCGATGGCACAACTAATAACAACCAGGAAATAAACTGATTTAGATTAATTGATGACAACTATTTTCTGCATGTTATGGTCTATTCCTATAAATTTCTGAAACCTTTTGAACTTATGGTACATGGCAATCACAGGATATAGGTGCGTATATTAGGTAGCATGGCAACGATTAGTTATGTTGTGTTGTTATAAAGGGTGTTTTTTTATAGAGGTATAGAACTTTTAAATGGAATAAAACAAAGATGAATTTTTTAAATTGACATGCAATTTACTTTATTCGAAAGATAACCTTCTGGCATTATAATTTAAATATGACTTCTGGCATATGACCGCCATGGCTGGCTCGGACGTAGTCTAATCTGGAGGTCCAATTTTCGATGACTTTTTCCATCATTTGTGGCCGTATATCGGCAATAACGTGGCGAATGTTGTCCCCCAAATGATCAATCGTTTCGGGCTTATCGGCTTAGACTAGCGACTTCACATATCCCCACAGAAAATAGTCTAGCGGCGTTAAGTCGCACGATCTTGAAGGCCAATTCACGGGTCCGAAACGTGAAACTATGCGGTTACCAAACGTTTCCTTCAATAAATCAATTGTGGCACGAGCTGTGTGACATGTTGCGCCGTCTTGTTGAAACCACAGCTCCTGCACATCATGGTTGTTCAATTGATGAACGAAAAAGTCAGTAATCATGGTTCTATAGCGGTCACCATTGACTGTAACGTTCTGACCAGCATCGTTTTTAAAGAAGTACGGACCAATGATTCCACCAGCTCATAAAGCACACCAAACAGTCTGTTTTTCTGGATGTAACGGTGTCTCAACATACACTTGAGGATTATCATCACTCCAAATACGGCAGTTTTGTTTATTGACGTATCCATTCAAACAAAAGTGAGCTTCATCGCTAAACAAAATTCGCTTATGAAAATCGGGATCAACGGCAATCTTGTTTTGGGACCATTCACCGAATCTACGCCTTGCTAGGTGATCGTGTTTTTTTTTTTTTTTTTTTTTTTTTTTTTATCGAGGTTTAGGAAATCTGTTTGACAGACACTCCAGTGTTAATGTCGTTGCACTGGAGTAGTGTTGGTTTCCGGACGGTGCCGCCAACTAAAACCCTTTCCTCGTTTGGACCTGGTAAGTGTCCTCCTCGGAACTGCTGCGTGCATTACTTCAAGGAGGTGGTCAAATAATTTGTTGATATCACCCCTCTATTCTTCTGATATCCGTCTCTTTTGTTGCCAAGATCGACTTGGCGAGCTTTGATACGGCCTTCCAATTGTTCACATTTTGCAGCATTTTTCCCACTAAGTTTTCTGGTGTGAGCTGACCCATATTGCTTTCCGCCGTTCTTCTCTCCTCCGCCCATCTAGGGCACTCAAAGAACGTGTGCTCCACAGTGTCCACCTTACCGCAGTATATACATTTGTCGGTCTCCGCCACCTTGAATCGCTCTCTGTAGGCCTGGAAACATCCATGACCAGAGATCAATTGGGTAAGATGAAAGGTAACTTCTCCGTGTCCCCTCTTGATCCATGGTTCGATTTGTGGAATTAGTCTGTATGTCCATAGACCTTTATTCGTATTTACCTCCCATTCCTCCTGCCATTTACTAAGGGTGTTTTCGTTTGCGATCTTTTTGTTAATCCCCTCTCTTAGGCTACACCTCTCTTCCACCATTAGGTGTATTGGTGGAATTCTCGAGATTACCGACAGAGCCTTCGTTGAGACTGTTCTGTAGGAGCTCACGGTGCGTATTGCAGCTTTCCTTAGCACTCTCTGCAGCATATCCTTGTAGGTCTTTTTCTTCATAGCTCGTCCCCATATTACGACTCCATATAGGATGATTGACTGGGCTACTGCGAATAATGTTCTCCTAATTCCTTCTCTCGGACCCTCAATATTAGGCATTACTCTACTGAGGTTTTCAATGGCATTTCCCGCTTTTTTAGCAACAGTCCTGATGTGCTGGGCCATTTTCATGTTACGATCTAGATACACCCCGAGGTACTTTGTGTATTCCTGGCTTCTTATTGCCACGTCTTCGACCCTTATTTCAATTTCCCGTACCGTCCAACCACCGGCGAGTACAACTACTTCTGTTTTTTCCGGAGCTAGTTTCAGTTGTTTGTTGTGCAACCATCTTACCACATCTTTCATCACTTTATTTGAGGTGTCTGCATACCCAATGATTTTAACCGTGCGCGGTACTGGGATTTTTAGTATGCCATCATAATAGAGGTTCCACAGCGTGGGTCCTAGGACCGACCCCTGAGGCACCCCACATGTCATCTTCATCTTGCCATTTTTTCCGATGTTTATCCACCTATCCTCCAGATAGCTTGCTATCATATTATACAGGTACGGGGCAATTTGTCTGTTTTTCAGCTCTTCTAGTATTCCCTTCCACGGGGCCGAGTTAAAGGCATTTCGGACATCTATGGTGATCAGTATGCACCGCTTCCTCCCTGATCTTTCATTAGCTTCGTCGGCTATTTCCTGGACCCTCTGTAAAGCTTGACTGGTGGACCTTCCCTGCCGGAATCCGTACTGTTCCTCAGCAAGGTCGCCGGTTCGTACTATTTCTTCCCTGAGCTTGTCTAGAATGAGTTGTTCTAGAAGTTTCCCCATGCCATTTAACAGACATATGGGCCGATAGGCCTTATTATTTTGGCCAGGTTTACCCTTTTCCACAAGGACCAACCTCCCTACTTTCCACTCCTGAGGGAATAGACCCTCCAGCAAGAGACGATTCAGGATTGCCAGTATCTTATCAGGGTGTCCCTTGACAGTTGCCTTTATTATTTCAGGGGTTATGTTGTCTGGCCCTGGTGCCTTCTTCTCCTTTATCCTATCGCAGGCAGTTGCTAATTCCTTCTGAGTGAAGAGAGGTATCTCAGTTTCAGCTACCGCCAGTCTGTCCCAGATCTCGACCGACTGTCTTGGAAATAACTAGGTGATCGTGTGGCTTCAATTCTTGCACGAGTTGTATTTTGTAAGCACGCAAACCAAGATCTTTCCGCAAAATCTTCCATAAAGTGAATGGACACATATCCAATTCCTCTGCACGATGGCGGATAGACTGATTCGGGTCTTCCTCTACGCTACACTCTACAGCAACAATGACTTCTTCTGTACGCACTGTACGACGTCTCTGTGGATGCGTATTATCATTTAGAGTAAACGTGGTGCGAAAATGTTCCATAGTTAATCGAATTAATTGCTTAAGAAACATGTGATAGACGAATGGGCTGAAGAACATGGAAATGTTGTGCTTCGAACACATTAATTAAAATCCATTATACTTATATGGGCATAACTAATTCGTAACTCGGAATAACCCGAAATGTAAACTAAAAGGAATACATTAATTTTTTTATACATTAAAAAAATTATCAGCGAGGAATGGTGAAACGGCATTAACTATGTTATTAAAGAAAAACTTAATTGAAGTTTGCATCGATGCAGCCACACCCGCCGCGACAATCATCGCCAAACCAACTAGTGAACATTTTTGTAACTGGTTAAATTTTCTAATTATCTTTAATATTTCAAAGTAAAAAACTTTGAAATATTAAAGATAATTAGAAAATAACACTTGTGAAAAAAGTAGGTTCATTTTTACCAACCTGAAAACTGCCATATTGAACCGTGAACAGATTACTGACGACCTACGTATAAGCTAATTTCGGGATTAATTAAGTAATATTTCGAAAATAAGAAAAACTACCTCTTTTTTTTCGAAATATAGAAGATATAAGGAAAATATGATCTTAAAAAAACTTTCAGCCAATTTGACAGCATGAGGTATCATGACATTGGCCAGTGAACGGGAAAACAAAAACTCGTGTAAAGGCTGATTTTCAAGATTTATCAATAGAGCTTGTAAAAGTACAACAAAAAAGTATCTTTTTTATTTAGAAATATAGAAATAATATGTAAATAAAGTCACTTAAAAAATTAGATTTATTTCTAATGTTCCGGCACCACAATTATGTTGATTCCATATAAGCTGATTTCGGGATTCATTATTAAATATTTGGAAAATAAGAAAAAATTAACTAAATTTCATTTCGGAATATAAAGAATATAATCAAAACTTAAATATTTTTTTTTCTTTATCCTTTATTGGTTTACATCATCCAGACGTTAGAAATCTCTTTTCGCTCCGGGCGTCGAGGAAGGGTTCGAACCCGCAAACATCAAAGAGGTTCGTTGCCAGCTCGTTGCAAGCTCGTCACGCGCTCGATTCGCCATATTTATACGCACCTTTATAATTCTGTCACAGTAGGTCTCTAGGCCCTCAAAGGGCATCTATTTCTCTCTCCCTCCGGCAAGTTGATCGACAATCATTGCCCTCCATGCCTATGTAACAATAAACCGTTAACCAAGAGTCATGCAAACACTACAATTTTTTAGATAAGTTATTTGTTTGGTCAGCAATAAAACATCCATTAAAATGCCATCACGGTCAGTAATAAATTTATATTCACTGCATTTGGATTGTTCTTTCTGTTGAACATCTGTAATACACGTGTTATGAATGAGCGGCACTAATCAATACTTGAAGTTATATATATGCTTATTAACTAGAGGTGTAAAAGTAACGAAAAAAAGCGTACCCGTATGTATTCGTTACTATAACAATTAGTACTCGTTACTATCGTATCGTTACGTTACTCGTTACTTCTGATACCTCATAACATGCTATTGTAAAAAAAATACTTAGGTATACATTACATACTAAGCCGCGTAAGGTGCATTTTTTCACTTTTCCGTATTTTGAACCAGAGTTGTGTTTAAGTTATTCTAAATTTAGTTTGATTTAATAGGTAAAGTGTAGAACTACAAGAACTGCTGACGGAATCTACTAAATTTGCAATGGATTTACTGTTTTGAAAATTTTAACCGTGAGCTTATGTTGTATCACAATAACATCGCAATCCATTATGCATCGATTATAGTGAAAAAGCAACAAATAGGTGTCGAAAATTATTTGTTGACAACAAAATTTAAACAACATTCTAACGATAAATTAACATGAAAATAGTTTTGCTTAGAATGAAATTAAACATAAAAAATTAAATAAAACATGTTTTAAACAAAATTAAAACAATAACAAAAATATTTTGTTCTTAGAATGAAATTAAACATAATAATAAAATAAAAACATATTTTAAACAAAACTAAAACAACAAAGAAAACCTTTTTTCGCCTGCCACCATTTCAAAGGACACTCATTTCGAGGAATAATGCGTTCTTCTAGATATTGCCTCATGGTAATTATGTTGCTGCTAACTATAGAGTTCGAAGCAGACGCTGACGTTGCCAAAGCGTCAAAATCTTTCCATATTGAGTCGTTATCAGCGTCGGTGTCGCCAGTAGATATAGCTAACATCGATTCGTTCTCGTTAGGTTCTATTGACTGCGTATGAAAGTTAAACTCGTTTTGCAGCTCAGTTTCCAATGCATCTTTGGCAGACTCATAACTTGATGCATCAAACCTAAATGCCAGCTTCTTAAAACGCGGATCTAACAGTGCTGCTTTAGATAACACTGGGTGCCTGTAACAATTATTGAATCTTCTTTTAAATTCCGTTATTACTTTATTTGCCAGTTTCTTTCCTGTATCTGTAATAATATTTGTATCTAAATTGTGAAAAATTCTAATCATACTTTCTGTCAAAGCGAGGACTATTGAAACAGTCACTTTTTTTTCTGAAGACATTTCTTCAGTGAGTTGTTTGAATGGCTTCAGAATTTTTATTATTTCTGGCAGTGTCTGCCATTCGCCTTCCGAAAGATTTTCTACCGGATTGTGTAGGATTCCAAGAGACGCTTCTAAAGGTTCTTGAAGTGAACAAATCCTCTCAATCATGTCCAGGGTACTGTTCCATCTGGTCACTATGTCCATTTTAAGCTTCAATGGTTTTTGATTAGGCCTCAGCTGCTCCTGCATTGCAATTAGTTTTTTGGTAGCTATTGGACTCTTGTGGAAATGTTCCACAATGGCTTTTATTTTTTTTTATCAGCTCCCCGAGTCCACAGTCCTGGAGTCCTGCACGCACCACTAAATTAAGAGTGTGAGCGATACACGGCAAATGTTCATAATTTGTTAATCGTATAGCCGCCTTCATATTCGCTGCGTTATCTGTAACGCAGACAAATATTTTATTTTGTATGCTCCAATGGAAGAGCAACCTATACAGCTCATTTTTAATATATTCGGCCGTGTGTCGCTCATGACATTCAAAACATCCTAATAAAGCAGACTTCAACTCCCAATTTAATAAATAATGGGTTGTTACAGCTTGGTAAGAAGTTGTTGCTCTTGAAGTCCAGCCATCCGTGGTGATCGATACATATTTTGCACTCTCCAATTCTTCTTTTATTTTTTTTTTGGACTACTGAGTATTGAGCATCCAATAAAGTATTGCTTAATATGTACCTTGAAGGCATTTTGTAACCTGGTTCTAAATAATTAATTAGATCTTTAAAACCCGCGTCTTCAACTACAGAAAAAGGCTGAAGGTCTTTAACTATAATTTTAAAAATTAAATCATTAATTTTTTTTTCTCTTACTACACCTACTGGACGTTTAATAAAGACACTTAACTTCGTCTGCTGCGAATTGGTTTCATTTGTTTTAATTACAGGATTCGTAGATTCTGTACTTGCTGAAGTTGATGGTATAGGAGCTTCCAGAACAGTTGCATCTGACACGGAGCATGGAATGATGGTTTCATAGGTTGATCTGTGTTTTTTCATGAGATGCTTTTTCAAATTTGTAGTAGAGCCGCCTTTCACTGAATATAACGAATTACAAAGATCACATTTTGCCTTATCGTCTTTAGTCTGCGTAAAAAAACCACATAGTTTACTTCTTTTCTTATCCATTGTAGTACGTAAATTGAACTGTAAAATAAAAAAATAATAAGTGTAAATAATAATAAATCGAATATAAACAATTAACAATATTTGATAATTAACAGCTTTTGTTAACCAAAAAACAACTAAATCTCATTAGAGCGGCTTTATTATAATATCTCTTTTAAGATAAGAGCAAAAAAAACGTGAAAATACGCGATAATAAAAAAAAAACATATATAGGTATTTCTAATTTCTAAAAAATACTTTCTTACCTTGTTTCTGTTCCAATCTCAAACTTTGTCTACACACACAATACCTTTAATAAACAGTAAATAACTTGGACGACGAATTTCCAAATTATACTTTTAATAAACAAACATCGTTCTTTGTAACGTACGATTTTAAATTCACCGAATAAGTGCATGCATGAGTAAAACATACGATCGGCAAATGTTTCAATACACGCATCAACGGCACTTGCGTGATCTGAAACATCCCATACTACGAAAAATGCGAGTAACGAAATGCATTCGCGTGTAACGTTTCGTTACTCGGTACTAGATAGCGCACCCGTTACTCAGTACCGAATACATACGGTTTGCTACAGCTCTATTATTAACAGTACAAAATTTTTGAGTACTCTTCTTGGAAATTACGTAATAATTAAATATATATATATATATATATATATATATATATATATATATATATATATATATATATATGTATATATATACAGGGTGATTCTCCTGGAACTTTATCGATCGATTGTGGGAAAACTATAATTAGGAAGACCAAAATTAACTATAAATTTTTCCTATAAGGAAGTCTTTATTATTTAATTTGGGTTTGTTATCTTGTAAACGAGGATCGACTTTAATAGTCTTTTTTTTATGATATTTTGAAAATTATTAGTACAGAGTGGTCAAAAAAGAAGAATAAAAATTATATTTAAAAAATCGTCAAAAATCAATTTTTTTCAAACAGAAAGCACTTATTTTTATAATTTTATCATATTAAGCATTAAAAATTAGGGAATTTATTTTATTTCGGTCTCAAGAAAATGCTGGTTTGCTATGTAATTTCAAAGAAGCGAGTATTCAAAAATTTTGTAATGTTAATAACCATATATATAACTTGAAATATTGATTAGTGCCGCTCATTCATAACACGTGTTTTACAGATGTTCAACAGAAAGGACAATCCAAATGCAATGAATATAAATTTATTAGTGACCGTGATGGCATTTTAATGGATGTTTTATTGCTGGCCAAACAAATAACTTATCTAAAAAATTGTAGTTTTTGCATGACTCTTGGTTAACGGTTTATTGTTACATAGGCGTGGAGGGCAATCATTGTCGACCAACTTACCGGAGAGAGAGATAGATGCCCCAGAGATCTGCCGTGACAGAACTATAAGTTACCTGTATAAAAAATTCACAGAAAAAAAACAGACGGAAAAATTTATTTCAAATTCTCCTTAATACCATAAGAAGCTTCTAGAATTTTATAAGAACGAACTCTAATCTAATAGGAGATGGTCTCACCTCACCAAAAATGAGAAAATTGAGGATCAACAATGAAGATCTTGTGATAAATTAAACGAAACAGTGGAAAATATTCTCTGTAAATATGCTCTTAAAGGAATGGATATCTAGATTAAAAATATTAAATTCGTTCCAGGAAATAACATAAACTTTGCTAAAGGTCTAGTAATTACAGGGTAATAAACTACAACGAGCATTAAAAATATTTTCTCTCAGACCAAGTAACTTAAGCAATTAGATATCACAAGCTGCGAAACAATTATTTCGATTCCTGCAAACACCAGAATTCGATCATTTTCAATAAAATTACGACTCCATTGAAGCTACTTTGACCAATATTTTGTTTTAAAATATTGTCACGATTTTCTTTCTTTAATGTCAGTCACTGGGATCAATTAAAATAAAAAACAACACTTTTCACTACTAAATAACAACGCTTTGATAACTACTTGTTAACACTTTCATATTCAAATACAAACTGAATGGACTACTCATATCCTATCCCTATTTATTTTCGTGTTCGCATACATTCTACCGCCGATTTCCGATGTAAAACCACTTCAAATATAAGTTCTCAACGACAGTAAGTACAACAAGAGTGTCGGCAATGATGTCTAGGTAATGTACCAATGGATCTACTGATGAGTCTAACATTGGTACCGGGACGAAACCACCCTCATTTTTAGAGTAAAACATCAGGCCTAGCCAGCAGATGACGGTTGATACAAGGAATTCTTCAGATTGCTCGTAATTCTCGCAGTACAGGGACGTTAGCGAGAAATTACGATATTTATATACCTATAGATTATACGAGAATACTAGTCCAACATTCTACTCGAAACATAACAAAGAATCATTGACTCATCGATGTAATATTTCTATAAAGACACATCCGAACAAGTTGATATCTACTTCCGGTAATATTGGAAGTGCCGCCATCTTGAAAATATTTTAGCCGGCTGTCCCTCATGCACTTTAATACACTGTCAAATTTTCAGATTCTTGATAAAATTTCCGGAGAATCACCCTGTATATACATATATATATATATATATATATATATATATATATATATATATATATATATATATATATGCAGTGGGTTGAAAAAATCAACGTACATTAAATGTCTAGAACCAAGAGAACTGATTACCGTAAATGAAATAAATAAATACCTGTTTGGTAAATGAGTTTTTATTCACAGTAAATAAAATTACCTATTTTCCTACATTGGAAAATGTAATACTAACAAACTATAAGTTCGCAGACTTATGTAAACTATATTGCATAAGTCTGCGTACACGTGGATTAATTATAATAATGGCTTTAAGCTTAATATTTAGTTGTCCAACACTGATTGTGGATGACAGCTGCTAGCTTTCGAGGCATAGATCCAGTCAACCTCGCGGTGTAATTTGGACTAATTTTCTGACATTCTGTCATTAATACTGCCTTCAAATAAAAGGCAAATTTAAAAACTAGAGTAATCAACAAGCTGACAGTTTTTCTTAGTTTTTATTGAAAATTTTTAATTTTAATTTTCTTAAAAGATATTCAAGTACTTCGTGTTTGTGTATCTTACTAGAAGTGGCGAAATTTGAACTTAGAGATCGAAAAACATGTTTTTTTGGAAAACTATTTACAATCGCGACAAAAAAAATTCAGACTCGGATACTACGATCTCTTTCAAACGAAAAATTTGGTGTTTCCTGTATTCCCTCTGCCGAAAACATTGCTGCATTGAGGCAATCACATTTTGAAAAATATTTTTGGGAAGATTTATCCAAACTTTATTAAATGTATTTATCAACGATAGTTTATTTCAAAAAATTTTTGTACGCGAAACGACAGTTACGCTGGATTCAAAAAGTAAATTATTAATTTATTCACATATAAAACATTTTTTAATTAATTTTTTTCTTTTCAATTTGATTTTTTAAGGTTGATTCTATTTGTTTTATAATTTATTAAAGCTACGCCACTGAACAAGTTTCGTACTTATAAACAAGGATGTCAGAAAGGATGAAGGATGGTTATTTTTCAGTATCATGTAATATTTTAAGTTAATTATATAGTTAATAAATTTGCCCTATTGTTAGAAATCAGACGAGCGGTTAAATTCAGACCACATGCCATAAACATCTGATACTCCGCATCTTGCGGTTAATTCTGTTGTTACCTTTTATACCTTTATTACGATCCCTAATTTTAGCAGTTCTTAATGAAGCAGAAAATTCTATCTATTCAATGGTGTTCCATAACATTTTGGTTCGTAGAGAGTTTTCAAGATTTTTTTATAATGATATCTATTCAGTATCGTTTTGTAACATAAAATAAATCAACCATTGACAAAAACACAATTCATATTCAAAGGCGCGGTTTTGTTAAAATGGGCAGTCAAAAAGCGTGTAAATAATTGCACGCATAACAGCTTCTCTTCTGAAGTGAAGCGAAATATTTTGTCTTGTTGCTCTAAAAATATTCTGACCAAACTTCAACTAAAAGATTTTTTATAACTTTCAAAAAACATTTTTAATTATAATTTAATATCAATAAGTGGTATAAAATTATAAGAATAGCTTATATGTTTATTTCAAGAATAAGGTATCAAGTAAAAAAATATCTAGTTTAGTAAAAACTTCTACATGACACCTTACTAAATAAGAGCACGTACCTCTATGAAGTACTTTGTCTGTTGTAAAATCAGGACTGAAAATGGAAATTATATACAGCATCATCTTCATCATCACCATCACCCAGCCTGTTTAGTTTACTGTTGAACATAAGCTTCGGTAAAACTATTCCACATAGTTCTGTCAAAGATTACTCATAATCCTCTTTGGTTCTGTTTTAAGCTATTCTAATTTAGTATATTTCAATCCTTTTGATATAATCACGCCAGTGTGTTGGCGATCATCCCCTGCTCCTTTTATCAGCTCGGGGTCTCCAATTAATTATTCTTAAGGACTCCTTGTTATCTTTGAATCTCGCGAGATGTTCCCCCCATTTCTATTTTAATGTTCTGATTCTTTCAATTATTTCTTGTACTTTTGTTCGTCATCGAATCTCTGTATTCCTTATTTGATCTTGAATTTTAACGCCCAACAAGACCCGCTCCATCTTCCATTATACTACCGCCAATTTATGCATCGTGTTTTTAGTTAGTGTGACTATTTCTGCATCATAGGTCGTTTCAGGTTAGACACACTAATCATCATCAAATTTGTTGGTATTTTATTGTTGAAAACATCTCTTAATCTCTAAACACTGCCCATTCGAAACTAATTCTTCGTTGAAGTTCTAAGATTTGATTATTAAGTTTTTTCCTATTTATACTGATACCTTTGTTTTCCCAGTTTAATGTTTTTAAGGCGTATTGGAGCACACTTGTAAATAATTTAGGGAAAATAAGGTATCACCTTATCTGACTCCTCTTTCTATGGGAAAGTTTTAGTAGTTTTGTGGAATTTTACACTGGCTGTTGAGTTGCTGTAAATACCGTGTATTAAACCGGTGTACTTATAGTCAATACGACATTGGTTGAGGACTTCTAAAATAGCGTGCATTCCGATCGTATCGAAGACCTCCTGCAATCTATAAGGATGAACACTAAGACATCTTTAGCAAAATATAAAAAAATGATATCCTTTTTTGAAATTATTGCGAATATTATAAAGAGTTTTATGAATCTGTATATTTTAAAATGTACTAGTTATCAAAATTTATAAAAATTTAGGAATATCCACAGAAATTGCTATTATTAGTTATACTTTAAAAATAACAATCCTAATGAAATGTTATGTACTTCCTTTTATTAAAACGATACGTCTTTTATAAAATGTAATTTTACAATCTGTCCAGATGGATTCACAACACATCATTTAACAACAAATGGGTGTCTAAAATGTTTGAATTTGCAGTCAAAAATATATAATCAAGTAATTGTCAGTTAAGCTTACATGATTCTAAAGTTCAGTACCGCATAAAACTATTGAATACTACAAATAACAATAATTGGGACAAAAGGAAAACAGGAGAAAAAAAACTTACTGATATTTGTAAATTATTATAAATATATATTAATACTTGTGAAAATCTGTAAGAAAAATTGAACAAAAACTGCAAATTTTTAGTCACAAATTTTTTTGCAGTATGAGTTGCTTGTATATTAAGTATTTCTTAATTGAATTTTGAATAAAGTATTCGAATATTTTAATATTAAATCAAAAAAAAGATTATAAGCAAAACAAAACTGACCCAATACACTATGTTATTTCTATGGGAATTAGATTGTGTCGTCTTTAATGAATATATTTTACAACAAAGCTTGAACACTTAACTAAAAAGTTTGCTTTGGACTTTCTATTAATAGTAATTAATATATCTTGATTTATGTTAACGGCGCCATAGGTGCAAATTACTGCGAATATTAGGGGAAATTACCAAAAATTCGTCCTGATTACGTGTCCAAAGTTGAACTGAGAGCGTTTGTTTATTTTTGTTTCTAAAATTATATCCTAATTACCATGATATGCATTAGTTAATTATGTCATATAGTACGCAAATAGGCAAGATAAAAGAAATCTTCTTCAAATTTACAAATTATTGTATAAATAATCCTATAAAATATTTAGGTAAATAATTACGTACTTCCTTTTTTTAATGAATGATCCGGTTGTACCCGCAAATATGTCTGTATGACGTTTTTTGAGGGTATAAGGAGTTTAAAAAGCCAGCCTCTTTTACGGTCTATGTAATTGTAATGATTGAACGAGCATTTCCTTTCACCAATTAGTATGACCTTTTTTGAGCTTTAGAAATTATGGGGAATCTATTAGGAACAGATTTTTTTCACATATTTTAATTGTTAATAATTATCTTAATATTTATTGAATAGTTTTTAACTTTTACCAGAATGTGAGTTTTAAAGTGCTTAAATAGTGTGCGGAAGTTGGGCGCTGTCGGTCTAATAGTTTTTGTAAAATTGCAATTGTTTATTAGAAAAACAAAAAAAGTGACTATTTTTGATTGGCTGTACCGTGGTCTAGGAAACTGCTACAGAGTTCTGTCGGTATTCATTCTCTTCGTAAAGACTTAAGCTATCATGTAGTAAAAAAATATACGTTATTTAACGATACTTATGATTTAATGTATTATCGTATGTCTTTTAATACAACCTTATTTTATAACAATAACATTATTCAAGAAATATTATTTCAATACAATAATAAGAAAATTCAAATGTTAGCACGATATTATTATTTCTAGTTCGTACATATGTAATAAAGCAAAAAATGCTAAATTTTGATAAATATAATTTTTGGGGGAGTAGGAGGGGGCCGAATATAATTGTTCATAAAACTAAATATATATATATATATATATATATATATATATATATATATATATATATATATATATATATGTAATCGTTTTCAATGAGAAAACATGTAAAACGAGTAAAAAAAAATTTAAATGAAAAAAATGCAATTTTCGGGGGGTGGGGGTGGTTCGAGAAGGTTGAACATGTGTCCAATATTATTTTTTCGATGAGCTACCCCAAAAAAATCAACGAATTAGAGCTCTACATTATTTAGAAGCGGAGATATTGCTAATTTTTCTAGCACGCGCCGATTTGAAGACGCGCTCTCACTTTGTACTCGGTGAGGTTCGGTTACCCCCTCCAACTTACCTTATCTGACGTCCAGCACGTACCCTCAGTTTAGCGATCTCCTGAAGGGTTGATTGTGTATAAATTAACCTCAATTGATTGATTTCATATGCTTTAGGCTCTTATTAATAAACTGTAAAAAATTCAGCTCTTAATATAAATAAAGAATCGCTCTATGATTTTTTGAAAAAAAATTGCTAACTCAGCTCCTATTGGTCGTAGAATTCGTGTTTTTTTTATCAGCTTTCCAATGATACACTTGATTAACAAATCGGACAAAAAATGCGGTTGTTAATTAATTTATTTATAAGCGAAAAACTACCCATTTCTTCATGACGATTTTGCATAAACAAAATATGAAAAATATCCACTTTTTTTTACTACATGATAGCTTAAGTCTTTACGAAGAGAATGAGTACTGGCAGAACCCTGTAGCAGTTTCCTAGACGACGGTACAGCCAATCAAAAATAGTTACTTTTTTCGTTTTTCTAATAAACAATTGCAATTTTACAAAAACTATTGGATTGACAGTGTCCAACTTCCGCACACTTTTTAAGCACTTTAAAACTCACATTCTGGTAAAAGTTGAAAACAATTCAATAAATATTAAGAAAGTTATTACCAATAAGCCATTTTTAATGTTTAATTTGCAATAACTTTTTTGTTTATTGACCGATTTGGACAAACAAAAACTCATTTTGAAGATATTTGTAAGACGTATAATTTGTTTTTAAAACATTTTTCTGTAAACCCCTAAATTTTCCGTAAAATCCAAAAAACCGGGGAAAAATTATTTTTCGACCTATTTGTTAAAAAAAAAACAACGTTCCAACCAAAATTTGTTGAGACACGAGATGAGACGTCATTTCTAGTACCTTTCCCTATCCATTTCTGCAATCAGATCGCAGGCAGTATTTGAGTCATTTTTACCTCCCAAAAATCGCTTCGTTTCCTGGCCTATTATCTTCGATATGTCTAATGACGTCTTTATTTCACGGTAGATTACGTGACGATTTTCTTCAGTCATAGCTCACTGCATTTTCCAGTTTGTGTTGGTTCCAAATCATGGACTGAAGTAGAAGAAGCAATTGATTGCTTGTCCAGCCTTTAGTCAGACTTGACAAAACTACCTGTTTTCAACCAACGATCCATCATACATTTACGGAACAATCATTATTTACTTTCAGGTTCTTAAGTTCATCGTACGATTCAGTTCGATTCTACTCTTTTTTATATGTGACTGCGGCGTCTTTATATCGGCAGACGTTATTCTTGTTCTTTCGTCTGCATTTAGCAAAAGTCTTGGTTCGCCAAAGTAGAAGTTGCCGGTTTGTTCGAGAATGTACTCGTATCATCAGCTGCGTAGCGAATCGTCGTGTTATAGATTGTTGCCTGTTGCGATGTTTAATTTAAAATTTTTTTGCGAACCCCCTTTATAGAGCTGGCAAACCCCACTTGGGAATTGCTACTCTAGAAGTTAAGATCTTATTTTATTAGAGACAAAACTTGTACGACGTATACATTCAATAAAGTCGTAATATTTTTATTGAAAAAATAATTAAAACAAATGTAATTACATTTAATTTGAATACTAGTAAATGAAATGGCCGAAAGATAAAAATAAGAGAATCCGTGAACCAAATTAAAAATTAAATTAGGCCTAATAAAGCCCAAAACTAATTAACTGAATCTGAAACTAAAGAATGTCTTTTGAAATTTACCGCCAACATATTTCGTATTTAACAAGCGAGAAGTGTCCGTGGTTGTCTTTGATATCTAATTATTCTCTGTTATCCGTTTCTTTATCTTTTAACACTTCTAAAATGACAGATTATATCCAGATTGACAAAAGAGATAAATTGCATAGACAAAAAAGAAATAAAAGTAATTTGGTAAATGCTACAGCAGGTTAAAAGTATCTCACTAATGAAAATGGTACTTGTTTTCCTGCTGCTTCGCTGCTTCCTTGTAGGGCTAGGTAGGTCTTAGTATCAAATTAAATATTTTTTAAGACCAAAAGGTTAGTTTTGATTTGTACAAATGTACCTTATTTTATGCTTTGCTCCCTTGAATACAAAGCTTGCCGATTTTATTAATTAAAATTGAGCACAGTCTAGTAACTAGTAGAATAGTATTAGGTGTGGAAAGCCCATAAATTAACCGACCCAGAATCTATTGA